>JANJGN010000007.1:82951338-84271843 GCA_026770705.1 Isurus oxyrinchus | reverse complement strand
AATGTGACGGGAACAGCAGTCTGAGAAACGTTTTATGTCCCGGAGATACCGGTAATCCTGGGTGGGTTCGAAAGATGAGGGGTGGAATTTCAGTTGAAATCCACATGGGGTAAGTCGGAGACGGAGACAGTCACTGAGAAAGGAGATATGGCAGTGAAAGCGGGTTTTAGTAAACACCTTGTCAAACACCAGGAGGGAAATGGAAAGCAAAGAAGGTGAACAAGGCAACAGAGAGATACGGAAATCTTGTCGCAGAGAGGAACAGAACTTCTTCAAGGAGGTAGGCATTTCTTGAAGAGCAGTGGCAGTCAATTAAACACAGAGATAAAAACAAAGAAAACTGCGGATGCTGGAAATCCAAAACAAAAACAGAATTACCTGGAAAAACTCAGCAGGTCTGGCAGCATCGGCGGAGAAGAAAAGAGTTGACGTTTCGAGTCCTCATGACCCTTCGACAGAACTTGATTTCGAGTCCAAGAAAGAGTTGAAATATAAGCTGGTTTAAGGTGTGTGTGTGGGGGGCGGAGAGATAGAGAGAGAGAGAGGTGGTTGTGTGGACAAACAAGCAGTGATAGAAGCAGATCATCAAAAGATGTCAGCAACAATGGTACAATAGAACACATAGGTGTTAAAGTTAAAGTTGGTGATATTATCTAAACGAATGTGCTAATTAAGAATGGATGGTAGGGCACTCAAGGTACAGCTCTAGTGGGGGTGGAGGGAGCATAAAAGATTTTAAAATATTTAAAAATAATGGAAATAGGTGGGAAAAGAAAAATCTATATAATTTATTGGGGAGAAAAAAAGGGGGGGAAACAGAAAGGGGGTGGGGATGGGGGAGGGAGCTCACGACCTAAAGTTGTTGAATTCAATATTCAGACCGGAAGGCTGAAAGGCGCCTAGTCGGAAGATGAGGTGTTGTTCCTCCAGTTTGCGTTGGGCTTCACTGGAACAATGCAGCAAGCCAAGGACAGACATGTGGGCAAGAGAGCAGGGTGGAGTGTTAAAATGGCAAGCGACAGGGAGGTTTGGGTCATTCTTGCGGACAGACCGCAGGTGTTCTGCAAAGCGGTCGCCCAGTTTACGTTTGGTCTCTCCAATGTAGAGGAGACCACATTGGGAGCAACGAATGCAGTAGACTAAGTTGGGGGAAATGCAAGTGAAATGCTGCTTCACTTGAAAGGAGTGTTTGGGCCCTTGGACGGTGAGGAGAGAGGAAGTGAAGGGGCAGGTGTTACATCTTTTGCGTGGGCATGGGGAGGTGCCATAGGAGGGGGTTGAGGAGTAGGGGGTGATGGAGGAGTGGACCAGGGTGTCCCGGACCGAGCGATCCCTACGGAATGCCGCAGGCTGCTTTGTCCTGAATTGTGTTGAGCTTCTTGAGTGTTGTTGGAGCTGCACTCATCCAGGCAAGTGGAGAATATTCCATCACACTCCTGATGTGTGCCTTTTAGATGGTGGACAGGTTTTGGGGGGGTCAGAATGTAAGTTATTTGCCACAGAATTCCTAATCCCTGACCTTTTGTTGCTATAGTATTTAAATGGTTGGTCTAGATAGATTTCTGGTCAGTGGTGACTCCATAGGATTTTGATGTTGGGGGATTCAGTGATAATAATGCTGTTGAACATGAAGGGGAGATGGTCATTGCCTGGCACTTGTGTGACACAAATGTTAGTTGCCATTTATCAGCCCAAGCCTGAATATTGTCAAGGTCTTGCTGCATTCAGACTCTCACTGCTTCAGTGTCTGAGGAGTCGCAAATGGTATTGAACACTATGCAATCATCAGCGAACATCCCCATTTCTGACCTTATGTTGATGGAAAGATCACTGATGAAGCAGCTGAAGATGGTTGGGCTTAGTACGCTACTCTGAGGAACTCCTGAAGTAATGTCCTGGGGTTGGGATGATTGGCCTGCAACAACCACAGCCATCGTCCTTTGTGCTAGGTATAGCTCCAACCAATGGTGAGTTTCCCCCTGATTTCCATTGACTGCAGATTTTCTAGAGTTCCTTGATGTCACACTTGGTCAAATGCTGCCTGATGTCACCTCAACCAACAAGAGAGAGAACTCTACTTGTCCCCACCTTCACCAGTCTACTTGTCGCAAATGCCTGGGTCCATGACTGTAGTGGTAGGGGTGACCTCCACAAAGTTCTTGTGGAGATAACGTCCTGCCTTCAAACTGAGGGTACGCTCCATCATGTTGTGACAACAGTGAGAATATTCCACTGGCATTAATATTCTCCACTCTGAAATGCACACCAACATCCATTTTGAAAAAAACAGGCACCAATATGAAGATAGGTATCCTTTGCAATCCTTTAAAAAACAATCCCTATCGCTGCTCTGGCTGCAATTGATGAAGGCAGATAACTGAACTCACCAAGTTATGAATCATTTTGTGCAGGTGGAGCAAGCTGGATGATTCCAACAACATCAAAAAAGTCTTAACAATGACAGCTTTGAACCAACAGAGTCTTTGACTCACCCAGGCTGAAAGGTTATCACGACCAGCACTGTTGGTCCTCAATGACTCCTCCAATCAGGCCCTTTCCACCAATTCCAGATGACATCAACAATTATTATGCAACAAAAATATTAAAGTACACAACTGAAATAGACCAAATAATTAATATAACGGTTTATGGTAATTTTTTGTAAAGATTTTGATGTTTGAAAGGAACTTTGATTGTGAGACTCACTCTTTAATTATATGGTAACCTAGTGGACTAATTAATGTCCCAACATATGTTCAGCGTACATATCAGTATTTTAGTGGTTGTCTTCATCTGCTTCTTTGTCCATCTGCTTGTTCGACATAGAAATTAACTTGTCATCTTCATAGTTTAACACTCATTTTTTACAAAAGGGTGTGCTGGGAACTGTACATGTGATCTCTTTGCATATCTATCATCAATTATGAGTCACCACAATAATTCAAATGATCCTTGCCTTTCTGAGCAAAATGGTAGAGTTCATGAAAAGCAAAGTGCCTGGGTTTGGTCTTTCTGATGGACATTGTTGAGAACAGGATTCGGGATTTTCTGATGGACATAGTTGTGGACATAGTTTGAGTATTTCTGATGGACATTATTGTGGACAGAGTTTGGGGATTTCTGACGAACATTGTTGCGGACTGAGTTTGGGGATTTCTGATGGACGTTGTTGTGAACAGAGTTTGGGGATTTTTGACAGACATCATTGTGGACAGAACTGGGTACTTCTGATGGACATTGTTAAGCGCAGTGATTGGGTAAATAAGATTGGTGAGTTACAGGTGCAGATTGAAATGTGGAAATACAATGTTGTGGCTGTAACAGAGACCAGGCTCAAAGAAGGGCAGGACTGGGTGCTCAATATTCCTGGATACAAGGCGTTCAGGAACGAAAGGAAAGGAAGAAAATGGGGAGGGTTGGCGGTATTGATTAAGGAGAGCATTTAAGTGCTGGAAAAAGAGCCTGTCCCAGGATGTTCAAGATAAGAATCTATTTGACTAGAGCTAAAGGAACAAAAAGGGTGCAATTACATTGCTCAGTGTAGTCTATAGGCCACTAGCCATTGGGATGGATGTAGAGGGAGAAATTTGCAAGGTAATTGCAGAGAAGTGCAGAAAATTTAAGAGTGGTTATAAAGGGGGACTTTAATTACCCAAATATAGACTGGAATAGTATTAGCATCAAGGGCAGAGAGAGGCAAAAATTCCTAGAGTGTGTTCAGAAAATTTTCCACAGCAGTATGTTTCCAGTCCAATGAGAAAGGAGACATTGCTAGACCTGGTTCTTGGGAATGAGATGTGACAAGCAGATCAAATGTCAGTAGAAGAACATTAGGAGACAGAGATCATTGTATCATAAGGTTTAGGCTGGCTAAGGAAAAGGACAAAGACCAATCCAGCATAAAAATAATTAACTGGGGGAAAGCCGACTTCAATGAAGTAAGAATGGATCTAGGCCAAATAAACTGGAGTCAAAGGCTAGCACGAAAAAGGGTAGTTATACAGTAGGCTACCTTCAAAGAAGAGAGAGTTGGGGTACAGTCAAGGTATATTCCTTTGAAAGGGAAAAGATAGGGCAAACAAAGCCTGAGCTCCCTGGATGACGCCTCTGTTCGAAATCCATCCCATTTAGCATGGTAGTAGTGCCACACAATACGATGGAGGGTGTCCTCAAAGTGAAGGCAGGACTTCATCTCCACAATGACTGTGGGTGGTCACTCCTACTGATACTGTCTTTTACAGATGCATCTGTGACAGACAGGTTGGTGAGGATGAGATCAAGTATGTTTTTTCCTTTTGTTGGTTCCCAATCTAGCAGCTACGTCCTTTAGGACTCAGCCAGCTCTGTCAGTGGTGGTGCTACTGAGCCACTCTTGGTGATGGGCATTAAAGTCCCCCACCCATGATGTTCAACATGGATGAGCACTGATTCATCAGCTGAGGGAGGGTGGTACGTGGTAATCAGCAGAAGGTTTCCTTGCCCATGTTTCATCTGATGCCATGAGACCATGGGATCCGGAGTCAATATTGAGGACTCCCAGGGCAACTCCCTCCCAACAGTATACCACTGTGCCTCCACTTCAGCTGGATCTGAACTGCCAGTGGGACAGGACATACCCAGGGATGGTGATGGTGGAGTCTACAACATTATCTGCAAGTTACAATTCCGTGAGAATGACTATGTCAGGCTGTTGCTCTCCCAATTTTGGCACTAGCCCACAGATTTTAGTAAGGAGCCTTTGCAGGGTTGTTAGGGCTGGGTGTGCCGTTGTCGTTTCTGATGCCTAGGTCAATCCCGGGTGGTCCATTCCTTTTTTGTGACTTTGTAGTTCTGTGTTACAACTGTGTCGTTTGGTTTGCGAGGCCATTTCTGAAGGCATTTAAGAGTGAACCACAATGCTGTTTGTCTGGAGTCACATATAGGCCAGATTTCCTTGCCTAAAGGACATTAGTGAACCAGATGGGTTTTTACAACAATCGACAATGGTTCCATGGTCATCATTAGACTTATAATTCCAGACTTTTATTGAATTCAAATTCCACCATCTACCTTGGCAAGATTTGTACCCTGGGTCTCTGGATTACTAGTCCAGTGATAATACCACTACACCATCGCCTCATTAACATTGAGGACATGGTTTGGTTCTTGGATGTTGTTCAGGACAGAGATTGGGTCTTTGGACATTGTTTGGATTTTCTGATGGACATTGAGGGCAGAGTTTGGGATATTTCTGATGGACATTGTTGTGGACAGAGTTTCAGTATTTCTGATGGACATTGTTGAATTGCTGAAGTCAGTGTTCAGGCTTGGACCATAGGTAGCCTTGAAAAAATTATAACTATTTAGCAAAAGGCAGGCTGGAAATCTGGCAAAGCCTAACGTGTACTCCAACAATATTTCATGTTATTTTAAGATTTAAATCCAGTTTAAAATCTAAATGGGCCTTTTTGTATTAAAATTGTGTTTGTCAACAAAATGGGTCTCATTCCTGGAGCCTTGCTTTGCAGGATATCATAGGTTTATTGAATCAACATTACTGATTTAAAATAATGTGAAAATGGAGAACACCTCAAGGAAGCACATATGAAAATGTTGCTTTGTGGTATTGACTTGTAGAGTGGTTTTTCATATAAACTACTTTCTCCAGGTTGAGGATTGATGTATTGCATTTGGGGACAGCTATGATGTTGAACCCCCGTCACATTGCAGGTCAGTCCACAGGACAATTTACCATTCATTCAAACCCAACTGCATATTAACTACTACAACTCTCCACTCCAATTTTATCTCCTCTGCTGAAAGCACCGAACCCTGCAAGGCTACAGATCCCAAGGCTATCACCCTGTCTCCATACCTCACTCAAGTGGCTAGTCTTAAAATTGTCATCCATCGGGTTCCCTTCTTTATTGAAGATGGCTGTTTCTTGCTTGCGTAGAGTTTCCTCTTATGCATTCTGCAGTGGCAGTGGAGCCCGACTGTAGACCTGCATGGCTTTCCACAATGTGGGCAAAGATGAATTGTCTGATTTTGTTGGGACTGCCCAGTCTTTCTAGCTTGTCTTTTGTCCTTAGCTGCCTGTATTCTTTCCTGTTCAAAGGAAACCATGTTCCCCAGATAGTTCTTTCTTGTGCATTTTTCTCCCATTGGAGTGGACAAACCACATTTCCTTGCCTTCAAGGAGTCCTTAAATCTTAATCTCAGCCTACCTCGCAGGCAGTATCCAAGCTTTTGTTGTGAATACATGAGCACCTAAGGGATTTTATCATGAATCATATGTACTACAAGTCCACCTCATCTGAACTGGGCTCTGATGATGAGTGCTTCAATTCTAGACATTTCTGTTAGACCATCAGTATTAATATGTCCTTCCATGGGTCGCATCAGTCATTCATTTACCCAAAGTTGAGATGTATGTACTCTATTAAATAACCACTGAAGAGGGAACACTTGCTGATTTTCTCCCCTTCCCCAACCCAGAGGCACTGAAGCCAATTCTAGAATCCCTATTGCCTGACTGAGATAGATAACTCAGGACACACCAGAGTTGAGGTCTCCTGGGCTGTTTGACTTGTACTATACTATTGAGGTGCTGCACTTACCTGCTTGGTGATTCAGACAAATTCTCAGATTTTTCAAACCCCCTAGTATATTAGCTAGGCCACGGCAGGTGGCATTCACTGGGTGGGTTTCCACAATGACAAATATTTCCAAGTCACAAGAATCAAAAGTGGTAAAACCAGGTCAACTTTTTATATGTCCTCTTTACCCAAAATTGTGAAGCAGCCAGCTATAAAGAAAACCGTAGAAGCAGTATGGTAAAAATAAAGCTAGCAGCATGTTTGACATTTAAGTTTAAATTACTGTAATTTAATTGTGTAATGCAGGAGGAAGCTTTCTATCCAGCTTAGTGCTATACTGATTCTAACGTTTGGTGAATTTTATATTGTTTAAGGTGAACACATCAGTGCTCAGGAAGAAGTTTCAGAACTGTGGGGAAAGAGTGGGGTGGGGGGAGCAGCGAGAGCATATCTCTATCAAAGATAGAGATCTTTTCTGTGTGTGTGACCCTATGAGTCGAACATTTTGCTTTCACGTTTCTGCACCTAGTGGAAACATTGAGCAGTGCCAGATCAGGTACTTGTTTGTTAAATGTCAGGTAAATCTCTAACACTGTGATTTAAACCCTAACTCGTTCAAACCCCCCATGCAGGAGTGTGACATTTCCATTTCTCACACTGGCCTTCCTTATGTGAAGGTGCACATTGTGGGCAGTTCTGTGCAACCAGTGTCAAATTCTAGAAAATTCTGAGTTATAGAGCTGGATTGAGAATGCCCAACAGCTTTACTGAAGAGCATGACTGCCATTTGGAAAAGAGACCTGTTAGCTCGATTTAATCAAAAGTTAGTGTTCTATTCCATCTTGCCTTTCTTAGTTTAGTAATCTTGTGCCAATCATATAAAAGTGTTACATCCTGGATTCTATACATTTAGCATAACATATGCTCACTAGAATCTTAATGTTTATCCCTCTGCATAAACCAATACACCATATGGTCACCCAACAAATGTTAAGACTCATGTTTTAACTCTTTGCCTGCTGAATAAACTTGAGCTCTACATTTACACAACTGCTGTGATCAGTACTTTACTCCCTATCCTGTGAAATTAAATAACTGAGTTGCAAACAGCTGCACAGTGATTAATCCTTGCCCTGCTGAATAAACAGTTTCCTAAAGATGCACTACAAGCAATGGCAGAATGATAACACAGTTTGGAGGGTTTAAATTATTAGGACAGGTTGCATTAACTTGCCTCGTATTCCCTTGTATATAGAAGATTGAGAAGTGATCTAATCGACGTGTTAAAAGGGTTTGATAGAATAGATTTAAGGAAACCGTTTCCTCTGGTGGACAAAATCAAGAACAAGGGAACATATTCTTAAATTTAGAGCTAGACAGGAAATCATGGAATATTTTTTCACAAAAAGGGGAGTGGAAATTTTTAACTCTCTTTCCCAAAATGCGGGACAGTTAGAGCTTTCAAGACAGATCGATAGAATTTCTTAGTAAGGCTATCAAGGGATATGGAGCTAAGGGAGGTAAATAGTGTTGTGGTCGGCCATGGTCTAACTGAATAGGGGAGCGGGCTCAAAGGGCTGAATGACTGCCTGCTGTTCCTAATAATTCCTAATCCTTACCTTCTGGATAAACAACAGAGTTACACCATGAATATCCCTGACTTTACTGAATAAATAAAACATTTTCACAGTTTCTGAGCCTTAACTTCCTCTGCCACACCTCTGCTTTCCATATTTAATTTTACATTTCACATTTTTCACTAGTTTTTGTATGAATCCTGCCCCTGAATACAAGGATTCTAGCTGTTTATCATGTTGTACAAGCCATCACGCACAGTAGAAAAATCACATTCCCAATAATGAGCTGCTATAAATAGTGCAGATTGTATTTTTGAACTGTAATCATGATTGTAAAGTAGGGGAGTATAGTAGCTAATTTGTTCATTGCAAGTTTCCCCTAACAGCAATGAGATAAATGAGCAAGTATTAATGGCGCTGGCTGAGTATGAATGTTGATCTGGATACCAGAAATCTCTTTGTCCTTTGAAAAAAATACCATGGGATCTTAAGTACACATTTGATCCTCATCTACCTGAAGCTATAACAGAAAGGGCCAGATCTTTCAAAGCCTATAGTGGTGAACGCTGAGGCTTCCACCGCTGTTGCACTCTGGGACCTATCAGAGGTCCTGACCCATGCGATATACTGTAATTGGCTGGGAAGTTTCAGCTTCCGATGGGCTGATCTGTGCTCCCCAGGACCCTCCAAAAGTGTCTCTTACACTGATTTCAGTATTGGAAAATTGGGCCTACCATCCTCCCAGTGATTTGACTGCTCACCCCCCGACCCACCCCTACCGACCTGAACACCCATACCCGACCCAAACCTTCCGACCTGCCTACTCACCCCCAACCCTCCCCACCAACCCAAACACCCACCCCCGATCCAAGTATTCAAACCCCCAACCTGACTGCCCAGCCCCAAACCCCCCCCCATCCACCGACCTGACTGCACAGCTCCTGACCCTTTCCGTCAACCCAACCACCCTTCCCAACCCAATCCCCTGACCCAACTGCCTAGCCTCAACCGCCACCGCCCCCCCCCCCCACCACCGACCTGACTGCTGAGCCCCCAACCACCTACTCCAACCCAAATGCCCAAATCCCCCAACCCCATGACCAACCCCAACACTTCCCCCAGCTGCCCTGACTGCTCAACCCGAACCTGACTATTCACCCACCCCTCCAACCCTCACCAACCTGAACACCCACCTCTGACCCAAATACCCAACCACCAACCAAATACCCAACCCCCTGACCCAACTACCCAGCCCCCAACACCCCCACCCATATGACTGCCCATCTCCTGATCCCACTACCCAACCCAACTGCCCACGCTCAAAACCCCCCACCAACCTGACTGCCCAGCCCCTGATCTAACTGCCATTTAGAGAACCAGTTGCCATTTGGGGAAGAGAGTTGCAAACTCTTTGTGTAGACGTGTTTCCTAATTTCAGCGCTGACAGGTCAGGTGATCTTTGCAGTCATTGGTGATTGTCCCAACATCACCCCTGACTGGAAGCTCTGGGCCAATGTGTATGATGGACTGTTCGTTCGCTGCAGTTTTGAGAGAAGAGTGGCAACTCAAAAGTCTTCTCTTTCAGCCAAGCTCCAAGGTCTGAGAGTCCATGTAAGTGATTAAGACCTTCACATTCACATTGTTCTCTGGGAGCTGGTTTGTCTGAAATTACTAGGTCCACTATTGTAATGGTAACGTTCTATATAAATAAAAAATCTGAAAGTTCTACCCAAAATTCCAGATTTAAAAAAAGTGGGAACTGAGAGTCAGAGCAGAGATTTAAAAAGAGCGGGAGCTGAGAGTCAGAGCAGAGATTTAAAAGGAGTGGGAGCTGAGAGTCAGAGCAGAGATTTCAAAAGAGCAGGAGCTGAGGGTCAGAGCGGAGATTTCAAAAGAGCGGGAGCTGAGAGTCAGAGCGGAGATTTAAAAAAAGTGGGAACTGAGAGTCAGAGTGGAGATTTAAAAAGAGCAGGAGCTGAGAGTCAGAGCAGAGATTTCTAAAGAGCGGGAGCTAGACTCGGGACTGAAAGCATCGCGAGGATGTCACGATTCAAAAAGTGACATGACAGAGGGGAGGCGGCTGATTGGTAAGTAGGGTCAGGTGAGTACTTCTACTTCTATTTTTTTCTTCTAATTAAACTACTTCAGCCCATTAGCTTAAACAAAATAATGTGAGGCCTTTGGACTGTAGTGGCAGTGTTTAGAGTGGAATATTGCCCCTAGTGTAATTAGTATTCTTTAAAGGGAGTAACTAGTGAGTTTAATCTAAAGGGAAGTCATGGCAGCAGAGCTCGCACCCATGATATGCTCCTCCTGCGCTATGTGGGAAGTCATGGACACTTCCAGTGTCCCAGGTGACCATGTGTGCAGGAAGTGTGTCGAACTGCAGCTATTGGCTAACCGCTTTTTGGAATTGGAGCTGCGGGTGGATTCATTGTGGAGCATCCCCAATGCTGAGATTATCGTGGACAGCACATTCAGTGAGATTGTCACACCGCAGGTAAAGACTGAATAGGCAGAAAGGGGGTGGGTGACCACCAGGCAGAGTAGAGGAAGGCGGGTAGTGCAGGAGTCCCATCTGGGGCAGTCTTCTTCTCTAACAGATACACTGTTTTGGATACTGTTGGGGGAGATTACTTCTCAGGGGAAAGCAGCAGGAGCCAAGTCCATGGCGCCACAGATGGCGCTGCTGCTCAAGAGTGGAGGAAGAAGAGTGGCAGGGTTATAATGATAGGGAATTTATTAGTAAGGGGAACAGATAGGTGTTTCTGTGGCCACAAAAGAGACTGCAGGGTGGTATGTTGCCTCCCTGATGCCAAGGTCAAGGATGTCTCGGAGAGGCTGCAGGGCATTCTGAAGGTGGAGGGTGAACAGCCAGTGGTCATGGTACATATTGGTACCAACGACATAGGTAAAAAAAAAGGGATGAGGTCCTACAAGCTGAATATAGGGAGTTAGGATGTAAATTAAAAAGTAGGACCTCATAGGTAGTAATCTCAGGATGCGTGCTAAGAGAGTAGAAATAACAGCATATATCAGATGAATACGTGGCTGAAGAAATGGTATAGGAGGTAGGGATTCAGATTCCTGGTTTTTTAGACCAATACGTTGAAGAACCAACTAGAGAGCAGGCTATCCTAGACTGGATATTGTGCAATGAGAAAGGATTAATTAACAATCTTGTTGTGCAGGGTCCCTTGGGGAAGAGCGACCATAAAATGATAGAATTGTTCATTAGGACAGAGAGTGAAGAAGTTGAATCCAAAACTAAGGTCCTGAATCTAAATAAAGCAAACTAAGAGGGAATGAGGTGCGAGTTGGCAATGATGGATTAGGGACCCTTATTAAAAGGGTTGACGGTGGATAGGCAATGGCTAATATTTAAGGAACATATGCATGAATTACAACAATTATTCATTCCTCTCTGGCACAAAAATAAAATGGGAAAGGTGACTCAACTGTGGCTTACAAAAGAAATTGTGGATAGTATTAGATCCAAAGAGGAGACATATAAAATTGCCAGAAAAAACAACAAGCCTGAGGATTGGGAGCAGTTTAGAATTCAGCAAAAGTGGACAAAAAGATTGATCAAGAAGGGGAAAATGAAGTATGAGAGTAAACTTGCAAGGAACATAAAAACTGACTGTAAAAACTTCTATAAATATGTGAAGAGAAAAAGATTGGTGAAGACAAATGTACGTCCCTTACAATCAGAAATGGGGGAAATTATAATGGGGAACAAAGAAATGGCAGAAGAATTGAACACATATTTTGGTTCTGTCTTCACAAAATGGGACACAAATAATTTCCCAGAAATGTTAGGGAACCAAGGTCCTAGTAAGAGGGAGGAATTGAAGAAAATCAATATTAGTAACAAAATGGTGCTAGAGAAATTAATGGGGTTAAAGGCTGAAAAATTCCCAGGGCCTGATAATATACATCCCAGAATACTAAAGGAAATGGCTTCAGAAATATTAGATGCGTTGGTGGTCATCTTCCAAAATTCTATAGACTCTGGAGCAGTTCCCACAGATTAGAGGGTGGCAAATGTAACCCCGCTATTTAAAAAAGGAGGGAGAGAAAAAACAATGAATTACAGACCCGTTAGCCTAACATCAGTAGTGGAGAAAATGCTAGAGTCTAATATAAAAGATGTGGTAACAGAACACTTGAAAAGCATTAATGGGCTTAGACAAATTTAGCATGGGTTTATGAAACAGGAGTTTTTTGAGGATGTAACTAGTAGAATAGATAAAGGAGAACCAGTGGATGTGGCGTATTTAGATTTCAGGAAGGCTTTTGATAAGGTCCCACATAAGAGGCTAGTGGGCAAGATTAAAACACATAGGATTGGGGATGGTATACTGCCATGGATTGAGAATTGGTTCATAAACGGAAACAGAGAGCGGGGGCAGAATTTAGCCCTTGGTTGGCGGGCGGGACCCACTGGCTCAGCGGCGGGCAGCCAAACCCCACTGCTGAAATGGGACCCACTGCCATTTTGAGTGGGCGGGCCAAGGAACTTACTGTGCAGGGGATGGAGGGAATCCCCATCTGTCAAAGTGCGTTCTTCGCACATGCGCGCGAAAGAGCGCACTGCTCCCTGAGGCAAAGTCCTGTCTCAGGGAGATTTGTGAGAGGTAAGTAAACTCTAAAACTAAATAAATAATAAAATTATTAACATGTCCCCCTCATGTGACAATGTCACATGAGATGGGATATGTTAATAATAAACATGTAAAATTTATTAAATTTTAAAAAAACAGACA
Source organism: Isurus oxyrinchus (assembly GCA_026770705.1). NCBI lineage: Eukaryota > Metazoa > Chordata > Chondrichthyes > Lamniformes > Lamnidae > Isurus > Isurus oxyrinchus. The sequence continues at coordinate 84,258,919 of JANJGN010000007.1, read as the reverse complement.
TGAAACTTCATCCCGCCAGTGGATGAAGTTTGATTAATAACCTGCAGCCCACTGGGGCTCCTGGCCTGCCCGCCAGCCTTAAGGTTGGCCAGGAAGGGTGTTTAATAATGTTATTTAGCCTGTCAATGGCCTTAATTGTTTTAGCTGTATCCTCCCTCTTCCTACCTTCATCCTGTTAAGTGCGTTTTATGGGCTATACTTTCACAAGTGTGGACAACCCTGAGATACCTCAGTCAGCTGACATTTCTCACCTGTCAGCCCAAACAGTGAGTGTCAGAAGGCTCTTCCCCTATAGGGCGCATTATGCATGAGGTGAGCCCTAACATGCACTCACCCAACCTTCCAGCAGCAAATAGCATTCAGGAGACAGAATTGTGCCAAATTCCACCCTTAAAGTTTTCTCTAGGTGGAGTGTGGGGTGCATTAGTAAAAATGTTATAACAGAATCCCATAGAGATCAAGAATTTCTACTTAACAAAAGGAGAGCCAACAATTATGTTCAGCCTTGGAAGCAAGGTACAGTTTTACATGTGACACAGTTATCACAGTCAGTAGTGCAGTACGAGCTTGTAACTGAGTGCTCAGTAGCTGGAACGTTACTGGTGCTCCTTTTCACACGCACACTCAGGAGCCCAGACGTCAGAGGAAACTTGTCTAAAAATATTACAGGAGGCCTACACAGTGTGATTTTGCTCCGGGCCCTGCATCCCCTTAGGGACAACCCTGTATAGAACCATAGAAAAGTTACAGAACAGAAAGAGGCCATTCAGGCCATTGTGTAAACCACCTCCTATTATAATACAATTTGATCTATCATGCCTCTCAATGTATGACTCTTAACTGTCAACCTTTGCTCAGTGTCAGTGCTGAGAGATAGCTGCTCTGTCAGAACTGCTGTCTTTTGACTGAAATATTAAACTGAGAATCTGCCTTCTCAGATGGATTTAAAAGATCCCGTAGCATTAATCAAAACAAAGGAGGGACTTTTTCTGGTGTCCCAGCCAATATTTATCCCCCGACCAATATCTAATAACATTATCAGGTCTTAATCAGATCATTGTGGAATCTTAAACAAAAACGGAAAATGCTGGAATAACTCAGCAGGCCTGGCAGCATCTGTGGAGAGAAAAACAGAGTTAACATTTCGAGTCCGTATGACCCCTCTTCAGAGCGGACTCAAAACGTTAGACTCCGTTTCTCTCTCCACACACGTTGTCAGACCTGCTGAGTTTTTCCAGTATTTTTCTGTTTTTGTTTCAGATTTCCAGCATCCGCAATATTTTGCTTTTCTCATTGTGGAATCTTGCTATGTGCAATTGGCTGCCTTAGTTTTCTACATTGCAGCAATAACTACACATCAAGGGTACTTCATTGACTGTAACTCATTTTCAGACATCCTAAGTTTGTGAAAGGTGCTATATAAATGCATGTCTTTTACAGTTCGTGTGACAACGATATGCCACTGTAAGACTCTTACACAACAATATCCAATAGAGTTAATAGAGTTACTTTGTAGGACAGAAAATGTTGGAAATGCACAGTCTTGATCAGAATCTAACAGATTGAACATACAAACATACAAATTAGGAGCAGGAGTAGGCCACTCAGCTCTTCAAGCCTGCTCCGCCATTCAATAAGATCATGGCGGATCCGATTGTATTCTCCCGCTTACCCCCAATAACTTTCATCCCCTTGTTAATCAAGAATCTATCTATCTCTGCCTTAAAAATATTCAAGGACTCTGCTTCCACTGCCTTTTGAGAAAGAATGTTCCAAAGACTCACGACCCTCTGTGAAAAAAAAATCCTCCTCATCTCTGTGTTATTTTAAAACAGTGACCTCTAGTTCTAGATTCTCCCACAAGAGGAAACATCCTCTCCACAGCAACCCTGTCAAGATCCCTCAGGGTCTTAAATGTCTCAATCACGTCACCTCTTACTCTAAAATCCAGCGGATAAAAGCCTAACCTGTCCAACCTTTCCTCATAAGACAACCCGCCCATTCCTGTTATTAGCCTAGTAAACCTTCTCTGAACTGCTTCTAATGTATTTACATCTTTCCTCCCAAAAGAGATGAAAGATGTAAATAAGGAGACCAATGCTGTACACAGTACTCCAGATGTGGTCTTGCCAGTGTCTTGGACAACCAAAGCATAACCTCCCTACTTCTGTATTCAGTTTGCCTCGCAATAAATGATAACATTTTATTAACTTTCCAAGTACTTGCTATACCTGCATACTAACCTTTTGTGATTCATGCACTAGGACACTCAGATTCCTCAATCTCAGAGCTTTGCAGTCTCTCACCATGTTAGGTAGTATGCTTCCTTTTAATTCTTCCTGCCTTTGCCAGGTCTTTTTCCACTCACTTAACCTATCTATGTCACTTTGTAGCTTCCTTACGCCCTCTTCAGAATTTATTTTCCTACTTATCTTTGTACCATCAGCAAATTTAGCAACTGTTCCTTCTGTCCCTTCACCCAAGTCATTTATATAAATTGTAAAAAGTTGGAGCCCCAGCACTGATCCCTGTGGCACACCACTCATTACTGGCTGCCAACCAGAAAAAGACCCTCAGTTTCCTGTTAGCTAGCCAATCTTCTATCCATGCCAATACGTTACCCCCTACACCATGATATCTTCTGCAATAACCTTTGATGCAGCACCTTATCAAATGCTGTCTGTAAATCTAAGTACAGTACATCCACCGGTTCCCATTTATCCACAGCACATATGACCCTTTCAAAAAACTCCAATAAATTGGTTAGACATGATTTCCCTTTCACAAAACCATGTTGACTCTGCCTGATTGCCTTAAACTTTTCTAAGTGCCCTGCTATAACATCTTTAACAATAGCTTCTAATATTTTCCCCATGACAGATGTTAGGCTAACTGGCCTGTAATTTACTGCTTTCTGTCTCCCTCCCTTTTTGAATAAAGGAGTTACATTTGCTAATTTCCAATCTAATGGAACCTTCCCCGAATCTAGGGAATTTTGGAAAATTAAAAATAATGCATCAACTATTTCACTAGCCACTTCTTTCAAGACCCAAAGATGAACTCCATCAGCACCCAGGGATTTGTCAACCTGCAGCTCTAACAATTTGCACAGAACCAGTTCCTGGTGATTTTAATTTTCCTGAGTTCCTCCTTCCCTTCCATTTCCTAATTTACAGCTATTTCTAGGAGGTTACTTGCATCCCCTATAGTGACAACCAATGCAAAATACCAGTTCAATTCATCTGCTATCTCCATACTTTCTATTAGAAATTTCTATAGGAACAATGCTCACTTTGTTAACTCTTTTCTTATTTAAATATCTATAGAACTCTTATTATCCATCTTTATATTTTGAGCTAGTTTTCTCTTGTACTCTAATATTTTTTCCTCCTTACTAATCTTTTTGTCATTCTTTGCTGCTCTTTATATTCTGTCTAATCTTCTGACCTGCCCTCCATCTTTGCGCAATTATATGCTTTTTCTTGATTAGAGTTATAGACTTCCAAAGAGCCTCTCAAGCAGCACCAATGGTTCTGGGCAAGGGTCTCAGGTAACTGACGATGACCCTTAATGTAAATTTTGCAAATAAACTGGCAAACATTGCAAATGCTGGAAACCAAGAAAAAAAAGCAGAAAATGTTGGAAACACCCAACAGGCCAGTCGGTGCCTGTGGGGTGAAGAGGCAGGAAGAGGGATGTTTCAGGCTGGACTCTTCTTCAGGCCCTGCCTTGTGGAAGGGCCCACCCAGCCAGATATCCTCTCCATGGACTTTGACTGACCAGCTGTATGCTTCCTGCATTTTCTGCTCATGTTCCCAATGTAAAGTTTCCACATTTACTTGGACTCCTCACCAAGAAAATCTATAATCAAACCAGACTTCTACAGTCTTCAGCTGTTGTCAGTCCAGCAACTTGACATTGGGCTTTTCCCACATCTGCATTGTGTATTGGATATTGGTAATGCATGGGACCCTCAAATGTCAATGTGAAAGGAGCTTCAAAGACCATTTGCTCCTACTAAATTCAGTTAACTGAACTGTGCTGACCCTGGCGTTATTTCTGTGGGCTTCTTTAAACTGAGTGGCTGCACCAGCTGATGTATTATTTAAGAAGAATGAAGCTCTTCCTAATGACAGTAAACACAATCCTTCCTCCCAACAATAACTTTCATTTACTCACATTAAGGATATGAAATATCTATAGTGCTACTTATATTGATGCAAGAGCTCTCAAAATTCAATCTAATTTGCTAACTGCTGGCCTTACTGTATATATTTAATCATTATTAATGTGCATGTACTCTTGCTTTATCTATTGATTGCAACTTCGCTCCAAGACCAATTAAATACTCTGAACATTCCGCCATTTAATCACTGTGCACAATTAACATAGTCTAACTAAAAACACAGACAGTAATTACATCTGTGGCACACAAGAGGATTGACTGCTCTGATAATGGGATTTATATGTTAGGCAAAGATGGAGGAACAGTGGTTGAGTCTTTGACTTGAAAAAACATTGGGATAAAGAATCACAGTGCAAATATAGATGGAACACAGGCTGTTTTAACTTGGAAATCACAAAATTAAAACCATAAAATCAAAATGAGCACAACAAGTGTTGCAAATATGTAGCAGCACTTAAAAAGAGAAAAGACAAGTTAATGTTTCCTTTGGGGACTCTTTAACTGAGTGCTTGTCTGTGCCTGAAACACATATCTATCTATGGATGCTGATGAATCCGCTGGTTATTTCCTGTTTTTTGAAAAGCTGGGAAAAAGTGAAACCTGGTGGCTGATAAACAAAAATCGCCTAAAAATGGGCAGTAAAAAAGTATTTAAAAAGTAAATGATAAAAAGCTGAGCAAGAGGTGAAAAGGTCTGCTTAACTTGGTAGGGATATTAGAGCTTGGGGACATAAGGACCAGTCTTGTCCTGGTGCTAGTATTCGAGCCTCTGAGTCAAAAATGTCATGAGGTCAAACCCCACTCCAGAGCCTTGAGCACAAAATCTTGGCTGACATCCCAGCGCAATACTGACAGAGTGTTGCACTGTTGGAGGTGCTGTGTTATGACTGAGCAGTTAAAACAAAGCCCTGTCTTCCCTCTCAGCAAGATGTAAAAGATTCCACGATCTTGTTCAAAGGACAAGAAGGAAGTCCTCCGAGTTCTCTCTCTTATACTGCTGACTTTATCTGCACTGGAGTGCTGTGTTTGGCTGCAATTGGAGATTGGTGACTGAGGGAGTTTAAGGGTTAAATTAAGGGTTAAATTCTATCTGAAGTCTAGTCTTTCTTTAATTTAGCAATTAACTAAAAGTTGCTGTTAGGGTTGGAAGAAGATGAGCTTTGGACCGGAGAGGAGAGGTGTACCCTCAGGACCTTCAGGTGGTGGAGTTCAGAGTGACGTCACGATTCAAAAAGTGACGCGACACAGGGAAGGCAGCTGATTGGTAGTAGGGTCAGGTGAGTACGTCTACTTTTTCAACTAATTAAACTGCTGTAGTCCATTAGTTTAAACAAAATAAGGTGAAGACTTTGGACTGTGGTGGGATGTTTGTAGTAGAATAAGACCCCTAGCATAGTTAGTATTCTTTAAAGGGAGTAACTAATGAGCTTAATCTAAAGGGAAGTCATGGCAGTAGAGTTCGCACCTGTGATATGCTCCTCCTGCGCTATGTGGGAAGTCATGGACACTTCCAGTGTCCCTGGCGACCAGCTGCAGCCACTGGCTAAGCATATTTGGAGCTGGAGCTGTGGGAGGGATTCACTGTGGAGCATCCACGATGTCGAGATTGTCATGGACAGCACTTTCAGTGAGGTGGTTACACTGCAGGTAAAGACTGAAAAGGCAAAAAGGGGATGGGTGATCACCAGGCAGAGTAGAGGAAGACAAGTAGCACAGGAGTCCCCTGTGGCCATCCCCCTCTCTAACAGATATACTGTCTTGGATACTGTTGGGGGAGACAACTTCTCAGGGAAAGCAGCAGGAGCCAAGTCCATGGCACCACGGGGGCCTCCACGAGTGGAGGAAGAAGAGTGGCAGGGTTATAGTGATAGGGGATTCAATAGTAAGGGGTTGTTTCTGCGGCCCCAAAAGGGTCTCCAGGATGGTATGTTGCCTCCCTGGTGCCAGGGTCAAGGATGTCTTGGAGAGGCTGCAGGGCATTCTGAAGTGGAGGGTGAACAGCCAGTGGTCGTGGTACATATTGGCACCAATGACATAGGTAAAAAAAGGGATGAGGTCCTACAAGATGAAAATAAGGAGTTAGGGCATAAATTAAAAAGTAGGACCTCAAAAGGTAGTAATCTCAGGGTTGCTACCAGTGGCACGTGTGAGTGAGAGTAGAAATAACCGGATATGCTGGATGAATATGTGGCTGATGAAATGGTGTAAAGGGGAGGGATTCAGATTCCTGGGCCATTGGGACCGGTTCTGGGGAAGGTGGGACCAGTACAAACAGGACGGGTTGCATCTGGGCAGGACCGGGACCAATGTCCTCGGGCGGGGCTGTTGGGGGGGGAGGCAGGCGGTGTTTGCTAGTGCTGTCAGGGAGGGTTTAAGCTATCATGGCAGGGGGATGGAAATCTGAACAGGGAGACAGGGGAGGGGGAAACAAGGATAGAAACGAAAGTTAGAAAAGTGAAAAGCAAAAGTGGAAGGCATAAAAAACAAGGGCGATAAACAAATGGGGTCATAGTGCAAAATAAAGCTAAGACGATTAATAAGGTTAAAAAGACAAGTCTAAAGACATTGTATCTTAATGCGCGGAGCATTCGCAGTAAGATAGATGAATTAACAGCGCAAATAAATATAAACAGTTATGATATAGTTGCAATTATGGAGACATGGCTGCAGGGCGACCAAAGATGGGAAGTGAACATCCAGGGACATTAAATATTTAGGAAGAACAGACAAATAGGGAAAGGAGGTGGGATAGCATTGTCAGTAAAGGAGGAAATCAATGCAATAATGAGGAAGGATATTGGCTCGGAAAATCATGATGGAGAATCTGTTTGGGTGAAGATAAAAAACACCAAGAAGCAGAAAATGTTGGTGGGGGGTTGTCTATAGGTCCCAAAACAATAATGAAGATGTAAGGGAAGGCATTAAGCAGGAAATTAGAGACACATGCAATAAGGGTACGACTGTAATCATGGGTGACTTTAATCTACATATAGATTGGACAAACCAAACTAGCAATAATACTGTGGAGGAGAATTTCCTGAGTGCGTGCGTTATAGTCTTTTAGACCAATACGTTGAGGAACCAACTAGAGAGCAGGCTATCCTAGACTGTATTATGCAATGAGAAAGGATTAACTAACAATCACGTTAACCCTTAGGGAAGAGTGACCATGAAATTGTAGAATTGTACATTAAGCTGGAGAATGAAGAAGTTAAATCCGAAATTAGGGTCCTGAATCTAAGTAAAGGGAACTACAAGTCTATGAGGTGCGAGTTGGCAATGATGGATTGGGAAACCTTACTAAAAGGGTTGACGGTAGATATACAATGGTTATTTTTAAGGAACGTATGCATGAATTATAACAATTATTCATTCTTGCCTGGTGCAAAAATAAAACAGGAAAGGTGGCTCAACCATGGATTACAGGAGAAATTAGGGATAGTATTAGATCCAAAGAGGAGACATATAAAATTGCCAGAAAAAACAGCAAGCCTAAGGATTGGGAGCAGTTTAGAATTCAGCAACAGTGGGCAAAAAGATTGATCAAGAAGGGGAAATGGAGTATATGAGAGTAAACTTGCAGGGAACATAAAAACTGATTGTTAAAGGTTTCATAAATTTGTGAAGATAAAAAGATTAGCGAAGACAAATGTACGTCCCTTACTGTCAGAAACAGGGGAAATTATAATGGGGAACAAGAAATGGCAGAAGAATTGAACACATATTTTGGTTCTGTCTTCACAAAAGAGGACACAAATAATTTCCCAGAAATGTTAGGGAACCACGGGACTAGTGAGAGGGAGGAATTGAAGAAAATCAGTATTAGTAAAAAAAAAATGGCGCTAGAGAAATTAATGGGGTTAAAGGCTGAAAAATCCCCAGGGCCTGATAATCTACATCCCAGAGTACTAAAGGAAGTGCCCCTGGAAATATTGGATGCGTTGGTGGTCATCTTCCAAAATTCTATAGACTCTGGAGCAATTCCTACAGATTGGAGGGTGGCAAATGTAACCCCACTATTTAAGATAGGAGGGAGAGAAAAAACAGAGAATTACAGACCCGTTAGCCTAACATCAGTAGTGGAGAAAATGCTAGAGCCTATTATAAAAGACGTGGTAACAGAACACTTGGAAAACATTAACGGGATTAGACAAAGTTAGCATGGGTTTCTGAAAGGGAAATCATGCTTAACTAATGTACTGGAGTTTTTTAAGAATGTAACTAGTAGAATAGATAAGAGAGAACCAGTGGATGTGGTGTATTTGGATTTCAAGAAGGCTTTTGATAAGGTCCACATAAGAGGCTAGTGGGCAAAATTAAATCACATGGAATTTGTGGTAATATACTGGCATGGATTGAGAATTAGTTGATAGATGGAAACTGAGAGTGGGAATAAATGGGTCTTTTTCTGCATGGCAGGCAGTGACTAGTCGTGTACCGCAAGGATCAGTGCTTGGGCCCCAGCTATTCACGATATATATAAATGACTTAGCGCATAGAAAATAGAAACTAGGAGCAGCAGTAGGCCATTCGGTCCTTTGAGTCTGCTCTGCCATTCATTATGATCATGGCTGATCATCCAACTCAATAGCCTGCTCCCGCTTTCTCCCCATATCCTTTTATCCCTTTCGCTCCAAGAGCTATGTCTAACTCGTTCTTGAAAACATATGATGTTTTGGCCTCAACTACTTTCTGCGGTAATGAATTCCACAGGCTCACCACTCTCTGGGTGAAGAGATTTCTCATCATCTCAGTCCTAAATGGCCTACCCCATATCCGCAGACTGTGACCCCTGGTTTTGGACTCCCCCACCATTGGGAACATTCTTTCCTGCATCTACCCTGTCTAGTTCTGTTAGAATTTTAAAGGTTTCTATGAGATCCCCCCTCATTCTTCTGAACTCCAGCGAATATAATCCTAACTGACTCAATCTCTCCTCATATGTCAGTCCCGCCATCCCAGGAATCAGTCGGGTAAACCTTCGCTGCACTCCCTCTATAGCAAATACACCCTTCCTCAGATAAGGAGACCAAAGCACAATATTCCAGGTGTGGTCTCACCAAGGCCCTGTACAATTGCAGCAAGAGATCCCTGTTCCTGTACTCAAATCCTCTGGCTATGAAGGCCAATATACCATTTGCTTTCTTTACCGCCTGTTGCATCTGCATGCTTACCTTCAGTACTGGTCTCATTGCACATTCCCCTCTCTCAATTTATAGCCATTCAGATAATAATCTGCCTTCCTGTTTTTGCTACCAAAATGGATAACCTCACAGTTATCCACATTATACTGCATCTGCCATGCATTTTCCCACTCATTCAGCTTGTCCAAATCACACTGAAGCATCTCTGCATCCTCCTCACAGCTCACCTTCCCACCCAGCTTTGTGTCATCTGCAAATTTGGAGATATTACATTTAATTCCCTCATCTAAATCACTAATATATATTGTGCATAATTGGGGTCCCAGCACTAATCCCTGCAGTATCCACCTAGTCACTGCCTGCCATTCGGAAGAAGGCCCGTTTAGTCCTACTCTTTGTTTCCTGTCTCCAACCAGTTTTCTATCCATCTCAATACACTAGCCCCAATCCCATGCGCTTTAATTTTACACGCCAATCTCTTTTGTGGGACTTTGTCGAAAGCCTTCTGAAAATCCAAATAAACCACATCCACTGGCTCCCCCTCATCAACTCTACTAGTTGCATCCTCGAAAAATTACAGTAGATTTGTCAAGTATGATTTCCCTTTCATAAATCCATGCTGACTCTGTCCAATTTTGCCACTGCTTTCCACATGCTCAGCTATTAAATCTTTCATAATGGACTCTAGGATTTTCCCCACTGCCGACGTCAGGCTGACTGGTCTATAATTCCCTGTTTTCTCTCTCCCTTTTTAAGTAGTGGAGTTACATTAGCTACCCTCCAATCTGTAGGAACCGTTCCAGAGACTATAGAATCGCGGAAGATGACCACCAAAGCATCCACTATTTTTAGGGCCACTTCCTTAAGTACTCTGGGATGTAGATTATCAGGCCCTGGGGATTTATTGGCCTTCAATCCCATCAATTTCCCCAACCCCATTTCCCTCCTAATACTGATTTCTTTCAGTTCCTTCCTCTCACTAAACCCTGTGTTCCCCAACATTTCTGGTATGTTATTTGTGTCCCCCTTTGTGAAGACAGAATCAAAGTATGTATTTAGTTGGTCAGCCATTTCTTTGTTCCCCATTATACATTCCCCTGTTTCTGACTGTAAGGGACCTACATTTGTCTTCACCAATCTTTTTTTCTTCACATACCTTGAATATACAATTATACACTTGAATTAGGGAACCAAATGCAATATTTCCAAGTTTGCTGATGACACAAAACTGGGCGGGGTTGTGAGGAGGATGCAAGGAGGCTTCAGGGCAATTTTGACAAGTTGTGTGTGTGTGGGCAAAACATGGCAAATTCAGTATAATGTGGATAAATGTAAAGTTATATGTTTCAGTGTGAAAAACAGAAAGGCAGATGTTAAATGGTGATTCGTTGGGAAATGTGGATGTACAAAGGGATCTGGGTGTGCTTGTACACCAGTCAATGAAAGTGAATAGGCAGGTGCAGCAAGCAATTAGGAAGGCAAATGGTATGTTGGCCTTCATTGCAAGAGGATTTGAGTTCAGAAGTAGAAGTAACTGTCTTGCTGCAGTTATACAAGGCCTTGATGAGTCCGCACCTGGAGTATTGCGTGCAGTTTTGGTCTTCCTACCTAAGAAAGGATTTCCTCGACATAGAGGGAGTGCAGTGAAGGTTTACTAGGCTGATACCGGGGCTGGCAGGACTGTCGTACGAAGAGAGATTGGCTTGACTGGGCCTGTATCCACTAGACTGTAGAAGAATGAGAGGGGATCTGATTGAAAGATATAAAATTCTAACAGAGCTAGTCAGACTAGATGCAGGGAGGATGTTTCCCCTAGCTGGGGAGTCTAGAACCAGGGGCCAGCCTCAGGATATGGGACAGGCCATTTAGGACTGAGAACAGGAAAGATTTCTTCACTCAGAGGGTGGTCACCTGTAGCATTCTCCAAACAAAGCTGTGGAGGCCAGGTCACTGAATCTATTCAAAAAAGAAATTGATAAATTTTTGGATATTAGGGGTATCAAGGAATATGGAGGGAAAACGGGAAAATGGAGTTTTGCTAGAGCATCAGCCATGATCATATTGTGTACCCTAGCCAATATTTGCCCAAAACCAATTTTAAATAAATTATTTGGTTACTAATGTCATTGTTATTTGTGAGTCTTTCATATGTGTAAATTGTAAAGTGCTTTGAGATGTCCTGATGTCACGAAAAGCACTGTACGAAGATAAGTTTTCTTTCCTTAAAACGGACATACTTCAAACAAGGCTGCCAATTTGATTTTTTTCCCTGAGCAATGAATTTAATTTACTAATTATTAACTCTGTGCCAATTTAATTCCTTTCAAAGCAGAGCTGAGAGTTAGACAAGTACAGTAGAGACTTGCACAAGTACAGTAGACACTAGAGTTGACATTCAGTTGAGTCAGAGAGGACTTATGATAATTAACTTTATTGCTAGAGATGTTCAAGGCTTAACCACAGTCACTGCCTTTTACAAGTTTCATGTCTTTCAGTGTCCTCTCAGGCTCATTGGCATTAATTAACCCTGTAAGCAGATCTTACACCCTTTATGTTCTGAGTTGACTCACAGTGCCCAATACTACTTATACACCAGCATAACTCGCTGGATGTAACATTGCATGCCCCATGACATATCTTTTGCATTCTTCCTAACATGTGCTTTGTTCTTGTAAGGCCAGATATAAGCAATAAAGCAATTTTTCTCATGCAACACTCATAGACTTCCAGTGCAACAGTTATGCCCGGGTTTATGTAAACTTTCCTTCACTTAACCAAAGAGAATGATTATGCTATACCATCTCACAGCAGGTCTTCTTGCTTGCCTTAAACATGACAGCTTCTAACTACCTCCTGCATTCCATCATTCTGAGTTCAGAAAAAGCTTCCCAAACAACACACAATTTAAAACATCACTTACTATGTGTCTCTATCACTACTTTTCATCTCCATGTTCACAAATCCCTCCATGGTCATGCCTCTCCCAATCTTCCAATCCCTGTACCTCATCTAGCCCTACAATCATCCAAGGTATAAATTTTTTACTTTATTCTTTCATGAGATGTGGGCGTTCCTAGCAAGGCCAGTATTTTTGCCTTTCAGTTGAGTGGCTTGCTAAGCTATTTCAGAGGGCAGTTAAGAGTCAATCACATTGCAGTAGGTCTGGAGTCACATGTAGGCCAGGTGAGGATGGCAGATTTCCCTCCCCAAAGGACATTAGTGAAACAAATGGGTTTTTACAACAATCAATGGTAGTTACACGGTCACCATTATCAGTGGAATTCCCAAGACACTGAGACTAGGATGCTTTGCTGGAGACTGTTCATTGCTCACCACAGAGCTGACTTCTCTACTCTAACACACCCACCACCAGTGCTGGCTGACTCTTCTTTATATACACATCAGAGTATAATTAACTAATCAATACCTAACCCTTGTTCATCTTATTACCTTAAACTACTGGGTATTTAACATCCATCAAACAAAACCTAGTAGATACTAATAGATTCCTCTATTTTCTTTAAATTAAATTGATATGCAAACAAAAACTATTCATAAGAAAGGATACAAAATGATAATACATGTTACCTTATTACACAATCAATCCTTAACATATTCCATATTCCCCTTCCCCTGCCTTGAAAACAAAAAATAATTTTAATAAGGTTAAAGCATGAAAATTTCTGTGTTCTCATAATCCATTATAGCACAAACCATCCCTCTTCGAGGATATCCAACAATTTATTTTGGACAAACCGTTCTTTTTGTGAAACAATACAATAATTGGTGACTGCGTCATCCATTTCGTTTTGGAAATCTCCATCTTTCCAACATCTCTTTTATACTCGCAAGATCAATCCTCAACCTCTTTTCCAAGACATTGTTTGTCGAATGGACATTTTCCCAGATGAACGGTTATCTATGTAGCATTTATAGATGCATTTTACACCAGTCGCCCCTTATATAGGAATTCCTTTAAGATACTCAATAAATGCATAGCTATATTGTCGCTTCTACCAGCACAAGTGTCTCCGCAGCTAAGAAGCTTTTAGCTACTCTCTGTTTTATTTTCCGATTCCAGGCTAATGGACAACATTTATTGTTTCTTCCCACCAAAAATATAATGAATCTTGCTGTACTCGAATAACTATTGGGAAGGTTCGCATGTGAGGCATCACTAAAAATGGCTAATTGCACCCCTGCTGCATCATCCTGGTCTGGAAATCTGGAAAAATGACATTTTTCTGAACTTAATTTCTTCAGTGTCTTCTTTGCTTTTTGCACTTCACCAATTCGAAAACATCATAGCGCATCCGGTCTAGTCTGTGCGCATGACTAGTTTAATTGCCCAATTAAGGTTCTTAATTGGTCTGCTTCTTTATTTTGTGAGGATCTGGTCTGATTTATCAGGATCCCATTAACATTCTTCAGGTAACACTGTTGAGTCAGGGTTATTCCCAACTTAAACAAAATCAGAATTACCTGGAAAAACTCAGCAGATCTGGCAGCATCGGCAGAGAAGAAAAGAGTTGACGTTTCGAGTCCTTATGACCCTTCAGAACTGAGTGAATCTAAGGAGAGGGGTGAAATATAAGCTGGTTTAAGTGGGGGGGGTGGGGGGAGAGAAGTTGGGGGGGTGGGGTGGTGTGGTTGTAGGGACAAGCAAGCAGTGATAGGAGCAGATAATCAAAAGATGTCACAGACAAAAGAACAAAAGAACACAGAGGCGTTGAAGGTGGTAATGTTATCTAAACGAATGTGCTAATTAAGAATGGATGGTAGGGCACTCAAGGTACAGCTCTAGTGGGGGTGGGGTGGAAAGGCTAGCAGGGCATAAAAGATTTAAAAATAATGGAAATAGGTGGGAAAAGAAAAATCTATATAAATTATTGGAAAAAACAAAAGGAAGGGGGAAGAATCAGAAAGGGGGTGGGGATGGAGGAGGGAGTTCAAGATCTAAAGTTGCTGAATTCAATATTCAGTCCAGAAGGCTGTAAAGTGCCTAGTCAGAAGATGAGGTGCTGTTCCTCCAGTTTGCGTTGGGCTTCACTGGAACAATGCAGCAAGCCAAGGACAGACATGTGGGCAAGAGAACAGGGTGGAGTGTTAAAATGGCAAGCGACAGGGAGGTTTGGGTCATTCTTGCGGACAGACCACAGATGTTCTGCAAAGCGGTCGCCCAGTTTACGTTTGGTCTCTCCAATGTAGAGGAGACCGCATTGGGAGCAATGATTGCAGTAGACTAAGTTGGGGGAAATGCAAGTGAAATGCTGCTTCACTTGAAAGGAGTGTTTGGGCCCTTGGACGGTGAGGAAAGGGGAAGTGAAGGGGCAGGTGTTGCATCTTTTACATGGGCATGGGGAGGTGCCATAGGTGGCAGTTGAGGAGTAGGGGGTGGACCAGGGTGTCCCGGAGGGAACGATCCCTACGGAATGCTGCCAGGGGCGGTGAAGGGAAGATGTGTTTCATGGTGGCATCATGCTGGAGTTGGCAGAAATGGTGGAGGATGATCCTTTGAATGCGGAAGCTGGTGGGGTGATAAGTGAGGACCGGGGGACCCTATCATGTTTCTGGGAGGGAGGAGAAGGCGTGAGGGTGGATGCACGGGACATGGGCCGGACACAGTTAAGGGCCCTGTCAACGGCACTCCCCATGCCCACGCAAAAGATGCAGCACCTGCCCCTTCAATTGCTCTCTCCTCACCGTCCAAAGGCCCAAACACTCCTTTCAAGTGAAGCAGCATTTCACTTGCATTTCCCCCAACTTAGAATACTGCATTCGTTGCTCCCAATGCGGTCTCCTCTACATTGGAGAGACCAAAAGTAAACTGGGCGACCGCTTTGCAGAACACCTGTGGTCTGTCCGCAAGAATGACCCAAACCTCCCTCTCTCTTGCCATTTTAACACTCCATCCTGTCTCTTATCCACATGTCTGTCCTTGGCTTGCTGCATTGTTCCAGTGAAGCCCAACACAAACTGGAGGAACAGCACCTCATCTTCCAACTAGGCACTTTACAGCCTTCCGGACTGAATATTGAATTCAACAACTTTAGGTCCTAAACTCCCTCCTCCATCCCCACCTCCTTTCTGTTTCTTCCCCCTTCCTTTTGTTTTTTCCAATAATTTATATAGATTTTTCTTTTCCCACCTATTTCCATTATTTTTAAATCTTTTATGCCCTGCTAGCCTTTCCACCCCACCCCCACTAGAGCTGTACCTTGAGTGCCCTACCGTCCATTCTTAATTAGCACATACGTTTAGGTAATATCACCACCTTCAACGCCTCTGTGTTCTTTTGTTCTTTTGTCTGTGACATCTTTTGATTATCTGCTCCTATCACTGCTTGCTTGTCCCTACAACCACACCACCCCCCCTCCCCACTTCTCTCCCCCCACCCAACGCACCCCCCCACCCCCAACCTTAAACCAGCTTATATTTCACCCCTCTCCTTAGATTCACTCAGTTCTGTTGAAGGGTCATGAGGACTCGAAACGTCAACTCTTTTCTTCTCCGCTGATGCTGCCAGACCTGCTGAGTTTTTCCAGGTAATTCTGTTTTTGTTTTGGATTTCCAGCATCCACTGTTTTTTGTTTTTATTCCCAACTTAGTCTGCCTAATATCCAACCCTATATACTTAAAAGCTCCAGAAGCCCTACTTCCAGTTTTGAATTCCTTTATAATTTTATCTATCATAAATTTCTCAAATGCTGCAGAACCCACCCACAGGAAATCATCTACACACATTAAGAAAATTCCCACTACTTTTCCTTACATTGCCAAAAGAACATCTGCTTTTAGCTGAAGACAAGCAGCTTTTAGTTGAACGGACCTAACTGTAAAATACCAAACCCTGGATGCATTGTTTAGCCCTTAAACATTTGTTCAGCCTCTATAATTGCCCGTCTATATCTCCAGCTTCTTTTGTACACTTTAAGAATACTTCTTCTTGAAATTGTTCCCCTTGAATCAATGCAGCTTCGATATCAGTGGATTTACATTCTCATGAGTTTGTCACTAAAAGTGTTAGGAAAACCCTCAAACTTACTTTTCCTACTGTTGGGGTGTCTACTCTAACTTCCTGCTCATCCAGTTGTTCCTCAAATCCCTGAGCTACAAGTCTAGCCTTAGCTTTTTACATAGCATCAGGAGCACTTGTCCTGTACATATCCATCAACGCTGGCTGTTCTTTGTCTGGTACCTCTGTGTAAATGCCAAACTCTCTCTAATTGTTTTTCTTTTGTTTTGCCTCCTTTACCATCTATCACAGTATCTTTACAGTATAGAAGGAGACCATTGGGCCCATTGAGCCTGCACTGAGCAGTCTGAAAGAGCATTCCACCTAGTCCCACTCCTCTGCCTTATCCCAGTAACCTTGCACATTCTCTCTTCTCAGACAGCAATCCAATTCCCTTTTGAATACCTCAATCAAACCTCCCTCCACCAGGAAGTTTGTTCCAGACTCCAGCCACCCTCCGGGTGAACTAATTTTTCATCACATTACATTTACTCCTTTTGCCAATTATTTTGAATCTGTGCCTTCTACTTCTTGATGTTCTCTTGAGTGGGAGCAGTTTCTCATTACCCTGTCCATATCCCTCAGGATCTTGAATACCACTATCAAGTCTCCTCTCAGCCTTCTTTTCTCCAAGGAAAACAGTCCCAACCTCTCCACTCTATCCTCATAGCAACAGTTTTTCATCCCGGCAATCATTCTTGTGAATCTCCTCTGTACTCTCTCCAATGCCTTCATATCCTTCAAGTATGGTGCCCAGAACTGGACACAGTACTCCAGATGAGGCCTAACTAGTGTCTTATACAAATTCAACATGACCTCCTTACTCTGATACTCAATGCCCCTATTAATAGAGGCTAACATACTGTATGTTTCAATAACTGCTGTCTCAGCATGCCCTGCCATCTTCGTATACACCATGGTCCCTCTGTTCCTGCATTTCCTTCAAAGGCTTTTCCTTTATTTTATACTGTCTCACCATATCTTCCTTGCCAAAATGAATACCTCACACTTGTCTGCATTGAAGTTCACCTGCCACTTGCCTGCCCAATCCACCAACATGTCTATGTCCTTTTAAGTTCAAGACTATCCCTATCACAGTTGACAACATTTCCAATCTTTGTATCATCTGCAAATTTTGAAACCATGCCCTGCACACCACAGTCTCGGTCATTCATATATATCAGGAAGAGCAACAGTCCCAACACTGACCCCTGGGGAACTCCACTGCAAACCTTCCTCCAATCTGAAAAACAACCATTTAAACAGCCATTTCTGTTTCCTGTCAGTCAGAAAGTCTAGTGTATCCCTCATCCAGTTCCCCTGCATCCTTTAACAGAATATTCAACCTATGGCCAGAGGGATGCACAAATTGTCATAATTTGCTGCTTCTCTTTTAAATCCCTATTCCCAGCTGCCATTAATGCCTCTTTAACATTCTGTCTAGAGATGATAGGCCTTAAAGGAATACAATAATGTCCTGACTGTGTAAATTACAAATCAACAGACCTACCAAAAGCAATTGCTTTATCATCCGCATTTGGGCCTTTTATATTGAAGGCTTACTTAAGAGTGAAGGTATTTCACTAGATACTACATCAGTACTGATAAAATGATTCACCCGTGCTATTTTACACGGAATTACTATTCTTTTTTGCAATTTCAATATGTTACCATCATTGAACTGGAAACAAGCAGAACTGTCATATTCTTTGACTTTACTTTGGTCTTCCTTACTTAAAGAATCCATGTAACAGTATAGCCAGTCCACTCCACATACCGTGGACGTACACCCACTATCTAGAACTGCACAATTGAACACATTTGCAACTAGGATACTCATTACCATTCCCTCTGATTGGTCAGCATTGTTCTCCTTGCCTTCCATGTCATGTGCTGTCTCAAAAACCCTGTTTTTCATTTCTGAGCAATTCAATGCATAATCATACTTAGAGTAACACTTGAAGCACCTGTTGACCACCCATTGGTTATTCCTGGGTTCCTCCTCCTTCCACAATTGCTCAAATCCCACCACCTGTTAAAGCCCCTGAAGGGCCTCTGTCCTTATACTTTTTGTTTGTAATTCTTCTTTCGTACAGACGTTTGGGCCCTATATTCAAAAGGTCCTGACATGCTGCTAGTATTGTATCCTCCATCTTTGGTGTCACTGCTGAAGAATCCATTTGTGCCATAAAAGTGGCCAAAGATGAATGCTTTCCCAGAAAGTTGTTTTAGGGCTTCAGACATTCGGTCCAAAAGCGTATCTTTCTCTTTGAATCTAACTCCAGTTAAAACCAAGAGCCTATCCATGTTTGATATCCTAGTACAACCCAATAATTCAAAGAATTTCTAAGTGGAATCATGGCAATCTTGTATATAGTCGATTAAACTCCGTGATGTATTCTTCAGTGGAAGAATCATCCATTTTTCTAAATTTATCACAAAGTCTGACCAAGCCTCAGGCATTCAATAAGTCATTTTTCACATAATTTTTATTCATGAATCTCAAGAGAAAGTCCAAACATTCTTCATTTGTCCAGTTCCTGAGCGTCTAGTTTCAAGAACACTGTTCAACTGACCTTGCTCCTGGCAGGGAGTGAAAGTGCCAGAGCCATCTCTTGCTTTCTTTTCGTTAGAGACATATCCCGTGTCCTACATCGGCTTTGTTTTCCATTGATCATAAGGTTCCGTTTCACAAAACAATGGTGGAAAATCATACCCTGCCACCTTATATCTGGTTTCAGTCATCTCTCTTCAAAGAGTCTCCAGTTACAGTCATCTCTCAAAAAAAATTAACTCTAATACTGGTCTTCTGTCTGGAAGTAAATCTTAGTCTCCAATCTTCACTTTCAGGCAACCATTCTCTGCCACCAACTGCCAATGGAATTCCCACACCTGCTTGTGCAGAAGACACTGAGACTAGAGTGCTTTGATAGACACTATTTATTGCTCAGCACAGAGCTGGCTCCTCCACTCTAACACACCCACCACCAGTGCTGGCTGACTCTTCTTTATATACACAGTATTATTGACTAATCAATGCCCAACCCCTGTTCACCTTATCACCTGAAGCAGAATCTGTTATATGCTAACAACCATTACTGAGATTTGCTTTATATTCCAGATTTTTGTTAATTGAATTCAGATTGTACCATTTGCCATGGATTTGAACCTATGTCCCCAGAGCATTAGCTTGGGCTTCTGGATTACTAGTCCAGTGACATTACCACCACAGCACCATCTCCCCACGTAGAAAGGAGATATATATATGTATATAAGTGTATCTGTATATAATACAACATTTTTCTTGAATACTAATTTTAGTATGCAATTGTATATTCAAGTGTGTCAATGAACTTGCAAAGCGTAAAACAAAACCAAAGTACTACAGACGCTGAAATAAAAACAAAAAATCAAAATTGCTGGTAATACTTGGCAGACCAAACAGATATTTCAGATGCTGCCTGACCTGCTGAGAATTTCCAGCATTTTTGAATGTTTGTTTTTATTGCAATGTATAAAAGCAGTTTGACAATATATTTTACTGCCTCATGCATAGCACTGTATTAAATAGGGCACGGTAGGGTAAAAATGATGCGGTACTGAGGGAACGCTGCACTGTCAGATGTGCTGTCTTTCAGATGAGACATTAAACAGAAGCCTCGCCTGCTCTCTCAGGTCAACATAAAGTTCTCATGGCACAATTTCAAAGAGCTGGAGAGTTCTCCCCAGTGTACTGACCAAAATTTATCACTCAATCAACATCCCCAAAACTGATTACCTGATCACTATCACATTGCTGTTTATGAGGATTTGCTTTTTGCAAATTGGCTGCCTCATTTCCTACATTACAACAGCAAATATACTTCAAAAAGTACTTCATTGGCTATAAAGCACTTTGAGACATCCAGTGGTCATGAAAGGCAGAATCACAGAATGGTTATAGGACAGAAGGAGGCCATTCAGCCTGTTGTGTCCGTGCTGGCTCTCCAAAGGAGCAAATCACCCAGCGCCATTTCCTTGCCTTCTCCCTGTAACTCTGCACGTTCTTCCTCTTGACATAATAATCCAATTCTGTCTTGAAAGCCTCGATTGAATCTGCCTCCACCACACTCTCAGGCAGCACATTCCAGATCTTAACCACTCGCTGCAGGAATACATTTTTCCTCATGTCGCCATTGCTTCTCTGTCAACTACTTTAAATATGTGCCCCAACCCCCTGCCACCGCTTTGTTCTCTATCCTTCTATCACTGGGAACAGTTTCTACCTATCTACTCTGTCCAACCCCTCGTGATTTTGAATACCTGTATCAGTTTTCCTCTCAACCTTCTCTTTGCCAAGGAAAATAGTCTCAACTTCTCCGATCTATCTACAGAACTGAAGTTTCTCATCCCTGGAACCATTATCATGAATCTTTTTTGCACCCTCTCTAATGCCTTCACATACTTGCTGAAGTGTAGCACCCAGAACTGGACACAATACTCCAGTTGAGATCCACCCAGTGTTCTGTACAAGTTTAACATAACTTCCTTGCTTTTTCACACTATGCCCTTATTAATAAAGCCTATGCCCCATAAACTGCACTCTTAACCTGTCCTGCCATCTTCAGGGATTTAAGTACATAAACACCAAGGTCCTTCTGCTTCTCTGCATTTATCTCTCTGCGTTCTTCCTACCAAAATGAATCATTTCATACTTCTCTGCATTAAATTTGATCTGCCACTTGTTTGCTTATTCCACCAGCTTGTCTATATCCTTTTGAAGTTCTACACTATCCTCCTCATGGTTCACAATACTTCCAAGATTTGTATTATCTGCGAATTTTGAAATTGCACTCTGTGCACCTCGGCCTAGGTCATTTTATTTTATTCGTTCACGGGATGTGGGCATCGCTGGCTGGACCAGCATTTATTGCCGATCCCTAATTGCCCTTGGGAAGGTGATTGTGAGCTGCCTTCTTGAACCACTGCAGTCCATGTGGTGTAGGTACACCCACAGTGATGTTAGGAAGGAAGTTCCAGGATTTTGACTGTAGCCACAGTATGGCTAGTCCAGTTCAGTTTCTGGTCAATAGTAGCCCCCAGCATGTTGATAGTGAGGGATTCAGTGATGGAAATGCCATTGAACATCAAGGAGCGATGGTTGGATTCACCTGAGGATCCTGAGACAGCACCTTCCAAACCCACAGCAGATAGATGGGAACACCACCGCTTGGAAGTCCCCCTCCAAGTCATTCACCATCTTGATTTGGAAATATATCACTGTTCCTTCACTGTTGCTAGGTCAAAATCCTGGAACTCCCTTCCTAATAGCACTATGGGTGTACGTACACCACATGGAATGCAGCAGTTCAAGAAGGCAGCTCATCACAACCTTCTCAAGGGCAATTAGGGATGGGCAATAAATGCTGGCCTGGCCAATGAAGCCCACATTCCATGAATGAATTTTTTAAAATGTGGCGGGATATAGAGAACTCCACTACAAACCTTCTTCCAGTTTGAAAAACTTCCATTAACCACTATTCTCGGTTTCCTGTCACTCAGATAATCTTGCTTCCATGTTGCTACTTTCCCTTTTATTCCATGAGCTCTAACTTTGCTCACAAGTCTGTTTTGCAGCACTTTATCAAATGTCTTTTGGAAGTGCATCTGCACCACATCAACAGCATTAGCCTCATTAACCCTCTCTGTTACATCTTCAAAAAAGATGTTACATGTTACTCTGTTACATCCATCAAGTCAGTTAAATCGATTTACCCAGAACAAATCTATGTTGGCTTTCCTTGATTAACCCATATTTGCCCAAGTGATTATTAATGTTGTCCCGAATTATCATTTCTAGAAATTTCCCCGTCACTGATGTTAAACTGACTGGTCTGTAGTTGCTGGGCTTATCTTTACACCTTTTTTGAACAAGGATGTAACATTTGCAATTCTCCAGTTCTCTGGCACCATCTTTGAGTGTAAGGAAGACTGAAAAATTATGGCCAGTGCCTCTGCAATTTCCACTTTCACTTGCCTCCATATTCTTGGATGCATTTCATCTGATCCTGATGTCTTATCAACTTTAAGTTAAGACAGCCGATCCAATACCTCCTCTTTATCAGTTTTAAGCTATTCAAGTGTCTGAACTAGCTCCTCTTTCACCATGATCCAGGCAGCATCTTCTTGGTAAAAACATGTGTGTGTTATTAATTTACTACCTCAGTCATGCCCCTGTCTCCATACATAAATTCCCTCTTTGGCCCCTAATCAACCCCACTCCTTTTGCCACCATTTTGCTGTTTATATGCCTAATGAAGACTTTTGGATTTCCTTTTATGTTAGCTGCCAGTCTATTTTCATACTGTCTCTTTGCTTCTCTTATTTGCTTTTTTACCTTCCCTCAGAACCTTTTATATTTAGTGTAAGTCTCAGTTGTATTATCCACCTGACATGATAAGCACACTTTTTCTTCTTTATCTTAATCCCTTTATCTTTTGTCAACCATGGAGCTGTGCCTTAACTTTCCCCTTCATAGGATATACCTTGACAGCGCCCGAACTATCTCTTCTTTAAGGACAGCGCATTGTTCAGTTACAGTTTTATCTGCTAATCTTTGATTCCAGTTTATCTTTGCCAGACCCATTCTTACCCCATTGCCTTTCCCCCAGTTATTCTTACTCTGGATTGTTCCTTGTCTTTTATAGCCAACCTATATTGTTTAGACAAGGTGCCATATGAATGTAAATGTTTCTTTCTATATTTGTGCTCCTCTAACTATGATCCCATGAAAATTCCTGTGTTCCACCTTTGGCAGCCATGTTTTCAGCTGCCTAGCTAGGCCCTAAACTCTGGAATCCCTTCCTAAAACTCTCTGCCATTCTCTCCTCCTTTTGGACTGTCTTTAAAATGGCATTTGTAGCAGGGACTGAAGACAATGGCTTCACTCCTCTCAATATTTAATTGGTAGAATTTTTTGCTTATCCAATGCAGGATGTCAAGCTGTCTGATAGTTTAGAGCGAGAGATGGGATTGAGATAGATGGGGGTGAGGTAGAGCTGGGTGTTGTCAGTGTCCATGTGAAAACTTAATGCTGTGTTGTTGGACTCTGTGCTGAGGGGCAGCGCATAAGTGCAGAATACGAGGGATCCAAAATAGAAGTTATTGTTGAGGAGAGTACTTGGTGAATGCACAGGATCAGGAACCTCCAGACACAATACATGTTCATCAATTACCGAGACAGGCATTTAAATCATATACTTACAGTCTTTGGGAGAACGTTCAAAGCTTTGTTCATTAGCATATTCACAATGTTTTTGATGCTCATTTTCTTTAAATGGCAGTAAAAATGTTTTATTTTAAAATGCATCTATGAACGTAGCTCGTTTTTTTTTCCAAATGCTTTCTTTGGAGCAAAAGCAATGATCAAAAATCTCAAAGCATTACGCTGGCAATTATTTAGGTTAACAGGAAAACGTTGCATTTTGTGGATTTGCAACAATAACAGCAACCTGTGTTTATATAGCATCTTTGAGGTGGTGAAATGTTCCAAGTCACTTCACACAAGTGTTATTCAGTAAAAGTATTTACCAAGCCACATAAGGCACTATCAGGGCAGATGATGACCAAAAGGTGGGTTTTAAGCTGCATCTCAAAGGATGAAGGAGAGAGGAAGCGTTCTCGGGAGGGATTTCTAGAGCTTAGGGCCTAGGTAACTTGAAACATGGTGACCAACAGTGGAATTAAAATTAGAGGCACATTCTGCAGCACAACAGGAAACAACACATTCAACAGAAAGGGGGCAAGAAAGGGGAAAATACATCTAAAGGAACGGGTGAAGACTTAAACTGTAGCACTAGCTGCAAAATAGAATCCATTCCTTAGCCAGAAGTTCAATTTGCCAGGACACTGATCCCAGCCAGGTTTAAGTGTAGCCCACCCCAATGGGACAGCTCCCTTCTTTCCTCAATACTGGTGCCTGTGCCCCATGAATCAAAATTCTTTTTTCCCACACCATTCCATGACCAAGGGCAGAATCTTCTGTTCGGCGAGCGGGGGACAGGGCCATGTCCCAGCTCATGTGACAGTGGCACATGAGTGGACGTCAGTAATTTTGTTCCCCTTCTTTATTGAAATTTTCAAACCTGAGCCGATCTCCCTGAGGCAGCACTTTACCTCAGGGAGATCCGTTCGCTCTTTTGCCCACAGGGGGCTCGATCGGGAACCCGCCCGCTCGTGCCCGTTCCCGCACAACCCCCCCAACGAGGGGAAGATCCTGCTCCAAGTGTTTAATTCCTTAATCTGCTTGACCCTATGCCAATTTGCGGGAGTCAGATAGTAATCCAGAGATTATTATCCTCAAGGCTGCGCCTATTAATATAGAACCGACTTCCTCAAACTTCCTCTGCAGAACCTCATTCTTGGTTCCACCTATTTTGCTGGCATCATGTAGACCACAACTGGTAGCCCAAATAAATATTGGGGTGATTGTAGCCATTTCTTTGGTCCCTACCAAAAGCTCTATTCTCTAGTCACCAATTTCATCCCTCTCCCTGATAACTGTCTCAGAATTAATTAGATTGTTGGCAATCTTGCTGTCATATTTGATCCTGAAATGAGTGTCCACCATATATCCATTCCATCACCAAGACGACCTATTTTTACTTCCATAATATCACCAACCCCACACTTGTCACAGTTTACCTGTTGTTGAAACCCTCATCCATTTTTGTTACCTCTAGACTGGACTACCTCAATGCTGTCCTGGCTGAGCTGCCATTTTCTATCTTCTATAAAGTTGAGTACATTCAAAATACTGCTGCTTATATTGTAATTCACACCAGTTCCCATATGGTCATCACTCCTATGCTCAACAATTTACATTGGTTCCTGGTGGATTTTAAAATTCTCATCCTGGTTTTCAAACCCATGACCTTTGAACTCCGTATCTGTGTAATAACCTCCTTCAGTGTGAGCTCTGCTGTCGTGCGTCTCCAATTTCCATCACTCTACTTCAGCCTTCAGCTGCCTGGGCTCTAAGCTTTGGAATTTCCTCTCTAAACCTCTCCATCTCTCTATCTCACTTTCCTACTATATGTCACCCCTTAAAACAGGGCTTCCTAAGCTATGGGACATGACTGCTGGTGAGATCTCAAGAAAAAATTTTGGCATCGCAAGCTCCGAGGCAGCAACGGTTGACGTGGAACTCACACCAAATGCTAACAGCTGTGAGGCCCCTTTAAATTCTTGTGTTTTTTTAAATGGTGGGCATGGCCAAAATCACCGATCTGTGAGGCCTGATTCTTGCTCCATTCTCAGATTTCCACATCCCACCCCCTCTCACACAGCTCTCCGCACCCCACCCCCTCTCACAGCTCTCCACCCCCCATCCCCTCTCACATAGCTCTCCGCGCCCCACCCCCTCTCACAGCTCTCCACCCCCCATCCCCTCTCACATAGCTCTCCGCACCCCACCCCCTCACACAGATTTCCACACCCCATCCCCTCTCACACAGCTCTCCACACCCCACCCCCTCTCTCAGCTCTCCGCACCCCACCCCCTCTCTCAGCTCTCCGCACCCCAACCCCTCTCACACAGCTCTCTGCACCCCACTCTCTTACACAGCTCTCTGCACCCCACCCCCTGTCACACAGCTCTCTGCACCCCACTCTCTCACACAGCTCTCCGCACTTCACCCCCTCTCACACAGCTCTCCGCACCCCAACCCCTCTCACACAGCTCTCTGCACCCCACTCTCTTACACAGCTCTCTGCACCCCACCCCCTGTCACAGCTATAAATTCCAACAAGAAAGAAAGATTCCAAGGGGAGGATCCACAGTCTGGTTAATTAAAAATGTTAGAGATAGTATCAGACTCAAAGAAAAAGCAAATAATTGTGCAAAGATGGGTGGCAGGAGAGAAGATTGGAGAGTATAAAAAACAGCAAAAATGCCTAAGAGAGTGATAAGGAGGGAAACATTAGAGTAGGTGAGGAAGCTAGCTATTAATATAAAGACGGACATTAAGAGTTCCGATTGATATTTTAAAAAGAATTAGCACAATGAGCATTGGCCCGATAGAAAGTGAGTCTGGGGAATTAATAATTGAAAGTAAGGAGATGACAGATGAAGTGAACAGGAATTTTGCATTGGTGTTCACCAAAGAGGGTACAAGTAACATCCCAGCAATAGCTGTAAGTCAGGAATTGGAAGGGAGGGAGGAACCTGGGAAAATTACAATCACCAAGAAGGTGGTACTAAGCAAGCTATTGGAGCTGCGAGCTGACAAGTTCCCGGGTCCCAATGGACTTCATCCTAGTATCTTGAAAGAAGTGGCTAATGAGACAGTTGATGTGTTGGTTTTAATTTTCTAAAATTCTCTAGGTTCGGGCAAGGTTTCAATGGATTGGAAAATAGCAAATATAACTCCTTTATTCAAAAAGGGAGGGAGGCAGAAAGCAGGAAACTACAGGCCAGTTAGCTTAACATCTGTCATAGGCAAAATGTTAGAAGCTATTATTAAATATGTTATAGCAGGGCACTTAGATAAATTCAAGGTAATCAGGCACATGGTTTTGTGAGAGGAAAATCATGTTTAACAAACTCCTTGGAATTCTTTGAAGGAGTAACATGCGCTGTGGAAAAAGGGGAACTGGTGGATGCACTAATCTTAGATTTCCAGAAGCTGCCATAGCAAAGGTTGTTGTGGAAAATAAAAGCTCATGTTGTAGGAGGTAACATATTGGCATTGGATAGAAGATTGGCTAGCCAACAGGAAGCAGGGAGTAGGCAGAAATGGGTCATTTTCTGGTTGGCAGGATGTGACAAGTGGTGTGCCACAGGAATCAGTGCTAGGACCTCAACTGTTTACAGTTTATATAAATGACTTGGATAAAGGGACTGATGATATGGTTGCTAAATTTGCAGATGACATAAAGATAGGTAGGAAAGTAAGTTGTGAAGAGGACATAAGGAGGATACAAAGGAATATAAATAGGTTAAGTGAGTGGGCAAAGATCTGGCAAATGGAGTATAATGTGGGAAAATGTGAAATTGTCCTATGAGACAGAAAGAATAGAAAAGCAGCATATTATCTAAATGGTGAGATTTGTGGAGCTCTGAAATGCAGAGGGATCTGCATGTCCTAGTGCCTGAATTGCAAAATGTTAATATGCAGGTACAGCAAGTAATTAGGAAAGCTAATAGAATGTTATCATTTATTGTGAGGGGAATTGAATGCAAGAGTCGGGAGGTTATGCTTCAGTTGTACAGGGCATTGGTAAGATCACATCTGGAGTACTGTGTACAGTATTGCTCTCCTTATTTAAGGATGTAAATGGGTTAAAAGCAGTTCAGAGAAGCTTTACAAGACTAACATTGAGTTCAACATGTCCGTCCTTGGCCTTCTGCAATGTTCCAGTGAAGCCCAACGCAAACTGGAGGAACAGTGCCTCATCTTCCGATTATGCCCTTTACAGCCTTCTGGACTTAACATTAAGTTCAACAACCTCAGACCGTGAACTGTCTCCTCCATCTTCTATCTATATATAGATATATATATGTATATATATATATATATATATATATATACATATATTTATATACATTTTTTCCTTCCTTTTATTGATTTTTTAATCCTTTCTTCCAAGCTCCAACCAGCACCCCCTCATGGGGCTATCTGTCACTCTTTTTTATCTTGTGTTTCACAGACCGCTGACCCTTGTTCTGCTCTTAACAGATTTATCCCACTCTCAGCACCTTTTTTAGTCTTTAACATTTAACTCTCCCTTTGTCTTGACGTCTTTGTCACCCTCTCCTGAGCTCCCACCTGTCTCTGAATTTCTATTTTGTTCCACCCCCTCTTAAACAGTATAAAAACCATCACGTTTCTACTTCTCTTTAACTCTGAAGAAGTCATATGGACTCAAAACATTGATTCTGTTTCTCTCTCCATAGATGCTGCCAGACCTGCTGAGTTTTTCAAGCATTTTCTATTATTATTTACTAGACTAACACCTGGAATGGGCAGGCTGCCTTATGAGGAAAGGTTGGACAAGCTAGGCTTGTATCTGCTGGAGTTTAGAAGAGTAAGAGGCAACTTGATTTAAACATCCAGGGCTGAATATTTCCCTCGTTGGACGGGCACGCGCCCAACCTGAACGAGAGTAAATTAGTCCGCAATGTCGTCGGGCAAGTGCCCCAACTTCATCGCACACTTTTGTGATATTTCACTCGGTGGGCATGCGCCTGCCGACAATTAAGCAGCCTACTAAGGCCCTTAATCAATTAAGTAATTTGAATTTTTTACTGCCCTTCCAACCGTTCGGTTGGCAGGCGGACAAATAGGCCAAGCGGCCTTTCCATTTCTGGCAAACCTCATCCACGGGCGGGATGAGGTTTCGACCTATGATTAAAAAAAAAACTTTTAAAACTTATTTCTAACATGCCCCTGCTCGTGTGACAGAGTCACATGAGGGGACATGTTTTCCTTATTTTTTAATTCATTATTTTTATTGTTTAAAATCTTCAGTTCCCTGTGCATCAGGGAGTTTTCACTCCACACACCCCCGCACATGCGCACACTTCAGCACTCACGCTCCTCCTGCCTTCACCCTGGCAGCGCTGCGTGCTGCAGTGCACGATTCATGCTAGCTGGCTGATAATTGGCCAGCCAGTGTGAAATCGCGGTCAGAGCCCTATCGCGGGCAGCGGGCGGCTTTGCTACCCGACAAGCTAAAAATCCAGGGTGAATATGGAGAGGATGTTTCCTCTGGTGGGAGAATCCAGAACTCAGGGTCACTGTTTAAAAATAAGGGGTTGCCCATTTAAAACAGAAATGAGAACTCAGAGGAGCGTGAGTCTTTATAACTCTCTTCCTCAAAAGTCAGTGGAAGCAGAACTTTTAAATAATTTTAAGGCAGAGGTAGACAGATTCTTGATAAGTAAGGGGTGAAAGGTTATAGGGGGTAGGTGGGAATGTGGAGTTGAGGTCACAATCAGATCAGCCATGATCTCATTGAATGGCGGAACAGGCTCGAAGGGCTGAATGGCCTACTCCTTGTTCGTATGTACATATACCTCTTCAACCCTCAAAATGGGACCATTTTAAACCCTCAAAGTGGGGTCACAGTGGGAAAAAGTTTGGGAAGCAGCGTCCACAAAACCTATCTCTTTGACCAAGCTTTTGGCCACCTGCCCTAATATCACCTTTTGTAGTTTGGTGTCAAAATGTGATTTATCACACCCCTGTGAAGCATCTTGGGCCATTTTATGACAGTAAAGGTAAGTTTTTGTTGATGTATATTTGGTATATAGGGTGCACTCATATCACTCAGCTGGTGGCTGTGGAGCTGCAGCTTCTTTATTTCATCCTCCTGTTAAATAGTCTGAAGTATTTTCTAGTTCTGTTGAAGGGTCATGAGGACTCGAAACGTTAACTCTTTTCTTCTCCGCTTATGCTGCCAGACCTGCTGAGTTTTTCCAGGTAATTCTGTTTTTGTTCTGAAGTATTTACTGCCTTGCAGCCTCAATGACAGTCACTCCAAGTCAGCATATCTGTCTCACAAAAACTAACTGCTCTCATTTAGTGATTCAAATAATAGATACTTAAGTAAATTTAAAGGCTAGAGGAACAAACAGCAACAACTGAACAAATGAGAAAAAGAAATCAATCCTGAGAGCTTCAATTATCTGCAGTGCTCTGCTCATTGGCACCAATAATACAGAAACTCCCTGAGGGAGCTGCAATGGAGAGACGGAAATGTTCATTTCGTGAGATGAATGTCCCTTGGAGAACCCATGCTTGTGTCCAAAAATAAGATTGATGTCATTTCACAGAATCTACACTATAAGGTCATGTATAATATAACCCATTTTTCATCCAACCCCTAACATAAAAACCTAGTGTAATATAACCCATAATATAAACCTCATCCACCAACCTCATCTATCCCCTGTGTACCCAATGCAATAGAACCCATAGCTCAACTATTTTGTATATAACTCATCAACACCTATTAACTAATGGGCACCGATTCTATTGTCTTTGATTGTGAATAACTGCCTGTTTAATAATCGACAGGCACTAGAGACAATGCTTTGCTGTCAGGCACCTACTGCAACTGAGTCCTTTATCGAGCCAGGTGTCCCAATGTCATGAAACCCTTCTTGTTTTCACTGAGACAGCTTTGAGAATACAAACAGCAAAGTAAGGGAAACATCCAGCTCCTCTGGTCTGAAATTAAAAACAGAAAATGCAGGTAAAACTCAGCAGGTCTGACAACATCTGTGGAGAGAGAAACAGAGTTAATGTTTTGAGTCCATATGACTCTTCTTCGGAGTTTGACCACGGAGATCACAGCAGAGTCTTTGCAGGGTAGTAACACCTCCAGCCCCAACAAGGAAAACAGCAGCCACTAGCCACACTTGGAGGCATTGAGGTACTTTATTCTGTCAGAGTAAAGAATTCTGGAAGAGGACCGCGATGTGCCCTACTGCCCTCTGCAGTAATCTCATTTTCCATCACTGCCCTCCCTTAAATCCCAGGCTTTATTAATCAGGATCATCCTCCACCATTTCCGCCAACTCCGGCATGATGCCACCACCAAACACATCTTCCCCTCACAACCCCCCCCTGTCAGCATTGCATAGGGACCATTCCCTCCGGGACACCCTGCTCCACTCCTCCATCACGCCAAGGGTGAGCTTTTCCAGCATTTTCTGTTTTTGTTTCAGATTTCCAGCATCCGCAGTATTTTGCTTTTATTAATCAGGACCTAGAGTACAAGAGCAAGGAGGTTATGTTGAACTTATATGAGTCATTAATTTGACCTCAGCTGGAGTATTGCTTCCAGTTCTGTGCACCTCACTTTAGGAAAGAAGTGAAGACATTGGAGAGAGTGCGGAAAAGATTCATGAGAATGGTTCCGGGGATGAGGCACTTCAGTTATGAAGATAGATTGGAGAAAGGACTATTTTCCTTGGAGAAAAGAAGGCTGAGAGGAGAATTAAAAGAAGATATTCAAAATCATGAGGGGACTGGACAGTTTAGATAGGGAGCAACTGTACCCATTAATGAAAGGATTGAGAACGTGAGGGCACAGATTTAAAGTAATTGGCAAAAGAAGAAAAAGCGATATGAGAAATAAACTTTTTCATGCGCGAGTGGTTAGGATCTGGAATGCACTGCTTGAGGGTATGGTGAAGGCAGGTTCAATCAAGCCATTCAAAAGGGAACTCTACTGTTATCTGAAGATGAAGATTGTGCAGGGTTATATGAGAAGGTGAGAGAATGGCACTAAGTGAATTGATCATTCAACGAGCTAGTACAGACATGATGGGCTGAATGGGCTCCTTCTGCATTGTAACAATTCCGTGACTCTGTGAAATGCCAAGTAGCAACAAAGCTAGTGAATCCCACATAAACATGAAAGCTGCATTACAGCAAACTGGGAGAGGTTGTCAGGACTCTTATATTTGTGGCCACAGCTTACTTCATGACAGCTGCACATGTCTGTCTTCTGCAGGCTTTAATTGCGAATAACCTCTCAGTAGTTCCTGCTCCCTCCAACCAGGAGCCATTTGCTCTGGTGGCAGCAGCTTCCAGTGGGCCAGCACAGCCACCAATCTTAGTGAATCCAGCCCCATTACTTTTGGGTTACAGCTGACTGTCAAAGACCTGGGCATCTTCCCATTGTGTTTACCAATTCCTCTTCCACACCACCATTATCTCCCATTCACCTATATCCTAATAAAACATCCTAAGTTATTCTTCTGCATGAAGAATGTAGTGAAATTCAGGTTGTTGTGGTTGAACAGAGGTTACAAGCTGGTCAGTTGCAAGGAGTTGAATGGATTTCATGATCTTGTATTTTTAATATGGGAAAAATCCTGCATTGGGGATGTCACTGTATGTATGATGCTAGTCATGCCCAGCCTCTTTTTTTTAACCTCAGGTGCAGATTCGTTCAGTGACAACAGCTCAGTGACTTATGAGGCGTACACAGAGAGCAGGGAAACCTCACTGGCAAAGTCAGTCACCCCTGACCTGACCAACAAGGAACTCGAGGACAGCGACAAGAGTGACAAAAGTGAGTCGGTCACGAGCGGATCATCCTTTGAGGAACTCGATCTGGAAGCTCACAATAATGGGGAGCGGCCCGGGGTCACTCAGCAGGGCTCTGAGGCTAAGAAGGAGCAGGATCAACTGACAGAAACCAAGAATTCTCTGGATATCAGGAGAATGGAGGAAGAATAAAAATAGAAGGAATTATATAAGGATCCTATTGGGACCACGCACATAACTTTGCCTGGCGACTTTCCTTGTGATAAGGTACTGAAGGCTTGCTGCAACTCCAGAGAAATATAACCAATTGTTAACCAATCAAATAGCTTGGAATTAGTTTGTCTCGATTGAAGATGAAGCCTGCATCAATGTGTCTATAATACTGTATTCACAAACTTGAGCAACATTTATTCATTTTTTAAATAAATTCAAATATTTGGCTTTAACAAGTAAAAATGAGTTTTATATTTCTTTATCTCCTCTTGCACTTCACCAACAGTTCCATTTCATTTTTCCCCTTCTGTTTGGAATATGGAGTCTCCTGACATTTCTCATTTTGTCTACAAAAGATGCTATCACATTCTGTTGAACAAGCGATGCCTGTTTGAATGTCATGGGGCTGAAGGTTTGGGAAGAGGCCTTTTCTCTTTTCTGAGTGTCATGGGTGTGAACCATACTCATCAACATTATAAATGGCTTGTGTAGCTCTGGGGGTTAACTCCTTGCAAGCTGAATCTAACACTTATAACAATATGATGTTCTTATATTGTAACATAAGCTAAAATAAAGTTACCTGCAGGCCAAATATTACAAACGTGAACATTGACAGAGAAAAGATCCTATGGCTCTTCCAGCATTTCCCACACAATTAGGATACGTTATGTAACACAATCTATGCTCTCCCCATCCCACCTGAAACCAGTGATCCTTGGGAGAGGTGAAAACCCAGATTAGAGATATCAGGCGAATTTGGGAAGAAAAGTTGAGAAACTTCTCTGCGACTCACACCAACCACCCCCCCCCCCCCCCCCCCCGCCCTGCCAACCCCCGCAACCCCTTGTCAGAGGAACGGAATGCTCAGGGAGATTTTAGGGTGGAGGAATTCAGGTAATGAGGGTAAGGCCATGAAGGGATCTAAACGTGAGAATGAGAATTTTAAATTGGAGGCCTTTTTAAACTGGGAGCCAATGTCAGTCAGCATTATATAAATACACGTTAGTTCCTTCCTTGTCCTTCGCCAGAGAGGATTTGATGGACTAATCAACATTTCATTTCATACATGTCTTTCTTCCACTGTGTTACTTGTGTAAGTTCCCATTTCCTTGTGTTATACTTACTGCCTTGATATCCATATCCATGTATATTGATTCATTGTGCCATTTACCACTCCCTTTCCAGGTCGAATCACTTTTCCCTCTCCTTGGCACATTTCAATAGTTTATTATTGTTACATCAGCAAACTCAGCTATAATGCTTTCTAGATCTTATTTTTCTATGTTTTAGTTACCTCCTCCCTTTTTTGAGGAGCCTTGCCTACCCAGGCAGGAGCTGACTGGTGAACACCTCTAGGCCTTTGTCAAGGATGTTCTATAAGTAACTGCTAGTAAAAGATGACAGGAGCTGAGCTTCCATTTACATTGTATCTTGTCTTCTGGGCCTCCAAAGTTGCTTCACAGCTAGCCAATTGCTTTTGAAGTGTTAAAACAAAAATAAAAACAAAAAAACTGCGGATGCTGGAAATCCAAAACAAAAACAAAAACAGAATTACCTGGAAAAACTCAGCAGGTCTGGCAGCATCGGCGGAGAAGAAAAGAGTTGACGTTTCGAGTCCTCATGACCCTTCGACAGAACTTGAGTTCGAGTCCAAGAAAGAGTTGAAATATAAGCTGGTAATAATAATAATACCAGCTTATATTTCAACTCTTTTTCTTGGACTCGAACTCAAGTTCTGTCGAAGGGTCATGAGGACTCGAAACGTCAACTCTTTTCTTCTCCGCCGATGCTGCCAGACCTGCTGAGTTTTTCCAGGTAATTCTGTTTTTGTTTTTGCTTTTGAAGTGTGCTCACTGTAACATAGGCAGATGAGGCAGCCTATTAGCACAGAGTAAGGTCCCACAAACAGCAGTGAGATAAATCACCGGTTAATCTGTTTTTGGTAATGTAGCTTAAGGGAAGAATATTTGCTAGGACACCAGGGATAACTCATTGCCCATCTTTCAATAGTGCCTTGGGATCTTTTGCATCTACCTGACAGGGTCTCATCTGAAAGATAACTCTTTTGACGTTGTAGCATCTGTTCCTTATTGCTCCGAACTGTCAGCCTAGCTTCTCAGTTTAAATTTCTGAAGTGCACTTTAAACCAATGTCAGTTACACAGTGAAGGAAAAACAGGTGGAGAAGTAACTAGGCTCAGCTCAAAGCTCTCCTTAACTTCTCTGCTGTGTACATGATGTTAGTATGTGGCTAATAAAAGAGAGGAATCTGCAACCTACTACTCCATGATGTGAGATCTAATTCCCTAGTATTATATCTTCACTTAGTCATACACCAGAATATGATGCTTTACAAGTCTCCAAGATGCCACAGGAGCATGAAATGAACAGAAGTAAAAAGGAAACAGTTTTTATATAAGAACTGCTTTAAGACACACTGATATACAAAACCTCAGATAGGTGAGACTTTTAGACACGTTATAAAGATGTCCATTTTAAATTATAAAGGGTGCACTGTGATTTCCTGATTTGTGATTTTGGTTGGTGAAGCTGTACATCGGAAACATGCATTCACACATTTTCCCACAGAGATCTATAATATATTTAAAGCCTATCTAGTGTGTATTTCCTGTGGGTTTCACATTTACTTCCTGCTAATACTTTTAACGTCACACTTTCCTCATCATATTATATAACAGTATCTCTGCTGACTCACTGCAGGTGACAACAAATGACACTTGCTGAAATATAATTACAATAAAACACACGCAAGAGGACAAGTGCTGAAAGGACAGCTCTACAGCACATTTTCATTTTAATTGTCAATTAGGATCTGCAATTTCTAGTATTGAAACTGAACAATGCCTCATTAAAAGTCCCAGTGCTCCAACAGCACTATTTATAAACCCATACTTCAATCTATTTTACTGTAAAAGATTTTAGAATAAACTGTACCAGCATGAAGTCAACTTCTAACATTTTATTGTCTGAACTACAAAAGAATTTCCGACCTTACTGAGGTCTGATCTAGATAGTGATAGCTAATATTTGGAGAGATACAATGGTTATTATTGTGAAAGAATAAAGTTTTGCTTCAGTTCATGGCATTGGTGAAACCACATCTGGAGTACTGGGTACAGTTTTGGTCTCTTTACTTAAGAAAGGATATAATTGCTGTAGAAGCAGTTCAGATCACTTGACCATTTCCTAGGATGATGGGGTTGTCTAAAGGGGGAAGGGTGGACAGATTAGGCCTATACCCATTGGAGTTTAGAAGAATAAGAGGTGATCTTATTGAAACATATAAGATTCTGAGGGGACTTGACAGGGTGAATGCTGAGAGGGTGTTTCCTTTGTGGAAGAGACTTAAAACTGGGGGGGGGGGGGGGGGGGGGGGGGTGGGGGGGGGGGACAGTTTAAAAATAAGGTGTCTCCCATTTAAGATGGATTTGAGAACTTTTTTTCTCTCAGAGGATCTTTCATCTGTGGAATTTTTTTCCCCAGAGAGCAATGGAGGCAGGGTCATTGAATATTTTTAAGTTAGATAGATTCTTGATGAACAAGGAAATCAAAAGTTATAGGAGGGCAGATAGGAAAGTGGAGTTGAGGCTACAGTCAGATCAGCCATGATCTTATCAAATGGTGGAGCAGGCTTGAGGGGCTGAACTCCTGCTCCTAATACATATGTTCAAGTTTATGGAATATTATATAAAACATCAACAAAGGACTCACGGTGATGTTGCACTCAGCAAAGTAACATGAACTTTTTAAGTTTAAAAAAAAAGCCCTAATATTTGTCACTCAGGACCATCAGTGTGGAGTCCTGGCACTCAAAAAGTTGGCAGGTGATAGAGACACTGGCACTCAAAATCGAGACTGGAATATCAGGAGAAAAGTTGCCTTTATTCCCCGCCCTGCAACAAAAACATATCAGAGAGGGTTAGGTGAAGAACAGGGCAAGAGAATACTCGCTCCACATGGTCCCTTCAGAAAAGCAAGGAACGTGAAAAAAATCAGAGAAAAAGAAACCACCTATCCGAATGGAGTTTAAAGAGAGCTCCCCATTCCTGCTCTCCCTCCCAGCCCCTGCCCTGTCACACTTGCACAATATCTCAGCAGAAACATGAAGGGGAAAGCAATGCTTGAACTAGAAACACTTGCAGGGTTATGGGGAGAAGGCAGGAATGTAGAACTAATCTGGAAGTAGAAATGACCAGGAAGCTGTCAGATTGTCATAAAAACCCAGCTGTTTCACCAATGTTCTTCAAGGCTGAAACCTGCTGTCCTTACCAATGCTGTCCTATTTGTGACTGCAATCCCACACCAATGTGGTGGGCCTGGAACTGGCCTAGCAAAGCTGCATGGATGGACAATACATGCTGGCCTCACCAACATCACCCACATCCCAAGAACGGAAATAGAAATACTCTGTTACACCAAGGCAACGTACTGTGAGATTGAGGATCAGTCAGGGGAGAATATAATGTAGGCCCAGAGTAAGCAAGGGCAGAATTAAAGCACAACATGATTTCACAAAGTTGATGATGAAATCGCTGTCAGTGACCTTTCTGAAAGGTGGAAACAGGAACTGAAGTCTATGGGTAAGTGTGAGGAGGTGATAGTGCCTGAGCCCTTTGCTAAATGATGAAGTGGAGTTGCTGCTCAATGTGATGAGAACTGTATGCAAGGCACCCTCACCAGGATCTTGCAAAGGCACCAGACACGTATGAGCAGATCAACATCTGTAGGGCCTGGAACAGATGCAGAAGAACATGCAAGATTTTGAGGAAGGTGCCAACATGCAACTAGAAAATAGTATATATTAAGTAGATGGTCTAGATATACATGGCAACTGTTGCTTGTGAATTGCTGACCTATACAAAGTCTTCAAAGCACCTTCCAAATTTCTCATAATCCATGGGGAACCATACTCCAACAGAACTTTCATTCAAGCTGCAACTTACAGTGTCACAATGATGTGTGAGGAGACTCACTTCTTGCTCCATTGACCTTAATCCCACTGACAATCCAACTTTCATTACTAGCATTCATGTTAGCTGATATTGTTAACTGTTCTCTCTCCTCAGGTACTCTTCCCCCTGCCCTTCAAATCTACTGCCATCATCCCTCCTCAAAAAAAACAACTCTTGACCCCTCTGTCCTTGCAAACTGTGCCCCCATCTCCAACCTCCCTTTCCTTTCCAAAGTCCTTGCACATGCTGTCACCTCTGCAATCAGTTCCCAGAAATCCATGCTGAAATCCTCCAATCAGGTTACCTCAGTACTGATATAAAAGCAAAAAACTGCGGATGCTGGAAATCCAAAACAAAAATAAAAATACCTGGTAAAGCTCAGCAGGTCTGACAGTATCTGCAGAGAGGAACACAGTTAACGTTTCGAGTCCGTATGACTCTTCACGAACTAAGGAAAAATAGAAGAGAGGTGAAATATAAGCTGGTTTAAGGGTTGGGGGGTGGTGGTGGGGGGACAAGTAGGGCTGAATAGAGGGCCAGTGATAGGTGGAGATAGCCAAAAGATGTCATAGACAAAAGGACAAAGAGGTGTTGAAGGAGGTGATATTATCTAAGGAATGTGCTAATAGGTGACATTAAGGGTAAAAAGCAGGATGAGCAAGGTACAGATAGCCCTAGTGGGGGTGGGGTGAGGGGAAGGGATCGAAATAGGCTAAAAGGTAGAGATAAAACAATGGATGGAAATACATTTAAAAATAATGGAAATAGGTGGGAAAAGAAAAATCTATATAAATTATTGGAAAAAAGGGGGATCAGAAAGGGGGTGGGGATGAAAGAGAGAGTTCATGATCTAAAATTGTTGAACTCAATATTCAGTCTGGAAGGCTGTAAAGTGCCTGGTTGGAAGATGAGGTGCTGTTCCTCCAGTTTGCGTTGAGCTTCACTGGAACATTGCAGCAGGCCAAGTACGGACATGTGGGCATGACATAGCTCCTATAAAAGTTACAAATAACAAGTTATGTGATTGTGACAAAGGTAAACTCCTCATCCTTCATGACTTGTCTGCAGCCTTTGACATGGCACACCATTCCCCTCAGTTGTACAGCTGGGTGGAACTGCATTTGCCTGATTCCATTCTTATCCAGGTAATCATAACAGACAGTATCATGTGGAATGACTTCTTTTGTTGCTCCTCCACCATTACCTCTGTTTTCCTCCAAGGATCTATCCTTGGTCCCTCCTATTTTACATCTCCATACTGTTCCTCAGTGTCATCATCCAAAACACAACACCAGGTTCCACGTGTACAGTGAAGACACCCAATTATACCTCACCACCAATTCTCTTAACACTTCTACTTTCTCAAAATTGTCTGACTACTTGTCTGACATCTTGGAGTGGGTGAGCAGAAATTTCCACCCACTAAATATTTGGAAAACTGAAACTATTCCCTTGCCTTGTGTGTCCTGCCCAAATTCATTACCTCACACTTCTCCTGATTGAATTCAATTTGCCACTTTTCCACCCACTTGTCCTGTCCATTGATATCTTCCTGCATTCTACACCTTTCTTCCTCACTATCAAGCACACAGTCAAATTTCGTATCATCTGCAAAATCATTAATCATGTCCCCTGTATTAAAGTCTAAATCAGGGGTGGGGAACCGTTATCACAGGCCATTCACACAGACAAAATCAGTCACAGACCATATGCTCATAAAAATCCATTTCATTTAGTTTCTTTAGAGAATACAGAAATTTTCAACTCACTCACTGTTTTAATGTGATAGCTAAATTTGAATATTATGTTGTTAAATATTATAATCATAATTTAGCTGATGCTTTCACTCAAAGCAAATTCGTAACGATGATGAGAAATTCTATTTCGAAGGCGCTACTGTCATAGTTTTAAAAATCTTGCTGCGGGCTGGGTGAAATTGAGCAATGGGTTGGATCCAACCCTCAGACCATAGATTCCCCACCCATGTTCTAAATGACTGATTACATCCATTACCTAATGGGTTTTTGCTGCTTGAGCCCAGTGGCCGGAGTTGAGTTGCCTTCTTGACAGCATTAGCTCTCAGGTTTTCGAGTTAGGAAACTTTCTTTAATAGGAGGACTAGATGAGGGTTGCTGTCTGATTGACACACCTCCTGGTGATTGAAAACCTCACCAACCACAACCTGGTAACTAACCCGAGTGGTGAAGTGCCAGGTTTCCACTTTCCACAGAAAATCTGGAAAACCCTCAATCCCTTGAGGACGGCCCAGGGAAGATGTGGCCACTTGCTCCACAAGTGGAACATGAGGAACTGCTCAGATTGTGACAGTGGCCATCCAGGTCACACCATCGGCCCCATACTGAACTCCTGCCCAGAGAGATCCATTCCTGGTGGCATCACAACCATTCACACTGAGTCAGCTGAAGCTG
The DNA here is from genome assembly GCA_026770705.1 of Isurus oxyrinchus. Lineage (NCBI taxonomy): Eukaryota > Metazoa > Chordata > Chondrichthyes > Lamniformes > Lamnidae > Isurus > Isurus oxyrinchus. The sequence goes on along the minus strand of JANJGN010000007.1, from coordinate 84,218,918 downwards.
TTGACTGGATTGCTAAACTTGAGATCAAACTATAACTGCTTCCCCAGCCATACAAGTAAAAAAAAATGATTATGTACCATGAACATTAACGGACCCAGTACTGAGCCCTGCAAAACCACACTGGAAGCAACTTTTCAGTCACAAAAGCACCTGTGATCCATTAACCCTTTGCTTCCTGTCACTGAGCCAAATTTGAATCCAACTTGCCTCTTCCCCTTAGATTCCATGAGCTCTTACTTTTCTGACCAGTCTGCCTTCTGGGAACTTGTCAAAAGCCTTACTAAAATCTATGTCAACTACATCATCAACCCTCCGTAAAAAATTCAATCAAGTTAGTCAGACACAACCTTCACTGAACAAATCCCCGCTGACTGTCCTTGATTAATCTGTGATTCTCTAAATGCCAATTTATACCGTCTCTCAGAATATTTTCCTATTGTTTGCTCACTGCTGAGGTTGGGCTGACTGTCCTGTAATTGCTCAGTCTAATCCTTCCTGCCCTTTTAAACAATGCTACAAAGTTACTGTAATTGCTCAGTCTAATTCTTCCTGCCCTTTTAAACAATGTTACAATGTTAACAGCCCTTCAGTCTTCAGGTACCACACCTGTAGCTAGAGAGGACTGGAAAATGTTGGTGCGAATTTCTGTTATTTCTTCCCTTCCTCGTCTTTTCTGTCTGCGATACATTTCATCTGGGCCTGGTGGCTTGTCAGATTTCAAGCATGCTAAGCACCTTAATACTTATCTCCTTCAATATTTCCCCCTCCTCCTACGTAACTACAATGACTGCTTCATCCTCCTCTTCTGTGAAAACAGACACAAAGTATTGATTAAGAATCACATCTTTCACCTCTGCACACAGGTTACCATTTTGGTCTCTAATTAGCCCTATCCATTCAGTTATCCTCACTCTTTATTTGTGTAGAAAATACCTTTGGGTTTTCCTTGATCTTACTAATCAATATTTTCAATGCTCTCCCTGTGCTTTCCCAACGTCCTTTTTAATTTCACTGCTGCACTTTCTAAACTCCTCTAGGCTTTCTGGAGTATTTGAGTACTTGATGTTTGACATAAGCCTGAATTTTGCCTTTGGCGTGCACACACGATTGGCGGGCCCAAGAGCGGCTGGGAAATGGACCCCCGACCACGATCGGTCCCTGACCATGATTTCACACTGGCTGCCCAACTAACAGCCAGCCAGCGTGAAACGCGCGCTGAAAAGCTCAGCGCTGCTGGGGTGAGAGTGGGCGATGACATTTTTGCAGGTGTGGGTGAGCACTGTGACAAAGCTCCCTGAAAGCAGACAGCTGCCTCAGGGAGCTGGAGACCTGAAAAACATCAAATAAAGGTTTAAAAAGCTACAAAAAAAAATGCCCATGCATCACAATCAGGCACCTGAAAATATAGCTGATAAAAATGCTGTCCAAAGATATTTACTTTTATTTTATTTCATATCAGAGATTTCATCCCACCCTTGGATGAGGTTTGATGAAAAATGTGAAGGCCGCCTGGCCGATTCACCTGTTCGCCAACCATAAGGTTGGACGGGCCACAAAAACTCAAGAGACAATTGCGCTGTTAATGGGCTTAATTGTCCTTTTAATTGTCGGTGGCTGCGCTTCTGACTTTCGCGCGTACCTGCCAAGCAAAATATCACACAAGTGTGCAATGACATTTGGATGTTCGCCCAATGTCTTCTTGCGCTATTTTATACCCGATCAGGTCGGGCGTGCACCTGCCCGCAGTATGTAAAATTCACCCCAAAAACTTTCTTTTCACCTTATTCTGCTTTCTGCACCTTGTATCTCCTTTCTAATGCTGCACTCAGGTTCCCATCTCCTCTGCCAAGTTAGTTTAAACCTTCACCAATAGCGCTAGCAAACCCCGCACTACCTGCCAGGTCCTCTTTGTCTGTCTGGTGGCCGCTCATTCCCTAACTGCTTACGCACTCATAAGCTAAGAGGTGACCACATCTAGAAATCTGCTATTCACGTAACTCTCAGCCTCATGGGTGCACCACAGTGACATCAGCTGACACTCAAGCTCTCAAGCCCAGAGTTTGAGCACCTCCAGCTAATGGCATTTTCTGCACCAATGGTTGTCCAGGACACCAGAACACCCTGGAGTTCCCACATAGGATATGCATTCCACATGACGGAGGTGCCCTGTCACATCTCTATTTATTAGACTATCAACTAAACTAAGTGAAATAAACTTAAGACTTAACTAAACACTCACCAGTTACTCATCAGCCTGCTCCTTCCCTAGTGCTGATGCACATTATTTTGCAGGTAGGTTAACCTAAATGTCTGACTTAACTTTTACTATTTATATGTCTCAGATATGCTCTGTGATATTATGATCTGTAAACAATCACAATATGATTGGTATAATCAGTATAATTTAATTATCTGCTTTGCATAGGTTGACAACTTAGACAATATGGTCAGTTTGTATAATAAACATTGCAGTCAGCAATTGAACCATAATTTCAGCTTATACATTTCTGATAAGCAATGACAATATAGACAAGTGAGTCTATATTTAAATGTTCATTGGACCTGTGTTATTTTCAGAGCTAAGGAAAAACTGCTGGACAGTTGAAAAGTTGGTTATTATGATGTTGCCAAAGATGGTTCTGCAAGGACAAGATCTCCACTTGATGAAGAAGAGCTCCATCTATTGTACACTTAGAGTGAAGTCATGCCAGAGAAACATTAAGAGCAGTTCCCCCTCATCTGAAAATATATGGCCAATTCCAACTTATAACAGTACATCATAACCCCAACATTAGTAAAGGATTCCACTTACTGCAAAGAGCCCTGGCATCAGTAATATATCCTGCACTTGCAAATACATTCCATGCTTGGTAATGTGCTGACTACCTCCCCCCTCCCCCCACCACATCCCCAGTAGTACATCTCACCATCTACGATGTATAGCACCCGGGGCAATATATTTCATCCATGGCAATACAGTCATCATCTTCAATATGTGACACTCTTGGTGATATACTTACTCCTCCTTTGGTAATATATCTCAGGAATCTTGTTAAAATAAAAACAGAATTACCTGGAAAAACTCAGCAGGTCTGGCAGCATCGGCGGAGAAGAAAAGAGTTGACGTTTCGAGTCCTCGTGACCCTTCGACAGAACTTGAGTGATTCCAAGAAAGGGGTGAAATATAAGCTGGTTTAAGGTGTATGTGGGGTGGGGGGTGTGGGGGGGTGGGGTGGGGGGGGGGGGGGGTGGATGCGGGGTTGGGTGGGGGGAGAGAGAGAGAGGTGGAGGGGTTGGTGTGGTTGTAGGGACAAACAAGCAGTAATAGAAGCAGATCATCAAAAGATGTCACAAAAAACCCTGTTTTTATCTTGTTAAAATATGCTGCCCTTGATAATACATCCAGCCATGTTGGGAATATATCCTGAAATTGGGAATGCATGCTACTTTCAGTAATATCATCTTCTTCTGGTAGAATCTCAGAATGAGGAGGACACTTGTCATAAAGTACAGTCCAAGGCAAGAGCTTGTATGTGAATACTTTTAACATGGTGAGGCTGTCAGACTGCAGCTACCACACGGTTCTAGCTGATCAGGAGACTCTCTCGCTCATACCACCTGCCATAGGAAGGATTTTTGCAGATTGATAATGAGCCTGTTCAGCCAGCTATTAGCACACGCTCTGTAATAGATCCCACACTTGGCAGCACCTCCTACCTTTGTCAATATATCCCATCCCATGGTGATATATTCAATCCTTGTTACTACATCCTACCTGAAGGAATAAATCCCATCCTTGTTAATATATCCTACCAGAGAAATAAATCCCATTCTTGTTAATATATCATGCCTGAGCTAACAAATCCCGTCCTCGTCAATATATCCTGCTTGATGTAATAAAACCCATCCTTGTTAATATATCCTGCCTGAGGCAATAAATCTCATCCTTGTTAATATATCCTCCCTGAGACAATAAATCCCATCCTTGTTAATATATCCTGCCTGAGACAATAACTCCCATCCTTTTCAATACACCCTGCCTGAGATAATAAATCCCATCCTTGTTAATATATCCTGCCTGAGATAATAAATCCCATCCTTGTTAATATATCCTGTCTGAGACAATAAATCCCATCCTTGTTAATATATCCTGTCTGAGACAATAAATCCCATCCTTGTTAATATATCCTGCCTGAGGTAATAACTCCCATCCCTTTCAATACACCCTACCTGAGATAATAAATCCCATCCTTGTTAATATATCCTGCCCTGAGACAATAAATCCCATTCTTCTTAATATATCCTGCCTGAGACAATAAATCCCATCCTTGTTAATATATCCTGCCTGAGGGAATAAATCTCATCCTTGTTAATATATCCTACCTGAGGTAATTAATCCCATCCTTGTTAATATATCCTGCCTGAGGGAATAAATCCCATCCTTGTTAATATATCCTGCCTGAGGGAATAAATCCCGTCCTTGTTAATATATCCTTCTTAGACAATAAATCCCATCCTTGTTAATAAATCCTGTCTTAGACAATAAATCCCATTCTTGTTAATATATCCTGTCTTAGACAATAAATCCCATCCTTGTTAATATATCCTGTCTGAGACAATAAATCCCATCCTTGTTAATATATCCTGTCTTAGACAATAAATCCCATCCTTTTTAATATATCCTGCCTGAGGGAATAAATCCCGTCTTGTTAATATATCCTAAACTGAGACAATAAATCCCATCCTTGTTAATATATCCTGTCTGAGACAATAAATCCCATCCTTGTTAATATATCCTGCCCTGAGACAATAAATCCCATTCTTGTTAATATATCCTGTCTGAGACAATAAATCCCATCCTTGTTAATATATCCTGCCCTGAGACAATAAATCCCATTCTTATTAATATATCCTGTCCTGAGACAATATGTCTCATCCTTGTTAATATATCCTGCCTGAGGGAATAAATCCCATCCTTGTTAATATATTTTACCTGAGGTAATAAATCTTATCCTTATTAATGTATCTTACCTGAGACAATAAATCCCTCCCTTCTCAATATATCCTGCCTGAGGTAATAAATCCCACCCTTGTTAATGTATCCTGCCTGAGACATAACTCCCATCCTTTTAATATATCCTGCCTGAGGGAATAGATCCCATCCTTGTTAATATACCCAGCCTGATGTAATAAATCCCATCCTCATTAATATGTCCTGCCTGAGGTAATAAATCCCATCCTTGTTAATATATCCTGCCTGAGGTAATAAATCCCATTCTTGCTAATATATCCTGCCTAAAATAATAATATTACATCCTTGTTAATATATCCTGCCTGAGGGAATAAATCCCATCTTTGTTAATATATCCTGTCTGAGACAATAAATCCCATCCTTGTTAATATATCCTGCCTGAGGGAATAAATCCCATCCTTGTTAATATATCCTGTCTGAAGTAATTAATCCCATCCTTGTTAATACATCATCCCTGAGGTAATAAATCTCATTCTTGTTAATATATCCTGCTTGAGGTAATTAGTCCCATCCTTGTTAATATATCCTGCCTGAGGGAATAAATCCCATTCTTATTAATATATCCTACCTGAGGTAATAAATCTCATGCTTGTTAATATATCCTGCCTGAGACAATAAATCCCATCCTTGTTAATATATCCTGCCTGAGGTAATAACTCCCATCCCTTTCAATACACCCTACCTGAGATAATAAATCCCATCCTTGTTAATATATCCTGCCCTGAGACAATAAATCCCATTCTTCTTAATATATCCTGCCTGAGACAATAAATCCCATCCTTGTTAATATATCCTGCCTGAGGGAATAAATCTCATCCTTGTTAATATATCCTACCTGAGGTAATTAATCCCATCCTTGTTAATATATCCTGCCTGAGGGAATAAATCCCATCCTTGTTAATATATCCTGCCTGAGGGAATAAATCCCGTCCTTGTTAATATATCCTTCTTAGACAATAAATCCCATCCTTGTTAATAAATCCTGTCTTAGACAATAAATCCCATTCTTGTTAATATATCCTGTCTTAGACAATAAATCCCATCCTTGTTAATATATCCTGTCTGAGACAATAAATCCCATCCTTGTTAATATATCCTGTCTTAGACAATAAATCCCATCCTTTTTAATATATCCTGCCTGAGGGAATAAATCCCGTCTTGTTAATATATCCTAAACTGAGACAATAAATCCCATCCTTGTTAATATATCCTGTCTGAGACAATAAATCCCATCCTTGTTAATATATCCTGCCCTGAGACAATAAATCCCATTCTTGTTAATATATCCTGTCTGAGACAATAAATCCCATCCTTGTTAATATATCCTGCCCTGAGACAATAAATCCCATTCTTATTAATATATCCTGTCCTGAGACAATATGTCTCATCCTTGTTAATATATCCTGCCTGAGGGAATAAATCCCATCCTTGTTAATATATTTTACCTGAGGTAATAAATCTTATCCTTATTAATGTATCTTACCTGAGACAATAAATCCCTCCCTTCTCAATATATCCTGCCTGAGGTAATAAATCCCACCCTTGTTAATGTATCCTGCCTGAGACATAACTCCCATCCTTTTAATATATCCTGCCTGAGGGAATAGATCCCATCCTTGTTAATATACCCAGCCTGATGTAATAAATCCCATCCTCATTAATATGTCCTGCCTGAGGTAATAAATCCCATCCTTGTTAATATATCCTGCCTGAGGTAATAAATCCCATTCTTGCTAATATATCCTGCCTAAAATAATAATATTACATCCTTGTTAATATATCCTGCCTGAGGGAATAAATCCCATCTTTGTTAATATATCCTGTCTGAGACAATAAATCCCATCCTTGTTAATATATCCTGCCTGAGGGAATAAATCCCATCCTTGTTAATATATCCTGTCTGAAGTAATTAATCCCATCCTTGTTAATACATCATCCCTGAGGTAATAAATCTCATTCTTGTTAATATATCCTGCTTGAGGTAATTAGTCCCATCCTTGTTAATATATCCTGCCTGAGGGAATAAATCCCATTCTTATTAATATATCCTACCTGAGGTAATAAATCTCATGCTTGTTAATATATCCTGCCTGAGACAATAAATCCCATCCTTGTTACTACATTCTACCTGAGGTATCAAATCTTATCCTTATTAATGTATCTTACCTGAGATAATAAATCCCTCCCTTCTCAATATATCCTGCCTGAAGTAATAAATCCCATCCTTGTTACTACATCCTACCTGAGGTAATAAATCTCATCCTTGTTAATATATCCTGCCTGAGGTAATAAATCCCATCCTTTTCAATACACCCTGCCTGAGATAATAAATCCCATCCTTGTTAATATATCCTGCCTGAGACAATAAATCCCATCCTTGTTAATATATCCTGTCTGAGGGATAAATCCCATCCTTGTTAATATATCCTGCCTGAGACAATAAATCCCATCCTTGTTAATATATCCTGTCTGAGGGAATAAATCCCATCCTTGTTAATATATCCTGCCTGAGGGAATAAATCCCATCCTTGTTAATATATCCTGCCCCGAGACAATAAATCCCATCCTTATTAATATATCCTGCCTGAGGGAATAAATCCCATCCTTGTTAATATATCCTGCCTGAGGGAATAAATCCCATCCTTGTTAATATATCCTGCCTGAGGGAATAAATCCCATCCTTGTTAATATATCCTGCCCCGAGACAATAAATCCCATCCTTTTTAATATATCCTGCCTGAGACAATAAGTCCCATTCTTGTTAATATCTCCTGCCTGAGGGAATAAATCTCATCCTTGTTAATAAATCCTGCTTGAGACATTAAATCCCATTCTAGTTAATATATCCAGCCTGAGGGAATAAATCCCATCCTTGTTAATATATCCTACCTGAGGTAATTAATCCCATCCTTGTTAATATATCCTACTTGAGGGAATAAATCCCGTCCTTGTTAATATATCCTTCTTAGACAATAAATCCCATCCTTGTTAATATATCCTGTTTTAGACAATAAATCCCATCCTTGTTAATATATCCTGTCTTAGACAATAAATCCCATCCTTGTTAATATATCCTGCCTGAGACAATAAATCCCATCCTTGTTAATATATCCTGTTTGAGACAATAAATCCCATCCTTGTTAATATATCTTGTCTGAGGGAATAAATCCCATCCTTGTTAATATATCCTAAACTGAGACAATAAATCCCATCCTTGTTAATATATCCTGTCTGAGGGAATAAATCCCATCCTTGTTAATATATCCTAAACTGAGACAATAAATCCCATCCTTGTTAATATATCCTGCCCTGAGACAATATGTCTCATCCTTATTAATATATCCTGCCTGAGGGAATAAATTCCATCCTTGTTAATACATCCTACCTGAGGTAATAAATCCCATTCTTATTAATATATCCTACCTGAGGGAATAAATCCCATCCTTGTTAATATATTCTGTCTGAGACAATAAATCCCATCCTTGTTAATATATCCTGCCTGAGGGAATAAATCCCATCCTTGTTAATATATTATGTCTGAGACAATAAATCCCATCCTTGTTAATATATCCTGTCTGAGACAATAAATCCCATCCTTGTTAATATATCCTGCCTGAGGTAATAACTCCCATCCCTTTCAATACACCCTACCTGAGATAATAAATCCCATCCTTGTTAATATATCCTGCCTGAGGGAATAAATCCCATCCTTGTTAATATATCCTGCCTGAGGGAATAAATCCCATCGTTGTTAATATATCCTGTCTGAGACAATAAATCCCATCCTTGTTAATATATCCTGCCTGAGGGAATAAATCCCATCCTTGTTAATATATCCTGCCTGAGGGAATAAATCCCATCCTTGTTAATATATCCTGCCTGAGGGAATAAATCCCATCCTTGTTAATATATCCTGCCTGAGGGAATAAATCCCATCCTTGTTAATATATCCTGCCTAAAATAATAATATTACATCCTTGTTAATATATGCTGCCTGAGGGAATAAATCCCATCCTTGTTAATATATCCTGTATGAGACAATAAATCCCATCCTTGTTAATATATCCTGCCTGAGGGAATAAATCCCATCCTTATTAATATATCCTGTCTGAAGTAATTAATCCCATCCTTGTTAATATATCCTCCCTGAGGTAATAAATCTCATTCTTGTTAATATATCCTGCTTGAGGTAATTAGTCACATTCTTATTAATATGTCCTGCCTGGGGTAATTAATCCCATTCTTGCTAATATATCCTGCCTAAAATAATAATATTACATCCTTGTTAATATATCCTGCCTGAGGGAATAAATCCCATCTTTGTTAATATATCCTGTCTGAGACAATAAATCCCATCCTTGTTAATATATCCTGCCTGAGGGAATAAATCCCATCCTTGTTAATATATCCTGTCTGAAGTAATTAATCCCATCCTTGTTAATACATCATCCCTGAGGTAATAAATCTCATTCTTGTTAATATATCCTGCTTGAGGTAATTAGTCCCATTCTTATTAATATATCCTGCCTGGGGTAATTAATCCCATCCTTGTTAATATATCCTGCCTGAGGGAATAAATCCCATTCTTATTAATATATCCTACCTGAGGTAATAAATCTCATGCTTGTTAATATATCCTGCCTGAGACAATAAATCCCATCCTTGTTACTACATTCTACCTGAGGTATCAAATCTTATCCTTATTAATGTATCTTACCTGAGATAATAAATCCCTCCCTTCTCAATATATCCTGCCTGAAGTAATAAATCCCATCCTTGTTACTACATCCTACCTGAGGTAATAAATCTCATCCTTGTTAATATATCCTGCCTGAGGTAATAACTCCCATCCTTTTCAATACACCCTGCCTGAGATAATAAATCCCATCCTTGTTAATATATCCTGCCTGAGACAATAAATCCCATCCTTGTTAATATATCCTGTCTGAGGGAATAAATCCCATCCTTGTTAATATATCCTGCCTGAGACAATAAATCCCATCCTTGTTAATATATCCTGTCTGAGGGAATAAATCCCATCCTTGTTAATATATCCTGCCTGAGGGAATAAATCCCATCCTTGTTAATATATCCTGCCCCGAGACAATAAATCCCATCCTTATTAATATATCCTGCCTGAGGGAATAAATCCCATCCTTGTTAATATATCCTGCCTGAGGGAATATATCCCATCCTTGTTAATATATCCTGCCTGAGGGAATAAATCCCATCCTTGTTAATATATCCTGCCCCGAGACAATAAATCCCATCCTTTTTAATATATCCTGCCTGAGACAATAAGTCCCATTCTTGTTAATATCTCCTGCCTGAGGGAATAAATCTCATCCTTGTTAATAAATCCTGCTTGAGACATTAAATCCCATTCTAGTTAATATATCCAGCCTGAGGGAATAAATCCCATCCTTGTTAATATATCCTACCTGAGGTAATTAATCCCATCCTTGTTAATATATCCTACTTGAGGGAATAAATCCCGTCCTTGTTAATATATCCTTCTTAGACAATAAATCCCATCCTTGTTAATATATCCTGTTTTAGACAATAAATCCCATCCTTGTTAATATATCCTGTCTTAGACAATAAATCCCATCCTTGTTAATATATCCTGCCTGAGACAATAAATCCCATCCTTGTTAATATATCCTGTTTGAGACAATAAATCCCATCCTTGTTAATATATCTTGTCTGAGGGAATAAATCCCATCCTTGTTAATATATCCTAAACTGAGACAATAAATCCCATCCTTGTTAATATATCCTGTCTGAGGGAATAAATCCCATCCTTGTTAATATATCCTAAACTGAGACAATAAATCCCATCCTTGTTAATATATCCTGCCCTGAGACAATATGTCTCATCCTTATTAATATATCCTGCCTGAGGGAATAAATTCCATCCTTGTTAATACATCCTACCTGAGGTAATAAATCCCATTCTTATTAATATATCCTACCTGAGGGAATAAATCCCATCCTTGTTAATATATTCTGTCTGAGACAATAAATCCCATCCTTGTTAATATATCCTGCCTGAGGGAATAAATCCCATCCTTGTTAATATATTATGTCTGAGACAATAAATCCCATCCTTGTTAATATATCCTGTCTGAGACAATAAATCCCATCCTTGTTAATATATCCTGCCTGAGGTAATAACTCCCATCCCTTTCAATACACCCTACCTGAGATAATAAATCCCATCCTTGTTAATATATCCTGCCTGAGGGAATAAATCCCATCCTTGTTAATATATCCTGCCTGAGGGAATAAATCCCATCGTTGTTAATATATCCTGTCTGAGACAATAAATCCCATCCTTGTTAATATATCCTGCCTGAGGGAATAAATCCCATCCTTGTTAATATATCCTGCCTGAGGGAATAAATCCCATCCTTGTTAATATATCCTGCCTGAGGGAATAAATCCCATCCTTGTTAATATATCCTGCCTGAGGGAATAAATCCCATCCTTGTTAATATATCCTGCCTAAAATAATAATATTACATCCTTGTTAATATATGCTGCCTGAGGGAATAAATCCCATCCTTGTTAATATATCCTGTATGAGACAATAAATCCCATCCTTGTTAATATATCCTGCCTGAGGGAATAAATCCCATCCTTATTAATATATCCTGTCTGAAGTAATTAATCCCATCCTTGTTAATATATCCTCCCTGAGGTAATAAATCTCATTCTTGTTAATATATCCTGCTTGAGGTAATTAGTCACATTCTTATTAATATGTCCTGCCTGGGGTAATTAATCCCATCCTTGTTAATATATCCTGCCTGAGGGAATAAATCCCATCCTTCTTAATATATCCTACCTGAGATAATAATTCCCATTCTTGTTAATATATCCTGCCTGAGGGAATAAATCCCATCCTTGTTAATATACCCTGCCTGAGACAATAAATCTCATCCTTGTTAATACATCCTGCCTGAGGTAATAAATCCCATTCTTGTTAATATACCCTGCCTGAGGTAATAAATCCATCCTTGTTAATATATCCTGCCTGAGACAATAAATCTCATCCTTGTTAATATACCCTGCCTGAGGTAATAAATCCCATCCTTGTTAATATACCCTGCCTGAGACAATAAATCTTATCCTTGTTAATACATCCTGCCTGAGGTAATAAATCTCATCCTTGTTATTACATCCTGCCTGAGGTAATTAATCCCATCCTTGATAACGGTGGGATTGCTTTGTTAGTATGAAATTAAATTAAATTGATAGCAAGAAATTACGTAGGCTCAGATGATGTAGAATCTGTGTGGGTAGAGTTGAGGAACTGCAAAGGTAAAAAAGCCATAATGGGAGTTATGTGCAGGCCTCCAAACAGTAGTCAGGATGTGGGGTACAAGATACACCAGGAGATAGAAAACGCGTGTAAGAAAGGCAAGGTTACAGTGATCATGGGGGATTTCAATATGCAGGTAGACTGGGAAAATCAGGTTTGTTGTGGATCCCAAGAAAAGGAATTTGTAGAATGTCTACGAGATGGCTTTTGGGAGCACCTTGTGGTGGAGCTCACTAGGGAACAGGCAATTCTATATTTAGTGATGTGTAATGAGGCAGATTTGATAAGGGAGCTTAAGGTGAAGGAACCCTTAGGAGGAAGTGACCATAATATGATAGAATTTACCCTGCAATTTGAGAGGAAAAAGCTGGAATCAGATGTAACGGTATTACAGTTGAATAAAGGCAACTACAGAGGCATGAGGGAGGAGCTGGCCAGAATTGATTGGGAGATGAGCCTAGCAGGAAAGACAGTGGAACAGCAATGGCAGGAGTTTCTGGGAGTAATTTGGGAGACACAGCAAAAATTCATCCCTAGGAAGAAGAAGCATACTAAAGGGACGATGAGGCAACCATGGCTGACAAGGGAAGTCAGGGACAGCATAAAAGCTAAAGAGAAAGCATACAATGCGGCGAATAGCAGTGGGACACCAGGGGATTGGGAAGCCTACAAAGATACAATAGAGGACAACTAAAAAAGAAATAAGGAGGGAGAAGATTAAATATGAGTGTAAACTAGCCAGTAATATAGAATAAGATTGCGAGAGTTTTTTTAGATATATAAAGGGTAAGAGAGAGGCAAAAGTGGACATTGAGCCACTGGAAAATGACGCTGGAAAAGTAGTAGTGGGGAACAAAGAAATGACGGAGGAACTGAATAGGTACCTTGCGTCAGTCTTCACGGTAGAAGACACGAGTAACATTCCCAAAGTTCAAGAGAGTCGGGGGGCAGAGGTGAATATGGTGGCCATTGCCAAGGAGAGGGTGCTAGGAAAACTGAAAGGTCTGAAGGTGGATAAATCACCTGGGACGGATGGATTACACCCCAGAGATAGTGGAGGCGTTAGTGGTGATCTTTTAGGAATCATGGGAGTCAGAGAGGGTCCCAGGGGACTGGAAAATCACTAATGTAACCCCCCTGTTTAAGAAGGGAGTGAGGCAAAAGACGGGAAATTACAGGCCAATTAGCCTGACCTCGGGCGTAGGTAAGATTTTAGAGTCCATTATTAAGGATGAGATTTCAGAATTCTTGGAAGTGCATGGTAAAATAGGGCAAAGTCAGCATGGTTTCATCAAGGGGAGGTCATGCCTGACAAATCTGTTAGAATTCTTTGAGGAGGCAATGAGTAGGTTAAACAAAGGAGAGCCAATGGATGTTATCTACTTGGACTTCCAGAAGGCCTTTGACAAGGTGCTGCACAGGAGACTGCTCAGTAAGATAAGAGCCCATGGTGTTAGAGGCAAGGTACCAGCATGGATAGAAGATTGGCTGTCTGGCAGGAGGCAGAGAGTGGGGATAAGGGGGTCCTTCTCAGGATGGCGGCTGGTGACTAGTGGAGTTCCGCAGGGGTCAGTGTTGGGACCACTTTTCAATTTATACATTAATGATTTAGATGAAGGAACTGAGGGCATCCTGGCTAAGTTTGCAGATGATACAAAGATAAGTGGAGGGACAGGTAGTATTGAGGAGGTGGGGAGGCACAGAAGGATTTAGACAGATTAGGAGAATGGGCAAAGAAGTAGCAGAGGGAATGGAATTTAAGTGTGAGGTCATGCACTTTGGTAGGAAGAATAGAGGCATAGACTGTTTTCTAAATGGGGAGAGAGTTCAGAAATCTGGAGTGCAAAGGGACTTGGGAGTCCTAGTCTAGGATTCTCTTAAGGTTAACTTGCAGGTTGAGTCTGTAGTTAGGAAGGCAAATGCAATGTTGGCATGTATTTCGAGGGGACTAGAATATAAAAGCAGGGATGTGCTGCTGAGAATTTATAAGGTTGTGGTCACACCACATTTAGAATATTGTGAGCAATTCTGGGCCCCGTATCTCAGGAAAGATGTTCTAGCCCTAGAGAGGGTCCAGAGGATGTTCACGAGAATGATCCCGGGAATGAAAGGCTTAACATATGAGGAACATTTGAGGACTCTGGGTCTATACTCGATGGAGTTTAGAAGGATGAGGGGGCATCTGATTGAAACTTACAGAATACTGAAAGGCCTGGATAGAATGGATGTGGGGAAGATGTTTCCTTTAGTAGGAGAGACTAGGACCCGAGGGCACAGCCTCAGAGTAAAGGGAAGATCTTTTAGAACAGAGATGGGGAGAAACTTCTTTAGCCAGAGAGTGGTGAATCTATGGAATTCATTGCCACAGAAGGCTGTGGAGGCCAGGTCATTGAATGTATTTAAGACCGAGATAGATAGGTTCTTGATTGGTAAGGGGATCAAAGGTTACGGGGAGAAGGCGGGAGAATTGGGTTGAGAAACTTATCAGCCATGATTGAATGGCGGAGCAGACTCGATGGGCCGAATGACCTAATTTCTGCTCCTATGTCTTATGGTCTTATGGTCTTATAATATATCCTGTCTGAGACATAGATCGCATCCTTGTTAACATATCCCGCCTTCAACAACATCTCCTGTCCTTGACAATATATACCACCATATGTTAATACAACATGCACTGGGTAATATACCTCTACTTGGTCATATATAATACCTGCTGTAAAATATCATCCTATCAATACTATATCCCAACATGGCTAATACATCCTGCATTCAGTAATATCTGTCACCCACAGTAATATATTCAATCCTCAGTAATATATTTTGCCTGAGGAAAAAAATATATTTAATAATTCATAATGTATTCCATCCTCCATAATATATTGCACCATTGATAATATATCCTGTCTTTGGTAGAATATCCTACCCTAGGTTATATTTCCCACACTCAGTAATATATCCCATTCTCAGCAATGTGTCCCAGTTCCAGTAATATATCACATCCATGTGACCAGCAGACATTGTTCAGAGGAGCTTTTAGTTTAGCCAGCCGCAGGTGGTGTGAAAGGATTGCAGCTGTACTTTCCTGTTAACAATAGCTGTTGAGCCTTTATAGTAAATCTGATTGTTAAATAATCCTGTGCTACATCTTCAAGGGGATAATTTTGATGTCAGCGTGCGGGGGCAGGCCCTACACACTGATGAGTAAAATGATGTGCGGTGACGTTGGGCATGCGTCCTGACTTCACTGCGCATCAATCAGATCTTCCGTTCGGCAGACATACGCCGGAGGCGGCTACGCGCCTGCTGAACCATCAAAGGCCTGTTAAGGTCATTAATAAACTAATTAAACTAATTCTCAATGCTGCCTGTCCAACCTTAAGGTTGGCGGGCAGGCAAAGAGCCCAAGCAGCCTTTGCGTTTTTCATGGAATCTCATCCATGGTGGGACGAGGTTTCATGAAGGTTTTATTAAATAAATTTTTAAAATTTTGACAATTCATAAACATGTCCCAGCTCAGCTGACACAATCACATGAGGAGACATGTCTGAATAATTTTAATCTTTTTTTTTTCAAACTTTAAAACTGAACTTAATCTCCCTGAGACAGCTCTGTGCTTCAGGGAGATTCCTGTGCACTTTCACACGCATGCGTGAAAAAGCTCAGGCCCCGACTCCCCCCACCTGCACAGGTTGCGCTCGCTACTGGGCACACGTCACATGGGCGGGTCTTACTTGGCCCACCTGCATAAAATGGCGGCGTGCAGCTGATTGCGGGCGACGATTGGCTCCATGCCTGGCCCATGACCGCTCCCGACTGGCCTGCCCGACAGGCAGAAGATTCTGCTCCAAATAAACTATACCCACACTTAGTTTGCCAGTCCTGTGTGAGATTGGTAAGTTTGTATTAAACAAACATAGAAATGCAGCACAGGGGAGATGCCTGAGGACTGGAGAGTGGCAAATGCACCCTTATCCAACAAAAAAGTCTAAGTACATCCTAGCAAACACAGGGTAAGCTAGTTTAATATCAGTGGCGAGTAAGGTTTCAGAAACAATGGCCTGAATTTTCCCGTCGGTGATTTGGGGGCGGGGCCCGCTCACCGACGGGAAAATGACACGGGATGACATCAGGAGGAACCCCCGACATCACCCCAGTCCCTTTAAATTTTTAGGAAGGCAGGCGGACAGCGAAATCAGCTGTTAGGCTGCTGACCTGTCAATGGCCAATTGAGGCCATTGTCAGGATAATTAAGATAATTAAAGACCTGCCCGTCCAACCTTAAGGCTGGCGGGCAGGCCAGGAGCCCCAGCAGGCTTCTGATAATGCATGAAAACTCATCCACTGGCGGGATGAGGCTTCATGTCCGTTTTTAAAAACTTTAATAAATTTTATGTGATATTTATTAACATGTCCCATCTCGTGTGACGTTGTCACATGAGGGGGACATGTTAATAATTTTTGAATTTTTCAATTTTTAAAGTTTTTTAAACTGTCAGTAATCTCCCTGAGACAGCACTTAGACTCAGGGAGCAGTGCACTCTGTCGCGCACATGCGCGAAACAGCGCGCTTTGACAGATGGGGAATCCCTCCCTCCCCGCACAGGAAACTCATTGCCTTGATTGGCCCACTTCGGCTGCCCGCCGGCCGCCGAGCCAGTTGGGCCCGCCTGCCAACCGGGGGCAAAATTCTGCCCAATAATCAGGGGAAAAAAGTTCAACAGGCACTTGGAGAGGTTTGAGTTAGTTAATGAGAGCCAGTGCAGAAAATAGCAGATGTGCATGATTAATTTAATTTATTTTTTGAAGAAGTAACAGGAAAGCAATGGGGTATTGTTTATATGGATTTTATGGAAGTGTTTGACAAAGTTTCGTCAAAGCTTCATTAGCAAAATTGCGGCTCATGGAATAAGAAGGTCAATGTCAACTTGGGTAAAAAAAATTGGCTTAAGGGCAGAAAACAGTGAGTTGTGGTAAATGTTAATTTTTCTGACTGGAGGATGGTAAACCATCATGTTTCCCAAGGGGCAGTGCTGGGGACATTTCCTTTTTGATTTATATAAATTACTTGGATATTGGAATGAAAAGTAACATTTCAAAATTTGCCAATGATTCCAAACTTGAAGGTGTGGCAAACAGTGAAGATGATACCAACTGACTGTAGGAGGACATACATAGACTAGCAGAATTTAACACAGATGGAATTTAACACAGAGAAATGCGTTTTGGCAGAAGGGATTGGGGGAAGCAATACATGGCCGTGGTGCCTGGGGGATTCCTGTGCCTGGATCTTTGAAGATGGCTGGAGATATTGAGACAGTTGTAAGCAAAGTGTATGGAACCTTGGGCTTCATTAATAGAGGCATTGATTACAAAAGCAGGCAAGTTGTGCTGAACCTTCTATAAAGCTCTGGTTAAAGACTGGAGTATTATATCCAGTTCTGGTCACCACAGGAAGGGTGTGAGGATCCTTGAGAGTGCGTGGAGGAGATTTACCAGAATGTTTCCAGTGATGAGGGATTTTGGTTACCAGGTTAGGCTGATGAAACTGAGGTTGTTCCCCTTGGAGCAAAGGAGATTGATGGGAGATTTGATAAAGGTGTATAGGATTGTGACAGGTTTAGATAAGGTAGACAAGGATGAGGAAAAGCTGTTCCCATTTGCTGATTGTACAAGGACCAGGGGACATATTTTAAGATTTTGGGAAAGAGATGCAGAGGAATGTGAAGAAGAATGTTTTTACACAGCAAGTTGATAGCGACCTGGAACTCACTGCCTGCGAGGGTGGTAGAAATGGAGAGAGTGAATGATTTCACAAGTAAATTCAATGAGTGCTTGAAGAAAACAAACTTGCAGAGCTACAGAAATAGAGTGAGGGAAAGGAACTGATTGGATTGCTCGACAGAGAGCCAGCATGGATTCGATTGACCAAATGGCCTTCTTCTGTGCCAGAATGACTTTATCATTCTATGACACTATGGCTGTGACTCTATGAAAATATCCCATCCTCAGTAATATATCATACCCTCAGTAATATAACCCACCCTCAGTTATATATCTCACCCTCAATAAAATATCCCACCCTCAGTAATATAACCCACCCTCAGTAATATAACCCATCCTCAGTAATATATCTCACCCTCAGTAAAATATCCCACCCTCAGTAATATAACCTACCCTCAGTAATATAACCCATCCTCAGTAATATATCTCACTCTCAGTAAAATATCTCACCCTCAGTAATATTTCCCAGCCTCAGTAATATATCCCGTCCTCAATGAAAAATCTTGTCCTCAGAAATATATCCCACCCTTACAAGTATATTCCACCCTCAGAAATATCTCCGGCCCTCATTGATGTATCTCCTCCAGCAGTGACATATCTCCTCCCTCAGCGACGTAAAAAACCATAAGACCATAAGACGCAGGAGCAGAAGTCAGCCATTCGGCCCATTGAGTCTGCTCTGTCATTCAATGAGATCATGGTTGATCTGATAACCCTCAACTCCATTTTACTGCCTTATCCCCATAACACTTGATTCCTTTACTGATTAAAAATCTGTCTATCTCAGCCTTGAATATACTAAATGACCCAGCCTCTACAACCCCCTGCGGTAAAGTATTCCACAGATTCAATATCCTCTGAGAGAAGAAATTTCTCCTCATCTCTGTCCTAAGTGCATGACTTCTTACTCTGAGATTATGCTCTCTGGACCTAGACCCTCCCACAAGGGGAAATAACCTCTCAGTATCTACCACATCAAGCCCCTAAGAATCTCATGTGGAGAATTTTCCCCATGTCGGTTGGGCCGAGCGAGAGTGGGCACGGGGAGGCCAATTAAGGACTCCCCACCTTATTTCTTGACCCTCAAGGATAGCGGAAGGGGGCAGGCGGCGGCGGGAGTGCACTGACTGCCGGGTCCAATGGTGACCTAGCGGCGAGTTTAAATGAAACGCAGGCAGCCTTTGCAAGATTGCTCACAATGATCGGTAGAAGGGCTCACCAGAGGGCTTCAGGTGAGCAGGCAAGTCTGGAGGGTAGGCCAGCGGAGCAAGGACAAGCCGCAGGGTAGGCCAGTGGAGCAAGTCCAGGCCGGAGGGCAGGCCAGCGGGGCAGGCCAGGCTGGAGGGTAGGCCAGAGGGACAGGCCAGGCCGCAGGGTAGGACAACAGGGCAGGCCAGGCCAGAGGGTAGGCCAGCGGGACAGGCCAGGCCGCAGGGTAGGGCAGCGGGGCAGGCCAGACTGGAGGGTAGGCCAGCGGGGCAAGCCTGGCCGGAGGGTAGGCCAGCGGGGCAGGCCAGGCCGGAGGGTAGGCCAGTGGGACAGGCCAGGCCGCAGGGAAGGGCAGTGGGTCAAGCCAGGCCGGAGAGTAAGCCAGCGGGGCAGGCCAGGCCGGAGGGTAGGCCAGTGGGGCAGGCCAGGACAGAGGGTAGGCCAGTGGGGCAGGCCAGGCCGGAGGGTAGGCCAGCGGGGCAGGCCAGGGCAGAGGGTAGGGCAGCGGGGCAGGCCAGGGTGGAGGGTAGATTAGCGGCACTGTGTGCCCCTCGGTTTTCGGATGAGTGCCTAGTTCCCTCCTGGAGGAGGTGGCAGCGCAGCGGGAGGTCCTGATTACAAGGGACGGAGGTGGAGGCCTCCCCACCTGACCAAACATGCGTGGGAGAAGGTGGCCGAGAGCGTGAGCACCCATGATGTGGTGTGGCGCACATGGGTCCAGCGCCGTAAAAGATTCAACAACCTCCTGTGCTTGGGAAGGGTGAGTACCATGTTGGCTGAGGTCACTTAATGCAGTCGTCACCCTTCCCCTCCACCCCCCCAGCAACTCAGAGTACAGTAACAGCATTGAATCCTTCACGGCATGTATCCCTCGCTGCGTGGGTCAGCAGATATTGCCCATGCCTAGTTCACCCTGAGAGGTTTGAGCTAGGATGGGTTCTGCACCCGCAGCATGTGTGCCACTGACATCCAGAGTATTGAATGGGGGTGAAACTCAAGGATCTGCACCTAGGCAGTGTGCTGGCACTGGGAACATGTCAAAGTCAGGGTGCTGACATGCTGGGAAGGGAGCTTCCAGGTGGCAGGGCACCAATCCGTCTGCTGGTCTTTGCACTCCACGTACTTGTACCTCCTTGATTAGCAAAGTTACACCTTGTGGTGCCACATGTGAAGGAGACAGCATTTGGGCAAGGGGGGTGTGGGTGGCAGGGGGGCCAGCTCTGATTTCTTTGTGTGAGTGTGCGGCATCTGTGGGGTGACGAAGAACTAGAGCCCTGCAATGTCCCACTCTGGCTGGGTTGGCAGGGATGCGATGGGAATTCACTTACAGGTGGACTAATCAATGTCTTCTCTCCTTTTCAGGAGAAGACTGCGCACAATTCTGCAGAATGGATGCGGACTGGCAGAGGCCAGGCCCAGTTGGCCATCTTGACACCTTTTGAGCAGCAGGCCATGGATCTGGAGAGGCGCCATGCCCCCAGGTCCACTGGTGGCAGTGAGGCTGGGGTACGACGGGGAGGTATGTTTGGAGAGCACTCAGGTCACCATGTGTGCCGCTGCAGCCATGGCACTGCTGAATGTTCCATGATTGAAGTTTGCAACACGGGTTGACCATTCATTATGGAAGGATGAGCGCATAATGATCCGGGGGACCGGCATGCACATTGACATTGTCTCCACTGTAACTAATCAAATGACCTTGTTCTTCCTTTCAGCATCACCAGAGCAGGGCCAGGAGGAGGAGGCAGAGGGGCCCACTCTCACACCTGAGGGCCCAGTGGAAATCCATTCACCAGCGTTGCACCCTCTCTGCCAAACAGGCACCAGCGCAGATACTAGCACCTTGGTGGAGATTAGGTAATCAGCTAGTGTCCCGGGGCACAACGGTGAGGGCACTTCACACTCACTTGAGGTGCGGGTGGAGACAGTCGGAGGACTGCTGGAGACCAGGCACAAGCTTGGCCAGTGGCTGATAATGTGCCTCTGGAGTCGTCCGTGAGGCAGCAAATGCTGGAAGTGCAGCAGGGTGTGTGGGAGGATCTGGTGGTGATACATGAGGCTACATGTGCCCGTGCTGGAGGAGTCCATGTGGACCATCGCCGATGCAATGAGCCTCATGGCCGAGCGCCATGCTTCCCCCATGGAGAGAGTGGCAACTCTCATGGAGAGGCTCCTCCAGGAGAACAATCAGGGCCTCCTGGGTTTGCGCTCGGACCTGCAAGCCCTGACAGCGGCACTGACCTCAGCTGGTCATTGCCCATGTGGGAGATGGTTTAGGCACCAAGTTTCCCAGCTCGGTGCCCATCCATCCACAGTGAGCAAGGAGGTCCGAAGCGACCTCACGTTGGTGCAGCAGCTGGCTGTCGTCCCTGCGGGTTCCTTTCAGGGCACTCCGGTTCAGGGCTGCAGCTCCTCCGCCCCTCTGCCAGTAACCATGGCATCTGATGAGGCTGTGGCGACTGGGGAGATGCCAGCTGTGGAACTGGCCACTCCCTCCCAGGTGGGGCCATCAAAGCCCGGCCAGAGGATGCCCATCAAGGTCATCGAGGCCAACAAGACAGCAGAGTCAGCACAAAAACAGAATTACAGGCTGTCTCAGGTGCCAGTGCCAGTGAGCAGACATCACCCAGACGTAGCACCTGTAAGCATAAATTTAAAGCACAAAATTAGGCACTCCTTGGGTTTCTCACTGGTGCTTTTATGTTGCCCCGCTATTAGTTCATTAAGACTTGGTGTGATGTGCAACACTTTTTGTTTTTGGTTTCTGAAGTTCATTTTGTTACATCATTAAATTTTGACACGTTGTCATGCCTCAGGGTGATTCCTTACTTCTGCAGCTGTACAGGAACCATGATGTTATGAGTGAGTTGTTTGACATTGAGCTTTATTGACAAGGGCCTTAGTTAATGTTACTATCCAGGCAGATTTAACACTCAGGTATCAAGTATGGAGCCTGCAGCCCTGGCATGTGTTGAAGATCCATCTGTGGTGTGTTAGCTGGAGATTCATTGGATTAAAGCCTCCCGGGTGTCCCTGCCTCCCTGGAGTATGCCCGGGTCAACATCTACCCCCTCAGTGTTCTCCTGTGTGTGCTTATCCTCGGACTCACTGCTGGACTCATCGTGTGCAGCTGGAACAACTGTGTCTACGTCTTCCTTGTCCACAGCGTAGCCCCTTTCCAGTGCCAGATTGTGGAGAGCGCAGCAAGCAACCACTATCAGCGACACACAACCTGGGGGGTACTGGAGTGTGCCCCCTGAATGGTCCAGGCATTGGAAGCGCATCTTGAGAAGACCGATGGCTCTCTCCACCACAGCTCTTGTGTAGGTATTGCTCCTATTGTACCGCTGCTCAGCTTCTGTTCTTGGATGGCGGAGAGGCATCATGGGCCACCTTCGCAGGGGATAGCCCTCGTCACCCAGCAGCCATCCATCAAGCTGAGCACTGAAGAGCCCCGGCACCTGGGAGTGTCTGAGAATGTAGGTGTTGTGGGAGCTGCCTGGGTACCTGGCACAGACTTGAAGAATCAGCATCCTGCACGTTCATGGAGTGGAAGCTCTTCCTGTTGACGAAGGCACTGGGCTCACCTGCTGGTGCCTTAATGGCCACATGTGTACAGTCTATTGCACCCTGGACACGGGGGAAGCCATCAATGGACACGAAGCCTCTGGCTCACTGTGTCTCGCTTGCCTGGTCCCAATGGAAGTGGATGAAGGTCAATGCTCATCTGAACAGAGCATCTGTAACCTGCTTGACACAAGTGCGGACAGCTGATTGGGAGACACCAGAAAGATCACTCACTGACCCCTGGAAGGAACCAGAGGCATAGAAGTTGAGGGCAACTGTGACCTTTAGAGCCCCTGGCATGTGATGTCCACCCACACAGTTAGCAGAGATCTCAGGGCCAATCATTTGACAGATATAGTTGACTGTCTCCCTTGAGAGACGGAGCCTCCTTCGGCACTGCACCTCAGACATATTGAGGTAGCTGCTTCACCGCCTGTAAACCCTGGCAGGAGGATAGTGGCATCTTCTGCGGCCCCTTGCGCCTTGGACTTCCTGTTGGCTCTGTGCCCCTTGTGCCTGCGCCTGTCCTCCCAAAGGTGGCTCCCCTGGAGGCTGAATGTGGACTCCTGGCCTCCACCCCCTTCCAGCCCTCCTTTCCTCCTCAGAGGAGTGCCTCCAGTGGAGAGCACAACTCCTATTCCCAGGCTAAGGGAAGGCTTTCTGAAACCTGCAGGCCCAGAAAATGATCTTTACTTAGAGTCTTGACCTGAAGGCTTTTACTCCTGTCCAAGCAGCTGGTATGAGTTTTGAAGTGCTCCTGCTCACACAGGCAAGTATCAGTAACTTTCACAATTAAATATCTAACAGATACCAATCACGACCCCACTCACCCCTCTTATCCCACCCATGGATGAGGTTTATATAAATGTCTCCTACCCACCTGCCCACGAAGCTCGCACAGGCCCCAGGAAATCCCTGACAATCGCTGCCTCAAGGGCCTTAAATACCTGATTAATTAATGGGGAATGTGCATCTGAGGACATCGCGCGCCGCCCACCTAAATACCATAATGATGTGCGGTGACATCGGGACACTCGCCTGATGTCACCGCATGTCATTTTATGTGTCAGTGTGCAGGCCTGCTCCCAAATACCAACAAGAAAATTCTGGTCTATATGTTTTAATAAGGTCGCCTCTCATTCTTCTAAACTCCATTGAGTACAGGCCCAACCTACTCAACCTCTCCTCATAAGAAAATCCCTCCATACCCGGGATCAACCTAGTGAACCTTCTCTGGACTGCCTCCAATGCCAGTATATCTTTCCTTAGGTAAGGGGACCAAAACTGTTCACGGTATTCTAGTTGTGGTCTAACTAGTGCCTTGTATAGTTTTAGCAAGACTTCCCTATTTTTATACTCCGTTCCCTTTGAAATAAAGGCCAATATTCCATTTGCCTTTCTATTAGCTGGTGAACTTGTATGTTACCTTTTTGGGATTCCTGCACGAGGACCCCCAAATCCCTCTGTGCTGCAGCTTTCTGCAGCCTTTCTCAATTTAAGTAATATCCAGCTCCTCTATTCTTCCTGCCAAAGTGCATAAACTCACATTTTCCCATATTATATTCCATCTGCCAAGCTTTTGCCCACTCACTTAGCCTGTCGATATCCCTCTGTAAACTTTTTGTGTCATCCTCACCCCTTGCCTTCCTACCTACTTTTGTGTCATCCACAAACTTGGCGATAGGACATTCACTTCCCTCATCTAAGTTATTAATATATATTGTAAATAATTGATGTCCCAGCACTGATCCCTGCGGCACTCCACTAGTTATATTATATCACTGGTTACACTGGTATCTCCTCCCTCAGCGACATATCCTGTATTCCCGCCTCAGCGACGTTTCTCCATCCCCAGCGACATATCTCCATCCTTAGTGATGTATCTCCATTCTTAGCAACGTATCCCCGCCTCAGCGACATATCCCGCCTCAGCGACGTATCTCTGCCCTCAGTGACATATCTCCATCTTTAGCGATGTATCTCCATCCTTAGCGACATATCCCCACCTCAGCAACATACCCCGCATCTCCGCCCTCAGTATCATACCCCACCCTCAGCGATATATTCCCATCCTCAGCAATAAATCCCACCCTCAATAATACATCCCACCCACGGTAATACATCCCACCCTTAGTAATATATCCCACACTTGGTAGTAGGCTCCACCCTTGGGAATATATATTGCCAATGGTCATATACCCTGCCCTCAGTAATATATCCTGCCCTCGGTAGTACATCTCAAGCTCGGCAATATATCTCGCCCTCCATAAACATCCCTCAAAATAACAAAACTTTCAGCATCGGAAACGCACCCTGCTCTCGTCGATACATCCCTACCACCCCATACCCCATATAACACACCTTCCTTGTGACAGTAACATTTCCATCTCCCAATATTAGTAAAATAGTTGGCACACTGCAAAGATCCCATTTGTGAAAACATATCATTCCTTCTGTAACCTATTGCACCCTTGGCCACACATAACCCTTAGGTCCAGTATCCTATCTTTGGTAACATAACCTGTTCTCATTAATATATCCCGTCTTCAATAAAGCATCGTGCCCTCAGTGACTTATGATACACAGATTATATATCCTGCCCATGGTTAAAATATGAACATATGAGATAGGAGCAGAGCCTTGAGCCTGCTCCGCCATTCTGATTTGTTAGTGTTTCAAATTCCACATTCCCATCTAACCCCGATAACCTTTGATTCCCTTGCCTAACAAGAATCTATCTACCCGGCCTTAAAAATATTCAATGACCCCACCTCCACCACCTTCTGAGGCAGAGAATTCCAAAGTTGCACAGCCCTCTGAGAGAAAAAAATTCTCCCCATCTCTGTCCTAAAAGGGTGACCCCTAATTTTAAAACAGTGCCCCCCTAGTCCTGGACTCACTCATAAGAGGAAACATCCTACCTTGTCAAAACTGTTCAGGATCTTGTATACTTCAATTAAATCACCCATCACTCTTCTAAACTCCAGTGGAAACAAGCCCAGTCTGTCCAACCTTTCCTCATTATCAACCCACTCAATCCAGATATCAATGCAGTAAATTTCCTCTGAGCCAACCTCACCGTATTTACATCCTCTCTTAAATAAGGAGACCAAAACTGCACACAGTATTCGAGATGCAGGGCGGGATTGTCCCAGGTTTGCACTGAGTGTGGCAGCAGGCGGGAAGAAGGATGTTATACCCACTGGCCGCAATAGCGGATTTTCATGCTGGATCATCCCAATCCCACTACATTAATTATGCATTCCCGGGAAACACGCTGTTTCCATGGTGGGCGGGCTCTCATTCACCCGCCACACCGTCATCTCGCCGCTTCATCACGCCAGGCGCCATATTAACATGCAGCCTCACACACACCTCCCACTGCTTCCAGACCAAGGCTGCTGCATTGAAGACACGGCCCTGAAAGGCAAGAAGACTGCAGCCCCCCTGATTTAATGACAGGTCCCTCGAGCACCTTTTGGACGCAGTAGAGGTCCGCCGGTATGTCCACTACCCCCTGCTCTGGCCGCAGGAAGGACAGCAACATCACCAATCTGGCTTGGTAGTCGGTGACAGCGGTGGTCAGTGCCAACACCCTGCAAAAGAGGGCAGCCACCCAGTGCCGCAAGAGGATGAATTATCTCCTCCGTTCTGCCAGGATAACTCACTCTTCTCATCACTCTCAACTCACACACTCACAAACCCATCAAAGCACTGCCAGTTCAAGGGACATCACCATTCACTCTCTCACACTCACTGTCAATGTCCTCATCCCGTCCATAGGACAACTCACCACCCACACACGCCAGGCATAATTATCATCTGGCCTGGCAGGTGTCCCACTTACACTCTCTCCATCTCTATTCATGTAGATGGGAGTCGGGGACAGGATACAACAAACTGGCACACAACAAGAGGGAGAGGTTGCAGACTGGTGTAGGAATGCCTGAAATCAAGGTCCTCACCAACTTTGAAAACAGAGCCATCCAGCTGGCCGGCGATGACTGGGAACAGTCCTGTGCCGAAGGAGAGGTCGGCGCTGCTCTACCAAGTGAGGATCCAGCAGTGCAACATCCATCAGACAGCCGTGCTGTGAGTGATGTGTCCTCTTTCACAGGCCACTGCCATGCACTAATTATCTCCTCTTGCTTTTACAGGCACATCTGGGAAACGGCCGATGGAGTCCATGACCCAGGATCTCCAATCAAGCCTCAAAGAAACCTCTGAAGAGGAATTTGAAGGCACCCTCCCTGAAGACCCATTACAGCGCTCACTCACACCCTCCACCAGCGCAGATACACTTCGGTGGGACCTAGCTTTAGAGTAGCCTCAGGATCACAATCTGGTGAGTACATCGTACTTTCTGATCCACAGCAGGCGGAGGCAGGGACTTCCCAGTTTTCTGGCGCTCGGAGGACAGCTGGAGACCAGACATTTGCTGAGTCTGAGTCAGATGACCAGCCTCTGGACTCAGTCATGTCACAGCTGCTGGAGCTGCAAAGGCAAGCTAGGGAACATCAGGAAGGGATGTTCGCTGCACTCCTCAGATCACAAGGCATGATGGAGGAGTCTGTCAGCCTTCAGGCTGAGGTGATAACACTGGCATTGCAACGCACCGAGGTCAACACTAGCAGGATGGAGGCTGCAATGGAGACCTTGGTCCAGGACTTCACTCCTGCACTGCTGCACGGGCTTAACTCCATCGCTGACGCCATACTTGGCCTTCAATAACATCAATGTGAGAGCGGTGTGGGGCAGCTCAATCTCACTCCAGCTCCCCCTTCTCCTCAAGGAGTCAGCCAGGAGCCCTTGGGCACACATAGGGAGGAGGATAAGTAGGTGCACACCCCAAAGCTATCCATCCAGGTGATTCTGAGAGTGTCCGACCCATCCAAATTCCCTCTTCCTGTGACTCCAGCAGCTCCAGCTCCAGCCAATGCCACACAGCAGGACCCTGAAAGCAGGCCGAGGCCTTCTAGGTCTCAGCCCTCCAGAGGACGCCCATCAAGGTCATCACAGAAGTCAGCAGGCTGATTCCATCTCCGTTGTGGATATCTGGGGGAGCACCAAGACATAATGGCAGAGAGTCAGCAGTCACTCAGCAGACTGGAGCGAATGAGGGAGGTGTCCCTCCGTGTTCTGTCTGATGTTGTGACTCCGACATATGAGCACCTCAAGTTCACCACGGGAATATTGGCGACCACCATGGAGACCTTGGTCCAGCAGATCTTGCTGGATTTGTGCCCATCCTGTACTCCATGGCCACACACCCTGGTGGGCACCAGCAGGATGGAGGTGACATGGCGACGAGGCACCTTGACCTGCCTCCAGGTGTACCAACTCCTGCAGGAGTCAGGGCAAGGCCCTCGTACCCCCACAGGGAGGATGAGCATCAGCCGGACAACCAGGACCTCCTCTCAGGACACTCCACAGGTCTACAGTTGCTCGCAGCCCCCTCTGCCTGTGGCCCCATCCATTCCAGCTACTCAAGCCGCTGAGGGCACTTCTGCCCCTGAACAGGAGACTTTATCAGGCCGGGGCCCTCCAGGCCTCGGACCACCAGAGGACATTCAATAAGGTCATCACAGACATCGGGGTAGCAGTCAGCAGGCTGCCTCTACCTCTGCTGCGGATGTCAGGGCTGCACCCAGGTGTAGCGGTTGGGATAGGAAAGTTAAGAAATTTTGATGTCACTTTTGGATCATGGGTGTGCTATAACGGTGTAAAGAAATTGCACTTTTGTGAATACATTTGATGGTTATGTGATTGTTTTGGTCAACTGAAGGCATTGTGATTTTGTACATTGGATTCCTCTCGTATTGAGGTTTAGCCTTCCTCCCACTCAGTGATAGTGTCCCACTGTGAGATTCAGATTCCTGTGATGTTAACCTCAATTAAAGTAGTCTCCATACCCTTGTGTGGTATCAAGCAGATGTGTTTGAACCTTTATTGGAAGTGTGTGATGACCCTTCTAACACTTCTTCCTCGAGGAATATCATTGAGTGAGGGCAGATCATCAGCATTGATGATCCAGCGGCATTTGAGTCTCCTCAATGGTAGCGGCAGAAGAAAAGACATTCATGGGAGGATGAGGTCTCGAGGCATGTCTACATCTTAGTTACCGCAGTGTTTGCATCATTAGATAGCAGCGAAGGCTTCAAGTTTTCTCTTGCATCACCCTTGTCCCGGCCTGATAAAGTCTCCTGTTCCCAGAATGAACTCACTCACAGGGCCCCACGGACCAAAGTATAAATCATGACCTGGCAATTCATGAGGCAAGTGTGAATGTGGGACTCATTCTCAATGCATAGAGGTGGACATCCCCTGAGTTGAAAGTAAATGGCATTGAAGCTCA
Organism: Isurus oxyrinchus; assembly: GCA_026770705.1. Classification (NCBI taxonomy): domain Eukaryota; kingdom Metazoa; phylum Chordata; class Chondrichthyes; order Lamniformes; family Lamnidae; genus Isurus; species Isurus oxyrinchus. The sequence goes on along the minus strand of JANJGN010000007.1, from coordinate 84,189,644 downwards.
GGAGAGATATGGCCATATTCCCTCACAACTTTACTCCTTCTGGAACCTGTCAGCAATTAACGTATCACGGGCACATCTCCCATGTCATCCTTCCTCCACGGTGTGATTGTGCTCATACTGACCCTCAGCAGCCTCCTGAGGTTCTTGGGCCTTTGGATCTTCATCCACTGATGAGCTCTCATCCTTCTCCAGTTCATCCTCTGGCAGGAGGTCTCCTCTTTGCATTGCCAGATTGTGAAGGGTGCAACACACTGCGATGATGTGGGACCCCCTGTCCGGAGTGTATTGGAGTGAGCCACCTGAGTGGTCCAAGCATCTGGTGGCTTGGAAGTGTGCAGCATTGTACCTCTCCTCAGAATGACTCCGAGGGCAATGCAATGGTGTGGGTCGTGAGTGGTCCCATGGACGGGATGAGGACAATGACAATGAGTGTGAGAGAGTGAATGGTGATGTCCCTTGCACTGGCAGTGAATGAGATCCCTGTGGGTGTGTGATGGGTTTGTGAATGTGTGAGTTGGGAGTGATGAGAAGAGTGACTAACCCTGGCAGAACAGAGGAGATCATTTATCCTTTTGCAGCACTGGGTGGCTGTCCTCCTCTGCAGGGCTTACGCGCTGACCACCACTGCCACCATCTCCCAAGCCGGGTTGGTGACATTGCTACCCATCATGCGGCCGGAGCGGGGGTAGAGCACATCCCAGTGGGCCTCCATGGCATCCAGCAGTCACACAAGGAACCTGTTGTTGAAGCGGGGAGCTTCAATCTTTTTGCCTTTGCAGGCCATGTCTCCCAGGCAGTGGTAGTGAGCTGGTGGCAATGGGCGCTTTGCTGGCGGCTGCCTTTTAAAGATGGCGGCTGGCATGATGCAACAGCGGGGTGATGGCGAGTGGGTGAATGAGAGCCCACCCGCCACGGGAACAGCATGTTTTCCAGGAATGGATAAGTAATGTGGTGGGCTCAGAATGATATGGCATGAAAACCCGCCATCGCGACTGGTGGGTGGAATGTTATTTTGCTCACTTGCTACCACACTTCGTGCAAACCAGGGAAAATTCTGCCCATTGCCATCGAGCCAGCGGATCAACTGTCGTTCAATGAAGAGTGCAGGAGGACATGGCAGGAGTAGCTCTAGGCATATCTAAAAACGAGGTGTCAACCTTGTGATGCTATAACACAGGACTACTTGTGAGCCAAACAGCATAAGCAGCAAGCGATAGTCGGGGCTAAGCGGTCCCACAACCAACGGATCAGATCCAAGCTCTGCAGTCCTGCCACATCCAGTCATGAATGGTGGTGGATAATTAAACAACTCACTGGAGGAGGAGGGGAGGAGGCACCACAAATATCACCATCCTCAACGATAGAGGAGCCCAGCACATCAGTGCAAAAGATAAGGCTGAAGAATTTGTTAGAATATCAGCCAGAGGTGGCGAGTGGATGATCCATCTTGGCCTCCTCCGGAGATCCCCAGTATCACAGGTGCCAGTTTTCAGCCAAATTGATTCAGTCCACATGATATCAAGAAATGGCTGAAGGCACTGGATACTGCAAAGACCCTGACAATGTTCCAGTAATAGTACTGAAGACTTGTGCTCCAGAACTTGCTGCACCCCTACCAAAACTGTTCCAGTACAGCTACAACACTGGCATCTACTTGGCCATGTGGAAAATGTATGTCCTGTACACAAAAAGCAGGACAAATCTAACCAGCCAATTACCGCCCCATCAGTCTACTCTCCATCATCAGTAAAGTAATGGGAGGGGTCATCAACAGTGCTATCAAGTAGCACTTGCTTAGCAATAACCTACTCACTGACACTCAGTTTGGGCATTTGACCAACTTTGGCGTCAAGGAGCCCTAGCAAAGCTGGAGACAATGGAAATCAGGGGGAAAACTCTCTGCTGGTTGGAGTCATACCTAGCACAAAGGAAGATGGTTGTGGTTGTTGGAGGTTAGTCATCTCAGCTCCAGGTCACTATCTCAGGGTAGTGTCCTCGTCCCAACCACCTTCAGCTACTTCATCAATGACCATTCTTCCATCATAAGGTCAGAAGTAGGGGTGTGCACTGATGACTGCACAATGTTCAGCACCGTTCACGGCTCCTCAGATACTGAAGCAGTCCATGCCCAAATGCTGCAAGACCTGGACAATATTCAGGCTTGGGCTAACAATTGGCAAGTAACATTAGTGCCACATAAGTGCCAGGCAATGATCATCTCCAACAAGAGAGAATCCAACCATCGCCTCTTGATGTTCAATGGCATCACCATAACTGAGTCCCCCACTATCAACATCCTGGGGGTTACCATTGACCAGAAACTGAACTGGACTAGCCATATAAATACTGTGTCAGTAAAATATCCCACCCTGTATTCATCAGTAAAATATCCCACCCTGTATGCTTTGGTGAAATATCTCACCCTGTATACATCAGTAAAACATCCCACCCTGTATACACCAGTAAAATATCCCACCCTGTATAGATCAGTAAAATATCCCACCCTGTATACATCGGTAAAACATCCCACCCTATATACATCAGTAAAACATCCCACCTTGTATATATCAGTAAAATATCCCACCCTGTATAGATCAGTAAAATATCCCAACCTGTATACATCAGTAAAACATCTCACCGCTGTATACATCAATAAAACATCCCACCTGGTATACATCAGTAAAACATCCCACCCTGTATATATCAGTAAAGTATCTCACCCTGTATACACCAGTAAAATATCCCACCCTGTATAGATCAGTAAAATATCCCACCCTATATACATCAGTAAAACATCCCACCTTGTATATATCAGTAAAATATCCCACCCTGTATACATCAGTAAAATATCCCACCCTGTATAGATCAGTAAAATATCCCAACCTGTATACATCAGTAAAACATCTCACCCCTGTATACATCAATAAAACATCCCACCTGGTATACATCAGTAAAACATCCCACCCTGTATATATCAGTAAAGTATCTCACCCCTGTATACACCAGTAAAATATCCCACCCTGTATAGATCAGTAAAATATCCCACCCTGTATACATCAGTAAAATATCCCACCCTGTATAGATCAGTAAAATATCCCAACCTGTATACATCAGTAAAACATCTCACCCCTGTATACATCAATAAAACATCCCACCTGGTATACATCAGTAAAACATCCCACCCTGTATATATCAGTAAAGTATCTCACCCTGTATATACCAGCAAAACATCCCACCCTGTATACACCAGTAAAACATCCCACCCTGTTTATATCTGTAGAATTTCCTACCCTGTATATATCAGTAAAACATCCCACCCTGTATATATCAAGAAAATATCTCACCCTGTATACATCAGTAAAACATCCCACCCTGTATATACCAGGAAAACATCCCATCCCATATATATCAGTAAAACATCCCATCCTGTATACATCAGTAAAATATCCCACCCTGTATATACCAGTAAAACGTCCCACCCTGTATATATCAGTGAAATATTCCACCCTGTGTTATCAGTGAAATATCCCACCCTGTATATATGAGTGAAATATCCCACCCTGTGTATATCAGTAAAATATCCCACCCTGTGTATACCAGTGAAATATCCCGCCCTGTATATATGAATGAGATATCCCACCCTGTATATACCAGTAAAACACCCCACCCTGCAAAAATCAGTAAAATACTCCACCCTATATATTACCTGAACTTTATGCTCCGTGAACAGAGCGTTTCCCACTTTTCGATGTGTAATATCCAGTGTGATGATGTCGAGCAGTGTTCCCGATGTCATCGTGTTCATTTTAGATAATATCATGTGCGGTTGGGTCAAATGGTTGGGAATCGGCCCATGTTATTTAAATATCCATATGAATACCTATTGAGGCAATTAACAAGCGTACAGAATGCAGTAATAAGGATTGAGGGCAATAGAACGATCCAGGGCCTGAAGCAGGTCAGGTGTGAAGCTGGTTTCTTTAAGGGCAGGATTGTTAGGGCAGGTTGTTAAACAACAGCTGAGAGCAGAGTCTCAGCCTGGCAGTTCTAAAAGTTCTGGTTGTAGGTGTGCTCATTTAACTGGGCCTTGCAGGATTTAGGATTAAGGACTGCCCTCTCATTGGCATGAGTCTCCAGAAACCTCCATTCTTTCCTTCAACCTGTGGTGAGTGTTGTGCTCTCCTACATGATGTGGTGTCCGTAGGAAGCATATCCTCCAGTGAGGAGAGGAGGATTAGGAAGAATAGGAGGAATAGGAGGAGGAGAAGGGTGTGAGGAGCTAGGGATCAGAGGGAGGCCCTGGAGGCAGTGGCTCTTCTGGATGGGGACAGACCAGCACAAGGTCCTGACAGTCAGGCAGAGCCAGGAGAGGCTCCTCGCAGGAAATGATGACGTTATGCAGAACCGAAGGTACAGGCAGGGCTCCAGCTACCTTGAGATGACAGAAACCCAGTGCCAAAGAAGGCTGAGGCTCCCTTGGGCAACTGTCACATCCTTTTGTGAGCTGCTTTCTGAAGAGATTGCATCAAACTGCCTTGGAGATTACCCGGTGCCTGTCTCGCTGAAGGTTTTGTGACAGAGATCTGAGCGTCTCATGAATGCAGTCGATTGCATCCTGAACCTCTGGGGGATTCCAATCGCTCTTACATCCTGGCTGCCCTAGTCCTGGGTGAAATGCACAAAGTCGTGTGCCCTCGCGAAGAATGCATCCGTGACCTCATAGATGGATACCCCACAGAGGTCACCTGTGGAGCCCTGAAAGGAGCCACTGGCATAAAAATTGAGTGCTGCAGTCACTTTCACTGCCACTGGCAATGGATACCCTCAATGTCCCCATGGCACCAAATCCTGTAGCAACTGGCAGATGTGGCCAACCAGTTCCCTAGACATGTGCAGTCTTCAGCGACACTGGTTCTCAGTCATCTGCAGGAACGAAAGGTGGTGTCTATAGACTCTGGGTCTAGCTAGGTGCCGTCAAGCTGTGGCTCTTCAGTGGCGTGCGTGGGAGCCCTAGCCGCCCCTTCTTCCTGAGGTTGCTGCTCCTGCCTTTGCACAGCCAGGAGCCTCAATTGCTCTTTTCCATCACCTTCACTCTCTGTAAGCCATGAGGCATACAGCTAGGTCACCAGGCTCCACACTACTGATGTAGTCCTCCTGCATCATGAAAGAGAGAGGCACGTGGGTTAGCATGAGTTTACTAAGAACCTCCCTTGGTTAAGTGTGATGGTCCTTTAACACTTCCTGGAGAGTGCTGGCCACCACTTGGATGGCCAGGGATTAGTGCGCTACATGACTGCCCGAAACCCCACCCACCTCTGCCCCACTCCACCTGATCGATTGGCAGCAACTTTACCCATTTGACTGCATGCTCTCAGCTCAGGCACAGGCATTCTCCTAACCCACACTGCAAGGCTACACTGTTAGCTGGAACCATGGGGAGACTGGTCCAAACCAGGATGATGACATTGTAAGGGGCTGTGAACGCCTCCACCAGTGACTGTTCCATGGCTAGCTTTAGCAAGGAGACTGTACAATATGTCCAGTCGGACAATTGTTCTGCAGTTTACTAAAACTCTCATTAGTTTGCTGTCGGTACCAGGGTGGGGTGGGGGAATGGGGGGTGAAAAGCTTAGGAGCACTTGGTGGTACTTTGATGCCTCTGCGTTGGTTGAGTGGTCAGATAAGCTAGAGACCTGGCTCCAATCGTATCACTGTGGCTGTGCCGAAACTGCCTCTGCTGCAGAGGAATGGTCTCTTTATACAGGTTTCTTTAATGCATGGCCGCCTCCCTCACCCACCCTATACCCCACCCTGAATGCTTGTGCGCTATATTCAATGGCAAGGCTGGCCTTGCCCTCCCTTGCAACATGCCTCAAGCTTGAAGTCCAACAGGAGACCCGCCGACATGGACGGACGATCCAGCGGGAGGACAATTCTGGTGGGCAGGCCTAAGAATAATATGCAGATGTATTACAATGATGTTCCCGACGTCGATGGTGTGAAACGCAGCCTACTGTCGGCGGCTTGCGCAGGCAATTGTGAACTGATGTCACGCTGTCGTGAAACCAATTGCACTATATTGTCCGCTCACATCACTGAGGCACGGAAAATACCGGCCTGTATACATCAGTAAAATATCCAACCCTGTATATGTTAGGAAAATATCGCACCCTGTATATGTTAGGAAAATATCACACCCTGTATATATCAGTAAAATATCCCACCCTGTATATATCAGTAAAATATCCCACCCTGTATATACCAGTAAAATATCCGACCATGTATATGTTAGGAAAATATCACACCCTGTATATATCAGTAAAATATCCCACCCTGTATATATCAGTAAAATATCCCACCCTGTATATACCAGTAAAATATCCGACCATGTATATGTTAGGAAAATATCACACCCTGTATATATCAGTAAAATATTCCACCCTGTATATACTAGTAAAATATCCAACCCTGTATATGTTAGGAAAATATCACACCCTGTATATATCAGTAAAATATTCCACCCTGTATATATCAGTAAAATATCCTACCCTGTATATACCAATAAAATATTCGACCATGTATATGTTAGGAAAATATCACACCCTGTATATATCAGTAAAATATTACATCCTGTATATACCAGTAAAATATCCCACATTATGGGCTGAATAATACGGTTGCGCATTGATAGCGGATTCTACACTTGGAGGTCAGAACGTCGGCGACCTCTGGGCCCACTGTCGGTGCGTACCCGATAATGCCACTAATTGATGGCAATTACCGCAAGGGCTGGTTACAGACCGGCATCCAGGCCAATGACTGCTAGAGGGTGGAATGTCTGGTCTCTGAGGCTGCAGGCCATCACCCAGAACAAAGTACCGGCCAACCCTTTAAAAGGCCCCCAGGAATGGGATAGTGGGCTGAATTGCACTGTGTGGTAGCGGGCGGGTAAAATGGAGTCCTACCCACCGATGAAAATGACAGATTTTCATGCCGTATCTTCCTAAGCCCATCTCATTATATATTCACTCCTGCGAACCACACCATTTCAATGGTGGGCAAACTCTCATTTGCCCGCTAGCCATCACCTTGCTGTTGCATCATGCCGCCTTCATCTTTAAAAGGCCACTGCCAGCAAAGCACTCATTGCCACCTGCCTGGGAGACATGGCCAACAAAGGCAAAAGGACTGCAGCCCCCTGCTTCAATGATGGGTCCCTCAAGCGACTGCTGGATGTCATGGAGCCATCGGGGTGTGCTCTACTCCCACTCTAGCTACAGGATGGGTAGCAAGGTCACCAACCTGGCTTGGAAGGTGGTGGCAGTGATGGTCAGCGCCAACGGCCTTCGAAAGAGGACAGTCACCCAGTGCCACAAGAGAATGAATGATCTCTTCCGTTCTGCCAGGGTAAGTCACTCTTTTCATCACTCCCAACTCACACACTCACAAACCCATCACACATCCACAGGGCCCTCACTCACTGCCAGTTCGAGGAACATCACCAGTCACTCTCTCACACTCACCGTCATTGTCCTGATCCCATTCATGGGACCACTCACCACCCACACAGGCCAGGCATACTTATCATCTGGACCGCCAGGAGTCCTGATACACTCTCCCCATCTCTATCCATGCAGGACAAACTGGCTCACAACAGGAGGGAGAGGTCACAGACAGGTGGAGGGATGCTGGAAATCAAAGCTCTCACAGAATTCGAAAACTGAGCCACCCAGCTGGCTGGTGATGACCAGAACCGGTCCTGTGCTGCTGGTGAAATGAGGATCCAGCAGTGCAACATCCATCAGGCAACCATGCCATGAGTGATGTGTCTCCTTTCACAGGACACTGCCATGCATTAATTATCTCTCCTTGTTTTCACAGGCCCATCTGCCAAACAGCCGACATTGTTCATGATGCAGAGCCTCCAAACAAGCTCCAAAGAAACCTCTGAAGAGGAATCTGAAGGCATCCTCCCTGAAGTCCTGTCACAGCGCTCACCCACACCCTCCACCAACACAGAGACACACACCTGGGATGTAGCTCGGGAACACAATCTGGTGAGCACACCGCATTTTCTGATCCACAGCAGGCGGCGGCAGGGATTTCCCAGGTTTCTGGCACTCGGAGGATGGCTGGAGGCTAGAACGTTGCTCAGTCTGAGTCAGATGAGGAGCCCCTAGACTCTGTCATGTTACAGTTGCTGGAGCTGTAAAGGCAAGCTCCGGAACTTCAGGAAGAGATGTCCACTGCACTCCTCAGATTGCAAGGCATGATGGGGGAGTCTGTCCATCTTCAGGCTGAGGTGATAGCGCTGGCATTGCAACACACAGAGGTCAACACTGGCAGGATGGCAGCCGCCATAGAGACGTTGGTCCAGGACATCAGTCCTGCACTGCTGCGTGGGATGAACTCCATTGCTCATGCTATAGTTGGCCTCCAACAGTGTGTACACGAGAGGGATGATGGGCACCTCGATCTCACTCCAACTACCCCTTCCGCTCACCAAGTCAGCCTGGGCCCCTCGGGCACCCATAGGGAGGAGGATCAGCAGGTGCACGCTCCGGGGCCATCCACTCAGGTGACTCTGGGAGTGTCCGACCCATCCGACTCCCCTCCTCTTGTGACCTCTGCAGATCCAGCTTCGCAGGCCGAGGAGGGTGGCCCTGCCATACAGTAGGATCCCGAAAGCAGGCTGGGGCCCTCCAAGTCTCGGTCCTCTGGAGGATGCCCGCCAAAGTCATCACAGTCAGCAGGCTGCCTCCACCTCCACTGTGGATGTCCAGGGAGCACCAAGACATTGCAAAAAATTTAGGGAAGTTAAGGAGAAATATATCTATTGAGGCAAAACAATTAACCGTTTTGAGTCAGCCAAATAAACTAAATTAACAAAATGAAGGACCAAATAAACACAGCCCCTAAATTAGGGAAACTGCAAAAAACAAAGACAAAGTTTAAAAGAAACTTGCAAACATTAAACCAAAATTAAAGGGATCCACTAAAACGCCCCAGTCCCCACGGTGCCCACTGGGCATGGAAGGCCTCGACGGTGCCGGCAGACACTGCGTGCTCCCTCTCCAGGGACACCCGGCCGTGAACATAGCTGCGAAAGAGGGGCAGACAGTCAGGTTGGATGACCCCCCTTGATTGCCCACTGCCTGGACCTGTTAATGACCAACTTGACCAGGCCCAGGAGCAGGTTCACGAGGAGGTCCTTCTCCCTCCCAGCCCCCCTCCGCACTGGGTGCTCATAAATCAGGAGTGTGGGACTGAAGTGCAAACAAAATATCGATAAAAGGATTTCTAAATAACTGAAAAGGGAGTGCAGCCTACAACACCCAATATAAACGTGGTCCATGGACTCCACAAGACCACAAAAGATGCAGGTCTTCTGGGAGCCCGTGAACCGATGCATCCTATGATTGTATGGGACTGCTGCATGCAACGCTCTCCACCCCAGGCCCCTGGTGGAAAGTGGGAGGACACCCACATAGAGGGTCCCCCACTGGGCACCTCCAATAGATGGCAACAAGACGTGCCAGGTCATGTCTGGGCGGCGGGCGAGAGCAAGGAAGTAAAGGGTGTGCAGCAGCAGTCCGTACAGAAAACCTCTCTGCACCGTGCTAAAGGACACAGAGGGCATTTCCACGAGGCGGCTCGGGTTGCGGGGCTCCAGCACTCGAGGGAGGGTGCAGGGCTTGTGGCCAATGTGGAATTCTGTCCAAACAGGGGAACACTCAGACGGAAGACCACCGCGCACCTGCGCCACCTCGAGGCCCAGTATGATGTCGGAGCTGAGTACGACCATCCTAAGATCTTGAATGGCATTGGCTGCAAGCTGGACGTCCACGGACGTGCAACGCGCCAACTCCTGTGGTAGCATTCACCCCACTCCTCCGCCACCTAGCACGTCCCCAATCCTGGTCACCCTGGCAGCCACAGCCCTCCTCTCTGCCAGTCACTGAAAAGGGCGGAGGTGCGGATTCCTGAGCAGCAGCTCTCTAACGATAATCGCTACTTCTGATGTCAGAGAGCTGCATTGCAAGGCGACCATGTCCCAGACTTTGATCATGTCCTGGTAAAAGATGGGCAATGCCTGCAAGGAGCCACGAAGGCCCCTCAGGTCTACAAACAGGAGCTGCACATCATAATTCAGGCCGTGCATATGGCAGAAGAAAAACGTTGCCAGGACATACCATCTCAGAGGGGGCTTGACATAAAGGTATTGCTGCAGGGTCTGAAGGCAGAAAGTCACCACCTGGGTACACAGGCACACCAGCGCCTGACCGCCCTCCCTAAGCGGGAGACTCAGAACCTCAGCCGTGACCCAGTGCAGCATTTTGTCCCAGAAGTCGACAAGTATTCTGTGGATTTTTGTGACAAAATCCAGGGGAGGGGTCAAAATGACCAGCCGGTACCACAACATGGCAGCAATCAGCTGGCTTATGACCAGCACTCGACCCCAGTGGTACCTTTGACCTCCAGTTCCTTTCAGTTTGCCGGCCAGGATTCCTCAGCAGGGCAGAGGTGAACCCCCAGGTAGAGAAGGCTGGTCCTGCTACAGGTGAAAGGCCTGAGCTCCTTGGGTAGGGAATCCACCTGCCACTGACCGACCAGGAGTCCAGAATACTTGCCCCAGTTGATCCTGGCAGAGGATGCGGCAGAGTTGACCTCCTGGCACTCACGCATCCTCCACAGGTCAGCCGGGTCGCTAAACATGAGGAGCACATTATTGGCGTAAGCCAAGATGGCCACCTTGATGCCCAGCCCACGCAGAACCAATCCCAACAACGTCCTCCGCAAGAGGCGCAGGAAAGACTCCGCGCAGATGGAATACAATTGGCCAGACAGGGGGCAGCCCTGAGGCACTCCTCTTCCAAAGAGAAGGGGGGCCATCAGGGACCCGTTAACCTTAACCAGACGCTCTGTGGCAGTGTACAGAAATCAGATCCGGGTGACGAAATGCGCCCTGAACCTGAATGCTCTGTGTCCCAAATAAATGTTTGTGATCCACCCTGTTGAATGCCTTCCTTTGGTCAAGAGACAGGAAGGCACGCAACAGAACAGCTCTCTGGGAGAATTGGATTATGTCCCAGACCAGATGGATGTTATCAAAGATGGTACGACCCGGGGCCATGTAGGACTGATCAGGGTGCATCATATGGTCCAGCATAGTGCCAAGGTGAGAAGACATTGCCCTGGCAAAAATCTTGTAATCCGTGCCGAGGAGGGATCCGGGCACCAGTTTTTAAGAAGACGGAGATCCTCCATTTTTGGCAGCAGGGCAATCATGGCCCTGCATTACATGAGGGGCATCTCCCCGGCAGTGATACTCTCCCCTGGGACCCCCATGTAGTCATTCCCCAGGACGTCCCAGAATGCCTGAAGAACTCCACAGTCAGCCAATCTAGCCTGGGGACTTGCCCCAGGAGAGGCTGTCGAGGACGCTGGTCAGCTCCCCCAGACTTATAAGGGAGTCAAACTTCCCGGCACCCTCCAGGCCAACCTGCAGCAGGTCCTCCCACAAAACTCTGTGAGCATCCTTGCTGGATGGATCCAGAGAGAACAGGGCAGTGTAGTAGGTTTTGACATTGGCCCTCATTCCCTTCAGATCCAAGACAAGGGATCATCGTCCGCTAGCAGCATAAGGAGCTGCTGACGGACCCTGTGCCATTTTTTCAGCGAGTAGAAGAAGGGGGAGCTGTGGTCCAGGTTTTGGATGAACTGGATCCCCCACCTCACGGACGCGCCATGGGACCTGACCAGTTGCGGCTCCCGCAGCGCATCCTCCTTCTCTTCGTATCCCAGCCACAGGGCTGGGTCCACATCGGGCTGATGGAGATGTGCCTCCAGGTCAAGCACCTCCTTCTCCAACTCCCTGACTCTGTATTTTCACCCCTTTGTCGACCCCCTTGCGTAGTCCTGACAGAAGACGTGGAAGTGAACCTCACACCTAACGTGCAGTGCTGGAAACCGTAATAATCCCTGGCCTCAAGGGTACAGTTGAAATCCCCCCCGAGGACAATGCATTTGCCCACGTCGATGGAGCTGAGATGAGTGGACACTTCCTCAAAGAAGCTGGTTTGCTGCTGACGCCCAGGGGAGTGAACACATTCACAAAGTGAAGCGCCGCACCACCTAGGCGCAGAGTAAGGTGCAGCAACCGGCTCCTTGACCCCTCAAGATCTCCAGCTGAAAATGTGGGGCCATTTATGTGCCCCCGAGCCGGTGTCATCAGGGATTTTTAGCTCAGGGTGGGTTTGGGGAGTCTGGGGGATCTGGGGGGGCTGTCTCCAGGTGGTGGATTTTCTTCCTTTCGCGCTTTCATGAAGCACGGGGGCTCTCCCCCCGCCTCAGCTGCCAGCAGCACCTCCCCTTGCAGGGAGGGATATGGGGGGGTGGGGAAGTGTCTGGCGGAGAGCAGTGGTGCCAACTGTGGCCGCCTGGATGATGCTAATGGCCTTGGATGCAGGGAAGTTCTTACAGATGTGCCTCACCTCCCTGCAGGCATGGCACTGCACATTGCCCGCAGTCCAGAAGTCCCTGTAGGTGGCACCCCTGAAACTCCACGTTAAAGGCCCCTTCACATATTCCTCCTGGGCCAGGTGGACAAAAGGAGTACACGTGTCGGAGGGCTACATCCTTGAAGCTGAGCGGGATCAGTGTAACCCCAGACCTAATCTCCCCCTGCTGATGAAGGTGGGGGAGGAGGAGCTCACTGGGGACAAAGGGCAGCACCGCCCACAGTCAGCCCCTTTTCTATGGACAGGTGCACCGCCCGCGCTGACCTCAAGAAAATTATGGCTTTGCTGTACATCTTCGAGGCCACAACGTTGGGCGAGGGGCCAACAACCCCTCGGCCTCGATTGTCATTTCGGGGGGGTGTGGCTCTTCACCCCCAGGGCCTTATTGAGGATGGGGCCACGGGAGCAGCTGCTCTCGCGTAAGATTTCTTAGGAGCCCTGCCCCTGGTGTCAGCACCGCCTCCACAGTCACCCTGGAAGACCTGGCTACAGGCGACACTGTTGCAGCAATAGGGAGTGAGCCACACCCACCCCGAGCTCTATATTCAACAATATCCCACCCTGGGGAGAGGGGGAAAGGATGGGGCAACCTACCCCTCTGGGATGACAAAGAACAGAGGAAATCCCAGAGCAGAAAGAAAATAGCAGCAGTCAGAGCCACAGCAGCCAACAACACTCCCAACTGCGGCAGCAACCAGACACAACTGAGAGCAATCAGGGAGAATTAACTCTTTTGAACCCAACCAAATAAACTGAATTATTAACAAAATCCGGGACAAAGGAAAAGCACCCCCTTAAAGGGAAACTGCAAAAACAAAAGACAAAAATTTAAAGGAAACTTACCAACTTTAAACCAAAATGTGATGAAGGAGGTCAATAAAGCACCCTAGTCCATGGTGCCCAACGAGCACGGAAGGCCTCGATGGTACTGGCAGACACCATGTGCTCTCTCTCCAGAGACACCCGGCTGTGAACATAACCGCGGAAGAGGGGCAGACAGTTGGGTTGGACGACCCCCTAAATTGTCTGCTGCCTGGACCTGTTGATCAGGGAGATTTAACTCCATTTGGGAGTCAATCAATTAAACTAAATTAACAAAATGAGGAACAAAATGAACACAGCCCCTAAATTAGGGAACTGCAAAACCAAAGACTAAGTTTAAAGGAAACTTACAAACATTAAACCAAAATGTGATTAAGGGGGTCAATAAAACATCCCAGTCCCCTCGGTGCCCACAAAGCACAGAAGGCTTCGATGGTGCTGACAGACACCGCATGCTCCCTCTCGAGGGACACCCGGCCGTGAACTTAGCAGTGGAAGAGGGGCAGACAGTCAGGTCAGACAACTCTCGGTCGCCCGCTGTCTGGACCTGTTAATCAGGGAGAATTAACTCTTTTGGGAGTCGACCAACCAAACTAAATTAACCAGATAAGGGACAAAATAAGCACAGCCCCTAAATTAGGGAACTGCAAAACCAAAGACAAAATTTAAAGGAAACTTACAAACATCAAATCAAAATGTGATTAAGAGGATCAATAAAGCACCCCAGTCTTTGTGGTGCCCACCGGGCATGGAAGGTCTTGACGGTGCCAGCAGATACCGTGTGCTCCCTCTCCAAGGACACCCGGCTGCAAATGTAGCTGCGGAAGAGAGACAGAAAGTTGGGTCGGATGACTCCCTCGATTGCCCACTGCTTGGACTTGTTAATGGGCAACTTGGCCAGGCCCAGGAGCAGGCTCACAAGGAGGTACTCCTCCCTACCGCCCTCCACTCCCCCCCTCTGCACTGGATGCCCGTAGATCAGGAGTGTGGGGCTGAAGTGCAAACAAAATATCAATAAAAGGTTTTTTAAATAACTGAAAAGGGAGTGCAACCTATAACACCCGATATAAACGTGGTCCACAAAAGGGGCAGATCTCTTGGGAGTCCGTGAACCAACACATTCTGCGGTTATATGGAACTGCTGCATGCAACACCCTCCACCCCAGGTCCCCGATGGAAAGCGGGAGGACATCCCCGTAGATGGCCCCCCAATGGGGACCTCCACTGCTGGACAGCAACAAGGCTTCCGGGGCGTGTCCGGGTGGCGGGCGGCGGGCAAGGAAGTGAAGGTTATGCAGCAGCAGCCTGTACAGGAAACCCCTCTGCCAAAGGGCACGGAGGGCATTTCCACGAGGCGGCTCAGGTTGCAGGGCACCGACACCGAGGGAGGGCTCGTGGCTTAGGGCCAATTGGAATTCCATCCGAACAGGGGTGCACTCAGACGGAAGACCATCGCACACTTGGCCCACCTTAAATCTCACTATAATGTTGGGGCCAAGCACAACCGTCCGAAGGTTTTGAATGGCATCGGCCGTGAGCCGGATGCCCACAGATGCACGACCGCCAACTCCTTAGAAGCATCCAGCCCACTCCCCTGCCACCCAGCACGTCGCCGATATTGGTCACCCTGAGAGCCACAGCCCTCCTCTTCACCAGCCACTGAAAAGAACAGAGGGGTGGATTCCTGAGCAGCGGCTCTCTAACAATAGCTGCTACGCCTGACGACGGACAGCTACATCGTGAGGTGACCATGTTCCAGACTTTGATCAGGCCCTGGTAAAAGATGGGCAATGCCTGCAAGGAGCCATGAATGCCCCTCTGGTCTACAAATAGGAGCTGCACATCATAATTCAGGATGTGCACCTGGAGGAAGAAATATGTTGCCAGGGCACACCACCTTGGAGGAGGCTCAATGTAAAGGTATAGCTGCAGGGCCTGAAGGCGGAAAGTCGTCATTTGGGTGCGTAGGCACACCAGCGCCTGACCGCCCTCCCTAAGCGGGGGACTCAGAACCTCTGTTGCACAAACTGAACACGGGTGTGAATTACTTCTACATAATGTCAATAAACTCCCAAGAATGTATCCCTGATTTTGGCTTCTTGTTCTGATGAGCAATGTTCATGTCACTCAGATATAAAATCTTCCTGCACACGATAAAGGCAGGTGTCTCAGGCCAGGGCCTCTTCCCTGTGCTCTGTGCAGCCTTCAGACCAAAGTGATGATTCAGCCTCACACTCACTGGGCACATTACTGATGCCTGCACCTCGATGGTGCTTGTCATTGCTGCCAGAATGTCGTGAGCAGGTGTCACAGAGTTCCATCATTCTATCTGTGTACTCTCAGCACCTCTAAGGTGGGCTGGTCCCCATCTCATCAGCATCTGTGACCAGTGACACTGTGCTCCTGAAGGGGTCAGATGCTGAAGGCAGACAAAGAATCAGATGCTTCTAAAGTTTCATGGTTGTGTCTCTATGATATGACCCATGCGAGCTGCCCTCAGCCACACAGGAGTCAGACATTCTCAGAGGCTATGTGAAGCTCTATAGATTATCCTCACTGCATATTGTCGTCATTCTCCTGCAACTGAACGACTATTAAGGCCTCCACTGCATCTCCATGACAGGAGCATTATCACGGAGGGTATGTGCGCTGCCAGCTGCCAGACTAGAGTCAAACATTCATAGATGCAATGTGAGGATCTATGGGCTGGAGCTGCTGAGGTCACAGGAAGAGGGGATTCGGATGGGCCTGACACTCTCTAAGTCACCTGACGGATGGCCCCGGAGCGTGCACCTGTTGATCCTCATCCCTTTTAGGTGCCCAGGGGCCCCTGGCTGACTCCATTAGGAGCAGGGGGGATCTAGACTAAGATCGAACTGCTCAGCACCCCTCACACGTACACACTAGTTGGAAGCCAATTATGACATCAGCGATGGAGTTGAGCCCGCGCAGCAGTGCAGGAGTGACATCATCGACCAAGGTCTCCATGGCGGTCGCCATCCTGCCAGCATTGACCTCGGTGCATTGCAATGCCGGTGCTATCACCTCAGCCTGAAGATGGATGGACTCCTCCATCGTGCCTTGCAATCTGAGGAGTGCAGTGGACATCCCTTCCTGATGTTCCTGAACTTGCCTTTGAATGGTTATCTAATGGACGTTGCACTGCTGAATCCTCACCTGACCTCACTGTCAGCACAGGAATGGTCCAGATCCTCGCCAGCCAGCTGGATGGCTCTGCTTTCAAAGTCCATGAGGACCTTGATTTCAGTCATTCCTCCACCTGTCTGTGACCTTTCCCTCCTGTTGTGAGCCAGTTTGTCCTGAATGGATAGAGATGGGGAGAGTGTATCAGGATGCCTGCCAGGCCAGATGATAAGTATGCCTGGCATGTGTGGGTGGTGAGTCGTCCCATGGACGGGATTAGGACAATGACGGTGAGTGTGAGAGAGTGAATGGCGATGTTCCTTGAACTGGCAGTGAGTGAGGGCCTTGAGGATGTGCTGGGTTTGTGAGTGTGTGAGTTGAGAATAATGAGAAGAGTGACTTACCTTGGCGGAACGGAGGAGATCATTCATCCTCTTGTGGCACTGGGTGGCTGCCCTCTTTTGAAGGCCGTTGGCGCTTACCACCACTTCCACCACCTCCTAAGCCAGATCGGTCACGTTGGTGCCCATCCTGCGGCCAGAGCTGAGTAGAGGACATCATGACAGGTCTCCAAGGCATCCAAAAGGTGTTCCAGTGCCGCATCATTAAACCTGGGGGCTGCAGTCTTCTTGCCTTTTGTCGACGTCTTCCCTGCAGCAGTCCTGGGCTGCAACGGCTGAGATGTGGTACGCGCGGCTAGACTTTAAAAATGGTGTCCGGTGTGATAAAGCGGCGAGGTGATGATGGGCGGGCGAATGAAAGCCCCCCTGCCATCGAAACAGTGTGTTTCCTGGGAGTGCATACATAATGTAGCGGGTTTGGGATGATACGGTGAGAAAATCCACCATTGCAGCTGGTGGGCCATCCACTACCGCACTTAATGCAAACCTAGGATGATTCCACCCTCTGTTTATCAGTAAATATCCCACCCTCTGTATATCAGTGAAATATTCCAGACTCTATATTTCTGTAAAGCATCTTCCCCTTTTTCTCTCAGTAAAATTTCCTCTATATCAGTAAGATATTCTCTCCCCTCCTATCACTGACATGTTTCACCTTCTTATATCAGACAATCATCCATTCCCTCCAAATGTGAGTCAGACAGCCATTACTCACTCCTAGCTCCTGTGAAAATACAGGCCAGCTCATTATCCTTTAATAAGCTTTCTTTGTATCTTTATAATGTTTTTTGATATGCAAATTGTATGAATGATAGCATTTATAGTAGTTCGTGTTTAAGTAGTAATAGTTTCTGGTTACATTGCCCCATAATCAAATATTTATGTTGTATATGCTATGTTAATAATGGTGTAGAAATGGAAAGGTTCCCATATTGTGAATTTACTGCTTAGACCAAAGGTGAATTAATTTTATGCTAAGGTAGATGAAAATGAAATGATGAGAACTTCATTGTAAAACTGGTTTACTTTTCAATTAAGCATACACCCAGGCCTTAAGAAAGAAAACAAGTTATTTGAAATAAATCAGAAAGAGCTGGAACTACATGGAAAAGTTACATACACACCCAATATTGTCATCCAGCCTGTCACAGTGTGTCACAAGAATTTATAAATATCTCCTTAAAAAATGCAGTATAACCAAAACGGTAACTGACTTTGTGATCTGATCAAGTAGATACAAGAATGTATTTCCTCTCGTACAGCATTTGGAACAAGGTGGTACAATCTTAAAATTAAAACTAGACCATTCAGAAGGTTTTATTATTCATTCATGTGCTGTGGGCATCACTGGCTAGGCCAGCATTTATTGCCCATCCCTAACTGCCCTTGAGAAGGTGGTGGTGTGTTCCCTTCTTGAACTGTTGCAGTCCCTGTGGTGTAGGTACTGCTGTTATGGCAGGAGTTCCAGGATTTTGACCCAGCAACAATGAAGGAACGGTGATATATTTCCAAATCAGGATGATGAGTGACTGGGAGGGTATCTTCCAGGTGGTGGTGTTCCCGTCTATCTGTTGCCATTGTACTTCTAGATGGTGGTGGCCGTGGGTTTGGAAGGTGCTCATTAAGGAAGTTTGGTGAATTCCTGCTGTGCATCTTGTAGATGGAACACACTGCTGCTACTGTGCTTCTTGATATTTGTGGGAGCTGCACTCATCCAGGCAAGTGGGGAGTATTCCATCACACTCCTGACTTGTGCCTTGTAGATGGAGGACAGGCTTTGGGGAGAAAGGAGGTGACTTACTCGTCACAGGATTCCTAGCCTCTGACCTGCTTTTGTGGCACAAAGCTTGACACCATCCAGGACAAAGCAGCCGCTTGATTGGCACCCCATCCACAAATATTCGCTCCCGCCCCCACCAATGCACAGTAGCAGCAGTGTGTACCTTCTACATGATGCACTACACAAACTCAAAAAAGGCTCCTTCAGTAGCACCTATCAAAACCGTGACCACTACCACATAGAAGGACAAGGGCAGCAGATAGATGGGAGCACCACCACCTGGAAGTTCCCCTCCAAGTCACTCACCATCCTGACTTGGAAATATATCACCATTCCTTCACTGTCGCTGGATCAAAATCCCTTCCTAACAGCACTGTGGGTGTACCTACACCACATGAACTGCAACGGTCCAAGAAGGCAGCTCACCACCACCTTCTCAAGGACAATTAGGGATGGGTAATAAATGCTGGCCTAGCCAGCGAAGCCCACATCCCATGAATGAATAAAGCAAAACATTATCTTCTTCCTTTGTGCTAGGTATGACTCCAACCAGCAGAGAATTTTCCTCCTGATTCCCATTGACTCCAGTTTTGCTAGGGCTCCTTGATGCTACACTCAGTCAAATGCTGCCTTGACATCAAGGGCAGTCACTCTCACCTCACCTCAGGAATTCAGCTCTTTTGTCCATTTTTGAACCAACGTATTGAGGTCAGGAGCTGAGTGATCCTGGCGGAAACCAAACTGTCAGTGAGTAGGTTATCTCTGAGTAACTGCCACTTGATAGCACTGTTGACAATGACTTCCAATACTTTACTGATTATCAAGAGTAGACTGATGGGGCAGTAATGGCTGGGTTGAATTTGTCCTGTTTTTTGTGGACAGTTTTTCACATTGTCAGATAGATGCTAGTGTTTTAGCTGTTCTGGAACAGCTTGGCTAGGAGTGCGGCAAGTTCTGGAGCACAAGTCTTCAGTACTATTGCCGGAATATTGTCAGGGCCCATAGTCTTTGCAGTATCCAGTGCCTTCAGCCGTTTCTTGATATCACTGGAGTGATATTATTTGGCAAATAATCCAGTGTTGTATTTTCACCAGGTTGACACCTCATTTTTAGGTATGCCTCCTGCACTCTTCATTGAACCAGGGTTGATCCCCTGGCTTGATGGTGATGGTAGAATGGGGGATATGCCAGGCCACGAGGTTACAGATTGTGGTTGAGTACAATTCTGCTGCTGCTGATGGCCCACAGCCTTCACTCCAGTTTTGAATTGCTAGTTCTGTTCTGAATCTATACCATTTAGCATGGTGGCAGTGGAACTTTGTCTCCACAGGGACTGTGTGGTGGTCACTCTTATCGGCAGATACCTCTGCAACATGTAGATTGGTGAGGCTGAAGTCGAAGCCAACAGCATAAGCAGCAAGTGATAGACAGAGCTCAGCGATCCCACAACCAAATGATCAGATCTAAGCTCTGCAGTCCTGCCACATCTAGTTGTGAATGGTAGTGGAAAATTAAACAACTCACTGGAGGAGGGGGCTCTATGAATATCCCCATCCTCAATGATGGAGGAGCCCAGCACATCAGTGCAAAAGATAAGACTGAAGCATTTGCTACAATCTTCAGCCAGAAGTACCGAGTGGATGATCCATCTCAGCCTCCTCCGGAGGTCCCCAGCATCACAGATGCCAGTCTTCAGCCAATTCATTCACTCCGCGTGATATCAAGAAATGGCTGAAGGCACTGAATACTGCAAAGGCTATGGGCCCTGACATTATTCCGGCAATAGTACTGAAGACTTGTGCTCCACAACTTGCCACACACCTAGCCAAGCTGTTCCAGTACAGCTACAATGCTGGCATCTACCCGGCTATGTGGAAAATTGCCCAGGTATGTCCTGTACACAAAAAGCAGGACAGATCCAACCTGGCCAATTACTTCCCCATCAGTCTACTCTCGATCATCAGTAAAGTAATGGAAGGCGCCATCAACAGTACTATCAAGTGGAACTTGCTTAGCAATAACCTGCTCACTGACACTGAGTGTGGGTTCTGCCAGGGTCAATCAGCTCCTGACCTCATTACAACCTTGGTTCAAACATGGACAAAAGAGCTGACCTCCCAAGGTGAGGTGAGAGTGACTGCCCTTGAGATCAAGGCAGAATTTGACCAAGTGTGGCATCTAGGAGCCCTAGCAAAACTGGAGTCAATAGGAATCAAGAGTCATATCTAGCACAAAGGAAGATGGTTGTGTTGTTGGAGGTCAGTCATCTCAGCTCCAGGACATCACCACAGGAGTTCCTCAGGGTAGTGAACTCGACCCAACCATCTTCAGCGGCTTCATCAATGACCATCCTTCCAAGTGGGGATGTTCAGTGATGATTGCACAATGTTCAGCACCATTTGTAACTCCTCAGATACTGAAGCAATTCATGTCCAAATGCAGCAAGACCTGGACAATATCTAGGCCTGGGCTGACAAGTGGCAAGTAACATTCGCACCACACAAGTGCCAGAAAATGACCATCTGCAGCAAGAGAGAATCTAACCATCACCCCTTGATGTTCAATGCCATCACCATCACTGAATCCCCACCATCAACATCCTGGGGGGTTACCATTGACCAGAAACTGAACTGGACTAGCCATATAAATAGTGTGGCTACAAGAGCAGGTCACAGGCTAGGAATCGTGTGACGAGTACTTCACCTCATGAGTCCCCATAGACTGTCCACCAACTACAAGGCACAAGTCAGGATTGTGATGGAATACTCCCCTCTTGCCTGGATGGGTGCAGTTCCCACAACACTTAAGAAGCTTGACATTGTCCAGGACAAAGCAGCCTGCTTGATAGGCACCTGATCCACAAACATTCACTCCTTCCACCACCTAGAAGGACAAGGGCAGAAGATAGATGGGAACACCACCACCTGGGAGGTTTCTTCTGAGTAACTCACCATCCTGACTTGGAAATATATCGCCGTTCCTTCACTGTTGCTGGCTCAAAATCCTGGAACTCCCTCCCTAACAGCATACGTTAACTTCTCTCCTCAGAGCATAACTTTTTAAAATTCATTTACGGGATGTAGGCATTGCTGGCTAATCCAGCATTTATTGCCCATCCCTAATTGTCCTTGAGAAGGTGGTGGTTAGCTGTCTTCTTGAACTGATGCAGTCCGTGTGGTGTAGATACACCCACAGTGCTGTTAGGAAGGGGGTTCCAGGATTTTGACCCAGTGACAGTGAAGGAACGGTGAAAGAGTTCCAAGTCAGGATGGTGAGTGACTTGGAAGGAACTTCCAGGTGGTGGTGTTCCCATCCATCTGCCCTTGTCCTCCTTGATGGTAGTCTTCGTGGATTTGAAATGTGCTTTCAAAGGGGGCTTGTTGAGTTAGCTTAGCTGAGTATGTCTTTAATTTTTTGCATGACTGTGTGTGTATGTGTGTGTGTGTGTGTGTGTGTATATGTGTGCACGTGTATGTGTATGTGTGTGGGTGTGTGTGTGAGTGTGAGTGTGCGTGTGCACGTGTACATGCGCCCATGTGTGTGTGTGTGTAGGCTTGCATGTGTTCTGGTATGTTCATATGTTTGCATATGAGTTTATGCATATGTGAATGTGCATGTGTCTGTGTGCATTGGCATGTGTATTGTATGCATTTGCCTCCCTCTCCCTTCTCAATGTTCTGTCATTTTTAAGTGCTTCAAACTGTAACTTGGAGTGTGTTCTTAGTAGGCAGTCCCCTACAGGTGGGCTTGCTGTGTAGATTTCACAGGACCAGCACTTGGAATCTTGTCTTTTATCTGATACAGATATCCTCTGAGGTGAACAATTTGAAGCCACCCAGAAGAATGTCTCTCTAGGCTTCTCTTTAACTTCCAGCTCTACAGACACACTGACACCACTCTCACTGTGCTGACCTTGCAATCGCACACAGTGATGCCCCCCACCACCCACTTCAAATGGCATGCCTGCTCCCTGAGCAAAGGCAGTATTCCTCATAGTCCTAACTGCCTGCCTTTTTTCATTGCAGGCTGTGAGTTTACAACTCCTGGAACTCCCTCCCTAACAGCACTGTCAGTGTACCTACACCACATGGACTGCAGCGGTTCAAGAAGGCAGCTCACCACCACCTTCACAAGGGCAACTAGGGATGGGTGAATAATGCTGGCCTAGCATTAAAAAATGAGGAAATCCTGTCAGGATAGTCAAGTCAACAGCCCCCTGGGTTTGACTGGCCCTCCATTTTGAACTTACTGTACTGTGATGCCCTCCCAAACACATCCTCTGTAAGCTGTCCAATAGAGTTGTGGCAGCAGGTTGTGAGATCCTGCACATGTCAGCAACTGACCCCTGGGTATGAGCTAAATGCAAAAATATTGAGAGTTACAATCACATTGACTAGCACAGGGAATGGGTGACCACCTGCGCTAACTGGCCTTAGATCTTCCTCCATGAAGTTACAGAGGTCAGTGACCACCTGACACCAGAGCTGCAGCCTTCGCAGGCTCTGCCATTCTGGAGGTCCAGGGAGCTGAGCCCAGACCTACAGAGCCTGTGTGAGGATAGCACCTTCGTCAAGATGCTGTCCGGCAGCCCTGCCCTCCCATGCGTCTAGATATCTGTTCCAGTGTAAAATGCTGCAATTGCTGCTCCTCTCTCAGTTGCTGCCACTGAGACTCTGAGCTGGAGGACTCTGTACCTCCTCTGCAGTAGTCTACCCGACTTCAGAATGTGTGGACCCCACGTCCCTGTGTAAGCTCATAGGCAGAAAGGTCAATGGCCCCTTAAGATGCCTCCAAGTCGCTGCAAGGAAACAGCATCAAATTCTTTTTCTCACCCACAATCACCGAGATTAACCTCAATGATCTTCTCTTGGGAGCATGAGCTTCTGATTGTGGCTGACTTCTGACTTCCTAGTTCCCTCTTTTTAATGCTGATATGCCAGTTTCAGACTACAAGGATTTCCCACTGCTCATTTGCCTTATCAAATTAACCAAATTGCTAATGCAGCGTATATCCCATGCCGTTGGGAAAAAGACATTGCAAGCAGAAACTGCCTTAATTCTTGTTTTAATTGTTTCAAATAGCTTCCTACCTCAGCCACGGTGATGCCTGACTTCACACCCAACCTGCCCCTAGGAAAGATGGAAGCAGGTGGAAACAATTCGGGATGCTGGCCTGATGGCACTTTCTGCAATTTCTCCAACACCAGTGGTCCCGAACTCACCCCACTTGGTCTGGGAAAGTCCCACCCCTCATCTCACAGAACAATAGAGGCAGTTCCCAGTAAAGTGACAGTCACCGTGTGTCTGTGGGTGTGTCTGTCTGTCTGTCTGTGGGTGAGTGGGTGTATGTGTCTGTGTGTGTGTGTGTGTGTGTGTCTGTCTGTGTGTGTGTGGGTCTGTGTGTGCGTGTCTGTGTGTGTGTGTGTGGGTGTGTCTGTGTGTGTGGGTGTGTCTGTGTGTCTGTGTGTGTGTGTGGGGGGGTCTGTGTGTGCGTGTCTGTGTCTGTGTGTGTGGGTCTGTCTGTGTGTGTGTGTGTGGGTGTGTCTGTGTGTCTGTGTGTGTGTGTGTGTGTGGGCATGTGTGTGTATGGGTGTGAACTTCAAATCCAGGAGCCAAAAGGCTGTTGTGACTTTGAAATCCTGAACCTGTGTAGCCACAAAACGAAGAAGCCCCAGTTGATGGGAACAGGGTGAGGGTTACTTTATGTATTAAGGAATGTGGGAAAATGATATCTTACTGTGTGAAACTGTACACTGTTTGTTCATCTTTCTCGTGAAAATAAAACTATTTGCTAGTTCAAAGCCTGTGTTTCCACTTGCTGCATATCCAGTCCAATGCTCATAGGAGAATTCCCATGGCAACAGATGGTACATTGCAGCTGCTGGAGTCTGGAGTTTTCTCTCATGATCTGGGTCCTCCTGATGGTTGTCTAGATATAGGACAAAGAAAAATGATCTATCCAGGAGGTGAGAAGTCTGTTCCTAGGAGTGGCCAAAAAGAGAAAGACTTTGTTTTAGACTGTGTTTTTCACATTCCGAAAGTGTTTCTCGGCCAGTGAAGTACTTTTGAAGTGTAGTAACTGTTGTAATGTAGAAAACACAGCAGCCAATTTGCACACAGCAGGCTCCCACAAACAGCAATGTGATAATGACCAGATAATCTATTTTATTGATGTTGGTTGAGGGATAAATTTTGGTCAGAACACAAGGGAGAATTCCTCTGTTCTTCTTTAAAATAGTGTCATGTATCTTTTACATCCGTCTGAGAGGGCAGGCAGGGTTTTGGTTTAATGTCTTACCTGAAAGACAGCACCTCTGTGAGTGCAGCATTCCCTGAGTGCAGTGTCGCCCTGGGTTATCTCTGCAGTCAGTTATCATTTGAAAAAATATGGGTTAATAAATGACAGCCAGCACAGGCTTGTTAAAGGTAAATCACATTTGATGCACTTGATTGAATTCTTCACTGAAGTAAAAGGGCTGATGAGGGAAGTGCAGTTAATGTGGTGTATGTGGACTTTCAGAAGTACCGCACATTCTTTTGAGTAAAATTGAAGCCCGTGGGATTAAAGGAGTAATGACAGAATGACACAAAATTGGCTAAGGGTCAGAAAAGAGAGAGCCGTAGAGTGCACCTGTTTTTCAGTCTGATGGGGTGTTCCCCAGGGGTCTGTCAGTATTAGGACCAATGCTCCTTTTCACATATATTATTCAGCTGCTGCATTCCCTACATTCCAACAGTGACTCCACTTGGGTGAGCAGGGCATAATTTCAAAGTTTGCAGTTGACACAAAACTTAGAAATGTAATAAATAGGGAGTTAGATAGTAAGAGATTACAGGAGGGCATAGACTGACACGGCAGTGAAATAATTCATCTTGGTAAAGAGAATGAGGTGAGGCAATATAAGCTAAACGATACAATTTTAAAACAGGCTCGGGGGGGTGACATGGGGGGTTTATGTACACAAATCTTTGTAGGTGCAGCACAAATTTTAAAAAGCGTATGTCATTCTTGGCTTTGTTATTAGCCTGGAGGCAGTTCTGAGCAGAGGAAAACCCAGAAGGCAGTGAGTGGGTCAGAATCTGTGATTTCAACTGAATTATACTAATTCATTTTGACTTTCAGGTGTAATGTCTGCAAGCAGGAGGAGGCCATCCATTATAACTGTGAAGTAGAATAGGGAGGTCACTTATTACTGGAAAGTGCAAGTTTAGGCTGGAAAGAGGAACAAAGGGATCTCCCTACATCAATCTCTAAAAGTTCCATCACAGCCCAGAATATAAAACAAATCAACACGAGGCTTTACTTATGGAGGGCACAAGGGAGATTTACGAGGATGATCCCAAAAATGTGTGAGTACAAATATCAGGAAAGGATGGAGAGGGTCTCTTCTTTATTGAAAAATTGGAGGCTGAAGGGTGACCTATTAGAGGCCTTTAAAATGATAAAAAGTTTTGCCAGAGTAGAAAGAGCATAATTAGAGGCCATCGATATAAGATAGTCACCAAGAAATCCAATCAGCAACTCAGGAGAAACTCCTTCACCCAGAGGGTGGTGAGAATGTGGAAGAGACTATCACAGAGAGTGGCTGAAGCAAACAGTATAGATGTATTTAAGGGAAATAGACAAGGTTATGAGGGAGAAGCGAATAAATGGTCCGGATGGTAGATTTAGAAGGGGAATAGACAAGGTTATGAAGGAGAAGTGAATAGTCCTGAAGGTAGATTTAGATGAGAAAAGATAGGAGGAGGCTCGAGTGGAGCATAAACACCAGCATGGACTTGAATGGCTTTTCTCTGTGCCATATATCTTATGTCATCCTATGGAAGCTGCTGTGTGGGTGTGAAGTGCACCCACGCGATACAATCTCAGCTGAATTGAAATAGGCAGTCCACAAATGGAAATTGTATGTTTTCAGGATGGGTGGCAGATATGGAGTAAGGGCAGCACCCAGATTTAATGCTGTCTTGTTGGAATTACTGCTGGGTGTAGTCGGGAGCAGGAGTGACTACTTTCCCTAGCAGTGGGAGAAAGAAGCTGGTGGCCTTCACCAAAAATATGAATGAAGGAGCTTGAGGAGGTGAGCAACAGGAACTGGGCCATGAGTGCAATGTAGGAAGTAATTTATTGACCTAATGTGGGTCAGGAAATGTGAGCACATTTGCTGAATCACCTACATTCTGTGCTTTAAGCAGCCCTACCCCTCTTCATTCTGTCTTGCTAAATGTCCTGCATTCTATCATTTCCCATACCCACTCAACTTTCAGCAGCATCTGTATTACCCCCCATCCATCCATCCACGTTCAACACTAGTCCAAAACCTTGGCCTGAACTATTTTGCTCGTTGGGTGCGTGCGATTGCCCGGCCTGAAAGTGGGTGGGAAATGGGCCCCTGACCGCGATTTCACGCTGGAGGGCCTATGAACAGCCAGCCAGTGTGAAATGCGTGCTGAGAAAAGCTCAGTGCTGCTGGTGAGGGCGGGAAGAGGACGGGTGCCAATATCACTGCGGATGCTGGTGAGTACTTCCACTGAGCCCCCGAGAGCAGACCGCTGCCTCAGGGAACTGCAGACCTCCTCAGAATAAACAAAGCAACACAAGTGCTGAAAGATATGTTCATGCAGCATATTCAAGCACCTGAAAACTTACCTCAAAAAGAACCAGTCCCCAGGTATCTATTTTTATTTTCATCCCGCCCTGGATCCAAGTTTGAGAAAAAATGTAAAGGCCGCCTGGCCAATTGGCCCATCCGCCAACCGTAAATGTGGACAGGTGTAGTAATCTGATGTGTAATATACCTTTAAGACTAGTGCTGTAATGGAAGATCACATGATCTTGATACCCAATAGCAGAGTAGTGCGGGTTACCTCTGTAGTCAGTAATCTTGAGTTACAGTCTAAAGCGTAAAGACAGAGTTTTGAGTTGTAAGCATGCAAGTGTAGCTGCTGAGTTCCTTTTGTAAATAAACAGAATGTGTTTCTTCTAAGAATGGTCTACAGATCTTCTCTGTCTTGGTACCAAATCGGTCACCCCAAAACAAGCGTGTAACCCGGATCCTTTAGCCCCAACAAACCAAGCACTGGATTCAACAATGGGCCATGAAAATCGCTTTCAATTGCCCCCTCCGCTTGTGCCAT
This sequence comes from Isurus oxyrinchus, assembly GCA_026770705.1. Lineage (NCBI taxonomy): Eukaryota > Metazoa > Chordata > Chondrichthyes > Lamniformes > Lamnidae > Isurus > Isurus oxyrinchus. The sequence goes on along the minus strand of JANJGN010000007.1, from coordinate 84,161,841 downwards.
CCTTACCTTTAGGTTCATTGCATGAATACCTCCCCTTTACTCACTCATAGGCCTGTTTCCTCACCCACTATAGGAGAAGAGCACAAAAGAGGGAGAGGACTGGAGGTGGGCTGTCACAGATGCAGAGGAAGATGCCATTGAGATAAGTAGCACATCTGTATCCACAATTGGAAGTGGAGAGCGTGGAAACTTCCAGATAGATGGTGACAGAATTACAAATATTTCTGACATATGTGCTGACTTCATTTCATCATTGACTGAAATTTGAGAATACTGAGTCTAGTAATTGTCAAGATTGTGACTTACAGGAACAATGGAATTTCAGAGCTGGAGTAGGTCATTTAGCCCTGACCTTGACCACCATTCAATAAGATGATGGCTGACGTGTGAACTAAATTCCATTTACCTGTCTCTGCCCCATATCCTTTGATAGAAGATTGTTCAACCTTCTCACATGGGAGCCACATTTCTATTTTTTTCTCACTCAAGGGGCCAGTGAGCAAATTTTGGAGAGATAAGGTTTGGCACAACATTAAACATGAATTTTAATGTTAAAAAATTGAGCAATGAAGAAAAGAAACAACTTGCTGAGAAAAATAAAGCAAGGTCAAAGCAATAAGTTAATAATTAAAAAGACTAACTGATAAAGATCACCGTCAGAGTGCGAGAGGGACAGAGTCCATTTGTCTGGCTCACTCCCAATCTCTTGATGCTCACTCACTCATCCCCCCCCATTGTGTGTGGGGTTGTGATTGTGTGTGGGTGTGTGACTGTGTGTGGGTGTGATTGTGTGTTGGGGTGTGATTGTGAGTAGGGGTGTGGGGTTGTGATTGTGTGTGGGTGTGTGATTGTGTGTGGGTGTGATTGTGTGTTGGGGTGTGATTGTGTGTAGGGGTGTGGGGGTGTGATTGTGTGTGGGGGTGTGAGTGTGTGTGGGTGTGTAAGGGTGTGATTGTGTGTGGAGGTGTGATTGTGTGTGGGTGTGTGGGGGTGCAATTGTGTGTGGGTGTGTAAGGCTGTGATTGTGTGTGGAGGTGTGGGGGTGTGATTGTATGTGGGGATGTGATTGTGTGTGGGGGTGTGATTGTGTGTGGGGATGTGATTGTGTGTTGGTGTGTGGGGTGCGTGATTGTGTGGGTTGTGATTTTGTGTGGGGGTGTGATTGTGTGTGGAGGTGTGGGGGTGTGATTGTGTATGGGGGTGTGATTATGTGTGGGGGTGTGATTGTGTGTGGGGGTGTGGGGCAGTGATTGTGTGTGGGAGTGTGGAGCAGTGATTGTGTGCGGGGGTGTGGGGCAGTGATTGTGTGTGGGGGTGTGATTTTGTGTGGAGGTGTAGGGGTGTGATTATGTGTGGGGGTGTGATTGTGGGAGTGTGTGGAGGTGTCGAGGTATGAATGTGTGTAGGGTTGTGGGGTGTGAATGTGTGTGGAGGTGTGGGGGTCTGATTGTGTGTGTGATGTGTGCTGGGATGTGATTGTGTGTGGGGGTGTGTTTGTGTGCAGGGGTGTGATTGTGTGTAGAAGTGTGGAGGTGTGATTGTGTGTGGGGGTGGGGGATGTGAATGTGTGTGGAGGTGTGATTGTGTGTGGGGGTGTGATTGTGTGTGGGGGTGTGATTGTGTGTGGAGGTGTAGGGTTCTGATTGTGTGTGTGATGTGTGTGGGGATGTGACTGTGTGTGGGGGTGTGATTGTGTGTGCAGGGGTGTGATTGTGTGTGGAAGTGTGGGGGTGTGATTGTGTGTGTGGGGGTGTGATTATGTGTGGAGGTGTAGGGTTCTGATTGTGTGTGTGATGTGTGTGGGGATGTGACTGTGCGTGGGGGTGTGATTGTGTGTTCAGGGGTGTGATTGTGTGTGAAAGTGTGGGGGTGTGATTGTGTGTGTGGGGGTGTGATTATGTGTGAGTTGTGATTGTGTGTGGGGATGTGTTGTGTGTTGGTGTGTGGAGGTGTGATTGTGTGTTGGTGTGTGGGTATTTGGGGGTGTGAGGGTGAGGGTGAGTGGAATCTTGAGGCAGCAAGTGAGCCAGACACATACCCACACTTCCTACACTTACTCACTCTCTCTCACCCATACTCACTCTCTCTCACCCACACTCACTCACTCCCTCCCACACTCGATCACTTTCTCACCCACCCTCACTCACTCTCTCCAACAGTCACTCTCTTTCCCATACTCACTCACGCCATCTCTCTCACACTCACCCACGCACTCTCCCATACTCACTCACTCCCTCTCCCCTACACTTAGCCACACTCTCTTTCCTACACTCACCCTCTCTCCCACACTCATTCACTCTCTCTCCCACACTCACTCACTCTCTCTCCCACAGTCATTCTCTCTTTCCCACACTCACTTCCTCTCTCCCACACTCACCCACACTCTCTCCCATACTCACCCACACTCTCTCTCCCCTACACTCACCTTCTCTTCCACACTCACTCTCTCTCTCTCTCTCCCACATTCATTCACTCTCACTCTCTCTCCCACACTCATTCACTCTCTCTCCCACACTCACTCACTCTCTCTCCCACACTCATTCTCTCTTTCCCACACTCACTTCCTCTCTCCCACACTCACCCACACTCTCTCCCATACTCACCCACACTCTCTCTCCCCTACACTCACCTTCTCTTCCACACTCACTCTCTCTCTCTCTCTCCCACATTCATTCACTCTCACTCTCTCTCCCACACTCACCCACTCTCTCTCTCCCACACTCAGTCACTTACTCACTTTCCCACACTTTCTCTCTCTTCCACACTCACTCACTTACTCACTCTCCCACACTCACTCACCCACTCTCCTCTCACAGTCACTCACTCACTCTCTCTCCCACACACTCAGTCTCTCTCTCCCACTCTCACCCTCTCTCTCTCTCCCACACTCACTCTCTCTCTCTCCCACACTCACTCACTTACTCACTCCCCCACACTCACTCAGTCTCTCTCTCCCGCTCTCACCCTCTCTCTCCCACACTCACTCTCTCTCTCTCCAACACTCACTCACTTACTCACTCTCCCACACTCACTCTCTCTCTCCCACACTCACTCAGTCTCTCTCGCTTCCACACTCAGTCCAAGGCCAGGATTCTCCCTGCCCGCCGGTGTTGAACGTGTTTGGGTGGCATGAGTGGACAACATGACGAGAAGGCCAAAAATCGGTTCCATGACAGCGTGAAACCAATTTGCGATTGTCCACTCAGCCCGCTGATGGTGGGCCGCATTTCCCACCATTGGACATCAGGAACCCCATTGTAATACATCAGCATAACATTAGACACCAGACTCATCCCCCCCCAACCACCCCACCACCTCCTCCACCCCCCCACCCCCCATCCCACTGGATTGTCTGCCCACGTTGGCGGGAAAACACACTGACGTGTTTCACAACAGCACATAAGTGACGTGCACTTGGTGAGCTGCACTTTGCTCACGACTTCAAGGTTTGTTTGCTTACCTTGCCTCGGTCAGCACTCGCAGTCATCAGCGCCAGGCTTCACAGACAGCGCCACATCACTTTGAGGGGGGACTCACATGCAAGTCCCTACCTACCAGAGCAGCCAAATATGGGAGGCTTTTCAACAGCTGCAGGGCTAGGACTTACTTGGGGAAGGGGGAGAAGTGGCCTCAGGCATGGGAAGAGGCTGCAGGGCGAGGGCTGTACTGGGGAAAGGAAGTATCCCAGGGTGTGTGTGGGGGCACATGTTGATCTGTGCAAGTGGCCTCAAGATGGTTAGGGCTGAGGAGGCAGAGGAGATGAGGCCAGATGGAAATGTGAGGGGGTGTGAGAGAGTGAGTGGTGATGTCCCTTGAGCTGGCAGTGAGTGAGATGCCAGTGAATGTGTGATGGGCTTGAGTGTGTGAGTTTAGAGTGATGAGATGGTTGCCATACCCTGGCTGCACAGATGAGATCATTCACCCTCTTCCTGCACTGGATGGCCAACCTCTTCTGTGCAGCTTTCGCACTGATCATCACTGCCATCACCTACCAAGCTGGAGTGGTAATGTAGCTGCTGCCCCTGCAGCCAGAACGGGATGGAGGACATTACAGTGGGGCCTCCACAGTGTCCAAAAGGTGCTCGAGGGCTGAAGTCTTACCTTTAGGGGCCATGTCTTCTTTGCTGCAGTCCTGGGCTGGAAGTACTGAGCGCGGCTGTACTTTAAATGTGGGGCCCGGCATGATGAAGCGGTGAGGTGACAGCATGGTGGGTGAATGAGAGCCCACCCGCCATGGAAATGGCATTTCCCAGGAAGGAATAATTAATGTGGCAGTTGTGGGATGATACGGTGTGAAAAGCTCGCTCTCTCTCTCCCTCTCTCTCTCCCATATGCACTTGCTCCCCCTCTCCCTCTCTCCCTCCAACAACCCCAGGCAGCAAGTTTCTTCACCCTTGCCATGCAACCCACCCCATCCCCGTGCCCGTTCCACTGCATCCCAGCAGCAAGTCTCTCCCTCCCTCACCTGCCCCAGCAGCAAGTCTCTCCCTCCCTCACCTGCCCCAGCAGCAAGTCTCTCCCTCCCTCACCTGCCCAGCAACAAGTCTCTCCCTCCACCACCTGCCCCAGCAGCGAACCTCTCTCTCCCCCACCTGACCCAGCAGCGAGTCTCTCCCTCCCCCACCTGTCCTGGTGGTGAGTCTTTCCCTCCCCTGCCTGGCCCAGCAGCCAGCCCCTGTCTGTCTCTCTCCTTGCTACCCCCACTAAATACCTCTTTTTCTTGTGCCCACTCTCAGCCACCAGTGTTGCTGCTCCTCCAGTCATAGACTGCTTCTCTCGCACAAATGTAGATCTCTGATTGGCGAAACAGTCTTTTTCAGAAACTTCCACTGCATTTTGAAATTTACCTCCAGGGGCCGCTTTGGTGGGGGCTTCACAAGCCACATTTGGCCTGTGGGCGGGTAGTGCATTGGACAAGCCTGCCTTAATCCCTTTGGTTAACAAAAATCTATCATTCCCAATTTTATATTAACAATTGATCTAGCATTAACTGTCATTTGCAGAAGAGTTCCAAACTTCTACCACTCTTTGTGTGTCGAAGACTTTCATAATTTCATCCCTGAAAATCTGGCTCTCATTTTTATATCCTGCCCCCTTGTCCTAGACTCCTTAACCAGCAGAGCTAGTTTCTATCTGCCCAATCTGTTCTCCATAATATCTTGAAAACTTCAAACAAATCCGCCCCATAACCTTATAAATTCCAGAAAGTCTGTCCTTGTAATTTAACCTTTGGAGTTCAGAGATCATTCTGGTAAATCTACGCTGCGTTCCCTCCAAGGCCAATATCTCCTTCCAGAGGTGTGGTTCCCAGAACTGCTCTCAGTAACTCCAGGTGTGGTCTAACCAGGGTCTTGTAGAGCATGACTTCTACCCCATATACCCTAGTCCTCCAGAAGTAAAGGCCAGCATTCCATTAGCCTTTTGGATTATTTTCTGTAGCTGCTCAGGACATTGTGATGACCTGTGTACCTGATTCCCCCCCTCAAGGCTCTTTGGGCTTCCGCTGTTTCTAGCTTTTTGCCATTTAGAGAGAATCCTATTCTGCCCTTTTAGACCCAAAGACCTCACATTTCCAATGTTAAAATCCATTTGCTATGGTTTTCCCATTCACAATTTATCAATTCTACACTTCCAACCATCCTGACTACAATGCTGCCTATCTTTATGTCATCAGCAAATTTGGATATTGCACAATTATTTTATTTCTCTTCCTTTTGTCTGCCAGGGCCTTCATGAATACACCAAATATTACAGGACACCCATGAGGATGAAACCTCAGTGGACATCTTTCTGTCTGAGGGTTCACCCTCACAGGACCGACAACCATCCACCAGCACAAATACTCACACTTCAGTGGGTCTGTCTAATGACTTAGTTAGGCTTTCACTGGCAATTCAAACTTCATAAGTGAACATGAGCAGAGACTGGTGGCAGAGATAGCCGCAGGAGGGAGAGGGGGCGGTGGGGCTGGGGCTCACAATCCTCTCTGAGCTCTGCTCAACTGGACACAGACGCTGATCCTGAGGGATTATCATGAATGGGAAAATGCTAGAGGTACATCAGCAACTGAACCACTTACTGACATATATGCCACACAAACTCTCCGCAATAGCAGAGAGGAAGGAGACTCATTCAGTCACAAGTCCCTTGGTGGAGTTGGGAATTGGAAGAATGTCTGCTTTGGAGAGAGTGGCTTCCTCTCTGGAGCTTCAAATGCAGCTCACAAAGGTGTCCATGCAGGTCATGACTACAGCCATTTACAATACAACTGCAGGAAACAGGATGGCAGGTACTTGATTGTGGGCTTACAGCACGTCAGTGTTCTCCACCTCCCCTGTCTGCAGTTGAATGGCAGCAGTAGTAAGCTGCTGACCCAGGGGAGAGCGATAATGGTGAAACATGGAAGAGAGAATTCCACTCAAAGTGCTCCCACTCCTCAACCACAGCCCACACTAGTACTCTAGATGCTGCCATGTCTCCTGATGGCTGATTCTGCCCCTGCACAGTGTCAGGATAATGAAAGAAAAATACCAAATTGCATTGGAAATATTGGACTTCAAAAATAAGACCTGAGTTTTTAAAAATGCTCACAAGCCACTGGCTGGTATACTGCATGGTAACTTCCTAAGAGGTATCAGAACCCCACCCTGTTGCCAGACAAGGTACTTCTAAAGACATCCAGAAGCTAATTGCTTTCTCCGGTAGAGACAATGGGACATAATGGGAGATGAGTATCATCTCATCAAGAAATCCAGTGAACAATGCCCAGACAGATTTGTGAATTCACTTCCCACTTGGAATATACAAAGAAGGGATTAAAATTGAGCTGAAAAACTGTCCCGGAGCTTGTCTGTTTGTGGGTGTTCTGAGAGAGCAAGTGCTGGAAGTTTGACTCGGAAGTAACAACCACACACAATACTCCTGCAAATCACCATTTTACAGGTATCTCAATCTCTCTCCCTTTCTATTGAAGTCAACACTATTGGAATCTCAAAACCGACTATTTGTCTACTGGAGTCAATATTACTGAAACCTCGAAACTGACTATTCATTTACCAGAGTCAACTCTGCTGGCACCTCAAAACCGACCATTCATCTACCGAAGTCAATTCTACTGGAATCTTAAATCACAATGACCACAAAGCTCAATCACTTACTCACCATGGGTCAAGGACTGTCCTCTATACCTTTATAGACATATATGTGTGTATAGGTGGCTGCTGAATAAGGACTGAGAGCCAGTTCATCCCTCTTCACCCAGGACATAACAATTTGTGAGTGATCCAGCCAGAAGGTGACAAACTGTGGGGTCTTACCTGGATCAACAACTTTGGGGAGCCTCACCTGGGGGTGGGTTGTAACAAATTGGAGGCCTCGTCTGGGATGTGAACAAATTGGGGGCTCGGAGTCTGGAATATTTTTTCCCACAGATGAAACAAACGAATTAGAGTGGGGAAAGTAAACTGTCCTTTTGAAATCAATTTTTTAGAAACTACAAACCTACTTTCTTGAGTCTATACCGCTGGTGTTAAATTGTCCACATTTGATGCCAGTACCTTTCTGGCAGAATTAGAAGCAGTTACTTTTGAGGATCTAAAAATTCTGTCCCTCAAACAGTTAAAAGAGTGAGCGAGGTGTTTAGGGTTAGGATTTCAGCCGAAAGCCAGAAAGCCTGGAATTTTAAAAGGGGCGGACAATGGTCTACAGGTGGAAACTGAGGGTGATGAAGTGGACAGTGTAGCCGTATTAACACTGGAGAAGTGGCAATTAGGATTTCAGGTGAGAGAAAAGGAAAGGGAATTTCAGGAAAGGGCATGAAGGGAAGAGAGAATTTCTGGAGAGTGAAAGGAGAGAGGAAAGGGACTTTCAACTAAAACAGCTTGAACTGAGGAGCAAGCATCTCGCTGGGTCCCTTGAAGACACCATTAGCTCAGACTTAGGGATTGAGGTAACCCGATTTGCTCATCTAATCCCAAAGTTTGATGAAGCAGAGGTCAAAGCCTCCTTTATATCTTTCGAGCGGTTAACACAGCAGTTAAAGTGGCCAGTCTAACACTGGTCCCTGTTACTGCAGAGTAAACTTTCAGGGAAAGCTCACGAGGTTTACTCCCTCCTGCCTGAGGAAGGTGTCACTGACTGTGAGGCAGTAACTCTTTCGAGTTAAAACCAATAAAACCAAATTAACAAAATTGGGATAAATCAGGCACAGCCCCTAATTCAGGTCAGCTGTAAAACCAAGAACAAAGTTTAAAGGAAACTTAGAAACTTTAAATCAAAATGTGATTAAAGGGGTCAACAAAACACCCCAGTCCCCATGGTGCCCACCGGGCAAGGAAGGCCTCGAGAGTGCCAGCAGACACCGCATGCTCCCTCTCCAGGGACATCCGGCCACGAACGTAGCCGCGCAAGAGGGATAAACAATCCGGCGGGACTCCCCCGTCGATCGCCCGCTGCCTGGACCTGTTAATGGCCAACTTGGCCAGGCTCAGGAGCAGGTTTACGAGGAGGTCCTCCTCCTTCCTGACCCCCTTCCGCACCGGGTACCCATAGATCAGGAGCGTGGGACTGAAGTGCAAACAAAACATCAATAAAAGGTTTTTCAAATAACTAAAAAGGGTGTGCAGCCTACCACAACCTATATATGCATGGTCCATGGACTCCACAAGACCGCAAAAAGGGCACGTGTCCTGAGAGTCCGTGAACCTATGCATTCTCCTATCATAGGGGACTGCTGCATGCAACACCCTCCAACCCAGGTCCCTGATAGAAAGGGGGAGGATACCTCCGTAGAGGGCCTCCCATTGGGGGCCTCCGCCGCCGAACGGCAACAAGGCACGCCAGGGCGTGTCCGGGCGGCGGACAAGGGCGAGAAAATGGAAGGTGTGCAGCAGCAGTCCGTACAAAAAGCCCCTCTTTGCCGTGCCAAAAGGCACAAAGGTCATGTCCCCGAGGCGGCTCATATTGCGGGGCACCAGCACCCTAGGGAGGGTTCGGGGCTTGGGGCCAATGTGGAATTCTGTCCGAACAGGGGAACGCTCAAACGGAAGACCACCGAGCACCTGGGCCACCTCAAGACCCAAAATAACGTCGGGTCTGAGCACGACTGTTCTCAGGTCTTGGATGGCATCGGCTGCTATACTAAGCGTGTACCAGTTAGTACCAGTGACGTACTGTCAGAAATTCCATACCCTGAGGAAACAGCCTGACCAGACGTACCTGGAATTTGAAAGGCTGAAGCAACTTGCTTTTGACCAGTGGGTGTGGGCACTTAAAACAGAAGCTACTTACAAAAATCTCTGTGAAATAATTCTCCTTGAGGAGTTTAAAAACTCCATACCCTTCCCAATAAGAACACACCGGAGGAACAGGAAGTAACAGGGGCCAGACAGGCCTTCTTCTGGGAGAAACCCTCCCCTACTCATCCCCAACCAACTGGGAAGGATGGGGGGTGGGAGAGTGATAGGAAACTGAGCACCCATGGACGATGCTGGGGGCCCTCCTCAGGACAGAAAACGTGGTGCTGAGATGAAAAATGAGGCCAAGATGCCTCTGTGTTTTAAATGCTGATAGGTAGAGCACCTCTGAGCCAACTGCTGGAGTCTATGGAAAAAAACAATGGGATTTATAGGGGCACATACACCCAGTGCAGAGAAAGGTTGTCAGTCAGTGAGCATGGCAGACCTGGCTATGGCTCTTACTGGGACTCCGAATCCCTGTAGAGGCACTCCTGAGAGTGCGGTTGAAATTCAACAAATCCCTGAGGGTTACCGGGATTTTTTATCCGAAGGAAAAGTGCCCACATTTTCCTAGGGTGAGAGGAGTAAGCCTGTAGTGATACTGAAAGATACAGGGGCCAGCCAAACTCTACTGCTGGGAAAAGGCATGAGCTTCCCGCCAGACAGTGCAGTAAGTGCCAAGGTGCTGGTTAGGTGGGGTACATGCCCATCCCCTTATACCAGCTGCATCTGGAGTACGACCTTGTATCAGGAACAGTGACTGTGGGGGTTGCCCCCAGTTCGCCTGTGGATAGGGTCGACCAGTGGTGGGATCAAAGGTACTAACATCACCAATGGTATCAGAGAAGCCCATTGAGGTTAGAGAGACCGAACAGCTGCAGGAGAAAGTGCCGGGCATTTTCCCTGACTGTGCAGTATCCCGGTCTATGGTCCAACAAGCTCCACAGAGAAAGCTGAAGTGGCAATGCAGACAGATCACCCTCCGGTCTGGATATCTGAAACCTTTTTCAGGAGTCTAGAAGACCCGAAGGAGGTGATAAATAAATCTTCCTTGGTAGTGGCCCAGTAAGCCGACCCACTGTTAAAAACATTAGCTCAGAGTGCTGACAATGAGGCTGAGGCAGAAGCAGTCCCTGAATGTTACTACATTAAAAATGAGGGAATGGAGACCCTCTCACAGCCTGCAAACAAGGAGTGGACAGTGATCCACCAGGTAGTGGTGTCACCGAAGTACCATGGAGAAAATTACGGCTAGCTTTCGAAATCCCAATGGCTGAGCATGTTGTTATATGCAAAACCCAAGCCCACAACAGCCAGATTTTCTACTGACCATACTTCCACAGGGATGTAGTAAGGTTTTGCAGAACCTGCCACACCTGCCAAGCTATGGGAAAACCCCAACCTGCAATAAAACCTGCACCAATGATTCCCATGCCGGCTGTTGGGGAACAATTCAGCAAGGTGTTAGTAAGCTGTGTGGGGCCCCTGCCCTAAACAAAAGTGGACCACAGGCATATCCTTACCACCTTGGACATGGCTGCCCGCTTCCCAGAGGTGGTTGCCCTGGGAACCATATCTGCCAAAACAGTGGTGAAGGACTTGACCCAATTCTTTATCAGGTATGGTCTATCCACTGAGAACCAGTCAGATCAGGGCTCAAATTTCATGTCCAAGATATTCCAGGAAGTCATGGGTAATCTGGGCGTGACCCAGCTGAATTCTTCAGTGTATCACCCACAGTGCAAGGGGGTGTTAGAACAGTGCTACCAGACCCTAAAAACAACGATCAGGGCATACTGCCATGAGTACCCTCATGACTGGGATAAAGGACAAGGTTTCCTTCTGTTCGCTACCAGGGATTCACCCAATGAGTCCACTGGGTTTTCTCTGTTCGAATTAGTTTACGGGCATCAAGTGTGAGGGCCTCAGAATCTAATCAAGGAGAGATTTTTAGAGCAGGAGGAGGGGCTCTCCATGTTGGATTATGTAGCCATGTTTCGGGAACGGCTCATGAGAGCCTATGAGTCGGCTCGAGTGCATTTGAAAATCTCCCAGACAGGTATGAAAAAACATGCCAAGACCTTAACCTTTCAGTCAGGAGACCACATGTTAGTGCTCCTACCAACACCAGATAAACCCTTACAGCCCAGTTCAGTGGCCTGTACAGAGTAGCAAAGCAACTTGGTGAAGTGAACTATCTATTTGAGGTAAAAACAAAAAACTGCGGATGCTGGAAATCCAAAACAAAAACAGAATTACCTGGAAAAACTCAGCCCTGAAGGTGTCATGAGGACTCAAAACGTCAACTCTTTTCTTCTGCCAGACCTGCTGAGTTTTTCCAGGTAATTCTGTTTTTGTTTTGTTATCTATTTGAGGCGCCAGGTTGGGGGAAAAAGCAAAGGCTGTGTCAAGTCAACATAAGAAAGCAATATCACAGCCAAGAAGGAAACAAGCAAGTAGGCATCTCTCCCATTGGCACTGAGCTGGAGGAGGAGGATAGCAGTGGGGATGAATTGGAGGGAGACCTGGGTGAGGCCCACATTGAACCCCCTACTACCCGGCTAACCAATACTAACCAACTTAGACTCCCTGTTCTCCCACTTAGATGCAGAACAGTGAGCAGACCTGACGAGACTGCTCGCTGCATTTAAAGGCTGTGTAGGGTCAAGCCAGGTTGCACCCCACTCGCTGTACATGATGTGGATGTGGGAGAGGCCACTCCCATAACACGACATCCCTCTTGCCCAGGCCGAGAGAAGCTGGCCCAGGTTCAGAAGGAGATTAACTATATGCTGGAGCATAGCTAATAGAGCCTAGCAGCAGTAGCTGGAGCTCCCCAGTTGTGCTCGTGCCTAAGCCTGGCAGATCCACTAGGTTTTGCATTAACTACTGAAAAGCTAATGCTGTGACCCTACCTGATACCCCAGCTGGAAGACTGCATAGATAGGGTAAGTAAAGCAGCCTATATCATGAAAATGGATTTGCTCAAGGGATACTGGCAGGTTCCCTGCGATGGAAATCTCCCCTTTCATAACTCCAGACAGGTTATACCAGTGTCAGGTTATGTCCTTCGGACTCTGAAATGCCACCGCCACCTTTCAAAGGTTGATGAACCAGCTAATGGTGGGTTTGTCCAAATGTGTCGTATACCCGGATGACCTCCTACTCTACAGCGACACCTGGGAAAAACACATAGAGCAACTGGAAGCCCTCTTCCAGAGAGTACAGTCAGCTGACCCAACGGTCAACCTTGTAAAGAGCGAGTTTGCCATCCTGTGTACCTCCTTCCTGTGCCCCTCTCTCCTGTGTACCCCCCCGTGCCCCTCCCTCCCGTGCACCTCCTTCCCATGCACCTCCATTCTGTGTACCTTCTTCCTGTGCCCCTTCCTGCTATGTACCTCCCTCCCCGTGCCCCTCCCTCCTGTGCACCTCCCCCCATGCCCCTCCCTCTTGTGCACCTCCCTCCCGTGCCCTTCCCTCCTGTGTGCCTCCTTTCCATGCACCTCCATCCTGTGTACCTCCCCCCATGCCCCTTCCTCTTGTGCACCTCCCTCCTGTGCACCTCCTCCCTGTGCCCATCCCTCCCTGTGTTCCTCCTTCCTGTGACCCTCCTTCCCATGCCCCTCTCTCCAGTTTGCCTGCCTCCCATGCCCCTCTCTCTGGTGCACATGCTGATTCCACTGCTATACATCGGCACCATTCTGGATGGTGATGCCTCCCCATTGGGAGATGCTGTCAAACACATCCGAGGTGCCTCGCATCCTAATCGTGTCAATTGGAAATCTTCAAAGGTGAGATAAAGCTGTAACTACAAGAGGAATCTCTTGTAGTCATATGCCATGGGGAGTGAGGCAGCAGCTGTAATAACTGAGATTTTATTCAAGTGGGACAATAACAAGTTTAAATAGCCACCTGAACAACTATTCAAACTCACCTCCATTTCCCCAGCCAGTTTCTCAAAGCCTGGGAGACTTCTGCTCTTGTCAAATTTGGAGCCAAACTCCAACATAAAGGCAATGCAGAATGACTATAGCTCATTAAATTCTCCAAAAGATGTGAATTCTGGCATTAAGTACTCGCCCACATTCAATCAGGAAATCCCTGACTTTGGAGAGTTGGTTTCTCACCAGCATCCAAATATACCTCTGTTAAATCTGGGTGTGGGTGTGTTGGAGCTGGACTGCCTTCCTGCACTAAAAATCAATAAAGCTTACCATGCACCCACTCGCAACCCTCCTGTTTGTGAGGGTTAGAGTGTCCCCTCAGAATACAAAATGGAGATGATGCTAAACCTTTCTGAAACACTGCTTAGTCTTCCACTGCAGCTTTGTGCCCTGGTCTGGGCATTACATTTTTAAGAAGGATGTCAAAGCCTTTGGAAGAGTGCAGAGGAGATTTGCAAAGATGGGACCAGGGATGAAATACCTCAGGGGCAGAATTTTGAGTTTGGCAGGCGGCCAGTGGGCCCGGAGTAGTTGGGAAACAGGGCTCTGCCCGCAATCGGCTCCTGACCACGATTTCATGCTGGCAGGCCAATCAAGGCTGTCCAGTGTGATATACGGGAAGGGCCGAGCAGGAGCTGGGGCCTGTCAGCCGTCGGGTCCAATGGCAACCTGCAGCTGGTTTAAAAATGGCCCAGGCAGCCCCAGGAAGGCTGCCATGGAAGAACATCTCTTCGGCATTAGCAAACTCCAGTGAGGGAGTCGAGTGCGGCTGGAGACACCAGGCAGGAGGGCAGATCAGGTGGGCTCTCAGCCCTCTGGTTTTCAGGTGAGTGCCTCGCAGTTCCCCTGGAGGAGGTGGCTGCCAGGAGGGGCACCCTTGTCCCAGAGATGGGAGGAGAAGGCCACCGCACCTCACAAAGAGGGCATGGGAGGTGGTTGCAACCCTGGTGAGCAGCCATAATGTGGTGTGATGCACATGGGTACAGTGCCAGAAGCGCTTTAATGACCTGCTGCACAAAGGGAAGGTGAGTACCGTGTCGGCATGGGTCAGTGCACAGAACTGTTAAGTTCTGGCCGTCCCCCCGTGGAGCTCAGGGACGTTAAAGTCTAAGTGTCAACTGTCAAAGATGCCGGGACTGGCCAAGGGAGTGAGCCCTGGCTGCTTGGACTGAGTGCCTTGCGGCTGGAGGGCTACGACTTGCATGTGCTCTGCCAGGTGCTCCTCAGCTGGGGTTGCTGAGGCTGGAATGGCACTGCAGGTAGACAGCGGACTAATCAATGGACCTCTGTCCCTTCTGGAGCCATAACCTATCAGATCACGTAGAGGCGGAGGCCCCGGCTAACCTGCTGCGCATGGAGAGGAGGGGGTGCCAGATGAAGGTAAGAATGCAGTGCACAGAGGTGAGAGTTTTGGATTGTGCAGCCTTTCTAGTGTAGCCTCTTCATTGATGGGAGCCTCTAACCTGGAGTCCCCATTGACCATTGAAAGACGAGGGCACCATGATGCAGATCTCCATTGTCTCACTGGGGTGCCTGGCATGCAGAGTGACAGTGTGATGGTTTAAACTAATGACATGTCCTTATTCTCCCATAGATTCACCAGCATGCACTTGCTCTCTAGGCCCCGAAGGACCACCCCTGACACCGGAGGACCACCAGGCTTCATCTACACCTGAAGCACACCCCCTCTCTGAACCAGGCACCAGCACAGATACCAGTGCCTTGGTAGACATTAGATCAGTGGCTAGAATGTCATTGCACATTGGTGAGGGCACTTCACTTGAGGTGCTGGCGGAGGCAGAGAGTGCCCAGGGTGCCGGCAGTCAGAGGACAGCTGGAGACCAGAACAATGCTGAGTCGAAGGCAGATGATGAGCCTCCGGAGCTGTCCATTAAGCAGCAGAATCTGGATGTCCAGTAAGATGTGTGGGAGGATCTGGCAGAGACCCATGAAGGTACATGTGCCAAGGTCTCTGTTGTGGAGGAGTCCATGCGGAGCATGAGCACTGCATTGACCCTCATCACTGAGCACACTGCCTGCTCCATTGGGAGGGTGGCAACTCTCATGGAGAGGCAGCTCCAGGGACAGAATCAGGGGTTCCTGGTGTTGCGCTCGGACCTGCAGCCCTCATACAGGCACTAGCCTCAGGTGGTCAGTGTCAGTGTGGGAGATGGATTGGGGACCCAGCATCCCAGCTAGGTGCCCGTCCATCAGTGGTGAGCAGGGAGGTCCAAAGCGACCTCACGTTGGTGCATGAACTGCCTGCCTTCTCTGCGGGCTCCTTACAGGGCGTTCCGGATGATGGCAGCAACTCCGAGGCCCCTCTGCCAGTGACCGTGGCATCTGATGAAGCTGTGGTGACTGGGAAGATTCCAGCCATGGCACTGGCCTCTCCCTCCCAGGCAGGGCCAGAACAGGCTCCATGGGCCAGAGGATGACCACCAAGGTCATCAGGCCCAACAGGACAGCAGAGTGAGCCGGCTGTCTCCAATGCCGGTGCCAGTGAAGGGGTTGAGGGTGGAGGGGGTGGGGGGGAAGCACCTAGACATAGCACTCGCAAATGTAAGTTAATGGCACCATGAGCACAAGAGGGTCAGGTCACAGATGATTTTCTGTTCATTTATATTTGGTTTAGATGTCTGTTGGTGTGAACATCAACACCAGTAATGGTCATGTCATTATGCATTCAATGTGACAATAACATTAAATTTGCTTTGGTTCTGATGGCTCGAGTATGCTTCACCCGTTTTCTTTCTGGTGCAGGGTATGCCAGTATGTAATGCTGGACGTGAGTGACTGACTACTTTACTGCACAGGCACTGAGTGGACTTTGGGTGCAAAAGAAAGGATCATTTCAGACAACAGGGGTGGAGGTGGCAGCCCTGGCAGGAGGTGGAAGTGGACCTTTGGCAGCCTGGCTGAAGGAGCATTGGAGCAAGGCATCTCTGGGTGTCCCTTCCTCCCTGGAGGTTACCGAGGTTTGCTGCCACACCCTCAGCATTCTCCTCACCGTGCTCCTCTTCTGATTCTACTGGATTCATCATCTGTGGCCTGTGGAGCTGCATCAAGATCCTCTTCCTCTAGTGGGCCCCCCTTTTGCCAGTGCCAGATTGTGGAGAGCACAGCATGGTACCACTATCAGTGGCACCCACTCTGGGGGGTATTGTAGTGCACCCACTGATTGGTCCAGGCATCGGAAACGCATCTTGAGATCTATCATTTTCTCTACCGCCGCCCTTGTGGAGGGTTGGCTCCTATTGTACCGCTGCTCTGCCTCTGTTCTTGGATGGCGGAGAGGCATCATGAGCCACCTTTTCAGCGGATAGCCCTTGTCACCCAGCAGCCAGCTATCCAGTCGAGGCTGGAGCATTGAAGACTCTCAGCACCTGGGAGTGTCTCAGGATGTAAGCGTCATGGGAGCTACCAGGGTACCTTGAACACGCTTGCAGGATCTGCATCTTGTGG
Organism: Isurus oxyrinchus; assembly: GCA_026770705.1. Classification (NCBI taxonomy): domain Eukaryota; kingdom Metazoa; phylum Chordata; class Chondrichthyes; order Lamniformes; family Lamnidae; genus Isurus; species Isurus oxyrinchus. The sequence goes on along the minus strand of JANJGN010000007.1, from coordinate 84,145,196 downwards.
TCGCACACTATCTGCACGTTCATGAAGTGGAATCCTTTCCTGTGGATGAAGGCACCCGGCTGACTCTACACATGTGCAGTCGATAGCACCCTGGATGCGGGAGAATCCAGCAATTGCCGCAAAGCCTCTGGCTCGCTCAGCCATCCATGCGGTAAAGAATAAAGGTCAGTATCTGCTTGAACAGAGCTTCTGTCACCAGCTTGATGCAACTGTGGACAGCTGATTGGGAGGCTCCACAAAGATCCCCCACTGAGCCCTGGAAAAAGCCGGAGGCATAGAAGTTGAGGGCCACTGTGACCTTCAGAGCCACTGGCATGGGGTTTCCACCCACACAGTCAGAGCTGATCTCAGGGCCGATCATCTGACAAATGGAGGTCACTGTCTCCCTTGAGAGGCGAAGACTCCTTCAACATTGCACCTCGGACATATTGAGGTAGCTGCATTGCTGCCTGTAAATCCTGGCAGCAGGATAGTGGTGTCTTCTGTGGCCCCTTCCACCTTGGACCACCTGCTGGCCCTGGGCCCTTTGTGCCTGTGCCTCTCCTCCCACAGGTCCCTCCCCTGGAAGCTGCATTGGGACACCTGGCCTCCTCTCCCTTCTGCTCCTCTCTTCCCCCTCAGAGGAGGTGCCACCAGCAGAGACCACAATCCCCTTTACCAGGGTAAGGGAAGGCTGTCTGATACCTGGAAGGGCCCACACCGTCTGAATCCTCCAGGGGCCTTGGGGACACCAATGAGTCATGAAACAAAGCCTGGAAATGCTGAGAATGAAGCCACAAACAGAGATGAAGCTGCCAAGTACCAATAAGCAACCAGCAGCAAACTATCTCCAAAGCTCCTCACTACTCACACTGGCAATGCTGCTGATCCTTTTTATCCTGCCCTTGGATGAAGTTTAGCAAAATGTCAACTGCCAGCCTGCCTGTTCTGCCCATGCGACGAGCGTGAAATCGCCCGGGCAACGTAAAGTCCAGCTTAATTGCTTTTTTAAAGGCCTTAGCTGGCCTTGGAATTGGTGGCGGGCGCAGTTCTGACTCCTGTGCGACTGCACAATAACATTGGAATGCTCACCCGAGAGCATCACGCATTGTTTTATGCTTGAGCGCGTCCCACTCAGTGTGAAGAGGAAGGGAAACTTAATGGAGATGCTCAAAATGATGAAAGGTTTCAATAGAACAGATACAAATAAATTGTTTCCAATGGCAGAAGAAGTGATAACCAAAGGACACAGATTTAAGGTAATTGGCAAAAACAACTTATTCAGATGATCCAGACTGCACTGTGTGAAAGGGGACATCGGAACATAAGAAATAGAAGCAGGAGTAGGCTATTCAGCCCATTGCACCTGCTCTGCCACAAAAACAGATTATGACTAATCATCTACTTCTTTGCCATTTCTCCCCACTATCCCCATATCCCTTGATGTCATTAGCATCCAGAAATCTATTGATTTCTGTCTTGAACATGCTCAATGATTGAGCTTCCACAGCCCTCTGGGGTAGAGAATTCCAAAGATTCACCTCCCTCTGAGTGAAGAAATTCGTCCTCATCCCAGTCCTAAATGGCCTGTCCCTTATTTTGAGATTGCACCCCCTGATTCTAGACTCTAGTGCAGTGGAAACAGAACCAATTGTAACTGTCAAAATGCATCTGGACAATTGCCTGAGGGGAATTTTTTTGTGTGGGTTGAGGTCAGGGGGACATAGAATGAGCAGGGGAGTGGATGCTTCTGTCAAAAAGCCAACACAGGCACGATGGGCCAAATGGCCTCATTCTGTGCTGCTTCATTCTCTGATTCTAAGCACTGAAACGTCAGTCTCAATTTTTAGCTCATCTTTCTACTGAACCCAAGCAAAGGTCTAGCAAAACACCCATCAAACTGTGATCCCCATGACAACATGAATCAGTGATGGTAATGTTATTGAAGATCAAAGGGCGATGGTTGGGTTTTCTCTTGTTGGAGATGGTCATTGCCACTTGTGTGGTGCGAATGTTACTTGCCACTTGTCAGCCCAAGCCTGGATATTGTCCAGGTCTTGCTGCATTTGGACATGGATTGCTTCAGTATCTGAGGAGTCGCAACAATAGGTGTTGGAAATAAAAACAAAAAATGCTGGATAGACTCATCACGTCTGTGTAGCATCCGTGGAGAGAGAAACAGAGTTAATGTTTCAGGTCGATAACCTTTTGTCAGAGATCTGACAATTCTTGGAATTCTTAAAATATATATTTGTTATTTTCAACACAGAAAGGTTAAAGCAATGTGCTCAGTCCATGGTAGCGTTGTGCAGGAAAGATTTCAGGCAATCTCAGCTCAATCTCTTCAACTCATGATCCACAGTAAAGCACTCATCAACTGACAGGCCACTGAGCAACATTCAGCTCCCTCTCAAAAACACACATAGACAAAGATTTACCAGCTATCCACTGTTGTCCCACATCTCAGAATCTGCAATGCAGCTCAAGTATCTCCCACCCCAAATGCAGGAATCAGACCCCACTCTCCCAAACATCAGGAATCAAGAAAAACTGTCACAAACATCAGGAATCACACAAAACTGTCACAAACATCATGAATCAGGCACCACTGACCCAAACATCAGGTTACAGGCAAAACTGTCACACACATCAGGAATAAGACAAAACTGTCACAAACATCATGAATCAGACACCACTGACCCAAATAGCAGGATTCGGACAAAACTGTCCCAAACAACAGGAATCAGACAGCACGGTCCCAGATATGAGGATTCAGACATCACTGTCACAAATATCAGGAATCAGACAAAACCGTCCCAAACATCAGGAATCAGACATCTTTATCCCAAATATCAGGAATCACACAAAATTGTCCCAAATATCAGAAATCAGGCATCACTGTCCCAAATATCAGGAATCACTTAAAACTGCCTCAAATTTCAGAATCAGACAACACTGTTGAAAATATCAAGAATCATACACCGCTGTTGCAAATATCAGAAGTCAGACCTTACTGTCCTACACATGAGGAATCTGACAAAACTGTCTGAAATATTAGGAATCAGGCATTACTGTCTCAAATACAGGGAATCACACACCACTGTCCCATATATCAAGGATCTCAATTCACTGTCCCAAACATCAGGAATAAAACATCATTGCTCCAAATATGAGGAATCAGACATCAATGTCTCAAATATCAGTAATCAGACATCACAGTCCCCAATATCAGGAATCAGACACCACTTTCCACAATATCAGGAATCAGACATTGTCACCCCAAGTCAAACAGAACTATCCCAAAGAACAGGAATCTGAGATCACTGTCGCAAATATCAGGAATCAGACATAACTGTCACAAATATCAGGAATCAGACAAGACTTTCACAAATATCATGAAAAAGACATCACTGTCCACAAATCAGGAATCACAACTCACTGTCCCAAATATCAGAAATCAGATGTCACTTTCCCAAAAAACAGGAACTACACATCACTGTCCCAAATATCAGAAATGAAACATCATTGTCACAAATATCAGGGATCAGACATCACTGCCCAAGAAACAGGAATCAGAAATCACTGATCCAAATACCAGGAACCACACAAAACTGTGCCAATATCAGGAATCAGCCATCACTGTCTCAAATATAACCAATGAGACACTACTGTCCCAAATATCTGCAATTAGACATCACTGTATTAAATATAAGGAAGCAGACACCACTGTCCACTGTCCCAAGTATCAGGAATCAAACAAAACTGTCCCAAAGATCAGGAATCTGACATTACTGTCGTAAATGTCAGGAATTAGTCACCACTGTCCCAAATATCAGCAATCAGACACCACTGTAGCAAATATCAGTAAGCCAACATCACTGGCTCAAATATCAGGAACCAGACACCACTGTCCCCAATATCAGGAATCAGACATCACTCTCACATGTATCAGTCATCAAACAAAACTATCCCAAAGATCAGGAATCTGAAATCACGGTCACAAATATCAGGAATCAGACATTACTGTCCCATATATCATGAATCAGACAAAACTGTCACAAATATCAGGAATTATATATAACTGTGCCAAGTATCAGGAATCAGACTTCACTGTCAAAAATATCAGGAATCAGTGATCAGTGCCCAAACATTGGGAATCTGTCCCAAGTATTAGGAATCAAGCAAACCTGTCCCAAATGTCAGGAATCAGGCAAAACTGTCCCAAACATCAGGAATCAGACAGCAATATCCTAGATATGAGGATTCAGACATCACTGTCACAAATATCAGGAATCAGACAAAATCATCCCAAACATCAGGAATCAGACATCACTATCCCAAATATCAGGAATCAGGCATCACTGTCCCAAATATCAGGAATCACACAAAACTGTCCCAAATATCAGATATCAGACCTGACTATCTCAAATATCAGGAATCAGCCATCACTGTCCAAAAATATAATCAATGAGACACAACTGTCCCAAATATCTGGAATCAGACATCATTGTCACAATATCAGGAATCAGGCATCACAGTCCTAAATATCAGGAATTAGATAACACTGTACCAAATATCAGGAATCAGACATCACTGTCACAAATATGAGGAAACACGCAAAACATTCATAAATATCAGGAATCAGATGTCACTGTCCCAAATAACAAATATTGACATCACTGTCCCAAATATCAGGAATCATTTAAAGTTGTCTTAAATTTCAGAATCAACCACCACTGTCTAAATATCAGGAATCAGACAAAACTGTTCCAAACATCATGAATCAGACATCACTGTTGTAAATATCAGGAAGCAAACATCACTGTCCCAAATATCAGGACTGACACAAAACAGCCCCATATGGCAGGAATCAGACACCACTGTTGCAAATATCATGAATCAGACATTACTGTCCTAAACACGAGGAATCTGACAAAACTGTCTGAAATATTAGGAATCAGGCATCACTGTCCCAAACACTGGGAATCACAAACCACTGACCCAAATATCAAGGATCTTAATTCACTGTCCCAAACATCAGGAATAAAACATCATTTCTCCAAATATGAGGAAGCAGACATCACTGTCCCAAATATCAGTAATCAGACATCATTGTTTCAAAGATCAGGATTCTGACACCACTGCTCCATCCATCAGGAATCAGACATCATTGTTCCAAATATCAGGCAGCAGACAAGACTGTCACAAATATCATGAATCAGACATCACTGTCCCACATATCAGGAATCACAACTCACTGTCCCAAATATCAGAAATCAGACATCAATTTCCCAAAAAAACAGGAACTACACATCAATGTCCCAAATATCATGAATTAAACATCATTGTCACAAACATCAGGGATCAGACATCACTGCCCAAAAAACAGGAAACAGAAATCACTGACCCAAATATCAGGAACCACACAAAACTGTCACAATATCAGGAATCAGACTTGACTATCTCAAATATCAAGAATCAGTCATCACTGTTACAAATATAACCAATGAGACAATACTGTCCCAAATATCTGGAATTAGACATCACTGTCTTAAGTATCAGGAAGCAGACACCACTGTCCCAAGTATCAGGAATCAAACAAAGCTGTCCCAAAGATCAGGAATCTGACATCACTGTCGCAAATATCAGGAATTAGACATCACTGTCTCAAATATCAGTAATCAGACGTCACTATCTCAAATATCAGGAACCAGTCACCACTGTCCCCAATATCAGTAATCAGGCATCATTGACTCAAATATCACAAACCAGACACCATTGTCCTCAATATCAGGAATCAGACATCACTGTTACTTGTATCAGGCATCAAACAAAACTGTCCCAACGATCAGGAATCTGAGATCACTGTCACAAATATCGAGAATCAGACATCACTGTCACAAATATCAGGAATCAGACATCACTGTCCCAAACATCAGGAATCAGACATTATTGCTCCAAATATCAGGGATCACATATCATTGTCCAAAATATCTGCAATAAGACATTACTCTCCCAAATATCAGTAATCAGACATCATTGTCTCAATTATCAGGAATCAGACAACACTGTCCCTAACATCAGGAATCAGACATCACAGTCACATGTATCAGGCATCAAACAAAACTATCCCAAAGATCTGGCATCTGAGATCACTGTTACAAATATCAGGAATCAGACATCACTGTTCCAAGTATCATGATTCAGACAAAACTGACACAACTATCATGAATCAGACATCATGGTTCCAAATATCAGGAATCACAATTCACTGCCCCAAATATCAGGAATCAGACAACACTTTCCCAAATATCAGGAATTAGATATAACTGTGCCAAGTATCAAGAATCACACATCATTGTCACAAATATCAGGAATCAGGGATCATTGCCCAAATATTGGGAATCAGGCATCAATGTCCCAAATATCAGGAATCAGACCTGGCTATCTTGAATATCAGGAAACAGCCATCACTATCCCAAATATCAGGACTCAGACACCATTGTCCAATATATCAGGAGTCAGGCATCACTGCTCCAAATTTCAGGAACCAAAAAAAGTGTCCCAAGGATCAGGAATCTAACAATACAGTCACAAATATCAGGAATCAGTACTCAGTGTCTCAAACTTCAGGAATCAGACAAAACTGTCCCACACATCAGGAATCGGACACCATTGTCCAAAAAATCAGGAATCAGACAACACTGTCCCAAACATCAGGAATCAGATATCATTGTTACAAATATCAGGAATCATACATTACTGCCCAAATATCGTGAATGAGACATCACTGTGATGAATATCAGGAATTAGATATCACTGTCCCAAATATCAGGAATCAGACCTGATGATCTCAAATATCAAGAATCAGCTGTCACTATCCCAAATATAATGAATGAGACACCACTGTCCACAATATTAGGAATCACAATTCACTGACCCAAATATCTGGAATCAGACAAAACTGTCAGACATGCCAGGAATTATGCATCACTGTCCCAAATATCTGGAATCAGACATCACTGTACCAAATATCAGGAATCACAATTCACTGACCCAAATATCCAGAATCAGACAAAACTGTCAGATATGTCTGGAATTATGCATCACTGTCCCAAATATCAGGAATCAGACATCACTGTCACAAATATCAGGAAATGTACAAAGCATTCACAAATATTAAGAATCAGGTGTAACTGTCCCAAATATCAAAAATAGTCATCACGGTCCCAAATATCAGGAATCACTTAAAACTGCCACAAATTTCAGAATTAGACACTACTGCCCCCAAATATCAGGAATAACACAAAACTGTCCCATATGTCAGGAATCAGACACCACTGTTGTAAATGTCAGGAAACAGACATTACTCTCTTAAACATGAGGAATCTGACAAAACCGTATGAAACACTTGGAATCAGATATCACCATCCCAAATATCAGGAATCAGACATCACCCTCCCAAATAAGGGCAATTAGACATCAATGTCCCAAATATCAGTAATCAGACATCATTGTCTCAATTATCAGGAATCAGGCACCACTGTCCCTAACATCAGGAATCAGACATCACTGTCACAAGCATCAGGCATCATACTAAACTGTCCCAAAGATAAGTAATCTGAGATCACTGTTGCAAATATCAGGAATCACAACTCACTGCCTTAAACATCAGGAATCAGACAAAGCTGTCCCAAATATCAGGAATCAGACATCACAGTCCCAAATATTAGGTATCACAATTCACTGTCCCACATATCTTGAATCAGATATCACTTTACCAAATATCCGGAATTAGGTATCATTGTCCCAAATATCAGAAATCAGGCATCATTGTCACAAATGTCAGGAATCAGACATCACTGCCCAAATATTGGGAAACAGGCATCACTGCCCCAAATATCAGGAATCACACAAAACTGTCCCAAATATCAGGAATTTGATATCACTGTCCCAAATATAAGGAATCAGACATCACTGTCACAAATATCAGGAATAAGAACTCACTATACTAAACATCAAGAATCAGACAAAACTGTCCCACACATCAGGAATCAAACATCTCTGACCCAAATATCATGGATCAGACAAGACAGTTACAAATATCAGGAATCAGACACCACTGTCCCACATATCAGCAATCACACAAAATTGTCCCAACTGACAGGAATCAAACCTGTCTATCTCAAATATTTGGAATCAGCCATCACTGTCCCAAATATAAGTGTGCAGGATTATGAGGGGCATGGACAGGGTGGATAGGGAACAGCTTTTCCCCTTCGTTGAAGTGTCAGCCATAGGGGGCATAAGTTCAAGGTGAGGGGCAGGAGGTTTAGGGGGGATGTGAGGAAAAACATTTTTACCCAGAGGGTGGTGAGGGTCTGGAATACACTTCCTGGGAGGATGGTGGAGGTGGGTTGCCTCACATCCTTTAAAAACTATTGGGATGCGCACTTGGCATGTCATAACATTCAAGGCTATGGTCCAAGAGCTGGTAAATGGGATTAGGTAGGTAGGTCAGGTGTTTCTCACATGTTGGTGCAGACTCAATGGGCCAAAGGACCTCTTCTGCAGTGTGATTCTGTGATTCTGTGTGAGATAACCAATGAGACACCACTGTCAAAATATCAGGAATCAGACATCACTGTCACAAATATCAGGAATCAGATACCAGTGTCCCAAAAATCAGGAAGCAGACCTCACTGTCGCAAATATCAGGAATCAGAACTAACTGTCCCAAATATAAGGACTCAGACATCACTGTCCAAAATATAAGGAGTCAGAAAAAACCATCACAAATGCCATGAATCAGACATCACTCTCCAAAATATCAGGATGCAGGCATCATTGCTCCGAACATCAGGAATCAGGTATCACTCTCCCAAATATCAGCAATCAGGCCTCACTGCCCAAAGCATCAGGAATCAAACAAAACTGTCCCAAGGATCAGGAATCTGAGATCACTGTCATAAATATCAAGAAACAGACATCACTGTCACAAATATAAGGATTCAGAACTCACTGTTCTAAACATCAGGAATCAGACAAAGATGTCTGACACATTAGGAATCAGACATCATTGTCCCAAGTATCAGGAATTAGACAAGACTGTCACAAATATCAGGAATCTGACATCACTATCCCAAATATCAGGAATCAGACATCATTGTCACAAATATTAGGAGTCAGACATCACTGCCCAAATATTGGGAAGCAGGCATCACTGTCCAAATATCAGGAATCAGACATCACTGTCTCAAATATCAGGAAAAAGACACCACTGTCCCAAATATCAGGAATCAGGAAAAACTGTCACAAATATCAGTAATCATAAATCACTGTCCCAACTATCAGGAAACACACAAAACATTCAAAAATCGCAGGAAACAGCTATCACTATACCAAATATCAGGAATCAGACATCAGTCTCACGAATATCAGGAAACACACAAAACATTCACAAATATCAGAAATCAGATACTAAATATCAGGAAACAGACATCACCGTCACAAATATCCGGAAATGCACAAAACATTTACAAATATCAGGAATCAGATGTCACTGTCCCAAATATCAGGAATCAGACATCACTGTCCCAAATATCAGGAATCAGACATCACTATTTCAAATATCAGGAATCAGAAACCACTGTCCAATATCAGGAATGACACAAGGCTGTCCCATATTTTAGGAAATAGACATCTTTGCTAAAAACATCAGGAATCAGACATCACTGTTTCAAATATCAGGAATCAGACACCACTGTCCAAAACATCAGGAATCAAACATCACTGCCCCAAGTATCAGGAATCAAAAAAAAAAACTGTCCCAAATATAAGGAATCGGAGATCAGTATTGCAAATATCAGGAATCAGAATCAATGTCGTATACATCATGTATCAGACAAAGCTGTCCCACACATCAGGAATCAAACATCTCAGACCCAAATATCATGAATCAGACAAGACGGTTACAAATATCAAGAATCAGACACCACTGTCCCACATATCAGCAATCACACAAAACTGTCCCAACTGACAGGAATCAAACGTGTCTATCTCAAATATCTGGAATCAGCCATCACTGTCCCAAATATAAGTGTGCAGGATTATGAGGGGCATGGACAGGGTGGATAGGGAGCAGCTTTTCCCCTTCATTGAAGTGTCAGCCATAGGGGGCATAAGTTCAAGGTGAGGGGCAGGAGGTTTAGGGGGGATGTGAGGAAAAGCATTCTCACCCAGAGGGTGGTGAGGGTCAATGGGCTGAAGGGCCTCTTCAGCACTGTGATTCTGTGATTCTGTGTGAGATAACCAATGAGACACCACTGTCAAAATATCAGGAATCAGATTTCACTGTCACAAATATCAGGAATCAGACACCAGTGTCCCAAAAATCAGGAAGCAGACATCACTGTCACAAATATCAGGAATCAGAACCAATTGTCCCAAATATAAGGACTCAAACATCACTGTCCAAAATATAAGGAGTCAGACAAAACCATCACAAATGTCATGAATCAGACATCACTTTCCCAAATAGCAGGATTCAGGCATCATTGCTCCAATTATAAGGAATCAGGTATCACTGTCCCAAATATCAGTAATCAGTCCTCACTGCCCCAAGAATCAGGAATCAAACAAAACTGTCCCAAGGAACAGGAATCTGAGATCACTGTCATAAATGTCAGGAAACAGATATCACTGTCACAAATATCCAGAAATGCACAAAACATTCACAAATATCAGGAATCAGATGTCACTGTCCCAAATATCAAAAATTGATATCACTGTCCCAAATATCAGGTATCCTTTAAAACTGCTGCACAATTTCAGAAACAGACACCACTGTCGAAAATATCAGGAATCAGGCAAAAATGTTCCAAATATCAGATATGAGATGTCACTGTCCCAAATTTCAGGAGTCAGGCAAAACTGTCTGAAATATACCAAATAAAACCAATGAGACACCAATTTTGCCAAATATCAGTTATCAGGCATCACGGTCTCAAATATAACGAAGGAGACACTACTGTGCCAATTATCTGGAATCAGACATCACAGCCTCAAATATCAAGTATCCGACAACACTGTCCCAAAAGTCAGTAATCAGACATCACTGCACTAAATATCTGGAAACAGACATCACAGTCACAAATATCCAGAAATGCACAAAACATACACAAATATCAGGAATCAGATGTCACTGTCCCCAATATCAATAATCGACACCACTGTCCCAGATATCAGGCATCAAATATCACTGTAACAAATATCAGGAATCAGACATCACTGTCACAAATATCCAGAAATGCACAAAACATTCACAAATATCAGGAATCAGATGTCACTGTTCCAAATATGAAAAATTCACATCACTGCTCCAATTAACAGGAATCACTTAAAGCTGCCTCAAATTTCAGAATCAGGCACCGCTCTCACAAATATGATGAATCAGACAAAAGTGTTACAAACATCAGGAATCAGACATCATGTTCCAAAGATCAGGAAGCAGACACCACTGACCCAAATATCAGGAATCAGACATCACTGTTACAAGTGTCAGGAATCAGAATTCACTGTCCCAAACAACAGGAATCAGGCAAAACTGTGCCAATCATCAGGAATGTGGCAGCAGTGTATCTAATATCATAAATCAGCCATCCCTGATCCAACTATAACGAATGAGACACTACTGTGTCAATTGTCAGGAATCAGACATCACTGCCTCAAAATCAGGAAACAGACATCATTGTCACAAATATCTAGAAAATCATAAAACATTCACAAATATCAGGAATCCGATGTCACTGTCCCAAATATCAATAATCAGCACCACTGTCACAAATATCAGGGCTCAGACACCACTGTCCCAAAGATCAGGCATCTCAATTTACTCTTTCAAACATCAGGATTCAGACATCATCGCCCCAAACATCAGGAAACAGCCAAAACTGTACAAATATCAGAAATCTCAATTCACCATCATTAACATCAGGATTCAGACATCAATGCCCCAAATATCAGCAATTGGTCATCACTGTCCCAAATATCAGGAATCAGACACCACGGTCCCAAATTTCAGTAGTCAGACAAAACTGTCCAAATCATTAGGAAACTGCCATCACTGTACAAAAAAACCAATGAGAGAGCACTATCCCAAGTATCAGTTATCAGGCATCACTGCCTCAAATATAACAAAGGAGACACTACTGTGCCATTTATCCAGAAATGCACAAAACATTCACAAATATCAAGAATCAGATGTCACTGTGCCAAATATCAATAATCAACACAACTGTCACAAATATCAGTAATCAGATATCACTGTGCCAAATATCAGGAATCAGACATCACTGTCAAAAATATTAGGTATCAGACACCACTTTCCCAAATATCAGTAATCAGATATCACTTTAACAAATGTCAGGAATCAGACATCACTGTTACAAATATCTAGAAATGCACAAAACATTCACAAATATCAGGAATCAGAAGTTAACTGTCCCAAATATCAAAAATCGTCATCACTGTCCCAAATCACAGGGATCACTTAAAGTTGCCTCAAATTTCAGAATCAGGCTCCATTCTCACAAATATCAGGAATCAGACAAAAGTGTTACAAACATTATCGGGAATCAGACATCACTGCCTCAAAATCAGGAAACAGACAACACTGTCACAAATATCCAGAAATGTACAAAACATTCACAAATATCAAGAATCAGATGGCACTGTCCCAAATATCAATAATTGACACCACTGTCACAAATATCAGTAATCATATATCACTTTGCGGCATATCAGGAATCAGGCATCACTGTCGAAAATATCAGGTATCAGACAATACTGTCGCAAATATCAGTAATCAGATATCACTGTACCAAATGTCATGAATCAGACATTACTGTCACAAATATCTGGAAAAGCACAAAACATGCACAAATTTCTGGAATCAGATGTCACTGTCCCAAATATCAAAAATCATCATCACTGTCCCAAATGACAGGGGTCACTTAAATCCACCTGAAATCTCAGAATCAGGCACCGCTGCCACGAATTTCATGCATTGGACAAAACTGTTACAAACATCAGGCATCAGACACCTTGGTCCAAATATTAAGAAGCAGACACCACAGTCCCAAATATCAGGAGTGACACTAAACCATCCCATATGCCGGGAATCAGAGACAATTGTTGCAAATATCAGGAATCAGACATCACTGTCCAAAACATGGTGAATAGGACAAAACTGTCTGAAACATTAGGAATCAGACACCACTGTCCCAAAGATCAGGATTGAGACACCACTGTCCCAAATATCAGGCATCTCAATTCACTGTTCCAAACATCAGGATTCAGACATCAATGCCCTAAATATCAGCAATCAGGCATCACTGTCCCAAATATCAGGAATCAGACACAATTGTCCCAAATTTCAGGAGTCAGACAAAACATCCAAAATATCAAGGATCTGCCATCTGTATCACAAATAAAACCAATGAGACACCACTATCCCAAATATCAGTTAGCAGGCATCACTGTCTTAAATAAAATGAAGGAGACACTACTGTGCCAATTATCTGGAATCAAATGTCATTGCCTCAAATATCAGGTGTCAGACAACACTGTCCCAAAAATTTGTATTCAGATATCACTGTACCAAATATCAGGAAACAGACACCACTGTCTCAAATATCAAGATTCAGAATTCATTGTCCCAAAAATCAGGCATCTCAAATCACTGTTCCAAACATCAGGATTCAGACATCATTGCCCAAAACATCAGGAAACAGCCAAAGCTGTATAAATATCAGGAATCTCAATTCACTGTCCTTAACATCAGGATTCAGACATCAATGCCCCATATATCAGCAATCAGGCATCACTGTCCCAATTATCAGGAATCAGATACCACTGTCCAGAATTTCAGGAGTCAGACAAATCTGTACCAAATATCAGGAATCAGATTACATTGTTTCAAGTTTCAGAAATCAGAATTCATGGTCCCAAAAAACAGGAATCAGGCAAAACTGTGCCAAGCATCAGGAATTTGGCACAGTGTATCTAATATCATAAATCAGCCATCACTAACCCAAATATAATGAATGAGACACTACTGTGTCAATTATCTGGAAACAGGCATCACTGCTTCAAAATCAGGAAACAGACAACACTGTCACAAATATCCAGGAAAGCACGAAACATTCACAAATATCAGGAATCAGATGTCACTGTGCCAAATATCAATAATCGGCACCACTGTCCCAAATATGAGGAATCAAATATCACATTATCAAATATCAGGAATCAGATATCATCATCGCTAATATCTGGAAATGTTCAAAACATTCACAAATATCGGGTATCAGATGTCACTGTGCCAAATATCAAAAATCGACATCACTGTCACAACTATCAGTAATCAGATATCACTGTGCCAAATATCAAGAATCAGGTATCGCTGTCAAATATATCAGGTATCAGACACCATTGTCCCAAATATCAGTAATCAGAAATCACTTTACCAAATGTCAGGAATCAGACATCACTGTCACAATTATCTGGAAATGCACAAAACATTCACAAGTATTGGGTATCAGATGTCACTGTCCCAAATATCAAAAATCGACATCACTGTCCCAAATGACAGGGATCCCTTAAAGTTGCCTCAAATTTCAGAATCAGGCTCCATTCTCACAAATATCACAAAGCAGACAAAAGTGTTACAAACATCAGAATCATACATCATGTTCCAATGATCAGGAAGCAGACAACACTGTACCAAATATCAGGAATCAGGCATCACTGTTACAAGTGACAGGAATCAGAATTCACTGTCCCAAACAACAGGAGTCAGGAAAAAGTGTGCCAAACAACAGGAATCTGGCAGCAGTGAAGCTAAAATTATAAATCAGCCATCACTGTTCCAAATATAACGAATGTGATGCTAAGTCAATTATCTGGAATCAGACATCACTGCCTCAATATCAGGAAACAGACAACACTGTCACAAATATCCAGAAAAGCACAAAACATTCACAAGTATCAGGAATCAGATGTCACTGTCCCAAATATCAATAATTGACACCACTGTCACAAATATCAGTAATCATATATCACTTTGTGACATATCAGGAATCAGGCATCACTGTCGAAAATATCAGGTATCAGACAACACTGTCGCAAATATCAGTAATCAGATATCACTGTACCAAATGTCAGGAATCAGACATTACTGTCACAAAAATCTGGAAAAGCACAAAACATGCACAAATTTCTGGAATCAGATGTCACTGTCCCAAATATAACAAATGAGACACTACTGTGTCAATTATCTGGAATCAGACATCACTGCCTCAAAATCAGGAAACAGACATCACTGTCACAAATATCCAGAAATGTACAAAACATTCACAAATATCAGGAATCAGATGTTACTGTCCCAAATATCAATAATTGACATTACTGTCACAAATATCAGTAATCAGATATCGCTGTGCCAAATATCAGGAATCAGACATCATTGTCAAAAATATGAGGTATCAGACACCACTGTCCCAAATATCAGTAATCAGATATCACTTTACCAAATGTCAGGAAACAGACATCACTGTCACAAATATCCAGAAAAGCACAAAACATTCACAAATATCAGGAATTAGAATTAGTGTCGTATTGATCATGGATCAGACAAAGCTGTCCCACACATCAGGAATCAAACATCTCTGACCCGAATATCATGAATCAGGCAAGACTGTCACAAATATCAAGAAACAGACACCACTGTCCCACATATCAGCAATCACACAAAACTGTCCCAACAGACAGGAATCAAACCTGTCTATCTCAAATATCTGAAATCAGCCATCACTGTTTCAAATATAAGTGTGCAGGATTATGAGGGGCATGGACAGGGTGGATAGGGAACAGCTTTTCCCCTTCATTGAAGTGTCAGTCATATGAAGGCATAAGTTCAAGGTGAGGGGCAGGAGGTTTAGGGGTGATGTGAGGAAAAGCACTCTCACCCAGAGGGTGGTGAGGGTCTAGCATGCACTGCCTGGGAGGATGGAGGAGGTGGGTTGCCTCACATCCTTTAAAAAGTAGTGGGATGTGCACTTGGCATCTCATGACATTCAAAGCTATGGGCCAAGAGCTGGTAAATGGGATTAGGTAGGTAGGTCAAGTGTTTCTCTCATGTCGGTGCAGACTCAATGGGCTGAAGGGCTTCTTCTGCAGTGTGATTCTGTGATTCTGTGTGAGATAATCAATGAGAAACCACTGTCAAAATATCAGGAATCAGACTTCACTGTCTCAAATATTAGGAATCAGACACCAGTGTCCCAAAAATCAGGAAGCAGACATCACTGTCACAAATATCAGGAATCAGAACCAACTGACCCAAGGACTAAAACATCACTGTCCAAAACATAAGGAGTCATTGCTCCAAATATAAGGAATCAGGTATCACTGTCCCAAATATCAGTAATCAGGTCTCACTGCCCCAAGAATCAGGAATCAAACAAAACTGTCCCAAGGAACAGGAATCTGGCATCACTGTCATAAACATCAGGAAACAGATATCACTGTCCCACATATCAGGAATCACTTAAAACTGCCGCACAATTGCAGAAAGAGACACCACTGTCGAAGATCTCAGGAATCAGGCAAAAATGTTCCAAAAAGCAGATATCAGACATCACTGTCCAAAATTTCAGGAGTCAGACAAAACTATCTGAAATGTCCCAAATGAAACCAATGAGACACCAATTTTGCCAAATATCAGTTATCAGGCATCACGGTCTCAAATATAACGAAGGAGACACTACTGTGCCAATTATCTGGAATCAGACATCACTGCCTCAAATATCAGGTATCAGACAACACTGTCCCAAAAGTCAGTAATCAGACATCACTGTACCACATATCAGGAAACACTCATCACAGTCACAAATATCCAGAAATGCACAAAACATTCACAAATATCAGGAATCAGATGTCACTGTCCCCAATATCAATAATCGACACCACTTCCCTGATATCAGTAATCAAATATCACTGTAACAAATATCAGGAATCAGACATCACTGTCACAAATATCCAGAAATGCACAAAACATTCACAAATATCAGGACTCAGATGTCACTGTCCCAAATATCAAAAATCGACATCATTGCCCCAATTAACAGGAATCATTTAAAGCTGTCTCAAATTTCAGAATCAGGCAACACTCTAACAAATATGATGAATCAGACAAAAGTGTTACAAACATCAGGAATCAGACATTATGTTCCAAAGATCAGGAAGCAGACACCACTGTCCCAAATATCAGGAATCAGACATCACTGTTACAAGTGTCAGGAATGAGAAATCAATGCCCCAAACAACAGGAATCAGGCAAAACTGTCCCAAACATCAGGAATGTGGCAGCAGTGTATCTAATATCATAAATCAGCCATCACTGATCCAACTACAACGAATGAGACACTACTGTGTCAATTGTCTGGAATCAGACATCACTGCATTAAAATCAGGAAACAGACATCACTGTCACAAATATCCAGAAAAGCACAAAACATTCACAAATATCAGGAATCCGATGTCACTGTCCCAAATATCAATGATCAACACCACTGTCACATATATCAGTAATCAGAAATCACTGTGCCAAATATTAGGAATCAGGCATCACTGTCAAAAATATCAGGCATCTCAATTCACTCTTCCAAACATCAGGATTCAGACATCATCGCCCCAAACAACAGGAAACAGCCAAAGCTGTACAAATATCAGAAATCTCAATTCACCATCATTAACATCAGGATTCAAACATCAATGCAGCAAATATCAGCAATCAGGCATCACTGTCCCAAATATCAGGAATCAGGCACCACTGTGCCAAATTTCAGGAGTCAGACAAAACTGTCCAAAATATCAGGAAACTGCCATCACTATACAATAAAACCAATGAGACAGCACTACCCCAAGTATCAGTTATCAGGCATCACTGCCTCAAGTATAACAAAGGTGACACTACTGTGCCAATTATCTGGAAACAGACATCACTGTCACAAATATCCAGAAAAGCACAAAACATTCACAAATATCAGGAATCAGATGTCACTATCCCAAATATCAATAATCGACACCACTGTCACAAATATCAGTAATCAGATATCACTGTGCCAAATATCAGGAATCGGGCATCATTGTCAAAAATATCAGGTATCAGACACCTCTGTCCCAAATATCAGTAATCACATGTCACTTTACCAAATGTCAGGAAACAGACATCACTGTCACAAATATCTAAAAATGCAGAAAACATTCACAAATATCAGGAATCAGAAGTTAACTGTCCCAAATATCAAAAATCGTCATCACTGTCCCAAATGACAGGGATCACTTAAATCCACCTCAAATCTCAGAATCAGGCTCCATTCTCACAAATATCACGAATCAGACAAAAGTGTTACAAACATCAGGAATCAGATATCATGTTCCAAAGATCAGGAAGCAGACACCACTGACCCAAATATCAGGAATCAGACATCACTGTTACAAGTGTCAGGAATCAGAATTCACTGTCCCAAACAGCAGGAGTCAGGCAAAACTGTGCCAAACACCAGGAATCTGGCAGCAGTGTATCTAATATCATAAATCAGCCATCACAGTCGCAAAGATTATGAATGAGACACTACTGTGTCAATTATCTGTAAGCAGACATCACCACCTCAAAATCAGGAAACAGACATCACTGTCACAAATATCCAGAAAAGCACAAAACATTCACGAATATCAGGAATCAGATGTCACTGCCCCAAATATGAATAATCAACACCACTGTCACATATATCAGTAATCAGATATCACTGTGCCAAATATCAGGAATCAGGCATCACCGTCAAAAATATCAAGTATCAGACACCACTGTCCCAAATATCAGTAATCAGATATCACTGTACCAAATGTCAGCAAACAGACATCACTGTCCCAAATATCCAGAAATGCACAAAACATTCACAAATATCAGGATTCAGATATCACTGTCCCAAATATCAAAAATTGACATCACTGCTCCAATTAACAGGAATCACTGAAAGCTGCCTCAATATTCAGAATCAGGCTCCATTCACAAAAATCACGACTCAGACAAAACCGTCCCAAATATCAATAATTAACACCACTGTCACAAATATCAGGAATCAGACATTACTGTCACAAATATCTGGAAAAGCACAAAACATGCACAAATATCAGGAATCAGGCATCACTGTCCCAAATATCAAAAATCGTCATCACTGTCCCAAATGGCAGGAATCACTTAAATCCACCTGAAATCTCAGAATCAGGCAACGCTGCCACAAATTTCAAGAATCAGACAAAACTGTTACAAACATCAGGCATCAGACACCATGGTCCAAATATTAAGAAGCAGACACCATGGTCCCAAATATCAGGAGTGACACTAAACCGTCCCTTATGCCAGGAATCAGAAACAACTGTTGCAAATATCAGGAATCAGACATCACTGTCCCAAATATCAGCAATCAGGCATCATTGTCCCAATTATCAGGAATCAGACACCACTGTCCCAAATTTCAGGAGTCAGACAAATCTTTCCTAAATATCAGGAATCAGGTATCATTGTTTCAAGTTTCAGGAATCAGAATTCACTGTCCCACACAACAGGAATCAGGCAAAACTGGGGCAAGCATCAGGAATCTGGCACAGTGTATCTAATATCATAAATCAGCCATCACTGTCCCAAATATATTGAATGAGACACTACTGTGTCAATTATCTGGAAACAGACATCAATGTCTCAAATATATGGAATCAGACGTCACTGTCACAAATATCAATAATCGATACCGTTGTCACAAATATCAGGAAACAGATAGCATTGTACCACATATCAGGAAAAAGACATCACTGCCGTAAAAATCCGTAAATGCACAAAGCATTCACAAATATCAGGAATAAGATGTCACTGCGCCAAATATCAATAATCAACACCACTGTTACAAATATCAGTAATCAGATATCACTGTTCCAAATATCAGGAATCAGGCATCACTGTCACAATTATCTGGAAATGCACAAAACATTCACAAATATTGGGTATCAGATGTCACTGTCCCAGATATCAAAAATCGTCACCACTGTCCCAAATGACAGGGATCACTTAAAGCTGCCTCAAATTTCAGAATCAGACTCCATTCTCACAAATATCACGAATCAGACAAAAGTGTTACAAACATCAGGAATCAGACAACATGTTCCAAAGATCAGGAAGCAGACACCACTGACCCAAATATCAGGAATCAGACATCACTGTTACAAGTGTCAGGAATCAGAATTCACTGTCCCAAACAACAGGAGTCAGGCAAAACTGTGCCAAACACCAGGAATCTGGCAGCATTGTATCTAATATCATAAATCAACCATCACTGTCCCAAATATAACGAATGAGACACTACTGTGTCAATTATCTGGAATCAGATATCACTGCCTCAAAATCAGGAAACAGACATCACTGTCACAAATATCAAGAAAAACACAAAACATTCACGAATATCAGGAATCAGATGTCACTGTCCCAAATATCAATAATTGGCACCACTGTCACAAATATCAGTAATCATATATCACTTTGTGACATATCAGGAATCAGGCATCACTGTCGAAAATATCAGGTATCAGACAACACTGTCCCAAATATCAGTAATCAGATATCACTTTACCAAATGTCAGCAAACAGACATCACTGTCCCAAAAATCCAGAAATGCACAAAACATTCACAAATATCAGGAATTAGATATCACTGTCCCAAATATCAAAAATTGACATCACTGCCCCAATTAACAGGAATCACTGAAAGCTGCCTCAATTTTCAGAATCAGACTCCATTCACAAAAATCACGACTCAGACAAAACTGTCCCAAATATCAGGAATCAGAGATCACTGCTACAAGTGTCACAAATCAGATAGCACTGTCCCAAACAACAGGAGTCAAGCAAAACTGTGGCAAACATCAGGAATCTGGCAGCAGTGAATCTAAGATCTTAAATCAGCCATCACTGTACCAAATATAACGAATGAGATACTACTGTGTCAATGATCTGGAAACAGACATCACTGCCTCAAAATCAGGAAACAGACATCACTGTCACAAATATCCAGAAAAGCACAAAATATTCACAAATATCAGGAATCAGATGGCACTGTCCCAAATATCAATAATTGACACCACTGTCACAAATATCAGTAATCAGATATCACTGTGCCAAATATCAGGAATCAGGCATCACTGTCAAAAATATCAAGTATCAGACACCACTGTCCCAAATATGACTAATCAGATATCACTGTCCCAAATGTCAGAAATCAGACATTACTGTCACAAATATCTGGAAAAGCACAAAACATGCACAAATATCAGGAATCAGGCATCACTGTCCCAAATATCAAAAATCGTCATCACTGTCCCAAATGGCAGTGATCAATTATATCCACCTGAAATCTCAGAATCAGGCACCGCTGCCACAAATTTCAGGAATCAGACAAAACTGTTACAAACATCAGGCATCAGGCACCTTGGTCCAAATATTAAGAAGCAGACACCACGGTCCCAAATATCAGGAGTGACACTAAACAGTCCCATATGCAGGGAATCGGAAACAACTGTTGCAAATATCAGGAATCAGACATCACTGTCCCGAATATCAGCACTCAGGCATCACTGTCCCAATTATCAGGAATCAGACACCACTGTCCCAAATTTCAGGAGTCAGACAAATCTTTCCCAAATATCAGGAATCAGACATCATTGTTTCAAGTTTCAGGAATCAGAATTCACTGTCCCACATAACAGGAATCAGGCAAAACTGGGGCAAGCATCAGGAATCTGTCACAGTGTATCTAATATCATAAATCAGCCATCACTGTCCCAAATATAACGAATGAGACACTACTGTGTCAATTATCTGGAAACAAATATCACTGCCTCAAATATCTGGAATCAGACATCACTGTCCCAAATATCAATAATCGATACCATTGTCACAAATATCAGGAAACAGATAGCACTGTACCAAATATCAGGACACAGACATCACTGTCGTAAAAATCCGTAAATGCACAAAGCATTCACAAATATCAGGAATCAGATGTCACTGCACCAAATATCAATAATCAACCCCACCGTCACAACTATCAGTAATCAGATATCACTGTGCCAAATATCAGGAACCAGGCATCACTGTCAAAAATATCAGGTATCAGACACCACTGTCCCAAATATGCGTAATTAGATATCACTGTAGCAAATGTCAGGAATCAGACATCACTGTCACA
This sequence comes from Isurus oxyrinchus, assembly GCA_026770705.1. Lineage (NCBI taxonomy): Eukaryota > Metazoa > Chordata > Chondrichthyes > Lamniformes > Lamnidae > Isurus > Isurus oxyrinchus. The sequence continues at coordinate 84,122,859 of JANJGN010000007.1, read as the reverse complement.
ATTATCTGGAAATGCACAAAACATTCATAAATATTGGGTATCAGATGTCACTGTCCCAAATATCAAAAATCGTCATCACTGTCCCAAATGACAGGGATCACTTAAAGCTGCCTCAAATTTCAGAATCAGGATCCATTCTCACAAATATCACGAATCAGACAAAAGTGTTACAAACATCAGGAATCAGACATCATGTTCCAAAGATCAGAAAGCAGACACCACTGACCCAAATATCAGGAATCAGACATCACTGTTACAAGTGTCAGGAATCAGAATTCACTGTCCCAAACAACAGGAGTCAGGCAAAACTGTGCCCAACATCAGGAATCTGGCACCAGTGTATCTAATATCATAAATCAGCCATCACTGTCCCAAAGATAATGAATGAGACACTACTGTGTCAATTATCTGGAATCAGACATCACCGCCTCAAAATCAGGAAACAGACATCACTGTCACAAATATCCAGAAAAGCACAAAACATTCACAAGTATCAGTAATCAGATATCACAGTGAAAATATCAGGAATCGGACATCATTGTCAAATATATCAGGAATCAGACATCACTGTCACAATCATCTGGAAATGCACAAATCATTCAGAAATATTGGGTATCAGATGTCACTGTCCCAAATGTCAATAATTGACATCCATGTCACAAATATCAGTAATCAGATATCACTGTGCCAAATATCAGGAATCAGGCATCACTGTCAAAAATATCAGGTATCAGATACCACTGTCCCAAATATCAGTAATCAGATATCACTGTACCAAATGTCAGGAATCAGAGATTACTGTCACAAAGATCCAGAAAAGCACAAAACATTCATAAATATCAGGAATCAGATGCCACTGTCCCAAATATCAAAAATCGTCATCACTGTCCCAAATGACAGGGATCACTTAAATCCACCTCAAATCTCCGAATCCGGCACCGGTGCCACAAATTTCATGAATCAGACAAACTGTTACAAACATCAGACATCAGACACGATGGTCCAAATATTAAGAAGCAGACACCACAGTCCCAAATATCAGGAGTGACACTAAACCGTCCCATATGCCGGGAATTGGAAACAACTGTTGCAAATATCAGGAATCAGACATCACTGTCCCGAATATCATGATTCAGACACCACTGTCACAATTACCAGGCATCTCAGTTCACTACTCCATACATCAGGATTCAGACATCAATGCCCCAAATATCAGGCACCAGTGTCCCAAATATCATTAATCTGACACCACTGTCCCAAATTTCACGAGTCAGACAAAACTATCTGAAATATCAGGAATCTGCCATCACTGTCCCAAATAAAACCAACGAGACACCAATATCCCAAATGTCAATTATCAGGCATCACTGTCTCAAATATAACGAAGGAGGCACTACTGTGACAATTATCTCGAATCAGACCTCATTGCCTCAAATATCAGGTATCAGACAACACTGTCACAAAAGTCTGTAATAAGATATCAGTGTACCAAATATCAGGAAACAGACATCACTGCCCCAAATATCAAGATTCAGACATGATTGCCCAAAACATCAGGAAACAGCCAAAGCTGTATAAATATCAGGAATCTCATTTCACTGTCCTTAACCTCAGGATTCAGACATCAGTGCCCCAAATAACAACAATCAGGCATCAATGTCCCAATTATCAGGAATCAGACACTACTGTCCCAAATTTCAGGAGTCAGACAAATCCGTCCCAAATATCAGGAATCAGACATCATTGTTTCAAGTTTCAGGAATCAGAATTCACTGTCCCAAACAAGAGGAATCAGGCAAAACCGGGCCAAGCATCAGGAATCTGGGACAGTGTATCTAATATCATAAATCAGCCATCACTATCCCAAATATAACGAATGAGACACTACTGTGTCAATCACTGCTTCAAAATCAGGAAACAGACATCACTGTCACAAATATCCAGAAAAGCACGAAACAGTCACAAATATCAGGAATCAGACATCACTGTCCCAAATAACAATAATCGACACCATTGCCACAAATATCAGGAAACTGATAGCACTGTACCAAATATCAGGAAACAGATGGCACTGTCCCAAATGTAAATAATCGATACCACTGTCACAAATATCAGTAATCAGATATCACTGTGCCAAATATCAGGAATCAGGCATCACTCTCAAAAATATCAGGTATCAGACACCACTGTCCCAAATATCGGTAATCAGATATCAAATTACCAAATGTCAGGAATCAGACACCACTGTCACAAATATCCAGAAAAGCACAAAACATTCACAAATATCAGGAATCAGATGTCACTATCCCAAATATCATAAATCGTCATCACTGTCCCAAATGACAGGGAATACTTAAAGCTGCCTCAAATTTCAGAATCAGCCTCCAATCTCACAAATATCATCAAACAGACAGAAGTGTTACAAACATCCAGAATCAGACATCATGTTCCATAGACGAGGAAGCAGACACCACTGTCCCAAATATCAGTAATCAGACATCACTGTTACAAGTGTCAGGAATCAGAATTTGCTGTCCCAAACAATAGGAATCAGGCAAAACTGTGCCCAACATCAGGAATGTGGCACCTGCATATCTAATATAACAAATGAGCCTTCACTGTCCCAAATATAACGAATGAGACACTACTGTCAATTATCTGGAATCAGACATCACTTCTCAAAATCAGGAAACAGACATCACTGTTACAAATATCCAGAAAAGCACAAAATATTCACAAATATCAGGAATCAGATGGCACTGTCCCAAAGATAAATAATCAACACCACTGTCACAAATATCAGTAATCAGGTATCACTGTGCCAAATATCATGAATCAGGCATCACTGTCAAAAATATCAGGTATCAGGCACCACTGTCCCAAATATCAATAATCAGATATCACTTTACCAAATGTCAAGAAACAGACATCACTGTCACAAATATCCAGAAAAGCACAAAACATTCACAAATATCAGGAATCAGATGTCACTGTCCCAAATATCAAAAATCGTCATCACTGTCCCAAATGACAGGGATCAGTTAAATCCACCTCAAATCTCAGAATCCGGCACCGCTGTCACAAATTTCATGAATCAGACAACACTGTTGCAAACATCAGGCATTAGACACCACGGTCCAAATATTTAGAAGCAGACATCACAGTCTCAAATATCAGGAGTGAAACTAAACTGTCCCATATGCCGGGAATCGGAAACAACTGTTGCAAATATCAGTAATCAGACATCACTGTCTGAAACATGGCGAATAGGACAAAACTGTCCGAAACATTAGGAATCAGACATCACTGTCCCAAATACCAGGATTGAGACACCTCTGTCACAAATATCAGGCATCTCAATTCACTGATCCATGCATCAGGATTCGGACACCATTGCCCAAAGCATCAGCAAACATCCAAAGCTGTATAAATATCAGGGATCTCAATTCATCGTCCTTAACATCAGGATTCAGACATCAATGCCCCAAATATCAGCAATCAAGCATCACTGTCCCAAATATCATCAATCAGACACCACTGTCCCCAAATTGCAGGAGTCAGACAACACTGTCTGAAATATCAGGAATCTGCCATCATTGTCACAAATAAAACCAATGAGACACCACCATCCCAAATATCAGCTATCAGGCATCGCTCTCTCTAATATCGCAATGGAGACACTATTGTGCCAATTATCTGGAATCAGACATCACCGCCTCAAATATCAGATATCAGACAACCCTGTCAAATGTTTGTAATCAGATATCACGTTACCAAATATCAGGAAACAGACATCACTGTGCCAAATATTAGGATTCAGACACCACTGTCCCAAAAATCAGGAATCTCAATTCACCATCCTTAACATCAGGATTCAGACATCAATGCACCAAATATCAGCAATCAGGCATCTCTGCCCCAATTATCAGGAATCAGACACCACTGACCCAAATTTCAGGAGCCAGACAAAACAGTCCCAAATATCAGGAATCAGAAATCACTGTTTCAAGTGCCAGAAATCAGAATTCACTGTCCCAAACAACAGGAATGAGGCAAAACTGTGGCAAGCATCAGGAATCTGGCACAATATCATAAATCAGCCATCACTGTCCCAACTATAACGAATAGGACACCACTTTATCAATTATCTGGAAACAGACAACACTGCCACAAAATCAGGAAACAGATATCACTGTCACAAATATCCAGAAAAGCACAAAATATTCACAATTATCAGGAATCAGATGTCACTGTCCCAAATATCAATAACCGACACCATTGTCACAAATATCAGGAAACAGATAACACTGTACCAAATATCAGGAAACAGACATCACTGTCACAAATATCCAGAAATGCACAATGCATTCACAACTATTAGGAATCAGATGTCACTGTCCTAAAAAATCGACATCACTGCCCCAAATGTCAGGAGAGACACAGAACTATACCATATGGCAGGAATCGGAAACTATTGTTGCAAATATCAGGAATCAGACATCACTGACCTAACATGAGGAATATGCCAAAACTGTCCAAAACATTAGGATTCAGACATCACCATCCCAAAAATGAGGAATTAGACACCATTGTCCAAAATATCAGGAATCTCAGTACAATTTCCCAAACATCAAGAATCATGTTTCATTGACCCACACATCAGGAATCAGCCAGTACTGTAACAAATATCAGGAATCTCAATTCACTGTCCCCAACATCAAGAATCAAACATCATTGTCCCAATTATCAGGAATCAGCTATCACTGTCCCAAATATCAGCAACCAGACATCACTGCCCCAATTATCAGTAATCAGGCATTGCTGCCTCAAATAACAGGAACCAGACACAACTCTTCCAAATATCCGGAATCAGACACCACTGCCTCAAATATCAGGAATCAGACAACATTGTCACAAATAACAGGAATCAGATGTCACTGTACCAAATATCATGAATCAGACATAAATGTCACAAGCATCAGGAATCAGATATCACTGTACCAAATATCAGAAATCAGACATCAACACTCCAAATATCAGGGATCACAATGCGCAAACCCAAACATCAGGAATCAGACATCATTGTCACAAATATTAGGAATCAGACATCACTACCGAAATATCAGGAATCATGCATCACTGTCCCAAAGAACAGGAAGCACACAAAACTCCCCCAAGTATCAGAATACAAACCAGAATTTCTCAAATATCAGCAATCAGCCATCGCTGTCCCAAATACAATGAATGAGACACCACTGTCACAAATTTGTGGAAGCAGACATCACTGCCTCAAATACCAGATATCAGACACCACTATCCCAAATATCAGTAATCAGGCATCACTTTACCAAATGTCAGGAAACAGACATCACTGTCACAAATATCCAGAAAAACAAAACATTCACAAATATCAGGAATCAGATGTCACTGTCCCAAATATGAAAAATCGTCATCACTGTCTCAAATGACAGTGATCACTTAAATCCACCGCAAATCTCAGAATCCGGCACCGCTGTCACAATTTTCATGAATCACACAAAACTGTTGCAAACAACAGGCTTTAGACACCACGGTGCAAATATTAAGAAGCAGACATCACAGTCTCAAATATCAGGAGTGAAACTAAACTGTCCCATATGCCAGGAATCGGAAACAACTATTGCAAATATCAGTAATCAGACATCACTGTCTGAAACATAGTGAATAGGACAAAACTTTCCGAAACATTAGGAATCAGACATCACTGTCCCAAATATCAGGATTGAGACACCTCTGTCACAAATATCAGGCATCTCAATTCACTGTTCCATATATCAGAATTCAGACATCATTGCCCAAAGCATCAGCAAACATCCAAAGCTGTATAAGTATCAGGAATCTCAATTCGCCATCCTTAACATCAGGATTCAAACATCAATGCCCCAAATATCAGCAATCAGGCATCACTGTCCCAAATATCAGGAATCGGACACCACTGTCCCAAATTTCAGGAATCAGACAACACTGTCCGAAATATCGGGAATCTACCATCATTGTCACAAATAAAACCAATGAGACACCACCATCCCAAATATCAGCTATCAGGCATCATTCCCTCTAATATCACAAAGGAGACACTATTGTTCCAATTATCTGAAATCAGACATCACCGCCTCAAATATCAGATATCAGACAACACTGCCCCAAATGTTTGTAATCAGATATCACGTTACCAAATATCAGGAAACAGACATCACTGTGCCAAATATTAGGATTCAGACACCACTGTCCCAAAAATCAGGAATCTCAATTCACTGTCCTTAACATCAGGATTCAGACATCAATGCACCAAATATCAGCAATCAGGCATCTCTGCCCCAATTATCAGGAATCAGACACCACTGTCCCAAATTTCAGGAGCCAGACAAAACAGTCGCAAATATCAGGAATCTGACATCATTGTTTCAAGTGTCAGAAATCAGAATTCACTGTCCCAAACAACAGGAATGAGGCAAAACTGTGGCAAGCATCAGGAATCTGGCACAATATCATAAATCAGCCATCACTGTCCCAAGTATAACGAATAAGACACTACTGTGTCAATTATCTGGAAACAGACATCACTGCCACAAAATCAAGAAACAGATATCACTGTCACAAATATCCAGAAAAACAAAACATTCACAAATAACAGGAATCAGATGTCACTGTCCCAAATATCAAAAAGCGTCATCACTGTCTCAAATGACAGTGATCGCTTAAATCCACCTCAAATCTCAGAATCCGGCACCACTGTCACAATTTTCATGAATCACACAAAACTGTTGCAAACAACAGGCATTAGACACCACAGTGCAAATATTAAGAAGCAGACATCACAGTCTTAAATATCAGGAGTGAAACTAAACTGTCCCATATGCCAGGAATCGGAAACAACTATTGCAAATATCAATAATCAGACATCACTGTCCGAAACATGGCGAATAGGACAAAACTTTCCGAAACATTAGGAATCAGACATCACTGTCCCAAATATCAGGATTGAGACACCTCTGTCACAAATATCAGGCATCTCAATTCACTGTTCCATATATCAGGATTCAGACATCATTGCCCAAAGCATCAGCAAACATCCAAAGCTGTATAAATATCAGGAATCTCAATTCACCGTCCTTAACATCAGGATTCAGACATCAATGCCCCAAATATCAGCAATCAGGCATCACTGTCCCAAATATCAGGAATCAGACACCACTGTCCCAAATTTCAGGAGTCAGACAACACTGGCCGAAATATTGGGAATCTGCCATCACTGTCACAAATAAAACCAATGAGACATCACTATCCCAAATATCAGCTATCAGGCATCATTCCCTCTAATATCACAAAGGAGACACTATTGTTCCAATTATCTGGAATCAGACATCACCGCCTCAAATATCAGATATCAGACAACACTGCCCCAAATGTTTGTAATCAGATATCACGTTACCAAATATCAGGAAACAGAAATCACTGTGCCAACTATCAGGATTCAGACACCACTGTCCCAAAAATCAGGAATATCAATTCACCGTCCTTAACATCAGGATTCAGACATCAATGCACGAAATATCAGCAATCAGGCATCTCAGCCCCAATTATCAGGAATCAGACGCCACTGTCCCAAATTTCAGGAGCCAGACAAAACAGTCCCAAATATCAGGAATCAGACATCACTGTTTCAAGTGTCAGAAATCAGAATTCACTGTCCCAAACAATAGGAATCAGGCAAAACTGTGGCAAGCATCAGGAATCTGGCACAATATCATAAATCAGCCATCACTGTCCCAAATATAACGAATAAGACACTACTGTGTCAATTATCTGGAAACAGAAATCACCGCCACAAAATCAGGAAACAGATATCACTGTCACAAATATCCAGAAAAGCACAAAATATTAACAGTTATCAGGAATCAGATGTCACTGTCCCAAATATTAATAATTGACACCATTGTCACAAATATCAGGAAACAGATAACACTGTACCAAATATCAGGAAACAGACATCACTGTCGCAAATATCTGGAAATGCACAAAGCATTCACAAATATTAGGAATCAGATGTCACTGTCCTAAAAAATCGACATCACTGCCCCAAATGTCAGGAGAGACACAGAACTGTACCATATGGCAGGAATCGGAAATTATTGTTGCAAATATCAGGAATCAGACATCACTGTCCTAACATGAGGAATATGCCAAAACTATCCAAAACATTAGGATTCAGACATCACCATCCCAAAAATGAGGAAATAGACACCACTGTCCAAAATATCAGGAATCTCAATTTAATTTCCCAAACATCAAGAATCAGGTTTCATTGACCCACACATCAGGAATCAGCCAGTACTGTAACAAATATCAGAAATCTCAATTCACTGTCCCCAACATCAAGAATCAAACATCATTATCCCAATTATCAGGATATTTGAGGTGCTGTTCCCCCAGTTTGCATTGGAGGAACTGGAGGAATAACACCTCATCTTCCGACTAGGCACTTTACAGCCTTCCGGACTGAATATTGAATTCAACAACTTTAGGTCTTGAGCTCCCTCCCCCATCACCACCCCCTTTCTGTTTCCCCCTTCCTTTTGTTTTTTTCCAATAAATTGTATAGATTTTTCTTTTCCCACCTATTTCCATTATTTTTAAATATTTTTAAATCTTTTATGCTCTCCCCATCTCCACTAGAGCTATACCTTGAGTGCCCTACCATCCATTCTTAATTAGCACATTCGTTCAGATAATATCACCAACTTTAACACCTATGTGTTCCTTTGTTCTATTGTTGGTGATATCTTTTGATGATCTGCTTCTATCACTGCTTGTTTGTCCCTACAACCCCAACCCCCTCCACTTCTCACTCACTGCCCCACCCCACACACCTTAAACCTGCTTATATTTCAACTCTTTCTTGGACTCAAACTCAAGTTCTGTTGAAGGGTCATGAGGACTTGAAATGTCAACTCTTTTCTTCTCCGCCGATGCTGCCAGACCTGCTGAGTTTTTCCAGGTAATTCTGTTTTTGTTTTGGATTTCCAGCATCTGCAGTTTTTTTGTTTTTACCACTATCACAAATATCAATAATCAGGTATCACTGAGCTAAATATCTGGAATCATGCATCACTGTCAAAAATATCAGGTGTCAGACACCACTGTGCCAAATATCAGTAATCCGATATCACTTTACCAGATGTCAGGAATCAGACATCACTGTCACAAATATCTGGAAATGCACAAAACATTCACAAATATCAGGAATCAGATGTCACTGTCCCAAATATCAAAAATCGACATCACTGTCCCAAATGTCAGGGATCACTTAAATCCACCTCAAATCTCAGAATCCGGCACCGCTGGCACAAATTTCATGAATTGACAAAACTGTTACAAACATCCGGCATCAGACCCCACGTTGCAAATCTTAAGAAGCAGACACCATGGTCCCAATTATCAGGAGTGACACTAAACCGTCCCATATGCCAGGAATCGGAAACAACTATTGCAAATATCAGTAATCAGACATCATTGTCCGAAACATGGCAAATAGGACAAACCTGTCTGAAACATTAAGAATCAGACATCAGTGGCAAAATATCAGGATTCAGACACCACTGTTCCACATATCAGGCATCTCAATTCACTGTTCCAAACATCAGGATTCAGACATCATTGCCCCAAACATCAGGAAACAACCAAAACTGTATGAGTATCAGGAATCTCAATTCACCATCCTTAACATCGGGTTTCAGACTTCAATGCCCCAATTATGTGCAATCAGGCATCACTGTCCCAAATATCAGGATTCTGGCACCACTGTCCCGAATAAAACCAATGCGACACCACTATCCCAAATATCAGTTATCAGGCACCACTGTCTCAAATATAACGAAGAGAAACTACTGTGCCAATTATCTGGAATCAGGCATCACTGCCTCAAATATCAGGTAATAGAAAACACTATCCCAAATATCAGTAATCAGGTATCACTGTGCCAAATATCAGTAATCCGATATCACTTTACCAAATGTCAGGAATCAGACATCACTGTCACAAATATCTGGAAATGCACAAAACATTCACAAATATCAGGAATCAGATGTCACTGTCCCAAATATCAAAAATCGACATCACTGTCCCAAATGTCAGGGATCACTTAAATCCACCTCAAATCTCAGAATCCGGCATCGCTGGCACAAATTTCATGAATCAGACAAAACTGTTACAAACATCAGGCATCAGACACCATGTTCCAAATCTTAAGAAGCAGACTCCACGGTCCCAATTATCAGGAGTGACACTAAACCATCCCGTATGCCATGACTCGGAAACAACTGTTGCAAATATCAGGAATCAGACATCATTGTCCAAAACAGGGCGAATAGGACAAAACTGTCTGAAACATTAGGAATCAGACATCGTTTTCCCAAATATCAGGATTCAGACAACACTGTCCCAAATATCAGGAATCTCAATTTACCGTCCTTAACATTGGGATTCAGACATCAATGCCCCAACTATCAGTTATCAGGCATCACTATCCGAAATGTCAGGAATCAGTCACCACTGTCCCAAATTTCAGGAGTCAGACAAAACGGTCTGAAATATCAGGAATCTGCCATCACTGTCCCAAATAAAACCAATGTGACACCACCATCCCATGTATCAGTTAGCAGGCATCGCTGTCTCAAATATAATGAAGGAGACACTACTGTGCCAATTATCTGGAATAAGACATCACTGCCTCAAATATCAGGTATCAGACAACACTGTCCCAAAAGTCAGTAATTAGACATCACTGAAGCAAATATCAGGAAACAGCCACCACTGTAACAAATATCCAGAAATGCACAAAACATTCACAAATATCAGGAATCACATGTCACTATCCTGAATAGCAATAATCGACACCACGGTCCCAAATATCAGGAATCAAATAACACTGTACCAAATACAAGGAATCAGACATCACTGTCACATATATCCCGAAATGCCAAAAATTCACAAAAATCAGGAATCAGATGTCACTGTCACAAATATCAAAAAATGACATCACTGCCCCAATTAACAGGAATCACTTAAAGCTGCCTCAAATTTCAGAATCAGGCACCACTCTCACAAATATCACGAATCAGACAAAAGTGTTACAAACATCAGGAATCAGACATCATGTTCCAAAGATCAGGAAGCAGACACCACTGTCGCAAATATCAGGAATCAGACATCACTGTTAGAAGTGTCAGGAATCAGACACCATTGTCACAAATAATAGGAATCAGATATCAGGAAACTGGCACCAGTGTATCTAGTATCATAAATCATCCATCACTGTCCCATATATAACGAATGAGATACTACTGTGTGAATTATCTGGAATCAGACATCACTGCCTCAAAATCAGGAAACAGACATCACCGTCACAAATATCCAGAAACACACAAAACATTCACAAATATCAGCAATCGGTTCTCACTGTCCCAAATATCAAAAATCAACATCACTGCCCCCATGAACAGGAATCACTTAAAGCTGCCTCAAATATCAGAATCAGACACCACTCTTATAAATATCACGAATCAGACAAAAGTGTTACAAACATCAGGAATCAGATATCATGTTCCAAAGATCAGCAAGCCGACACAACTGTCCCAAATATCAGGAAGTAGACACCACTGTTACAAGTGTCTCGGAATTAGAATTCACTGTCCCAAACAACAGGAATCAGGCAAAACTATGCCAAACAGCAGGAATCTGGCACCAGTGTATCTAATATCATAAATCTGCCATCACTGTCCCAAATATAATGAATGAGGCACCACTGTGTCAATTTTCTGGAAAAAGACAGCACTGCCTCAAAATCAGGAAACAGACATCACTGTCACACATATCTTGAAAAGCACAAAACATTCACAAATATCAGGAATCTGATGTCACTGTCCCAAATAACCATAATCGACAACACTGTCAAAAAATATCAGGAAACAGATAGCACTGTACCAAATATCAGGAATCAGACATCATTGTTGCAAGTATCTGGAAATGCACAATACATTCACAAATATCAGGAATCAGATGCCACTGCCCCAAATATCAAAAATCGACATCACTGCCCCAATTAACAGGAATCACTTAAAGCTGCCTCAAATTTCAGAATCAGGCACCGCTTTCACAAATATCATGAATCACACAAAACTGTTACAAACATCAGCAATGAGACATCATGTTCTGAATGTCAGGAAACTGACACCACTGTTCCAAATGTCAGCAGTGACACAAAACTGTCCCATAATCCAGGAATCGGAAACTACTGTTGCAAATATCAGGAATCAGACATCACTGTCCCAAGTGTCAGGGATCACTTAAATCCACCTTAAATCTCAGAATCAGGCACTGCTGGCACAAATTTCATGAATGAGACAAGACTTTTACAAACATCAGGCATCAGACACCATGTTCCAAATATAAAGAAGCAGACACCATGGTCCCAATTATCAGGAGTGGCACTAAACCATCCCATATGCCAAGAATCAGAAACAACTGTTGCAAATATCAGGAATCAGACATCATTGTCCGAAATATGGTGAATAGGACAAAACTGTCCGAAACATTAGGAATCAAACATCACTGTACCAAATATCAGGATTCAGACAAGACTCTCCCAAATATCAGGAATCTCAATTCACCGTCCTTAACATTGGGATTCAGACATCAATGCCCCAACTATCAGTTATCAGGCATCACTGTCCGAAATGTCAGGAGTGAGACAAAACTGTCCGAAATATCAGGAAACTGCCATCACTGTCCCAAATAAAACCAATGGGACACCACCATCCCAAATATCAGTTAACAGGCATCACTGTCTCAAATATAACGAAGGAGACACTACTGTGCCAATTATCTGGAATCAGACATCACTGCCTCAAATATCAGGTATCAGACAACACTGTCCCAAAAGTCAGCAATTAGACATCACTATAGCAAACATCAAGAAACAGCCGCCACTGTCACAAATATCCAGAAATGCACAAAACATTCACAAATTTCAGGAATCACATGTCACTATCCTAAATAGCAATAATCCGCACCACTGTCCCAAATATCAGGAATCAAATTACACTGTACCAAATACAATGAATCAGACATCACTGTCCCACATATGTGTCAAAATTCACAAAAATCAGGAATCAGATGTCACTGTCACAAATATCTGGAAATGCAACAAACATTCACAAATATCAGGAATCAGATGCCACTGTTCCAAATATCAAAAATTGGCATCACTTTCCCAAATGTCAGGGATCACTTAAATCCACCTCAAATCTCAGAAACAGGCACTGCTGGCACAAATTTCATGAATGAGACAAGAATGTTACAAACATCAGGCATCATAAAAAACCATGTTCTAAATATTAAGAAGCAGACTCCACAATCCCCATTATCAGGAGTGACACTAAAATGTCCCATATGCCATGAATCGGAAACAACTGTTGTGAATATCAGGAATCAGACATCATTGTCCGAAACATGGTGAATAGAACAAAACTGTCCGAAACATTAGGAATCAGATATCACTGTACCAAATATCAGGAATCTCAATTCACCATCCTTAACATCGGGATTCAGACATCAATGCCCCAAATATCAGTTATCAGGCATCACTGTCCGAAATGTCAGGAATCAGACACCACGGCCCCAAATTTCAGGAATCATACAAAATGGTCTGAAATATCAGGAATCTGCCATCACTGTCCCAAATAAAACCAATGGGACACCACCATCCCAAATAGCAGTTAGCAGGCATCACTGTCTCAAATATAACGAAGGAGATACTACTGTGCCAATTATCTGGAATCAGACATCACTGCCTCAAATATCAGTTATCAGACAACACTGTCCTAAAAGTCAGTAATTAGACATCACTGTAGCAAATGTCAAGAAACAGCCACCACTGTCACAAATATCCAGAAATGCACAAAACATTCACAAATTTCAGGAATCACATATCACTATCCTAAATAGCAATAATCGACACCACTGTCCCAAATATCAGGAATCAAATAAAACTGTACCAAATCAGATATCATTGTCAAACATATCTGGAAATGCGCCAAAATTCACAAATATCAGGAATCAGATGTCACTGTCACAAATATCAAAAATAGACATCACTGCCCCAATTAACAGGAATCACATAAAGCTGTCTCAAATTTCAGAATCAGGCACCACTCTCACAAATATCACGAATCAGACAAAAATGTTACAAACATCAGGAATCAGACATCATGTTCCAAAGAACAGGAAGCAGTCACCACTGTCCCAAATATCAGGAATCAGACATCACTGTTACAAGTGTCAGGAATCAGAATTCACTGTCCCAAGCAACAGGAATCAGGCAAAACTATGCCAAATATAAGGAATCTGGCACCAGTGTATCTAATATCATAAATCAGCCATCACTGTCCCAAATATAACGAATGAGGTACTACTGTGTCAATTATCTGGAATCGGACATCACTGCCTCAAAATCAGCAAATAGACATCATTGTCAAACATATCCAGAAAAGCACAAAACATTCACAAATATCAGGAATCAGATGTCACTGTCCCAAATAACAATAATCGACAACATTGTCAAAAAATATCAGGAAACAGATAGCACTGTACCAAATATCAGGAAACAGACATAATTTCGCAAATATCTGGAAATGCACAATACATTCACAAATATAAGGAATCAGATGTCACTGTCCCAAATATCAAAAATCGACATCACTGCTCCAATTAGCAGGAATCACTTAAAGCTGCCTCAAATTTCTGAATCAGGCACCACTCTCACAAATATCACGAATCAGACAAAACTGTTACAAACATCAGGAATGAGACATCATGCTCCAAATGTCAGGAAACTGACACCACTGTTCCAAATGTCAGCAGTGACACAAAACTGTCCCATATCCCAGGAATCGGAAACTATTGTTGCAAATAACCGGAATCAGACATCTCCGTCCTAACATGAGGAATATGCCAAAACTGTCCTAAACATTAGGATTCAGACATCAGCATCCCAAATATGAGGAATTAGACACCACCGTCCAAAATATCAGCAATCTCAATTCAATTTCCCAAATGTCAAGAATCAGGTTTCATTGACCCATACATCAGGAATCAGCCAGCACTGTAACAAATATCAAGAATCTCAATTCACTGTCCCCAACATCAAGAATCAAACATCATTGTCTCAATTATCAGGAATCAGCTATCACTGTCCAAATATCAGCAATCAGACATCACTGCCCCAATTATCAGTAATCAGGCATCACTTCTTGAAATACAATGAACCAGACACAACTCTCCCAAATATCCAGAATCAGACATCAATGCCCCAAATATCAGCAATCACGCATCACTGAACTAAATATCAGGAATCCGACACCACTGTACCAAAAATAACCAATGAGACACCACTACCACAAATATTAGTTATCAGGCATCAATGTCCCAAATATCAAGAATCAGACAAACACTGTATAGACATCAGGAATATCAATTCACTGTGCTAAACATCAGGAATCAGACCTCATTGCCCCAAATGTCAGCAATCAGGCATCACTGTCCCAAATATCAGGAATCTGCCATCACCATCCCAAATAAAACCAATGAAACACCACTATCACAAATATCAGTTATCAGGCATCACTGTCTCAAATAAAACGAATGCAACACTATTCTGCCAATAATCTGGAATCAGAACTCACTGCCTCAAATATCAGATATCAGACAACAATGTCCCAAAAGTCAGTAATCGGACATCAATGTACCAAATATCCGGAAACAGGCATCACTGTCACTAATATCCAGAAATGCACAAAACATTCACAAATATCAGGAATCAGATGACACTGTCTCAAATATCAAAAATCGATATCAATGCCCCAATTAACAGGAATGAATCAAAGCTGTCTAAAATTTCAGAATCAGGCACCACTCTCGCAAATATAACGAATCAGACAAGGGTGATACAAACATCAGGAACCTGACATCATGTTCCAAAGATCAGGAAGCAGACACCACTGTCCCAGATATCAGGAATCAGACATCACTGTTACAAGTGTCAGGAATCAGAATTCACTGTCTCAAGCAACAGGAATCAGCTAAAACTATGCCAAATATAAGGAATCTGGCACCAGTGTATCTAATATCATAAATATGCCATCACTGTCCCAAATATAATGAATGAGGTACTACGGTGTCAATTATCTGGAATCGGACATCACTGCCTCAAAATCAGGAAACAGACATGACTGTCACACATATCCAGAAAAGCACAAAACATTCACAAATATCAGGAATCAGACACCACTGTCCCAAATTTCAAGAGTCAGACAAAACTGTCTGAAATATCAGGAATCTGCCATCACTGTCCCAAATATAACCAATGACACACCACTATCCCAAATATCAGTTATCAGGCATCACTGTCTCAAATATAACGAAGGAGACACTACTGTGCCAATTATCTGGAATCAGACATCACTGCCTCAAATATCAGGTGTCAGACATCACTGTCCCAAATGTCAGTAATCAGACTTCACTGTACCAAGTATCAGGAAACAGCCACCACTGTCACAAATATCCAGAAATGCACAAAATATTCACAAATATCAGGATTCAGATGTCACTGGCCCAAATATCAATAATCGACACCACTGTCCCAAATATCAGGAATCAAATAAAACTGTACCAAATACAATGAATCAGACATCGCTGTCACAAATAACCAGAAATGCACCAAAATTCACAAAAATCTGGAATCGGATGTGACTGTCCCAAATATCAAAAATCGACATCACTGCCCCAATTAACAGGAATGACTTTAAGCTGCCTCAAATTTCAGAATCAGGCACCACTCTCACAAATATTAAGAATCAGACAAACGTATTACAAACATCAGGAATCGGACATCATGTTCCAAAGATCAGGAAGCAGACACCACTGTGCCAAATATCAGGAATCAGACATCACTTATATAAGTGTCAGGAATCAGAAATCACTGTCCCAAACAACAGGAATCAGGCAAAACTGTGCCAGACATTAGGAATCTGGCACTAGTGTATCTAATATCATAAATCAGCCATCACTGTCCCAAATATAATGAATGATACACTACTGTGTCAATTATCTGGAAACAGACATCAGTGCCTCAAAATCAGGAAACAGACATCACTGTCACAAATATCTGGAAACGCACAAAACATTCACAAATATCAGCAATCAGATGTCACTGTCCCAAATATCAATAACTGTCACCACTGTCACAAATATCAGGAAACAAATAGGACTGTACAAAATATGAGAAACAGACATCATTGTCGCCTATATCTGGAAATGCACAAAACATTCACAAATATCAGGAATCAGACGTCACTGTCCCAAACATCAAAAATCGACATCACTGCCCCAATCCACAGGAATCACTTAAAGCTGCCTCAAATTTCAGAATCAGGCACCGCTCTCACAAATATCACGAATCAGACAAAACTGTTACAAACATCAGGAATCAGACATCATGTTCCAAATGTCAGGAAGCAGACACCACTGTCCCAAATGTAAAAGTGACACAAAATTGTACCATATGCCAGTAATCGGAAACTATTGTTGCAAAAATCCAGAATCAGACATCGCTGCCATAACATGAGGAATATGCCACAATTGTCCAAAACATTAGGATTCAGACATCACCATCCGAAATATGAGGAATTAGACACCACTGTCCAAAATATCAGCAATCTCAATTCAATGTCCCCAAAATCAAGAATCAAAAATCA
This sequence comes from Isurus oxyrinchus, assembly GCA_026770705.1. NCBI lineage: Eukaryota > Metazoa > Chordata > Chondrichthyes > Lamniformes > Lamnidae > Isurus > Isurus oxyrinchus. The sequence goes on along the minus strand of JANJGN010000007.1, from coordinate 84,105,010 downwards.
TTGTCCCGATTATAAGGAATCAGCTATCACTGTCCCAAATATCAGCAATCAGACATCATTGCCCCCATTATCAGGAATCAGGCATCGCTGCCACAAATAACAGGAACCAGACACAACTCTCCCAAATATCTGGAATCAGACAGCAATGCCCCAAATATCAGCAATCAGGCATCACTGTCCCAAATATCAGGAATCCAAAACAACGGCCCGAAAAAGAACCAATGAGAAACTACTATCAGAAATATCAGTTATCAGGCATCACGGTCCCAAATGTCAGGAATCCGACACGACTGTCTCAATTTTCAAGAATCAGGCATCGCTACCTCAAATAACAGGATTCAGACACAACTGTCCCAAATATCCGGAATCAGACACCACTGTCCCGAATAAAACCAATGAGACACCATTATCCCAAATATCAGTTAACAGGCATCACTGTCCCAAATGTCAGGAATCAGACACCACTGTCCCAAATTTCAAGAGTCAGACAAAACTGTCTGAAATATTAGGAATCTGCCATCACTGTCCCAAATATAACCAATGAGACACCACTATCCCAAATATCAGTTATCAGGCATCACTGTCTCAAATATAATGAAGACAACACTACTGTGTCAATTATCTGGAATAAGACATTACTGCCTCTAATATCAGGTATCAGACAACACTGTCCCAAAAGTCAGTAATCAGACAACACTGTACCAAATATCAGGAAACAGCCACCACTGTCACAAATATCCAGAAATGCACAAAACATTCACAAATATCAGGATTCAGATGTCACTGTCCCAAATATCAATAATCGACACCACTGTCCCAAGTATCAGGAATCAAATAACACTGTACCAAATACAAGGAAGCAGACATCACTGTCACAAATATCAGGAAATGCACCAAAATTCACAAAAAACAGGAATCAGATGTCACTGTCATGAATATCAAAAATTGACATCACTGCCCCAATTAACAGGAATAACTTAAAGCTGCCACAAATTTCAGAATTACGCACCACTCTCACAAATATCAAGAATCAGACAAACACTGTATAGACATCAGGAATATCAATACACTGTGCTAAACATCAGGAATCAGACCTCATTGCCCCAAATATCAGCAATCAGGCATCACTGTCCCAAATATCAGGAATCTGCCATCACCATCCCATATAAAACCAATGAAACACCACTATCACAAATATCAGTTATCAGGCATCACTGTCTCAAATAAAACGAATGCAACACTATTCTGCCTATAATCTGGAATCAGAACTCACTGCCTCAAATATCAGGTATCAGACAACACTGTCCCAAAAGTCAGTAATCAGACATCAATGTACCAAATATCCGGAAACAGGCATCACTGTCACTAATATCCAGAAATGCACAAAACATTCACAAATATCAGGAATCAGATGTCACTGTCCCAAATATCAAAAATCGATATCAATGCCCCAATTAACAGGAATGAATCAAAGCTGCCTAAAATTTCAGAATCAGGCACCACTCTCGCACATATAACGAATCAGACAAGGGTGATAAAAACATCCGGAACCTGACATCATGTTCCAAAGATCAAGAAGCAGACACCACTGTCCCAGATATCGGGAATCAGACATCACTGTTACAAGTGTCAGGAATCAGAATTCACTGTCTCAAGCAACAGGAATCAGGCAAAACGATGCCAATTATAAGGAATCTTAGTGTATCGAATATCATAAATCAGCCAATACTGTCCCAAATATCCAGAAAAACACAAAACATTCACAAATATCAAGGATCAGATGTCATTGTCCCAAATATCAATAATTGACACCACTGTCACAAATATCAGGGAACAGATAGGACAGTATGAAATATCAGGAAACAGACATCATTGTCACCAATATCGGTAAATGCACAAAACATTCAGACATATCAGGAATCAGATGTCACTGTCCCAAATATCAAAAATCGACATCATTGCCCCAATTAACAGAAATCACGTAAAGCTGCCTCAAATTTCATAATCAGGCACCGCTCTCACAAATATCCCGAATCAGACAAAACTGTTACAAACATCAGGAATCAGCCATCATGTTCCAAATGTCAAGAACCAGACACCACTGTCCCAAATGTCAGCAGTGACACAAAACTGTACTATATGTCAATAATCGGAAACAATTGTTGCAAATATCAGGAATCAGACATCGCTGCCATAACTTGAGGAATATGCCACAATTGTCCAAAACATTAGTATTCAGACATCACCATCCCAAATATGAGGAATTAGACACCACTGTCCAAAATATCAGCAATCTCAGTTCAAGTTCCCAAACATCAAGAATCAGGTTTCATTGACCCACACATGAGGAAACAGCCAGCACTGTAGCAAATATCAGGAATCTCAATTCACTGTCCCCAACATCAAGAATCAAAAATCATTGTCCCAATTATAAGGAATCAGGCATCACTGTCCCAAATGTCAGGAATCAGGCACCACTGTCCCAAATTTCAAGAGTGGGAGAAAACTGTCTGAATTATCAGAAATCTGCCATCATTGTCCCAAATAAAACCAATGAGACACCACTATCCCAAATATCAGTTATCATGCATCACTGTCTCAAATATAAAGAAGGAGACACCACTGTAATTATCTGCAACCAGACATCACTGCCTCTAATATCAGGTATCAGACAACATTGCCCAAAAGTCAGTAATCAGACAATACTGTACCAAATATCAAAAAACAGCCACCACTGTCACAAATATCCAGAAATGCACAAAACATTCACAAATATCAGTATTTAGATGTCACTGTCCCAAATATCAATAATCGACACAACCCTCCCAAATATCAGGAATCAAATAAAACTGTACCAAATACAAGGAATCAGACATCACTTTCACAAATATCTGGAAATGCACCAAAATACACAAAAATCAGGAATCGGTTGCCACTGTCACAAATATAAAAAATTGACATCACTGCCCCAATTAACAGGAATGACTTAAAGCTGCCTCAAATTTCAGCATCAGGCAACATTCTCACAAATATCACGAATGAGATGAAGGTGATACAAACATCAGGAACCAGACATCATGTTCCAAAGATCAGGAAGCAGACACCACTGTCCCAGATATCAGGAATCAGACATCACTGTTACAAGTATCAGGAATCAGAATTCACTGACCCAAGCAACAGGAATCAGGCAAAACTATGCCAAACATAAGGAATCTGGCACCAGTGTATCTAGTATCATAAATCTGCCATCACTGTCCCAAATATAACAAATGAGACATTACTGTGTCAATTATCTGGAATCAGACATCACTGCCTCAAAATCAGGAAACAGACATCACTGTCACAAATATCCAGAAAAGCACAAAACGTTCACAAATATCAGGTATCCGATGTCACTGTCCCAAATATCAATAATCAAAAGCATTGTCACAAATATCAGGAAACAGATATCAATGTACCAAATATCAGGAAACAGACATCACTGTCGCAAATATCCGGAAATGCACAAAACATTCACAAATATCAAGAATCAGATGTCACTGTCCCAAATATTAAAAATCGACATCACTGCTCCAATTAAAAGGAATCACTTAAAGCTGCCTCAAATTTCAGTATAAGGCACCGCTCTCACAAATATCACGAATCAGACAAAACTGTTATGAACATCAGGAATCAGACATCATGTTCCAAATGTCTGGAAGCAGACACCACTGTCCCAAATGTCAGGAGTGAAACAAAACTATCCCAAATGCCAGGAATCCGAAACTACTGTTGCAAATATCAGGAATCAGACATCACTCTCCTAATATGAGGAATATGCCAAAACTGTCCAAAACATTCGGATTTAGACATCACCATCCCAAATATGAGGAATTAGACACCAGTGTCCAAAATATCAGGATTCTCAATTCACTTTTCCAAACATTATGAATCAGATTTCATTGACCCACACATCAGGAATCAGCCAGCACTGTAACAAATTTCACGAAAATCAATTCACTGTCCAAACATCAGGAATCAAACATCATGTTCCAAAGATCAGGAAGCAGACACCACTGTCCCAGATATCAGGAATCAGACATCACTGCTAGATGTGTCAGGAATCAGAATTCACTCTTCCAAACAACAGGAATCTGGCAAAACTGTGCCAAACATCAGGAATCTGGCACCAGTGTATCTAATATTGTACATCAGCCATCACTGTCCAAATTATAACGAATGAGACACTACAGCGTCAATTATCTGGAAAGAGAGATCACTGCCTCAAAATTAGGAAATAGACATCACTGTCACAAATATCCTGAAATGCACAAATCATTCACAAATATCAGGAATCTGCTGTCACTGTCCCAAATAACAATAATCAACACCGCTGTCACATATATCAGGAAACAGATATCACTGTACCAAATGTCAGGAAACAGACACCACTGTTGCAAATATCCAGAAATGCACAATACATTCACAAATATTAGGAATCAGATGTCACTGCCCCAAATATCAAAAATCGACATCACTGCTCCGATAAACAGGAAACACTTAAAGCTGCCTCAAATTTCAGAATCAGGCACCGCTCTCACAAATATCATGAATCAGACAAAAGTGGTACAAACATCAGGAATTAGACATCATGTTCCAAATGTCCGGAAGCAGACATCACTGTCCCAAATTTCAGGAGTGAAACAAAACTGTCCCATATGCCAGGAATCAAACATTACTATTGCAAATATCAGGTATCAGTCATCACTTTCCTAATATGAGGAATATGCCAAAGCTATCCAAAACATTAGGATTCAGACATCACCATCCCAAATATGAGGAATTAGACACCACTGTCCAAAATATCAGGAATCACAATTCAGTTTCCCAAACATCAGGAATCAGGTTACATTGACCCACACATCAGGAAAAAGCCAGTACTGTAAACAAATTTCAGGAATCTCAATTCACTGTCCCAAACATCAGGAATCAAACATCATTGTCCCAATTATCAGGAATCAGCTATCACTGTCCCAAATATCAGCAATCAGGCATCACTGCACCAATTATCAGTAATCAGGCATCGCTGCCTCAAATAACAGGGACCAGTCAGCACTCTCCCAAATATCAGGAAACAGACATCACTGCCTCAAATATCAGGAATCAGACACCATTGTCACAAATATCAGGAATCAGATGTCATTGTACCAAATATCAGGAATTAGATGTCACTGTACCAAATATCATGAATCAGACATAACTGTCACAAACATCAGGAATCAGAAATCAGTGTACCATATATCAGGAATCAGAGATCAACACCCCAAATATCAGGGATCACAATGTGCAAACCCAAACATCAGGAATCAGACATCATTGCTCCAAATGTAAGGAAATAGATATCACTGCCCCAGCATCCGGAATCAGACATCATTGTCACAAATATTAGGAATCAGACATCACTGCCAAAATATCAGGAATCATACATCACTGTCCAAAATATCAAGAAGCACACAAAACTCTTCCCAATATCAGAAAACAACTAGAATTTCTCAAATATCAGGAATCAGCCATCGCTGTCCCAAATATAATGAATGAGACACCAGTGTCACAAATATCTGGAATCAGACACCACTATCTCAAATATCAGTAATCAGATATCACTGTGCCAAATATCAGGAATCAGGCATCACTGTCAAAAATGTCAGGTATCGGACACCTCTGTCCCAAATATCAGCAATCAGATATCACTTTACCAAATGTCATGAATCAGACATCACTGTCCTAAATATCTGGAAATGCACAAAACATTCACAAATATCAGGATTCAGATGTCACTGCCCCAAATATCAAAAATCGACATCACTGTCCCAAATGTCAGGGATCACTTAAAACAACCTCAAATCTCAGAATCAGGCACCGCTGTCACAAATTTCATGAATGAGACAAGACTGTTACAAACATCAGGCATCAGACAATATGTTCCAAATATTAAGAAGCAGGCACCACCGTCCCAGATCTCAGGAGTGACACTAGAATGTCCCAAATGCCAAGAATCAGACACAACTGTTGCAAATATCAGGATCAGGCATCACTGTCCGAAACACGACGAATAGGACAAAACTGTGTAAAACATTAGGAATCAGACATCACTGTCCCAAATATCAGGATTCAGACAGCGCTGTTTCAAATATCAGGCATCTCAATTCACTGTTCCAAACATCACGAATCAGACATATCAAAAATCGATATCACTGCCCCAATTAACAGGAATCACTTAAAGCTACCTCAAATTTCAGAATCAGGCACCACTCTCACAAATATCACGAATTCGACAAAAGTGTTACAAACATCAGGAATCAGACATCATGTTCCAAAGATCAGGAAGCAGGCACCACTGTCCCAGATATCAGGAATCAGAAAGCACTGTTACAAGTGTCAGGAATCAGAAATCACTGTCCCAAACAACAGTACTCGGGCAAAACTGTGCCAAACATCAGGAATCTGGCAGCAGTGTATCTAATATCATAAATCAGCCATCACTGTCCCAAATATTACGAATGAGACTTTACTGTTTCAATTATCTGGAATCAGACAACTCTGTCCCAAATATCAGGAAACAGACATCACTGTCACAAATATCCTGAAACACACAAAACATTCACAAATATCAGGAATCAGATGTCACTGTCGTAAATATCAAAAATCGACATCACTGTCCCAAATATCAGGGATGGCTTAAATCCAACTCAAATTTCAGAATCAGGCACCGCTTTCACAAATTTCATGAATCAGACAAAACCGATACAAACATCAGGCATCAGACAGCATGTTCCAAATATTAATTAGAAGACACCACGGTCCCAAACATCAGGAGAGAGCCTAAACCATCCCATATGCCAGGAATCGGAAACAACTGTTGCAAATATCAGGAATCAGACATCAATGTCCGAAACATGGTGAATAGGACAAAACTCCCCAAAACATTAGAAAACAGACATCACTGTCTCAAATATGAGAATTGAAACACCACTGTCCCAAATATCAGGCATCTCAATTCACTGTTTCAAACATCAGGATTCAGACATCATTGCCCCAAACATCAGGAAACTGCTCAAACTGTATACATATAAAGAGTCTCAATTCACTGTCCTTAACATTAGGAATCAGACATCATTGCCCCAAATATCAGCAATCAGACATCTCTGTCCCAAATATCAGGAATCAGACACCACTGTCTCAAATTTTAGGAGTAAGGCAAAACTGTCCGAATTATCAGCAATCTGCCATCAATGTCCCAAATAAAACAAATGAGACACCAGTATCCCAAATATCAGTTATCAGGCATCACTGTCTCAAATATAACAAATGTGACAAAACTGTGCCAATTATCTGGAATCAGACATCACTGTCTCAATTATCAGGTATCAGACAACACTGTCCCAAATATCAGGAAACAGACATCACTGTCACAAATATCCAGAAATGCACAAAACATTCACAAATAACAGGAATCAGATGCCACTGTCCCAAATATCAAAAATCGACAACACTGCCCCAATAAACAGGAATCACTTAAATCTGCCTCAAATTTCAGAATCAGGGACCACTCTCACAAATATCACGAATCAGTCAAAACTGTTACAAACATCAGGAATCAGACATCATGTTCCAAGTATCAGGAAGCAGACACCACTGTCACAAATATCAGGAAACAGACATCACTGTCCTAACATGAGGTATATGCCAAAACTGTCCAAAACATCAGGATTCAGAATGATCATACATAACATGAGGAATTAGACAAAATTGTCCAAAATATCAGGAATCTCAATTCACTGTCCCAAACATCAGGAATCAAACATCATTATCCCAATTATCAGGAATCAGCTATCAATGTCCCAAATATCAGCAATCAGCCATCACTGCCCCAATTATCAGTAATTAGGCATCGCTGCCTCAAATAACAGGAAACAGACACCAATCTCCCAAATATCTGGAATCAGACATCACTGCCTCAAAAATCAGGAATCAGACATCATTGTCACAAATATCAGGAATCAGATGTCACTGTACCAAATATCAGGAATCAGACATAACTGCCAGAAGAATCAGGAATCAGATATCACTGTACCAAATATCAGGAATCAGACATCAACACCCCAAATATCAGGGATCACAACGTGCAGACCCTAACATCAGTAATCAGAAAGTATTGACCCTAATATAAGGAAATAAATATCACTGCCCCTGCATCACGAATCAGACCTCATTGTCACTAATATTAGGAATCAGACATCACAGCGCAAATATCAGGTATCATACCTCAGTGTCCTAAATATTAGGAAGCACACAAAACTCTCCCAAATATCAGGAAAAAAACCAGAATTTCTCAAATATCAGCAATCAGCCATCACTGTCCCAAGTATAACGAATGAGACACCACTGTCACAAATATCTGGAATCAGACATCCCTGCCTCAAATATCAGGTATCAGACAGCAGTATCCCACATGTCACTAATCAGATAACACTGTCCCAAACATCTGGAATCAAACATCATTGTCCCAATTATCAGGAATCAGCTATCACTGTCCCAAATATCAGCAATCAGACATCAGTGCCCCAATTATCAGTAATCAGGCATTGTTGCCTCAAATAACAGGAATGACACACCATTCTCCCAAATATCTGGAATCAGATATCTCTGCCTCAAATATCAGGAATCCGACACCATTGTCACAAATATCAGGAATCAGATGTCACTGTACCAAATATTAGGAATCAGACATAACTGTCACAAGCATCAGGAATCAGATATCACTGCACCAAATATCAGGAATCAGACATCAACACCCCAAATATCAGCAATCACAATGTGCAAACCCTAACAGCAGGAATGAGACATCATTGTCCCAAATACAAGGAAATAGCTATTACTGACCCAGAATCCGGAATCAGACATTATTGTCACAAATATCAGGAATCAGACATCAGTGTCACAAGTATCTGGACATGCAGAAAACATTGGCAAATATCAGGAATTTGGCGTCACTGTACCCAATATCAAAAATCGACATCACTGCCCCAATTAACTGGTATCACTTAAAGCTGCCTCAAATTTCAGAATCAGGGACCACTCTCACAAATATCAGGAATAAGACAAATGTGTTACAAGCATCAGGCATCAGACATCATGTTCCAGAAATCAGGAAGCAGACACCACTGTCCCAAAAATCAGGAATCAGACAACACTGTTACAAGTGTCAGGAAACCGAATTCACTGTCCTAAACAACAGGAATCAGGCAAAACAGTGCCAAACATCAGGAATCTGGCATCAGTGTATCTAAGATCATAAATCAGCCGTCACCCTTCCATTTATAGTGAATGAGGCACTACGGTGTCAATTATCTGGAATCAGACATCACTGCCTCAAAATCAGGAAACAGACATCATTGTCACAAATATCCAGAAAAGCACAAAACATTCACAAATATCAGGAATCAGATGTCACTGTCCCAAATATCAATAATCGACACCACTGTCACAAATTAAGGAAACAGACATCACTGCCATAAATATCCAGAAACGCACAAAACATTCACAAATATTAGGAGTCAGATGTCACTGTCATAAATAGCAAAAATCAACATCACTGCCCCAATTAACTGGAATCACTTAATGCTGCCTCATATTTCAGAATCATGAACTGCTCTCACAAATATCACGAATCAGACAATATTGATACAAACATCAGGAATCAAACATCATGTTCAAAATGTCAGAAAGCAGACACCATTGTTCCAAATGTCAGGAGTGACACAAAACTGTCCCATATGATAGGAATCAGAAAATACTGATGCGAATATCAGGAATCAGACATCACTGTCCTAACATGAGGTATATGCCAAAACTGTCCAAAACATCAGGATTCAGACATCACCATGCATAACATAAGGAATTGGACAAAACTGTCCAAAATATCAGGAATCTCAATTCACTGTCCCAAACATCAGGAATCAGACATCACTGCCTCAAATATCAGGAATCAGACACCATTGTCACAAATATCAGAAATCAGATATCACTGTACCAAATATCAGGAATCAGTTATCATCACCCCAAATATCAGTAATCAGTAATCAGCTATCAATGTCCCAAATATCAGCAATCAGACATCTCTGCCTTAAATATCAGGTATCAGACAACACTGTCCCAAAAGTCAGTAATCAGACATCACTGTACCAAATATCAGGACAAGCCACCACTGTCACAAATATCCAGAAATGCACAAAACATTCACAAATATCAGGATTCAGTTGTCACTGTCCCAAATATCAATAATTGACACAACTGTCCCAAATATCAGGAATCATATAACAATGTACCAATTACAATGAATCAGTCATCTCTGTCACAAATATTCAGAAATGCACCAAAATTCACAAAAATCAGGAATCGGATGTCACTGTCACAAATATCAAGAAACGACATCACTGCCCCAATTAACAGGAATCACATAAAGCTGCCTCAAATTTCAGCATCAGGCAACATTCTCACAAATATTACGAATGAGACGAAGGTGATACAAACATCAGGAACCAGACATCATGTTCCAAAGATCAGGAAGCAGACACCACTGTCACAAATATCAGGAAACAGACATCACTGTCGCAAATATCCAGAAACTCACAAAACATTCACAAATATTAGGAGTCAGATGTCACTGTCCTAAATATCAAAAATCGACATCACTGCCCCAATTAACTGGAATCACTTAATGCTGCCTCAAATTACAGAGTCATGAACTGCTCTCACAAATATCACGAATCAGACAAAACTGTTACAAACATCAGGAATCAGACATCATGTTCAAAATGTCAGGAAGCAGACACCACTGTCCCAAATGTCAGGAGTGACACAAAACTGCCCCATATGATAGGAATCAGAGTATACTGTTGCAAATATCAGGAATCAGACATCACTGTAGTATATTGAGGTATTTGCCAAAACTGTCCAAAACATCAGTATTCAGACGTCACCATCCCTAATATGAGGAATTAGACAAAACTGTGCAAAATATCAGCAATCTCAATTCACTGTCCCAAACATCAGGAATTAGGTTTCATTGACCCACAAATCAGGAATCAGCCAGCACTGTAACAAATTTCAAGAATCACAATTCACTGTCACAGACATCAGGAATCAAACATCATTGCCCCAATTATCAGGAATCAGCTATTAATGTCCCAAATATCATTAATGTGACATCACTGCCCCAATTATCAGTTAGCAGGCATCGCTGGCTCAAATAACAGGAAACAGACACCAATCTCCCAAATATCTGGAATCAGACATCACTGCATCAAAATCAGGAAACAGACATCACTGTTGCAAATATCCAGAAACACACAAAACATTCACAAATATTAGGAGTCAGATGTCACTGCCCTAAATATCAAAATCGACATCACTGCCCCAATTAACTGGAATCACTTAATGCTGCCTCAAATTTCAGAGTCATGAACTGCTCTCACAAATATCACGAAACAAACAAAACTGTTACAAACATCAGGAATCAGACATCATGTTCAAAATGTCAGGAATCAGACATCACTGTCCTAAATTGAGGTATTTGCCAAAACTGTCCAAAACATCAGTATTCAGACCTCACCATCCCTAATATGAGGAATTAGACAAAACTGTCCAAAATATCAGCAATCTCAATTTACTGTCCCAAACATCAGGAATCAGGTTTCATTGACCCACAAATCAGGAATCAACCAGCACTGTAACAAATTTCAAGAATCACAATTCAATGTCCCAAACAACAGGAGTCAAACATCAAAAACAAAAACAGAATTACCTGGAAAAACTCAGCAGGTTTGGCAGCATCGGCGGAGAAGAAAAGAGTTGACGTTTCGAGTCCTCATGACCCTTCGACAGAACTTGATTTCGAGTCCAAGAAAGAGTTGAAATATAAGTTGGTTTAAGGTGTGTGTGTGGGGGGCAGAGAAATAGAGAGAGGGGGGGGGGGGGTGTGGTTGTAGGGACAAACAAGCAGTGATAGAAGCAGATCATCAAAAGATGTCAGCGACAATGGTACAAAAGAACACATAGGTGTTAAAGTTAAAGTTGGTGATATTATCTAAACGAATGTGCTAATTAAGAATGGATGGTAGGGCACTCAAGGTACAGCTCTAGTGGGGGTGGAGGGAGCATCATTGCCCCAATTATCAAGAATCAGCTATTAATGTCCCAAATATCATTAATGTGACATCGCTGCCCCAATTATCAGTAAGCAGGCATCGCTTCCTCAAATAATAAGAAACAGACACCAATCTCCTAAATATCTGCAATCAGACATCACTGCCTCAAATATCAGGATTCAGACGCCATTGTTACCAATATCAGGAATCAGATGTCACTGTACCTAATATCATGAATCAGACATAACTGTCACAAGCATCAGGAATCAGATATCTCTGTACCAAATATCAGGAATCAGAAATGAAGACCCCAAATATCAGGGATCACAACGTGCAAACTCTAACATCAGGAATCAGACAGCATTGCCCCATAATTAAGGAAATAGGTATCACTGCCCCTGCATCACGAATCAGACCTCATTGTCACAAATATTAGGAATCAGACATCACTGCACAAATATCAGGTATCATACATCACGGTACTAAACATCAGGAAACACACAAAACTCTCCCAAATATCAGAAAACATACCAGAATTTCTCAAATATCAGCAATCAGTCATCACTGTCCTAAATATAACGTATGAGACACCACTGTCATAAATATCTGGAATCAGACATCACTGCCTCAAATATCAGGTATCAAACAGCACTATTCCATATATCAGCAATCACATAACACTGTCCCAAACATCAAGAATCAAACATCATTGTCCCAATTATCAGGAATCAGCTATCACTGTCCCAAATATCAGCAATCAGACATCACTGCCACAATTATCAGTAATCAGGCATCGCTGCCTCAAATAACAGGAACCAGACACCACTCTCCCATATATCTGGAACCAGACATCACTGCCTCAAATATTAGGAATCAGACACCATTGTCACAAATATCACGAATCAGGTGTCACTGTGCCAAATGTCAGGAAACAAACATATCTGTCACAAGCATCAGGAATCAGATATCACTGTACCAAATATCAGGAATCAGACATCAACACCAAATATCAGGTATCACAATGTGCAAACCCTAACATCAGGAATCAGACATCATTGCCCCAAATACAAGCTATCACTGATCCAGAATCAGGAATCAGACATCATTGTGACAAAAACCACGAATCAGACATCAGTGTCTCAAGTATCCAGAAATGCACAAAACATTCGCAAATATCAGGAATCAGATGTCACTGTCCCAAATATCAATAAATGACACCACTGTCCCAAATATCAGGAATCAAATATCACTGTACTAAATGTCAGGAAAGAGAAAACATTGTCACAAATATCTGGAAATGAATCAAACATTCACAAATATCAGGAATCAGATGTCACTGTACCAAATATCAGGAATTAGATGTCACTGTCCAAATATCATGAATCAGACATAACTGTCTCTAGTATCAGGAATCAGATATCACTGTACCAAATATCAGGAATCAGACATCAAAACCCCAAATATCAGGGATCACAATTTGCAAACCCTAACATCAGGAATCAGACATCATTGCCCCAAGTACAAGGAAATAGCTATCACTGACCCAGAATCAGGAATCAGACATCATTGTCACAAAAACCAGGAATCAGACATCAGTGTCACAAGTATCAGGAGATGCGCAAAACATTCACAAATATCAGGAATCAGATGTCACTGTCCCAAATATCAATAATCGACACCACTGTTCCAAATATCAGGAATCAAATATCACTGTACTAAATGTCAGGAAAGAGACAACACGGTCACAAATATCTAGAAATGCACCAAACATTCACAAATATCAGGAAACAGACATCACTGTAGTAAATATCAGGAAACAGACATCACTGTCACAAATATCAGGAATCAGCCATTACTGTTTCAAGTGTCAGGAATCAGAAATCACTGCCCCAAGCAACAGGAATTAGGCAAAATTGTGCCAAACATCAGATATCTGGCACCAGTGTATCTAATGTTGTAAATCAGCCATCACTGTCCCAATTATAATGCATGAGACACTACTGTGTCAAGAATCTGGAATCAGACATCACTGCCTCAAAATCAGGAACAGAGAACACTGTGACAAATATCCAGAAATGCACAAAACATTCACAAATATCAGGAATCAGATGTCACTGTCCCAAATATCAGGAATCAAATATCACTATACTAAATATCAGTAATCAGGCAACACTGTGACAAATATCCAGAAATGCACCAAACATTCAGAAATATCATGAATCAGATGTCACTGTCCCAAATTTCAAAAAACGACATCACTGCCCCAATTAACAGGAATCACTAAAAGCTGACTCCAATTTCAGAATCAGGCAACACCCTCAGAAATATCACAAATCAGATAAAAGTGTGACAAACATCAGGAATCAGACATCATGTTCCAAGTATCAGGAAGCAGACACCACTGTCACAAATATCAGGAAACAGACATCACTGTCGCAAATATCCAGAAACGCAGAAAACATTCACAAATATTAGGAGTCAGATGTCACTGTCCTAAATACCAAAAATCGACATCACTGCCCCAATTAACTGGAATCACTTAAAGCTGCCTCAAATTTCAGTATCAGGAACCGCTCTCACAAATATCATGAATCAGACAAAACTGTTACAAACATCAGGAATCAGACATCATGTTCAAAATGCCAGGAAGCAGACACCACTGACCCAAATGTCAGGAGTGACACAAAACTGTCCCGTATGTTAGGAATCGGAAAATACTGTTGCAAATGTCAGGAATCAGACATCACCATCCCTAATATGAGGAATTACACAAAACTGTCCAAAATATCAGGAATCTCAATTCACTGTCCCAAACAACAGGAATCAGGTTTCATTGACCCACAAATGAGGAATCAGCCAGCACTGTAACAAATTTCATAAATCTCAATTTACTTTCCCAACATCAGGAATCAAACATCATTGTCCCAAATATCAGGAATCAGCTTTTAATTTCCCAAATATCAGCAATCAGACATCACTGCCCCAATTATCAGTAATCAGGCATCGCTGCCTCAAATAACAGGAAACAGTCACCAATCTCCCAAATATCTGGAATCAGACATCACTGCCTCAAATATCAGGAATCAGACACCATTGTCACAAATATCAGGAATCAGATGTCACTGTACCTAATATCAGGAATCAGACATAACTGTCACAAGCAGCAGGAATCAGATATCACTGTACCAAATATCAGGAATCAGATATCAACACCCCAAATATCAGGGATCACAATGTACAAATCCTAACATCAGGAATCAGATATCATTGCCGCAAATAAAAGGAAATAACTATCAGTGACACAGAATCAGGAATCAGATTTCATTGTCACAAAAACCAGGAATCAGACATCTGTGTCACAAGTATCTGGAGATGCACAAAACATTCACAAATATCAGGAATCAGATGTCACTGTCGCAAATATGAATAATCAACACCAGTGTCCCAAATATCAGGAATCAAATATCACTGTACTAAATGTCACAAAGAGACAACACTGTCACAAATATCCAGAAATGCACCAAACATTCAAAAATATCAGGAATCAGATGTCACTGTTCCAAATTTCAAAAATCTACATCACTGCCCCAATTAACAGGAATCACTTAAAGCTGACTCAAATTTCAGAATCAGGCACCAGTCTCATAAATATCACGAATCAGACAAAAGTGTAACAAACATCAGGAATCAGACATCATGTTCCAAGTATCAGGAAACAGACACCACTGTCACAATATCAAGAAACAGACATCACTGTACTAAATATCAGGAAACAGACATCACTGACACAAATAACAGGAATCAGATATCACAGTTACAAGTTTCAGGAATCAGAAATCACTGTCCCAAACAACAGCAATCAGGCAAAACTGTGCCAAACATCAGGAATCCGGCACCAGTGTATCTAATGTTATAAATCAGCCATCGCTGTCCCAATTAGAACAAATGAGACACTACTGTGTCAAGTATCTGGAATCAGACATCACTGCCTCAAAATCAGGAAACAGACAGCACTGTGACAAATATCCAGAAATGTACAAAACATTCACAAATATCAGGAATCAGATGTCACTGCCTTAAATATCAATAATCAACACCACTTTCCCAAATATCAGGAATCAAATATCACTGTACTAAATATCAGTAATCAGACAACACTGTGACAAATATCCGGAAGTGCACCAAACATTCAGAAATATAATGAATCAGATGTCACTGTCCCAAATTTCAAAAATCTACATCACTGCCCCAATTAACAGGAATCACTTAACGCAGACTCAAATGTCAGAATCTGGCAGCACTCTCACAAATATCATGAATCAGACAAAACTGTGACAAACAACAGGAATCAGACATCATGTTCCATTATCAGGAAGCCAACACCACTGTCACAAATATCAGGAAACAGACATCACTGTTGCAAATATCCGGAAATGCACAAAACATTCACAAATATTAGGAGTCAGATGTCACTGTCCTAAATACCAAAAATCGACATCACTGCCCCAATTAACTGGAATCACTTAATGTTGCCTCAAATTTCAGCATCAGGAACCGCTCTCACAAATGTCACGAATCAGACAAAACTGTTGCAAACAACAGGAATCAGACATCATGTTCAAAATGTCAGGAAGCAGACACCAATGTCCCAAATGTCAGGAGTGACACAAAAGTGTCCCATATGTTAGGAATCAGAAAATACTGTTGCAAACATCAGGAATCAGACATCACTGTCCTAACATGAGGTATATGCCAAAACTGTTCTAAACATTAGGATACAGACATCACCATCCCTAATATGATGAATTAGACAAAACTGTCCAAAATATCAGGAATCTCAATTCACTGTCCCAAACATCAGGAATCAGGTTTCATTGACCCACAAACCAGGAATCAGCCAGCATTGTAACAAATTTCAGGAATCTCAATTCAGTGTCCCAAACATCAGGAATCAAACATCAGTGCCCCAATTATCAGTAATCAGGCATCGCTGCCTCAAATAACAGGAACCACACACCATTTTCCCAAATATCTGGAATCAGACGTCACTGCCTGAAATATCAGGAATCAGACACCATTGTCACAGATATCAGGAATCAGATGTCACTGTGCCAAATATCAGGAATCAGATATAAGTGTCACAAGAATCAGGAATCAGATATCATTGTACCAAATATCAGTAATCAGACATCAACACCCCAAATATCAGGGATCACAATGTGCAAACCCTAACATGAGGAATGAGACATCATTGCCCCAAATACAAGGAAATAGCTATCACTGACCCAGAATCAGGAATCGGACCTCATTGTCACAAATATCAGGAATCAGACATCGGTGTCACAAGTATCCTGAGATGCACAAACCATTCACAAAAATCAGGATTTTGATGTCACTGTACCCATTAACAAAAATCGACATCACTGCCCCAATTAACAGGAATCACTTAAAGCTGCCTCAAATTTCAGAATCAGGTACCACTCTCACAAATATCAGGAATCAGACAAATGTGTTACAAACATCAGGCATCAGACATCGTGTTCCAAAGATCAGGAATCAGACATCACTGTTACAAGTGTCAGGAATCAAAATTCACTGTCCCCAAAAACAGGAATCAGGCAAAACAGTGCCAAACATCAGGAATATGGCACCAGTGTAACTAATATCATAAATCTGCCATCACTGTCCCATTTATAACGAATGAGACACTACAGTGTCAATTATCTGGAACCAGATATCACTGCCTCAAAATCAGGAAACAGACATCATTGTCGCAAATATCCAGAAACACACAAAACATTCACAAATATTAGGAGTCGGATGTCGCTGTCCTAAATATCAAAAATCGACATCACTGCCCTAATTAACAGGAAACACTTAATGCTGCCTAAAATTTCAGAATCATGAACCGCACTCACAAAACATTCACAAATCAGACATAACAGTTCCAAATATCAGGAAAAAGACATCATGTTCAAAATGTCAGAAAGCAGACACCACTGTCCTAAATGACAGGAGTGACACAAAACTCCCATATGTTAGGAATCGGAAAATACTGTTGTAAATATCAGGAATCAGACATCACTGTCCTAACATGAGGTATATGCCAAAACTGTCCAAAACATCAGGATTCAGACATCACCATCCATAATATAAGGAATTAGACAAAAGTGTCCAACGTATCAGGAATCTCAATTCACTGTCCCAAACAACAGGAATCAGGTTTCATTGACCCACAAATGAGGAATCAGCCAGCACTGTAACAAATTTCATAAATCTCAATTTACTTTCCCAACATCAGGAATCAAACATCATTGTCCAAAATATCAGGAATCAGCTATCAATGTCCCAAATATCAGCAATCAGACATCGCTGGCTCAAATAACAGGAAACAGACACCAATCTCCCAAATATCTGGAATCAGACATCACTGCCTCAAATATCAGGAATCAGACACCATTGTCACAAATATCAGGAATCAGATATCACTGTACCTAATATCAGGAATCAGACATAACTGTCACAAGCAGCAGGAATCAGATATCACTGTACCAAATATCAGGAATCAGATATCAACACCTCAAATATCAGGGGTCACAACGTGCAAACCCTAACATCAGGAATCAGACATCATTGCCCCAAATAAAAGGAAATAACTATCAGTGACCCACAATCAAGAATCAGACATCATTGTCACAAAAACCAGGAATCAGACAGCATTGCCCCAAATATAAGACAATATATATATCACTGCCCCTGCATTAGGAATCAGACCTCATTGTCACAAATAATAGGAATCAGACATCACTGTTCAAATATCTGGTATCATACATCACTGTCCTAACTATCAGGAAGCACACAAAACTCTCCAAAATATCAAAAAACAAACCTGAATTTCTCAAATATCAGCAATCAGTCATCACTGTCCCAAATATAAAGAATGAGACACCAACATCACAAATATCTGGATCAGACATCACTGCCTCAAATATCAAGTATCAAACAGCACTATCCAATATATCAGCAATCAGATAACACTATCCCAAACATCAGGAATCAAACATCATTGTCCCAATTATCAGGAATCAGACATCACTGCCCCAATTATTACTAGTCAGGCATCACTGCCTCAAATAACAAGAACCAGACACCACTCTCCCAAATATCTGGAATCAGACATCACTGCCTCACATATCAGGAATCCAGACACCATTGTCACAAATATCAGGAATCAGATGTCACTGTACCAGATATCAGGAATCAGACATCAACACCCGAAATATCAGGGAACACAATGTGCAAACCCTAACATCAGGAATCAGACATCATTGCTCCAAATATAAGGAAATAACTATCACTGACCCAGAATCAGGAATCTGGCATCATTGTCACAAAAAACAGGAATCAGACATCAGTGTCCCAAGTATCAGGAGATGCATAAAACATTCACAAATATCAGGAATCAGATGTCATTGTCGCAAATATGAATAATCAACACCAGTGTCCCAAATATCAGGGATCAAATATCACTGTACTAAATGTCACAAAGAGACAACACTGTCACAAATATCCGGAAATGCACCAAACATTCAAAGATATCAGGAATCAGATGTCACTGTCCCAAATTTCAAAAATCTACCTCACTGCCCCAATTAACAGGAATCACTTAAAGCTGACTCAAATTCCAGAATCAGGCACCAGTCTCACAAATATCACAAATAAGTCAAAAGTGTAACAAACATCCGGAATCATACATTATGTTCCAAGTATCAGGAAGCAGACACCAGTGTCACAAATATCAGGAAACAGACATCACTGTACTAAATATCAGGAAACAGACATTACTGAACCAAATATCAGGAATCAGACATCACTGTTTCAAGTGTCAGGAATCAGAGCTCACTGTCTCAAACAACAGCAATCAGGCAAAACTGTGCCAAACATCAGGAATCCGGCACCAGTGTAACTAATGTTATAAATCAGCCATCACTGTCCCAATTATAACGCATGAGACACTACTGTGTCAAGTATCTGGAATCAGACATCACTGCCTCAAAATCAGGAAACAGACAGCACAGTAACAAATATCCAGAAATACACAAAACATTCACAAATATCAGGAATAAGATGCCACTGTCTTAAATATCAATAATCGACACCACTGTCCCAAATATCAGGAATCAAATATCACTGTACTAAATATCAGTAGTCAGACAATACTGTGACAGATATCCGGAAATGCACCAAACATTCAGAGATATCATGAATCAGATGTCACTGTCCCAAATTTCAAAAATCTACATCACTCCCCAATTAACAGGAATCACTTAACACAGACTTAAATTTCAAAATCTGGCAGCACTCTCACAAATATCATGAATCAGACAAAACTGTGACAAACAACAGGAATCAGACATCATGTTCCATGTATCAGGAAGCAGACACCACTGTCACAATTATCAGGAAACACACATCACTGTCGCTAATATCCAGAAACGTACAAGACATTCACAAATATCAGGAATTTGATGTCACTGTACCCAATACCAAAAATCGACATCACTGCCCCAATTAACAGCAATCACTTAAAGCTGCCTCAAATTTCAGAATCATGAACCGCTCTCACAAATATCACGAATCAGACAAAACAGTTACAAACATCACGAATCAAACATCATGTTCAAAATGTCAGGAAGCAGACACCACTGTCCCAAATGTCAGGAGTGACACGAAACTGTCCCATATGTTAGGCATCGGAATATACTGTTGCAAATATCAGGAATCAGACTTCACTGTCCTAACATGAGGTATATGCCAAAACTGTCCAAAACATCAGGATTCAGACATCACCATCCCTAATATGAGGAATTAGACAAAACTGTCCAAAATATCAGGAATCTCAATTCACTGTCCCAAACATCAGGTATCAGGTTTCATTGACCCGCAAATCAGGAATCAGCCAGCACTGTAACAAATTTCAGGAATCTCAATTCACTGTCCCAATCATCAGGAATCAAACATCATTGTACCAATTATCAGGAATCAACTATCAATGTCCCAAATATCAGCAATCCGACATCACTTCCCCAATTATCAGAAATCAGGCATCGCTGCCTTAAATAACAGGAAACAGACACCAATCTCCCAAATATCTGGAATCAGACAACCCTGCCTCAAATATCAGGAATCAGACACCATTGTCACAAATATCAGGACTCAGATATCACTGTACCTAATATCAGGAATCAGACATAACTGTCACAAGCATCAGGAATCAGATATCTCTGTACCAAATATCAGGAATCAGACATCAACACCCCAAATATCAGGGATCACAACGTGCATACCCTAACATCAGGAATCAGGCAGCATTGTCCCTAATACAAGGAAATAGATATCACTGCCCCTGCATCAGGAATCAGACCTCATTGTCACAAATATTAGGAATCAGACATCACTGCTCAAATATCAGGTATCATACATCACTGTCCTAACTATCAGGAAGCACACAAAACTCTCCCAAATATCAGAAAACAAACCAGAATTTCTCAAATATCAGCAATCAGTCATCACTGTCCCAAATAGAACGAATGAGACACCACTGTCACAAATATCTGCAATCAGACATCACTGCCTCAAATATCAGGTATCAGACAGCACTATCCCATATATCAGTAATCAGATGACACTGTCCCAAATATCTGGAATCAAACATCATTGTCCCAATTATCAGGAATCAGCTAACACTATCTCAAATATCCGCAATCAGACATCATTGCCCCAATTATCAGTAATCAGACATTGCTACATCAAATAACAGGAACCAGACACCACTCTCCCAAATATCTGGAATCAGACATCACTGCCTCAAATATCAGGAATCAGACACCATTGTCACAAATATCAGGAATCAGATGTCACTGTACCAAATATCAGGAATCAGACATAACTGTCACAAACATCAGGAATCAGATATCACTGTACTGAATATCCAGAATCAGACATCAACACCTGAAATATCAGGGATCACAATGAGCAAACCCTAACATCAGGAATCAGACATCATTGCCCCACATATAAGGAAATAGATATCACTGCTCCAGCATCAGGAATCCGTCATCAGTGGCACAAATATTAGGAATCAGACATCACTGTCCCAAATATCAGGAAGCACAAAAAACTCTCCTAAATATCAGAAAGAAAACCAGAATTTCTCAAATAATAGGAATCAGACACCACTGTCACAAATATCTGAAATCAGACATCACTGCCTTAAATATCAGGTATCAAACACCACTGTCCCAAAAATCAGTAATCAGATACCATTGTGCCAAATATCAGGACTCAGGCATCACTGTCAAAAATATCAGCTATCAGACACCATTTGTCGCAAATATCAGAAATCAGTTATCACTTTACCAAATGTCAGGAATCAGAAATCACTGTCCCAAATATCAAAAATCAACATCACTGTCCCAAATGTCAGGGATCACTTAAATCCACCTCAAATCTCAGAATCAGGCACCGCTGTAAGAAATTTCATGAATCAGACAAAACTGTTACAAACATCAGGCATCAGACACCATGTTCCAAATATTAAGAAGCTGACACCACGGTCCCAAATGTCATGAGTGACACTAAACCCTCTCTTATTCCAGGATTTGGAAACAACTGTTGCAAATATCAGGAATCAGACATCAGTGTCAGAAACATGTTGAATAAGACAAAATTGTCCAAAACATTAGGAAACAGACATTACCGTCCCAAATATCAGGATTCAGACACCACTGTCTCAAATATCAGACATCTCAATTCACTGTCCTAAACATCAGGAAGAAGACATCACTGCCCCAAATATCAGGAATCAGGCATCACTGTCCCAAATATCAGTTAACAGACACCACTGTCCCAAATATCAGTAATCAGATATCACTTTCCCAAATGTCAGGAATCAGACATCATGTCGCAAATATCTGGAAATGCACAAAACATTCACAAATATCAGGAATCAGACATCACTGTCTGAAACATGGTGAATAGGACAAAACTGTCCGAAATATTTTGAAAAAGACATCACTGTCCCAAATATCAGGATTCAAACATGATTGCCCCAAATATCAGGAAAAAGCCATCACCGTATAGATATCAGGAATCTCAATTCATTGTCCTAAACATCAGGAATCAGACATCATTGCCCCAATATCAGCAATCAGCCATCACTGTCCCAAATATCAGGAATCAGACACCACTGTCCCAAATTTCAGGAATCAGACAAAACTGGCCAAAATATCAGGAATCTGCTATCACCGTCCCAAATAAAACCAATATGACTCCACTATCCCAAATATCAGTTATCAGGCATTATTCTCTCAAATATCAGGTATCAGGCAACACTGTCCCAAAAGACATTAATCAGATATCAATGTACCAAATATCAGGAAACAGATATCACTGTTCCAAATATCCAGAAATGCACAAAACTCACAAATATCAGTCATCTGACATCACAGTCCAAAATATCAGGATTCAGTTACCACTGTCCCAAATATCAGTCCTCTCAATTCACTGTCCCAAACATGAGGAATCATACATCATAGGCCCAGATATCAGGAATCTGAATTCACTGTCCCAAACATCAGGATACAGACACCACTTTCCCAGATATCCAGAATCAGACATCACTGCTTCAAATATCAAGAATCAGACACCACTATCCCAACATTCAGGAATCAGATATGACTGCCCCTAATATTAGGAATCAGACATCGCTTTCACAAATATCCAGAAATGGGCAAAACATTCCCAAATATCAGGAATCAGCGGTAACTGCCCAAATATCAGGAATCAGCGGTAACTGCCCAAATATCAGGAATCATGCCAAACTGCCTCAAATTTCAGAATGAGGCACCACTGTTGTAAAAGTCACGAATCAGACAAAACTGTTGCGAACATCTGCAATCAGACAAGATATTCCAAATATCTGGAAGTAGACACCACTGTCCCAAATATCAGGAGCGACACAAAACTGTCCCATATTCCTGGAATTGGAAACCACTGTTGCAAATATCAGGAATCAGACATCACTGTTTTAAACATAAAGAATATGACAAAACTGACCTTAACATTAGCATACAGACACCACTGTCACAAATATCAGGAATTTCAATTCCCTGTCCCAAACATAAGGAATTAGACATCATTGCCCCAAATATCGGGAATCAGCCATCATTGCCCCAAATATCAGTAATTAGACATCACTGTCTCAAATATCAGGAATCAGACACCACTGTCGCAAATATCAGGATACAGGCAAAACAATCACAAGTATTAGGAATCCGCCATCTCTGTCCCAATTATAACCAACGGGAAACTATTGTCCCAAATATCAGCATTCAGAAATCACTGTCCCAAATATCAGGAATCACTTAAAATTGCCTGAAATTTCAGAATCAGTCACCACTGTGGCAAATATCAGCAATCAGATATCACTGTAAAAAATGTCAGGAATCAGATAGTACTGTACCAAATATCAGAAATCAGATGTCACTGCACCAAATATCAGTAATCAGACACCACCATCACAAATGTCAGGAAAGTCACAAAACTGTCCCTGATGTCAGGAATCAGAAACCATTGTTGCAAATATCAAGAATCAGACATCACTGCTCTAAACATGAGAAATATGACAAACCTGTCTGAATAACTGGGAATCAGACAACTCTATCACAAATATCAGGAAACATGCATCACTGTCCCAAATATCAGGGATCTCAATTCACTGCGCCAAACATCAGTAATCAGACATCATTGCCCAAAATAGATGGAATCAGATATCACCGTCACAAATGTCAGGAATCAGACATCGCTGTCCCAAATATTAGTAATCAGCCATAATTGTCTCATATATCAGAAATGTGGCATTACTGTTCCACATATCAGAAATCTGACTAAACTGTCACAAATATCAGGAATCCACCATCACTGTCCCAAGTATATCCAATGAGACAACACTGTCCCAAAACAAGAACAGAATTACCTGGAAAAACTCAGCAGGTCTGGCAGCATCGGCGGAGAAGAAAAGAGTTGACGTTTCAGCAGTAACAGGAATGGAGGTCTGGGCATGCCAAGGCTCGAAGTGCAGTTTCCCCCAAATATCAGGAATCAGACAATGCAATCCCAAATATCAGGAATCAGCCATCACTGTTCCAAATATAAGCAATGAGACACCATTGTCCCAAATATCAGTAATCAGGCATCACGGTCTCAAATAACAGGAACCAGACACCACCGTCCTAAATATCCGGAATCAGACATTACTGCCTCAAGTATCAGGCATCAGAAACCACTGTCCTAAATATCAGGAATCAGATATCATTGCACCAAATATCAGGAATCAGGCATCGTTGTCACAAATGTCAGGAATCAAACATTGCTTACCCAAATATCAGGAATCAGGCATCACTGTCACAAGTATCAGGATGCAGACACCACTGTCCCAAATATCAGGAATGGCCCAAACCTGTCCCAGATGTCAGGAATCAGACACCATTGTTGCAATTATCAGGAATCAAACATCACTGCCCTAAACATGAATTATATGTCAAAACTGTCTGAATGAACGGCAATCAGGCATTACTGCCCCAAATATCAGGAATCAGACAATGCAATCCCAACTATCAGGAATCAGCCATCACTGTTCCAAATATAAACAATGAGACACAATTGTCCCAAATATCTGGAATCAGACATCACTGTCTCAAATATCAAGAAACATTCACCACTGTGCTAAATATCAGGAATCAGGCAAAACTCTCACGAATATCAGGAAACAAACATCACAGTCACAAATATGAGGAATAACAATGTATTCTCTCAAACTTCAGGAATCAGACATCCTGGCCTCAAATATAACTAAATAGATATCACTGCGCCAGCATCAGCAATCAATCATTATTGTCACAAATATCAGGAATCAGACATCACTGTCTCAAATATCAGGAATCATACAAAATTGTCACAGATATCAGGAATCCACTACCACTGTCACAAATATAACCAATGGGACACCACTGGCCCAAATATCAGTAATTAGGCATCACTGTCTCAAATTTCAGGAATCAGATGTCGCTGTTCCAAATATCAAAAACCGATATCACTGTCCCAAATATCAGGAATCACTTAAATTTGCCTGAAATTTCAGAATCAGGCACCAGTGTCGCAAATATCAGGAATCCATGATCAATGTCCCAAATTGCCCCAAATATCGGTAATCAGGCAACACTGCCTCAAATATCAGGAATCAGACATCACTCAACCAAATATCTAGAAATGGGCAAAACATTCCCAAATAACAGGAATCAGTAGTCACTGTCCAAAATATCAGGAAGCAAGTCAAACTGCCTCAAATTTCACCACTGTCGAAAAAGTCATGAATCAGACAAAATTTTTACAAATGTCTGGAATCAGACAAGATGTTCCAAATATCTGGAAGCAGACACCACTGTCCCAAATATCAGGAGTAACATAAAACTGTCCCATATTCCTGGAATTGGAAACCACTTTTGCAAATATCAGGAATCAGACATCACTGTTCTAAACATAAGGAATATGATAAAACTGACCATAACATTAGCATATAGACACCACTGTCACAAATATCAGGAATCTCAATTCACTGTCACAAACATCAGGAATCAGGCATCCTTGCCCCAAATATCAGTAATCAGCAATCACTGCCCCAAATATCAGCAAGCAGACATCACTATCATAAATATCAGGAAACAGGCATCACTGTCCCAAATATCAGGGATCTCAATTCACTGTGCCAAACATCAGGAATCAGGCATCATTGCCCCAAAAGATGGAATCAGACATCACCATCACAAATGTCAGGAATCAGACATCACTGTCCCAAATATCAGTAATCAGCCATAATTGTCTCATATATCAGAAATGTGGCACCACTGTTCCACATTTCAGGAATCTGACTAAACTGTCACAAATATCAGGAATCCACCATCACTTCCCAAATATAACCAATGAGACAACACTGTCCCAAATATCAGTAATCAGGTATCACGGTCTCAAATAACAGGAACCAGACACCACCGTCCTAAATATCCGGAATCAAACATTACTGCCTCAAGTATCAGGCATCAGAAACCACTGTCCTAAATATCAGGAATCAGATATCACTGCACCAAATATCAGGAATCAGGCATCGTTGTCACAAATGTCAGGAATCAGACATTGCTTACCCAAATATCAGGAATCAGGCATCACTGTCACAAGTATCAGGACGAAGACACCACTGTCCCAAATATCAGGAATGGCCCAAACCTGTCCCAGATGTCAGGAATCAGACACCATTGTTGCAATTATCAGGAATCAAACATCACTGCCCTAAACATGAATTATATGTCAAAACTGTCTGAATGAGCAACAATCAGGCATTACTGCCCCAAATATCAGGAATCAGACAATGCAATCCCAACTATCAGGAATCAGCCATCACTGTTCCAAATATAAACAATGAGACACCATTGTCCCAAAAATCTGGAATCAGACATAAATGTCTCAAATATCAAGAAACAGACACCACTGTCCCAAATATCAGGAATCAGGCAAAACTCTCATAAATATCAGGAAGCAAACATCACAATCACAAATATCAGGAATAACAATGCATTCTCTCAAACATCAGGAATCAGAAATCCTGGCCTCAGATATAATGAAATAGATATCACTGCGCCAGCATCAGCAATCAGTCATTATTGTCACAAATATCAGGAATCAGACATCACTGCCCAAACATTAGGAATTAGATATAACTGTCCTTAATATCAGGAAGCACACAAAAAGCTCCCAAATATCAGAAACCAAACCTGAATTTCTCAAATATCAGGAATCAGACAATGCAATCGGAAATATCAGGAATCAGCCATCACTGTTCCAAATATAACCAATGAGACACCATTGTCCCAAATATCGGGAATCAGACATCACTGTCTCAAATATCAAGAAACAGACACAACTGTCCCAAATATCAGGAATCGGGCAAAACTCTCACAAATATCAGTAAGCGAACATCGCAATCACAAATATCAGGAATCAGCCATCACTGTCCCAAACATAATGAATGAGAAACCATTGTTCCAAATATCCGGAAGCAGACAACACTGACCTAAATATCAGCAATCAGACACCACTGTTCCAATTATTGGTAGTCAGACATCACTGCCTCAAATATCAGGAATGAGACAGCACTTTGCCAAATATCACTAATCAGACAAAACTGTCAAAAATATCAGGAATCCACGATCACTGTCCCAAATATAACCAATAAGACATAACTGCCCCAAATATCGGTAATCAGGCACCGCTGCCTCAAATATCAGGAATCAGACATCACTGACCCAAATATCAGGATTCAGATGTCATTGTACCAAATATCAGCAATCTCAAATCACCATTCCGAACATGAGTAATCATACATCATAGGCCCAAATATCAGGAATCTCAATTCACTGTCCAAAACATCAGGATCCAGGCACCACTTTCCCAGATATCCAGAATCAGACATCACTGCTTCAAATATCAGGAAACAGATACCTCTATCCCAACTTTCAGGAATCAGATATCACTGTTCCAACTATCGGGAGTTAGATATCACTGCCATAAATATCAGGAATCAGACATCACTTTCACAAATATCCAGAAATGGGCCAAACATTCCCAAAAATCAGGAGTCATTAGCCACTGTCTCAAATATCAGGAATCACATCAAACTGCCTCAAATTTCAGAATGAGGCACCACTGTCGAAAAAGTCACGAATCAGACAAAACTGTTACAAATGTCCAGAATCAGACAACATGTTCCAAATATCAAGAAGCAGACACCATGGTCCCAAATATCAGGGGTGACACAAAACTGTCCCATATTCCTGAAATCAGAAACCACTGTTGCAAATATCAGGAATCAGGCATCACTGTTCCAAACATAAGGAATATGACAAAACTGACTGTAACATTAGCATATAGACACCACTGTCACAAATATCAGGAATCTCAATTCACTGTCACAAACATCAGGAATCAGACATCATTGCCCCAAATATGAGGAATCAGCCATCACTGCCCCAAATATCAACAATCAGACATCACTAAACCCAAAGATCAGTAATCAGACATCACTGTCTCAAATATTAGGAATCAGACATCACTGTCTCAAATATCAGGAATCATACAAAATTGTCACAGATATCAGGAATCCGCCACCACTGTCACAAATATAACCAATGGGACACCACTGGCCCAAATATCGGTAATTAGGCATCACTGTCTCAAATTTCAGGAATCAGATGTCGCTGTTCCAAATATCAAAAACTGATATCACTGTCCCAAATAACAGGAATCACTTAAATTTGCCTGAAATTTCAGAATCAGGCACCAGTGTCGCAAAGATCAGGAATCCATGATCAATGTCGCAAATTGCCCCAAATATCGGTAATCAGGCAACACTGCCTCAAATATCAGGAATCAGACATCACTCAACCAATTATCTAGAAATGGGCAAAACATTCCTAAATATCAGGAATCAGTAGTCACTGTCCCAAATATCAGGAATCAAGTCAAACTGCCTCAAATTTCATCACTGTCGAAAAAGTCACAAATCTGACAAAATTTTTACAAATGTCTGGAATCAGACAGGATGTTCCAAATATCTGGAAGCAGACACCACTGTCCCAAATATTAGGAGTAACATAACACTGCCACATATTCCTGGAATCAGAAACCACTTCTGCAAATATCAGGAATCAGACATCACTGTTCTAAACATAAGAGATATGACAAAACTGACCATAACATTAGCCTATAGACACCACTGTCACAAATATCAGGAATCTCAATTCACTGTCCCAAACATCAGGAATCAGACATCCTTGCTCCAAATATCAGGAATTAGCTATTATTGTAAATAATATCAGTAATCAGACACCACTGTCCCAAATATGAGGAATCACTTTAATTGCCTGAAATTTCAGAATGAGCCACCAGTGTTGCAAATATCACAAATCAGACAAAACTTTAACAAATGTCAGGAATCAGACATCATGTTGCAAATATCAGGAAGCAAACATCAGGAGTGACACAAAACTGTCCCATATTCCACGAATCAGAAAACACTGTTTCAATATCAGGAATCAGACATCACTCTCCTTAACCTTGAAGAATATGACAAAACTGTCCAAAATATTAGGAATCAACCATCAGTGTAACAAATAACAGGAATCTCAATTCACTGTCCGAAACATCAGGAATCAGCCATCACTTTCCCAAATATCAGCAATCAGACATCACTGTCCCAATTATCGGTAATCAGGCATCACTGCCTCAAAAAACAGGAACCAGACAACAATCTGACAAATATCAGTAATTATACAAGACTGTCAAAAATATCAGGAATCCATGATCACTGTCCCAAATATAACCAAAGAGGCAGCACTGCCACAAGTGTCAGGAATCAGACATGGCTGCCTCAAATAACAGGAACCAGATGCCACTCTCCCTAATGTTGGGAATCATACACCACTGCCTCACATATCAGGAATCATAATTCACTGTCACAAATATCACAAATCAGATGTCACTGTACCAAATATCAGGAATCTCAAAGCACTGTTCAAAACATGAAGAATCAGACATGATTGACGCAAATATCAAGAATATCAATTCACTGTCCCAAACATCAGGAGCCAGACACCACTGTCCCAAATGTCCGGAATCAGAGATCACTGCTTCAAATATCAGGACTCAGATACCAATATCCCAAATTTCAGGAATCAGATATCACTGTAACAAATATCAGGAATCAGACATCAATGTCACAAATATCCGGAAATGGACAAAACATTCACAAATATCAGTAATCAGATGTCACTGTCCCAAATATCAGGAATCATGTAAAACTGCCTCAAATTTCAGAAGCAGGCACAACTGTTTCCAATATCATGAATCAGACAAAACTGCTGCAAACATCATGAATCAGACATCATGTTCCAAATATGAAGAAGCAGACACTACTGTCCCAAACATCAGGAGTGACACAAAAGTTTCCCATATGCCAGGAATTGTAAACCACTGTTGCAAATATCAGGAATCAGGCATCACTGTCCTAAATATGTTGAAAATCACAAAAATGTCTGAAACATTAGGAATCAGACATCACCTTCCCAAATATCAGAAAGCAGACACCACTGCCCCAAAATCAGGAATTGCAATTCAATATCTTAAGCAAAAGCAATCAGACATTATTGCCCAAAATATCAGGAATCAGCCATCACCATCCCAAATGTCTGCAATCTGACATCACTGTCACAAATATCAGGAAAGAGACACTGCTGTCACAATTATCAGGAAAGGCACAAAACTGTCCCATATGTAAGGAGTCAGACACCATTGTTGCAAATATCAGGAATCAGACATCACTGTCCTAAACATGAGAAATATGACAAAAGTTTGCAAAACATTAGGAACCAGACATCTCTGCCTGAAACATCAGGAAACAGACAATGCTATCCTAAATATTAGGATCAGTCATCAATGTCCCAAACATAATCAATGAGATACCACTGTACCAAATATCATTAATCAGACATCACTGCCTCAAATATCAGGAATCAGGCACCACTGTCCCAAACATCAGGAGTGATAAAAAAAGTTTCCCATATGCCAGGAATCGTAAACCACTGTTGCAAATATCAGGAATCAGGCATCACTGTCCTAAATATGTAGACAATCACAAATATCTGAAACATTAGGTATCAGACATCACCTTCCCAAATATCAGGAATCAGACACCACTGCCTCAAATATCAGGAATCAAAATTCAATGTCCTAAACAAAAGGAATCAGACATCATTGCCCAAAATATCAGGAATCAGCCATCACTGTCCCAAATATCAGCAATTTGACATCACTGTCACAAATATCAGGAAAGAGACACTGCTGTCATAACTACCAGGAAAGGCACAAAACTGTCCCAGATGTTAGGTGTCAGACACCATTGTTGCAAATATCAGGAATCAGACATCACTGTCCTAAACATGAGATATATGACAAAAGTGTCCGAAATATTAGGAATCAGACATCAGTGCCCCAAACATCAGGAATTAGACAATGCCATCCAAAATATTAGGATCAGCCATCACTGTCCCAAGCATAACCAATGAGAAACAACTGTCCCAAATATTAGTAATCAGACATCACTGCCTCAAATATCAGGAATCAGACATCACTGTCCCAAATATCAGGAATCAGATATCACTATACCAAATATCAGGAATCAGGCATCACTGTCCCAATCATCAGGAATTGGAAAAAACTGTTGCAAATATCAAGAATCAGACATCACTGTCCCAAACATGAGGAATGTGAAAAGGACTGTCCAAAACATTAGGAATCAGACACCACTATGCCAAATATCAAGAAACATACACCACTGTCCCAAATATCAGGAATCAGGCAAAACCCTCAAAATTATCAGGAAGCAAACATCACCATCACAAATATCAGGAATCACATTGCATTGTCTCAAACGTCAGGAATCAGACATCACTGCCCAAATATTAGGAATTAGATATTACTGTTCCTAATATCAGGAAGCACACAAAATGCTCCCAAATATCAGAAACCAAACCTGAATTTTTCAAATATCAGGAATCAGACAATGCAATCACAAATATCAGGAATCAGCCATCACTGTTCCAAATATAACCAATGAGACACCATTGTCTCAAATATCTGGAATCAGACACCACTGTCCCAAATATCAGGACTCGGGCAAAACTCTCACAAATATCAGGAAGCCAACGTCACAATCACAAATATCAGGAATAACAATGCATTCTCTCAAACATCAGGAATCAGAAATCCTGGCTTCAAATATAACAAAATAGATATCACTGCACCAGCATCAGCAATCAGTCATTATTGTCACAAATATCAGGAATCAGACATCACTGCCCAAACATTAGGAATTAGACATAACTGCCCTTATATCAGGAAGCACACAAAACACTCCCAAATATCAGAAACTAAACCTGAATTTCTCAAATATCAGAAATCAACCATCACTGACACAAACATAATGAATGAGACACCACTGTTCCAAATATCCGGAAGCAGGCACCACTGTCACAAACATCAGGAGTGACACAAAACTGTTGCATATTCCAGGAATCAGAAACCACTGTTGCAAATATCAGGAAACAGACATCACTCTCCAAACCATGAGGAAGATAACAAAACTGTCCTAAACATTAGGAATCAGCCATCAGTGTAACATTTAACAGGAATCTCAATTCACTCTCCCCAGCATCAGGAATCAGCCATCACTGACCTAAATATCAGCAATCAGACACCACAGTCCCAATTATCGGTAATCAGACATCACTGCCTCAAATATCAGGAATGAGACA
Source organism: Isurus oxyrinchus (assembly GCA_026770705.1). Taxonomy (NCBI): domain Eukaryota; kingdom Metazoa; phylum Chordata; class Chondrichthyes; order Lamniformes; family Lamnidae; genus Isurus; species Isurus oxyrinchus. The sequence goes on along the minus strand of JANJGN010000007.1, from coordinate 84,071,343 downwards.
GCACTTTGCCAAATATCACTAATCAGACAAAACTGTCAAAAATATCAGGAATCCACGATCACTGTCCCAAATATAACCAATGAGACATAACTGCCCCAAATATCGGTAATCAGGCACTGCTGCCTCAAATATCAGGAATCAGACATCACTGACCCAAATATCAGGATTCAGATGTCATTGTACCAAATATCAGCAATCTCAAATCACTGTCCCAAACATGAGGAATCATACATTATAGGCCCAAATATCAAGAATCTCAATTCACTGTCCCAAACATCAGGATCCAGGCACCACTTTCGCAGATATCCAGAATCAGACATCACTGCTTCAAATATCAGGAAACAGATACCACTATCCCAAATTTCAGGAATCAGATATCACTGTTCCAATTATCGGGAGTTAGATATCACTGCCACAAATATCAGGAATCAGACATCACCTTCACAAATATCCAGAAATGGGCCAAACATTCCCAAAAATCAGGAGTCATTAGCCACTGTCTCAAATATCAGGAATCACATCAAACTGCCTCAAATTTCAGAATGAGGCACCACTGTCGAAAAAGTCACGATTCAGACAAAACTGTTACAAATATCCGGAACTGGACAACATGTTCCAAATATCAGGAAGCAGACACCACGGTCCCAAATATCAGGGGTGACACAAAACTGTCCCATATTCCTGAAATCGGAAATCATTGTTGCAAATATCAGGAATCAGGCATCACTGTTCCAAACAAAAGGAATATGACAGAACTGACTGTAACATTAGCATACAGACACCACTGTCACAAATATCAGGAGTCTCAATTCACTGTCACAAACATCAGGAATCAGACATCATTGCCCCAAATATGAGGAATCAGCCATCACTGCCCCAAATATCAACAATCAGACATCACTATCCCAAAGATCAGTAATCAGACATCACTGTCTCAAATATTAGGAATCAGACATCACTGTCTCAAATATCAAGAATCATACAAAACTGTCACAGATATCAGGAATCCGCCACCACTGTCACAAATATAACCAATGGGACACCACTGGCCCAAATATCGGTAATTAGGCATCACTGTCTCAAATTTCAGGAATCAGATGTCGCTGTTCCAAATATCAAAAACCGATATCACTGTCCCAAATATCAAGAATCACTTAAATTTGCCTGAAATTTCAGAATCAGGCACTAGTGTCGCAAATATCAGGAATCCATAATCAATGTCCCAAATTGCCCCAAATATCGGTAATCAACACCGCTGCCTCAAATATCAGGAATCAGACATCACTCAACCAAATATCTAGAAATAGGCAAAACATTCCTAAATATCAGGAATCAGTAGTCACTGTCCCAAATATCAGGAATCAAGTCAAACTGCTTCAAATTTCACCACTGTCGAAAAAGTCACGAATCAGACAAAATTTTTACAAATGTTTGGAAGCAGACAGGATGTTCCAAATATCTGGAAGCAGACACAACTGTCCCAAATATCAGGAGTAACATAACGCTGCCACATATTCCTGGAATCAGAAACCACTTTTGCAAATATCAGGAATCAGACATCACTGTTCTAAACATAAGGGATATGACAAATCTGACCATAACATTAGCCTATAGACACCACTGTCACAAATATCAGGAATCTCAATTCACTGTCCCAAACGTCAGGAATCAGACATCCTTGCTCCAAATATCAGGAATTAGCTATCATTATATCAAATATCAGTAATCAGACAACACTGTCTCAAATATCATGAATCAGACACCACTGTCGCAAATATCAGGAATCAAACAAAACTGTCACAAATATCAGGAATGGCCCAAACCTGTCCCAGATATCAGGGATCAGTGACCATTGTTGCAATTGTCAGGAATCAGACATCACTGTGTTAAACATGATAAATATCAATGCCCCAAATATCAGGAATCAGACTTTGCAATTGCAAATATCTGGAATCAGACATCACTGTCTCAAATATCAAGAAACAGACACCACTGTCCCAAATATCTGGAATCACTTAAATTGCCTGAAATTTCAGAATGAGCCACCAGTGTTGCAAATATCACAAATCAGACAAATCTTTAACAAATGTCAGGAATCAGACATCATGTTGCAAATATCAGGAAGCAAACATCAGGAGTGACACAAAACTGTCCCATATTGCACGAATCAGATACCACTGTTTCAATATCAGGAATCAGACATCACTCTCCTTAACCTTGAAGAATATGACAAAACTGTCCAAAATATTAGGAATCAACCATCAGTGTAACAAATAACAGGACTCTCAATTCACTGTCTGAAACATCAGGAATCAGACATCCTTACTCCAAATATCAGGAATTAGCTATCATTGTAAATAATATCAGTAATCAGACACCACTGTCACAAATATGAGGCATCACTTTAATTGCCTGAAATTTCAGAATGAGCCACCAGTGTTGCAAATATCACAAATCAGACAAAACTTTAACAAATGTCAGGAATCAGACATCATGTTGCAAATATCAGGAAGCAAACATCATTGTCCCAAATATCAGGAGTGACACAAAACTGTCCCATATTCCATGAATCGAAAACCACTGTTGCAACATCAGGAATCAGACATCACGCTCCTAACCTTGAAGAATATGACAAAACTGTCCAAAATATTAGGAATCAACCATCAGTGTAACAAATAACAGGACTCTCAATTTACTGTCTGAAACATTAGGAATCAGCCATCACTTTCCTAAATATCAGCAATCAGACATCACTGTCCCAATTATCGGTAATCAGACATCACTGCCTCAAATATCAGGAATCAGACAACACTCTGCCAAATATCAGCAATTATACAAAACTGTCAAAAATATCAGGAATCCATGATCACTGTCCCAAATATAACCAATGAAGCAGCACTGCCACAAGTGTCAGTAATCAGGCATGGCTGCCTCAAATAACAGGAACCAGACACCACTCTCCCAAATGTTGGGAATCATACACCACCGCCTCACATATCAGGAATCATAAGTCACTGTCACAAATATCACAAATCAGATGTCACTGTACCAAATATCAGGAATCTCAAAGCACTGTTCAAAACATGAAGAATCAGACATGATTGATGGAAATATCAAGAATCTCAATTCACTGTCCCAAACATCAGGAGCCAGACACCACTGTCCCAAATGTCCGGAATCAGAGATCACTGCTTCAAATATCAGGACTCAGACACCAATATCCCAAATTTCAGGAATCAGATAACACTGTACCAAATATCAGGGATCAGACATCAATGTCACAAATATCTGGAAATGGACAAAACATTCACAAATATCAGGAAACAGATGTCACTGTCCCAAATATCAGGAATCACGTAAAACTGCCTCAAATTTCAGAAGCAGGCACAGCTGTTTCCAATATCATGAATCAGACAAAACTGCTGCAAACATGATGAATCAGACATCATGTTACAAACACCAAGAAGCTGACACCACTGTCCCAAATATCATGATTGACACAAAAGTTTCCCATATGCCAGGAATCGTAAACCACTGTCCCAAATATCAGGAATCTGACATCACTGCCTCGAAAATTAATAATCAGAAACCACTATCCCAAATATCAGGGATCAGATATCACTATACCAAATATCAGGAATCAGGCATCACTGTCCCAAATATCAGCAATTGGAAATCACTGTTGCAGATATCAGGAATCAGACATCCCTATCGCAAACATGAGGAATATGAACAAACTGTCCAAAACATTAGGAATCAGACATCACTGTGCTAAATATCAGGAACTAGACACCACTGTAACATGTATCAGGAATTTCAATTCACTTTTCCAAACATCTGGAATCAGACATCACTGTCCCAAATATCAGGAATCAGACATCACTATCCCAAATATCAGCAATCAGATATCACTGTCACAAATATCAGGAAGCGGCCAACACTGTAACAAATAACAGGAATCACAATTCACTGTCCCAAACATCAGGAACCAGACATAATTGTTCCAAATATCAGGAATTAGCCATCACTGTCACAAATATCAGCAAACAGACATCACTGCCCCAATTATCAGTAATCAGGTATCACTGTCTCAAATATCAGGAAACAGATAACACTGTGCCAAATATCAGTATTCAGACAAAACTGTCAAACATATCAGGAATCCACAATCACTGTCCCAAATATAACCAATGAGACATCACTGCCCAAAGTATCAGTAATCAGGCACTGCTGCCTTGAATATCAGGAATCAGACATCACTGACCCAAATATCGTGATTCAGATGTCATTGTACCATATATCAGCAATCTCAAATCACTGTCCCAAACATGAGGAATCAGACATCTTAAGCCCAGATATCAGGTATCTCAATTCACTGTCCCAAACATCAGGATCCAGGCACCACTTTCCAAGATATCCAGAATCAGACATCACTGCTTCAAATATCAGGAATCAGACACCACTATCCCACCATTCAGGAATCAGATATAATTGTACCAAATATCGGGAGTTAGATATCACTGTCCTAAATATTAAAAATCAGACATCACTTTCACAAATATCCAGAAATGGGCAAAAGATTCCCAAATATCAGGAATCAGCCGTCACTGCCGTCACGTCAAACTGCCTCAAATTTCAGAATGAGGCACCACTGTCAAAAAAGTCACGAATCAGACAAAACTGTTACAAATGTCCGCAATCAGACAAAATGTTCCAATTATCTGGAAGCAGAAAGCACAGTACCAAATATCAGGAGTAATACAAAACTTTCCCATATTCCTGGAATCAGAAACCACTGTTGCAAATATCAGGAATCAGACATCTCTGTTCTAAATATAAGGAATATGAACAAACTGACCATAACATTAGCATACAGACACCACTGTCACAAATATCAGGAATCTCAACTCACTTTGCCAAAATCAGGAATCAGACATAATTGTCCCAAATGTCAAGAATCAGCTATCATTGCCCCAAATATCAGGAATCAGGTATTACTTTCACAAATATCCGGAAACGGACAACATGTTCAGAAATATCAGTAATCAGACATCACTGTCTAAAATATCAGGAATCAGACACCACTGTCACAAATATCAAGAATCTGACATCACTGCCTCAAATATCAGGAATCAGCCATCACTGACCCAAATATCAGGATTCAGATGTCATTGTACCAAATATCAGCAATCTCAAATCACTGTCCCAAACATGAGGAATCAGACATCATAGGCCCAGATATCAGGAATCTCAATTCACTGTCCCAAACATCAGGATCCAGGCACAACTTTCCCAGATATCCAGAATCAGACATCACTGCTTCAAATATCAGGACTCAGACACCAATATCCCAAATTTCAGGAATCAGATATCACTGTACCAAATATCAGGAATCAGACATCAATGCCACAAATATCTGGAAATGGACAAAACATTCACAAATATCAGGAATCAGATGTCACTGTCCCAAATATCAGGAATCACGTAAAACTGCCTCAAATTTCAGAAGCAGGCACAACTGTTTCCAATATCATGAATCAGACAAAACTGCTGCAAACATCATGAATCAGACATCATGTTCCAAATATGAAGAAGCAGACACTACTGTCCCAAACATCAGGAGTGACACAAAAGTTTCCCATATGCCAGGAATTGTAAACCACTGTTGCAAATATCAGGAATCAGGCATCACTGTCCTAAATATGTTGAAAATCACAAAAATGTCTGAAACATTAGGAATCAGACATCGCCTTCCCAAATATCAGAAAGCAGACACCACTGCTCCAAAATCAGGAATCGCAATTCAATGTCCTAGGCAAAAGCAATCAGACATCATTGCCCAAAATATCAGGAATCAGCCATCACCATCCCAAAGGTCAGCAATCTGACATCACTGTCACAAATATCAGGAAAGAGACACTGCTGTCACAATTATCAGGAAAGGCACAAAACTGTCCCAAATGTAAGGAGTCAGACACCATTGTTGCAAATATCAGGAATCAGACATCACTGTCCTAAACATGAGAAATATGACAAAATTTGCAAAACAGTAGGAACCAGACATTACTGCCTGAAACATCAGGAAAGAGGTAATGCTATCCCAAATATTAGGATCAGTCATCACTGTCTCAAACATAATCAATGAGACACCACTGTACCAAATATCATTAATCAGACATCACTGCCTCAAATATCAGGAATCAGGCACCACTGTCCCAAACATCAGGAGTGATAAAAAAAGTTTCCCATATGCCAGGAATCGTAAACCACTGTTGCAAATATCAGGAATCAGGCATCACTGTCCTAAATATGTTGACAATCACAAGTATCTGAAACATTAGGTATCAGACATCACCTTCCCAAATATCAGGAATCAGACACCACTGCCCCAAATATCAGGAATCGCAATTCAATGTCCTAAACAAAAGGAATCAGACATCATTGCCCAAAATATCAGGAATCAGCCATCACTGTCCCAAATATCAGCAATTTGACATCACTGTCACAAATATCAGGAAAGAGACATCGCTGTCATAACTACCAGGAAAGGCACAAAACTGTCCCAGATGTAAGGAGTCAGACACCATTGTTGCAAATATCAGGAATCAGACATCACTGTCCTAAACATCAGGAATCAGACAATGCCATCCCAAATATTAGGATCAGCCATCACTGTCCCAAACATAACCAATGAGATACCACTGTCCAAAATATCAGTAATCAGACATCACTGCCTCAAATATCAGGAATCAGACACCACTATCCCAAATATCAGTAATCAGACATCACTGCCTCAAATATAAGGAATCAGACACCACTGTCCCAAATATCAGGAATTAGACATCACTATACCAAATATTGGGAATCAGACATCACTGTCCCAAATATCAGGAATTGGAAACCACTGTTGCAAGTATCAGGAATCACACTGTCCCAAACAAGAGGAAAAAGAAAAAAAACTGTCCAAAACATTAGGAATCAAACACCACTGTGCCAAATATCAGAAATTAGCCATCACTGTAACAGATATCAGTAACCTCAAATCATTTCCCCAAACATCAGGATTCAGACATCTTTGCCCCAAATATCAGGAATCTCAATTCACTGTCCCAAACATCAACAATCAGACATCATTGTCTGAAATATCAACAATCAGACATCACTGTCCCAATTAGCAGTAGTCTGACATCACTGCCTCAAATATCAGGAATCGGTCACCACTGTCCCAAATATCAGTAATCAGACATCACTGCCTCAAATATCAGGAATCAGACACAACTGCCCAAATATCAGAAATCAGATATCACTGTACCAAATATCAGGATAAGGAAACCATTGTGTACTATAAGGAATCAGATATCACTGCTCCAAATATCAGGAATATGACTACGCTGTCCAAAACATAAAGGATCAGACACTATTGTCCCAAATATCTGGAATCAGACACCACAGTGCCAAATATCAGGAATTAGACACCACTGAAACAGATATCAGGAGTCTCAATTCAATTTCCCAAACATCGAGAATCAGATGTCATTGCAACAAATATCAGGAATCTCAATTCACTGTCCCAAACATCAGGAATCAGATATCACTGTCCAAAACATGAGGAACAGGACAAATCTATCCACAACATTAGGAATCAGACATCACTGTGCCAAATATCAGGAATTAGACACCACTGTAGCAGACACCAGGAAGCTCAATTCACTGTCCCAAACATCAGGAATCAGACAACATTGTCCCAAATATCAGGTATTAGCCATCACTGTCCCAAATATAACCAATGAGACACCACTGCCCCAAATATCAGTAATCAGACATGTCTGCCTCAAATAACAGGAACCAGACAACACTCTCACAAATGGTCAGAATCAGACAACATTGCCTCAATTATCAGGACTCAGACATCACTGTCCCAAATATCAGGATTCAGATGTCACTGTACCAAATATCAGGAATCTCAAAGCACTGTCCCAAACATCAGGAACCAGACACCACTGTCCTGAATATCCGGAAACAGATATCACTGCTTCAAAAATCAGGAGTCAGAAGCCATTATCCCAACTTTTAGGAATAAGATATCTCCGCCCCAAATATCAGGAATCAGATATCACTTTCACAAATTTCCAGAAAAGGGCAATACATTCACAAATATCAGGAATCAGTACTCACCATCCCAAGTATCAAAAACCAACATCACTGTCCCAAATATCAAGAATCACTTAAAATTGACTAAACTTTCAAATGAGGCACCACTGTCGAAAAAGTCACGAATCAGACAAAACTGTTACAAACGTCCGGAATCAGACATGTTCCAATTATCAGGAAGCAGACATCACTGTAGCAAATATCAGGAGTGACTCAAAGCTGTCCCATATTCCAGGAATTGGAAACCATTGTTGCAAATATCAGGAATCAGACATCACTGTCCTAAGCGTAAGGAATATGACAAAACGGACCATAACATTAGGATACAGACACCGCTGTCACAAATATCAGGAATCTCAATTCACTGTTCCAAACATCAGGAATCAGGCATCATTGCCCCAAATATCTGGAATCAGCTATCATTGTAACAAATATCAGGAATCTCAATTCACTGTTCCAAACATCAGGAATCAGATATCATTGCCCCAAATAGAAGGAATCAGACATCGCTGTCCCAAATATCATGGATGAGAATGCAGAAAACCACTGTCCCAAATATTAGGAATGGCCCAAACCTGTCCCAGATGTCAGGAATCAGACAGCATTGTTGCAATTATCAAGAATCAGTCATCACTGACCTAAACATGTAAAATATGTCAAAACTCTCTGAAAGAACAGCAATCAGGCATCACTGCCCCAAATATCAGGAATCAGACAATGCAATCCCAAATATCAGGAATCAGCTATCACTGTTCCAAATATAACCAATGAGACACCATTGTCCCAAATATCTGGAAGCAGACATCACTGTCTCAAATATCAAGAAACAGACACCACTGTCCCAAATATCAGGAATCAGGCAAAACACTCACAAATATCAGGAAGCAAACATCACCATCACAAATATCAGGAATTACAATGCATTTTCTCAAACATCAGGAATCAGATATTCTGGCCTCAAATATAAGGAAATATATATCACTGCTCCAGCATCAGCAATCAGTCATCATTGTCACAAATATCAGGTATCAGACATCACTACACAAATATTAGGAATTAGACATAACTGTCCCTAATATCAGGAAGCACACAAAACACTCCCAAATATCAGAAACCAAGCCTGAATTTCTCAAATATCAGGAATCAGACATCACTGTCCCAAACATAATGAATGAGACACCACTGTTCCAAATATCTGGAAGCAGGCACCACTGTCCCAAATATCAGGAGCGACACAAAACTGTCCCATATTCCAGGAATTGGAAACCACAGTTGCAAATATCAGGAATCAGACATCACTCTCTTAACCATGAGGATTATGACAAAACTGTCCTAAACATTAGGAATCAGCCATCAGTGTAACATATAACAGGAATCTGAATTCAATCTCCCAAACATCAAGAATCAGACATCATTTTCCTGAATAGCAGGAATCAGCCATCACTGTCCCAATTATCGGTAATCAGACATCACTGCCTCAAATATCAGGAATCAGACCACACTTTGCCAAATATCAGCAATCCAACAAAACTGTCAAAAATATCAGGAATCCGCAATCACTGTCCCAAATATAAGCAATGAGATACCACTACCACAAATATCAGTAATCTAGCATGGTTGCCTCAAATAACAGGAACCACACATCACTCACCCAAATGTTCGGAATCAGACAATACTGCCTCAAATATCAGGAATCATACTTCACTGTACCAAATGTCAGGAATCTCAAATCACTGTTCAAAACATGAAGAATCAGACATCACTGATGCAAATATCAGGAATCTCAATTCACTGTCCCAAACATCTGGAGCCAGACACCACTGTCCCACCTATCCAGAATCATTGCTTCAAATATCAGGACCAAGACACCAATATCCCAAAGTTCAGGAATCATATATCACTTTACCAAATATCAGGAATCAGACATCACTGTCACAAATATCAGGGATGAGATATCACTGTTCCAAATATCAGGAATCAGGCATCACTTTCACAAATATCCGGAAATGGACAACATATTCAGAAATATCAGGAATCAGATGTCACTGTCTCAAATATCAAAATTGCCATCACTGCCCCAAATATCAGGAATCATGTAAAACTGCCTCAAATTTCAGAATCAGGCACGACTGTCACAAATATCATGAATCAGACAAAACTGTTGCAAGCATCATAAATCAGACATCATGTTCCAAATATCAAGAAGTGGACATCACGGTCCCAAATATCGGGAGTGATACAAAAGCTTTCCATATGCCAAGAATCAGAAAATACTGTTGCAATTATCAGGAATCAGACAAAATGGTAACAAATATGAGGAAAATGACAAAAATGTCTGAAACATTAGGAATCAGACATCATCATCCCAGATATCTGGAATCTCAGTTCAATGTCCCAAACATCAGAAATCAGACATCATTGTCCTAAACATCAAGAATCAGACATCATTGCCCCAAGTATCAGGAATCAGCCATTAATGTTACATAAATCAGGAATCTCAATCCACTGTCCAAAACATCCAGAATCAGGCGTTAATGCCCAAAATATCAGGAAGCAGCCGACACTGTCCCAAACAACAGGAATGAGATAACATGTTCCAAATAGCAAGAAGCAGACATCACTGTCCCAAATATCAGAAGTGATACAAAAGTTTCCCATATGCCAGGAATTGTAAACCACTTTTGCAAATATCAGGAATCAGGCATCACTGTCCTAAGTATGTGGAAAATCACAAAAAATGTCTGAAACATTAGGAATCAGACATCTCCATCCCAAATATCAGGAATCACTCCTCACTGCCTCAAATATCAGGAATCTCAATTCAATGTCCTAAATTAAAGGAATCAGACATCATTGCCCAAAATATCAGGAATCAGCCATCACTGTCCCAAATGTCAGCAATCTGAAATATCAGGGAAGAGACACTGCTGTCACAGCTATCAGGCAAGGCACAAAACTGTCCCAGATGTAATGAGTCTGACACCATTGTTGCAAATATCAGGAATCAGATATCACTGTCCTAAACATGAGAAATATGACAAAAGTGTCTGAGAAAAATGGAAACAGATATCACTGCCTCAAACATCAGGAATCAGAGAATGCCATCCCAAATATCAGGATCAGCCAGCACAGTCCCAAACATAACCAATGAGACACCACTGTCCTAAATATTAGTAATCACACATCACTGTCTCAAATATCAGGAATCAGACACCAATGTCCCAAGTATCAGGAATCAGACATCACTGCCTCAAATATCAGGAATCAGACACCACTGTCCAAAACATTATGAATCAGACATCACTGCGTCAAATATGAGGAATTAGACACCACTGTAACATATATCAGGAATCTTAATTCGTGTTCCCAAACATCAGGAATCATACATTATTGCCACAAATATCAAGAATCTCAATTCAATGTCCTAAACATCAGGAATCAGACATCATTATCCAAAATATCAGGAATCAGCCATCACTGTCCCAAATATCAGCAATCAGACATCACTATCACAAATATCATGAAAGAGACACCACCGTCACAAGTGTCTGGAAATGCACTAAACTGTCTCAGATGTAAGGATTCAGACACCATTGTTGTAAATATCACGATTCGGACACTATCCTAAATAAGAGCAATATGATAAAAGTTTGCGAAACATTAGGAACCAGACATCACTGCCCCAAACATCAGGAAACAGACAATGCTATCCCAAATATTAGGATCAGCCATCACTGTTCCAAACATAATCAATGAGACACCACTATACCAAATATCATTAATCAGACATCATTGCCTCAAATATCAGGAATCAGACATCACTGTCCAAAATATCAGTAACCAGACATCACTGCCTCAGATATAAGGAATCAGACACCACTGTCCCAAATGTCAGGAATCTGCCTGTCTGCCTCAAATAACAGGAACCAGACACTACTCTCACAAATGTTCGGAATCAGACAACATTGCCTCAAATATCAGAACTCAGATATAACTGTCCCAAATATTAGGATTCAGATGTCACTGCACCGAATATCAGGAATCTAAAACCACTGTCCCAAACATCAGGAACCAGACACCACTGTCCCGAATATTCAGAAACTGATATCACTGCTTCAAATGTTAGGAGTCAGACACCACTATACCAACTTTTAGGAATCAGATATCACTGTAAGAAATATCAGGAGTCAGATATCACTGTCCCAAATATCAGGAATCAGACATCACTTTCTTAAATATCTGAAGCCTGGAAAACATTCACAAATATCATGAATCAGTAGTCACTGTTCAAAATATCAAAAACCAACATCACAGTCCCAAATATCAAGAATCACTTACAATTGTCTAAAATTTCAGAATGAGGCACCACTGTCGAAAAAGTCACGAATCAGACAAAACTGTTACAAATATCCTGAATCAGACAACATGTTCCAATTATCAGGAAGCAGACATCACTGTAGCAAATATCAGGAGTGACACAAAGCTGTCCCATATTTCAGGAATCGCAAATATCAGAAATCAGCCATCACTGTCCTAAGCATAAGAAATTTAATGAAACTGACCATAACATTAGGATACAGACACCACGGTCACAAATATAAGGAATCTGAATTCATTGTCCCAAACCTCAGGAATCAGAAATCATTGCCCCAAATTTCCAGAATCAGCTATCATTGTAACAAATATCAGGAAGCTCAATTCACTGTTCCAAACATCAGGAATAGATATCATTGTCCCAAATATCAGGAATCAGTCATCACTGCACCAGGTATCAGCAATCAGACATCACTGAGCCAAATATCAGTAATCAGACACAGCTGTCACAGATATCAGGACTCAGACAAAATTGTCACAAATATCAGGAATCCACCATCACTGTCCCAAATATAACCAATGGGACACCGCTGTCCCAAATATCAGTAATTAGACATCACTGTCACAAATATCAGGAATCAGAGGTCACTGATCCAAATATCAAAAATTGACATCACTGTCCCAAATATCGGAATCACTTAAAATTGCCTGAAATTTCGGAATCAGGCACTACTGTCTCAAATATCAGGAATCAGATAACACTGTTCCACATATCAGGAATCAGACAAGCTGTGAAATATATCAGGAATCTAGCATCACTGTCCCAAATATAACCAAGGTGAAATCACGGACACAAATATCAGTAATCAGTCATCACTGTCTCAAATAACAGGAACCAGGCACCGCTGTCCTAAATATCTGGAAATAGAATTTACTGCCTCAAATATCATGAATCAGATACAATGTCCCAACTATCAGGAACCAGATATCACTGTACCAAATATCAGGAATCAGACATCACTGTCACAAATGTCATGAATCAGACGTCACGGTCCCAAATATCAGGATTCAGACATCACTGTCACAAGTATCAGGACGCAGATGCCACTGTCACAAATATCAGAAATGGCACAAACCGGCCCCAGATGTCAGGAATCAGACACCATTGTTGCAAATATCAGGAATCAGACATCACTGCTATAAACATGAGGAGTATGACAAAACTGTCTGAATAAATGGGAAATAGACAACACTATCACAAATATCCGGAAACAGGCATCTCTGTCCCAAATATCAGGGACCTCAGTTCACTGTCACTGACATCAGGAATCAGACATCATTACCAACATGAAAGGAATCAGCCATCATTGTCCAAATATCAGCAATCACATATCACTGTCCCATATACTAGTAAACAGGCATCAATGTCTCTAATATCAAGAATCCGATACCACTGTTCCACATATCAGGAATCTGACAAGCTGTCACAAATATCCAGAATCTAGCATCACTGTCCCAAATATAACCAAGGTGACACCACAGATACAAATATCAGTAATCAAGCATCACTGTCTCAAATAACAGGAACCAGGGACCCTTGTCATAAATATCTGGAATCAGACTTTACTGCCTCAAATATCATGAATCAGATACAAAGTCCCAACTATCAGGAACCAGATATCACTGTACAAAATATCAGGAATCAGACAGCACTGTCACAAATTTCAGGAATCATGCATCGCTGTCCCAAAAATCAGGAATCAGACTTCACTGTCACAAGTATCAGGATGCAGATGCCACTGTCACAAATATCAGAAATGGCACAAACCTGTCCCAGATGTCAGGAATCAGACATCATTGTTGCAAATATCAGGAATCAGGCATCACTGCCCTTAACATGAATAATAAGACAAAATTGTTGGAATCATCGGGAATCAGGCATCACTGTCCGAAATATCAGAGATCAGACAATGCAATCCCAAATATCAGTAATCAGCCATCAGCCAAATATAACCAATGAGAAACCATTTTCTTAAGTATCTGGAATCAGACATCACTGTCTCAAATATTAAGAATCAGAAACCACTGTCCCAAATATCAGGAATCAGGCAAAACCCTCACAAAAATCAGGAAGCAAACATCACCATCACAAATAACAGGAATCACACTGTGTTGTCCCAAACATCAGGAATCAGATATCGTGGCCTCATATATTAGGAAATACATATAACTGCACCAGCATCAGCAATCAGATATCATTGCCCCAAATAGAAGGAATCAACCATCACAGTCGCAAATATCAGCAATTACTTATCACTGTCCCAAATATTAGTAATCAGGCATCATTGTCTCAAATGTCAGGAAACTGACACGACTGTTCCACATATCAGGAATCTGATAAAACTGTCACAAACGTCAGGAATCCACCATCACTGTCCCAAATATAACCAATGATACACTATTGTCCTAAATATCAATAATCAGGCATCGCTGTATCAAATAACAGGAACCAGATGCTAACATCCTTAATATCCGGAATCAGACATTACTGCCTCAAGTATCAGGAATCAGACACCACTGTCACAAATATCAGGAACCAGATAACATTGTACCAAATTTCAGGAATCAGTTATCACTGTCAAAATGGTCAGGAATCAAACATCACTGTCCCAATTATCAGTAATCAGATATCACTGTCCCAAATATCTGGAATCACAGTTTCAAATAACAGGAAAAAGTTGCCAACTCCCTAAGTATCCAGAATCCAACATTACTCCCTCAAGTATCAGGAATCAAACACCGCTGTCCCAAATATCAGGAATCAGATATTGCTGTGCCAAATATCAGTAATCAGGCATCATTGCCTCAAATATCAGGAATCTGACACCACTGTTCCACATATCAGGAATCTGACAAAATTGTCACAAGTGTCAGGAATCCATCATCACTGTCCGAACTTAATCCAATGAGACACTACTGTCCCAAATATTAGTAATCAGAGATAAAAACAAAGAAAACTGCGGATGCTGGAAATCCAAAACAAAAACAGAATTACCTGGAAAAACTCAGCAGGTCTGGCAGCATCGGCGGAGAAGAAAAGAGTTGACGTTTCAAGTCCTCATGACCCTTCGACAGAACTTGATTTCGAGTCCAAGAAAGAGTTGAAATATAAGCTGGTTTAAGGTGTGTGTGTGGGGGGGGCGGAGAGAGAGAGAGAGAGAGACAGAGGTGCTTGTGTAGACAAACAAGCAGTGATAGAAGCAGATCATCAAAAGATGTCAGTGACAATGGTACAAAAGAACACATAGGTGTTAAAGTTAAAGTTGGTGATATTATCTAAACGAATGTGCTAATTAAGAATGGATGGTAGGGCACTCAAGGTACAGCTCTAGTGGGGGTGGGGGGAGCATAAAAGATTTTAAAATATTTAAAAATAATGGAAATAGGTGGGAAAAGAAAAATCTATAAAATTTTATAGACCTCTGACCTCTACCTCGCGGAGGCTGAGCGTCAACTCGCAGACACTTCCTCCTACCTCTCCCTGGACCATGAACCCACCACTGAACATCAAGCCATTGTTTCCAGGACTGTCACTGACCTCATCTCCTCTGGGGATCTCCCTCCCACAGCTTCCAACCTGATAGTCGCCCAATCTTGGACGGCCCGCTTCTATCTCCTACCCAAAATCCACAAACAGAACTGCCCCGGTAGACCGATCGTCTCAGCTTACTCCTGCCCCACAGAACTCATTTCTCGTTATCTTGACTCCCTTCTCTCTCCCCTTGTCCAGTCCCTTCCCACCTACATCCGTGATTCCTCTGACACCTTACGTCACATCAACAATTTCCAGTTCCCTGGCTCCAACCGCTTCCTCTTCACCATGGACGTCCAATCCCTCTACATCTCCATCCCCCACCAGGATGGTCTGAGGGCCCTTAGCTTCTTCCTCGAACAGAGGCCCGAACAATCCCCATCCACCACTACTCTCCTCCGTCTGGCTGAACTTGTTCTCATGTTGAACAATTTCTCCTTCAACTCCTCTCACTTTCTCCAAATAAAAGGTGTGGCTATGGGTACCCGCATGGGCCCCAGCTATGCCTGTCTCTTTATGGGATATGTGGAACATTCCTTGTTGCAGTCCTACCCCGGCCCCCTTCCACAACTTTTTCTCCGGTACATCGATGATTACTTCGGTGCCGCTTCATGCTCTCGTCGGGACTTGGAAAAATTTATTAATTTTGCTTCCAATCTCCACCCCTCCATCATTTTCACGTGGTCCATCTCTGACACTTCCCTTCCCTTCCTTGACCTCTCTGTCTCAATCTCTGGTGATAGACTGTCCACTAATATCCATTACAAACCCACCGACTCCCACAGCTACCTCCACCACAGCTCCTCACACCCCGCTTCCTGTAAGGACTCCATCCCATTCTCCCAGTTCCTTCGCCTTTGTCGCATCTGTTCCGATGATGCTACCTTCAAAAACGGTTCCTCTGACATGTCCTCCTTCTTCCTTAACCGAGGTTTTCCACCGACGGTCGTTGACAGGGCCCTCAACCATGTCCGGCCCATCTCCCGCGCATCCGCCCTCACGACTTCTCCTCCCTCCCAGAAACATGATAGGGTCCCCCTTGTCCTCACTTATCACCCCACCAGCCTCCGCATTCAAAGGATCATCCTCCGCCATTTCCGCCAACTCCAGCATGATGCCACCACCAAACACATCTTTCCTTCACCCCCCTTATCGGCATTCCGTAGGGATCGCTCCCTCCGGGACACCCTGGTCCACTCCTCCATCACCCCCTCCTATGGCACCACCCCATGCCCACGCAAAAGATGTAACACCTGCCCCTTCACTTCCTCTCTCCTCACCGTCCAAGGGCCCAAACACTCCTTTCAAGTGAAGCAGCATTTCACTTGCATTTCCCCCAACTTAGTCTACTGCATTCGTTGCTCCCAATGTGGTCTCCTCTACATTGGAGAGACCAAACGTAAACTGGGCGACCGCTTTGCAGAACACCTGCGGTCAGTCCGCAAGAATGACCCAAACCTCCCTGTCGCTTGCCATTTTAACACTCCACCCTGCTCTCTTGCCCACATGTCTGTCCTTGGCTTACTGCATTGTTCCAGTGAAGCCCAACGCAAACTGGAGGAACAACACCTCATCTTCCGACTAGGCACCTTACAGCCTTCTGGTCTGAATATTGAATTCAATAACTTTAGGTCATGAGCTCCCTCCCCCATCCCCACCCCCTTTCTGTTTCCCCCTTTTTTCCCCTTTTTTTTCCCTATAAATTTTATAGATTTTTCTTTTCCCACCTATTTCCATTATTTTTAAATATTTTAAAATCTTTTATGCTCCCCCCACCCCCACTAGAGCTGTACCTTGAGTGCCCTACCATCCATTCTTAATTAGCACATTCGTTTAGATAATATCACCAACTTTAACTTTAACACCTATGTGTTCTTTTGTACCATTGTCACTGACATCTTTTGATGATCTGCTTCTATCACTGCTTGTTTGTCTACACAAGCACCTCTGTCTCTCTCTCTCTCTCCGCCCCCCCCACACACACACCTTAAACCAGCTTATATTTCAACTCTTTCTTGGACTCGAAATCAAGTTCTGTCGAAGGGTCATGAGGACTCGAAACGTCAACTCTTTTCTTCTCCGCCGATGCTGCCAGACCTGCTGAGTTTTTCCAGGTAATTCTGTTTTTGTATTAGTAATCAGATATCACTGTACCAAATATCAGGAATCAGACAGCATTGTACCAAATATCAGGAATCAGATACAACTGAACAAAATATCAGGAATCATATATCAATGTCACAAATATTAGGAAGCAGACAACACCATCAAAAATATCGGGCAATGCACAAAACTATCGCAGATGTCAGGAATCAGAAATCATTGTTGCAAGTATCAGGAATAAGACATCACTGCTATTAACATGAGAAATATGACAAAAATGTCTGAATGATTGGGAATCAGACAACACTATCACAAATATCAGGAAACAGGTATCACTGTCCCAAATATCAGTAACAAGGCATCCATGTCTTTAATATCAAGAATCCGATACCACTGTTCCATATATCAGGAATCTGACATCTCTGTCACAAATATGAGGAAGCAGGCAGCACTGTGTCAAAATATCAGGAATTGCACAAAATGTCCCAGATGACAGGAATCAGACATCACTGTTGCAAATATCAGGAATCAGACATCACTGTCCTAAACATGAGAAATATGACAAAACTGTCCAAATCATTGGGAAACAGACAACACTCTCCCAAATATCAGGAATCAGACCACTCTATCTCAGATGTTAGGAAACAGGCAACACTATCCCAAACATCAGGAATCAGATATCATTGTACCAAATATCAGGAATCAGACATCACTGTCACAAATGTGAGGAATCACAATGCATTGTCCCACACATCAGGAATCAGACATCATGGCCTCAAAATAAGGAAATAGGTATCATTGCCCCAGCATTAGCAATCAGACAACATTGCTGATATTTGGGAATGTGATGGCTGATTCCTTCTATTTAGGGCAATCAGACATCACTGTCCCAAATATCAGGGATCTCAGTTCATTGAACCTGACATCAGGAATCAGACATCATTGCCCAAATGGAAGGAATCAGCCATCACATTCCCAAATATCAGCAATCAGATATCACTGTCTCAATATATCAGTAACCAGGCATCAATGTCTCTAATATCAAGAATCCAACACCACTGTTCCACATATCAGGAATCTGTGACAAGCTGTCACAAATATCAGGAATCTAGCATCACTGTCCCAAATATAACCAAGGTGACACCACAGACACAAATATCAGTAATTAGGCATCACTGTCTCAAATAACAGGAACCAGGGACCACTGTCATAAATATCCAGAATCAGAATTTACTGCCTCAAATATCATGAATCAAAAACAAATCCCAACTATCTGGAACCATATATCACTGTAGCAAATATCAGGGATTAGACATCACTGTCACAAACGTCAGGAATCAGACATCGCTGTCCCAAATATCGGGAATCAGGCATCACTGTCCGAAATATCAGGGATCAGACAATGCAATCCCAAATATCAGTAATCAGCCATCACTGTTCCAAATATAACCAATGAGGCACCATTGTCCCAAATATCCAGAATCATACATCGCGGATTCAAAGCTCAAGGTACTGGCACCAATGTTCCACATATTAGGAATCTGGCAAGCTGTCACAAATATCAGGAATCTAGCATCACTGTCCCAGATATATCCAAGGTGACATCACTGACACTAATATCAGTAATCAGTCATCACTGTATCAAATAACAAAAACCAGGCACCACTGTCCTAAATATCCAGAAACAGAATTTGTGCCTCAAATATCATGAACCAGATACAATGTCCTAACTATCAGGAACCAGATATCACTGTACCAAATATGAGGAATGAGATGTCCCTGTCAGAAATGTCAGGAATCAGACATCTTTGTCCCAAATATCAGGCATCAGTCATCACTGTCACAAGTATCAGGACGCAGATGCCACTGTCACAAATATCAGAAATGGCACAAACCTGTCCCAGATGTCAGGAATCAGACACCATTGTTGCAAATATCTGGAATCGGACATCACTGCTATAAACATGCGGAATATGACAAAACTGTCTGAGTAATTGGGAATCAGAGAACACTATCACAAATATCAGGAAACAAGCATCTCTGTCCCAAATATCAGGGATCACAGTTCATTCTCCCTGACATCAGGAATCAGACATCATTGCCCACATGGAAGGAATCAGCCATCACTGTCCAAATATCAACAATCAGATATCACTGTCCCAAATATCAATAACCAGTCATCCATGTCTTTAATATCAAGAATCTGACACCACTGTTACACATATCAGGAATCTGACATCACTGTCACAAATATCAGGAAGCAGGCAGCACTGTGTCAAAATATCAGGAATTGCACAAAACTGTCCCAGATGTCAGGAATCAGACAGCATTGTGCAAATATCAGGAATCAGACATCACTGTCCTAAACATGAGAAATATGACAAAACTGTCCAAATCATTGGGAATCAGACACCACTCTCCCAAATATCAGGAATCAGACCACTCTATCTCAAATGTCAGGAAACAGGCAACACTGTACCAAACATCAGGAATCAGATATCATTGTACCAAATAGCAGGAATCACTGTCACAAATGTCAGGAATCACAATGCATTGTCCCACACATCAGGAATCAGACATCATGGCATCCAAATAAGGAAATAGGTATCATTTCCCCAGCATTAGCAATCAGACAACATTGCCCCAAATAGAAGGAATCAGCCATCACATTCCCAAATATCAGCAATCAGACATCGCTGTCCCAAATATCAGCGATCTCTGTTCACTGTGCCTGACCTCAGGAATCAGACATCATTGCCCAAATGGAAGGAATCAGCCATCACTGTCCAAATATCAACAATCAGATATCACTGTCCCATATATCAGTAACCAGGCATCAATGTCTCTAATATCAGGAATCTGACACCACTGTTCCACATATCAGGAATCTGACAACTGTCACAAATATCAGTAATCTAGCATCACTGTTCCAAACATAATCAAGGTGACACCACGGAAACAAATATCAGTAATCAGGCGTCACTGTTTCAAATAACAGGAACCAGGCACCACTGTCATAAATATCCAGAATTAGACTTTACTGCCTCAAATATCATAAATCAGATACAAAGTCACAACTATTACTGTACCAAATATCAGGAATCAGACATCGCTGTCACAAACGTCAGGAATCAGACATCGCTGTCCCAAATATCAGGAATCAGACATCACTGTCACAATTATCAGCACGCAGATGTCACTGTCCCAAATATCAGAAATGGCACAAACCTGTCCCAGATGTCAGGAATCAGACATCATTGTTGCAAATATCAGGAATCAGACATCACTGCCCTCAACATAAATAATATGACAAAATTGTTTGAATCATCGGGAATCAGGCATCACTGTCCAAAATATCAGGGATCAGACAATGCAATCCCAAATATCTGTAATCAGCCATCACTGCTCCAAATATAGCTAATGAGACACCATTGTCCCAAATATCCGGAATCGGACATCACTGTCTCAAATATCAAGGAACAGACACCACTTTTCCACATATCAGGAATCTGACAAGCTGTCAAAAATATCAGGAATCCAGCAACACTGCCCCAGATATAACCAAGGTGACATCACAGACAAAAATATCAGTAAATCAGTCATCACTGTCTCAAATAAGAGGAGCCAGCCACCACTGTCCTAAATATCCAGAAACAGAACTTACTGCCTCAAACATCATGAATCAGATACAAATTCCCAAATATCAGGAATCAGACATCACTGTCACAAGTATCAGGACGCAGATGCCACTGTCCCAAATATCAGAAATGGCACAAACCTGTCCCAGATGTCAAGAATCAGACACCATTGTTGCAAATATCAGGAATCAGACATCACTGCCCTTAACATAAATAATACGACAAAACTGATTGAATCATCAGGAATCAGGCATCACAATCCGCAATATCAGGGTCAGACAACAGAATCCCAAATATCAGTAATCAGCCATCACCATTCCAAATATAAGCAATGAGACACCATTGTCACAAATATCTGGAATCAGACATCACTGTCTCAAATATCAAGGAACAGACACCACTTTTCCACATATCAGGAATCTGACAAGCTGTCAAAAATATCAGGAATCCAGCATCACTGCCCCAAATATAACCAAGGTGACATCACAGACAAAAATATCAGTAAATCAGTCATCACTGTCTCAAATAAGAGGAGCCAGGCACCACTGTCCTAAATATCCAGAAACAGAACTTACTGCCTCAAACATCATGAATCAGATACAAATTCCCAACTATCAGGAACCAGATATCACTGTCACAAATGTCAGGATTCACACATCGCTGTCCCAACTATCAGGAATCAGACATCACTGTCACAAGTATCAGGATGCAGATGCCACTGTCCCAAATATCAGAAATGGCACAAACCTGTTCCAGATGTCAGGAATCAGACACCATTGTTGCAAATATCAGGAATCAGACATCACTGCCCTTAACATAAATAATATGACAAAACTGTTTGAATCATCAGGAATCAGGCATCACTGTCTGAAATATTAGGGGTCAGACAACGCAATCCCAAATATCAGTAATCAGCCATCACCATTCCAAATATAACCAATGAGACCATTGTCACAAATATCCGGAATCAGACATCACTGTCTCAAAGATCAAGGAACAGACACCACTATCAGAAACTTTAGGAATCAGGGAAAATCCTCACAAACATCAGGAAGCAGACATCACTATCATAAATATCAGGAATCATAATCCATTGTCCCAAACATCAGGATTCAGTCACTGTGGCCTCCAATATAAGGCAATTGAAATCACAGTTCAGCGTCAGCAATCAGACATCATTGCCCCAAATAGAAGTAATTAGCTATCAAACTCCCAAATATCACCAATCAGAAATCAGTGTCACAAATATCAGTAATCAGGCATCATTGCCTCAAATATTAGGAATATGACACCACTCTTCCACATATCAGGAATCTGACAAAACTGTCACAATTATAAGGAATCCATGATCATTGTCCTAAGCATAACCAATGAGACACCACTCTCCCAAATATCAATAATCAGGCCTCACACTCTCAAATAACAGTATCCAAAAACCACCATCTGAAATATCCAGAATCTGATGTTACTGCCTCAAGTATCAGGCATCAGAGATCTCTGTCTCAAATATCAGGAATCAGGTATCATTGTACCAAATATTAGGAATCAGACATCACTGTCACAAATGTCAGCAATTACAATGCTTTGACCCACACATCAGGAATCAGACGTCATGTCACCAAATATAAATAAATAGATATCACTGCCCCAGCGTCAGCAATCAGACATTATTGTCACAAATATCAGGAATCGGACATCACTGCTGAAGTATTAGGACTCAGACATAACTGTCCCTGATATCAAGAAGCACACAAAACTCTCCCAAATATCAGAAACCAAACCTGAATTTCTCAAATATCAGGAATCAGCCATCACTGTCCCAAATATAATGAATGAGATAACACTGTCCCAAATATCTGGAAACAGACCTCAATGTCACGAATATCAGGACATGCACAAAACTATCCCAGATGTCAGGAATCAACAAATTGTTGCAAATATCAGGAATCAGACATCACTGCTATAAACATGAGAAATATGACAAAACTGTCTGAATAATTGGGAATCAGACAACACTATCACAAATATTAGGAAACAGGCATCTCTGTCTCAAATATCAGGGATCTCAGTTCACTGTCCCTGACATCAGGAATCAGACATCATTGCCCAAATGGAAGGAATCAGCCATCACTGTCCAAATATCAGCAAACAGACATCAGTGCCCAAATATTAGGAATCAGTCATAACTGTCCCTAATATCAGGAAGCACCCAAAAATATGCCAAATATCGGAAACCAAACATGAATTTCTCAATTATCAGGCATCAGCCATCACTGTTCCAAATATAATGAATGAGACACCACTGTCCCATATACCCAGAATCAGACATAACTGCCTCAAATGTAAAGACTCAGCCACGACTGGAGCAAATATCCGGAATCGGATAACATTGTACCAAATATCAAGAATGAGACATCACTGTCAAAAATGTCAGGAATCAGACACCACTGTCCCAAATATCATAATCAAGAATCACTGTTTCAAATAACAGGAATAAGAGGCCACCTTCATAAATATCCAGAATCAGATATTACTGCCTCAAGCATCAGGAATCAAACATCGCTGTCCCAGATATCAGGAATCAGATATCGCTATCCCAAGTATCAGTAATCATGCATCATTGCCTCAAATATCAGGAAATCAACACCACTGTTCCACATATCAGGAATCAGACATCACTGTACCAAACATTAGGAATCAAACAGCATTGTACCAAATATTAGGAATCAGCTATTACTGTAACAAATATCAGGAATCAGACCTCAATGTCACAAATATCAGGAAGCAGACACTACTGTCAAAAATTTCAGGAAATGCACAAAGTTGTCCCAGATGTTAGGAATCAGAAAGCATTGTTGCATATATCAGGAATCAGACATCACTGCTCTAAACATGAGAAATATGACAAAACTGTCTGAATAATTGGGTGTCAGACAACACTATCACAAATATCAGGAAACAGGCATCTCTGTCTCCAATATCAGGAATCTCAGTTCACTGTCCCTGACATCAGGAACCAGACATCATTGCCCACATGGAAGGAATAAGCCATCACTGTCCAAATATCAGCAATCAGATATCGCTACCCCAAATATCAGTAACCAGGCATCATTGTCTCTAATATTAAAAATCTGACACCATTGTTCCACACATCAGGAATCTGACAAGCTGTCACAAAAATCAGGAATCTAGCATCACTGTCCCAAATATAACCAAGGTGACATCACGGACACAAATATCAGTAATCAGGCATCACTGTCTCAAATAACAGGAACCAGGGACCACTGTCATAAATATCTGGAATCAGACTTACTGCCTCAAATATCTTGAATCAGATATAAAGTCCCAACTATCAGGAACCAGATATCACTGTACCAAATATCAGGAATCAGACAACACTGTCACAAGTAACAGGACGCAGATGCCACTGTCCCAAATATCAGAAATGGCACAATCCTGACCCAGATGTCAGGAATCAGAAACCATTGTTGCAAATATCAGGAATCAGACATCACTGCCCTTAACATAAATAACATGACAAAACTGTTTGAATCATCGGGAATCAGGCATCACTGTCCAAAATATCAGGGATCAGACAATGCAATCCCAAATATCAGTAATCAGCCATCAGCCAAATATAACCGATGAGAAATGATTTTCCTAAGTATCCGGAATCAGACATCACTGGCTCAAATATTAAGAATCAGAAACCACTATCCCAAATATCAGGAATCAGGCAAAACCCTCACAAAAATCAGGAAGCAAACATCACCATCAGAAATAACAGGAATCACAATGCGTTGTCCCAAACATCAGGAATCAGGGATCGTGGCCTCATATTTTAGGAAATAGATATCACTGCACCAGCATCAGCAATCAGATATCATTGCCCCAAATAGAAGGAATCAACCATCACAGTCGCAAATATCAGTAATTAGTTATCACTGTCCCAAATATCAGTAATCAGGCATCATTGTCTCAAATTTATGGAATCCGACACCACTGTTCCACATATCAGGAATCAGAGATCGCTGTCCCAAATATCAGTAATCAGGCATCATTGCCTCAAGTATCAGGAAACCGACAACACTGTTCCATATATCAGCGAATCAGATTTCACTGTACCAAACATCAGGAATCAGCCAACATTGTACCAAATATCAGGAATCAGATATCACTGTAACAAATATCAGGAATCAGACCTCAATGTCGCAAATATCAGGAAGCAGTCACCACTGTCAAAAATATCAGGAAATGCACAAAATTGTCCCAGATGTTAGGAATCAGAAACCATTGTTGCAAGTCTCAGGAATAAGACATCACTGCTATAAACATGAGAAATATGACAAAACTGTCTGAATGATTGGGAATCAGACAACACTATCACAAACATCAGGAAACAGGATCTCTGTCCCAAATATCAGGGATCTCAGTTCACTGAACCTGACATCAAAAATCAGATATCATTGTCCAAGTGGAAGGAATCAAGCAGAACTGCCTCAAATATCAGGAGCCAGCCACCAATGTCACAAAGATCTGGAATTTGGCATGACTGTCAAAAAGACCAGGATTGAGATATCAGTAATGCCAATATCAATAATCAGACACCGAAGTCACAAATATCAGGAATCAGACTTCACTGTTATATGTGTCAGGATTCAGAACACACTGTCCCGAACAACAGGAATCAGGATAAACTGTACCAAATATTATGAATCAGACAACACTGCACCGAATATCTGTAATCAGGCAGCACTGGCACAAATATTAGGAATCAGACATCACTGTCACAAATGTCAGGAATCAGGCGTCATTTCACATGTGTCAGGAATTAGCCATCAATGTAACATGTGTCAGGAATCTTAGCTCACTGTCCCAAACAACAGTAATCACGTAAAGCAGTCCCAGATATTAGAAATCAGACAGCACTGCACCAAATATCAGTAATCAGACAGGACTGGCACAAATATCAATAACCAGACAACACTGTCACAAATGTCAGGAAAAAGACTTCACTTCACATGTGTCAGGAATGAGTCATCAATGTAACATGTGTCAGGAATCATAATTCACTGTCCCAAACAACAGAAATCAGGAAAAACTGTCCCAAACATTATGAACCAGAGAACACTGCCTGAAGCGTGAGTAATCAAACGCCACTGTCACAAATATCAGGAATCATGCATTTCAGAAGTGTCAGGAAATGGAATTCACTGTCCCAAACAACAAGAATCAGGCAATACTGTTCCAAAAATCAGGAATCTGCCACAAGTGTCCAAATTATCATAAATCGAATGTCACTTTCCCAAATATAAGGAATCAGTAATCACTGTCACATGTGCCTGGAATCGGAACTCACCACCCCAAACAATAGGAATCTGGCAGAACTGTTTCAGGTATTAGGAATCAGCCAACACTGGCTGAAATATCAGTAATCAGACACAACTCTGCCAAATATCAGGAAGCAGATATCACTGTCACAAGTGCCCCGAATCAGAATGCATTGTCCCAAAAAGCAGAAAGCAGGCAAAACTG
Organism: Isurus oxyrinchus; assembly: GCA_026770705.1. NCBI lineage: Eukaryota > Metazoa > Chordata > Chondrichthyes > Lamniformes > Lamnidae > Isurus > Isurus oxyrinchus. The sequence goes on along the minus strand of JANJGN010000007.1, from coordinate 84,044,010 downwards.
TTCCAAACATCAGGAATCAGCCACAACTGTCCCAACTATCAACAATCCGACCTCACTGTCCCAAATATCAGAAATTGCTCAAAACTGCCTCAAACATCAGGAGTCAGCTACTACTGGCACAATTATCAGGAATCACGCATCACTGTCATAAAGACCAGAATTGCGATGTCATGGTGGCAAATATCAGGAATCAGACACGACTGTCACAAATATCAGTAGCCAGACTTCACTGTCAAAAGTGTCAGGAAGCCGAACTTACTTTCCCAAACAACAGGAATCAGGAAAATCTGTCCCAAATATCAGGACTCAGACACGACTGTCACAAATAACAGGAATCAGACTTTACTGTCATGTGTCAGGAATTAGAACCCACTGTCCCAAACAACAGGAATAAGGCAAGACTGTCCAAAATATTAGGAATCAGACAACACTGTCACAAATGTCAAGAAAGAAAATTCACTGTCCCAAAAAGGAAGAATCAGGCCAAACTGTTACAAATATCAGGAATCGTTCACTAGTGTCCCTAATAACAAAAATCAGATATCATTGTCCCAAGTGTATGGAATCAATCAGATCTGCCTCAAATTTCAGGAGCCAACCACCACTGTCACAATTATCTGGAATCTGGCATGACTGTCAAAAAGACCAGAATTGAGATATCAGTAATGCCAATATCAATAATCAGACACCGAAGTCACAAATATCAGGAATCAGACTTCATTGTCATATGTGTCAGGATTCAGAACACACTGTCCCGAACAACAGGAATCAGGATAAACTGACCCAAATATTATGAATCAGACAACACTGCACTAAATATCAGTAATCAGGCAGCACTGGCACAAATATCAAGAATCAGACATCACTGTCACAAATGTCAGGAATCAGACTTCACTTCACATGTGTCAGGATTCAGTTATCAATGTAACATGTGTCAGGAATCATAACTCACTGTCCCAAACAACAGAAATCAGGAAAAACTGTCCCAAACATTATGAATCAGAGAACACTGCCCGAAGCATCAGTAATCAAACACCACTGTCCCAAATATCAGGAAACACACATCAATGCCAAAAGTGTCAGGAATCAGAATTCACTGTCCCAAACAACAAGAATCAGGCAATACTGTTCCAAAGATCAGGAATCTGCCACAAGTGTCCATAGTATCATAAATCCGACGTCATTTTGCCAAATATCAGGAAACAGTAATCACTGTCACATGTGCCAGGAATCAGAACTCACTACTCAAAACAACAAGAATCTGGCAAAACTGTTTCAAGTATTAGCAATCAGCCAACACTGGGCGAAATATCAGTAATCAGACACAACTCTGCCAAATATCAGGAAGCAGACATCACTATCACAAATGCCCCGAATCAGAATTTATTGCCCCAAACAGCGGAAATCAGGCAAAACTGTTCCAAACATCAGGAATCAGCCACAAGTGTCCCAACTATCATCAATCCGACCTCACTGTCCCAAATATCAGAAATTGCTCAAAACTGCCTCAAACATCAGGAGTCAGCAAGTACTGACACAATTATCAGGAATCATGCATCACTGTCATAAAGAGCAGAATTGCGATGGCATTGTGGCAAATATCAGGAATCAGACACGACTGTCACAAATATCAGTAGCCAGACTTCATTATCAAAAGTGTCAGGAAGCCGAACTCACTTTCCCAAACAACAAGAATCAGGAAAATCTGTCCCAAATATCAGGACTCAGACACGACTGTCACAAATAACAGGAATCAGTCTTTACTGTTACGTGTCAGGAATCAGAACCCACTGTCCCAAACAACAGGAATAAGGCAAGACTGTCCAAATTATTAGGAATCAGACAACACTGTCACAAATGTCAGGAACGAAAATTCACTGTCCCAAAAAGGAAGAATAAGGCCAAACTGTTACAAACGTCAGGAATTGTCCACTAGCGTCCCTAATATCAAAAATCAGATATCTTTGTCCCAAGTGTAAGGAATCAATCAGAACTGCCTCAAATTTCAGGAGCCAACCACCACTGTCACAATTATCTGGAATGTTGCATGACTGTCAAAAAGACCAGAATTGAGATATCAGTAATGCCAATATCAATGATCAGACACCGAAGTCACAAATATCAGGAATCAGACTTCACTGTCATATGTGTCAGGATTCAGAACACACTGTCCCAAACAACAGGAATCAGGATAAACTGACCCAAATATTATGAATCAGACAACACTGCACCGAATATCAGTAATCAGGCAGCACTGGCACAAATATCAAGAATCAGACATCACTGTCACAAATGTCAGGAATCAGACTTCACTTCACATGTGTCAGGATTCAGTTATCAATGTAACATGTGTCAGGAATCATAACTCACTGTCCCAAACAACAGAAATCAGGAAAAACTGTCTCAAACATTATGAATCAGAGAACACTGCCCAAAGCATCAGTAATCAAACACCACTGTCCCAAATATCAGGAAACACACATCAATGCCAAAAGTGTCAGGATTCAGAATTCACTGTCCCAAACAACAAGAATCAGGCAATACTGTTCCAAAAATCAGGAATCTGCCACAAGTGTCCATAGTATCATAAATCCGATGTCATTTTGCCAAATATCAGGAAACAGTAATCACTGTCACATGTGCCAGGAATCAGAACTCACTACTCAAAACAACAAGAATCTGGCAAAACTGTTTCAAGTATTAGCAATCAGCCAACACTGGGCGAAATATCAGTAATCAGACACAACTCTGACAAATATCAGGAAGCAGACATCACTGTCACAAGTGCCCCTAATCAGAATTCATTGTCCTAAACAGCAGAAATCCGGCAACATTGTTCTAAACATCAGGAATCAGTCACAAGTGTCCCAAATATCATAAATCAGATATCACTGTCCCAAATATCAGAAATCACTCAAAACTGCCTCAAACATCAGGAGTCAGTACTACTGGCACAATTATCAAGAATCATGCATGACTGTCAAAAAGAGCAGGATTGAGATATCATGCTGGCAAATTTCAGGAATAAGACAACACTGTCACAAATATCAGGAACCAGACTTCTCTCTCACATGTGTCAGGAATCATAACTCATTGTCCCAAACAACAGGAATCACGTAAAACAGTCCCAGATATTAGGAATCAGACAGCACTGCACCAAATATCAGTAATCGGACAGGGCTGGCACAAATATCGATAATCAGACAACACTATCACAAATGTCAGGAAAAAGACTTCACTTCACATGTGTCAGGAATGAGTCATCAATGTAACATGTGTCAGGAATCAGAACTCACTGTCCCAAACAACAGAAATCAGGAAAAACTGTCCCAAACATTATGAACCACAGAACACTGCCCGAAGCATCAGTAATCAAACACCACTGTCACAAAGATCAGGAATCACGCATGGATTGCAGAAGTGTCAGGAATCAGAATTCACTGTCCCAAACAACAAGAATCAGGCAAAACTGTTCCAAAAATCAGGAATCTGCCACAAGTGTCCAAATTATCATAAATCGAATGGCACTTTCCCAAATATCAGGAATCAGTAATCACTGTCACATGTGCCTGGAATCAGAACTCATTACCTGAAACAACAATAATCTGGCAGAACTGTTTCAAGTATTAGGAATCAGCCAACACGGGCAGAAATATCAGTAATCAGACGCAACTCTGCCAAATATCAGGAAGCAGACATCACTGTCACAAATGCCGAGAATCAGAATTTATTGGCCCAAACAGCGGAAATCAGGCAAAACTTTTCCAAACATCAGGAATCAGCCACAAGTGTCCCGACTATCATCAATCCGACCTCACTGTCCCAAATATCAGAATTTGCTCAAAACTGCCTCAAACATCAGGAGTCAGCTAGTACTGACACAATTATCAGGAATCATGCATCACTGTCATAAAGAGCAGAATTGCGATGTCATGGTGGCAAATATCAGGAATCAGACACGACTGTCACAAATATCAGTAGCCAGACTTCACTGTCAAAAGTGTCAGGAAGCCGAACTCACTTTCCCAAACAACAGGAGTCAGTAAATCTGTCCCAAATATCATGACTCAGACACGACTGTCACAAATATCAGGAATCAGACTTTACTGTCACGTGTCAGGAATTAGAACCCACTGTCCCAAACAACAGGAATAAGGCAAGACTGTCCAAAATATTAGGAATCAGACAACACTGTCACAAATGACAGGAAAGAAAATTCACTGTCCCAAAAAGGAAGAATCAGGCCAAACTGTTACAAATATCAGGAATCGTCCACTAGTGTCCCTAATATCAAAAATCAGATATCATTGTCCCAAGTGTAAGGAATCAATCAGATCTGCCTCAAATTTCAGGAGCCAACCACCACTGTCACAATTATCTGGAATCTAGCATGACTGTCAAAAAGACCAGGATTGAGATATCAGTAATGCCAATATCAATAATCAGACACAAATATCAGAAATCAGACTTCACTGTCATATATGTCAGGATTCAGAACACATTGTCCCAAACAACAGGAATCAGGATAAACTGACCCAAATATTATGAATCAGACAACACTGCACTAAATATCAGTAATCAGGCAGCACTGACACAAATATCAAGAATCGGACATCACTGTCACAAATGTCAGGAAACAGACTTCATTTCACATGTGTCAGGACTCAGTCATCAATGTGACATGTGTCAGGAATCATAACTCACTGTCCCAAACAACAGAAATCAGGAAAAACTGTCCCAAACATTATGAATCAGAGAACACTGCCCGAAGCATCAGTAATCAAACACCACTGTCCCAAATATCAGGAAACACACATCAATGCCAAAAGTGTCAGGAATCAGAATTCACTGTCCCAAACAACAAGAATCAGGCAATACTGTTCCAAAAATCAGGAATCTGCCACAAGTGTCCATAGTATCATAAATCCGATGTCACTTTGCCAATTATCAGGAATCAGAAATCTCTGTCACATGTGCCAGGAATCAGAACTCACTACTCAAAACAACAAGAATCTGGCAAAACTGTTTCAAGTATTAGAAATCAGCCAACACAGGGCGAAATCAGGCACAACTCTGACAAATATCAGGAAGCAGACATCACTGTCACAAGTGTCCCGAATCAGAATTCATTGTCCTAAACAGCAGAAATCAGGCAACATTGTTCCAAACATCAGGTATCAGTCACAAGTGTCCCAATTATCATAAATCAAACATCACTGTCCCAAATATCAGAAATTGCTCAAAACTGCCTCAAACAGCAGGAGTCAGCTACTACTGGCAAAATTATCAGGAATCATGCATCACTGTCAAAAAGAGCAGGATTGAGATATCATGCTGGCAAATTTCAGGAATAAGACAACGCTGTCACAAATATCAGGAACCAGACTTCACTGTCACATGTGTCAGGAATCAGAACTCAATGTCCCAAACAACTGGAATCAGGAACAACTGTCCCAAATATCAGGACTCAGGCACGTCTGTCACAAATATCAGGAATCAGAATTTACTCTCACGTGTCGGGAATTAAAACCTGACACAACTGTCACAAATGTCAGGAATCAGAATTCACTGTCCCAAACAGGATGAATCAGGCTAAACGGTTACAAACATGAGGAATCGGCGACTAGTGCCCGTAATATCAAAAATCAGATATCATTGTCCCAAGTGTAAGGAATCAATCAGAACTTCCTCACATATCAGGAGCCAGCTGCCACTGTCACAATTATCTGGATTCTGGCATGACTGTCAAAAAGACTTGGGTTGAGATATCACTTTGCCAATATCAGTAATCGGACACCACAGTCACAAATATCCGGAATCAGACTTCACTGTCACATGTGTCAGGATTCAGAACGCACTGTTGCAAATAACAGAAATCAGGAAAAGCTGTCCCCAATATTATGAATAAGAAAACACTGCCCGAAGCACCAGGAATTAAACACCACTGTCCCAAATATCAGGAAGAACACATCAATGCCAATAGTGTCAGGAATAAAAATTCACTGTCCTAAACAGGAAGAAACAGGCAAAACTGTCCCAAAAATCAGGAATCTGCCACAAGTGTCCATAATATCATAAATTGGATGTCACTTTCCCAAATATCAGGAATCAGTAATCACTGTCACATGTGCCAGGAATCAGAACTCACTGCCCCAAACAACATGAATTTGGAAAAACTGTTTCAAGTATTAGGAATCAGCCAACACTGGCCAAAATATCAGCAATCAGAAACAACTCTGCCAAATATCAGGAAGCAGACTTCACTGTTACAAGTGCCACGAATCAGAATTCAGTGTACCAAACAGCAGAAATCAGGCAAAACTGTTCCAAAGGTCAGGAATCAGCCACAAGTGTCCCAACTATCATAAATCAAACATCACTGTCCCAAATATCAGAAATCGCTCAAAAATGCCTCAAACATCAGGAGTCAGCATCTACTGGCATAATTATCAGGAATCATGCATGAATGTCATAGAGACCAGAACTGCGATATCATGGTGGCAAACATCAGAAATCAGACAACACTGTCACAAATATCAGTAACCAGACTTCACTGTCACATGTGTCAGGAATAAGAACCCAATGTCCTAAACGACAGGAATCAAGAAAAATGGTCCCAAGTATCAGGAATCAGTCACAACTGTCACAATTATCAGGAATCAGGATTTAATGTCACGTGTCGGGAATCAGAACTCACTCTCCCAAACAACAGGAGTAAGGCATGACTGTCCAAAATATTAGGAATCAGACAACACTGTAACAAATGTCAGGAATCAGAATTCACTGTCCCAAACAGGAAGAATCAGACAAAACTGTTACAAACATCAGGAATCAGCCACTAGTGTTCCTAATATCAAAATCAGATATCACTGTCCCAAGTGTAAAAAATCAATCAGAACTGCCTCAAATATCAGGAGCCAGCCACCACTCTCACAATTATCTGGAATCTGGCATGAATGTCAAAAAGACCAGGATTGAAATATCCATAATGCCAATATTAGTAATCAGACACCACAGTCACAAATATCAGGAATCAGACTTCACTGTCATATGTGTCAGGATTCAGAACCCACTGTCCCAAACAACAGGAATAAGGCAATACTGTCTCAAATATTAGGAATCAGACAACACTCTCATAAATTTCAGGAATCAGAATTCATTGACCCAAACAGGATGAATCAGGCCGAACTGTTCAAAATGTCAGGAATTGGCAACTAGTGCCCGTAATATCAAAAATCAGCTATCACTGTCCCAAGTGTAAGGAATAAATCAGAACTTCCTCACATATCAGTAGCCAGACACCACTGTCACAATTAACTGTAATCTGACATGACTGTCAAAAAGACCAGGGTTGAGATATCACTATGCCAATATCAGTAATTGGACACCACGGTCACAAATATCAGGAATCAGACTTCACTATCACATGTGTCAGGATTCAGAATGCACTGTCCCAAATAACAGAAATCAGGAAAAACTGTCCCCAATATTATGAATCAGACAACACTGCACCAAATATCAGTAATCAGACAGCACTGGCATAAATATCAGCAATCAGACAACACTGTCACAAATGTCAGGAAACAGACTTCACTTCACATGTGTCAGGAATGAGTCATCAATGTAACATGTGCCAGGAAACAGAACTCACTGTCCCAAACAACGGAAATCAGGAAAAACTGTCCCCAATATTATGAATCAGATAAAACTGCCCGAAGCATCAGTAATCAAGCACCACTGTCACAAATATCAGGAATCACAAATGAATGCCAGAAGTGTCAGGAATAAGAATTTACTGTCCCAAACAGGAAGAATCAGGCAAAACTGTTCCAAAAATCAGGAATCTGCCACAAGTGTCCATAATATCATAAATCGGATGTCACTTTCCCAAATATCAGGAATCAGTAATCACTGTCACATGTGCCAGGAATCAGAACTCAATACACCAAACAACATGAATCTAGCAAAACTGTTTCAGGTATTAGGAATCAACCAACACTGGCTGAAATATCAGCAATCAGAAACAACTCTGCCCAATATCAGGAAGCAGACTTCACTGTTACAAGTGCCACGAATCAGAATTCAGTGTACCAAACAGCAGAAATCAGGCACAACTGTTCCAAACATCAGGAATCTGCCACAAGTGTCCATAATATCATAAAACGGATGTCACTTTCCCAAATATCAGGAATCAGTAATCTCTGTCACATGTGCCAGGAATCAGAACTCACTGCCCCAAACAACAAGAATCTGGAAGAACTGTTTCAAGTATTAGGAATCAGCCAACACTGGTCGATAGATCAGTAATCAGAAACAACTCTGCCAAATATCAGGAAGCAGACTTCACTGTCACAAGTGTGCCACGAATCAGAATTCATTGTCCCAAACAGCAAAAATCAGATAAAACTGTTCCAAAGGTCTGGAATCAGCCACAAGTGTCCCAACTATCATAAATCAGACATCACTGTCCCAAATATCAGAAATCGCTCAAAACTGCATCAAACATCAATAGTCAGCTACTACTGGCACAATTATCAGGAAAAAGGCATGACTGTCCAAATTATTAGGAATCAGACAATACTGTCACAAATGTCAGGAATCAGAATTCATTCTCCCTAACAGGGAGAATCAGACCAAACTGTTACAAACATCAGGAATTGGCCACTAGTGTTCCTAATATCAAAATCAGATATCACTGTCCCAAGTGTAAAAAATCAATCAGAACTGCCTCAAATATCAGGAGGCAGTCGCCACAGTCACAATTATCTGGAATCTGGGATGACTGTCAAAAAGATCAGGTTTGAGAGATCACTAATGCCAATATCAGTAATCAGACACCATGGTCACAAATATCAGGAATCAGACATCACTGTCACATATGTCAGGAATCAGACTTCACTTCACATGTGTTAGGATTCAGTCATCAATGTAACATGTGTCAGGAATCAGAACTCACTGTCCCAAACAACAGTAATCAGGTAAATCTGTTCCAGATATTAGGAATCGGACAGCACTGCACCAAATATCAGTAATCAGACAGCACTGGAACAAATATCAGCAATTAGACAACACTGTCACAAATGTCAGGAAACAGACTTCACTTCACATGTGTCAGGAATGAGTCATCAATGCAACATGTGTCAGGAATCAGAACTCACTGTCCCAAACAACAGAAATCAGGAAAAAATAGCCCAAATATTATGGATCATAGAACACTGCCTGAAGCATCAGTAAACAAACACCATTGCCCAAAATATCAGGAATCACAGATGAATGCCAGAAGTGTCAGGAATCGGAATTCACTGTCTCAAGCAACAAGAATCAGGCTAAACTGTTCCAAAATCAGGAATCTGCCACAAGTCTCTGTAAAATCATAAATCGGATGTCACTTTCCCAAATATCAGTAATCAGTAATCTCTGTCAGATGTTTCAGGAATCAGAACTCACTGCCCCACACAACAAGAATCTGGCAAAACTGTTTCAAGTATTAGGAATCAGTCAACACTGGCCGAAATATTAATAAACAGACAGGACTCTGCCAAATATCAGGAAGAAGATATCACTGTCACAAGTGCCACGTATCAGAATTCATTGTCACAAACAGCAGAAATCAGGCACAACTGTTCCAAACATCAGGAATCTGCCACAATTGTCCATAATATCATAAATCGGATGTCACTTTTCCAACTATCAGGAATCAGTAATCCCTCTCACATGTGTCAGGAATCAGAACGCACTGCCCCAAACAACAAGAATCTGGCAAAACTGTTTCAAGTATTAGGAATCAGCCAACACTGGCCGAAATATCAGTAATCAGACACAACTCTGCCAAATAACAGGAAGCAGACTTCACTGTCACAAGTGCCACGAATCTGAATTCATTGTCCCAAACAGCAGAAATCAGGCAAAACTGTTCCAAACAGGAATCAGCCACAAGTGTCCCAACTATCATAAATCAGACATCACTGTCCCAAATATCAGAAATCACTCAAAACTGCATCAAACATCAGGAGTCAGCTACTACTTGCACAATTATCAGGAATCATGCATGACTGTCAAAAAGACCAGGATTGAGATATCATGGTGGCAAACATCAGGAATCAGACAATTAAGTCACAAATATCAGGAACCAGACTTCACTGTCACATGTGTCATGAATGAGAACCCAATGTCCCAAACAACAGGAATCAGAGAAAGCTGTCCCAAATATCAGGAATCAGTCACAACTGTCACAAATATCAGGAATCAGATTTTACTGTCACGTGTCGGGAATCAGAACCCACTGTCCCAAACAACAGGAATAAGGCATGACAGTCCGAAATATTAGGAATCAGAAAACACTGTCACAAATATCAGGAATCAGATTTCACTCTCCCAAAAAGGAAGAATCAGGCCAAACTGTTACAAATATCAGGAATCAGCCACTAGTGTCCCAAAGATTAGAAATCAAATATCATTATCCCAAGAGTAAGGAATCAAGCAGAACTGTCTGAAATGTCAGGAGTCAGCTGCCACTGCCACAATTATCTGGAATCTCGAATGACTGTCAAAAAGACCAGAAGTAAGGTATCATGAATGCCAATATCAATAATCAGACACCACAGTCACAAGTATCAGGACTCAGAGTTCACTGTCACATGTGTTAGGATTCAGAACGCACTGTCCCAAACAACAGGAATCAGGAAAAATTGTCCCAAATAATATGAATCTGAGAACGCAGCCCGAAGCATCAGTAAGCAAACACCAATGTCCCAAATATCAGGAATCACACATCAATGCCAAAAGTGTCAGGAATCAGAATTCACTGTCCTAAACAACAAGAAACAGTCAAAACTGTTCCAAATATCAGGAATCTTCCATAAGAGTCCATAATATCATAAATCGGATGTCACTTTCCCAAATATCTAGAATCAGTAATCACTCTCACATTTGCCAGGAATCAAAACTCACTACCCCAAACAAGAAGAATCTGGTAAATCTGTTTCAAGTATTAGGAATCAGCTAACACTGGCCAAAATATCAGTAATCAGACACAACTCTGCCAAATATCAAGAAGCAGACATCACTGTCAGAAGTGCCCCGAATCAGGATTTATTGTCGCAAACAGCAGAAATCAGGCAAAACCGTTCCAAACATCAGGAATCAGCCACACATGTCCCAGCTATCATAAATCAAACCTCACTGTCCCAGAAATTGCTCAAAACTGCTTCAAATATCAGGAGTCAGCTACTACTGGCAAAATTATCATGAATCATGCAGGAAAGTCATAAAGACCAGAATTGCGATATCATGGTGGCAAATATCAGGAATCAGAAACCACTGTCACAAATATCAGGAACCAGACCTCACTGTCAAATGTGTCAGGAAACATAACTCACTGTCACAAACACGAGGAATCAGGAAAATCTGTCCCAAATATCAGGAATCAGACACGACTGTCACAAATATCAGGAATCAGAATTTACTGTCACGTGTCAGTATTCAGAACTCAATGTCCCAAACAACAGGAATAAGGCAAGACTGTCCCAAATATTAGGAATCAGACAACACTGTCACAAGTGTCAGGAATCAGAATTCACTGTCCCACATAAGAAGAATCAGGCCAAGTTGCTCCAAACATCAGGAATTGTCCAATTGTGTTCCTAATATCAAAAATCAGATATCACTGTCCCTAGTCTAAAAAATCAATCAGAACTGCCTCAAATATCAGGAGCCAGTCGCCACTGCAACAATTATCTGGCATCTGGCATGACTGTCAAAAAGACCAGGATTGAGATATCACTAATGCCAATATCAGTAATCTGACACCACAGTCACAAATATCAGGAATCAGACTCGACTATCATATGTGTCAGGATTCAGAACACATTGTCCCAAACAACAGAAATCAGGAAAAACTGCCCCAAACATTATGAATCAGAGAACACTGCCCGAAGCATCAGTAATCAAACACCACTGTCCCAAATATCAGGAATCACACATCAATGCCAAAAGTGCCAGGATTCAGAATTCACTGTCCCAAACAACAAGAATCAGGCAAAACTGCTCCAAAAATCAGGAATCTTCCACAAGTGTCCGTAATATCATAAATTGGATGTCACTTTCCCAAATATCAGTAATCAATAATCTCTGCCACACGTGTCAGGAATCAGAACTCACTGCCCCAAACAACAAGAATCTGGCAAAACTGTTTTAAGTATCAGGAATCAGCCCACACTCGCTTAAATGTTAATAAGCAGACACGACTCTGCCAAATATCAGGAAGCAGATATCGCTGTCACAAGCGCAATGAATCAGAATTCATTGTCACAAACAGCAGAAATCAGGCAAAACTGTTCCAAATATCAGGAATCAGCCACAAATGTCCCAACTATGTTAAATCAGACATCACTGTCCCAAATATTAGAAATCGTTCAAAACTGCCTCAAACATCAGGAGTCAGCTACTACAATTATGCGGAATCATGAATGACTGTCAAAAAGATGAGGATTGAGATATCATGGTGGCAAATATCAGGAATAAGACAACACTGTCACAAATATCAGGAACCAGAATTCACTGTCACATGTGTCAGGAATCAGAACTCACAGTCCCAATCAACTGGAATCAGGAAAAACTGTTCCAAATATTATGAATCAGACAACACTGCCCTGAATATCAGTAATCAAGCAGCACTGTCACAAATATCAGGAATCAGTCATCACTGTCACAAATGTCAGGAATCAGACTTCACTTCACATGTGTCAGGAATCAGTAATCAATGTAACATGTGCCAGGAATCAGAACTCACTGTCCCAAACAACAGAAATCAGGAAAAAACTGTCCCAAATATTATGAATCAGAGAACACTGCTCGAAGCATCAGTAATCAAACACCACTGTCCCAAATATCAAGAAGCAAACATGAAAGTCAGAAGTGTCAGGAATCAGAATTCACTGTCCCAAACAACAGTAATCAGGTAAAACTGTCCCAAATATGAAGAATAAGGCAGCACTGCACCAAGTATCAGTAAACAGACAGCACTGGCACAAAAATCAGCAATCAGACAACACTGTCACAAATGTCAGGATACAGACTTCACCTCACATGTGTCAAATATGAGACATCAATGTAACATGTGTCAGGAATCAGAATTCACTGTTCCAAACAACAAGAATCAGGCAAAACTTGTCCAAACTTCAGGAATCTGCCACAAATGTCCATAATATCATAAATTGGATGTCACTTTCCCAAATATCAGGAATCAGTAATCTCAGTCACATGTGTCAGGTATCAGAACTCACTGCCCTAAACAACAAGAATCTGGCAAAACTGTTTCAACTATTAGGAATCAGCCAACACTGGCTGAAATATTAATAATCAGAAACAACTCTGCCAAATATCAGGAAGCAGATTTCACTGTCACAAATGCCATGAATCAGAATTCATTGTCCCAAACAGCAGAAATCAGGCAAAACTATTCTAAACATGAGGAATCAGCCACAAGTGTCCCAACTATCATAAATCAGACATCACCCTCACAAATATCAGAAATCGCTCAAAACTGCCTCAAAAATCAGGAGTCACCTACTACTGGCACAATTATCAGGAATCATGCAGGAATGACAAAAAGACCAGGATTGAGATATCATGGTTGCAAATATCAGGAATCCGACAACAATGTCACAAAAATCAGGAACCAGACTTCACTGTCACGTGTCAGGAATCAAAACTCACTGGACCAAACAACAAGAATCAGGAAAAACTGTCCCAAATATCAGGAATCAGACACGACTGTCAAAATATGAGGAATCAGAATTTACTGTCACGTGTCGGGAATCAGAACACACTTTCCGAAACAACAGGAGTAAGGCAAACTGTCCCAAATATTAGGAATCAGACAACCCTGTCCCAAATGTCAGGAATCAGAATTCACTGTCCCAAACACTAAGAATCAGGCTAAACTCTTCCAAACATGAGGAATCTGCCACAAGTATCCGTAATATCATAAATCGGAAGTCACTTTGCCAAATATCAGTAATCAGTAATCTCTGTCACATGTGTCAGGAATCAGACTTTACTGTCATGTGTCGGGAATCAGAACCCTCTGTGCCAAACAACAGGAATAAGGCATGACAGTCCGAAATATTAGGAATCAGACAACACTGGCACAAATGTCAGGAATCAGAATTCACTGTCCCAAACAGGAAGACTCATGCCAAACTGTTACAAACATCAGGAATCAGTCACTAGTGTCCCGAAGATCAAAAATCAAATATCATTATCCCAAGTGTAAGGAATCAAGCAGAACTGTCTCAAATATCAGGAGTCAGCCGCTACTGCCACAATTATCTGGAATCTCGCATGACTGTCAAAAAGACCAGAAGTAAGGTATCATGAATGCCAATATCAGTAATCAGACACCACAGTCACAAATATCAGGAATCAGAGTTCACTGTCACATGTGTCAGGATTCAGAATGCACTGTCCCAAACAACAGGAATCAGGAAAAATTGTTCCAAATATTATGAATCTGAGAATGCAGCCCGAAGCATCAGTAATCAAACACCACTGTCCCAAATATCAGGAATCACACATCAATGCCAAAAGTGTCAGGAATCAGAATTCACTGTCCCAAACAACAAGAAACAGTCAAAACTGTTCCAATTATCAGCAATCTTCCACAAGTGTCCATAATATCATAAATTGGATGTATCTTTCCCAGATATCAAGAATCAGCAATCACTGTCACATGTACCAGGAATCAGGACTCACTACCCCAAGCAACAAGAATCTGGTAAATCTGTTTCAAGTATTAGGAATCAGCCAACACTGGCCAAAATATCAGTAATCAGACACAACTCTGCCAAATATCAGGAAGCAGACATCACTGTCACAAGTGCCCCGAATCAGAATTCATTGTTGCAAACAGAAGAAATCAGGCAAAACTGTTCCAAACATCAGGAATCAGCCACAAGTGTCCCAAGTAACATAAATCAGACCTCACTGTCCCAAATAACAGAAATTGCTCAAAACTGCCTCAAACATCAGGTATCAGTTACTACTGGCACAATTATCGGGAATCATGCATGACTGGCATAAAGACCAGGATTGTGATATCATGGTGGAAAATATCAGGAATTAGACACCACTCTCACAAATATCAGGAAACAGACTTCACTGTCACTTTTGTCAGGAAACAGACCTCACTGCCCCAAACAACAGGAATGAGGAAAATCTGTCCTAAATATCAGGAATCAGACACGACTGTCACGTGTCAGAAATCAGAACGCACTGTCCCAAACAACAGTAGTAAGGCAAGACTGTCCCAAATATTAGGAATCAGACAAAACTGTCACAAATGTCAGGAATCAGAATTCACTGTCCCAAACAGGAAGAAACAGGCCAAACTATTCCAAAAATCAGGAATCTGCCACAAGTGTCCATAATATCATAAATCGGATATCACTTTCCCAAATATCAGGAATCAGTAATCACTGTCACATGTGCCAGGAATCAGAACTCACTGCCCCAAACAACAAGAATCTGGCAAAACTGTTTCAAGTATTAGGAATCAGCCAACACTGGCCAAAATAGCAGTAATCAGAAACAACTCTGCCAAATATCAGGAAGCAAACATCACTGGCACAAGTGCCACGAATCAGAATTCAATGACCCAAACAGCATAAATAAGACAAATCTGATCCAAACATCAGAAATCATCCAAAAGTGTCCCAAGTATCTTAAATCACACATCACTGTCCCAAATATCAGAAATCGCTCAAAACTGCCTCAAACATCAGGAGTCAGCTACTACTGGCACAATTATCAGGAATCATGCATGACTGTCAAAAAGACCAGGATTGAGATATCATGGTGGCAAATATGAGGAATCAGACAACGCTGTCACAAATATCAGGAACCAGACTTCACTGTCACATGTGTCAGGAATGAGAATTCATTGTCCCAATCATCAGGAATCAGAAGTCACTGTCCCAAATATCAGGAATCAGACCTCACTGTGTCAGGAATCTGAACTCACTGTCCCATACAACAGGAATCTGGCAAAACTATCTCAAATATTATGAATCAGGCAAGACTGGCTGAAATATCAGTAATCAGAGACCACTGTCCAAATGATCAGGAATTGGACATCACTGTCACAAGTGTCACAAATCAGATTTCGCTGTCCCAAACAACAAGAATCAGGTAAAACTGTTCAAAATATCAGGAATCTGCCAGAAATGTCCCAAATATCTTTAATCAAACATCACTGTCCCAAATATCAGGAATCACTCAAGACTGCCTCAGATATCAGGAATCAGCTGCCACTGATACAATTATCAGAAAACATACGTAACTTTCAAACAGACCAGGATTCAGATATCACTGATGCAGATATCAGGAATCAGGCACCTCTGCCACAATATCAGGAATCAGACTTCACTCTCACAGGTGTCAGGAATCAGAACTCACTGTCCAAAACAAAAGGAATGAGGCAAAAGCATCCCAAATATGAGGAATCAAACATCACTGCCCAAAATATTAGTAATCAGACACCACTGTCCCAAATATCGGGGATCAGACATCACTATCACAAGTGTCATGAATCAGAATTCATTGTCCCGAGCAACAGGAATCAAGCAAAATTGTCCCAAATATTCGGAATCAGCCGTAAGTGTCACAAATGTCAAATCAGACATCACTGTCCCAAATATCAAGAATCACTCAAAAAATGCTTCAAATCTCAGGAGTCAGCCCCCACTGTCACAATTATCAGGAATCAGACATTATTGTCCCAAATATTATCAATGAGACAAAAGTGTCAGACATATCAGGAATCAGATATCACGGTCCCGAAGAACAGGATTCAGATATCACTGATGCAAATATTAGGAATCAGACACCACTGTCACAAATATCAAGAATCAGACATCACTGTCCATAATATCTGGCAAAACTGTCTGATGGGAATCAGGCAACACTGTGCCAAATATCACTAATCCAACACCACTGTCACAAATATCAGGAATCACACATCAATGTCACAAATGTCAGGAATCAGAATTCACTGTCCCAAACAACAGGAATCAGGCAAAACTATTCCAAACAGCGGGAATCTGCCATAAGTGTCCCTAATACCATGAATCAGACACCATGGTGCCAAATATCAGGATTCAGGCATCACTGGCCAAAAGATCAGGGTTCAGACATCAATATCTCAATCATCCGGAATCAGACACATATTCCCAATCATCAGGAATCAGACACCACTGTCTCAAATATCAGGAATCAGATATCGCTGCCCAAAATATGAACAATCAGACACTGTCACTGGTGTCAGGAATCAGAACTCATTGTCTCAAGCAACAGGAATCAGGCAAAAATGCCCCAAATATTAGGAATCAGACAACACTGCATAAAATATCAGTAATCAGACAACAATGGCCTATTTAACTGGGAATCAGACATCACTGTCACAAATGTCAGGAATCAGAATTCACTGTCCCAAAAAAGAAGAATCAGGCAAAACTGTTGGAAACATCAGGAATTGGCCATTAGTGTCCCTAATATCAAAAATCAGACATCACTATCCCAAGTGTTAGGAATCACTCAAAACTGCCTCAAATATCAGGACTCAGCCACCATTGTTACAATTATCAGGAATCAGACATCGCAGTCCCAAACATAATCAATAAGGCAAAAGTGTCAGTGATATCAGGAATCAGACACCACTGACCAAATACCAGGATTCAAATATCACTGATGCAAATATCAGAAAACAGACATCACTGTCCCAAATATCAAGAATCAGATGCCATGGTCCCAAATATCAGGATTCGGACATCACTGACATAAATATCAGGAATCAGACACCACGGTCACAAATATCAGGAATCAGATATCACTGTGTTGAATATCAGGCATCAGACATCACTGTCCAAATATCTGTTATCAGATATCATTGTTCCCAACATCATGAATCATACTTCACTGTCACAAAGATCAGGAATCAGACATCAATGTCCCAATCATGAGGAATCAGACAAATCTTCCCAGGAATCAGACGTCACTGTCCCAAATATGAGGAATCAGATCTCACTACAGCAAAAATGAGGAATCAGACACCACTGTCCCAAATACCAGGAATCAGACATCACTGTCACATGTGTCAGGAATCAGAAGTCACTGTCCTAAACGACAGGAATCAGGCAAAACTGTCCTAAATGTTAGGAATCAGACAACAGTGCACCAAATATCAGTAGTCAGACAGCACTGGCCCTAGTATCAGGAATCAGACATCACTGTCACGAATGTAAGAAATCAGAATTCACTGTCCCAAACAAGAAAAATCAGGCAAAACTGTTCCAAACATCAGGAATCAACGACTAGTGTCCTTAATATCAAAAATCAGGCATCACTGTCACAAATATCAGGAGTCACTCAGAACTGCCGCAAATACCAGGTGTCAGCTAGAACTGTCACTAATATCAGGAATTAGACATCAAAGTGCCAAATATCGTAAGTAAGACAAAAATGTCAGACATATCAAGAATCAGATATCAGTGTCCCAAAGACCAGGATTCAGACATCGGTGTCCTAAATATCAGGAAACACTCAAAACTGCCTCAAATATCATGAGTCAACTGCCACTGTCACAATTATCAGCAATCAAAGATACTGTCACAAAAGTCAGCAGCGAGATATCACTGATGCAAATATCAGGAATCAGACACCACTGTCACAAATTTCATCAATCAGATATCAATATCGAATATATCATGAAACAGATATCCCAGAAACAAATATAATGAATCAGACAACAACGTCCCAAATGTCCTGTATCAGACAACACTGTTGCAAATATCAAGAATCAGACATCACTGTCCGAATCATCAGGAATCTTACAAACCTTCCCAATCATCAGGAATCAGACATCACTGTCACATATATCAGGAATCAAAACTCCCTGTCCCAAACAAGAATCTGGCAAAACTGTCTCAAATATTAGCAATCAGCCAACACTGGCCAAAATACCAGTAATCAGACACCACTGTCCCAAAGATCAGGAAGCAGATATCACGCTCACAAGTGTCACGAATCAGAATTCACTGTCCCAAACAGCAGAAATAAGGAAAAACTATTCCAAATATCAGGAATCTGCCACAAGTGTCCCAATGATCATAGATCAGACATCAATGTCCCAAATATCAGGAATCGTTCAAAACTGCCTCAAATATCAGGAGTCAGCTACCACTGGCACAATTATCAGGAATCAGGCATGACTGTCAAAAAGACCATGATTGAGATATCACTGAGCCAAATTTCAGGAAACAGACACCATTGTCACACATATCAGGAGTGAGACATCACTGTCACATGCGTAAGGAATCAGAACATACTGTCCCAAACAACAGGAATCGGGCAACACTGTCCGAAATATTAGGAATCAGACAGCACTCAACCAAAATCAGTGATGAGACAGCACTGGCCCAAATACCAGGAATCAGACATCACTGTCATAAATATCAAAAATCAGACATCACTGTCCCAAACAAGAAGAATCAGGCAAAACAGGTCCAAACATCAGGAATCGACCACTAGTGTCCCTAATATCAATAATCAGATATTACTGTCCCAAGTGTCAGGAATCACTCAAAACTGCCTCAATATCAGAGTCAACAACCACTGTCACAATTATCAGCAATCAGACATCACAGCCCCAAATATCATCAATAAAACAAAAGTGTCAGGCATCAATGCCCCAATCATGAGGAATCAGATGTCATTGTCCCAAATATCAATAATCAGTCATCAATGTCATACATGTCAGGAATTAGAAATCCCTGTCTCAAACAACAAGAATCTGGAAAAACTTTCTCAAATATTAGCAATCAGCTAACACTGGCCGAAATATTAGTAATCAGACACCACTGTCCCAATGATCAGGAAGTAGATATCACTCTCACAAGTGTCACAAATCAGAATTCACTGTCCCAAACAGCAGAAATCAGGAAAAACTATTCCAAACATCAGGAATCTGCCACAAGTGTCCCAACTATCATAAATCAGACAGCACTGTCCCAAATATCAGAAATCGCTCAAAACTGCCTCAAACATGAGGAGTCAGCTACTGCGGGCACAATTATCAGGAATCATGTATGATTGTCAAAAAGACAGGATTGAGATATCATGGTGGCAACTATCAGGAATCAGACATCACAGTCCCAAATACCATCAATAAGACAAAAGTGTCAGAGATAGCAGAAATCAGACGTCACTGACCGAAATACCACAATTCAGACATCAGTGATGCAAATATCAGGAACCAGTCAACACTGTCCCAAATATCAAGAATCAGATGCCAAGGTCCCAAATATCAGGATTCAAACTTCACTGACACAAATAACAGGAATCAGGCACCACAGTCACCAATATCAGCAACCAGATATCACTGTGCCAAATATCAGGCATCAGACATAACTGTCTAAATATCTGGTGTCAGATAACATTGTTGCCAACATCAAGAATCATACTTCACTGTCGCAAGTATCGGAAATCAGACATCAATGTCCCAATCATGAGGAGTCAGACATTACTGTCCAAATTATCAGGAATCATATGTCATTGCCCCAAATATGAGGAATCAGACACCACTGTCCCAAATATCAGGAATCAGTCATCACTGTCACTAGTGTCAGGAATCAGAACTCACTGTCCCAAACAACAGGAATCAGGTAATACTGTCCCAAATATTAATAATTAGACAACACTGCACCAAATATCAGTTATCAGACAGCACTGGCCCAAATGTCATGAATCAGACATGACTGTAACAAATGTCAGGAATCAGATGTCACTGTCCCAAACAATATGAAACAGGGAAAGCTGTTCTTGCTCCAAATATTAGGTATCTGCCGCAAGTGTCCCAACTATCATAAATCAGACATCACTGCCCCAAATATCAGGAATCACTCAAAACTGCCTCAAATATCATGAGTAGGCTACCACTAGCACAATTATCAGGAATCAGACACGAGTGTCAAAAAGACCTGGACTCATATATCACTGATGTAAAGATCAGGAATTAGGCATCACTGTCACAATATCAGGATGTGTCAGGTATCAGAAATCATCATCCCAAACAACATGAATCAGGCAAAACTGTCCCAAATATAAGGAATCAGACAACACTGCCCGAAATATCAGTAATCAAACACCACTGTCCCAAATATCAGGAATCATACATCACTCACAACTCTCGTGAATCAGACTTTACTGTCCCAAACAAGAAGAATCCAGAAAAACTGTTCCAAGCATCAGGAATCTGCCACTAGTGTCCCGAAGATCAATAATAAGACATAACTGTCCCAAGTGTCAGGAAGCACTCAAAACTGCCTCAAATATCCAGGGTCAGCAACCACTGTCACAATTATCAGCAATCAGACCTACTGTCACAAAAGCCAGGATCGAGATATCACTGATGCAAATATCAGGAATTGGACATCACTGTCACAAATATCATCAATCAAATATCAATATCGAATATATCATGAAACAGATATCCCAGTCACAAATATCATGAATCAGACAACAACATCCCAAATGTCCTGCTTCAGATATCACCGTTGCAAATATCAGGAATCAGTCATCAATGTCACATGTGTCAGTAATTAGTCATCAATGTCACATGTGTCAGAAATTAAAACTCCCTGTCCCAAACAACAAGAATCAGGCAAACCACACTCAAATATCAGCAATCAGCCAACACTGACCGAAATACCAATAATCAGACACCACTGTCCCAAAGATCAGGAAACAGTTATCACTCTCACGAGTGTTACAAATCAGAATTCACTGTCCCAAACAGCAGAAATAAGGAAAAACTATTACAAATATCAGGAACCAGCCACAAGTGTACCAATCATCATAAATCAGACATCAATGTCCCAAATATCAGGAATCGCTCAAAACTGCCTCAAATATCAGGAGTCAGCTACCACTGGCACAATTATCAGCAATCACGCATGACTGTCAAAAAGACCATGATTGAGATATCATTGAGCCAAATTTCAGGAATCAGACACCACTGTCACACATATCAGGAGTGAGACATCACTGTCACATTTGTAAGGAATCAGAACTCACTGTCCCAAACAACAAGAATCGGGAAAAAGTGTCCCAGATATTTGGAATCAGACAGAACTGAACCAAAATCAGTAATGAGACAGGACTGCCCCCGAAATATCAGGAATGAGACATCACTGTCACAAATGCCAGAAATCAGAAATCACTGTCCCAAACAAGAAGAATCAGGCAAAACAGGTCCAAACATCAGGAATCGACCACTAGTGTCCCTAATATCAATAATCAGATATTACTGTCCCAAATGTCAGGAATCACTCAAAGCTACCTCAAGTATCAGTTGTCAGCCACCACTGTCACAATTATCAGCAATCAGACATCACAGCCCCAAATATCATCAATAAGACAAAAGTGTCAGACATAGCGGGAATCAAACATCACTGACCCAAGTACCAGGATTCAGACATCACTGATGCAAATATCAGGAACCAAACAACACTGTCCCAAATATCAAGAATCAGACGCCACCATCCCAAATATCAGGATTCAAACATCACTGACACAAATAACATGAATGAGGCACCACAGTCACCAATATCAGGAATCAGATATCACTGTGCCAAATATCAGGCATCAGACATTACTGTCCAAATATCTGGTGTCAGACACCGTTGTTCCCAACATCAGGAATCATACTTCGCTGTTGCAAGGATCGGGAATCAGGCATCAATGTTCCAATCATGAGGAATCAGACGCCATTGTCCCAAATATCAAGAATCAGTCATCAATGTCACATCTGTCCGGATTCAGAAAAAGAACTCCCTGTCCCAAACAACAAGAATCTGGAAAAACTATCTCAAATATTAGCAATCAGCCAACACTGGCCGAAATACCAGTAATCAGACACCACTGTCCCAAAGATCAGGAAGTAGATATCACTCTCACAAGTGTCACAAATCAGAATTCACTGTCCCAAACAGAAGAAATCCGGAAAAACTACTCCAAACATCAGGAATCTGCCACAAGTGCCCCAACTATCATAAATCAAACATGACTGTCCCAAATATCAGAAATTGCTCAAAATTACCTCAAACATCAGGAGTCAGCTACTGCTGGCACAATAGTCAGGAATCATGCATGATTGTCAAAAAGACCAGGATTGAGATATCATGGTGGCAGATATCAGGAATCACATGTCACAGTCCCAAATATCATCAATAAGACAAAAGTGTCAGAGATAGCAGGAATCAAACATCACTGACCCAAAGACCATGATTCAGACATCACTGATGCAAATATCAGGAACCAGATATCACTGTCCCAAATATAAAGAATCGGATGAAACCATCCAAATATCAGGATTCAAACAGCACTGACACAAATAACAGGAATCAGGCACCACAGTCACCAAAATCAGGAATCAGATATCACTGTGCCAAAAATCAGGCATCAGACATCACTGTCGAAATATCTGGTGTCAGATACCATTGTTCCCAACATCAGGAATCATACTTGACTGTCACAAGTATCAGGAATCAGGCATCAATATCCCAATCATGAGGCATCAGACATCACTGTCCAAATTATCAGGAATCAGATATTATTACCCCAAATATGAGGAATCAGGTACCATTGTCCCAAATATCAGGAATCATTCATCACTGTCACTAATGTCATAAATCAGAACTCACTGTCCCAATCAACAGGAATCAGGCAAAACTGTCCCAAATATTAGTAATTAGACAACGCTGCACCAAATATCAGTAATCAGACAGCACTGACCCAAATGTCATGAATCAGACATGACTGTCACAAATGTCAGGAATCAGATGTCACTGTCCCAAACAATATGAAACAGGGAAAACTGTTCCTGCTCCAAACATCAGGAATCTGCTGCAAGAGTCCCAACTATTATAAATCACATATCACTGTCCCAAATATCAGGAATCAAACAAAAATGCCTCAAATATCAAGAGTCAGCTAACACTGGCACAATTATCAGGAATCAGACACAAGTATCAAAAAGACCAGGACTCAGATATCACTCATGCAAAGACCAGGAATTAGGCACCACAGTCCCAATATCAGGAAGAAGACTTCACTGTCACATGTTTCAGGAATCAGAGATCACCATCCCAACCAACAGGAATCAGGCAAAACTGTCCCAAATATAAGGAATCAGACAACACTGCCCAAAATATCATTAATCAAACACCCCCACTGTCCCAAATATCATGAATCAGAATTCACTGCCCCAAACAAGAAGAATCCAGAAAAATCTTTTCCAAACATCAGGAATTGGCCACTAGTGTCCCCAATATCAAAACATCAGACAGCACTGTCCCAAGTGTAAGGAATCACTCAAAACTGCCTCAAATATCAGAAGTTAGCCACCACTGTCACAATTATCAGGAATGAGACATCACAGCCCCAAATATCATCAATAAGAAAAAAGTGTCAGACATACCATGAATCAGACATCAATGACCCAAATACTAGGATTCAGACATCACTGATGCAAATATCAGGAACTAGACATCACTGACCCAAATATCAAGAAACAGACGCCACCATCCAAATATCAGCATTCAGACATCACTGACACAAATATCAGGAATCAGGTACCACAGTCACCATTATCTGGAACCAGATATCACTGTGCCAAATATCAGGCATCAGACATCACTGGCTATATATCGGTGTCAGATACCATCGCTCCCAACATCAGGAATCATACTTCACTGTCACAAGTATTGGGAATCAGACGTCAATGTCCCTATCATGAGGAATCAGACATCACTGTACAAATTATCAGGAATCAGATATCATTGCCCCAAATATGAGGAATCAGACACCACTGTCCCAAATATCAGGAATCAGTCATCACTGTCACTAGTGTCAAGAATCAGAACTCACTGTCCCAAACAACATGAATCAGGCAAAACTGTCCCAAACATTAGGAATCAGGCAACACTGCACAAAATATCAGTAATCAGACAACACTGATCCAAATGTCATGAATCAGGCATCACTGACACAAATGTCAGGAATCAGTTTTCACTGTCCCAAACAATATGAAACAGGGAAAACTGTTCCTGCTCCAAACATCAGGAATCTGCTGCAGGTGTCCTAACTATCATAAATCAGACATCACTGTCCCAAATATTAGGAATCACTCAAAACTGCCTCAAATATCAGGAGTCAGCTACCACTGGCACAATTATCAGGAATCAGACATGAGTGTCAAAAAGACAATGACTCAGATATCACTCATGCAAAGATCAGGAATTAGGCACCACTGTCACAATATCACGAAGCAGACTTCACTGTCACATGTGTCAGGAGTCAGAATTCACTGTCCCAAACAACAGGAATCAGGCAAAACTGTCCCAAATATAAGGAATCAGACAACACTGCCCGAAATATCAGTAATCAAACACCACTGTCTCAAATATCAGGAAGCACACATCAATGTCACAAGTGTCATGAATCAGAATTCACTGTCCCAAACAAGAAGATTCAGGCAAAGCTGTTACAAACATCAGGAATCGGCCACTAGTGTCCCAAATATCAAAACATCAGACATCACTGTCCCAAATATCAGGAATCAGTCATCACTGTCACTAGTGTCAGGAATCAGAACTCACTGTCCCAAACAACAGGAATCAGGTAAAACTGTCCCAAATATTAGTAATTAGACAACACTGCACCAAATATCAGTTATCAGACAGCACTGGCCCAAATGTCATGAATCAGACAAGACTGTAACAAATGTCAGGAATCAGATGTCACTGTCCCAAACAATATGAAACAGGGAAAGCTGTTCTTGCTCCAAATATTAGGTATCTGCCGCAAGTGTCCCAACTATCATAAATCAGACATCACTGCCCCAAATATCAGGAATCACTCAAAACTGCCTCAAATATCATGAGTAGGCTACCACTAGCACAATTATCAGGAATCAGACACGATTGTCAAAAAGACCTGGACTCATATATCACTGATGTAAAGATCAGGAATTAGGCATCACTGTCACAATATCAGGATGTGTCAGGTATCAGAAATCATCATCCCAAACAACATGAATCAGGCAAAACTGTCCCAAATATAAGGAATCAGACAACACTGCCCGAAATATCAGTAATCAAACACCACTGTCCCAAATATCAGGAATCATACATCACTCACAACTCTCGTGAATCAGACTTTACTGTCCCAAACAAGAAGAATCCAGAAAAACTGTTCCAAGCATCAGGAATCTGCCACTAGTGTCCCGAAGATCAATAATAAGACATAACTGTCCCAAGTGTCAGGAAGCACTCAAAACTGCCTCAAATATCCAGGGTCAGCAACCACTGTCACAATTATCAGCAATCAGACCTACTGTCACAAAAGCCAGGATCGAGATATCACTGATGCAAATATCAGGAATTGGACATCACTGTCACAAATATCATCAATCAAATATCAATATCGAATATATCATGAAACAGATATCCCAGTCACAAATATCATGAATCAGACAACAACATCCCAAATGTCCTGCTTCAGATATCACCGTTGCAAATATCAGGAATCAGTCATCAATGTCACATGTGTCAGTAATTAGTCATCAATGTCACATGTGTCAGAAATTAAAACTCCCTGTCCCAAACAACAAGAATCAGGCAAACCACACTCAAATATCAGCAATCAGCCAACACTGACCGAAATACCAGTAATCAGACACCACTGTCCCAAAGATCAGGAAACAGTTATCACTCTCATGAGTGTTACAAATCAGAATTCACTGTCCCAAACAGCAGAAATAAGGAAAAACTATTACAAATATCAGGAACCAGCCACAAGTGTACCAATCATCATAAATCAGACATCAATGTCCCAAATATCAGGAATCGCTCAAAACTGCCTCAAATATCAGGAGTCAGCTACCACTGGCACAATTATCAGCAATCACGCATGACTGTCAAAAAGACCATGATTGAGATATCATTGAGCCAAATTTCAGGAATCAGACACCACTGTCACACATATCAGGAGTGAGACATCACTGTCACATTTGTAAGGAATCAGAACTCACTGTCCCAAACAACAAGAATCGGAAAAAGTGTCCCAGATATTTGGAATCAGACAGCACTGAACCAAAATCAGTAATGAGACAGGACTGCCCCCGAAATATCAGGAATGAGACATCACTGTCACAAATGCCAGAAATCAGAAATCACTGTCCCAAACAAGAAGAATCAGGCAAAACAGGTCCAAACATCAGGAATCGACCACTAGTGTCCCTAATATCAATAATCAGATATTACTGTCCCAAATGTCAGGAATCACTCAAAGCTACCTCAAGTATCAGTTGTCAGCCACCACTGTCACAATTATCAGCAATCAGACATCACAGCCCCAAATATCATCAATAAGACAAAAGTGTCAGACATAGCGGGAATCAAACATCACTAACCCAAGTACCAGGATTCAGACATCACTGATGCAAATATCAGGAACCAAACAACACTGTCCCAAATATCAAGAATCAGACGCCACCATCCCAAATATCAGGATTCAAACATCACTGACACAAATAACATGAATGAGGCACCATAGTCACCAATATCAGGAATCAGATATCACTGTGCCAAATATCAGGCATCAGACATTACTGTCCAAATATCTGGTGTCAGACACCGTTGTTCCCAACATCAGGAATCATACTTCACTGTTGCAAGGATCGGGAATCAGGCATCAATGTTCCAATCATGAGGAATCAGACGTCATTGTCCCAAATATCAAGAATCAGTCATCAATGTCACATCTGTCCGGATTCAGAAAAAGAACTCCCTGTCCCAAACAACAAGAATCTGGAAAAACTATCTCAAATATTAGCAATCAGCCAACACTGGCCGAAATACCAGTAATCAGACACCACTGTCCCAAAGATCAGGAAGTAGATATCACTCTCACAAGTGTCACAAATCAGAATTCACTGTCCCAAACAGAAGAAATCCGGAAAAACTACTCCAAACATCAGGAATCTGCCACAAGTGCCCCAACTATCATAAATCAAACATGACTGTCCCAAATATCAGAAATTGCTCAAAATTACCTCAAACATCAGGAGTCAGCTACTGCTGGCACAATAGTCAGGAATCATGCATGATTGTCAAAAAGACCAGGATTGAGATATCATGGTGGCAGATATCAGGAATCACATGTCACAGTCCTAAATATCATCAATAAGACAAAAGTGTCAGAGATAGCAGGAATCAAACATCACTGACCCAAAGACCATGATTCAGACATCACTGATGCAAATATCAGGAACCAGATATCACTGTCCCAAATATAAAGAATCGGATGAAACCATCCAAATATCAGGATTCAAACAGCACTGACACAAATAACAGGAATCAGGCACCACAGTCACCAAAATCAGGAATCAGATATCACTGTGCCAAAAATCAGGCATCAGACATCACTGTCGAAATATCTGGTGTCAGATACCATTGTTCTCAACATCAGGAATCATACTTGACTGTCACAAGTATCGGGAATCAGGCATCAATATCCCAATCATGATGCATCAGACATCACTGTCCAAATTATCAGGAATCAGATATTATTACCCCAAATATGAGGAATCAGGTACCATTGTCCCAAATATCAGGAATCATTCATCACTGTCACTAATGTCATAAATCAGAACTCACTGTCCCAATCAACAGGAATCAGGCAAAACTGTCCCAAATATTAGTAATTAGACAACGCTGCACCAAATATCAGTAATCAGACAGCACTGACCCAAATGTCATGAATCAGACATGACTGTCACAAATGTCAGGAATCAGATGTCACTGTCCCAAACAATATGAAACAGGGAAAACTGTTCCTGCTCCAAACATCAGGAATCTGCTGCAAGAGTCCCAACTATTATAAATCACATATCACTGTCCCAAATATCAGGAATCAAACAAAAATTCTTCAAATATCAAGAGTCAGCTAACACTGGCACAATTATCAGGAATCAGACACGAGTATCAAAAAGACCAGGACTCAGATATCACTCATGCAAAGACCAGGAATTAGGCACCACAGTCCCAATATCAGGAAGAAGACTTCACTGTCACATGTTTCAGGAATCAGAGATCACCATCCCAACCAACAGGAATCAGGCAAAACTGTCCCAAATATAAGGAATCAGACAACACTGCCCAAAATATCATTAATCAAACACCACTGTCCCAAATATCAGGAATCAGAATTCACTGTCCCAAACAAGAAGAATCCAGAAAAAACTTTTCCAAACATCAGGAATTGGCCACTAGTGTCCCCAATATCAAAACATCAGACAGCACTGTCCCAAGTGTAAGGAATCACTCAAAATTGCCTCAAATATCAGGAGTTAGCCACCACTGTCACAATTATATGAATGAGACATTACAGCCCCAAATGACATCAATAAGAAAATAGTGTCAGACATACCATGAATCAGATATCAATGACCCAAATACTAGGATTCAGACATCACTGATGCAAATATCAGGAACCAGACATCACTGACCCAAATATCAAGAAACAGACGCCACCATCCCAAATATCAGCATTCAGACATCACTGACACAGATATCAGGAATCAGGCACCACAGTCACCATTATCTGGAACCAGATATCACTGTGCCAAATATCAGGCATCAGACATCACTGGATATATATCGGTGTCAGATACCATTGCTCCCAACATCAGGAATCATACTTCACTGTCACAAGAATCGGGAATCAGATGTCAATGTCCCTATCATGAGGTATCAGACATCGCTGTCCAAATTATCAGGAATCAGATATCGTTGCCCCAAATATGAGGAATCAGACACCATTGTCCCAAATATCAGGAATCAGTAATCACTGTCACTAGTGTCATAAATCAGAACTCACTGGCCCAATCAAGAGGAATCAGGCAAAACTGTCCCAAATATTAGGAATCACACAAAACTGCACAAAATATCAGTAATCCGACAGCACTAACCCAAATGACATGAATGAGACGTCACTGTCACAAATGTCAGGAATCAGTTTTCACTGTCCCAAACAATATGAAACAGGGAAAATTGTTCCTGCTCCAAACATCAGGAATCTGCCGCAAATGTCCCAACTATCATAAATCCCAAATATTAGGAATCACACAAAAATGCCTCAATTATCGGGAGTCAGCTAACACTGGCACAATTATCAGGAATCAGACACAAGTATCAAAAAGACCAGGACTCAGATATCACTCATGCAAAGACCAGGAATTAGGCACCACTGTCACAATATCAGGAAGCAGGCTTCACTGTCACATGTGTCAGGTGTCAGAATTCACTGTCCCAAACAACAGGAATCAGGCAAAACTGTTCCAAACATGAGTAATCTGCCACAGGTTTCCCTGATATCATGAATCAGACACCACCACACCAAATATCAGGAGTACGGCATCACAGATGCAAATATCATGAATCAGAAATCAATGTCCCAATCATCAGGAATCAGACAAATCTTACCCACCATCAGGAATCAGATGTCACCGTCCCAAAAATCAGGAATCAGACACCACTCTCCCAAATAGCAGGAATCAAAGATCACTTTCACTAGTGTCAGGAATTAGATGTCACTGTCCCAAACAACAGGAATCCAGGCAAAACTGTCCCAAATATTAGTTCTCAGAAAACACTGCACGAAATATCAGTAATCAGACAGCAACGGGCAAAATTTCAGGAATCAGACATCACTGTGACAAATGTCATTAATCAGAATTCAATGTCCCAAACAATAAGAATCAGGCAAAACTGTTTCAAACATCAGGAATCGGCCACTAGTGTCCCAAATATCAAAAATCAGACATCACTGTCCCAGTTGTCAGGAATCACTCAAAACTGCCTCAAATATCAGTAGTCAGCCAGCACTTTCACAATGATCAGGAATGAGACATTACAGTCCCAAATATCCTCATTAAGACAAAAATGTCAGACATATCAGCAATCAGATATCACTTACCCAAATACCAGGATTCAGACATCACTAATTCTAATATCAGGAACAAGACATCACTGTCCCAAATGTCAAGAATCAGTTGCCACCATCCCAAATATCAGGGTTCAGACATCACTGACGCAAATATCAGGAATCAGGGACCGGGGTCACAAATATCAAGAAAGAGATATCACTGTGCCAAATATCAGGCATCAGATATCACTGTAAAATATCTGGTGTCAGACAACATTGCTCCCAACATCAGGAATCATACTTCACTGTTGTAAAGATCAGGAATCAGACATCAATGTCCCAAACATGAGGAATCAGACAAATCTTCCCAATCATCAGGAACCAGACGTCACTGCACCAAATATCAGGCATCAGACATCGCTGTCAAATATCTGGTGTCAGATACTATTGTTCCAATATCAGGAATCAGACATCACAGTCCCAAATATTATCAGCAAGACCAAAGTGTCAGACATACCAGCAATCAGACATCACTTACACAATTAACACGATTCAGACATCACTGATGCAAATATCAGGAACCAGGCATCACTGTTGCATATATCATGAATCAGATGCCACCTTCCCAAATATCAGGATTCAGATATCACTGATGCAAATATCAGGCATCAGACATCAATATCCAAATATCTCGTGTCAGATATCATTGTTCCAATGATCAGTAATCAGACTTCACAGTCCCAAATATCAGGAATTAGACAAAATGGTCCAAATAATATGAATCAGACACCACTATCACAAATATCAGGAATCAGACATCACTGTTGCACATATCAGCAATCAAACATCACTGACCCAATCAGCAGCAATCAGACCAAACTTCCTAATCATCAGCTATTAGACATCACTGACCATAACATCAGAAACCAGACATCAATGTCCCAATCATGAGGAAACAGACAAATCTTTCCAATCATCATGAATCAGATGTCACTGTCCCAAATATAAGGAATCATATATAACATCCACAAATATGAAAATCAGACACCACTGTCCAAAATATCAGGAATCAGACATCACTGTCACTATTGTCAGGAATCAGAACTCACTGTTCCAAACAACAGTAATCAGGTGAACAAAAACAGAATTACCTGGAAAAACTCAGCAGGTCTGGCAGCATCGGCGGAGAAGAAAAGAGTTGACGTTTTGAGTCCTCATGACCCTTCGACAGAACTTGATTTCGAGTAATCAGGTGAAACTGTCCCAAATATTAGGAATCAGACAACACTGCACAAAATATCTGGTGTCAGGTACCATTGTTCCCAACATGAGGAATTATACTTCACTTTCGCAAGTACCGGGCATCAATGTCCCAATCATGAGGAATCAGACAAATCTTCCCAATTATCAGGAATCAGACGTCACTGTCCAAAATATCAGGAATCATATATTATTGCCCAAAATTTGAGGAATCAGACAACATTGTCCAAAATATCAGGAATCAGTCATCACTGTCATTAGTGTCAGGAATCAGAACTCACTCTCCTAAACAACAGGAATCAGGCAAAAATGTCCCAAATATTAGTAATCATACAACACTGCACCAAATATCAGTAATTAGACAGCACTGGCCCAAATGTCAGGAATCAGACATCACTGTCACAATTGTCAGGAATCAGATTTCACCGTCCAAAAAATATGAAACAGGGAAGACTCCTGCTCCAAACATCAAGAATCTGCCTCAAGTGTCCCAACTATCATAAAGCAGACATCACTGTCCCAAGTGTCAGGAATCACTCAAAACTGCCCCAGATATCAGGAGTCAGCCACCACTGTCAAAATTATCACGAATCAAACATCACAGTCCCAAACATCATCAATAAGACAAAAGTGTCAGACATCTCAGGATTCAGACATCACTGATGCAAATATCAGGTACCAGACATCACTGCCCCAAGTATCAATAATCGGACACCACCATCCCAAATATCAGGATTCAGACATCACTGACACAAATAACAGGAATCAGGCACCACAGTCACCAATATCAGGAATCAGATATCACTGTGCCAAATATCAGGCATCGGATATCACTGTCTAAATATCTGTTGTCAGATGCCATTGTTCCAAACATCTGGAATCATACTTCACTGTCGCAAGTATTGGGAATCAGACATCAATGTCCCGATCATGAGGAATCAGACGTCACTGTCCAAATTATCAGGAATCAGATATCATTGCACAAATATTAGGAATCAGACAACAGTGTCCCAAATATCAGGAATCAGTCATCACTGTCACTAGTGTCAGGAAGCAGAACTCACTATGCGAAACAACAGGAATCAGGCAAAACTGTCCCAAATATTAGGAATCAGACAACACTGCACCAAATATCAGTAATCAGACAGCACTGGCACAAAAGTCAGGAATCAGACATCACTGTCATTAATGTCAGGAATCAGATTTCACTGTTGCAAAAAATATGTAACAGTGAAGACTGTTCCTGCTCCAAACATCAGGAATCTGCCTCAAGTGTCCCAACTATCATAAATCAGACATCACTGTCCAAAATATCAGGAATCACTCAAAAATGCCTCAAATATCAAGAGTCAGCTACCAGTGGCAGAATTATCTGGAATCAGACATGAGTGTCAAAAAGACCAGATATCACTGATGCAAAGATCAGGAATTAGGCACCACTGTCACATTATCAGCAAACAGACATCACTGTCACAATTGTCAGGTGTCAAAGTTCACTGTCCCAAACAACAGGAATCAGGCAAAAATGTCCAAAATATTAGGAATCAGATAATACTGCAGCAAATATCATTAATCAGACAGCAGTGGCACAATTATCAGGAATCAGACATCACTGTCCCAAACAAGAAGAATCAGCCAAAACTGTGCCAAACATCAGGATTTAGCCACTAGTGTCCCTCATATCAAAAATCAAACATCAATATCCCAAGTGCTGGGAATCATTCATCAATAAGACAAAAGTGTCAGACATACCATGAATCAGACATCAATGACCCAAGTACCAGGATTCAGACATCGCTAATGCAAATATCAGCAATCTGACACCACAGTCACAAACATCAAGAATCAGATATCATTACGCCAAATACCAGGCATCAGATATCATGGTCCAAATATCTGGCGTCAGATACTATTGTTCCCAACATCAGGAATCATACTTCACTGTCGTAAAGATCAGGAACCAGACATCATAATCCCAACCATGAGGAACCAGACAAATCTTCCCAATCATCAGGAATCAGACATCACTGTTGCAGATATCAGGAATCAGATACCACAGTCCCAAATATCAGCAATCAGACATCACTGCCACTACTGTCACGTATCATAACTCACTGTCCCAAACAACAGGAATCAGGCAAAACTGTCCCAAATATTAGGAATCAGATAATACTGCAGAAAATATCAGTCATCTGACAGCAGTGGCACAAATATCAGGAAGCAGACATCACTGTCACAAATTTAAGGAATCAGGATTCAGTGTCCCAAACAAGAAGAATCAGGGAAAACTGGTCCAAACATCAGGAATCGGCCACTAGTGTCCCTAATATCAAAAATCAGACATCACTGTCCCAAGTACATGGAATCATTCAAAATTGCCTCAAATATCAGGAGTCAGCCACCACTGTCACAAGTATCAGGAATCCGACATTACAGTCCCAAATATCCTCAATAAGACAAAAGTGTCAGACATACCAGGAATCAGACATCACTGACCCAAAGACCACGATTCAGACATCACTGATGAAAATATCAGGAACCAGGCATCACTGTCGCAAATATCAAGAATCACACGCCAAAATCCCAAATATCAGGATTCAGGCATCACTGATGCAAATAACCAGAATCAGATACCACTGTGTCAAATATCAGGCATCAGATATCACTGTCAAAACATCTGGTGTCAGATATCATTGTTCCTCACATCAGTAATCAGAATTCACAGTACCAAATATCAGGAATCAGACAAAATGGTCCAAATATTATGAACAAGACACTACTATCACAAATATCAAGGAGTCAGACATCGCTCTCACAAATATCAGGAATCAGACATAACTGTAGCACATATCAGCAATCAGTCATCACTGACCCAATCAGCAGCAATCAGACCAATCTTCCCAATTATCAGCTATTAGACATCACAGACTATATCATCAGGAACCAAACATCACTGTCCTAAATATCATGAATCGGACACCACTGAAACAAATACCAGGATTCAGACATGACTGATGCAAATATCTGGAAACATGCATCATTGTACAAAATATCAGGAAACAGACATCACTGATGGAAATATCAGGAATAAGACACCAATCTCACAAATATCAGAAAAACACATCAATGTCACAAGTGTCAGGAATCACATTTCACTGTCCCAAGGAACAGGAATAAGGCAAAACTCTTCCAAACATCACCGATCTGCCACAAGTGTCCCTAATATCATGAATCAGACAACACTGCCCCAAATATAAGGATTCAGGCATATCTGACTGAAATATAAGGAATCAGACACCAGTGTCCCAACTATCAGGAATCAGACATCACTGTCACTATTGTCAGGTATCAGAACTCACTGTCCCAAACTTCAGGAATCAGGCAAAACTGTCCGAAATATTAGGAATCAGACAACACTGCACAGAATATCAGTAATCAGACAGCAAGACCCAAATATCAGGAATCAGACATCATTGTCACAAATGTCAGGAATCAGATTTCACTATCCCAAACAAGATGAATCAAGCAAAACAGTTCCAAATATCAGGAATTGGCCACCAGTATCCCTAATATCATAAATCAGACATCACTGTCCCAAGTGTCAGGAATCACTCAAAACTGCCTCAAATATCAGGAGTCAGCCACCACTGTCACAATTATCACGAATCAGATATCAGAGTCCCAAATATCATCAGCAAGACAAATGTTTCGGACATACCAGGAATCAGACATCACTCACCCAAATACCAGGATTCAGACATCATTGAAGCAAATATCAGGAACCAGACATCACTGACGCAAATATCAGGAATCAGACATCACAGTCAAATATCCAGTCACAGATACCATTATTCCCAACAACAGGAATAATTATTCACTATCACACAGGTCATGAATCAGACATCAATGTCCCAATCATGAGGAAACAGACAAATCTTCCTAATCATTATGAATCAGACGTCACTGATCCAAATATCAGGAATCAGATATAACTTCCCCAAATATGAGGAATCTGACACCACTGTCCCAAATATCAGGAATCAGACATCACTGTCACTATTGTCAGGAAGCGGAACTCACTGTCCCAAACAACAGTAATCAGGCGAAACTGTTCCAAACATCAGGAATCGACCACTAGTGTCCCTAATATCAAAAATCGGACATCACTGTCCCAGATATGAATCACAGATCACTGTCCCAAATATCAGGATTCAGACATCACTGATGCAAACATCAGGAATCTTATATCACTGTGCCAAATATCAGGCATCAGACATCACAGTCAAAATATCTCATCTCAGATATCATTGTTCCTAACATCAGTAATCAGACTTCACAGTCCCAAATATCAGGAATCAGACAAAATGATCCAAATATTATGAATCAGACACCACTATCGCAAATATCAAGGAGTCAGACATCGCCCTCCCAAATATCAGGAAACAAACATCACTGATCCAATCAGCAGCAATCGGACAAATCTTCCCAATCATCAGCTATTAGACATCACTGACAGAAACATCAGGAACTGGACATCACTGTGACAAATAACATGAATCATATACCACTGAAACAGATACCAGAATTCTGTCATCACTGATGCAAATATCAGGAACCAGAGACCATTGCCACAAATATCAGGAATTGGACATCACTGTCGCAAAATGTCAGCAATCATATTTCACTGCCCCAAACAACAGGAATCAGGTAAAACTCTTCCAAACATCAGGAATCTGCCACAAGTGTCCCTAATATCATGAATCCGACACACCCGGCTCAAATATCAGAATTAAGGCATCACTGACACAAATATCAGGGATCAGAAACTATTGTCACAGATATCAGGAATTGGACATCAATGTCACTAGTGTCAGGAATGGGAACTCACTTTCCCAATAAACAGGAATCAGGCAAAACTATCCCAAATATTATTAATCAGACAACACTGCACCAAATATCAGTAATCAGACAGCACTGGCTCAAAACTGCCTTAAATATCAGGAGTCAGTTACTATTGGTGCAATTATCAGGAAGCATGCATGACTTTCAAAAAGACCAGGATTGAGATATCATGGTGGCAAATATCAGTAATCAGATGGCACTGGCCCAAATATCAGGAATCACACATCCCTGTCACAAATGTC
The DNA here is from genome assembly GCA_026770705.1 of Isurus oxyrinchus. Taxonomy (NCBI): domain Eukaryota; kingdom Metazoa; phylum Chordata; class Chondrichthyes; order Lamniformes; family Lamnidae; genus Isurus; species Isurus oxyrinchus. Next base: position 84,006,565 of record JANJGN010000007.1, on the reverse strand, counting down.
AAGAATCAGAATTCACTGTCCCAAACAGGAAGAATCAGGCAAAACTGTTCCAAACATCAGGAATCGGCCACTAGTGTCCCTAATATCAAAAATCAGATATCAAAGTCCCAAGAGTCAGGAATCACTCAAAACTGCCTCAAATATCAGTAGTCAGCTGGCACTGTCACAATTATCAGGAATCTGGCATGACTGTCAAAAAGACGAGGATTGAAATATCACTGATGCAAATATCAAGGATCAGACACCACTGTCACAAATATCAGGAATAAGACTTCACTGTCACAAATGTCAGGATTCAGAACTCACAGTTCCAAACAACAGGAATCGGGCAAAAATGTGCCAAATATTAAAAATCAAACAGCATTGGCCCAAATATCAGGAATAAGACATCACTGTCACAATTGTCAGAAATCAGAGTTCACTGTCACATATGTCAGGAATCAGACATCACTGTCACGAGTGTCAAGAAAAAGAAATCACTGTCCCAAACAACAGGAATAAGGCAAAATGTCCAAAATATTAGAAATCAGACAACACTGCACAAAATATCAGTAATCGGATGGCACTGGCACAAAAATCAGGAATCACACATGTCTGTCACAAATGTCAAGAATCAGAATTCACTGTCCCAAACAGGAAGAATCAAGCAAAACTGTTCCAAACATCAGGAATCGGCCACTAGTGTCCCTAGTGTCAAAAATCAGATATCACTGTCCCAACTGTCTGGAATCAGGCAAAACTGTCCCAAATATTAGGAATCAGATAATACTGCAGCAAATATCAGTAATCAGACAGCAGTGGCAGGAATATCAGGAATCAGACATAACTGACCCAATCAACACCAATCAGACCAATCTTCCCAATCATCAGCTATTAGACATCACTGACCATAACATCAGGAACCAGACATCACTGTCCCAAATATCATGAATCAGACACCACTGAAACAAATACCAGAATTCAGACATCACTGATGGAAATATCAGGAACCAAAAGCCACTGTCCAAAATATCAGCAAACAGACATCACTGACGGAAATATCAGGAATAAGACACCGCTCTCACAAATATCAGGACTAACACATCAATGTCACAAGTGTCAGGAATCATAATTCACTGTCCCAAACAACAGGGATCAGGCAAAACTCTTCCAAAAATCAGGAATCTGCCACAAGTGTCCCTAATATCATGAATTAGACACCACCACCCCAAATATCAGGATTCAGGCATCACTGATGCAAATATCAGGGATCAGAAAGTATTGTCACAAACTTCAGGAATCAGACACTAGTGTCCCTAATATGAAAATGCAGACATCACTGTCTGAAGTGTTGGGAATCATTCAAATCTACCTCCAAAATCAGGAGTTAGCCACCAGTGTCACAATTATCAGGAATCAGATATCACATTTCCAAATATCAACAATAAGACAAAAGTGCCAGACATACCAAGAATGAGATTTCACTGACCCAAATACCACGATTCAGACATCACTGATGCAAATATCAGGAATCATATATCACTGTGCCAAATACCAGGCATCAGACATTGCTGTCAAAATATCTGGTGTCTTTTACGATTGTTCCCAACATCAAGAATCAGTCTTCACAGTCCCAAATATCAGAAATCAGTCAAAATGGGCCAATTATTATGAATCAGACACCACCATCGTAAATATCAAAGCACCATACATCTCTCTCCCAAATCTCTGGAATCAGACATCACTGCACATAATATCTGGCAAAACTGTCTCAAAACAATCAGGCAACACTGCGCAAAATATCAGTGATCACAAACCAATGTCCCAAATATCACGAATCACACATCAATGTCTCAAGTGTCAGGAATTGGAATTCACTGTCCCAAACAACAGGAATCAGGCAACACTGTTCTGAACATGAGTAATCTGCCACAAGTGTCCCTAAAATCATGAATCAGACAGCACCACACCAAATATCAGGAATAAGGCATCACAGGCGCAAATATCATGAATCAGAAATCAATGTCCCAATCACCAGGAATCAGACAAATCTTCCCCACCATCGGGAGTCAGATGTCACTGTCCAAAATATCAGGAATCAGACACCACTGTCCCAAATAGCAGGAATCAGACATCACTGTCACCAGTGTCAGGAATCAGAAGTCACTGTCCCAAACAACAGGAATCAGGCAAAACTGTTCCAAATATTAGTTCTCAGAGAACACTGCACAAAATATCAGTAATCAGACAGCAATGGCCAAAATATCAGGAATCACACATCTGTGTCACAAAAGTCATTAGTCAGAATTCAATATCCCAATCAATAAGAATCAGGTGAAACTGCTCCAAACATCAGGAATCGGCTACTAGTGTCCCTAATATCAAAAATCAGACATCACTGAAGCAAATACCAGGATTCAGACATCACTGTCCCAAATAGCAGGAATCAGACATCATTGTCATCAGTGTCAGGAATCAGAAGTCACTGTCCCAAACAACAGGAATCAGGAAAAACTGTCCTAACTATTATGAATCAGACAACACTGCACCAAATATCATTAATCAGACAGCACTGGCTCAAAACTGCCTCAAACATCAGGAGTCAGCTACTAGTGGTGCAATTATCAGGAAACATGCATGACTGTCAAAAAGACCAGAATTGAGATATCATGGTGGCAAATATCAGGAATCAGATGCAACTGAAACATGTGTCGGGAATCAAAACACACTGTCCCAAACAACAGGAATAAGGCAAAACTGTCCTAAATATTAGGAATCAGACAACACTGCACAAAATATCAGTAATCGGCCGGCACTGGCCCAAATATCAGGAATCACACATCACTGTCACAAATGTCAAGAATCAGAACTCACTGTCCCAAACTGGAAGAACCAGGCAAAACTGTTCCAAACATGAGGAATCGATCACTAGTGTCCCTAGTATCAAAAATCAGATATCACTGTCCCATGTGTCAGGAATCACTCAAAACTGCCTCAAAATTCGGGAGTCAGCCATCACTTTCACAATTATCAGGAATCAGACATCACAGTCCCAAATATCCTCAATAAGACAAAATGTCAGACATATCTGCAATCAGATATCACTTAAACAAATACCAAGATTCATACATCACTTATGCAAATATCAGGATCAAGACATCAAGACATGACTGTCAAAAAGACCAGAATTGAGATATCATGGTGGCAAACATCAGGAATCAGACTCAACTGTCACAAATATCAGGAATCAGATGCAACTGTCACATGTGTCGGGAATCAGAACATACTGTCCCAAACAACATGAATAAGGCAAAACTGTCCTAAATATTAGGAATCAGACAACACTGCACAAAATATCATTAATCAGCTGGCACTAGCCCAACTATCAGGAATCACACATCACTGTCACAAATGTCATGAATCAGAAATCACTGTCCCAAATAGCAAGAATCAGACAAAACTGTTCCAAACATCAGGAATCGGCCACTAGTGTCCCTAGTATCAAAAATCAGATATCACTGTCCCATGTGTCAGGAATTACTCAAAACTGCCTCAAATATCGGGAGTCAGCCATGACTTTCACAATTATCAGCAATTAGAATTCACAGTCCCAAATATCCTCAATAAGATAAAATGTCAGACATATCAGCAATCAGATATCACTTACCCAAATACCAAGATTCATACATCACTGATGCAAGTATCAGGAACAAGACATCACTGTTCCAAATGTCAAGAATCAGTCGCCACCATCCCAAATATCAGGGTTCAGATATCACTGATGCAAATATCAGAAATCAGACACCGTGGTAACAAATATCAGGAATCAGAAAACACTGTGCCAAATATCAGGCATCAGACATCACAGTCTAAATATCTGGTGTCAGATATCATTGTTCTGAAGATCAGTAATCAGACTTCATAGTCCCAAGTATCAGGAGTTAGACAAAATTATCCAAATAAAATGAATTGGACACCACTATTGCAAATATCAGGAATCAGAAATCACTGTCGCACATATCAGCAATCTAACATCACTGACCCAATCGGCAGGAATCAGACCAATTTTCCCAATCATCAGCTATTAGACATCACTGACCATAACATCAGGAACCAGACATCACTGTCCCAAATATCATGAATCAGACACCGCTGAAGAAAATACCAGGATTCAGACATCACTGATGCAAATAACAGGAACGAGACAACACTGCCACAAATATCAGGAATTGGACATCAATTTCGCAAGTGTCAGGAATCATAATTCACTGTTCCAAACAACAGGAATCAGGCAAAAGTCTTCCAAACATCAGGAATCTGCCACAAGTGTCCCTAATATCATGCATCAGACACACACGGCCAAAATATCAGAATTCAGCCATCACTGACGCAAATGCCAGGGATTAAAAACTACTGGCACAAATATCAGGAATCGGACATCACTGTCGCAAATATCAGGAATCAGATTTCACTGTCACATGTGTTGGGAATCAGAAGTCACTGTCCCAAACAACAGGAATCAGGCAAAACTGTCCCAAATATTAGTTCTCAGAAAACACTGCACAAAATATCAGTAATCGGACGGCACTGGCCAAAATATCAGGAATCATTCAAAACAGCTTCAAATATCAGGAGTCAGCCGCCACTGTCACAATTATCATGTTTCAGGCATGACTGTCAGAAAGACCAGGATTGAGATATCACTGATGCAACTATCAGGAATCAGACACCACTGTCAAAAATATCAGGAATAAGACTTCACTGTCACATGTGTCAGCAATCAGAATTCAGTGTCCCAAGCAACAGGAATCTGGCAAAACTGTACCAAATATTAGGAATCAGACAACACTGGACCAAATATCTGGAATCAGACATCACTGTCACAAGTGTCAGGAATCAGAATTCACTGTCACATGTGTCAGGAATCAGACATCACTGTCACCAGTGTCAGGAAAGAGAACTCACTGTCCCAAACAACAGGAATCAGGCAAAATCGTTTCAAATATTAGGAATCAGACAACACTGCACAAAATATCAGGAATCAGGCAGCAATGGCCCAAATATCAGAAATCAGACATCACCCTCACAAATGTCAGGGATCAGATTTCACTGTCCCAAACAATATCAAACAGGGAAAACTGTTCCTGTTCCAAACAGGAATCTGCTGCAAGTGTCCAATCTATCATAAATCAGATATCACTGTCCCAAATATCAGGAATAACTCAAAACTGCCTCAGATATCAGGAGTCAGCTACGACTGGCACAATTATCAGGAATCAAACATGAGTGTCAAAAAGAGCAGGACTCAGATATCACTAATGCAAAGATCAGGAATTAGGCACCCCTGTCACAATATCAGGAATCAGACCTCACTCTCACATGTGTCAGGAATCAGAACACCCTGTCTCAAACAACAGGAATCAGGCAAAAGTGTCCCAAATATAAGGAATCAGACAACACTGCCCGAAATATCAGTAATTAAACACCACTGTCCCAAATATCGGAAATCACACAGCAATGTTACAAGTGTCATGAATCAGAATTCACTGTCCCAAACAAGAAGATTCAGGCAAAACTATTCCAAACATCATTAATCGGCCACTGGTGTCCCGAATATGAAAAAATCAGTCATCACTGCGCCAAATGTCAGCAATCACTCAAAACTGCCGCAAATATCAGGATTCAGCCAGCACTGTCACAATTATCAGGAATCAGACATCACAGTCCCAAATAACATCAATAAGACAAAAGTGCCAGACATACCATGAATCAGACATCAATGACCCAAATACCAGGATTCAGACATCACTGTCCCAAATATCAAGAATCAGACACTACCGTCCCAAATAAAAGGATTCAGACAACATTGATGCAAATATCAGGAATCTGACTCCACGGTCAGAAATATCAGGAATCAGATATCATTGTGCCAAATATCAGGCATCAGATATCACTGTCCAAATATCTGGTCTCAGATACCATTGTTCCCAACATCAGGAATCATACTTCACTGTCATAAAGATCAGGAATCAAACATCAATATCCCAACCATGAGGAATCAGACAAATCTTCTCAATCATCAGGAATCAGACGTCACTGTCCCAAATATCTGGAATCAGATTATACTTCCCCAAATATCAGGAATCAGACACCCCTGTCCCAAATATCAGCAATCAGACATAACTGTCACTATTGTCAGGAATCTGAACTCACTGTCCCAAACAACAGTAATCAGGCAAAACTGTCCAAAATATTAGGAATCAGGCAACACTGCACAAAATATCAGTAAACAGACAGCATTGACACAAATATCAGGAATCAGAAATCACTTTCACAAATATCAGGAATCAGAATTCACTTTCTCAAACAAGAAGAATCAGGCAAAACTGTTCCAAACATCAGGAATCGTCCACAAGTGTCCCTAACGTCAAAAATCAGTCATCACTGTCCCAAGTGTCGGGAATCATTCAAAACTGCTTCATATATCCGGAGTCAGCCATCACTGTCAAAATTATCAGGAACCAGACACCACCGTCCCAATTAAAAGGATTCAGACAACACTGATGCAAATATCAGGAATCTGACTTCACGGTCACAAATATCAGGAATCAGATATCATTGTGCCAAATATCAGGCATCAGATATCACTGTCCAAATATCTGGTCTCAGATACCATTGCTCCCAACATCAGGAATCATAATTCACTGTCATAAAGATCAGGAATCAAACATCAATATCCCAACCATAAGGATCAAACATATATTCCCAATCATCAGGAATCAGACGTCACTGTCCCAAATATCTGGAATCAGATTATACTTCCCCAAATATCAGGAATCAGAAACCACTGTCCCAAATATCAGCAATCAGACATAACTGTCACTATTGTCAGGAATCTGAACTCACTGTCCCAAACAACAGTAATCAGGCAAAACTGTCCAAAATATTAGGAATCAGGCAACACTGCACAAAATATCAGTAAACAGACAGCATTGACACAAATATCAGGAATCAGAAATCACTTTCACAAATATCAGGAATCAGAATTCACTATCTCAAACAAGAAGAATCAGGCAAAACTGTTCCAAACATCAGGAATCGTCCACAAGTGTCCCTAACGTCAAAAATCAGTCATCACTGTCCCAAGTGTCGGGAATCATTCAAAACTGCTTCATATATCCGGAGTCAGCCATCACTGTCAAAATTATCAGGAACCAGACACCACCGTCCCAATTAAAAGGATTCAGACTGATGCAAATATCAGGAATCTGACTTCACGGTCACAAATATCAGGAATCAGATATCATTGTGCCAAATATCAGGCATCAGATATCACTGTCCAAATATCTGGTCTCAGATACCATTGCTCCCAACATCAGGAATCATAATTCACTGTCATAAAGATCAGGAATCAAACATCAATATCCCAACCATAAGGATCAAACATATCTTCCCAATCATCAGGAATCAGACGTCACTGTCCCAAATATCTGGAATCAGATTATACTTCCCCTAATATCAGGAATCAGAAACCACTGTCCCAAATATCAGGAATAAGACATAACTGTCACTATTGTCAGGAATCAGAACTCACTGTCCCAAACAACAGTAATCAGGCAAAACTGTCCAAAATATTAGGAATCAGACAACACTGCACAAAATATCAGTAAACAGACAGCATTGGCACAAATATCAGGAATCAGAAATCACTTTCACAAATATCAGGAATCAGAATTCGCTATCTCAAACAAGAAGAATCAGGCAAAACTGTTCCAAACATCAGGAATCGTCCACAAGTGTCCCTAATGTCAAAAATCAGTCATCACTGTCCCAAGTGTCGGGAATCATTCAAAACTGCTTCATATATCCGGAGTCAGCCACCACTGTCAAAATTATCAGGAACCAGACACCACAGTCCCAAATATCATCAATAAGACGAAAGTGTCAGATGTACGAGCAATTAGACATCACTGACCAAAATACCACGATTCAGGCATCACTGATGCAAACATCAGGAACCATACATCACTGTCGCAAATATCATAAATCAGATGCTACCATCCCAAATATCAGGATTCAGACATCACTGCCGCAAATATCAGGAATCAGATATCACTGTGCCAAATTACAGGCATCAGACATCTCTGTCCAAATATCTGGTGTCAGATAACATTGTTCCCAACATCAGTAATCAGAAGTCACAATTTCATATATCAGGAATCAGACAATATGGTCCAAATATTATGTAATTAGACATTACTAGCTTAAATATCAATGTGTCAGACATCGCTCTCCCAGAAATCAGACATTACTGTCGCTCATATCAGCTATCAGACATCACTGACCAAATCCGCAGCAATCAGACCAATCTTCCAAATCATCAGCGACTAGACATCCCTGACCATAACATCAGGAACCAGACATCACTGTCCCAAATATCATGAAACAGACAGCACTGAAAAAAAAACAGGATTCAGAAATCACTGATGCAAAATCAGTAATCAGACACCACTCCAAAAATATCAGGAATAACACATCAATGTCACAGGTGTCTGGAATCATAATTCACTGTTCCAAACAACAGGATTCAGGCAAAACTCTTCCAAACATCAGGAATTTACCACAAGTGTCCCTAATATCATGAATCAGACACAAACGGCCCAAATATCAGAATTCAGGCATTACTGACGCAAATGCCAGGGATCAAAAACTACTGTCACAAATATCAGGAATCGGACACACTGTCGCAAATATCAGGAATTAGACATCAATGTCACTAGTGTCAAGAATGATAACTCACTTTCCCAAACAACAGGAATCAGAAAAAACTGTCCCAACTATTATGAATCAGCCAACACTGCACCAAATATCAGTAATCAGAGAGCACTGCCTCAAAACTGCCTCAAACATCAGGACTCAGCTACTACTGGCACAATTATCAGGAAACATGCATGACTATCAAAAAGACCAGGATTGAGATATCATGGTGGCAAATATCAGGAATCGGATGCAACTGTCACAAATATCAGGAATCAGACTTCATTGTCACATGTGTCGAGAATCAGAAATCACTGTCCCAAACAACAGGAATCAGGCAAAACTGTCCCAAATATTAGTTCTCAGAGAACACTGCACAAAATATCAGTAATCAGACAGCAATGGCCAAAATATCAGAAATCACACATCTCTGTCACAAATGTCATTAGTCAGAATTCACTGTCCCAATCAACACGAATCAGGCGAAACTGTTCCAAACATCAGGAATCTGCTGCAAGTGTCCAAACTATCATAAATCAGACATCACTGTCCCAAATATCAGGAATAACTCACAACTGCCTCAGATATCAGGAGTCAGCTATGACTGGCACAATTATCAGGAATCAGACATGAGTGCCAAAAGAGCAGGACTCAGATATCACTGATGCAAAGATCAGGAATTAGGCACCACTGTCACAATATCAGGAATCAGACCTCACTCTCACATGTGTCAGGAATCAGAACTCCCTGTCTCAAACAACAGGAATCAGGCAAAAGTGTCCCAAATATAAGGAATCAGACAACACTGCCCGAAATATCAGTAATCAAACACCACTGTCCCAAATATCAGAAATCACACAGCAATGTTACAAGTGTCATGAATCAGAATTCACTGTCCCAAACAAGAAGATTCAGGCAAAACTGTTCCAAACATAATTAATCGGCCACTGGTGTCCCGAATATGAAAAAATCAGACATCACTGCCCCAAACGTCAGCAATCACTCAAAACTGCCGCAAATATCAGGATTCAGCCAGCACTGTCACAATTATCGGGAATCAGACATCACAGTCCCAAATATCATCAATAAGACAAAAGTGTAAGACATACCATGAATCAGACATCAATGACCCAAATACCAGGATTCAGACATCACTGATGCAAATATCAGGAATCAGACATCACTGTCCCAAATATCAAGAATCAGACACCACCGTCCCAAATAAAAGGATTCAGACAACACTGACGCAAATATCAGGAATCTGACACCACGGTCACAAATATCAGGAATCAGATATCATTGTGCCAAATATCAGACATCAGATATCACTGTCCAAATATCTGGTCTCAGATACCATTGTTCCCAACATCAGGAATCATACTTCACTGTCATAAAGATCAGGAATCAAACATCAATATCCCAACCATGAGGAATCAGACAAATCTTCCCAATCATCAGGAATCAGACGTCACTGTCCCAAATATCTGGAATCAGATTATACTTCCCCAAATATCAGGAATCAGACACCACTGTCCCAAATATCAGGAATCAGACATAACTGTCACTATTGTCAGGAATCAGAACTCACTGTCCCAAACAACAGTAATCAGGCAAAACTGTCCAAAATATTAGGCGTCAGACAACACTGCACAAAATATCAGTAAACAGACAGCATTGGCACAAATATCAGGAATCAAACATCACTATCACAAATATCAGGAATCAGAATTCGCTATCTCAAACAAGAAGAATCAGGCAAAACTGTTCCAAATATCAGGAATCGTCCACAAGTGTCCCTAATATCAAAAATCAGTCATCACTTTCCCAAGTGTCGGGAATCATTCAAAACTGCTTCATATATCCAGAGTCAGCCACCACTGTCAAAATTATCAGGAACCAGACACCACAGTCCCAAGTATCATCAATAAGACAAAAGTGTCATATGTACCAGCAATCAGACCTCACTGACCAAAATACCACGATTCAGACATCACTGATGCAAATATCAGGAACCAGACATCACTGTCACAAATATCATGAATCAGAATTCACTTTCCCAAATAAGATGAAACAGGCAAAAGTGTTCCAAACATCAGGAATCGGTCATCAGTGCCCCTAATATCAAAAATCAGAAATCACTGTCTCAAGTGTGAGGAATCACTCAAACCTGCCATAAGTATGAGGAGTCAGCCACCTCTACACAATTAACAGAAATCAGACATCACAGTCCCAAATATCATCAACAAGACAAAAGTGTCAGACATACCAGGAACCAAACATCAGTGAAACAAATACTAGGATTCAGACATCACTGATGCAAATATCAGGAACCAGACATCACTCACCCAAATATCAAGAATCAGACAACGCTGTCAAAATGTCTGGTGTCATTTACCATTGTTTCCAACATCAGGAATCAGAATCCACAGTCTCAAATATCAGAAATCATTCAAAATGGTCCAAGTATTAAGAATCAGACACCACTGTCGCAAATATCAAGGAATTGAACATCTCTCTCCCAAATATCAGGAATCAGACATCACTGTCATACATAAAGACACATGTGTGTCACACATTAATCACACATTAATGCCACAAGTGTCAGGATTCAGAATTCACTGTCCCAAAGAACAGCAATCAGGCAAAACTGTTCCAAATACCAGGAATCTGACACAAATGTCCCTAATATCATGAATCAGACACCACCACACCAAATATCAGGAGTCAGGCATCACTCACACAAATATCAGGGATCAGACACTGTGGTGACAAAGATCAAGACGGACATCACTGTCACAAATACTAGGAATCAGACATCACTGACCCAATCAGTAGCAATCAAACCAATCTTCCCAAACATCAGGTATTAGACACCAGTGTCCACAACATCAGCAATCAAACATCACTGTCCATAATATCAGGAACCAGACACCAGTGTCAAAAATATCAGGAAATAGACATCACTGATGGAAATATGAGGAATCAGACACCACGGTCACAAATATCAGGAATCAGATATCGCTGTGCCAAATTTCAGGCATCAGACATCACTATCCACATATCTGGTGTCAGATACCATTGTTCTGAACATCAGGAATCTGACTTCACAGTCCCATATATCAGGAATCACACAAAATGGTCCAAATATTATGAATCAGACACAACAATTGCAAATATCATGGAGTCAGGAATCACTGTTGCACAAGTCATCAATCAGACATCACTGACCCAATCAGCAGCAATCAGACCAATCTTCCCAATCATTATCTATTCAACATCGCTGTCCATGACATCAGGAACCAGACAACACTGTCACAAATATCATGAATCAGACACCATTGAATCAAATACCAAGAGTCAGACATCACTGATGCAAATATCAGGAATCAAACACACCTGATTTAATATCAGGAACGAGACACTACTGTCCAAAGTACCAGGAAACAGACATCACTGACAGAAATATCAGGAATCAGACACCACTCTCACAAATATCAGGAATAAGACATCAATGTCACAAGTGTCAGGAATCAGAATTCAAGGTTCAAACAACAGGAATCAGGCAAATCTTTCCAAACATCAGGAATCTGCCACAAGTGTCCCAATTTGCTTAAATCAGGCATCACTGTCCAAAATAACAGAAATCACTCAAAACTGCCTCAAATATCAGGAGTCAGCTACCACTGGCACAATTATCAGGAATCAGACATGACTGTCAAAAAGACCAGGAGTCAGATATCACTGATACAAATATCAGGAATCAGACTTCACTGTCTCATTTGTTAGGAATCATAACTTACTGCCCAAACAACTGAAACCAGGCAAAACTGTCTCAGATATTAGGAATCAGACAACAATGCCCGAATTATCAGTAATCAGAAACCACTATCCCAAATATGAGGAATCAAATATCAATGTCACAAGTGTCAGGAATCATAATTCACTGTCCGAAACAACAGGAATCAGGCAAAACACTTCCAAAGATCAGGAATCTGCCACAGCTGTCCCTAATATCATAAATCAGACATCACTGTCCCAGAAATCACGACTGAGATATCATTGTTGTAAATATCAGAAATCAGACATCACTGTCACAAATATCAGCAAGCAGATATTACTGTCCAAGACATCAGGTAACAGACATCACAGTCCAAAATATCATGTATCAGACACCACCATCCCAAAAATCCGGATTGAGAAATAACTGTCACAAATATCAGGAATCAGATATCATTGTCCCGATCATGAGGAATCAGAGAAACCTTTTCATTCATCAGGAATCAGACGTCACTGTTCCAAATATCAGGCATCAGACATCACTGTCACGTGTGTCAGGATTCTGAACTCACTGTCCAATACAAAAGGAATCTGGCAAAACTGTATCAAATATTAGGAATCAGGCAACACTGGCCAAAATATCAGTAATCAGAAACCACTCTCCGAAATGTCAGGAATCAGTCATCACTATCCCAATTATCCAGATTCAGACATCACTGTCACAGATATCAGGAATCAGACATCACCGTTCCAATTATCTGGAATCCGACAAACCTTCCCAATTATCAGGAATCAGACCTCACTGTCACAAATATCATGAATCAGACATCAACATTCCAAATATCCAGATACAGACATCACTGTTGCAAATATCAGGAATCAGATAGCACTGTCCCAATCATCAGGAATCAAAAAAACCTTTCCAATCATCAGGAATCAGACGTCACTGTCCAAAATATCAGGAATCAGACATCACTGTCACATGTGTCAGGAATCTGACCACACTGTCCCATACAACAGGAATCTGGCAAAACTGTCTCAAATATGAGGAATCAGGCAACCCTGTTCCAAATATCTGGAACCAGATATCACAGCAACAAGTATCAGGAATCAGGCACCACTGTCCCAAATATCAGGAATCCGACATCACTGTCACATGTGTCAGGAATCTGACCACACTGTCCCATACAACTGGAATCTGGAAGAACTGTCTCAAATATGAGGAATCAGGCAACACTGTTCCAAATATCAGGAATTAGATATCACAGCAACTAATATCAGGAATCAGGCACTACTGTCCCAAATATAAGGAATCAGACATTACTGTTACGTGTCAGGAATCAGAACACACTGTACCAAACAACAGAAATCTGGCAAAAATGTCTCAAATATTAAGAATCAGGCAACGCTGGCTGAAGTATCAGTAATCAGACCAAACTGTCCCAAATATCAGGAAACAGTCATCACTGTCACAAGTGTATGAAAAATAATTCACTGTCGCAAACAACAGGAATCAGGCAAATATGTTCAAACGTCAGGAATTTGCCACAAGTGTCCCTACTCTCATATATTAGATATCGCTGTCCCAAATATCAGGAATCACTCAAAACTGCTCCAAATATCAGGAGTCTGCTAACACTGGCACAATTATCAGCAATCAGACATGACTGAGGTATAAGATATTACTGATGCAATTATCAGGAATTAAACAGTAGTGCCACAAATATCAGGAATCAGACATCAGTGTCACATGCGTGAGGAATCAGAACACATTGTTCCAAACAACAGTAACCAGGCAAAACTGTACCAAATATTAGGAATCAGACAACACTGCCCGAAAGATGAGTAATCAGACAAAACTGTCCCAAATATCTGGATTCAGACAACCCTCTCACAAATATCAGGAATCAGACATCACTATTCGAATCATCAGGAATCAGACAAAATTGCAATCATCAGCAATCAGACGTCACTCTCACAAATATCATATAACTGGCAGCACCATTCCAAATATCTGGATTCAGACATCACTGTCCCAATCATCAGGAAACTTAGAAATTTTTCCAATCATCAGGAATCAGATGTCACTGTCCCAAATATCAGGAATTGGACATCACTATTCCAATCATCAAGAATCAGACAAAACTTGCAATCATCAGCAATCAGACATCACTCTCACAAATGTCATGTATCAGGCACCACCATTGCAAATAACTGGATTCAGAAATCACTGCCACAAACATCAGAAATCAGATATCACTGTCCCAATCATCAGGAATCAGAGAAATCCTTACAATCATCAGGAATCAGACGTCACTGTCCCAAATATCAGGAAGCAGTCATCACTGTCACATGTGTCAGGAATCTGAACTCACTGTCCCATACAACAGGAATCTGGCAAAATTGTTCCATATATGAGGAATGAGGCAACACTGGCCGAAATATCAGTAATCAGAAACCACTGTCCGAAGTATCAGGAATCAAACATGACAATCCCAAATATCCGGATTCAGACATCACTTTCACAAACATCATGAATCATACATCACTGATCCAATTATCTGGAATCACACAAGCCCAACTATGTCCCAACTAGGAGCCATCAGGCAACATTGCCCCAAGTATCAGGAATCAGACATCACTGTCCTAAACAACAGAAGTCAGGTAAAACTATTCCAAACATCAGGAATCTGCCACAAGTGTCTCTAATAGAAAAATGTGCCATCGCGGTCCAAAGACCAGGATTGAGATATCACTGATGCAAATATCTGTATTCAGACATCACTGTTAAAAATATCAGGAATCAGATATCACTGTCTCAATCATCAGGAACCAGATAAACATTTCCAATCATCAGGAATCAGACGTCACTGTCTCAAATATCAGGAAGCAGACATCACTGTCACATGTGTCAGGAATCTGAACTCACTGTCCCATACAACAGGAATCTGGCAAAACTGTCTCGAATATGAGGAATCAGGCAACACTGTCTGAAATATCAATAATCAGACACCCACTGTCCCAAATATCAGGAATCAGACATCACTGTAACAAGTGTCAAGAATCGGAATTCTCTGTCGCAAACAATAGGAGTCGGGCAAACATGTTCAAAACATCAGGAATTTGCCAATAGTGTCCCTACTATCATAAATTAGATATTGCTGTCCCAAATATCAGGAATCATTCAAAACTGCCCCATATATCAGGAGTCAGCTACCACAGGTGCGATTATCAGCAATCAGGCATGACTGCCAAAAACATCAGGATTGAGGTATCACTGATGCAATTAGGAAGAATCAGACACCACTGCCAGAAATATCAGGAATCAGACTTCACTGTCACATCTGTAAGGAGTCAGAACTCACTGTCCCAAACAACAGTAATCAGGCAAATCTGTACCAAATATTAGGAATCAGACAACACTGCCCAAAATATCAGTAATCAGACACAACTGTCACAAATATCTGCATTCAGACATCACTGTCGAATTATCAGGAATCAGACATCACTGTTCAAATCATCAGGACTCAGACAAAACTTCTCAACATCAGCAATCAGATGTCCTCTCACAAAATATCATATAGCTGTCACCACCATTCCTAAAATCTGGATTCAGACATCACTGTCACAAACATCAGGAATCAGATATCACTGTCCCAATCATCAGGAATCAGACGTCACTGTCCCAAATATCAGGATGCAGTCATCACTGTCACATGTGTCAGGAATCTGAACTCACTGTCCCATACAACAGCAATCTGACAAAATTGTCCCAAATGTGAGGAATGAGGCAACACTGGCCGAAATATCAGTAATCAGAAACCACTGTCCGAAATATCAGGGATCAAACATCACAATTCCAAATAGCCGGATTCAGACATCACTGTCACAAACATCATGAATCATACATCACTAATCCAATTATATTGAATCAGACAAGCCTTCCCAATCATCAGGAATCAGACCTCACTGTCTCAAATATCCTGACTCAGACACCACTATACCAAATATCTGGATACAGACATCACTGTCGCAAATTTCACGAATCAGACATCACTGTCCCAAATATCAGGAATCAGACATCACTGTCACCTGTGTCAGGAATCTGACTTCACTGTACCATACAACAGGAATCTGGCAATACTGTTGCAAACATCAGGAATCTATCACAAGTGTCTCTAATACAAAAATGAGCCATCACAGTCCCAAAGACCAGGATTGAGATATCACTGATGCAAATATCTGTATTCAGACATCACTGTTAAAAATATCAGGAATCAGATATCACTGCCCCAATCATCCGGAATCAGATAAACCTTGCCAATCATCAGGAATCAAAAGTCACTGTCCCAAATATCAGAAAGGAGACATCACTGTCACATGTGTCAGGAATCTGAACTCACTGTCCCATACAACAGGAATCTGGAAAATCTGTCTCGAATATTAGGAATCAGGCAACACTGGCTGAAATATCAATAATCAGACACCCACTGTCCCAAATATCAGGAATCAGACATCACTGTAACAAATGTCAAGAATCGGAATTCTCTGTCGCAAACAACAGGAGCCAGGCAAACATGTTCAAAACATCAGGAATTTGCCACACGTGTCCCTACTATCATAAATTAGATATTGTTGTCCCAAATATCAGGAATAACTGAAAACTGCCTCAATTCAGCTACCACTGGTGCGAATATCAGCAATCAAGCATGACTGCCAAAAACATCAGGATTGAGATATCACTGATGCAATTAGGAGGAAGCACACACCACTGCCACAAATATCAGGAATGAGACTTCACTGTCACATTGGTAAGGAGTCATAACTCACTGTCCCAAACAAAAGTAATCAGGCAAATCTGCACCAAATATTAGGAATCAGAAAACACTGCCCAAAACATCAGTAACCAGAAACAACTGTCACAAACATCCACATACAGACATCACTGTCACAAATATCAGGAATCAGACATCACTGTTCAAATCATCAGGAGCAGACAAAACTTCTCAATCATCAGCAATCAGACGTCACTCTCACAAATATCATGTAACTGGCACCACCATTCCTAAAATCTGAATTCAGACAACACTGTCACAAATATCAGGAATCAGATATCACTGTCCCAATCATCAGGAATAATAGAAATCTTTACAATCATCAGGAATCAGACATCACTGCATCAAATATTTGGGAGCAGACATCACTGTCACATGTGTCAGGAATCTGAATTTACTGTCCCATAAAACAGGATTCTGGCAAGATTGTCTCATATATGAGCAATCAGGCAACACTGGCCGAAATATCAGTAATCAGACACCACTGTCCAAAATATCAGGAATCAGATAACACTGTCCAAAATATCAGGAATCAGACATCACTGTCACAAGTGTCGCCAATCAAAATTCTCTGTCCCAAAACACAGGAAACAAGAAAAACTGTTCCAAACATGAAGAATCTGCCACAAGTGTCCCATCTAGATAAGATCAGAATTACAGATCAAAATATCAGAAACCACACAAAACTGCCTCACATATCAAGACTCAGCTACCACTGGCGCAATTCTCAGGAATCAGACATGACTGTCAGAAAGACCAGCATTCAGATATCACTGATGCAAATGTCAGGAATCAGGTACCTCTGTCCCAAATATCAGGAATCAGACATCAATATCACAAGTGTCAGGAATCATAATGTACTGTCCCAAACTAGAGCAATCAGGCAAAACTGTTGCAAACATCAGGAATCTACCACAAATGTCCTGAATATCATACATTAGACACCATTGTCCCAAAGACCAGGATTGAGAAATCACAGCAGCAGATATCAGGAATAAGACATCACTGTCAAAAATATCAGCAAGCAGATATCACTGTCCAATATAGCAGGTAATAAAATCCAAAATTTTATGAATCAGACATCACCATCACAGATAACTTGAGTTAGACACAACCATGCCAAATCACCGGATTCAGACATCGCTGTCGCAAAAATCAGGAATCAGAAATCACTGTTCCAATCTTCAGGAATCAGACAAAACTTCCCAATCATCAGGAATCAGACGTCACTGTGCCAAATATCAGGAAAAAGATATCACTGTCACAAATATCAGCAAGCAGATATCACTGTCCAATGTAGCAGTTAAAATACATCACAGTAAAATATATCGTGAATCAGACATCACCATCCCAAATATCCGGATTCAGACATCACATTTGCAAATATCAGGAAACAGACATCACTGTTCCAATCATCAGGAATCAGATGTCACTGTCAAAAGTATCATAAATCAGAGAAGCACCATACCAAATATCCAGAAACAGAGATGACTGTCGAAAGTATCAGGAATCAGATATCACTGTTCCAATAATCAGGAATCAGACAAACCTTTCCAATAATCTGGAATCAAACGTCACTGTCCCAAATATCAGGAATCAAACATCAATGTCACACGTGTCAGGAATCATAATTTACTGTCCCAAACTAGAGAAAGCAAGCAAAACTGTTCCAAACATCAGGAATCTGCCACAAATGTCCTGAATATCATACATCAGACACCATTGTCCCAAAGACCAGGATTGAGAAATCACTGTTGCAGATATCAGGAATAAGACATCACTGTCACAAATATCAGCAAGCAGATATCACTGTCCAATATAGCAGGAAATAGACATCAGAGTCCAAAATTTCATGAATCCGAAACCACCATCACAGATATCATAAATTAGACACAACCATCCCAAATCGCCGGATTCAGACAATGCTGTCGCAATAATCAGGAATCAGAAATCACTGTTCCAATCATCAGGAATCAGACAAACCTTCCCAATCATCAGGAATCAGACATCACTGTGCCAAATATTAGGAAACAGATATCACTGTCACAAATATCAGCAAGCAGATATGACTGTCCAATGTATCAGTTAAAATACATCACAGTAAAATATATCGTGAATCAGACATCACCTTCCCAAATATCCGGATTCAGACATCACATTTGCAAATATCAGGAATCAGACATCACTGTTCCAATCGTCAGGAATCAGATGTCACTGTCAAAAATATCATGAATCAGAGAAGCACCATACCAAATATCCAGATACAGATATCACTGTAAAAAGTATAAGGAATCAGACATCACTGTTCCAATAATCAGGAATCAGACAAACCTTTCCAATAATCAGGAATCAGACGTCACTGTCCCAAATATCAGGAATCAGACATCAATGTCACACGTGTCAGGAATCATAATTTACTTTCCCAAACTAGATATATCAGGCAAAACTGTTCCAAACATCAGGAATCTGCCACAAATGTCCTGAATAAAATACATCAGACACCATTGTCCCAAAGACCAGGATTGAGAGATCACTGCTGAAGATATCAGGAATAAAACATCATTGTCACCAATATCAGCAAGCAGTTAGCACTGTCCAATATGGCAGGTAATGGACATCAGAGTCCAAAATTTCATGAATCAGAAACCACCATCACAGATATCCTGAATTAGACACAACCATCCCAAATCGTCGGATTCAGACATTGCTGTCGCAAAAATCAGGAATCAGAAATCACTGTTCCAATCATCAGGAATCAGAAAAACCTTCCCAATCATCAGGAATCTGACGTCACTGTGCCAAATATCAGGAAACAGATATCACTGTCACAAATATCAGCAAGCAGATATCACTGTCCAATGTATCAGTTAAAATACATCACAGTAAAATATATCGTGAACCAGACATCACCTTCCCAAATATCCGGATTCAGACATCACATTCGCAAATATCAGGAATCAGACATCACTGTTCCAATCATCAGGAATCAGATGTCATTGTCACAAGTATCATAAATCAGAGAAGCATCATACCAAATATCCAGATACAGATATCACTGTCGCAAGTATCAGGAATCAGATATCACTGTCCTAAACATCAGGAATCAGATAAACCTTTCCAATAATCAGAAATCAAACGTCACAGTCACGTGTGTCAGGAATCTGAATTCACTGTCCCATACAACAGGAATCTGGCAAAACTTTCTCAAATATTAAGAATCAGGCAACACTGGCTGAAATATCAGTAATCAGACACCACGTTGCGAAATATCAGGAATCAGACATCGCCATTCCAAAAATCTGGATTCAGACATCACTGCCACCATTATCAGAAGTCAGACATCACTTTTCCAATCATCTGGGAAAAGACAAACCTTCCCAATCATCAGCAATCAGACGTCACTCTCACAAATATCATGTAACAGGCATCACCATTCCAAATAAGCGGAAACAGACATGACTGACACAAATATCAGGAATCAGATATCATTGTCCCAATCAGCAGGAACCAAATAAACATTATCAATCATCAGGAATCAGACGTCACTGTCCCAAATATCAGGAAGCAGACATCACTGTAACAAGCTTCAAGTTTAGGAGTTCTTTGCTGCAGACAACAGGAGTCAGGCAAACATGCTCAAAACATTAGGAATTTGTCACATATGTCCGTACTATGATATATTGCTGTCCCAAATATCAGGAATCAGACATCACTGTCAACTGTGTCAGGAATCTGACCGCACAGGCCCATACAACCGGAATCTGGCAAAGCCGTCTCAAATATGAGAAATCAGTCAACACTGTTCCAAATTCAGGAAGCAGATAGTACAGCAATAATTTTCAGGAATTAGGCACCACTGCCTCTAATATCAGGAAGCAGACATCACTGTAACAAGTGTCAAGAATCGGAATTCCTTGATGCAATAAACAGGAGAAACCTGGCAAAACTGTTCAAACATCAGGAATTTGCCATGCAAGTGTCCCTACTATAATAAATTAGATATTGCTGTCCCAAATATCAGGATTCACTCAAAGCTGCTGCAAATATCAGGAGTCAGCTACCACTGACACAATTGTCAGCAATCTGACATGACTGCCAAAAGGACCAGGATTGAGATATCACTGATGCAATTATGAGGAATCAGACACCACCACAAATATCAGGAATCAGACTTAACTGTCACATCTGTAAGGAGTCAGAACACAATGTCCCAAAAAACAGTAATCAGGCAATTCTGCACCAAATATTAGGATTTATACAACACTGCCAAAAATATCATTAATCAGAAACTACTGTCACAAATTTTCGCATTCAGACATCACTGTCAAAAATATCAGAAAGCAGACATCACAGATCAAATCATCAGGACTCAGTCAAGACTTCCCAATCATCAGCAATCAGACGTCACTCTCACAAATATCATGTATCAGGCGCCACCATTCCAAATATTCGGATTCAGACATCACTGTCACAAACATCAGGAATCAGATATCACTGCCCCAATCATCAGGAATCAGATATCACTGTCCCAATCAGGAATAAGACATCACTGTCACAAATATCAGCAAGCAGATATCACTGTACAATATAGCAGTAATAGACATCCGAGTCCAAAACTTCATGAATCAGACACCACCATCACAGATATCATAAATTAGACACAACCATCCCAAATCGCCGGATTCAGAAATCACTGTCACAAATATCAGGAATCAGATATCAACATCTCAATCATCAGGAACCCGATAAACCTTTCCAATCATCAGGAGTCAAACATCGCTATACCATATATCAGGAAGCAGACATCATTGTCTCATGTGTCAGGAATCTGAACTCCCCTGTCCCATATAACAGAAATCTGGTAAAACTGTCTCAAACATGAGGAACCAAGCAACAGTGTCCCAAATAACCGAAATCACTCAAAATGGCCTCAAATATCAGGAGTCAGCTACCACTGGCACAATAATCAGGAATCAGACATGACTGTCACAAAGACCAGGATTGAGATATCTCTGATGCAAATATATGTATTCAAACATCACTGTTAAAAATATCAGGAAACAGATATCACTGTTCCAATCATCAGGAATCAGATAAATCTTTCCAATCATCCGGAATCAGACGTCACTGTCCGAAATAGCAGGAAGCAGACATCACTGTCACATGTGTCAGGAATCAGATCACACTGTCCCATACAACAGGAATCTGGCAAAACAGTCTCAAATATTGGAATCAGGAAACACTGGCTGAAATATCAATAATCAGACACTCACTGTCCCAAATATCAGGAATCAGACATCACTGTAACAATTGTCAACAATCAGAATTATCTGTCGCAAACAACAGGAGATAGGCAAACATGTTTAAAACATCAGGAATTTGCCATATATGTTCCTACTATAATAAATTATATATTGCAGTCCCAAGTGTCAGGAATCAGACATTACTGTCAACTGTGTCAGGAATCTGACCTCACAGTCCCATATAACAGGAATCTGGCAAAACTGTCTCAAATATGAGCAATCAGTCAACACTGTTCCAAATATCAGGAAGCAGATATCAAAGCAATAATTTTCAGGAATTAGTCACCACTGCCTCAAATATCAGGAAGCAGACATCACTGTAATAAATGTCAAAAATCGGAATTCTCTGTTGCAAAAAACAGGAGGAACCTGGCAAAACTGTTCAAACAACAAAAATTTGCCACAAGTGACTCTACTATCATAGATTAGATATTTCTGTCCCAAATATCAGGAATCACGCCAAACTGCTGCAAATATCAGGAGTCAGCTACCACTGGCACAATTATCAGCAATCTGACATGACTGCCAAAAAGAAAATGATTGAGATATCACTGATGCAATTATGAGGAATCAGACTCCACCACCACAAATATCAGGAATCAGACTTCACTGTCACATCTGTAAGGAGTCAGAATTCAATGTCCCAAACAACAGTAATCAGGCAATTCTGCACCAAATATTTGGAATTATTCAACATTTTTCAAAATATCAATAATCAGACACCACTGTCACAAATATCCGCACTCAGACATCACTGTTGCACAGATCAGGAATCAGACATCACAGATCAAATCATCAGGACTCAGTCAAAACTTCCCAATCATCAACAATCAGACGTCACTCTCACAAATATCATGTATCAGGCACCACCATTCCAAATAACCTGGTACAGAAATGACTGTCGCAAATATCCAGAATCAGATATCACTGTCCCACTCATCAGGAACCAGATAAACATTTCCAATGATCAGGAATCAGACATCACTGACCCAAAAATCAGGAAGCAGACATCACTGTCACATGTGTCAGGAATCTGAACTCACTGTCACATACAACAGGAATCTGGCAAAACATCTCAAATATTAGGAATCAGGCAACACAGGCTGAAATATCAATAATCAGACACACACTGTCCCAAATATCAGGAATCAGACATCACTGTAACAAGTGTCAAGAATTGGAATTCACTGTCGCAAACAACAGTTGTGAGGCAAACATGTTCAAAACATCAGGAATTTGCCACATATGTCGCTACTATCATAAATTATATACTGCTGTCCCAAATATCAGGAATCAGACATGACTGTCAAAAAGACCAGGATTGAGATAACATTGATGCAAATATCTGTATTCAGACATCACTGCTAAAAATATCACGAATCAGATATCACTGTTCCAATCATGAGGAACCAGATAAACCTTTCCAATCATCTGGAATCAGACGACACTGTCCCAAATATCAGGAAGCAGACATGACTGTCACATGTGTCAGGAATCAGAACTCACTGTCCCATACAACAGGAATCTGGCAAAACAATCTCAAATATTAGGAAGCAGGCAACACTGGCAGAAATATCCATAATCAGACACCCACTGGCTGAAATATCAATAATCAGACACCCACTATCCCAAATATCAGGAATCAGACATCACTGTAACAACTGTCAATAATTGGAATTCTCTGTCGCAAACAACAGGAGTCAGGCAAACATGTTCAAAACATCAGGAATTTGCCACATGTGTCCCTACTATCATAAATTATATATTGCTGTCCCAAATATCAGGAATCAGACATCACTGTCAACTGTGTCAGGAATCTGACCTCAGAGTCCCATACAACTGGAATCTGGCAAAACTGTCCTAAAAATGAGCAATCAGTCAACAATGTTCCAAATATCAGGAATCAGACATCACAGATCAAATCATCAGGACTCAGTCAAAACTTCCCAATCATCAGCAATCAGAATTCACTCTCACAAATATCATGTATCAGGCACCACCATTCCAAATATCCGGATTCAGACATCACTGTCACAAACATCAGGAATCAGATATCACTGTCCCAATCATCAGTAATCTGAGAACTCTTTACATGTCAGAAATCAGACATCACTGTCCCAAATATTTGGAAGCAGACATCACTATCCAAAATATCAGGAATCAGACACCACTGTCCAAAATATCAGGAATCAGACATCACTGTCACAAGTGTCACGAATCAAATTCTCTGTCTCAAAACACAGGAAACAAGAAAAATGGTTCCAAACATCAGGAATCTGCCACAAGAGTCACAACTACATAGGATCAGACATCACAGTTCCAAATATCAGAGACCACACAAAACTGCCTCAAATATCAAGACTCAGCTGCCACTGGCACAATTCTCAGGAATCAGACATGACTGTCAAAAAGACCAGTATTCAGATATCACTCATGCAAATATCATGAATCAGATACCACTGTCCCAAATATCATGATTGAGACATCAATGTCACAAGTGTCAGGAATCATAATTTACTGTCCAAAACTAAAGCAATCAGGCAAAACTGTTCCAAACATCAGGAATCTGCCCCAAATGACCTGAATATCATAAACCAGACAACATTGTCCCAAAGACCAGGATTGAGAAATCACTGCTGCAGATATGAGGAATAAGACATCACTGTCACAAATATCAGCAAGCAGATATCACTGTCCAATATAGCAGTAATAGACATCAGAGTCCAAAATGTCATGAATCAGACACCACCATCACAGATATAATAAATTAGACACAACCATCACAAATCTCCGGATTCAGAAATCACTGTGGCAAATATCAGGAATCAGATATCACCATCTCAATCATCAGGAAACAAATAAACCTTTCCAATCATCAGGAGTCAAACGTCACTGTCCCAAATATCAGGAAGCAGACATCACTGTCACATGTGTCAGGAATCTGAACTCCCTGTCCAATATAACAGAAATCTGGCAAAACGGACTCAAATATGAGGAATCAAGCAACAGTGTCCCAAATATCAGAAATCACTCAAAACTGCCTCAAATATCAGGAGTCAGCTACCACTGGCACAATAATCAGGAATCAGACATGACTGTCACAAAGACCAGGATTGAGATATCTCTGATGCAAATATATGTATTCAAACATCACTGTTAAAAATATCAGGAAACAGATATAACTGTTCCAATCATCAGGAATCAGATAAATCTTTCCAATCATCCGGAATCAGACGTCACTGTTCCGAAATAGCAGGAAGCAGACATCACTGTCACATGTGTCAGGAATCAGATCACACTGTCCCATACAACAGGAATCTGGCAAAACAGTCTCAAATATTGGAATCAGGAAACACTGGCTGAAATATCAATAATCAGACACTCACTGTCCCAAATATCAGGAATCAGACATCACTGTAACAATTGTCAACAATCAGAATTATCTGTCGCAAACAACAGGAGATAGGCAAACATGTTTAAAACATCAGGAATTTGCCATATATGTTCCTACTATAATAAATTATATATTGCAGTCCCAAGTGTCAGGAATCAGACATTACTGTCAACTGTGTCAGGAATCTGACCTCACAGTCCCATATAACAGGAATCTGGCAAAACTGTCTCAAATATGAGCAATCAGTCAACACTGTTCCAAATATCAGGAAGCAGATATCAAAGCAATAATTTTCAGGAATTAGTCACCACTGCCTCAAATATCAGGAAGCAGACATCACTGTAATAAATGTCAAAAATCGGAATTCTCTGTTGCAAAAAACAGGAGGAACCTGGCAAAACTGTTCAAACAACAAAAATTTGCCACAAGTGACTCTACTATCATAGATTAGATATTTCTGTCCCAAATATCAGGAATCACGCCAAACTGCTGCAAATATCAGGAGTCAGCTACCACTGGCACAATTATCAGCAATCTGACATGACTGCCAAAAAGAAAATGATTGAGATATCACAGATGCAATTATGAGGAATCAGACTCCACCACCACAAATATCAGGAATCAGACTTCACTGTCACATCTGTAAGGAGTCAGAATTCAATGTCCCAAACAACAGTAATCAGGCAATTCTGCACCAAATATTTGGAATTATTCAACATTTTTCAAAATATCAATAATCAGACACCACTGTCACAAATATCCGCACTCAGACATCACTGTTGCACAGATCAGGAATCAGACATCACAGATCAAATCATCAGGACTCAGTCAAAACTTCCCAATCATCAACAATCAGACGTCACTCTCACAAATATC
This sequence comes from Isurus oxyrinchus, assembly GCA_026770705.1. Classification (NCBI taxonomy): domain Eukaryota; kingdom Metazoa; phylum Chordata; class Chondrichthyes; order Lamniformes; family Lamnidae; genus Isurus; species Isurus oxyrinchus. Next base: position 83,979,644 of record JANJGN010000007.1, on the reverse strand, counting down.
ATGTATCAGGCACCACCATTCCAAATAACCTGGTACAGAAATGACTGTCGCAAATATCCAGAATCAGATATCACTGTCCCACTCATCAGGAACCAGATAAACATTTCCAATGATCAGGAATCAGACATCACTGACCCAAAAATCAGGAAGCAGACATCACTGTCACATGTGTCAGGAATCTGAACTCACTGTCACATACAACAGGAATCTGGCAAAACATCTCAAATATTAGGAATCAGGCAACACAGGCTGAAATATCAATAATCAGACACACACTGTCCCAAATATCAGGAATCAGACATCACTGTAACAAGTGTCAAGAATTGGAATTCACTGTCGCAAACAACAGTTGTGAGGCAAACATGTTCAAAACATCAGGAATTTGCCACATATGTCGCTACTATCATAAATTATATACTGCTGTCCCAAATATCAGGAATCAGACATGACTGTCAAAAAGACCAGGATTGAGATAACATTGATGCAAATATCTGTATTCAGACATCACTGCTAAAAATATCACGAATCAGATATCACTGTTCCAATCATGAGGAACCAGATAAACCTTTCCAATCATCTGGAATCAGACGACACTGTCCCAAATATCAGGAAGCAGACATGACTGTCACATGTGTCAGGAATCAGAACTCACTGTCCCATACAACAGGAATCTGGCAAAACAATCTCAAATATTAGGAAGCAGGCAACACTGGCAGAAATATCCATAATCAGACACCCACTGGCTGAAATATCAATAATCAGACACCCACTATCCCAAATATCAGGAATCAGACATCACTGTAACAACTGTCAATAATTGGAATTCTCTGTCGCAAACAACAGGAGTCAGGCAAACATGTTCAAAACATCAGGAATTTGCCACATGTGTCCCTACTATCATAAATTATATATTGCTGTCCCAAATATCAGGAATCAGACATCACTGTCAACTGTGTCAGGAATCTGACCTCAGAGTCCCATACAACTGGAATCTGGCAAAACTGTCCTAAAAATGAGCAATCAGTCAACAATGTTCCAAATATCAGGAATCAGACATCACAGATCAAATCATCAGGACTCAGTCAAAACTTCCCAATCATCAGCAATCAGAATTCACTCTCACAAATATCATGTATCAGGCACCACCATTCCAAATATCCGGATTCAGACATCACTGTCACAAACATCAGGAATCAGATATCACTGTCCCAATCATCAGTAATCTGAGAACTCTTTACATGTCAGAAATCAGACATCACTGTCCCAAATATTTGGAAGCAGACATCACTATCCAAAATATCAGGAATCAGACACCACTGTCCAAAATATCAGGAATCAGACATCACTGTCACAAGTGTCACGAATCAAAATTCTCTGTCTCAAAACACAGGAAACAAGAAAAATGGTTCCAAACATCAGGAATCTGCCACAAGAGTCACAACTACATAGGATCAGACATCACAGTTCCAAATATCAGAGACCACACAAAACTGCCTCAAATATCAAGACTCAGCTGCCACTGGCACAATTCTCAGGAATCAGACATGACTGTCAAAAAGACCAGTATTCAGATATCACTCATGCAAATATCATGAATCAGATACCACTGTCCCAAATTATCATGATTGAGACATCAATGTCACAAGTGTCAGGAATCATAATTTACTGTCCAAAACTAAAGCAATCAGGCAAAACTGTTCCAAACATCAGGAATCTGCCCCAAATGACCTGAATATCATAAACCAGACAACATTGTCCCAAAGACCAGGATTGAGAAATCACTGCTGCAGATATGAGGAATAAGACATCACTGTCACAAATATCAGCAAGCAGATATCACTGTCCAATATAGCAGTAATAGACATCAGAGTCCAAAATGTCATGAATCAGACACCACCATCACAGATATAATAAATTAGACACAACCATCACAAATCTCCGGATTCAGAAATCACTGTGGCAAATATCAGGAATCAGATATCACCATCTCAATCATCAGGAAACAAATAAACCTTTCCAATCATCAGGAGTCAAACGTCACTGTCCCAAATATCAGGAAGCAGACATCACTGTCACATGTGTCAGGAATCTGAACTCCCTGTCCCATATAACAGAAATCTGGCAAAACGGACTCAAATATGAGGAATCAAGCAACAGTGTCCCAAATATCAGAAATCACTCAAAACTGCCTCAAATATCAGGAGTCAGCTACCACTGGCACAATAATCAGGAATCAGACATGACTGTCACAAAGACCAGGATTGAGATATCTCTGATGCAAATATATGTATTCAAACATCACTGTTAAAAATATCAGGAAACAGATATAACTGTTCCAATCATCAGGAATCAGATAAATCTTTCCAATCATCCGGAATCAGACGTCACTGTCCGAAATAGCAGGAAGCAGACATCACTGTCACATGTGTCAGGAATCAGATCACACTGTCCCATACAACAGGAATCTGGCAAAACAGTCTCAAATATTGGAATCAGGAAACACTGGCTGAAATATCAATAATCAGACACTCACTGTCCCAAATATCAGGAATCAGACATCACTGTAACAATTGTCAACAATCAGAATTATCTGTCGCAAACAACAGGAGATAGGCAAACATGTTTAAAACATCAGGAATTTGCCATATATGTTCCTACTATAATAAATTATATATTGCAGTCCCAAGTGTCAGGAATCAGACATTACTGTCAACTGTGTCAGGAATCTGACCTCACAGTCCCATATAACAGGAATCTGGCAAAACTGTCTCAAATATGAGCAATCAGTCAACACTGTTCCAAATATCAGGAAGCAGATATCAAAGCAATAATTTTCAGGAATTAGTCACCACTGCCTCAAATATCAGGAAGCAGACATCACTGTAATAAATGTCAAAAATCGGAATTCTCTGTTGCAAAAAACAGGAGGAACCTGGCAAAACTGTTCAAACAACAAAATTTGCCACAAGTGACTCTACTATCATAGATTAGATATTTCTGTCCCAAATATCAGGAATCACGCCAAACTGCTGCAAATATCAGGAGTCAGCTACCACTGGCACAATTATCAGCAATCTGACATGACTGCCAAAAAGAAAATGATTGAGATATCACTGATGCAATTATGAGGAATCAGACTCCACCACCACAAATATCAGGAATCAGACTTCACTGTCACATCTGTAAGGAGTCAGAATTCAATGTCCCAAACAACAGTAATCAGGCAATTCTGCACCAAATATTTGGAATTATTCAACATTTTTCAAAATATCAATAATCAGACACCACTGTCACAAATATCCACACTCAGACATCACTGTTGCACAGATCAGGAATCAGACATCACAGATCAAATCATCAGGACTCAGTCAAAACTTCCCAATCATCAACAATCAGACGTCACTCTCACAAATATCATGTATCAGGCACCACCATTCCAAATAACCTGGTACAGAAATGACTGTCGCAAATATCCAGAATCAGATATCACTGTCCCACTCATCAGGAACCAGATAAACATTTCAATGATCAGGAATCAGACATCACTGTCCCAAAAATCAGGAAGCAGACATCACTGTCACATGTGTCAGGAATCTGAACTCACTGTCACATACAACAGGAATCTGGCAAAACATCTCAAATATTAGGAATCAGGCAACACAGGCTGAAATATCAATAATCAGACACACACTGTCCCAAATATCAGGAATCAGACATCACTGTAACAAGTGTCAAGAATTGGAATTCACTGTCGCAAACAACAGTTGTGAGGCAAACATGTTCAAAACATCAGGAATTTGCCACATATGTCGCTACTATCATAAATTATATACTGCTGTCCCAAATATCAGGAATCAGACCAGGAAACAGACATGACTGTCAAAAAGACCAGTATTCAGATATCACTCATGCAAATATCAAGAATCAGATACCACTGTCCCAAATATCATGAATGAGACATCAATGTCACAAGTGTCAGGAATCATAATTTACTGTCCCAAACTGAAGTAGTCAGGCAAAACTTTTCCAAACATCAGGAATCTGCTCCACATGTCCTGAATATCATAAACCAGACAACATTGTCCCAAAGACCAGGATTGAGAAATCACTGCTGCAGTTATCAGGAATAAGACATCACTGTAACAAATATCAGCAAGTTGATATCACTGTCCAATTTAGCAGTAATAGACATCAGAGTCCAAAATTTCATGAATCAGACACCACCATCACAGATATCATGAATTAGACACAACCAACTCAAATCGCCAGATTCAGAAATCACTGTGGCAAATATCAGGAATCAGATATCACCATCTCAATCATCAGGAAAAAAATAAACCATTCCTATCATCAGGAGTCAAACGTCACTGTACCAAATATCAGGAAGCAGACATCACTGTCACATGTGTCAGGAACCTGAACTCCATGTCCCATACAACAGAAATCTGGCAAAATTGTCTCAGATATGAGGAATCAAGCAACAACGTCCCAAATATCAGAAATCACTCAAAACTGCCTCAAATATCAGGAGTCAGCTACCACTGGCACAATAATCAGGAATCAGACATGACTGTCAAAAATATCAGGATTGAGATATCACTAATGCAAATATCTGTATTCAGTCACCACTGTTAAAATTATCAGGAATCAGATATCACTGTTCCAATCATCGTTAATCAAATAAATCTTTCCAATCATCTGGAATCAGACGACACCGTCCCAAATATCAGGAAGCAGACATCACTGTCACATGTGTCAGGAATCAGAACTCACTATCCCATACAACAGGAATCTGACAAAAAAAGTCTCAAATATTAGGAATGAGGCAACACTGGCTGAAATATCAGTAATCAGACACCCACTGTCCCAAAAACAGGAATAGACTTCAGTGTAACAACTGTCAAGAATCGGAATTATCTGTCGCAAACAACAGGAGACAGGCAAACATGTTCAAAACATCAGGAGTTTGCCTCATAAATTATATATTGCTGTCCCAAATATCAGGAATCAACATCACTGTCAACTGTGTCAGGACTCTGACCTCACAGTCCCATACAACAGGATTCTGGCAAAACTGTCTCAAATATGAGCAATCAGTCAACACTGTTCCAAATATCAGGAAGCAAATATCACAGCAATAATTTTCAGGAGTTAGGCACCACTGCCTCAAATATCAGGAAGCAGACATCAATGTAACAAGTGTCAAGAATCGGAATTCTCTCTTGCAAAAAACAGGAGGAACCTGGCAAAACTGTTCAAACATCAGGAATTTGCCACAAGTGACTCTACTGTCACAAATTGGATATTGCTGTCCCAAATATCAGGATCACGCAAAACTGCCACAATTATCAGGAGTCAGCTTCCATTGGCACAATTAAGAGCAATCTGACATTACTGCCAAAAAGACCAGAATTGAGATATCACTGATGCAATTATGAGGAATCAGACACCACCACCACAAATATCAGGAATCAGACTTCACTGTCACATCTGTAACAAGTCAGAACTCATTGGTCCAAACAACAGTAATCAGGCAATACTGCACCAAATATTAGGAATTATACAACATTGCCAAAAATATCAGTAATCAGACACCACTGTCACAAATAACTGCATTCAGACATCACTGTCACAAAGATCAGGAATCAGACATCACAGATCAAGTAATCAGGACTCAGTCAAAACTTCCCAATCGTCAACAATCAGATGACACTCTCACAAATATCATGTATCAGGCACCACCGTTCCAAATATCCGGATTCAGACATCACTGTCGCAAACATCAGGAATCAGATATCACTGTACCAATCATCAGTAATCAGGGAAATCTTTACAATCATCAGGAATCAGACGTCACTGTCCCAAATATTTGGAAGCAGACATCACTGTCACATGTGTCAGGAATCTGAACTCACTGTCCATTACAACAGGAATCCGGCAAAATTGTCTCAAATATGAGAAATCAGGCAACACTGGATGAAATATCAGGAATCAGACATTGCTGTCACAAGTGTCGCGAATCAGAATTCTCTGTCCCAAAACAAAGGAAACAAGAAAAATTGTTCCAAACATCAGGAATCTGACAGAAGTGTCCCAAGTACATTAAATCAGACATCACAGTTCCAAATAACAGAAACCACACAAAACTGCCTCAAATATCAAGACTCAGCTGCCACTGGCACAGTTCTCAGGAATCAGACATGACTGTCAAAAAGACCAGTATTCAGATATCACTGATGCAAATATCAGGAATCAGATACCACTGTCCAAATATCATGAATGAGACATCAATGTCACAAGTGTCAGGAATCATAATTTACTGTCCCAAACTACAGCAATCAGGCAAAACTGTTCCAAAAATCAGGAATCGACCACAAATGTCCTGAATATCATAAACCAGACAACATTGTCCCAAAGACCAGGATTGAGAAATTGCTGCTGCAGATATCAGGAATAAGACATCACTGTCACAAAATTCAGCAAGCAGATATCACTGTCCAATATAGCAGTAATAGACATCAGAGTCCAAAATTTCATGAATCAGACACCAAAATCACAGATATCATGAATTAGACACAACCATCACAAATCGCCAGATTGAGAAATCACTGTCGCAAATATCAGGAATCAGATATCTCCATCTCAATCATCAGGAACCAGATAAACCTTTCCAATCATCAGGAGTCAAACGTCGCTGTCCTAAATATCAGGAAGCAGTCACCACTGTCACAAGTGTCAGGAATCTGTACTCCCTGTCCCATACAACAGAAATCTGGAAAAATTGTCTCAGATATGAGGAATCAAGCAACCATGTCCCAAATATCAGAAATCACTCAAAACTGCCTCAAATATCAGGAGTCAGCTACCACTGGCACAATAATCAGGAATCAGACATGACTGTCAAAAATATCAGGATTGAGATATCACTAATGCAAATATCTGTATTCAGTCATCACTGTTAAAATTATCAGGAATCAGATATCACTGTTCCAATCATCATTAATCAAATAAATCATTCCAATCATCTGGAATCAGATGTCACTGTCCCAAATATCAGGAAGCAGACATCACTGTCACATTTGTCAGGAATCAGACATGAATGTCAAAAATATCAGGATTGAGATATCACTAATGCAAATATCTGTATTCAGTCATCACTGTTAAAATTATCAGGAATCAGATATCACTGTTCCAATCATCATTAATCAAATAAATCATTCCAATCATCTGGAATCAGACGTCACTGTCCCAAATATCAGGAAGCAGACATCACTGTCACATGTGTCAGGAATCAGAACTCACTGTCCCATACAACAGGAGTCTGGAAAAACAGTCTCAAATATAAGGAATCAGAAACACTGGCTGAAATTCTGTAATCAGACACCCACTGTCCTAAACATCAGGAATCGGACATCACTGTAACAAGTGTCAAGAATCGGAATTATCTGTCGCAAACAACAGGAGACAGGCAAACATGTTCAAAACATCAGGAATTTGCCACAAGTGTCCCTACTATCATAAATTATATATTGCTGTTCCAAATATAAGGAATCAGACATCACTGTCAACTGTGTCAGGAATCTGACCTCACAATCCCATACAACAGGAATTTGGCAAAACTGTTCAAACATCAGGAATTTGCCACAAGTGACTCTACCATCACTGTCACAAAGATCAGGAATCAGACATCACAGATCAAATCATCAGGACACAGTCAAAACTTCCCAATCGTCAACAATCAGACGTCACTCTCACAAATATCATGTATCAGGCACCACCATTTCAAATATCCGGATTCAGACATCACTGTCGCAAACATCAGGAATCAGATATCACTGTACCAATCATCAGTAATCAAGGAAATCTTTTTCAATCATCAGGAAACAGACGTCACTGTCCCAAATATCATTAAGCAGATATCACTGTCACATGTGTCAGGAATCTGAACTCACTGTTCCATACAACAGGAATCCGGCAAAATTGTCTCAAATATGAGGAATGAGGCAACACTGGACGAAATATCAGGAATCAGACATTGCTGTCACAAGTGTCACAAATCAGAATTCTCTGTCCCAAAACAAAGGAAACAAGAAAAATTGTTCCAAACATCAGGAATCTGACAGAAGTGTCCCAAGTACATTAAATCAGACATTATATTTCCAAATAACAGAAACCACACAAAACTGCATCAAATATCAAGACTCAGCTACCACTGGCACAGTTCTCAGGAATCAGGCATGACTGTCAAAAAGACCAGTATTCAGATATCACTGATGCAAATATCAGGAATCAGATACCACTATCCAAATATCATGAATGAGACATCAATGTCACAAGTGTCAGGAATCATATTTTACTGTCCCAAACTAGAGCAATCAGGCAAAACTGTTCCAAACATCAGGAATCTACCACAAATGTCCTGAATATCATAAACCAGACAACATTGTCCCAAAGACCAGGATTGAGAAATCACTGCTGCAGATATCAGGAATAAGACATCACTGTCACAAATATCAGCAAGCAGATATCACAGTCCAATATAGCAGTAATAGACATCAGAGTCCAAAGTTTCATGATACAGACACCAAAATCACAGATATCATGAATTAGACACAACCATCACAAATCGCCAGATTGAGAAATCACTGTCGCAAATATCAGGAATCAGATATCACCATCTCAATCATCAGGAACCAGATAAACCTTTCCAATCATCAGGAGTCAAACGTCGCTGTCCCAAATATCAGGAAGCAGTCATCACTGCCACAAGTGTCAGGAATCTGAACTCCCTGTCCCATACAACAGAAATCTGGCAAAATTGTCTCAGATATGAGGAATCAAGCAACCATGTCCCAAATATCAGAAATCACTCAAAACTGCCTCAAATATCAGGAGTCAGCTACCACTGGCACAATAATCAGGAATCAGACATGACTGTCAAAAATATCAGGATTGAGATATCACTAATGCAAATATCTGTATTCAGTCATCACTGTTAAAATTATCAGGAATCAGATATCACTGTTCCAATCATCATTAATCAAATAAATCGTTCCAATCATCTGGAATCAGACGTCACTGTCCTAAATATCAGGAAGCAGACATCACTGTCACATGTGTCAGGAATCAGAACTCACTGTCCCATACAACAGGAGTCTGGCAAAACAGTCTCAAATATAAGGAATCAGGCAACACTGGCTGAAATATCAGTAATCAGACACCCACTGTCCCAAACATCAGGAATCAGACATCACTGTAACAAGCGTCAAGAATCGGAATTATCTGTCGCAAACAATAGGAGATAGGCAAACATGTTCAAAACAGCTGGAATTTGCCACAAGTGTCCCTACTATCATAAATTATATATTGCTGTCCCAAATATAAGGAATCAGACATCACTGTCAACTGTGTCAGGAATCTGAGCTCACAATCCCATACAACAGGAATTTGGCAAAACTGTTCAAACATCAGGAATTTGCCACAAGTGACTCCACCATCATAAATTTGATATTGCTGTCCCAAATATCAGGAATCATGCAAAACTGCTGCAATTATCAGGAGTCATATACCACTGGCACAATTAAGAGCAATCTGACATGACTGCCAAAAAGAAGTGGATTGAGATATCACTGATGCAATTATGAGGAATCAGACACCACCACCACATATATCAGGAATCAGACTTCACTCTCACATCTGTCAGCATTCAGAACTCAATGTCCCAAACAACAGAAATCAGGCAATTCTGCACCAAATATTAGGAATTATACAACATTTCCCAAAATATCAGTAATCAGACACCACTGTCACAAATAACCGCATTCAGCCATCACTGTTGCAAAGATCAGGAATCAGACATCACAGATCAAGTCATCAGGACTCAGTCAAAACATGCCAATCGTCAACAATCAGACGTCACTCTCACAAATATCATGTATCAGGCACCACCATTCCAAATATCTGGATTCAGACATCACTGTCGCAAACATCAGGAATCAGATATCACTGTACCAATCATCAGTAATCAAGGAAATCTTTACAATCATCAGGAATCAGACGTCACTGTCCCAAATATTTGGAAGCAGACATCACTGTCACATGTGTCAGGAATCTGAACTCACTGTCCCATACAACAGGAATCCGGCAAAATTGTCTCAAATATGAGGAATCAGGCAACACAGGACGATATATCAGGAATCAGACATCGCTGTCACAAGTGTTGCAAATCAGAATTCTCTGTCCCAAAACAAAGGAAACAAGAAAAACTGTTCCAAACATCAGGAATCTGACAGAAGTGTCCCAAGTACATTAAATCAGACATCACAGTTCCAAATAACAGTAACCACAAAAGCCTGCCTCAAATATCAAGACTCAGCTACCACTGGCACAATTCTCAGGAATCAGACAGGACTGTCAAAAAGACGAGTATTCAGTTATCAGTGATGCAAATATCAGGAATCAGATACCATTGTCCCAAATATCTTGAATGAGACATCAATTTCACAAGTGTAAGGAATCATAATTTACTGTCCCAAGCTAAAGTAATCAGGCAAAACTGTTCCAAACATCAGGAATCTGCCACAAATGTCCTGAATATCATAAACCAGACAACATTGTCCCAAAGACCAGGATTGAGAAATCACTGCTGCAGATATCAGGAATAAGACATCACTGTCACAAATATCAGCAAGCTGATATCACTGCCCAATATGGCAGTTTTGGACATCAGAGTCCAAAATGCCACGAATCAGACACCAAAATCACAGATATCATGAATTAGACACAACCATCCCAAATTGCCGGATTCAGAAATCTCTGTCGCAAATATCAGGAATCAGATATCACCATCTCAATCATCAGGAAACAAATAACCATTACTAATCATCAGGAGTCAAACATCATTGTCCCAAATATTAGGAAGCATACATCACTGTCACATGTCTCAGGAATTTGAAATCCCTGTCCCATACAACATAAATCTCGCAAAATTATCTCAAATTTGAGGAATCAAGCAACCGTGTCCCAAATATCAGAAATCACTCGAAACTGCCTCAAATATCAGGAGTCAGCTCCCAATGGCACAATAATCAGTAATCACACATGACTGTCAAAAAGACCAGGATTGAGATATCACAAATGCAAATATCTGCATTCAGACATCACTGCTAAAAATATCAGGAATCAGATATCACTGTTCCAATCGTCAGGAATCAGACAAACCTTTCCAATCATCTGGAATCAGACGTCACTGTCCCAAATATCAGGAAGCAGACATCACTGTCACATGTGTCAGGAATCAGAAATCCCTGTCCCATACAACAGGAATCTGGCAAAACAGTCTCAAATATTAGGAATCAGGCAACACTGGCTGAAATATCAATAAGCAGACACCCACTGTCCCAAATATCAGGAATCAGTCATCACTGTAACAAGTGTCAAGAATCAGAATTATCTGTCGCAAAAAGCAGGAGACAGGCAAACATGTTCAAAACATCAGGATTTTGCCACAAGTGTCCCCACTATCATAACTTATATATCGCTGTCCCAAATTTCAGGAATCAGACATCACTTTCAACTGTGTCAGGAGTCTGACCTCACATTCCCATACAACAGGAATCTGGCAAAACTGTCACAAATATGAGCAATCAGTCAACACTGTTCTAAATATGTGGAAGCCGACATCACAGCAATAATTTTCAGGAATTAGGCACCACTGCCTCAAATATCAGGAAGCAGTCATCACTGTAACAAGTGTCAAGAATCGGAAGTGTCTGTTGGAAAAAACAGGAGGAACCTGGCAAAACTGTTCAAACATCAGGAATTTGCCACAAGTGTCTCTACCATCATAAATTAGATATTGCTGTCCCAAATATCAGGAATCACGCAAAACTGCCGCAATTATCAGGAGTCAGCTACCACTGGCACAATTAAGAGAAATCTGACATGACTGCCAAAAAGAAAAGGATTGAGATATCACTGATGCAATTATGAGGAATCAGACAGCACCAACACATATATCAGGAATCAGACTTCACTCTCACATCTGTCAGGATTCAGAACTCAATGTCCCAAACAACAGAAATCAGCCAATTCTGCACCAAATATTAGGAATTATACAACATTTCCCAAAATATCAGTAATCAGACACCACTGTCACAAATAACCGCATTCAGACATTACTGTCACAAAGATCAGGAATCAGACATCACAGATCAAATCATCAGGACTCAGTCAAAACTTCCCAATCATCAACAATCAGACCTCACTCTCACAAATATCATGTATCAGGCACCACCATTCCAAACATCCGGATTCAGACATCACTGTCGCAAACATCAGGAATCAGATATCACTGTACCAATCATCAGTAATCAGGGAAATCTTTACAATCATCAGGAATCAGACGTCACTGTCCCAAATATTTGGAAGCAGACATCACTGTCACATGTGTCAGGAATCTGAACTCATTGTCCCATACCACAGGAATCCGGCAAAATAGTCTCAAATATGAGGAATCAGGCAACACTGGACAAAATATCAGGAATCAGACATTGCTGTCACAAGTGTCATGAATCAGAATTCTCTGTCCCAAAACCAAGGAAACAAGAAAAATTGTTCCAAACATCAGGAATCTGAAGGAAGGTTCCCAAGTACATTAAATCAGACATCACAGTTCCAAATAACAGAAACCACACAAAACTGCCTCAAATATCAAGACTCAGCTACCACTGGCACAGTTCTCAGGAATCAGACATGACTGTCAAAAAGACCAGTATTCAGATATCACTGATGCAAATATCAGGAATCAGATGCCACTGTCCAAATATCATGAATGAGACATCAATGCCACAAGTGTCAGGAATCATAATTTATTGTCCCAAACTAGAGCAATCAGGCAAAACTGTTCCAAACTACAGGAATCTACCACAAATGTCCTGATATCATAAACCAGACAACATTGTCCCAAAGCCAAGGATTGAGAAATCACTGCTGCAGATATCAGGAATAAGACATCACTGTCACAAATATCAGCAAGCAGATATCACTGTCCAATATATCAGTAATAGACATCAGAGTCCAAAATTTCATGATACAGACACCAAAATCACAGATATCATGAATTAGACACAACCATCACAAATCGCCAGATTGAGAAATCACTGTTGCAAATATCAGGAATCAGATATCTCCATCTCAATCATCAGGAACCAGATAAACCTTTCCAATCATAAGGAGTCAAAGGTCGCTATCCCAAATATCAGGAAGCAGACATCTCTGTCACAAGTGTCAGGAATCAGAACTCCCTGTCCCATACAACAGAAATCTAACAAAATTGTCTCAGATATGAGGAATCAAGCAACCATGTCCCAAATATCAGAAATCACTCAAAACTGCCTCAAATATAAGGAGTCAGCTACCACTGGCACAATAATCAGGAATCAGACATGACTGTCAAAAAGACCAGGATTGAGATATCACTAATGCAAATATATGTATTCAGTCATCACTGTTAAAATTATCAGGAATCAGATATCACTGTTCCAATCATCATTAATCAAATAAATCTTTCCAATCATCTGGAATCAACGACACCGTCCCAAATATCAGGAAGCAGACATCACTGTCACATGTGTCAGGAATCAGAACTCACTGTCCCATACAACAGGAATCTGACAAAACAGTCTCATATATTAGGAATGAGGCAACCCTGGCTAAAATATCAATAATCAGACACCCACTGTCCCAAATATCAGGAAGCAGACATCACTGTAACAAGTGTCAAGTATCGGAATTATCTGTCGCAAACAACAGGAGACAAGCAAACATGTTCAAAACATCAGGAATTTGCCTCATAAATTATATATTGCTGTCCCAAATATCAGGAATCAGACATCACTGTCAACTGTGTCAGGAGTCTGACCACACAGTCCCATACAACAGGATTCTGGCAAAACTGTCTCAAATATGAGCAATCAGTCAACACTGTTCCAAATATCAGGAAGCAAATATTACAGCAATAATTTTCAGGAATTAGGCACCACTGCCTCAAATATCAGGAAGCAGACATCACTGCAACAAGGGTCAAATTTCGGAATTCTCTGTTGCAAAAAATAGGAGGAACCTGGCAAAATTGTTCAAACATCAGGAATTTGCCACAAGTGACTCTACAGTAATAAATTAGATATTGCTGTCACAAATATCCGGAATCACGCAAAACTTCTGCAATTATCAGGAGTCAGCTTCCACTGGCACAATTAAGAGCAATCTGACATGACTGCCAAAAAGAAAAGGATTGAGATATCACTAATGCAATTATGAGGAATCAGACACCACCACCACATATATCAGGAATCAGACTTCACTGTCACATCTGTCAGGAGTCAGAACTCAATGGTCCAAACAACAGTAATCAGGCAATTCTGCACCAAATATTAGGAATTATACCACATTGCCAAAAGTATCAGTAACCAGACATCACTGTCACAAATAACGGCATTCAGAACTCACTGTCACAAAGATCAGGAATCAGACATCACAGATCAAATAATCAGGACTCAGTCAAAACTTCCCAATCGTCAACAATCAGACGTCACTCTCACAAATATCATGTATCAGGCAGCACCATTCCAAATATCTGGATTCAGACATCACTGTTGCAAACATCAGGAATCAGATATCACTGTACCAATCATCAGTAATCAAGGAAATCTTAACAATCATCAGGAATCAGACGTCACAGTCCCAAATATTTGGAAGCAGACATCACTGTCACATGTGTCAGGAATCTGAGCTCACTGTCCCATACAACAGGAATCCGGCAAAATTGTCTCAAATATGAGAAATCAGGCAACACTGGACGAAATATCAGGAATCAGACATTGCTGTCACAAGTGTCGTGAATCAGAATTCTCTGTCCCAAAACAAAGGAAACAAGAAAAATTGTTCCAAACATCAGGAATATGAAGGAAGTGTCCCAAGTACATTAAATCAGACATCACAGTTCCAAATAACAGAAACCACACAAAACTGCCTCAAATATCAAGACTCAGCTACCACTGGCACAGTTCTCAGGAATCAGACATGACTGTCAAAAAGACCAGTATTCAGATATCACTGATGCAAATATCAGGAATCAGATACTACTGTCCAAATATCATGAATGAGACATCAATGTCACAAGTGTCAGGAATCATAATTTACTGTCCCAAACTAGAGCAATCAGGCAAAACTGTTCCAGACATCAGGAATCTACCACAAATGTCCTGAATATCATAAACCAGACAACATTGTCCCAAAGACCAGGATTGAGAAATCTCTGCTGCAGATATCAGGAATAAGACATCACTGTCACAAATATCAGCAAGCAGATATCACTGTCCAATATAGCAGTAATAGACATCAGAGTCCAAAATTTCATGAATCAGACACCAAAATCACAGATATCATGAATTAGACACAACCATCACAAATCGCCAGATTGAGAAATCACTGTCACAAATATCAGGAATCAGATATCTCCATCTCAATCATCAGGAACCAGATAAACCTTTCCAATCATCAGGAGTCAAATGTCGCTGTCCCAAATATCAGGAAGCAGTCATCACTGCCACAAGTGTCAGGAATCTGTACTCCCTGTCCCATACAACAGGAATCCGGCAAAATTGTCTCAAATATGAGGAATCAGGCAACACTGGATGAAATATCAGGAATCAGACATTGCTGTCACAAGTATCGCGAATCAGAATTCTCTGTCCCAAAACAAAGGAAACAAGAAAAATTGTTCCAAACATCAGGAATCAGACAGAAGTGTCCCAAGTACATTAAATCAGACATCACAGTTCCAAATAACAGAAACCACACAAAACTGTCTCAAATATCAAGACTCAGCTACCACTGGCACAGTTCTCAGGAATCAGACATGACTGTCAAAAAGACCAATATTCAGATATCACTGATGCAAATATAAGGAATCAGATACCACTGTCCCAAATATCATGAATGAGACATCAATGTCAAAAGTGTCAGGAATCATAATTTAATGTCCCAAACTAGAGCAATCAGGCAAAAGTGTTCCAAACATCAGGAATCTACCACAAATGTCCTGAATATCACAAACCAGACAACATTGTCCCAAAGACCAGGATTGAGAAATCTCTGCTGCAGATATCACGAATAAGACATCACTGTCACAAATATCAGCAAGCAGATATCACTGTCCAATATAGCAGTAATAGACATCAGAGTCCAAAATTTCATGATACAGACACCAAAATCACAGATATCATGAATTAGACACAAACATCACAAATCGCCAGATTGAGAAATCACTGTCAAAAACATCAGGAATCAGATATCACCATCTCAATCAGCAGGAACCAGATAAACCTTTCCAATCATCAGGAGTCAAACGTCACTGTCCTAAATATCAGGAAGCAGACATCACTGTCACAAGTGTCAGGAATCTGAACTCCCTGTCCCATACAACAGAAATCTGGCATAATTGTCTCAGATATGAGGAATCAAGCAACCATGTCCCAAATATCAGAAATCACTCAAAACTGCCTCCAATATCAGGAGTCAGCTACCACTGGCACAATAATCAGGAATCAGACATGACTGTCAAAAATATCAGGATTGAGATATCACTAATGCACATATCTGTATTCAGTCATCACTGTTAAAATTATCAGGAATCAGATATCACTGTTCCAATCATCATTAATCAAATAAATCGTTCCAATCATCTGGAATCAGACGTCACTGTCCCAAATATCAGGAAGCAGACATCACTGTCACATGTGTCAGGAATCAGAACTCACTGTCCCATACAACAGGAGTCTGGAAAAACAGTCTCAAATATAAGGAATCAGGCAACACTGGCTGAAATATCAATAATCAGACACCCACTGTCCCAAACATCAGGAATCAGACATCACTGTAACAAGCGTCAAGAATCGGAATTATCTGTCACAAACAACAGGAGATAGGCAAACATGTTCAAAACATCAGGAATTTGCCACAAGTGTCCCTACTATCATAAATTATATATTGCTGTCCCAAATTAAAGGAATCAGACATCACTGTCAACTGTGTCAGGAATCTGACCTCACAATCCCACACAACAGGAATTTGGCAAAACTGTTCAAACATCAGGAATTTGCCACAAGTGACTCTACCATTATAAATTTGATATTGCTGTCCCAAATATCAGGAATCACGCAAAACTGCCGCAATTATCAGGAGTCAGCTACCACTGGCACAATTAAGAGCAATCTGACATGACTGCCAAAAAGAAAAGAATTGAGATATCACTATTGCAGTTATGAGGAATCAGTCACCACCACCACATATATCAGGAATCAGACTTCACTCTCACATCTGTCAGGAGTCAGAACTCAATGTCCCAAACAGCAGAAATCAGGCAATTCTGCACCAAATATTAGGAATTATACAACATTTTCCAATATATCAGTAATCAGACACCACTGTCACAAATAACCGCATTCAGCCATCACTGTCGCAAAGATCAGGAATCAGACATCACAGATCAAATCATCAGGACTCAGTCAAAACTTCCCAATCGTCAACAATCGGACGTCACTCTCACAAATATCATGTATCAGGCACCACCATTCCAAACATCCGGATTCAGACATCACTGTCACAAACATCAGGAATCAGATATTACTGTACCAATCATTATTAATCAAGGAAATCTTTACAATCATCAGGAATCAGACGTCACAGTCCCAAATATCATTAAGCAGACATCACTGTCACATGTATCAGGAATCTGAACTCACTGTCCCATACAACAGGAATCCGGCAAAATTGTCTCAAATATGAGGAATCAGGCAACACTGGATGAAATATCAGGAATCAGACATTGCTGTCACAAGTATCGCGAATCAGAATTCTCTGTCCCAAAACAAAGGAAACAAGAAAAATTGTTCCAAACATCAGGAATCAGACAGAAGTGTCCCAAGTACATTAAATCAGACATCACAGTTCCAAATAACAGAAACCACACAAAACTGCCTCAAATATCAAGACTCAGCTACCACTGGCACAGTTCTCAGGAATCAGACATGACTGTCAAAAAGACCAGTATTCAGATATCACTGATGCAAATATAAGGAATCAGATACCACTGTCCCAAATATCATGAAAGAGACATCAATGTCAAAAGTGTCAGGAATCATAATTTAATGTCCCAAACTAGAGCAATCAGGCAAAAGTGTTCCAAACATCAGGAATCTACCACAAATGTCCTGAATATCACAAACCAGACAACATTGTCCCAAAGACCAGGATTGAGAAATCTCTGCTGCAGATATCAGGAATAAGACATCACTGTCACAAATATCAGCAAGCAGATATCACTGTCCAATATAGCAGTAATAGACATCAGAGTCCAAAATTTCATGATACAGACACCAAAATCACAGATATCATGAATTAGACACAAACATCACAAATCGCCAGATTGAGAAATCACTGTCGAAAACATCAGGAATCAGATATCACCATCTCAATCAGCAGGAACCAGATAAACCTTTCCAATCATCAGGAGTCAAACGTCACTGTCCTAAATATCAGGAAGCAGACATCACTGTCACAAGTGTCAGGAATCTGAACTCCCTGTCCCATACAACAGAAATCTGGCATAATTGTCTCAGATATGAGGAATCAAGCAACCATGTCCCAAATATCAGAAATCACTCAAAACTGCCTCCAATATCAGGAGTCAGCTACCACTGGCACAATAATCAGGAATCAGACATGACTGTCAAAAATATCAGGATTGAGATATCACTAATGCAAATATCTGTATTCAGTCATCACTGTTAAAATTATCAGGAATCAGATATCACTGTTCCAATCATCATTAATCAAATAAATCGTTCCAATCATCTGGAATCAGACGTCACTGTCCCAAATATCAGGAAGCAGACATCACTGTCACATGTGTCAGGAATCAGAACTCACTGTCCCATACAACAGGAGTCTGGAAAAACAGTCTCAAATATAAGGAATCAGGCAACACTCGCTGAAATATCAATAATCAGACACCCACTGTCCCAAACATCAGGAATCAGACATCACTGTAACAAGCGTCAAGAATCGGAATTATCTGTCACAAACAACAGGAGATAGGCAAACATGTTCAAAACATCAGGAATTTGCCACAAGTGTCCCTACTATCATAAATTATATATTGCTGTCCCAAATTAAAGGAATCAGACATCACTGTCAACTGTGTCAGGAATCTGACCTCACAATCCCACACAACAGGAATTTGGCAAAACTGTTCAAACATCAGGAATTTGCCACAAGTGACTCTACCATTATAAATTTGATATTGCTGTCCCAAATATCAGGAATCAAGCAAAACTGCCGCAATTATCAGGAGTCAGCTACCACTGGCACAATTAAGAGCAATCTGACATGACTGCCAAAAAGAAAAGAATTGAGATATCACTATTGCAGTTATGAGGAATCAGTCACCACCACCACATATATCAGGAATCAGACTTCACTCTCACATCTGTCAGGAGTCAGAACTCAATGTCCCAAACAACAGAAATCAGGCAATTCTGCACCAAATATTAGGAATTATACAACATTTCCCAATATATCAGTAATCAGACACCACTGTCACAAATAACCGCATTCAGCCATCACTGTCGCAAAGATCAGGAATCAGACATCACAGATCAAATCATCAGGACTCAGTCAAAACTTCCCAATCGTCAACAATCGGACGTCACTCTCACAAATATCATGTATCAGGCACCACCATTCCAAACATCCGGATTCAGACATCACTGTCACAAACATCAGGAATCAGATATTACTGTACCAATCATTATTAATCAAGGAAATCTTTACAATCATCAGGAATCAGACGTCACAGTCCCAAATATCATTAAGCAGACATCACTGTCACATGTATCAGGAATCTGAACTCACTGTCCCATACAACAGGAATCCGGCAAAATTGTCTCAAATATGAGGAATCAGGCAACACTGGATGAAATATCAGGAATCAGACATTGCTGTCACAAGTATCGCGAATCAGAATTCTCTGTCCCAAAACAAAGGAAACAAGAAAAATTGTTCCAAACATCAGGAATCAGACAGAAGTGTCCCAAGTACATTAAATCAGACATCACAGTTCCAAATAACAGAAACCACACAAAACTGCCTCAAATATCAAGACTCAGCTACCACTGGCACAATTCTCAGGAATCAGACATGACTGTCAAAAAGACCAGTATTCAGATATCACTGATGCAAATATCAGGAATCAGATACCACTGTCCCAAATATCATGAATGAGACATCAATGTCAAAAGTGTCAGGAATCATAATTTAATGTCCCAAACTACAGCAATCAGGCAAAAGTGTTCCAAACATCAGGAATCTACCACAAATGTCCTGAATATCACAAACCAGACAACATTGTCCCAAAGACCAGGATTGAGAAATCTCTGCTGCAGATATCACGAATAAGACATCACTGTCACAAATATCAGCAAGCAGATATCACTGTCCAATATAGCAGTAATAGACATCAGAGTCCAAAATTTCATGATACAGACACCAAAATCACAGATATCATGAATTAGACACAAACATCACAAATCGCCAGATTGAGAAATCACTGTCGAAAACATCAGGAATCAGATATCACCATCTCAATCAGCAGGAACCAGATAAACCTTTCCAATCATCAGGAGTCAAACGTCACTGTCCTAAATATCAGGAAGCAGACATCACTGTCACAAGTGTCAGGAATCTGAACTCCCTGTCCCATACAACAGAAATCTGGCATAATTGTCTCAGATATGAGGAATCAAGCAACCATGTCCCAAATATCAGAAATCACTCAAAACTGCCTCCAATATCAGGAGTCAGCTACCACTGGCACAATAATCAGGAATCAGACATGACTGTCAAAAATATCAGGATTGAGATATCACTAATGCAAATATCTGTATTCAGTCATCACTGTTAAAATTATCAGAAATCAGATATCACTGTTCCAATCATCATTAATCAAACAAATCTTTCCAATCATCTGGAATCAGACGTCACTGTCCCAAATATCAGGAAGCAGACATCACTGTCACATGTGTCAGGAATCAGAAATCCCTGTCCCATACAACAGGAGTCTGGCAAAACAGTCTCAAATAAAAGGAATCAGGCAACACTGGCTGAAATATCAGTAATCAGACACCCACTGTCCCAAATATGAGGAATCAGACATCACTGTAACAAGCGTCATGAATCAGAATTATCTGTCGCAAACAACAGGAGACAGAAAAATATGTTCAAAACATCAGGAATTTGCCACAAGTGTCCCTACTATCATAAATTATATATTGCTGTCCCAAATATCAGGAATCAGACATCACTGTCAACTGTGTCAGGAATCTGACCTCACAGTCCCATACAACAGGAATTTGGCAAAACTGTCTCAAATATGTGCAATCAGTCAACACTGTTCCAAATATCAGGAAGCAGATATCACAGCAATAATTTTCAGGAATTAGGCACCACTGCCTCAAATATCAGGAAGCAGACATCACTGTAACAAGTGTCAAGAATCGGAAGTGTCTGTTGCAAAAAACAGGAGGAACCTGGCAAACTGTTCAAACATCAGGAATTTGCCACAAGTGATGCTACCATTATAAATTAGATATTGCTGTCCCAAATATCAGGAATCATGCAAAACTGCCGCAATTACCAGGAGTCAGCTACCACTGGCACAATTAAGAGCAATCTGACATGACTGCCAATAAGAAAAGGATTGAGATACCACTGATGCAATTATGAGGAATCAGACACCACCACCACATATATCAGGAATCAGACTTCACTCTCACATCTGTCAGGATTCAGAACTCAATGTCCCAAACAACAGAAATCAGGCAATTCTGCACCAAATATTAGGAATTATACAACATTTCCCAAAATATCAGTAATCAGACACCACTGTCACAAATAACCACATTCAACCATCACTGTTGCAAAGATCAGGAATCAGACATCACAGATCAAGTCATCAGGAGTCAGTCAAAACATGCCAATCGTCAACAATCAGACGTCACTCTCACAAATATCATGTATCAGGCACCACCATTCCAAATATCCGGATTCAGACATCACTGTCACAAACATCAGGAATCAGATATCACTGTACCAATCATCAGTAATCAGGGAAATCTTTACAATCATCAGGAAACAGACGTCACAGTCCCAAATATTTGGAAGCAAACATCACTGTCACATGTGTCAGGAATCTGAATTCACTGTCCCATACAACAGGAATCCGGCAAAATTGTCTCAAATATGAGGAATCAGGCAAAACTGGATGAAATATCAGGAATCAGACATTGCTGTCACAAGTATCGCGAATCAGAATTCTCTGTCCCAAAACAAAGGAAACAAGAAAAATTGTTCCAAACATCAGGAATCAGACAGAAGTGTCCCAAGTACATTAAATCAGACATCACAGTTCCAAATAACAGAAACCACACAAAACTGCCTCAAATATCAAGACTCAGCTACCACTGGCACAGTTCTCAGGAATCAGACATGACTGTCAAAAAGACCAGTATTCAGATATCACTGATGCAAATATAAGGAATCAGATACCACTGTCCCAAATATCATGAATGAGACATCAATGTCAAAAGTGTCAGGAATCATAATTTAATGTCCCAAACTAGAGCAATCAGGCAAAAGTGTTCCAAACATCAGGAATCTACCACAAATGTCCTGAATATCACAAACCAGACAACATTGTCCCAAAGACCAGGATTGAGAAATCTCTGCTGCAGATATCACGAATAAGACATCACTGTCACAAATATCAGCAAGCAGATATCACTGTCCAATATAGCAGTAATAGACATCAGAGTCCAAAATTTCATGATACAGACACCAAAATCACAGATATCATGAATTAGACACAAACATCACAAATCGCCAGATTGAGAAATCACAGTCGAAAACATCAGGAATCAGATATCACCATCTCAATCAGCAGGCACCAGATAAACCTTTCCAATCATCAGGAGCCAAACGTCACTGTCCTAAATATCAGGAAGCAGACATCACTGTCACAAGTGTCAGGAATCTGAACTCCCTGTCCCATACAACAGAAATCTGGCATAATTGTCTCAGATATGAGGAATCAAGCAACCATGTCCCAAATATCAGAAATCACTCAAAACTGCCTCCAATATCAGGAGTCAGCTACCACTGGCACAATAATCAGGAATCAGACATGACTGTCAAAAATATCAGGATTGAGATATCACTAATGCAAATATCTGTATTCAGTCATCACTGTTAAAATTATCAGAAATCAGATATCACTGTTCCAATCATCATTAATCAAACAAATCTTTCCAATCATCTGGAATCAGATGTCACTGTCCCAAATATCAGGAAGCAGACATCACTGTCACATGTGTCAGGAATGAGAAATCCCTGTCCCATACAACAGGAGTCTGGCAAAACAGTCTCAAATAAAAGGAATCAGGCAACACTGGCTGAAATATCAGTAATCAGACACCCACTGTCCCAAATATGAGGAATCAGACATCACTGTAACAAGCGTCATGAATCAGAATTATCTATCGCAAACAACAGGAGACAGAAAAATATGTTCAAAACATCAGGAATTTGCCACAAGTGTCCCTACTATCATAAATTATGTATTGCTGTCCCAAATATCAGGAATCAGACATCACTGTCAACTGTGTCAGGAATCTGACCTCACAGTCCCATACAACAGGAATTTGGCAAAACTGTCTCAAATATGTGCAATCAGTCAACACTGTTCCAAATATCAGGAAGCAGATATCACAGCAATAATTTTCAGGAATTAGGCACCACTGCCTCAAATATCAGGAAGCAGACATCACTGTAACAAGTGTCAAGAATCGGAAGTGTCTGTTGCAAAAAACAGGAGGAACCTGGCAAACTGTTCAAACATCAGGAATTTGCCACAAGTGATGCTACCATTATAAATTAGATATTGCTGTCCCAAATATCAGGAATCATGCAAAACTGCCGCAATTACCAGGAGTCAGCTACCACTGGCACAATTAAGAGCAATCTGACATGACTGCCAATAAGAAAAGGATTGAGATACCACTGATGCAATTATGAGGAATCAGACACCACCACCACATATATCAGGAATCAGACTTCACTCTCACATCTGTCAGGATTCAGAACTCAATGTCCCAAACAACAGAAATCAGGCAATTCTGCACCAAATATTAGGAATTATACAACATTTCCCAAAATATCAGTAATCAGACACCACTGTCACAAATAACCACATTCAACCATCACTGTTGCAAAGATCAGGAATCAGACATCACAGATCAAGTCATCAGGAGTCAGTCAAAACATGCCAATCGTCAACAATCAGACGTCACTCTCACAAATATCATGTATCAGGCACCACCATTCCAAATATCCGGATTCAGACATCACTGTCACAAACATCAGGAATCAGATATCACTGTACCAATCATCAGTAATCAGGGAAATCTTTACAATCATCAGGAAACAGACGTCACAGTCCCAAATATTTGGAAGCAAACATCACTGTCACATGTGTCAGGAATCTGAATTCACTGTCCCATACAACAGGAATCCGGCAAAATTGTCTCAAATATGAGGAATCAGGCAAAACTGGATGAAATATCAGGAATCAGACATTGCTGTCACAAGTATCGCGAATCAGAATTCTCTGCCCCAAAACAAAGGAAACAAGAAAAATTGTTCCAAACATCAGGAATCAGACAGAAGTGTCCCAAGTACATTAAATCAGACATCACAGTTCCAAATAACAGAAACCACACAAAACTGCCTCAAATATCAAGACTCAGCTACCACTGGCACAGTTCTCAGGAATCAGACATGACTGTCAAAAAGACCAGTATTCAGATATCACTGATGCAAATATAAGGAATCAGATACCACTGTCCCAAATATCATGAATGAGACATCAATGTCAAAAGTGTCAGGAATCATAATTTAATGTCCCAAACTAGAGCAATCAGGCAAAAGTGTTCCAAACATCAGGAATCTACCACAAATGTCCTGAATATCACAAACCAGACAACATTGTCCCAAAGACCAGGATTGAGAAATCTCTGCTGCAGATATCACGAATAAGACATCACTGTCACAAATATCAGCAAGCAGATATCACTGTCCAATATAGCAGTAATAGACATCAGAGTCCAAAATTTCATGATACAGACACCAAAATCACAGATATCATGAATTAGACACAAACATCACAAATCGCCAGATTGAGAAATCACAGTCGAAAACATCAGGAATCAGATATCACCATCTCAATCAGCAGGCACCAGATAAACCTTTCCAATCATCAGGAGCCAAACGTCACTGTCCTAAATATCAGGAAGCAGACATCACTGTCACAAGTGTCAGGAATCTGAACTCCCTGTCCCATACAACAGAAATCTGGCATAATTGTCTCAGATATGAGGAATCAAGCAACCATGTCCCAAATATCAGAAATCACTCAAAACTGCCTCCAATATCAGGAGTCAGCTACCACTGGCACAATAATCAGGAATCAGACATGACTGTCAAAAATATCAGGATTGAGATATCACTAATGCAAATATCTGTATTCAGTCATCACTGTTAAAATTATCAGAAATCAGATATCACTGTTCCAATCATCATTAATCAAACAAATCTTTCCAATCATCTGGAATCAGACGTCACTGTCCCAAATATCAGGAAGCAGACATCACTGTCACATGTGTCAGGAATCAGAAATCCCTGTCCCATACAACAGGAGTCTGGCAAAACAGTCTCAAATAAAAGGAATCAGGCAACACTGGCTGAAATATCAGTAATCAGACACCCACTGTCCCAAATATGAGGAATCAGACATCACTGTAACAAGCGTCATGAATCAGAATTATCTGTCGCAAACAACAGGAGACAGAAAAATATGTTCAAAACATCAGGAATTTGCCACAAGTGTCCCTACTATCATAAATTATATATTGCTGTCCCAAATATCAGGAATCAGACATCACTGTCAACTGTGTCAGGAATCTGACCTCACAGTCCCATACAACAGGAATTTGGCAAAACTGTCTCAAATATGTGCAATCAGTCAACACTGTTCCAAATATCAGGAAGCAGATATCACAGCAATAATTTTCAGGAATTAGGCACCACTGCCTCAAATATCAGGAAGCAGACATCACTGTAACAAGTGTCAAGAATCGGAAGTGTCTGTTGCAAAAAACAGGAGGAACCTGGCAAACTGTTCAAACATCAGGAATTTGCCACAAGTGATGCTACCATTATAAATTAGATATTGCTGTCCCAAATATCAGGAATCATGCAAAACTGCCGCAATTACCAGGAGTCAGCTACCACTGGCACAATTAAGAGCAATCTGACATGACTGCCAATAAGAAAAGGATTGAGATACCACTGATGCAATTATGAGGAATCAGACACCACCACCACATATATCAGGAATCAGACTTCACTCTCACATCTGTCAGGATTCAGAACTCAATGTCCCAAACAACAGAAATCAGGCAATTCTGCACCAAATATTAGGAATTATACAACATTTCCCAAAATATCAGTAATCAGACACCACTGTCACAAATAACCACATTCAACCATCACTGTTGCAAAGATCAGGAATCAGACATCACAGATCAAGTCATCAGGAGTCAGTCAAAACATGCCAATCGTCAACAATCAGACGTCACTCTCACAAATATCATGTATCAGGCACCACCATTCCAAATATCTGGATTCAGACATCACTGTCGCAAACATCAGGAATCAGATATCACTGTACCAATCATCAGTAATCAGGGAAATCTTTACAATCATCAGGAAACAGACGTCACAGTCCCAAATATTTGGAAGCAAACATCACTGTCACATGTGTCAGGAATCTGAATTCACTGTCCCATACAACAGGAATCCGGCAAAATTGTCTCAAATATGAGGAATCAGGCAAAACTGGATGAAATATCAGGAATCAGACATTGCTGTCACAAGTATCGCGAATCAGAATTCTCTGCCCCAAAACAAAGGAAACAAGAAAAATTGTTCCAAACATCAGGAATCAGACAGAAGTGTCCCAAGTACATTAAATCAGACATCACAGTTCCAAATAACAGAAACCACACAAAACTGCCTCAAATATCAAGACTCAGCTACCACTGGCACAGTTCTCAGGAATCAGACATGACTGTCAAAAAGACCAGTATTCAGATATCACTGATGCAAATATAAGGAATCAGATACCACTGTCCCAAATATCATGAATGAGACATCAATGTCAAAAGTGTCAGGAATCATAATTTAATGTCCCAAACTAGAGCAATCAGGCAAAAGTGTTCCAAACATCAGGAATCTACCACAAATGTCCTGAATATCACAAACCAGACAACATTGTCCCAAAGACCAGGATTGAGAAATCTCTGCTGCAGATATCAGGAATAAGACATCACTGTCACAAATATCAGCAAGCAGATATCACTGTCCAATATAGCAGTAATAGACATCAGAGTCCAAAATTTCATGATACAGACACCAAAATCACAGATATCATGAATTAGACACAAACATCACAAATCGCCAGATTGAGAAATCACTGTCGAAAACATCAGGAATCAGATATCACCATCTCAATCAGCAGGAACCAGATAAACCTTTCCAATCATCAGGAGTCAAACGTCACTGTCCTAAATATCAGGAAGCAGACATCACTGTCACAAGTGTCAGGAATCTGAACTCCCTGTCCCATACAACAGAAATCTGGCATAATTGTCTCAGATATGAGGAATCAAGCAACCATGTCCCAAATATCAGAAATCACTCAAAACTGCCTCCAATATCAGGAGTCAGCTACCACTGGCACAATAATCAGGAATCAGACATGACTGTCAAAAATATCAGGATTGAGATATCACTAATGCAAATATCTGTATTCAGTCATCACTGTTAAAATTATCAGAAATCCGATATCACTGTTCCAATCATCATTAATCAAACAAATCTTTCCAATCATCTGGAATCAGACGTCACTGTCCCAAATATCAGGAAGCAGACATCACTGTCACATGTGTCAGGAATCAGAAATCCCTGTCCCATACAACAGGAGTCTGGCAAAACAGTCTCAAATAAAAGGAATCAGGCAACACTGGCTGAAATATCAGTAATCAGACACCCACTGTCCCAAATATGAGGAATCAGACATCACTGTAACAAGCGTCATGAATCAGAATTATCTGTCGCAAACAACAGGAGACAGAAAAATATGTTCAAAACATCAGGAATTTGCCACAAGTGTCCCTACTATCATAAATTATATATTGCTGTCCCAAATATCAGGAATCAGACATCACTGTCAACTGTGTCAGGAATCTGACCTCACAGTCCCATACAACAGGAATTTGGCAAAACTGTCTCAAATATGTGCAATCAGTCAACACTGTTCCAAATATCAGGAAGCAGATATCACAGCAATAATTTTCAGGAATTAGGCACCACTGCCTCAAATATCAGGAAGCAGACATCACTGTAACAAGTGTCAAGAATCGGAAGTGTCTGTTGCAAAAAACAGGAGGAACCTGGCAAACTGTTCAAACATCAGGAATTTGCCACAAGTGATGCTACCATTATAAATTAGATATTGCTGTCCCAAATATCAGGAATCATGCAAAACTGCCGCAATTACCAGGAGTCAGCTACCACTGGCACAATTAAGAGCAATCTGACATGACTGCCAATAAGAAAAGGATTGAGATACCACTGATGCAATTATGAGGAATCAGACACCACCACCACATATATCAGGAATCAGACTTCACTCTCACATCTGTCAGGATTCAGAACTCAATGTCCCAAACAACAGAAATCAGGCAATTCTGCACCAAATATTAGGAATTATACAACATTTCCCAAAATATCAGTAATCAGACACCACTGTCACAAATAACCACATTCAACCATCACTGTTGCAAAGATCAGGAATCAGACATCACAGATCAAGTCATCAGGAGTCAGTCAAAACATGCCAATCGTCAACAATCAGACGTCACTCTCACAAATATCATGTATCAGGCACCACCATTCCAAATATCCGGATTCAGACATCACTGTCACAAACATCAGGAATCAGATATCACTGTACCAATCATCAGTAATCAGGGAAATCTTTACAATCATCAGGAAACAGACGTCACAGTCCCAAATATTTGGAAGCAAACATCACTGTCACATGTGTCAGGAATCTGAATTCACTGTCCCATACAACAGGAATCCGGCAAAATTGTCTCAAATATGAGGAATCAGGCAAAACTGGATGAAATATCAGGAATCAGACATTGCTGTCACAAGTATCGCGAATCAGAATTCTCTGTCCCAAAACAAAGGAAACAAGAAAAATTGTTCCAAACATCAGGAATCAGACAGAAGTGTCCCAAGTACATTAAATCAGACATCACAGTTCCAAATAACAGAAACCACACAAAACTGCCTCAAATATCAAGACTCAGCTACCACTGGCACAGTTCTCAGGAATCAGACATGACTGTCAAAAAGACCAGTATTCAGATATCACTGATGCAAATATAAGGAATCAGATACCACTGTCCCAAATATCATGAATGAGACATCAATGTCAAAAGTGTCAGGAATCATAATTTAATGTCCCAAACTAGAGCAATCAGGCAAAAGTGTTCCAAACATCAGGAATCTACCACAAATGTCCTGAATATCACAAACCAGACAACATTGTCCCAAAGACCAGGATTGAGAAATCTCTGCTGCAGATATCACGAATAAGACATCACTGTCACAAATATCAGCAAGCAGATATCACTGTCCAATATAGCAGTAATAGACATCAGAGTCCAAAATTTCATGATACAGACACCAAAATCACAGATATCATGAATTAGACACAAACATCACAAATCGCCAGATTGAGAAATCACAGTCGAAAACATCAGGAATCAGATATCACCATCTCAATCAGCAGGCACCAGATAAACCTTTCCAATCATCAGGAGCCAAACGTCACTGTCCTAAATATCAGGAAGCAGACATCACTGTCACAAGTGTCAGGAATCTGAACTCCCTGTCCCATACAACAGAAATCTGGCATAATTGTCTCAGATATGAGGAATCAAGCAACCATGTCCCAAATATCAGAAATCACTCAAAACTGCCTCCAATATCAGGAGTCAGCTACCACTGGCACAATAATCAGGAATCAGACATGACTGTCAAAAATATCAGGATTGAGATATCACTAATGCAAATATCTGTATTCAGTCATCACTGTTAAAATTATCAGAAATCAGATATCACTGTTCCAATCATCATTAATCAAACAAATCTTTCCAATCATCTGGAATCAGATGTCACTGTCCCAAATATCAGGAAGCAGACATCACTGTCACATGTGTCAGGAATGAGAAATCCCTGTCCCATACAACAGGAGTCTGGCAAAACAGTCTCAAATAAAAGGAATCAGGCAACACTGGCTGAAATATCAGTAATCAGACACCCACTGTCCCAAATATGAGGAATCAGACATCACTGTAACAAGCGTCATGAATCAGAATTATCTATCGCAAACAACAGGAGACAGAAAAATATGTTCAAAACATCAGGAATTTGCCACAAGTGTCCCTACTATCATAAATTATGTATTGCTGTCCCAAATATCAGGAATCAGACATCACTGTCAACTGTGTCAGGAATCTGACCTCACAGTCCCATACAACAGGAATTTGGCAAAACTGTCTCAAATATGTGCAATCAGTCAACACTGTTCCAAATATCAGGAAGCAGATATCACAGCAATAATTTTCAGGAATTAGGCACCACTGCCTCAAATATCAGGAAGCAGACATCACTGTAACAAGTGTCAAGAATCGGAAGTGTCTGTTGCAAAAAACAGGAGGAACCTGGCAAACTGTTCAAACATCAGGAATTTGCCACAAGTGATGCTACCATTATAAATTAGATATTGCTGTCCCAAATATCAGGAATCATGCAAAACTGCCGCAATTACCAGGAGTCAGCTACCACTGGCACAATTAAGAGCAATCTGACATGACTGCCAATAAGAAAAGGATTGAGATACCACTGATGCAATTATGAGGAATCAGACACCACCACCACATATATCAGGAATCAGACTTCACTCTCACATCTGTCAGGATTCAGAACTCAATGTCCAAAACAACAGAAATCAGGCAATTCTGCACCAAATATTAGGAATTATACAACATTTCCCAAAATATCAGTAATCAGACACCACTGTCACAAATAACCACATTCAACCATCACTGTTGCAAAGATCAGGAATCAGACATCACAGATCAAGTCATCAGGAGTCAGTCAAAACATGCCAATCGTCAACAATCAGACGTCACTCTCACAAATATCATGTATCAGGCACCACCATTCCAAATATCCGGATTCAGACATCACTGTCACAAACATCAGGAATCAGATATCACTGTACCAATCATCAGTAATCAGGGAAATCTTTACAATCATCAGGAAACAGACGTCACAGTCCCAAATATTTGGAAGCAAACATCACTGTCACATGTGTCAGGAATCTGAATTCACTGTCCCATACAACAGGAATCCGGCAAAATTGTCTCAAATATGAGGAATCAGGCAAAACTGGACGATGTATCAGGAATCGGACATCACTGTCACAAGTGTTGCGAATCAGAATTCTCTGTCCCAAAACACAGGAAACATGAAAAACTGTTCCAAACATCAGGAATCTGACAGAAGTGTCCCAAGTACATTAAATCAGACATTACAGTTCCAAATAACAGTAACCACATAAACCTGCCTCAAATATCAAGACTCAGCTACCACTGGCACAATTCTCAGGAATCAGACATGACTGTCAAAAAGACCACTATTCAGATATCACTGATGCAAATATCAGGAATCAGATACCATTGTCCCAAATATCTTGAATGAGACATCAATTTCACAAGTGTAAGGAATTATAATTTAATGTCCAAAACAAGAGCAATCAGGCAAAACTGTTCCAAACATCAGGAATCTGCCACAAATGTCCTGAATATCATAAACCAGACAACATTGTCCCAAAGACCAGGATTGAGTAATTACTGCTGCAGATATCAGGAATAAGACATCACTGTCACAAATATCAGCAAGCTGATATCACTGTCCAATATAGCAGTAATAGACATCAGAGTCCAAAATGTCATGAATCAGACACCACCATCACAGATATAATGAATTAGACACAACCATCCCAAATTGCCGGATTCAGAAATCTCTGTCGCAAATATCAGGAATCAGATATCACCATCTCAATCATCAGGAAACAAATAACCATTACTAATCATCAGGAGTCAAACATCACTGTCCCAAATACTAGGAAGCAGACATCACTGTCACATGTGTCAGGAATCTGAAATCCCTGTCCCATACAACATAAATCTCGCAAAATTGTCTCAAATATGAGGAATCAAGCAACCGTGTCCCAACTATCAGAAATCACTCGAAACTGCCTCAAATATCAGGAGTCAGGTCCCAATGGCACAATAATCAGTAATCACACATGACTGTCAAAAAGACCAGGATTGAGATATCACAAATGCAAATATCTGTATTCAGACATCACT
Source organism: Isurus oxyrinchus (assembly GCA_026770705.1). Classification (NCBI taxonomy): domain Eukaryota; kingdom Metazoa; phylum Chordata; class Chondrichthyes; order Lamniformes; family Lamnidae; genus Isurus; species Isurus oxyrinchus. The sequence goes on along the minus strand of JANJGN010000007.1, from coordinate 83,946,897 downwards.
GCTAAAAATATCAGGAATCAGATATCACAGTTCCAATCGTCAGGAATCAGACAAATCTTTCCAATCATCTGGAATCAGACGTCACTGTCCCAAATATCAGGAAGCAGACATCACTGTCACAAGTGTCAGGAATCTGAAATCCCTGTCCCATACAACAGAAATCTGGCAAAATTGTCTCAGATATGAGGAATCAAACAACCATGTCCCAAATATCAGAAATCACTCAAAACTGCCTCAAATATCAGGAGTAAGCTACCACTGGCACAATAATCAGGAATCAGACATGACTGTCAAAAATATCAGGACTCAGATATCGCTAATGCAAATATCTGTATTCAATCATCACTGTTAAAATTATCAGGAATCAGATATCACTGTTCCAATCATCATTAATCAAATAAATCTTTCCAATCATCTGGAATCAGACGAGACTTTCCCAAATATCAGGAAGCAGACATCACTGTCACATGTGTCAGGAATCAGAAATCCCTGTCCCATACAACAGGAATCTGGCAAAACAGTCTCAAATATTAGGAATGAGGCAACCCTGGCTGAAATATCAATACGCAGACACCCACTGTCCCAAGTATCAAGAATCAGTCATCACTGTAACAAGTGTCAAGAATCAGAATTATCTGTCGCAAAAAGCAGGAGACAGGGAAACATGTTCAAAACATCAGGAATTTGCCACAAGTGTCCACACTATCATAACTTATATATTGCTGTCCCAAATTTCAGGAATCAGACATCACTTTGAAATGTGTCACATTCCCATACAACAGGAATCTGGCAAAACTGTCTCAAATATGAGCAATCAGTCAACACTGTTCTAAATATGTGGAAGCAGATATCACAGCAATAATTTTCAGGAATTAGGCACCACTGCCTCAAATATCAGGAAGCAGACATCACTGTAACAAGTGTCAAGAATCGGAATTCTCTGTTGCAAAAAACAGGAGGAACCTGGCAAAACTGTTCAAACATCAGGAATTTGCACAAGTGAGTATACTATCATAAATAAGATATTGCTGTCCCAAATATCAGCAATCACGAAAAACTGCTGCAAATAGCAGGAGTCAGCCACCTCTGGCACAGTTATCAGCAATCTGACATGACTGCCAAAAAGAAAAGGACTGAGATATCACTGATGCAATTATGAGGAATCAGACACCACCACCATCACATATATCAGGAATCAGACTTCACTCGCACATCTGTCAGGATTCAGAACTCAATGTCCCAAACAACAGAAATCAGGCAATTCTGCACCAAATATTAGGAATTATACAACATTTCCCAAAATATCAGTAATCAGACACTACAGTCACAAATAAACGCATTCAGCCATCACTGTCGCAAACATGAGCAATCAGATATCACTGTACCAATCATCAGTAATCAGGGAAATCTTTACAATCATCAGGAATCAGACGTCACTCTCCCAAATATTTGGAAGCAGACATCACTGTCACATGTGTCAGGAATCTGAACTCACTGTCCCATACAACAGGAATCCCGCAAAATTGTCTCAAATATGAGAAATCAGGCAACACTGGCCGAAATATCAGGAATCAGACATTGCTGTCACAAGTGTCGCGAATCAGAATTCTCTGTCCCAAAACAAAGGAAACAAGAAAAATTGTTGCAAACATCAGGAATCTGAAGGAAGTGTCCCAAGTACATTAAATCAGACATCACAGTTCCAAATAACAGAAACCACACAAAACTGCCTCAAATATCAAGACTCAGCTGCCACTGGCTCAGTTCTCAGGAATCAGACATGACTGTCAAAAAGACCAGTATTCAGATATCACTGATGCAAATATCAGGAATCAGATACCATTGTCCCAAATATCTTGAATGAGACATCAATTTCACAAGTGTAAGGAATTATAATTTAATGTCCAAAACAAGAGCAATCAGGCAAAACTGTTCCAAACATCAGGAATCTGCCACAAATGTCCTGAATATCATAAACCAGACAACATTGTCCCAAAGACCAGGATTGAGTAATTACTGCTGCAGATATCAGGAATAAGACATCACTGTCACAAATATCAGCAAGCTGATATCACTGTCCAATATAGCAGTAATAGACATCAGAGTCCAAAATGTCATGAATCAGACACCACCATCACAGATATAATGAATTAGACACAACCATCCCAAATTGCCGGATTCAGAAATCTCTGTCGCAAATATCAGGAATCAGATATCACCATCTCAATCATCAGGAAACAAATAACCATTACTAATCATCAGGAGTCAAACATCACTGTCCCAAATACTAGGAAGCAGACATCACTGTCACATGTGTCAGGAATCTGAAATCCCTGTCCCATACAACATAAATCTCGCAAAATTGTCTCAAATATGAGGAATCAAGCAACCGTGTCCCAACTATCAGAAATCACTCGAAACTGCCTCAAATATCAGGAGTCAGGTCCCAATGGCACAATAATCAGTAATCACACATGACTGTCAAAAAGACCAGGATTGAGATATCACAAATGCAAATATCTGTATTCAGACATCACTGCTAAAAATATCAGGAATCAGATATCACAGTTCCAATCGTCAGGAATCAGACAAATCTTTCCAATCATCTGGAATCAGACGTCACTGTCCCAAATATCAGGAAGCAGACATCACTGTCACAAGTGTCAGGAATCTGAAATCCCTGTCCCATACAACAGAAATCTGGCAAAATTGTCTCAGATATGAGGAATCAAACAACCATGTCCCAAATATCAGAAATCACTCAAAACTGCCTCAAATATCAGGAGTAAGCTACCACTGGCACAATAATCAGGAATCAGACATGACTGTCAAAAATATCAGGACTCAGATATCGCTAATGCAAATATCTGTATTCAATCATCACTGTTAAAATTATCAGGAATCAGATATCACTGTTCCAATCATCATTAATCAAATAAATCTTTCCAATCATCTGGAATCAGACGAGACTTTCCCAAATATCAGGAAGCAGACATCACTGTCACATGTGTCAGGAATCAGAAATCCCTGTCCCATACAACAGGAATCTGGCAAAACAGTCTCAAATATTAGGAATGAGGCAACCCTGGCTGAAATATCAATACGCAGACACCCACTGTCCCAAGTATCAAGAATCAGTCATCACTGTAACAAGTGTCAAGAATCAGAATTATCTGTCGCAAAAAGCAGGAGACAGGGAAACATGTTCAAAACATCAGGAATTTGCCACAAGTGTCCACACTATCATAACTTATATATTGCTGTCCCAAATTTCAGGAATCAGACATCACTTTGAAATGTGTCACATTCCCATACAACAGGAATCTGGCAAAACTGTCTCAAATATGAGCAATCAGTCAACACTGTTCTAAATATGTGGAAGCAGATATCACAGCAATAATTTTCAGGAATTAGGCACCACTGCCTCAAATATCAGGAAGCAGACATCACTGTAACAAGTGTCAAGAATCGGAATTCTCTGTTGCAAAAAACAGGAGGAACCTGGCAAAACTGTTCAAACATCAGGAATTTGCACAAGTGAGTATACTATCATAAATAAGATATTGCTGTCCCAAATATCAGCAATCACGAAAAACTGCTGCAAATAGCAGGAGTCAGCCACCTCTGGCACAGTTATCAGCAATCTGACATGACTGCCAAAAAGAAAAGGACTGAGATATCACTGATGCAATTATGAGGAATCAGACACCACCACCATCACATATATCAGGAATCAGACTTCACTCGCACATCTGTCAGGATTCAGAACTCAATGTCCCAAACAACAGAAATCAGGCAATTCTGCACCAAATATTAGGAATTATACAACATTTCCCAAAATATCAGTAATCAGACACTACAGTCACAAATAAACGCATTCAGCCATCACTGTCGCAAACATGAGCAATCAGATATCACTGTACCAATCATCAGTAATCAGGGAAATCTTTACAATCATCAGGAATCAGACGTCACTCTCCCAAATATTTGGAAGCAGACATCACTGTCACATGTGTCAGGAATCTGAACTCACTGTCCCATACAACAGGAATCCCGCAAAATTGTCTCAAATATGAGAAATCAGGCAACACTGGCCGAAATATCAGGAATCAGACATTGCTGTCACAAGTGTCGCGAATCAGAATTCTCTGTCCCAAAACAAAGGAAACAAGAAAAATTGTTGCAAACATCAGGAATCTGAAGGAAGTGTCCCAAGTACATTAAATCAGACATCACAGTTCCAAATAACAGAAACCACACAAAACTGCCTCAAATATCAAGACTCAGCTGCCACTGGCTCAGTTCTCAGGAATCAGACATGACTGTCAAAAAGACCAGTATTCAGATATCACTGATGCAAATATCAGGAATCAGATACCATTGTCCCAAATATCTTGAATGAGACATCAATTTCACAAGTGTAAGGAATTATAATTTAATGTCCAAAACAAGAGCAATCAGGCAAAACTGTTCCAAACATCAGGAATCGGCCACAAATGTCCTGAATATCATAAACCAGACAACATTGTCCCAAAGACCAGGATTGAGTAATTACTGCTGCAGATATCAGGAATAAGACATCACTGTCACAAATATCAGCAAGCTGATATCACTGTCCAATATAGCAGTAATAGACATCAGAGTCCAAAATGTCATGAATCAGACACCACCATCACAGATATAATGAATTAGACACAACCATCCCAAATTGCCGGATTCAGAAATCTCTGTCGCAAATATCAGGAATCAGATATCACCATCTCAATCATCAGGAAACAAATAACCATTACTAATCATCAGGAGTCAAACATCACTGTCCCAAATACTAGGAAGCAGACATCACTGTCACATGTGTCAGGAATCTGAAATCCCTGTCCCATACAACATAAATCTCGCAAAATTGTCTCAAATATGAGGAATCAAGCAACCGTGTCCCAACTATCAGAAATCACTCGAAACTGCCTCAAATATCAGGAGTCAGGTCCCAATGGCACAATAATCAGTAATCACACATGACTGTCAAAAAGACCAGGATTGAGATATCACAAATGCAAATATCTGTATTCAGACATCACTGCTAAAAATATCAGGAATCAGATATCACAGTTCCAATCGTCAGGAATCAGACAAATCTTTCCAATCATCTGGAATCAGACGTCACTGTCCCAAATATCAGGAAGCAGACATCACTGTCACAAGTGTCAGGAATCTGAAATCCCTGTCCCATACAACAGAAATCTGGCAAAATTGTCTCAGATATGAGGAATCAAACAACCATGTCCCAAATATCAGAAATCACTCAAAACTGCCTCAAATATCAGGAGTAAGCTACCACTGGCACAATAATCAGGAATCAGACATGACTGTCAAAAATATCAGGACTCAGATATCGCTAATGCAAATATCTGTATTCAATCATCACTGTTAAAATTATCAGGAATCAGATATCACTGTTCCAATCATCATTAATCAAATAAATCTTTCCAATCATCTGGAATCAGACGAGACTTTCCCAAATATCAGGAAGCAGACATCACTGTCACATGTGTCAGGAAACAGAAATCCCTGTCCCATACAACAGGAATCTGGCAAAACAGTCTCAAATATTAGGAATGAGGCAACCCTGGCTGAAATATCAATACGCAGACACCCACTGTCCCAAGTATCAAGAATCAGTCATCACTGTAACAAGTGTCAAGAATCAGAATTATCTGTCGCAAAAAGCAGGAGACAGGGAAACATGTTCAAAACATCAGGAATTTGTCACAAGTGTCCACACTATCATAACTTATATATTGCTGTCCCAAATTTCAGGAATCAGACATCACTTTGAAATGTGTCACATTCCCATACAACAGGAATCTGGCAAAACTGTCTCAAATATGAGCAATCAGTCAACACTGTTCTAAATATGTGGAAGCAGATATCACAGCAATAATTTTCAGGAATTAGGCACCACTGCCTCAAATATCAGGAAGCAGACATCACTGTAACAAGTGTCAAGAATCGGAATTCTCTGTTGCAAAAAACAGGAGGAACCTGGCAAAACTGTTCAAACATCAGGAATTTGCACAAGTGAGTATACTATCATAAATAAGATATTGCTGTCCCAAATATCAGCAATCACGAAAAACTGCTGCAAATAGCAGGAGTCAGCTACCTCTGGCAGAGTTATCAGCAATCTGACATGACTGCCAAAAAGAAAAGGACTGAGATATCACTGATGCAATTATGAGGAATCAGACACCACCACCATCACATATATCAGGAATCAGACTTCACTCGCACATCTGTCAGGATTCAGAACTCAATGTCCCAAACAACAGAAATCAGGCAATTCTGCACCAAATATTAGGAATTATACAACATTTCCCAAAATATCAGTAATCAGACACTACAGTCACAAATAAACGCATTCAGCCATCACTGTCGCAAACATGAGCAATCAGATATCACTGTACCAATCATCAGTAATCAGGGAAATCTTTACAATCATCAGGAATCAGACGTCACTCTCCCAAATATTTGGAAGCAGACATCACTGTCACATGTGTCAGGAATCTGAACTCACTGTCCCATACAACAGGAATCCCGCAAAATTGTCTCAAATATGAGAAATCAGGCAACACTGGCCGAAATATCAGGAATCAGACATTGCTGTCACAAGTGTCGCGAATCAGAATTCTCTGTCCCAAAACAAAGGAAACAAGAAAAATTGTTGCAAACATCAGGAATCTGAAGGAAGTGTCCCAAGTACATTAAATCAGACATCACAGTTCCAAATAACAGAAACCACACAAAACTGCCTCAAATATCAAGACTCAGCTGCCACTGGCTCAGTTCTCAGGAATCAGACATGACTGTCAAAAAGACCAGTATTCAGATATCACTGATGCAAATATAAGGAATCAGATACCACTGTCCAAATATCATGAATGAGACATCAATGTCACAAGTGTCAGGAATCATAATTTACTGTCCCAAACTAGAGCAATCAGGCAAAACTGTTCCAAACTACAGGAATCTACCACAAATGTCCTGAATATCACAAACCAGACAACATTGTCCCATCGACCAGGATTGAGAAAACACTGCTGCAGATATCAGGAATAAGACATCACTGTCACAAATATAAGCAAGCAGATATCACTGTCCAATATAGCAGTAATAGACATCAGAGTCCAAAATTTCATGATACAGACACCAAAATCACAGACATCATGAATTAGACACAACCATCACAAATCGCCAGATTGAGAAATCACTGTCGCAAATATCAGGAATCAGATATCTCCATCTCAATCATCAAGAACCAGATAAACCTTTCAATCATCAGGAGTCAAACGTCGCTGTCCCAAATATCAGGAAGCAGTCATCACTGTCACAAGTGTCAGGAATCTGTATTCCCTGTCCCATACAACAGAAATCTGGCATAATTGTCTCAGATATGAGGAATCAAGCAACCATGTCCCAAATATCAGAAATCACTCAGAACTGCCTCCAATATCAGGAGTCAGCTACCACTGGCACAATAATCAGGAATCAGACATGACTGTCAAAAATATCAGGATTGAGATATCACTAATGCAAATATCTGTATTCAGTCATCACTGTTAAAATTATCAGGAATCAGATATCACTGTTCCAATCATCATTAATCAAACAAATCTTTCCAATCATCTGGAATCAGACGTCACTGTCCCAAATATCAGGAAGCAGACATCACTGTCACATGTGTCTGGAATCAGAAATCCCTGTCCCATACAACAGGAGTCTGGCAAAACAGTCTCAAATAAAAGGAATCAGGCAACACTGGCTGAAATATCAGTAATCAGACACCCACTGTCCCAAATATGAGGAATCAGACATCACTGTAACAAGCGTCATGAATCAGAATTATCTGTCGCAAACAACAGGAGACAGAAAAATATGTTCAAAACATCAGGAATTTGCCACAAGTGTCCCTACTATCATAAATTATATATTGCTGTCCCAAATATCAGGAATCAGACATCACTGTCAACTGTGTCAGGAATCTGACCTCACAGTCCCATACAACAGGAATTTGGCAAAACTGTCTCAAATATGTGCAATCAGTCAACACTGTTCCAAATATCAGGAAGCAGATATCACAGCAATAATTTTCAGGAATTAGGCACCACTGCCTCAAATATCAGGAAGCAGACATCACTGTAACAAGTGTCAAGAATCGGAAGTGTCTGTTGCAAAAAACAGGAGGAACCTGGCAAACTGTTCAAACATCAGGAATTTGCCACAAGTGATGCTACCATTATAAATTAGATATTGCTGTCCCAAATATCAGGAATCATGCAAAACTGCCGCAATTACCAGGAGTCAGCTACCACTGGCACAATTAAGAGCAATCTGACATGACTGCCAATAAGAAAAGGATTGAGATATCACTGATGCAATTATGAGGAATCAGACACCACCACCACATATATCAGGAATCAGACTTCACTCTCACATCTGTCAGGATTCAGAACTCAATGTCCCAAACAACAGAAATCAGGCAATTCTGCACCAAATATTAGGAATTATACAACATTTCCCAAAATATCAGTAATCAGACACCACTGTCACAAATAACCGCATTCAACCATCACTGTTGCAAAGATCAGGAATCAGACATCACAGATCAAGTCATCAGGAGTCAGTCAAAACATGCCAATCGTCAACAATCAGACGTCACTCTCACAAATATCATGTATCAGGCACCACCATTCCAAATATCCGGATTCAGACATCATTGTCACAAACATCAGGAATCAGATATCACTGTACCAATCATCAGTAATCAGGGAAATCTTTACAATCATCAGGAAACAGACGTCACTGTCCCAAATATTTGGAAGCAGACATCACTGTCACATGTGTCAGGAATCTGAATTCACTGTCCCATACAACAGGAATCCCGCAAAATTGTCTCAAATATGAGGAATCAGGCAAAACTGGACGATGTATCAGGAATCGGACATCACTGTCACAAGTGTTGCGAATCAGAATTCTCTGTCCCAAAACACAGGAAACAAGAAAAACTGTTCCAAACATCAGGAATCTGACAGAAGTGTCCCAAGTACATTAAATCAGACATTACAGTTCCAAATAACAGTAACCACATAAACCTGCCTCAAATATCAAGACTCAGCTACCACTGGCACAATTCTCAGGAATCAGACATGACTGTCAAAAAGACCACTATTCAGATATCACTGATGCAAATATCAGGAATCAGATACCATTGTCCCAAATATCTTGAATGAGACATCAATTTCACAAGTGTAAGGAATTATAATTTAATGTCCAAAACAAGAGCAATCAGGCAAAACTGTTCCAAACATCAGGAATCTGCCACAAATGTCCTGAATATCATAAACCAGACAACATTGTCCCAAAGACCAGGATTGAGTAATTACTGCTGCAGATATCAGGAATAAGACATCACTGTCACAAATATCAGCAAGCTGATATCACTGTCCAATATAGCAGTAATAGACATCAGAGTCCAAAATGTCATGAATCAGACACCACCATCACAGATATAATGAATTAGACACAACCATCCCAAATTGCCGGATTCAGAAATCTCTGTCGCAAATATCAGGAATCAGATATCACCATCTCAATCATCAGGAAACAAATAACCATTACTAATCATCAGGAGTCAAACATCACTGTCCCAAATACTAGGAAGCAGACATCACTGTCACATGTGTCAGGAATCTGAAATCCCTGTCCCATACAACATAAATCTCGCAAAATTGTCTCAAATATGAGGAATCAAGCAACCGTGTCCCAACTATCAGAAATCACTCGAAACTGCCTCAAATATCAGGAGTCAGGTCCCAATGGCACAATAATCAGTAATCACACATGACTGTCAAAAAGACCAGGATTGAGATATCACAAATGCAAATATCTGTATTCAGACATCACTGCTAAAAATATCAGGAATCAGATATCACAGTTCCAATCGTCAGGAATCAGACAAATCTTTCCAATCATCTGGAATCAGACGTCACTGTCCCAAATATCAGGAAGCAGACATCACTGTCACAAGTGTCAGGAATCTGAAATCCCTGTCCCATACAACAGAAATCTGGCAAAATTGTCTCAGATATGAGGAATCAAACAACCATGTCCCAAATATCAGAAATCACTCAAAACTGCCTCAAATATCAGGAGTAAGCTACCACTGGCACAATAATCAGGAATCAGACATGACTGTCAAAAATATCAGGACTCAGATATCGCTAATGCAAATATCTGTATTCAATCATCACTGTTAAAATTATCAGGAATCAGATATCACTGTTCCAATCATCATTAATCAAATAAATCTTTCCAATCATCTGGAATCAGACGAGACTTTCCCAAATATCAGGAAGCAGACATCACTGTCACATGTGTCAGGAATCAGAAATCCCTGTCCCATACAACAGGAATCTGGCAAAACAGTCTCAAATATTAGGAATGAGGCAACCCTGGCTGAAATATCAATACGCAGACACCCACTGTCCCAAGTATCAAGAATCAGTCATCACTGTAACAAGTGTCAAGAATCAGAATTATCTGTCGCAAAAAGCAGGAGACAGGGAAACATGTTCAAAACATCAGGAATTTGCCACAAGTGTCCACACTATCATAACTTATATATTGCTGTCCCAAATTTCAGGAATCAGACATCACTTTGAAATGTGTCACATTCCCATACAACAGGAATCTGGCAAAACTGTCTCAAATATGAGCAATCAGTCAACACTGTTCTAAATATGTGGAAGCAGATATCACAGCAATAATTTTCAGGAATTAGGCACCACTGCCTCAAATATCAGGAAGCAGACATCACTGTAACAAGTGTCAAGAATCGGAATTCTCTGTTGCAAAAAACAGGAGGAACCTGGCAAAACTGTTCAAACATCAGGAATTTGCACAAGTGAGTATACTATCATAAATAAGATATTGCTGTCCCAAATATCAGCAATCACGAAAACTGCTGCAAATAGCAGGAGTCAGCTACCTCTGGCACAGTTATCAGCAATCTGACATGACTGCCAAAAAGAAAAGGACTGAGATATCACTGATGCAATTATGAGGAATCAGACACCACCACCATGACATATATCAGGAATCAGACTTCACTCGCACATCTGTCAGGATTCAGAACTCAATGTCCCAAACAACAGAAATCAGGCAATTCTGCACCAAATATTAGGAATTATACAACATTTCCCAAAATATCAGTAATCAGACACTACAGTCACAAATAAACGCATTCAGCCATCACTGTCGCAAACATGAGCAATCAGATATCTCTGTACCAATCATCAGTAATCAGGGAAATCTTTACAATCATCAGGAATCAGACGTCACTCTCCCAAATATTTGGAAGCAGACATCACTGTCACATGTGTCAGGAATCTGAACTCACTGTCCCATACAACAGGAATCCCGCAAAATTGTCTCAAATATGAGAAATCAGGCAACACTGGCCGAAATATCAGGAATCAGACATTGCTGTCACAAGTGTCGCGAATCAGAATTCTCTGTCCCAAAACAAAGGAAACAAGAAAAATTGTTGCAAACATCAGGAATCTGAAGGAAGTGTCCCAAGTACATTAAATCAGACATCACAGTTCCAAATAACAGAAACCACACAAAACTGCCTCAAATATCAAGACTCAGCTGCCACTGGCTCAGTTCTCAGGAATCAGACATGACTGTCAAAAAGACCAGTATTCAGATATCACTGATGCAAATATAAGGAATCAGATACCACTGTCCAAATATCATGAATGAGACATCAATGTCACAAGTGTCAGGAATCATAATTTACTGTCCCAAACTAGAGCAATCAGGCAAAACTGTTCCAAACTACAGGAATCTACCACAAATGTCCTGAATATCATAAACCAGACAACATTGTCCCATCGACCAGGATTGAGAAAACACTGCTGCAGATATCAGGAATAAGACATCACTGTCACAAATATAAGCAAGCAGATATCACTGTCCAATATAGCAGTAATAGACATCAGAGTCCAAAATTTCATGATACAGACACCATAATCACAGACATCATGAATTAGACACAACCATCACAAATCGCCAGATTGAGAAATCACTGTCGCAAATATCAGGAATCAGATATCTCCATCTCAATCATCAAGAACCAGATAAACCTTTCAATCATCAGGAGTCAAACGTCGCTGTCCCAAATATCAGGAAGCAGTCATCACTGTCACAAGTGTCAGGAATCTGTATTCCCTGTCCCATACAACAGAAATCTGGCATAATTGTCTCAGATATGAGGAATCAAGCAACCATGTCCCAAATATCAGAAATCACTCAGAACTGCCTCAAATATCAGGAGTCAGCTACCACTGGCACAATAATCAGGAATCAGACATGACTGTCAAAAATATCAGGATTGAGATATCACTAATGCAAATATCTGTATTCAGTCATCACTGTTAAAATTATCAGGAATCAGATATCACTGTTCCAATCATCATTAATCAAATAAATCATTCCAATCATCTGGAATCAGACGTCACTCTCCCAAATATCAGGAAGCAGACATCACTGTCACATGGGTCAGGAATCAGAACTCACTATCCCATACAACAGGAGTATGGAAAAACAGTCTCAAATATAAGGAATCAGGAAACACTGGCTGAAATATCAGTAATCAGACACCCACTGTCCCAAACATCAGGAATCAGACATCACTGTAACAAGCGTCAAGAATCGGAATTATCTGTCGCAAACAACAGGAGATAGGCAAACATGTTCAAGACATCAGGAATTTGCCACAAGTGTCCCTACTATCATAAATTATATATTGCTGTCCCAAATATAAGGAATCAGACAATCACTGTCAACTGAGTCAGGAATCTGACCTCACAATCCCATTTAACAGGAATTTGGCAAAACTGTTCAAACATCAGGAATTTGCCATAAGTGACTCTACCATCATAAATTTGATATTGCTGTCCCAAATATCAGGAATCACTCAAAACTGCCACAATTATCAGGAGTCAGCTACCACGGGCACAATTAAGAGAAATCTGACATGACTGCCAAAAAGAAAAGGATTGAGATATCACTGATGCAATTATGAGGAATCAGACAAAACCACCACATATATCAGGAATCAGACTTCACTCTCACATCAGTCAGGAGTCAGAAATCAATGTCCCAAACAACAGAAATCAGCAATTCTGCACCAAATATTAGGAATTATACAACATTTCCCAAAATATCAGTAATCAGACACCACTGTCACAAATAACCGCATTCAGCCATCACTGTCGCAAAGATCAGGAATCAGACATCACAGATCAAATCATCAGGACTCAGTCAAAACTTCCCAATCGTCTACAATGAGACGTCACTCTCACAAATATCATGTATCAGGCACCACCATTCCAAATATCGGGATTCAGACATCACTGTCGCAAACATCAGGAATCAGATATCACTGTACCAATCATCAGTAATCAAGGAAATCTTTACAATCATCAGGAATCAGACGTCACTGTCCCAAATATCATTAAGCAGATATCACTGTCACATGTGTCAGGAATCTGAACACACTGTTCCAGACAACAGGAATCCAGCAAAATTGTCTCAAATATGAGGAATGACGCAACACTGGATGAAATATCAGTAATCAGACATTGCTGTCACAAGTGTCGCGAATCAGAATTCTCTGTCCCAAAACAAAGGAAACAAGAAAAATTGTTCCAAACATCAGGAATGTGACAGACGTGTCCCAAGTACATTAAATCAGACATCACATTTCCAATTAACAGAAACCACACAAAACTGCCTCAAATATCAAGACTCAGCTACCACTGGCACAGTTCTCAGGAATCAGACATGACTGTCAAAAAGACCAGTATTCAGATATCACTAATGCAAATATCAGGAATCAGATACCACTGTCCAAATATCATGAATGAGACATCAATGTCACAAGTGTCAGGAATCATAATTTACTGTCCCAAACTAGAGCAATCAGGCAAAACTGTTCCAAACATCAGGAATCTACCACAAATGTCCTGAATATCACAAACCAGACAACATTGTCCCAAAGACCAGGATTGAGAAATCTCTGCTGCAGATATCAGGAATAAGACATCACTATCACAAATATCAGCAAGCAGATATCACTGTCCAATATAGCAGTAATAGACATCAGAGTCCAAAATTTCATGATACAGACACCAAAATCACAGACATCATGAATTAGACACAACCATCACAAATCGCCAGATTGAGACATCACTGTCGCAAATATCAGCAATCAGATATCTCCATCTCAATCATCAGGAACCAGATAAACCTTTCCAATCATCAGGAGTCAAACATCGCTGACCCAAATATCAGGAAGCAGTCATCACTGCCACAAGTGTCAGGAATCTGTACTCCCTGTCCCATACAACAGAAATCTGGCAAAATTGTCTCAGATATGAGGAATCAATCAACCATATCCCAAATATCAGAAATCACTCAAAACTGCCTCAAATATCAGGAGTCAGCTACCACTGGCACAATAATCAGGAATCAGACATGACTGTCAAAAATATCAGGATTGAGATATCACTAATGCAAATATCTGTATTCAGTCATCACTGTTAAAATTATCAGGAATCAGATATCACTGTTCCAATCATCATTAATCAAATAAATCATTCCAATCATCTGGAATCAGACGTCACTGTCCCAAATATCAGGAAGCAGACATCACTGTCACATGTGTCAGGAATCAGAACTCACTATCCCATACAACAGGAGTATGGAAAAACAGTCTCAAATATAAGGAATCAGGAAACACTGGCTGAAATATCAGTAATCAGGCACCCACTGTCCCAAACATCAGGAATCAGACATCACTGTAACAAGCGTCAAGAATCGGAATTATCATTCGCAAACAACAGGAGATAGGCAAACATGTTCAAAACATCAGGAATTTGCCACAAGTGTCCCTACTATCATAAATTATATATTGCTGTCCCAAATATAAGGAATCAGACATCACTGTCAACTGTGTCAGGAATCTGACCTCACAATCCCATATAACAGGAATTTGGCAAAACTGTTCAAACATCAGGAATTTGCCACAAGTGACTCTACCATCATAAATTTGATATTGCTGTCCCAAATATCAGGAATCACTCAAAACTGCCACAATTATCAGGAGTCAGCTACCACGGGCACAATTAAGAGAAATCTGACATGACTGCCATAAAGAAAAGGATTGAGATATCACTGATGCAATTATGAGGAATCAGACAAAACCACCACATATATCAGGAATCAGACTTCACTCTCACATCTGTCAGGAGTCAGAAATCAATGTCCCAAACAACAGAAATCAGCAATTCTGCACCAAATATTAGGAATTATACAACATTTCCCAAAATATCAGTAATCAGACACCACTGTCACAAATAACCGCATTCAGCCATCACTGTCGCAAAGATCAGGAATCAGACATCACAGATCAAATCATCAGGACTCAGTCAAAACTTCCCAATCGTCTACAATGAGACGTCACTCTCACAAATATCATGTATCAGTCACCACCATTCCAAATATCGGGATTCAGACATCACTGTCGCAAACATCAGGAATCAGATATCACTGTACCAATCATCAGTAATCAAGGAAATCTTTACAATCATCAGGAATCAGACGTCACTGTCCCAAATATCATTAAGCAGATATCACTGTCACATGTGCCAGGAATCTGAACTCACTGCTCCAGACAACAGGAATCCGGCAAAATTGTCTCAAATATGAGGAATGACGCAACACTGGATGAAATATCAGTAATCAGACATTGCTGTCACAAGTGTCGCGAATCAGAATTCTCTGTCCCAAAACAAAGGAAACAAGAAAAATTGTTCCAAACATCAGGAATGTGACAGACGTGTCCCAAGTACATTAAATCAGACATCACATTTCCAAATAACAGAAACCACACAAAACTGCCTCAAATATCAAGACTCAGCTACCACTGGCACAGTTCTCAGGAATCAGACATGACTGTCAAAAAGACCAGTATTCAGATATCACTGATGCAAATATCAGGAATCAGATACCACTGTCCAAATATCATGAATGAGACATCAATGTCACAAGTGTCAGGAATCATAATTTACTGTCCCAAACTAGAGCAATCAGGCAAAACTGTTCCAAACATCAGGAATCTACCACAAATGTCCTGAATATCACAAACCAGACAACATTGTACCAAAGACCAGGATTGAGAAATCTCTGCTGCAGATATCAGGAATAAGACATCACTATCACAAATATCAGCAAGCAGATATCACTGTCCAATATAGCAGTAATAGACATCAGAGTCCAAAATTTCATGATACAGACACCAAAATCACAGATATCATGAATTAGACACAACCATCACAAATCGCCAGATTGAGACATCACTGTCGCAAATATCAGCAATCAGATATCTCCATCTCAATCATCAGGAACCAGATAAACCTTTCCAATCATCAGGAGTCAAACATCGCTGACCCAAATATCAGGAAGCAGTCATCACTGCCACAAGTGTCAGGAATCTGTACTCCCTGTCCCATACAACAGAAATCTGGTAAAATTGTCTCAGATATGAGGAATCAATCAACCATATCCCAAATATCAGAAATCACTCAAAACTGCCTCAAATATCAGGAGTCAGCTACCACTGGCACAATAATCAGGAATCAGACATGACTGTCAAAAATATCAGGATTGAGATATCACTAATGCAAATATCTGTATTCAGTCATCACTGTTAAAATTATCAGCAATCAGATATCACTGTTCCAATCATCAGTAATCAAATAAATCATTCCAATCATCTGGAATCAGACGTCACTGTCCCAAATATCAGGAAGCAGACATCACTGTCACATGTGTCAGGAATCTGAACACACTGTTCCAGACAACAGGAATCCAGCAAAATTGTCTCAAATATGAGGAATGACGCAACACTGGATGAAATATCAGTAATCAGACATTGCTGTCACAATTGTCGCGAATCAGAATTCTCTGTCCCAAAACAAAGGAAACAAGAAAAATTGTTCCAAACATCAGGAATGTGACAGACGTGTCCCAAGTACATTAAATCAGACATCACATTTCCAATTAACAGAAACCACACAAAACTGCCTCAAATATCAAGACTCAGCTACCACTGGCACAGTTCTCAGGAATCAGACATGACTGTCAAAAAGACCAGTATTCAGATATCACTAATGCAAATATCAGGAATCAGATACCACTGTCCAAATATCATGAATGAGACATCAATGTCACAAGTGTCAGGAATCATAATTTACTGTCCCAAACTAGAGCAATCAGGCAAAACTGTTCCAAACATCAGGAATCTACCACAAATGTCCTGAATATCACAAACCAGACAACATTGTCCCAAAGACCAGGATTGAGAAATCTCTGCTGCAGATATCAGGAATAAGACATCACTATCACAAATATCAGCAAGCAGATATCACTGTCCAATATAGCAGTAATAGACATCAGAGTCCAAAATTTCATGATACAGACACCAAAATCACAGACATCATGAATTAGACACAACCATCACAAATCGCCAGATTGAGACATCACTGTCGCAAATATCAGCAATCAGATATCTCCATCTCAATCATCAGGAACCAGATAAACCTTTCCAATCATCAGGAGTCAAACATCGTTGACCCAAATATCAGGAAGCAGTCATCACTGCCACAAGTGTCAGGAATCTGTACTCCCTGTCCCATACAACAGAAATCTGGCAAAATTGTCTCAGATATGAGGAATCAATCAACCATATCCCAAATATCAGAAATCACTCAAAACTGCCTCAAATATCAGGAGTCAGCTACCACTGGCACAATAATCAGGAATCAGACATGACTGTCAAAAATATCAGGATTGAGATATCACTAATGCAAATATCTGTATTCAGTCATCACTGTTAAAATTATCAGGAATCAGATATCACTGTTCCAATCATCATTAATCAAATAAATCATTCCAATCATCTGGAATCAGACGTCACTGTCCCAAATATCAGGAAGCAGACATCACTGTCACATGTGTCAGGAATCAGAACTCACTATCCCATACAACAGGAGTATGGAAAAACAGTCTCAAATATAAGGAATCAGGAAACACTGGCTGAAATATCAGTAATCAGACACCCACTGTCCCAAACATCAGGAATCAGACATCACTGTAACAAGCGTCAAGAATCGGAATTATCATTCGCAAACAACAGGAGATAGGCAAACATGTTCAAAACATCAGGAATTTGCCACAAGTGTCCCTACTATCATAAATTATATATTGCTGTTCCAAATATAAGGAATCAGACATCACTGTCAACTGTGTCAGGAATCTGACCTCACAATCCCATATAACAGGAATTTGGCAAAACTGTTCAAACATCAGGAATTTGCCACAAGTGACTCTACCATCATAAATTTGATATTGCTGTCCCAAATATCAGGAATCACTCAAAACTGCCACAATTATCAGGAGTCAGCTACCACGGGCACAATTAAGAGAAATCTGACATGACTGCCATAAAGAAAAGGATTGAGATATCACTGATGCAATTATGAGGAATCAGACAAAACCACCACATATATCAGGAATCAGACTTCACTCTCACATCTGTCAGGAGTCAGAAATCAATGTCCCAAACAACAGAAATCAGCAATTCTGCACCAAATATTAGGAATTATACAACATTTCCCAAAATATCAGTAATCAGACACCACTGTCACAAATAACCGCATTCAGCCATCACTGTCGCAAAGATCAGGAATCAGACATCACAGATCAAATCATCAGGACTCAGTCAAAACTTCCCAATCGTCTACAATGAGACGTCACTCTCACAAATATCATGTATCAGTCACCACCATTCCAAATATCGGGATTCAGACATCACTGTCGCAAACATCAGGAATCAGATATCACTGTACCAATCATCAGTAATCAAGGAAATCTTTACAATCATCAGGAATCAGACGTCACTGTCCCAAATATCATTAAGCAGATATCACTGTCACATGTGCCAGGAATCTGAACTCACTGTTCCAGACAACAGGAATCCGGCAAAATTGTCTCAAATATGAGGAATGACGCAACACTGGATGAAATATCAGTAATCAGACATTGCTGTCACAAGTGTCGCGAATCAGAATTCTCTGTCCCAAAACAAAGGAAACAAGAAAAATTGTTCCAAACATCAGAAATGTGACAGACGTGTCCCAAGTACATTAAATCAGACATCACATTTCCAAATAACAGAAACCACACAAAACTGCCTCAAATATCAAGACTCAGCTACCACTGGCACAGTTCTCAGGAATCAGACATGACTGTCAAAAAGACCAGTATTCAGATATCACTGATGCAAATATCAGGAATCAGATACCACTGTCCAAATATCATGAATGAGACATCAATGTCACAAGTGTCAGGAATCATAATTTACTGTCCCAAACTAGAGCAATCAGGCAAAACTGTTCCAAACATCAGGAATCTACCACAAATGTCCTGAATATCACAAACCAGACAACATTGTACCAAAGACCAGGATTGAGAAATCTCTGCTGCAGATATCAGGAATAAGACATCACTATCACAAATATCAGCAAGCAGATATCACTGTCCAATATAGCAGTAATAGACATCAGAGTCCAAAATTTCATGATACAGACACCAAAATCACAGACATCATGAATTAGACACAACCATCACAAATCGCCAGATTGAGACATCACTGTCGCAAATATCAGCAATCAGATATCTCCATCTCAATCATCAGGAACCAGATAAACCTTTCCAATCATCAGGAGTCAAACATCGCTGACCCAAATATCAGGAAGCAGTCATCACTGCCACAAGTGTCAGGAATCTGTACTCCCTGTCCCATACAACAGAAATCTGGTAAAATTGTCTCAGATATGAGGAATCAATCAACCATATCCCAAATATCAGAAATCACTCAAAACTGCCTCAAATATCAGGAGTCAGCTACCACTGGCACAATAATCAGGAATCAGACATGACTGTCAAAAATATCAGGATTGAGATATCACTAATGCAAATATCTGTATTCAGTCATCACTGTTAAAATTATCAGGAATCAGATATCACTGTTCCAATCATCATTAATCAAATAAATCATTCCAATCATCTGGAATCAGACGTCACTGTCCCAAATATCAGGAAGCAGACATCACTGTCACATGTGTCAGGAATCAGAACTCACTATCCCATACAACAGGAGTATGGAAAAACAGTCTCAAATATAAGGAATCAGGAAACACTGGCTGAAATATCAGTAATCAGGCACCCACTGTCCCAAACATCAGGAATCAGACATCACTGTAACAAACGTCAAGAATCGGAATTATCATTCGCAAACAACAGGAGATAGGCAAACATGTTCAAAACATCAGGAATTTGCCACAAGTGTCCCTACTATCATAAATTATATATTGCTGTCCCAAATATAAGGAATCAGACATCACTGTCAACTGTGTCAGGAATCTGACCTCACAATCCCATATAACAGGAATTTGGCAAAACTGTTCAAACATCAGGAATTTGCCACAAGTGACTCTACCATCATAAATTTGATATTGCTGTCCCAAATATCGGGAATCACTCAAAACTGCCACAATTATCAAGAGTCAGCTACCACGGGCACAATTAAGAGAAATCTGTCATGACTGCCAAAAAGAAAAGGATTGAGATATCACTGATGCAATTATGAGGAATCAGACAAAACCACCACATATATCAGGAATCAGACTTCACTCTCACATCTGTCAGGAGTCAGAAATCAATGTCCCAAACAACAGAAATCAGCAATTCTGCACCAAATATTAGGAATTATACAACATTTCCCAAAATATCAGTAATCAGACACCACTGTCACAAATAACCGCATTCAGCCATCACTGTCGCAAAAATCAGGAATCAGACATCACAGATCAAATCATCAGGACTCAGTCAAAACTTCCCAATCGTCTACAATGAGACGTCACTCTCACAAATATCATGTATCAGGCACCACCATTCCAAATATCGGGATTCAGACATCACTGTCGCAAACATCAGGAATCAGATATCACTGTACCAATCATCAGTAATCAAGGAAATCTTTACAATCATCAGGAATCAGACGTCACTGTCCCAAATATCATTAAGCAGATATCACTGTCACATGTGTCAGGAATCTGAACTCACTGTTCCATACAACAGGAATCCGGCAAAATTGTCTCAAATATGAGGAATGACGCAACACTGGATGAAATATCAGTAAACAGACATTGCTGTCACAAGTGTTGCGAATCAGAATTCTCTGTCCCAAAACAAAGGAAACAAGAAAAATTGTTCCAAACATCAGGAATGTGACAGACGTGTCCCAAGTACATTAAATCAGACATCACATTTCCAATTAACAGAAACCACACAAAACTGCCTCAAATATCAAGACTCAGCTACCACTGGCACAGTTCTCAGGAATCAGACATGACTGTCAAAAAGACCAGTATTCAGCTATCACTGATGCAAATATCAGGAATCAGATACCACTGTCCAAATATCATGAATGAGACATCAATGTCACAAGTGTCAGGAATCATAATTTACTGTCCCAAACTAGAGCAATCAGGCAAAACTGTTCCAAACATCAGGAATCTACCACAAATGTCCTGAATATCATAAACCAGACAACATTGTCCCAAAGACCAGGATTGAGAAATCTCTGCTGCAGATATCAGGAATAAGACATCACTATCACAAATATCAGCAAGCAGATGTCACTGTCCAATATAGCAGTAATAGACATCAGAGTCCAAAATTTCATGATACAGACACCAAAATCACAGACATCATGAATTAGACACAACCATCACAAATCGCCAGATTGAGAAATCACTGTCGCAAATATCAGCAATCAGATATCTCCATCTCAATCATCAGGAACCAGATAAACCTTTCCAATCATCAGGAGTCAAACGTCGCTGACCCAAATATCAGGAAGCAGTCATCACTGCCACAAGTGTCAGGAATCTGTACTCCCTGTCCCATACAACAGAAATCTGGCAAAATTGTCTCAGATATGAGGAATCAATCAACCATATCCCAAATATCAGAAATCACTCAAAACTGCCTCAAATATCAGGAGTCAGCTACCACTGGCACAATAATCAGGAATCAGACATGACTGTCAAAAATATCAGGATTGAGATATCACTAATGCAAATATCTGTATTCAGTCAT
The DNA here is from genome assembly GCA_026770705.1 of Isurus oxyrinchus. Taxonomy (NCBI): domain Eukaryota; kingdom Metazoa; phylum Chordata; class Chondrichthyes; order Lamniformes; family Lamnidae; genus Isurus; species Isurus oxyrinchus. Next base: position 83,924,550 of record JANJGN010000007.1, on the reverse strand, counting down.
CACTGTTAAAATTATCAGGAATCAGATATCACTGTTCCAATCATCATTAATCAAATAAATCATTCCAATCATCTGGAATCAGACGTCACTGTCCCAAATATCAGGAAGCAGACATCACTGTCACATGTGTCAGGAATCAGAACTCACTATCCCATACAACAGGAGTATGGAAAAACAGTCTCAAATATAAGGAATCAGGAAACGCTGGCTGAAATATCAGTAATCAGACACCCACTGTCCCAAACATCCTGAATCAGACATCACTGTAACAAGCGTCAAGAATCGGAATTATCATTCGCAAACAACAGGAGATAGGCAAACATGTTCAAAACATCAGGAATTTGCCACAAGTGTCCCTACTATCATAAATTATATATTGCTGTCCCAAATATAAGGAATCAGACATCACTGTCAACTGTGTCAGGAATCTGACCTCACAATCCCATACAACAGGAATTTGGCAAAACAGTTCAAACATCAGGAATTTGCCACAAGTGACTCTACCATCATAAATTTGATATTGCTGTCCCAAATATCAGGAATCACTCAAAACTGCCGCAATTATCAGGAGTCAGCTACCACGGGCACAATTAAGAGAAATCTGACATGACTGCCAAAAAGAAAAGGATTGAGATATCACTGATGCAATTATGAGGAATCAGACAAAACCACCACATATATCAGGAATCAGACTTCACTCTCACATCTGTCAGGAGTCAGAAATCAATGTCCCAAACAACAGAAATCAGCAATTCTGCACCAAATATTAGGAATTAAACAACATTTCCCAAAATATCAGTAATCAGACACCACTGTTCCAAATAACCGCATTCAGCCATCACTGTCGCAAAGATCAGGAATCAGACATCACAGATCAAATCATCAGGACTCAGTCAAAACTTCCCAATCGTCTACAATGAGACGTCACTCTCACAAATATCATGTATCAGGCACCACCATTCCAAATATCGGGATTCAGACATCACTGTCGCAAACATCAGGAATCAGATATCACTGTACCAATCGTCAGTAATCAAGGAAATCTTTACAATCATCAGGAATCAGACGTCACTGTCCCAAATATCATTAAGCAGATATCACTGTCACATGTGTCAGGAATCTGAACTCACTGTTCCATACAACAGGAATCCGGCAAAATTGTCTCAAATATGAGGAATGGCGCAACACTGGATGAAATATCAGTAATCAGACATTGCTGTCACAAGTGTTGCGAATCAGAATTCTCTGTCCCAAAACAAAGGAAACAAGAAAAATTGTTCCAAACATCAGGAATGTGACAGACGTGTCCCAAGTACATTAAATCAGACATCACATTTCCAATTAACAGAAACCACACAAAACTGCCTCAAATATCAAGACTCAGCTACCACTGGCACAGTTCTCAGGAATCAGACATGACTGTCAAAAAGACCAGTATTCAGATATCACTGATGCAAATATCAGGAATCAGATACCACTGTCCAAATATCATGAATGAGACATCAATGTCACAAGTGTCAGGAATCATAATTTACTGTCCCAAACTAGAGCAATCAGGCAAAACTGTTCCAAACATCAGGAATCTACCACAAATGTCCTGAATATCATAAACCAGACAACATTGTCCCAAAGTCCAGGATTGAGAAATCTCTGCTGCAGATATCAGGAATAAGACATCACTATCACAAATATCAGCAAGCAGATATCACTGTCCAATATAGCAGTAATAGACATCAGAGTCCAAAATTTCATGATACAGACACCAAAATCACAGACATCATGAATTAGACACAACCATCACAAATCGCCAGATTGAGAAATCACTGTCACAAATATCAGCAATCAGATATCTCCATCTCAATCATCAGGAACCAGATAAACCTTTCCAATCATCAGGAGTCAAACGTCACTGTCCCAAATATCAGGAAGCAGTCATCACTGCCACAAGTGTCAGGAATCTGTACTCCCTGTCCCATACAACAGAAATCTGGCAAAATTGTCTCAGATATGAGGAATCAATCAACCATATCCCAAATATCAGAAATCACTCAAAACTGCCTCAAATATCAGGAGTCAGCTACCACTGGCACAATAATCAGGAATCAGACATGACTGTCAAAAATATCAGGATTGAGATATCACTAATGCAGATATCTGTATTCAGTCATCACTGTTAAAATTATCAGGAATCAGATATCACTGTTCCAATCATCATTAATCAAATAAATCATTCCAATCATCTGGAATCAGACGTCACTGTCCCAAATATCAGGAAGCAGACATCACTGTCACATGTGTCAGGAATCAGAACTCACTATCCCATACAACAGGAGTATGGAAAAACAGTCTCAAATATAAGGAATCAGGAAACACTGGCTGAAATATCAGAAATCAGACACCCACTGTCCCAAACATCAGGAATCAGACATCACTGTAACAAGCGTCAAGAATCGGAATTATCATTCGCAAACAACAGGAGATAGGCAAACATGTTCAAAACATCAGGAATTTGCCACAAGTGTCCCTACTATCATAAATTATATATTGCTGTCCCAAATATAAGGAATCAGACATCACTGTCAACTGTGTCAGGAATCTGACCTCACAATCCCATACAACAGGAATTTGGCAAAACAGTTCAAACATCAGGAATTTGCCACAAGTGACTCTACCATCATAAATTTGATATTGCTGTCCCAAATATCAGGAATCACTCAAAACTGCCGCAATTATCAGGAGTCAGCTACCACTGGCACAATTAAGAGAAATCTGACATGACTGCCAAAAAGAAAAGGATTGAGATATCACTGATGCAATTATGAGGAATCAGACAAAACCACCACATATATCAGGAATCAGACTTCACTCTCACATCTGTCAGGAGTCAGAAATCAATGTCCCAAACAACAGAAATCAGCAATTCTGCACCAAATATTAGGAATTATACAACATTTCCCAAAATATCAGTAATCAGACACCACTGTCACAAATAACCGCATTCAGCCATCACTGTCGCAAAGATCAGGAATCAGACATCACAGATCAAATCATCAGGACTCAGTCAAAACTTCCCAATCGTCCACAATGAGACGTCACTCTCACAAATATCATGTATCAGGCACCACCATTCCAAATATCGGGATTCAGACATCACTGTCGCAAACATCAGGAATCAGATATCACTGTACCAATCATCAGTAATCAAGGAAATCTTTACAATCATCAGGAATCAGACGTCACTGTCCCAAATATCATTAAGCAGATATCACTGTCACATGTGTCAGGAATCTGAACTCACTGTTCCATACAACAGGAATCCGGCAAAATTGTCTCAAATATGAGGAATGACGCAACACTGGATGAAATATCAGTAATCAGACATTGCTGTCACAAGTGTTGCGAATCAGAATTCTCTGTCCCAAAACAAAGGAAACAAGAAAAATTGTTCCAAACATCAGGAATGTGACAGACGTGTCCCAAGTACATTAAATCAGACATCACATTTCCAATTAACAGAAACCACACAAAACTGCCTCAAATATCAAGACACAGCTACCACTGGCACAGTTCTCAGGAATCAGACATGACTGTCAAAAAGACCAGTATTCAGATATCACTGATGCAAATATCAGGAATCAGATACCACTGTCCAAATATCATGAATGAGACATCAATGTCACAAGTGTCAGGAATCATAATTTACTGTCCCAAACTAGAGCAATCAGGCAAAACTGTTCCAAACATCAGGAATCTACCACAAATGTCCTGAATATCATAACCAGACAACATTGTCCCAAAGACCAGGATTGAGAAATCTCTGCTGCAGATATCGGGAATAAGACATCACTATCAAAAATATCAGCAAGCAGATATCACTGTCCAATATAGCAGTAATAGACATCAGAGTCCAAAATTTCATGATACAGGCACCAAAATCACAGACATCATGAATTAGACACAACCATCACAAATCGCCAGATTGAGAAATCACTGTCGCAAATATCAGCAATCAGATATCTCCATCTCAATCATCAGGAACCAGATAAACCTTTCCAATCATCAGGAGTCAAACGTCGCTGTCCCAAATATCAGGAAGCAGTCATCACTGCCACAAGTGTCAGGAATCTGTACTCCCTGTCCCATACAACAGAAATCTGGCAAAATTGTCTCAGATATGAGGAATCAATCAACCATATCCCAAATATCAGAAATCACTCAAAACTGCCTCAAATATCAGGAGTCAGCTACCACTGGCACAATAATCAGGAATCAGACATGACTGTCAAAAATATCAGGATTGAGATATCACTAATGCAAATATCTGTATTCAGTCATCACTGTTAAAATTATCAGGAATCAGATATCACTGTTCCAATCATCATTAATCAAATAAATCATTCCAATCATCTGGAATCAGACGTCACTGTCCCAAATATCAGGAAGCAGACATCACTGTCACATGTGTCAGGAATCAGAACTCACTATCCCATACAACAGGAGTATGGAAAAACAGTCTCAAATATAAGGAATCAGGAAACGCTGGCTGAAATATCAGTAATCAGACACCCCCTGTCCCAAACATCCTGAATCAGACATCACTGTAACAAGCGTCAAGAATCGGAATTATCATTCGCAAACAACAGGTGATAGGCAAACATGTTCAAAACATCAGGAATTTGCCACAAGTGTCCCTACTATCATAAATTATATATTGCTGTCCCAAATATAAGGAATCAGACATCACTGTCAACTGTGTCAGGAATCTGACCTCACAATCCCATACAACAGGAATTTGGCAAAACTGTTCAAACATCAGGAATTTGCCACAAGTGACTCTACCATCATAAATTTGATATTGCTGTCCCAAATATCAGGAATCACTCAAAACTGCCGCAATTATCAGGAGTCAGCTACCACTGGCACAATTAAGAGAAATCTGACATGACTGCCAAAAAGAAAAGGATTGAGATATCACTGATGCAATTATGAGGAATCAGACAAAACCACCACATATATCAGGAATCAGACTTCACTCTCACATCTGTCAGGAGTCAGAAATCAATGTCCCAAACAACAGAAATCAGCAATTCTGCACCAAATATTAGGAATTAAACAACATATCCCAAAATATCAGTAATCAGACACCACTGTTCCAAATAACCGCATTCAGCCATCACTGTCGCAAAGATCAGGAATCAGACATCACAGATCAAATCATCAGGACTCAGTCAAAACTTCCCAATCGTCTACAATGAGACGTCACTCCCACAAATATCATGTATCAGGCACCACCATTCCAAATATCCGGATTCAGACATCACTGTCGCAAACATCAGGAATCAGATATCACTGTACCAATCATCAGTAATCAAGGAAATCTTTACAATCATCAGGAATCAGACGTCCCTGTCCCAAATATCATTAAGCAGATATCACTGTCACATGTGTCAGGAATCTGAACTCACTGTTCCATACAACAGGAATCCGGCAAAATTGTCTCAAATATGAGGAATGACGCAACACTGGATGAAATATCAGTAATCAGACATTGCTGTCACAAGTGTTGCGAATCAGAATTCTCTGTCCCAAAACAAAGGAAACAAGAAAAATTGTTCCAAACATCAGGAATGTGACAGACGTGTCCCAAGTACATTAAATCAGACATCACATTTCCAATTAACAGAAACCACACAAAACTGCCTCAAATATCAAGACTCAGCTACCACTGGCACAGTTCTCAGGAATCAGACATGACTGTCAAAAAGACCAGTATTCAGATATCACTGATGCAAATATCAGGAATCAGATACCACTGTCCAAATATCATGAATGAGACATCAATGTCACAAGTGTCAGGAATCATAATTTACTGTCCCAAACTAGAGCAATCAGGCAAAAGTGTTCCAAACATCAGGAATCTACCACAAATGTCCTGAATATCATAAACCAGACAACATTGTCCCAAAGTCCAGGATTGAGAAATCTCTGCTGCAGATATCAGGAATAAGACATCACTATCACAAATATCAGCAAGCAGATATCACTGTCCAATATAGCAGTAATAGACATCAGAGTCCAAAATTTCATGATACAGACACCAAAATCACAGACATCATGAATTAGAAACAACCATCACAAATCGCCAGATTGAGAAATCACTGTCACAAATATCAGCAATCAGATATCTCCATCTCAATCATCAGGAACCAGATAAACCTTTCCAATCATCAGGAGTCAAACGTCGCTGTCCCAAATATCAGGAAGCAGTCATCACTGCCACAAGTGTCAGGAATCTGTACTCCCTGTCCCATACAACAGAAATCTGGCAAAATTGTCTCAGATATGAGGAATCAATCAACCATATCCCAAATATCAGAAATCACTCAAAACTGCCTCAAATATCAGGAGTCAGCTACCACTGGCACAATAATCAGGAATCAGACATGACTGTCAAAAATATCAGGATTGAGATATCACTAATGCAGATATCTGTATTCAGTCATCACTGTTAAAATTATCAGGAATCAGATATCACTGTTCCAATCATCATTAATCAAATAAATCATTCCAATCATCTGGAATCAGACGTCACTGTCCCAAATATCAGGAAGCAGACATCACTGTCACATGTGTCAGGAATCAGAACTCACTATCCCATACAACAGGAGTATGGAAAAACAGTCTCAAATATAAGGAATCAGGAAACACTGGCTGAAATATCAGAAATCAGACACCCACTGTCCCAAACATCAGGAATCAGACATCACTGTAACAAGCGTCAAGAATCGGAATTATCATTCGCAAACAACAGGAGATAGGCAAACATGTTCAAAACATCAGGAATTTGCCACAAGTGTCCCTACTATCATAAATTATATATTGCTGTCCCAAATATAAGGAATCAGACATCACTGTCAACTGTGTCAGGAATCTGACCTCACAATCCCATACAACAGGAATTTGGCAAAACAGTTCAAACATCAGGAATTTGCCACAAGTGACTCTACCATCATAAATTTGATATTGCTGTCCCAAATATCAGGAATCACTCAAAACTGCCGCAATTATCAGGAGTCAGCTACCACGGGCACAATTAAGAGAAATCTGACATGACTGCCAAAAAGAAAAGGATTGAGATATCACTGATGCAATTATGAGGAATCAGACAAAACCACCACATATATCAGGAATCAGACTTCACTCTCACATCTGTCAGGAGTCAGAAATCAATGTCCCAAACAACAGAAATCAGCAATTCTGCACCAAATATTAGGAATTATACAACATTTCCCAAAATATCAGTAATCAGACACCACTGTCACAAATAACCGCATTCAGCCATCACTGTTGCAAAGATCAGGAATCAGACATCACAGATCAAATCATCAGGACTCAGTCAAAACTTCCCAATCGTCCACAATGAGACGTCACTCTCACAAATATCATGTATCAGGCACCACCATTCCAAATATCCAGATTCAGACATCACTGTCGCAAACATCAGGAATCAGATATCACTGTACCAATCATCAGTAATCAAGGAAATCTTTACAATCATCAGGAATCAGACGTCACTGTCCCAAATATCATTAAGCAGATATCACTGTCACATGTGTCAGGAATCTGAACTCACTGTTCCATACAACAGGAATCCGGCAAAATTGTCTCAAATATGAGGAATGACGCAACACTGGATGAAATATCAGTAATCAGACATTGCTGTCACAAGTGTTGCGAATCAGAATTCTCTGTCCCAAAACAAAGGAAACAAGAAAAATTGTTCCAAACATCAGGAATGTGACAGACGTGTCCCAAGTACATTAAATCAGACATCACATTTCCAATTAACAGAAACCACACAAAACTGCCTCAAATATCAAGACTCAGCTACCACTGGCACAGTTCTCAGGAATCAGACATGACTGTCAAAAAGACCAGTATTCAGATATCACTGATGCAAATATCAGGAATCAGATACCACTGTCCAAATATCATGAATGAGACATCAATGTCACAAGTGTCAGGAATCATAATTTACTGTCCCAAACTAGAGCAATCAGGCAAAAGTGTTCCAAACATCAGGAATCTACCACAAATGTCCTGAATATCATAAACCAGACAACATTGTCCCAAAGACTAGGATTGAGAAATCTCTGCTGCAGATATCGGGAATAAGACATCACTATCACAAATATCAGCACGCAGATATCACTGTCCAATATAGCAGTAATAGACATCAGAGTCCAAAATTTCATGATACAGACACCAAAATCACAGACATCATGAATTAGACACAACCATCACAAATCGCCAGATTGAGAAATCACTGTCGCAAATATCAGCAATCAGATATCTCCATCTCAATCATCAGGAACCAGATAAACCTTTCCAATCATCAGGAGTCAAACGTCGCTGTCCCAAATATCAGGAAGCAGTCATCACTGCCACAAGTGTCAGGAATCTGTACTCCCTGTCCCATACAACAGAAATCTGGCAAAATTGTCTCAGATATGAGGAATCAATCAACCATATCCCAAATATCAGAAATCACTCAAAACTGCCTCAAATATCAGGAGTCAGCTACCACTGGCACAATAATCAGGAATCAGACATGACTGTCAAAAATATCTGGATTGAGATATCACTAATGCAAATATCTGTATTCAGTCATCACTGTTAAAATTATCAGGAATCAGATATCACTGTTCCAATCATCATTAATCAAATAAATCATTCCAATCATCTGGAATCAGACGTCACTGTCCCAAATATCAGGAAGCAGACATCACTGTCACATGTGTCAGGAATCAGAACTCACTATCCCATACAACAGGAGTATGGAAAAACAGTCTCAAATATAAGGAATCAGGAAACGCTGGCTGAAATATCAGTAATCAGACACCCACTGTCCCAAACATCCTGAATCAGACATCACTGTAACAAGCGTCAAGAATCGGAATTATCATTCGCAAACAACAGGAGATAGGCAAACATGTTCAAAACATCAGGAATTTGCCACAAGTGTCCCTACTATCATAAATTATATATTGCTGTCCCAAATATAAGGAATCAGACATCACTGTCAACTGTGTCAGGAATCTGACCTCACAATCCCATACAACAGGAATTTGGCAAAACTGTTCAAACATCAGGAATTTGCCACAAGTGACTCTACCATCATAAATTTGATATTGCTGTCCCAAATATCAGGAATCACTCAAAACTGCCGCAATTATCAGGAGTCAGCTACCACGGGCACAATTAAGAGAAATCTGACATGACTGCCAAAAAGAAAAGGATTGAGATATCACTGATGCAATTATGAGGAATCAGACAAAACCACCACATATCAGGAATCAGACTTCACTCTCACATCTGTCAGGAGTCAGAAATCAATGTCACAAACAACAGAAATCAGCAATTCTGCACCAAATATTAGGAATTATAAAACATTTCCCAAAATATCAGTAATCAGACACCACTGTTCCAAATAACCGCATTCAGCCATCACTGTCGCAAAGATCAGGAATCAGACATCACAGATCAAATCATCAGGACTCAGTCAAAACTTCCCAATCGTCTACAATGAGACGTCATTCTCACAAATATCATGTATCAGGCACCACCATTCCAAATATCCGGATTCAGACATCACTGTCGCAAACATCAGCAATCAGATATCACTGTACCAATCATCAGTAATCAAGGAAATCTTTACAATCATCAGGAATCAGACGTCACTGTCCCAAATATCATTAAGCAGATATCACTGTCACATGTGTCAGGAATCTGAACTCACTGTTCCATACAACAGGAATCCGGCAAAATTGTCTCAAATATGAGGAATGACGCAACACTGGATGAAATATCAGTAATCAGACATTGCTGTCACAAGTGTTGCGAATCAGAATTCTCTGTCCCAAAACAAAGGAAACAAGAAAAATTGTTCCAAACATCAGGAATGTGACAGACGTGTCCCAAGTACATTAAATCAGACATCACATTTCCAATTAACAGAAACCACACAAAACTGCCTCAAATATCAAGACTCAGCTACCACTGGCACAGTTCTCAGGAATCAGACATGACTGTCAAAAAGACCAGTATTCAGATATCACTGATGCAAATATCAGGAATCAGATACCACTGTCCAAATATCATGAATGAGACATCAATGTCACAAGTGTCAGGAATCATAATTTACTGTCCCAAACTAGAGCAATCAGGCAAAACTGTTCCAAACATCAGGAATCTACCACAAATGTCCTGAATATCATAAACCAGACAACATTGTCCCAAAGACTAGGATTGAGAAATCTCTGCTGCAGATATCGGGAATAAGACATCACTATCACAAATATCAGCAAGCAGATATCACTGTCCAATATAGCAGTAATAGACATCAGAGTCCAAAATTTCATGATACAGACACCAAAATCACAGACATCATGAATTAGACACAACCATCACAAATCGCCAGATTGAGAAATCACTGTCGCAAATATCATCAATCAGATATCTCCATCTCAATCATCAGGAACCAGATAAACCTTTCCAATCATCAGGAGTCAAACGTCGCTGTCCCAAATATCAGGAAGCAGTCATCACTGCCACAAGTGTCAGGAATCTGTACTCCCTGTCCCATACAACAGAAATCTGGCAAAATTGTCTCAGATATGAGGAATCAATCAACCATATCCCAAATATCAGAAATCACTCAAAACTGCCTCAAATATCAGGAGTCAGCTACCACTGGCACAATAATCAGGAATCAGACATGACTGTCAAAAATATCAGGATTGAGATATCACTAATGCAAATATCTGTATTCAGTCATCACTGTTAAAATTATCAGGAATCAGATATCACTGTTCCAATCATCATTAATCAAATAAATCATTCCAATCATCTGGAATCAGATGTCACTGTCCCAAATATCAGGAAGCAGACATCACTGTCACATGTGTCAGGAATCAGAACTCACTATCCCATACAACAGGAGTATGGAAAAACAGTCTCAAATATAAGGAATCAGGAAACGCTGGCTGAAATATCAGTAATCAGACACCCACTGTCCCAAACATCCTGAATCAGACATCACTGTAACAAGCGTCAAGAATCGGAATTATCATTCGCAAACAACAGGAGATAGGCAAACATGTTCAAAACATCAGGAATTTGCCACAAGTGTCCCTACTATCATAAATTATATATTGCTGTCCCAAATATAAGGAATCAGACATCACTGTCAACTGTGTCAGGAATCTGACCTCACAATCCCATACAACAGGAATTTGGCAAAACTGTTCAAACATCAGGAATTTGCCACAAGTGACTCTACCATCATAAATTTGATATTGCTGTCCCAAATATCAGGAATCACTCAAAACTGCCGCAATTATCAGGAGTCAGCTACCACGGGCACAATTAAGAGAAATCTGACATGACTGCCAAAAAGAAAAGGATTGAGATATCACTGATGCAATTATGAGGAATCAGACAAAACCACCACATATCAGGAATCAGACTTCACTCTCACATCTGTCAGGAGTCAGAAATCAATGTCACAAACAACAGAAATCAGCAATTCTGCACCAAATATTAGGAATTATAAAACATTTCCCAAAATATCAGTAATCAGACACCACTGTTCCAAATAACCGCATTCAGCCATCACTGTCGCAAAGATCAGGAATCAGACATCACAGATCAAATCATCAGGACTCAGTCAAAACTTCCCAATCGTCTACAATGAGACGTCATTCTCACAAATATCATGTATCAGGCACCACCATTCCAAATATCCGGATTCAGACATCACTGTCGCAAACATCAGCAATCAGATATCACTGTACCAATCATCAGTAATCAAGGAAATCTTTACAATCATCAGGAATCAGACGTCACTGTCCCAAATATCATTAAGCAGATATCACTGTCACATGTGTCAGGAATCTGAACTCACTGTTCCATACAACAGGAATCCGGCAAAATTGTCTCAAATATGAGGAATGACGCAACACTGGATGAAATATCAGTAATCAGACATTGCTGTCACAAGTGTTGCGAATCAGAATTCTCTGTCCCAAAACAAAGGAAACAAGAAAAATTGTTCCAAACATCAGGAATGTGACAGACGTGTCCCAAGTACATTAAATCAGACATCACATTTCCAATTAACAGAAACCACACAAAACTGCCTCAAATATCAAGACTCAGCTACCACTGGCACAGTTCTCAGGAATCAGACATGACTGTCAAAAAGACCAGTATTCAGATATCACTGATGCAAATATCAGGAATCAGATACCACTGTCCAAATATCATGAATGAGACATCAATGTCACAAGTGTCAGGAATCATAATTTACTGTCCCAAACTAGAGCAATCAGGCAAAAGTGTTCCAAACATCAGGAATCTACCACAAATGTCCTGAATATCATAAACCAGACAACATTGTCCCAAAGACTAGGATTGAGAAATCTCTGCTGCAGATATCGGGAATAAGACATCACTATCACAAATATCAGCACGCAGATATCACTGTCCAATATAGCAGTAATAGACATCAGAGTCCAAAATTTCATGATACAGACACCAAAATCACAGACATCATGAATTAGACACAACCATCACAAATCGCCAGATTGAGAAATCACTGTCGCAAATATCAGCAATCAGATATCTCCATCTCAATCATCAGGAACCAGATAAACCTTTCCAATCATCAGGAGTCAAACGTCGCTGTCCCAAATATCAGGAAGCAGTCATCACTGCCACAAGTGTCAGGAATCTGTACTCCCTGTCCCATACAACAGAAATCTGGCAAAATTGTCTCAGATATGAGGAATCAATCAACCATATCCCAAATATCAGAAATCACTCAAAACTGCCTCAAATATCAGGAGTCAGCTACCACTGGCACAATAATCAGGAATCAGACATGACTGTCAAAAATATCAGGATTGAGATATCACTAATGCAAATATCTGTATTCAGTCATCACTGTTAAAATTATCAGGAATCAGATATCACTGTTCCAATCATCATTAATCAAATAAATCATTCCAATCATCTGGAATCAGACGTCACTGTCCCAAATATCAGGAAGCAGACATCACTGTCACATGTGTCAGGAATCAGAACTCACTATCCCATACAACAGGAGTATGGAAAAACAGTCTCAAATATAAGGAATCAGGAAACGCTGGCTGAAATATCAGTAATCAGACACCCACTGTCCCAGACATCCTGAATCAGACATCACTGTAACAAGCGTCAAGAATCGGAATTATCATTCGCAAACAACAGGAGATAGGCAAACATGTTCAAAACATCAGGAATTTGCCACAAGTGTCCCTACTATCATAAATTATATATTGCTGTCCCAAATATAAGGAATCAGACATCACTGTCAACTGTGTCAGGAATCTGACCTCACAATCCCATACAACAGGAATTTGGCAAAACAGTTCAAACATCAGGAATTTGCCACAAGTGACTCTACCATCATAAATTTGATATTGCTGTCCCAAATATCAGGAATCACTCAAAACTGCCGCAATTATCAGGAGTCAGCTACCACGGGCACAATTAAGAGAAATCTGACATGACTGCCAAAAAGAAAAGGATTGAGATATCACTGATGCAATTATGAGGAATCAGACAAAACCACCACATATCAGGAATCAGACTTCACTCTCACATCTGTCAGGAGTCAGAAATCAATGTCCCAAACAACAGAAATCAGCAATTCTGCACCAAATATTAGGAATTATAAAACATTTCCCAAAATATCAGTAATCAGACACCACTGTTCCAAATAACCGCATTCAGCCATCACTGTCGCAAAGATCAGGAATCAGACATCACAGATCAAATCATCAGGACTCAGTCAAAACTTCCCAATCGTCTACAATGAGACGTCATTCTCACAAATATCATGTATCAGGCACCACCATTCCAAATATCCGGATTCAGACATCACTGTCGCAAACATCAGCAATCAGATATCACTGTACCAATCATCAGTAATCAAGGAAATCTTTACAATCATCAGGAATCAGACGTCACTGTCCCAAATATCATTAAGCAGATATCACTGTCACATGTGTCAGGAATCTGAACTCACTGTTCCATACAACAGGAATCCGGCAAAATTGTCTCAAATATGAGGAATGACGCAACACTGGATGAAATATCAGTAATCAGACATTGCTGTCACAAGTGTTGCGAATCAGAATTCTCTGTCCCAAAACAAAGGAAACAAGAAAAATTGTTCCAAACATCAGGAATGTGACAGACGTGTCCCAAGTACATTAAATCAGACATCACATTTCCAATTAACAGAAACCACACAAAACTGCCTCAAATATCAAGACTCAGCTACCACTGGCACAGTTCTCAGGAATCAGACATGACTGTCAAAAAGACCAGTATTCAGATATCACTGATGCAAATATCAGGAATCAGATACCACTGTCCAAATATCATGAATGAGACATCAATGTCACAAGTGTCAGGAATCATAATTTACTGTCCCAAACTAGAGCAATCAGGCAAAACTGTTCCAAACATCAGGAATCTACCACAAATGTCCTGAATATCATAACCAGACAACATTGTCCCAAAGACCAGGATTGAGAAATCTCTGCTGCAGATATCAGGAATAAGACATCACTATCACAAATATCAGCAAGCAGATATCACTGTCCAATATAGCAGTAATAGACATCAGAGTCCAAAATTTCATGATACAGACACCAAAATCACAGACATCATGAATTAGACACAACCATCACAAATCGCCAGATTGAGAAATCACTGTCACAAATATCAGCAATCAGATATCTCCATCTCAATCATCAGGAACCAGATAAACCTTTCCAATCATCAGGAGTCAAACGTCGCTGTCCCAAATATCAGGAAGCAGTCATCACTGCCACAAGTGTCAGGAATCTGTACTCCCTGTCCCATACAACAGAAATCTGGCAAAATTGTCTCAGATATGAGGAATCAATCAACCATATCCCAAATATCAGAAATCACTCAAAACTGCCTCAAATATCAGGAGTCAGCTACCACTGGCACAATAATCAGGAATCAGACATGACTGTCAAAAATATCAGGATTGAGATATCACTAATGCAAATATCTGTATTCAGTCATCACTGTTAAAATTATCAGGAATCAGATATCACTGTTCCAATCATCATTAATCAAATAAATCATTCCAATCATCTGGAATCAGACGTCACTGTCCCAAATATCAGGAAGCAGACATCACTGTCACATGTGTCAGGAATCAGAACTCACTATCCCATACAACAGGAGTATGGAAAAACAGTCTCAAATATAAGGAATCAGGAAACACTGGCTGAAATATCAGTAATCAGACACCCACTGTCCCAAACATCCTGAATCAGACATCACTGTAACAAGCGTCAAGAATCGGAATTATCATTCGCAAACAACAGGAGATAGGCAAACATGTTCAAAACATCAGGAATTTGCCACAAGTGTCCCTACTATCATAAATTATATATTGCTGTCCCAAATATAAGGAATCAGACATCACTGTCAACTGTGTCAGGAATCTGACCTCACAATCCCATACAACAGGAATTTGGCAAAACAGTTCAAACATCAGGAATTTGCCACAAGTGACTCTACCATCATAAATTTGATATTGCTGTCCCAAATATCAGGAATCACTCAAAACTGCCGCAATTATCAGGAGTCAGCTACCACGGGCACAATTAAGAGAAATCTGACATGACTGCCAAAAAGAAAAGGATTGAGATATCACTGATGCAATTATGAGGAATCAGACAAAACCACCACATATCAGGAATCAGACTTCACTCTCACATCTGTCAGGAGTCAGAAATCAATGTCCCAAACAACAGAAATCAGCAATTCTGCACCAAATATTAGGAATTATAAAACATTTCCCAAAATATCAGTAATCAGACACCACTGTTCCAAATAAACGCATTCAGCCATCACTGTCGCAAAGATCAGGAATCAGACATCACAGATCAAATCATCAGGACTCAGTCAAAACTTCCCAATCGTCTACAATGAGACGTCATTCTCACAAATATCATGTATCAGGCACCACCATTCCAAATATCCGGATTCAGACATCACTGTTGCAAATATCAGCAATCAGATATCACTGTACCAATCATCAGTAATCAAGGAAATCTTTACAATCATCAGGAATCAGACGTCACTGTCCCAAATATCATTAAGCAGATATCACTGTCACATGTGTCAGGAATCTGAACTCACTGTTCCATACAACAGGAATCCGGCAAAATTGTCTCAAATATGAGGAATGACGCAACACTGGATGAAATATCAGTAATCAGACATTGCTGTCACAAGTGTTGCGAATCAGAATTCTCTGTCCCAAAACAAAGGAAACAAGAAAAATTGTTCCAAACATCAGGAACGTGACAGACGTGTCCCAAGTACATTAAATCAGACATCACATTTCCAATTAACAGAAACCACACAAAACTGCCTCAAATATCAAGACTCAGCTACCACTGGCACAGTTCTCAGGAATCAGACATGACTGTCAAAAAGACCAGTATTCAGATATCACTGATGCAAATATCAGGAATCAGATACCACTGTCCAAATATCATGAATGAGACATCAATGTCACAAGTGTCAGGAATCATAATTTACTGTCCCAAACTAGAGCAATCAGGCAAAACTGTTCCAAACATCAGGAATCTACCACAAATGTCCTGAATATCATAACCAGACAACATTGTCCCAAAGACCAGGATTGAGAAATCTCTGCTGCAGATATCAGGAATAAGACATCACTATCACAAATATCAGCAAGCAGATATCACTGTCCAATATAGCAGTAATAGACATCAGAGTCCAAAATTTCATGATACAGACACCAAAATCACAGACATCATGAATTAGACACAACCATCACAAATCGCCAGATTGAGAAATCACTGTCACAAATATCAGCAATCAGATATCTCCATCTCAATCATCAGGAACCAGATAAACCTTTCCAATCATCAGGAGTCAAACGTCGCTGTCCCAAATATCAGGAAGCAGTCATCACTGCCACAAGTGTCAGGAATCTGTACTCCCTGTCCCATACAACAGAAATCTGGCAAAATTGTCTCAGATATGAGGAATCAATCAACCATATCCCAAATATCAGAAATCACTCAAAACTGCCTCAAATATCAGGAGTCAGCTACCACTGGCACAATAATCAGGAATCAGACATGACTATCAAAAATATCAGGATTGAGATATCACTAATGCAAATATCTGTATTCAGTCATCACTGTTAAAATTATCAGGAATCAGATATCACTGTTCCAATCATCATTAATCAAATAAATCATTCCAATCATCTGGAATCAGACGTCACTGTCCCAAATATCAGGAAGCAGACATCACTGTCACATGTGTCAGGAATCAGAACTCACTATCCCATACAACAGGAGTATGGAAAAACAGTCTCAAATATAAGGAATCAGGAAACACTGGCTGAAATATCAGTAATCAGACACCCACTGTCCCAAACATCAGGAATCAGACATCACTGTAACAAGCGTCAAGAATCGGAATTATCATTCGCAAACAACAGGAGATAGGCAAACATGTTCAAAACATCAGGAATTTGCCACAAGTGTCCCTACTATCATAAATTATATATTGCTGTCCCAAATATAAGGAATCAGACATCACTGTCAACTGTGTCAGGAATCTGACCTCACAATCCCATACAACAGGAATTTGGCAAAACAGTTCAAACATCAGGAATTTGCCACAAGTGACTCTACCATCATAAATTTGATATTGCTGTCCCAAATATCAGGAATCACTCAAAACTGCCGCAATTATCAGGAGTCAGCTACCACGGGCACAATTAAGAGAAATCTGACATGACTGCCAAAAAGAAAAGGATTGAGATATCACTGATGCAATTATGAGGAATCAGACAAAACCACCACATATATCAGGAATCAGACTTCACTCTCACATCCGTCAGGAGTCAGAAATCAATGTCCCAAACAACAGAAATCAGCAATTCTGCACCAAATATTAGGAATTATACAACATTTCCCAAAATATCAGTAATCAGACACCACTGTCACAAATAACCGCATTCAGCCATCACTGTCGCAAAGATCAGGAATCAGACATCACAGATCAAATCATCAGGACTCAGTCAAAACTTCCCAATCGTCTACAATGAGACGTCACTCTCACAAATATCATGTATCAGGCACCACCATTCCAAATATCCGGATTCAGACATCACTGTCGCAAACATCAGCAATCAGATATCACTGTACCAATCATCAGTAATCAAGGAAATCTTTACAATCATCAGGAATCAGACGTCACTGTCCCAAATATCATTAAGCAGATATCACTGTCACATGTGTCAGGAATCTGAACTCACTGTTCCATACAACAGGAATCCGGCAAAATTGTCTCAAATATGAGGAATGACGCAACACTGGATGAAATATCAGTAATCAGACATTGCTGTCACAAGTGTTGCGAATCAGAATTCTCTGTCCCAAAACAAAGGAAACAAGAAAAATTGTTCCAAACATCAGGAATGTGACACACGTGTCCCAAGTACATTAAATCAGACATCACATTTCCAATGAACAGAAACCACACAAAACTGCCTCAAATATCAAGACACAGCTACCACTGGCACAGTTCTCAGGAATCAGACATGACTGTCAAAAAGACCAGTATTCAGATATCACTGATGCAAATATCAGGAATCAGATACCACTGTCCAAATATCATGAATGAGACATCAATGTCACAAGTGTCAGGAATCATAATTTACTGTCCCAAACTAGAGCAATCAGGCAAAACTGTTCCAAACATCAGGAATCTACCACAAATGTCCTGAATATCATAAACCAGACAACATTGTCCCAAAGACCAGGATTGAGAAATCTCTGCTGCAGATATCAGGAATAAGACATCACTATCACAAATATCAGCAAGCAGATATCACTGTCCAATATAGCAGTAATAGACATCAGAGTCCAAAATTTCATGATACAGACACCAAAATCACAGACATCATGAATTAGACACAACCATCACAAATCGCCAGATTGAGAAATCACTGTCACAAATATCAGCAATCAGATATCTCCATCTCAATCATCAGGAACCAGATAAACCTCTCCAATCATCAGGAGTCAAACGTCGCTGACCCAAATATCAGGAAGCAGTCATCACTGCCGCAAGTGTCAGGAATCTGTACTCCCTGTCCCATACAATAGAAACCTGCCAAATTGTCTCAGATATGAGGAATCAATCAACCATATCCCAAATATCAGAAATCACTCAAAACTGCCTCAAATATCAGGAGTCAGCTACCACTGGCACAATAATCAGGAATCAGACATGACTGTCAAAAATATCAGGATTGGGATATCACTAATGCAAATATCTGTATTCAGTCATCACTGTTAAAATTATCAGGAATCAGATATCACTGTTCCAATCATCCTTAATCAAATAAATCATTCCAATCATCTGGAATCAGACGTCACTGTCCCAAATATCATTAAGCAGATATCACTGTCACATGTGTCAGGAATCTGAACTCACTGTTCCATACAACAGGAATCCGGCAAAATTGTCTCAAATATGAGGAATGACGCAACACTGGATGAAATATCAGTCATCAGACATTGCTGTCACAAGTGTTGCGAATCAGAATTCTCTGTCCCAAAATAAAGGAAACAAGAAAAATTGTTCCAAACATCAGGAATGTGACAGACGTGTCCCAAGTACATTAAATCAGACATCACATTTCCAATTAACAGAAACCACACAAAACTGCCTCAAATATCAAGACTCAGCTACCACTGGCACAGTTCTCAGGAATCAGACATGACTGTCAAAAAGACCAGTATTCAGATATCACTGATGCAAATATCAGGAATCAGATACCACTGTCCAAATATCATGAATGAGACATCAATGTCACAAGTGTCAGGAATCATAATTTACTGTCCCAAACTAGAGCAATCAGGCAAAACTGTTCCAAACATCAGGAATCTACCACAAATGTCCTGAATATCATAAACCAGACAACATTGTCCCAAAGACCAGGATTGAGAAATCTCTGCTGCAGATATTGGGAATAAGACATCACTATCACAAATATCAGCAAGCAGATATCACTGTCCAATATAGCAGTAATAGACATCAGAGTCCAAAATTTCATGATACAGACACCAAAATCACAGACATCATGAATTAGACACAACCATCACAAATCGCCAGATTGAGAAATCATTGTCGCAAATATCAGCAATCAGATATCTCCATCTCAATCATCAGGAACCAGATAAACCTTTCCAATCATCAGGAGTCAAACGTCGCTGTCCCAAATATCAGGAAGCAGTCATCACTGCCACAAGTGTCAGGAATCTGTACTCCCTGTCCCATACAACAGAAATCTGGCAAAATTGTCTCAGATATGAGGAATCAATCAACCATATCCCAAATATCAGAAATCACTCAAAACTGCCTCAAATATCAGGAGTCAGCTACCACTGGCACAATAATCAGGAATCAGACATGACTGTCAAAAATATCAGGATTGAGATATCACTAATGCAAATATCTGTATTCAGTCATCACTGTTAAAATTATCAGGAATCAGATATCACTGTTCCAATCATCATTAATCAAATAAATCATTCCAATCATCTGGAATCAGACGTCACTGTCCCAAATATCAGGAAGCAGACATCACTGTCACATGTGTCAGGAATCAGAACTCACTATCCCATACAACAGGAGTATGGAAAAACAGTCACAAATATAAGGAATCAGGAAACGCTGGCTGAAATATCAGTAATCAGACACCCACTGTCCCAAACATCCTGAATCAGACATCACTGTAACAAGCGTCAAGAATCGGAATTATCATTCGCAAACAACAGGAGATAGGCAAACATGTTCAAAACATCAGGAATTTGCCACAAGTGTCCCTACTATCATAAATTATATATTGCTGTCCCAAATATAAGGAATCAGACATCACTGTCAACTGTGTCAGGAATCTGACCTCACAATCCCATACAACAGGAATTTGGCAAAACTGTTCAAACATCAGGAATTTGCCACAAGTGACTCTACCATCATAAATTTGATATTGCTGTCCCAAATATCAGGAATCACTCAAAACTGCCGCAATTATCAGGAGTCAGCTACCACGGGCACAATTAAGAGAAATCTGACATGACTGCCAAAAAGAAAAGGATTGAGATATCACTGATGCAATTATGAGGAATCAGACAAAACCACCACATATATCAGGAATCAGACTTCACTCTCACATCTGTCAGGAGTCAGAAATCAATGTCCCAAACAACAGAAATCAGCAATTCTGCACCAAATATTAGGAATTATACAACATTTCCCAAAATATCAGTAATCAGACACCACTGTCACAAATAACCGCATTCAGCCATCACTGTCGCAAAAATCAGGAATCAGACATCACAGATCAAATCATCAGGACTCAGTCAAAACTTCCCAATCGTCTACAATGAGACGTCACTCTCACAAATATCATGTATCAGGCACCACCATTCCAAATATCCAGATTCAGACATCACTGTCGCAAACATCAGGAATCAGATATCACTGTACCAATCATCAGTAATCAAGGAAATCTTTACAATCATCAGGAATCAGACGTCACTGTCCCAAATATCATTAAGCAGATATCACTGTCACATGTGTCAGGAATTTGAACTCACTGTTCCATACAACAGGAATCCGGCAAAATTGTCTCAAATATGAGGAATGACGCAACACTGGATGAAATATCAGTCATCAGACATTGCTGTCACAAGTGTTGCGAATCAGAATTCTCTGTCCCAAAACAAAGGAAACAAGAAAAATTGTTCCAAACATCAGGAATGTGACAGACGTGTCCCAAGTACATTAAATCAGACATCACATTTCCAATTAACAGAAACCACACAAAACTGCCTCAAATATCAAGACGCAGCTACCACTGGCACAGTTCTCAGGAATCAGACATGACTGTCAAAAAGACCAGTATTCAGATATCACTGATGCAAATATCAGGAATCAGATACCACTGTCCAAATATCATGAATGAGACATCAATGTCACAAGTGTCAGGAATCATAATTTACTGTCCCAAACTAGAGCAATCAGGCAAAACTGTTCCAAACATCAGGAATCTACCACAAATGTCCTGAATATCATAACCAGACAACATTGTCCCAAAGACCAGGATTGAGAAATCTCTGCTGCAGATATCAGGAATAAGACATCACTATCACAAATATCAGCAAGCAGATATCACTGTCCAATATAGCAGTAATAGACATCAGAGTCCAAAATTTCATGATACAGACACCAAAATCACAGACATCATGAATTAGACACAACCATCACAAATCGCCAGATTGAGAAATCACTGTCACAAATATCAGCAATCAGATATCTCCATCTCAATCATCAGGAACCAGATAAACCTTTCCAATCATCAGGAGTCAAACGTCGCTGTCCCAAATATCAGGAAGCAGTCATCACTGCCACAAGTGTCAGGAATCTGTACTCCCTGTCCCATACAACAGAAATCTGGCAAAATTGTCTCAGATATGAGGAATCAATCAACCATATCCCAAATATCAGAAATCACTCAAAACTGCCTCAAATATCAGGAGTCAGCTACCACTGGCACAATAATCAGGAATCAGACATGACTGTCAAAAATATCAGGATTGAGACATCACTAATGCAAATATCTGTATTCAGTCATCACTGTTAAAATTATCAGGAATCAGATATCACTGTTCCAATCATCATTAATCAAATAAATCATTCCAATCATCTGGAATCAGACGTCACTGTCCCAAATATCAGGAAGCAGACATCACTGTCACATGTGTCAGGAATCAGAACTCACTATCCCATACAACAGGAGTATGGAAAAACAGTCTCAAATATAAGGAATCAGGAAACACTGGCTGAAATATCAGTAATCAGACACCCACTGTCCCAAACATCAGGAATCAGACATCACTGTAACAAGCGTCAAGAATCAGAATTATCATTCGCACACAACAGGAGATAGGCAAACATGTTCAAAACATCAGGAATTTGCCACAAGTGTCCCTACTATCATAAATTATATATTGCTGTCCCAAATATAAGGAATTAGACATCACTGTCAACTGTGTCAGGAATCTGACCTCACAATCCCATACAACAGGAATTTGGCAAAACAGTTCAAACATCAGGAATTTGCCACAAGTGACTCTACCATCATAAATTTGATATTGCTGTCCCAAATATCAGGAATCACTCAAAACTGCCGCAATTATCAGGAGTCAGCTACCACGGGCACAATTAAGAGAAATCTGACATGACTGCCAAAAAGAAAAGGATTGAGATATCACTGATGCAATTATGAGGAATCAGACAAAACCACCACATATATCAGGAATCAGACTTCACTCTCACATCCGTCAGGAGTCAGAAATCAATGTCCCAAACAACAGAAATCAGCAATTCTGCACCAAATATTAGGAATTATACAACATTTCCCAAAATATCAGTAATCAGACACCACTGTTACAAATAACCGCATTCAGCCATCACTGTCGCAAAGATCAGGAATCAGACATCACAGATCAAATCATCAGGACTCAGTCAAAACTTCCCAATCGTCTACAATGAGACGTCACTCTCACAAATATCATGTATCAGGCACCACCATTCCAAATATCCGGATTCAGACATCACTGTCGCAAACATCAGCAATCAGATATCACTGTACCAATCATCAGTAATCAAGGAAATCTTTACAATCATCAGGAATCAGACGTCACTGTCCCAAATATTTGGAAGCAGATATCACTGTCACATGTGTCAGGAATCTGAACTCACTGTTCCATACAACAGGAATCCGGCAAAATTGTCTCAAATATGAGGAATGACGCAACACTGGATGAAATATCAGTCATCAGACATTGCTGTCACAAGTGTTGCGAATCAGAATTCTCTGTCCCAAAACAAAGGAAACAAGAAAAATTGTTCCAAACATCAGGAATGTGACAGACGTGTCCCAAGTACATTAAATCAGACATCACATTTCCAATTAACAGAAACCACACAAAACTGCCTCAAATATCAAGACTCAGCTACCACTGGCACAGTTCTCAGGAATCAGACATGACTGTCAAAAAGACCAGTATTCAGATATCACTGATGCAAATATCAGGAATCAGATACCACTGTCCAAATATCATGAATGAGACATCAATGTCACAAGTGTCAGGAATCATAATTTACTGTCCCAAACTAGAGCAATCAGGCAAAACTGTTCCAAACATCAGGAATCTACCACAAATGTCCTGAATATCATAAACCAGACAACATTGTCCCAAAGACCAGGATTGAGAAATCTCTGCTGCAGATATCAGGAATAAGACATCACTATCACAAATATCAGCAAGCAGATATCACTGTCCAATATAGCAGTAATAGACATCAGAGTCCAAAATTTCATGATACAGACACCAAAATCACAGACATCATGAATTAGACACAACCATCACAAATCGCCAGATTGAGAAATCACTGTCACAAATATCAGCAATCAGATATCTCCATCTCAATCATCAGGAACCAGATAAACCTCTCCAATCATCAGGAGTCAAACGTCGCTGTCCCAAATATCAGGAAGCAATCATCACTGCCGCAAGTGTCAGGAATCTGTACTCCCTGTCCCATACAATAGAAACCTGCAAAATTGTCTCAGATATGAGGAATCAATCAACCATATCCCAAATATCAGAAATCACTCAAAACTGCCTCAAATATCAGGAGTCAGCTACCACTGGCACAATAATCAGGAATCAGACATGACTGTCAAAAATATCTGGATTGAGATATCACTAATGCAAATATCTGTATTCAGTCATCACTGTTAAAATTATCAGGAATCAGATATCACTGTTCCAATCATCATTAATCAAATAAATCATTCCAATCATCTGGAATCAGACGTCACTGTCCCAAATATCAGGAAGCAGACATCACTGTCACATGTGTCAGGAATCAGAACTCACTATCCCATACAACAGGAATATGGAAAAACAGTCTCAAATATAAGGAATCAGGAAACACTGGCTGAAATATCAGTAATCAGACACCCACTGTCCCAAACATCAGGAATCAGACATCACTGTAACAAGCATCAAGAATCGGAATTATCATTCGCAAACAACAGGAGATAGGCAAACATGTTCAAAACATCAGGAATTTGCCACAAGTGTCCCTACTATCATAAATTATATATTGCTGTCCCAAATATAAGGAATTAGACATCACTGTCAACTGTGTCAGGAATCTGACCTCACAATCCCATACAACAGGAATTTGGCAAAACAGTTCAAACATCAGGAATTTGCCACAAGTGACTCTACCATCATAAATTTGATATTGCTGTCCCAAATATCAGGAATCACTCAAAACTGCCGCAATTATCAGGAGTCAGCTACCACGGGCACAATTAAGAGAAATCTGACATGACTGCCAAAAAGAAAAGGATTGAGATATCACTGATGCAATTATGAGGAATCAGACAAAACCACCACATATATCAGGAATCAGACTTCACTCTCACATCTGTCAGGAGTCAGAAATCAATGTCCCAAACAACAGAAATCAGCAATTCTGCACCAAATATTAGGAATTATACAACATTTCCCAAAATATCAGTAATCAGACACCACTGTCACAAATAACCGCATTCAGCCATCACTGTCGCAAAGATCAGGAATCAGACATCACAGATCAAATCATCAGGACTCAGTCAAAACTTCCCAATCGTCTACAATGAGACGTCACTCTCACAAATATCATGTATCAGGCACCACCATTCCAAATATCGGGATTCAGACATCACTGTCGCAAACATCAGCAATCAGATATCACTGTACCAATCATCAGTAATCAAGGAAATCTTTACAATCATCAGGAATCAGACGTCACTGTCCCAAATATTTGGAAGCAGATATCACTGTCACATGTGTCAGGAATCTGAACTCACTGTTCCATACAACAGGAATCCGGCAAAATTGTCTCAAATATGAGGAATGACGCAACACTGGATGAAATATCAGTAATCAGACATTGCTGTCACAAGTGTTGCGAATCAGAATTCTCTGTCCCAAAACAAAGGAAACAAGAAAAATTGTTCCAAACATCAGGAATGTGACAGACGTGTCCCAAGTACATTAAATCAGACATCACATTTCCAATTAACAGAAACCACACAAAACTGCCTCAAATATCAAGACTCAGCTAACAGTGGCACAGTTCTCAGGAATCAGACATGACTGTCAAAAAGACCAGTATTCAGATATCACTGATGCAAATATCAGGAATCAGATACCACTGTCCAAATATCATGAATGAGACATCAATGTCACAAGTGTCAGGAATCATAATTTACTGTCCCAAACTAGAGCAATCAGGCAAAACTGTTCCAAACATCAGGAATCTACCACAAATGTCCTGAATATCATAAACCAGACAACATTGTCCCAAAGACCAGGATTGAGAAATCTCTGCTGCAGATATCAGGAATAAGACATCACTATCACAAATATCAGCAAGCAGATATCACTGTCCAATATAGCAGTAATAGACATCAGAGTCCAAAATTTCATGATACAGACACCAAAATCACAGACATCATGAATTAGACACAACCATCACAAATCGCCAGATTGAGAAATCACTGTCACAAATATCAGCAATCAGATATCTCCATCTCAATCATCAGGAACCAGATAAACCTCTCCAATCATCAGGAGTCAAACGTCGCTGTCCCAAATATCAGGAAGCAATCATCACTGCCGCAAGTGTCAGGAATCTGTACTCCCTGTCCCATACAATAGAAACCTGCAAAATTGTCTCAGATATGAGGAATCAATCAACCATATCCCAAATATCAGAAATCACTCAAAACTGCCTCAAATATCAGGAGTCAGCTACCACTGGCACAATAATCAGGAATCAGACATGACTGTCAAAAATATCAGGATTGGGATATCACTAATGCAAATATCTGTATTCAGTCATCACTGTTAAAATTATCAGGAATCAGATATCACTGTTCCAATCATCATTAATCAAATAAATCATTCCAATCATCCGGAATCAGACGTCACTGTCCCTAATATCAGGAAGCACACATCACTGTCACATGTGTCAGGAATCAGAACTCACTATCCCATACAACAGGAGTATGGAAAAACAGTCTCAAATATAAGGAATCAGGAAACACTGGCTGAAATATCAGTAATCAGACACCCACTGTCCCAAGCATCAGGAATCAGACATCACTGTAACAAGCGTCAAGAATCAGAATTATCTGTCGCAAACAACAGGAGATAGGCAAACATGTTCAAAACATCAGGAATTTGCCACAAGTGTCCCTACTATCATAAATTATATATTGCTGTCCCAAATATAAGGAATCAGACATCACTGTCAACTGTGTCAGGAATCTGACCTCACAATCCCATACAACAGGAATTTGGCAAAACTGTTCAAACATCAGGAATTTGCCACAAGTGACTCTACCATCATAAATTTGATATTGCTGTCCCAAATATCAGGAATCACTCAAAACTGCCGCAATTATCAGGAGTCAGCTACCACGGGCACAATTAAGAGAAATCTGACATGACTGCCAAAAAGAAAAGGATTGAGATATCACTGATGCAATTATGAGGAATCAGACAAAACCACCACATATCAGGAATCAGACTTCACTCTCACATCTGTCAGGAGTCAGAAATCAATGTCCCAAACAACAGAAATCAGCACTTCTGCACCAAATATTAGGAATTATAAAACATTTCCCAAAATATCAGTAATCAGACACCACTGTTCCAAATAACCGCATTCAGCCATCACTGTCGCAAAGATCAGGAATCAGACATCACAGGTCAAATCATCAGGACTCAGTCAAAACTTCCCAATCGTCTACAATGAGACGTCACTCTCACAAATATCATGTATCAGGCACCACCATTCCAAATATCCGGATTCAGACATCACTGTCGCAAACATCAGGAATCAGATATCACTGTACCAATCATCAGTAATCAAGGAAATCTTTACAATCATCAGGAATCAGACGTCACTGTCCCAAATATCATTAAGCAGATATCACTGTCACATGTGTCAGGAATCTGAACTCACTGTTCCATACAACAGGAATCCGGCAAAATTGTCTCAAATATGAGGAATGACGCAACACTGGATGAAATATCAGTAATCAGACATTGCTGTCACAAGTGTTGCGAATCAGAATTCTCTGTCCCAAAACAAAGGAAACAAGAAAAATTGTTCCAAACATCAGGAATGTGACAGACGTGTCCCAAGTACATTAAATCAGACATCACATTTCCAATTAACAGAAACCACACAAAACTGCCTCAAATATCAAGACTCAGCTACCACTGGCACAGTTCTCAGGAATCAGACATGACTGTCAAAAAGACCAGTATTCAGATATCACTGATGCAAATATCAGGAATCAGATACCACTGTCCAAATATCATGAATGAGACATCAATGTCACAAGTGTCAGGAATCATAATTTACTGTCCCAAACTAGAGCAATCAGGCAAAACTGTTCCAAACATCAGGAATCTACCACAAATGTCCTGAATATCATAAACCAGACAACATTGTCCCAAAGACCAGGATTGAGAAATCTCTGCTGCAGATATCGGGAATAAGACATCACTATCACAAATATCAGCAAGCAGATATCACTGTCCAATATAGCAGTAATAGACATCAGAGTCCAAAATTTCATGATACAGACACCAAAATCACAGACATCATGAATTAGACACAACCATCACAAATCGCCAGATTGAGAAATCATTGTCGCAAATATCAGCAATCAGATATCTCCATCTCAATCATCAGGAACCAGATAAACCTTTCCAATCATCAGGAGTCAAACGTCGCTGTCCCAAATATCAGGAAGCAGTCATCACTGCCACAAGTGTCAGGAATCTGTACTCCCTGTCCCATACAACAGAAATCTGGCAAAATTGTCTCAGATATGAGGAATCAATCAACCATATCCCAAATATCAGAAATCACTCAAAACTGCCTCAAATATCAGGAGTCAGCTACCACTGGCACAATAATCAGGAATCAGACATGACTGTCAAAAATATCAGGATTGAGATATCACTAATGCAAATATCTGTATTCAGTCATCACTGTTAAAATTATCAGGAATCAGATATCACTGTTCCAATCATCATTAATCAAATAAATCATTCCAATCATCTGGAATCAGACGTCACTGTCCCAAATATCAGGAAGCAGACATCACTGTCACATGTGTCAGGAATCAGAACTCACTATCCCATACAACAGGAGTATGGAAAAACAGTCTCAAATATAAGGAATCAGGAAACGCTGGCTGAAATATCAGTAATCAGACACCCACTGTCCCAAACATCAGGAATCAGACATCACTGTAACAAGCATCAAGAATCGGAATTATCATTCGCAAACAACAGGAGATAGGCAAACATGTTCAAAACATCAGGAATTTGCCACAAGTGTCCCTACTATCATAAATTATATATTGCTGTCCCAAATATAAGGAATCAGACATCACTGTCAACTGTGTCAGGAATCTGACCTCACAATCCCATACAACAGGAATTTGGCAAAACAGTTCAAACATCAGGAATTTGCCACAAGTGACTCTACCATCATAAATTTGATATTGCTGTCCCAAATATCAGGAATCACTCAAAACTGCCGCAATTATCAGGAGTCAGCTACCACGGGCACAATTAAGAGAAATCTGACATGACTGCCAAAAAGAAAAGGATTGAGATATCACTGATGCAATTATGAGGAATCAGACAAAACCACCACATATATCAGGAATCAGACTTCACTCTCACATCCGTCAGGAGTCAGAAATCAATGTCCCAAACAACAGAAATCAGGCAATTCTGCACCAAATATTAGGAATTATACAACATTTCCCAAAATATCAGTAATCAGACACCACTGTCACAAATAACCGCATTCAGCCATCACTGTTGCAAAGATCAGGAATCAGACATCCAGATCAAGTCATCAGGACTCAGTCAAAACATGCCAATCGTCAACAATCAGACGTCACTCTCACAAATGTCATGTATCAGGCACCACCATTCCAAATATCCGGATTCAGACATCACTGTCACAAACATCAGGAATCAGATATCACTGTACCAATCATCAGTAATCAGGGAAATCTTTACAATCATCAGGAATCAGACGTCACTGTCCCAAATATTTGGAAGCAGACATCACTGTCACATGTGTCAGGAATCTGAACTCACTGTCCCTTACCACAGGAATCCAGCAAAATTGTCTCAAATATGAGGAATCAGGCGACACTGGACGATATATCAGGAATCGGGCATCACTGTCACAAGTGTTGCGAATCAGAATTCTCTGTCCCAAAACACAGGAAACAAGAAAAACTGTTCCAAACATCAGGAATCTGACAGAAGTGTCCCAAGTACATTAAATCAGACATCACAGTTCCAAATAACAGTAACCACAAAAACCTGCCTCAAATATCAAGACTCAGCTACCACTGGCACAATTCTCAGGAATCAGACATGACTGTCAAAAAGACCACTATTCAGATATCACTGATGCAAATATCAGGAATCAGATACCATTGTCCCAAATATCTTGAATGAGACATCAATGTCACAAGTGTCAGGAATCATAATTTACTGTCCCAAACTAGAGCAATCAGGCAAAACTGTTCCAAACATCAGGAATCTACCACAAAAGTCCTGAATATCATAAACCAGACAACATTGTCCCAAAGACCAGGATAGAGAAATCTCTGCTGCAGATATCAGGAATAAGACATCACTATCACAAATATCAGCAAGCAGATATCACTGTCCAATATAGCAGTAATAGACATCAGAGTCCAAAATTTCATGATACAGACACCAAAATCACAGATATCATGAATTAGACACAACCATCACAAATCGCCAGATTGAGAAATCACTGTCGCAAATATCAGCAATCAGATATCTCCATCTCAATCATCAGGAACCAGATAAACCTTTCCAATCATCAGGAGTCAAACGTCACTGTCCTAAATATCAGGAAGCAGACATCACTGTCACAAGCGTCAAGAATCGGAATTATCTGTCGCAAACAACAGGAGATAGGCAAACATGTTCAAAACATCAGGAATTTGCCACAAGTGTCCCTACTATCATAAATTATATATTGCTGTCCCAAATATAAGGAATCAGACATCACTGTCAACTGTGTCAGGTATCTGACCTCACAATCCCATACAACAGGAATTTGGCAAAACTGTTCAAACATCAGGAATTTGCCACAAGTGACTCTACCATCATAAATTTGATATTGCTGTCCCAAATATCAGGAATCACTCAAAACTGCCACAATTATCAGGAGTCAGCTACCACGGGCACAATTAAGAGCAATCTGACATGACTGCCAAAAAGAAAAGGATTGAGATATCACTGATGCAATTATGAGGAATCAGACACCACCACCATCACATATATCAGGAATCAGACTTCACTCTCACATCTGTCAGGAGTCAGAAATCAATGTCCCAAACAGCAGAAATCAGGCAATTCTGCACCAAATATTAGGAATTATACAACATTTCCCAAAATATCAGTAATCAGACACCACTGTCACAAATAACCGCATTCAGCCATCACTGTCGCAAAGATCAGGAATCAGACATCACAGGTCAAATCATCAGGACTCAGTCAAAACTTCCCAATCGTCTACAATGAGACGTCACTCTCACAAATATCATGTATCAGGCACCACCATTCCAAATATCGGGATTCAGACATCACTGTCGCAAACATCAGGAATCAGATATCACTGTACCAATCATCAGTAATCAAGGAAATCTTTACAATCATCAGGAATCAGACGTCACTGTCCCAAATATCATTAAGCAGATATCACTGTCACATGTATCAGGAATCTGAACTCACTTTTCCAGACAACAGGAATCCGGCAAAATTGTCTCAAATATGAGGAATGACGCAACACTGGATGAAATATCAGGAATCAGACATTGCTGTCACAAGTGTCGCGAATCAGAATTCTCTGTCCCAAAACAAAGGAAACAAGAAAAACTGTTCCAAACATCAGGAATCTGACAGACGTGTCCCAAGTACATTAAATCAGACATCACATTTCCAAATAACAGAAACCACACAAAACTGCCTCAAATATCAAGACTCAGCTAACAGTGGCACAGTTCTCAGGAATCAGACATGACTGTCAAAAAGACCTGTATTCAGATATCACTGATGCAAATATAAGGAATCAGATACCACTGTCCAAATATCATGAATGAGACATCAATGCCACAAGTGTCAGGAATCATAATTTACTGTCCCAAACTAGAGTAATCAGGCAAAACTGTTCCAAACAACAGGAATCTACCACAAATGTCCTGAATATCATAAACCAGACAACATTGTCCCAAAGACCAGGATTGAGAAATCTCTGCTGCAGATATCAGGAATAAGACATCACTGTCACAAATATCAGCAAGCAGATATCACTGTCCACTATAGCAGTAATAGACATCAGAGTCCAAAATTTCATGATACAGACACCAAAATCGCAGATATCATGAATTAGACACAACCATCACAAATCGCCAGGTTGAGAAATCACTGTCGCAAATATCAGGAATCAGATATCACAATTTCAATCATCAGGAACCAGATAAACCTTTCCAATCATCAGGAGTCAAACGTCGCTGTCCTAAATATCAGGAAGCAGACATCACTGTCACAAGTGTCAGGAATCTGAAATCCCTGTCCCATACAACAGAAATCTGGCAAAATTGTCTCAGATATGAGGAATCAAACAACCATGTCCCAAATATCAGAAATCACTCAAAACTGCCTCAAATATCAGGAGTAAGCTACCACTGGCACAATAATCAGGAATCAGACATGACTGTCAAAAATATCAGGACTCAGATATCGCTAATGCAAATATCTGTATTCAGTCATCACTGTTAAAATTATCAGGAATCAGATATCACTGTTCCAAACATCATTAATCAAATAAATCATTCCAATCATCTGGAATCAGACGAGACTTTCCCAAATATCAGGAAGCAGACATCACTGTCACATGTGTCAGGAATCAGAAATCCCTGTCCCATACAACAGGAATCTGGCAAAACAGTCTCAAATATTAGGAATCAGGCAACCCTGGCTGAAATATCAATAAGCAGACACACACTGTCCCAAGTATCAAGAATCAGTCATCACTGTAACAAGTGTCAAGAATCAGAATTATCTGTCGCAAAAAGCAGAAGACAGGCAAACATGTTCAAAACATCAGGAATTTGCCACAAGTGTCCCCACTATCATAACTTATATATTGCTGTCCCAAATTTCAGGAATCAGACATCACTTTCAACTGTGTCAGGAGTCTGACCTCACATTCCCATACAACAGGAATCTGGCAAAACTGTCACAAGTATGAGCAATCAGTCAACACTGTTCTAAATATGTGGAAGCAGATATCACAGCAATAATTTTCAGGAATTAGGCACCACTGCCTCAAATATCTGGAAGCAGACATCACTGTAACAAGTGTCAAGAATTGGAATTCTCTGTTGCAAAAAACAGGAGGAACCTGGCAAAACTGTTCAAACATCAGGAATTTGCACAAGTGACTATACTATCATAAATAAGATACTGCTGTCCAAAATATCAGCAATCAGGCAAAACTGCTGCCAATAGCAGGAGTCAGCTAACACTGGCACAATTATCAGCAATCTGACATGACTGCCAAAAATAAAAGGATTGAGATATTACTGATGCAATTATGAGGAATCAGACACCACCACCACATATATCAGGAATCAGACTTCACTGTCACATCTGTAAGGATTCAGAACTCAATGTCCCAAACAACAGAAATCAGGCAATTCTGCACCAAATATTAGGAATTATACATTTCCCAAAATATCAGTAATCAGACACCACAGTCACAAATAACCGCATTCAGCCATCACTGTTGCAAAGATCAGGAATCAGACAACACAGATCAAGTCATCAGGACTCTGTCAAAACATGCCAATCGTCAACAATCAGACGTCACTCTCACAAATATCATGTATCAGGCACCACCATTCCAAATATCCGGATTCAGACATCACTGTCACAAACATCAGGAATCAGATATCACTGTACCAATCATCAGTAATCAGGGAAATCTTTACAATCATCAGGAATCAGACGTCACTGTCCCAAATATTTGGAAGCAGACATCACTGTCACATGTGTCAGGAATCTGAACTCACTGTCCCTTACCACAGGAATCTAGCAAAATTGTCTCAAATATGAGGAATCAGGCGACACTGGACGATATATCAGGAATTGGGCATCACTGTCACAAGTGTTGCGAATCAGAATTCTCTGTCCCAAAACACAGGAAACAAGAAAAACTGTTCCAAACATCAGGAATCTGACAGAAGTGTCCCAAGTACATTAAATCAGACATCACAGTTCCAAATAACAGTAACCACAAAAACCTGCCTCAAATATCAAGACTCAGCTACCACTGGCACAATTCTCAGGAATCAGACATGACTGTCAAAAAGACCACTATTCAGATATCACTGATGCAAATATCAGGAATCAGATACCATTGTCCCAAATATCTTGAATGAGACATCAACATCACAGTCTAAGTAATCATAATTTACTGTCCCAAACTAGAGTAATCAGGTAAAACTGTTCCAAACATCAGGAATCAGCCACAAATGTCCTGAATATCATAAACCAGACAACATTGTCCCAAAGACCAGGATTGAGAAATCACTGCTGCAGATATCAGAAATAAGACATCACTGTCACAAATATCAGCAAGCAGATATCATTGTCCAATATAACAGTAATAGACATCAGAGTCCAAAATTTCATGAATCAGACACCAAAATCACAGATATCATGAATTAGACACAACCATCCCAAATTGCCGGATTCAGAAATCTCTGTCGCAAATATCAGGAATCAGATATCACCATCTCAATCATCAGGAAACAAATAACCATTACTAATCATCAGGAGTCAAACATCACTGTCCCAAGTATTAGGAAGCAGACATCACTGTCACATGTCTCATGAATCTGAAATCCCTGTCCCATACAACATAAATCTCGCAAAATTGTCTCAAATATGAGGAATCAAGCAACCGTGTCCCAAATATCAGAAATCACTCGAAACTGCCTCAAATATCAGGAGTCAGCTAACAATGGCACAATAATCAGTAATCACACATGACAGTCAAATAGACCAGGATTGAGATATCACAAATGCAAATATCTGTATACAGACATCACTGCTAAAAATATCAGGAATCAGATATCACTGTTCCAATCGTCAGGAATCAGACAAACCTTTCCAATCATCTGGAATCAGACGTCACTGTCCCAAATATCAGGAAGCAGACATCACTGTCACATGTGTCAGGAATCAGAAATCCCTGTCCCATACAACAGGAATCGGGCAAAACAGTCTCAAATATTAGGAATCAGGCAACACTGGCTGAAATATCAATAAGCAGACACACACTGTCCCAAATATCAGGAATCAGGCATCACTGTAACAAGTGTCAAGAATCAGAATTATCTGTCGCAAAAAGCAGGAGACAGGCAAACATGTTCAAAACATTAGGAATTTGCCACAAGTGTCCCCACTATCATAACTTATATATTGCTGTCCCAAATTTCAGGAATCAGACATCACTTTCAACTGTGTCAGGAGTCTGACCTCACATTCCCATACAACAGGAATCTGGCAAAACTGTCACAAGTATGAGCAATCAGTCAACACTGTTCTAAATATGTGGAAGCAGATATCACAGCAATAATTTTCAGGAATTAGGCACCACTGCCTCAAATATCTGGAAGCAGACATCTCTGTAACAAGTGTCAAGTAGCGGAATTCTCTGTTGCAAAAAACAGGAGGAACCTGGCAAAACTGTTCAAACATCAGGAAATTGCACAAGTGACTATACTATCATAAATAAGGTATTGCTGTCCCAAATATCAGCAATCACGCAAAACTGCTGCAAATAGCAGGAGTCAGCTACCACTGGCACAATTATCAGCAATCTGACATGACTGCCAAAAAGAAAATGATTGAGATATCACTGATGCAATTATGAGGAACCAGACACCACCACCACATATATCAGGAATCAGATTTCACTCTCACATCTGTCAGGATTCAGAACTCAATGTCCCAAACAACAGAAATCAGGCAATTCTGCACCAAATATTAGGAATTATACAACATTTCCCAAAATATCAGTAATCAGACACCACTGTCACAAATAACCGCATTCAGCCATCACTGTCGCAAAGATCAGGAATCAGACATCACAGATCAAATCATCAGGACTCAGTCAAAACTTCCCAATCGTCAACAATGAGACGTCACTCTCACAAATATCATGTATCAGGCACCACCATTCCAAATATCCGGATTCAGACATCACTGTCGCAAACATCAGGAATCAGATATCACTGTACCAATCATCAGTAATCAAGGAAATCTTTACAATCATCAGGAATCAGACGTCACTGTCCCAAATATCATTAAGCAGATATCACTGTCACATGTATCAGGAATCTGAACTCACTGTTCCATACAACAGGAATCCGGCAAAATTGTCTCAAATATGAGGAATGACGCAACACTGGATGAAATATCAGGAATCAGATATTGCTGTCACAAGTGTCACGAATCAGAATTCTCTGTCCCAAAACAAAGGAAACAAGAAAAACTGTTCCAAACATCAGGAATCTGACAGACGTGTCCCAAGTACATTAAATCAGACATCACATTTCCAAATAACAGAAACCACACAAAACTGCCTCAAATATCAAGACTCAGCTAACAGTGGCACAGTTCTCAGGAATCAGACATGACTGTCAAAAAGACCAGTATTCAGATATCACTGATGCAAATATAAGGAATCAGATACCACTGTCCAAATATCATGAATGAGACATCAATGCCACAAGTGTCAGGAATCATAATTTACTGTCCCAAACTAGAGCAATCAGGCAAAACTGTTCCAAACATCAGGAATCTACCACAAATGTCCTGAATATCATAAACCAGACAACATTGTCCCAAAGACCAGGATTGAGAAATCTCTGCTGCAGATATCAGGAATAAGACATCACTGTCACAAATATCAGCAAGCAGATATCACTGTCCACTATAGCAGTAATAGACATCAGAGTCCTAAATTTCATGATACAGACCCCAAAATCGCAGATATCATGAATTAGACACAACCATCACAAATCGCCAGGTTGAGAAATCACTGTCGCAAATATCAGGAATCAGATATCACAATTTCAATCATCAGGAACCAGATAAAACTTTCCAATCATCAGGAGTCAAACGTCGCTGTCCTAAATATCAGGAAGCAGACATCACTGTCACAAGTGTCAGGAATCTGAAATCCCTGTCCCATACAACAGAAATCTGGCAAAATTGTCTCAGATATGAGGAATCAAACAACCATGTCCCAAATATCAGAAATCACTCAAAACTGCCTCAAATATCAGGAGTAAGCTACCACTGGCACAATAATCAGGAATCAGACATGACTGTCAAAAATATCAGGACTCAGATATCGCTAATGCAAATATCTGTATTCAATCATCACTGTTAAAATTATCAGGAATCAGATATCACTGTTCCAATCATCATTAATCAAATAAATCTTTCCAATCATCTGGAATCAGACGAGACTTTCCCAAATATCAGGAAGCAGACATCACTGTCACATGTGTCAGGAAACAGAAATCCCTGTCCCATACAACAGGAATCTGGCAAAACAGTCTCAAATATTAGGAATGAGGCAACCCTGGCTGAAATATCAATACGCAGACACCCACTGTCCCAAGTATCAAGAATCAGTCATCACTGTAACAATCAGAATTATCTGTCGCAAAAAGCAGGAGACAGGCAAACATGTTCAAAACATCAGGAATTTGCCACAAGTGTCCCCAGTATCATAACTTATATATTGCTGTCCCAAATTTCAGGAATCAGACATCACTGTACCATTCATCAGTAATCAGGGAAATCTTTGCAATCATCAGGAATCAGACATCACTGTCCCAAATATTTGGAAGCAGACATCACTGTCACATGTGTCAGGAATCTGAACTCACTGTCCCATGCCACAGGAATCCGGCAAAATTGTCTCAAATATGAGGAATCAGGCAACACTGGACGATATATCAGGAATCGGGCATCATTGTCACAGGTGTTGCGAATCAGAATTCTCTGTCCCAAAACACAGGAAACAAGAAAAACTGTTCCAAACATCAGGAATCTGACAGAAGTGTCCCAAGTACATTAAATCAGACATCACAGTTCCAAATAACAGTAACCACAAAAACCTGCCTCAAATATCAAGACTCATCTACCACTGGCACAATTTTCAGGAATCAGACATGACTGTCAAAAAGACCACTATTCAGATATCACTGATGCAAACATCAGGAATCAGATACCATTGTCCCAAATATCTTGAATGAGACATCAATTTCACAAGTGTAAGGAATTATAATTTACTGTCCCAAACTAGAGTAATCAGGCAAACTGTTTCAAACATCAGGAATCAGCCACAAATGTCCTGAATATCATAAACCAGACAACATTGTCCCAAAGACCAGGATTGAGACATCACTGCTGCAGTTATCAGGAATAAGACATCACTGTCACAAATATCAGCAAGCAGATATCACTGTCCAATATAGCAGTAATAGACATCAGAGTCCAAAGTTTCATGAATCAGACACCAAAATCACAGATATCATGAATTAGACACAACCATCCCAAATTGCCGGATTCAGAAATCTCTGTCGCAAATATCAGGAATCAGATATCACCATCTCAATCATCAGGAAACAAATAACCATTACTAATCATCAGGAGTCAAACATCACTGTCCCAAATATTAGAAAGCAGACATCACTGTCACATGTCTCAGGAATTTGAAATCCCTGTCCCATACAACATAAATCTCGAAAAATTGTCTCAAATATCAGGAGTCAGCTACCAATGGCACAATAATCAGTAATCACACATGACTGTCAAAAAGACCAGGATTGAGATATCACAAATGCCAATATCTGTATTCAGATATCACTGCTAAAAATATCAGGAATCAGATATCACTGTTCCAATCGTCAGGAATCAGACAAACCTTTCCAATCATCTGGAATCAGACATCACTGTCCCAAATATCAGGAAGCAGACATCACTGTCACATGTGTCAGGAATCAGAAATCCCTGTCCCAAACAACAGGAATCTGGCAAAACAGTCTCAAATATTAGGAATCAGGCAACACTGGCTGAAATATCAATAAGCAGACACACACTGTCCCAAATATCAGGAATCAGTCATCACTGTAACATGTGTCAAGAATCAGAATTATCTGTCGCAAAAAGCAGAAGACAGGCAAACATGTTCAAAACATCAGGAATTCGCCACAAGTGTCCCCACTATCATAACTTATATATTGCTGTCCCAAATTTCAGGAATCAGACATCACTTTCAACTGTGTCAGGAGTCTGACCTCACATTCCCATACAACAGGAATCTGGCAAAACTGTCACAAGTATGAGCAATCAGTCAACAATGTTCTAAATATGTGGAAGCAGATATCACAGCAATAATTTTCAGGAATTAGGCACCACTGCCTCAAATATCTGGAAGCAGACATCACTGTAACAAGTGTCAAGAATTGGAATTCTCTGTTGCAAAAAACAGGAGGAACCTGGCAAAACTGTTCAAACATCAGGAATTTGCACAAGTGACTATACTATCATAAATTAGATATTGCTGTCCCAAATATCAGCAATCACGCAAAACTGCTGCAAATAGCAGGAGTCAGCTACCACTGGCACAATTATCAGCAATCTGACATGACTGCCAAAAATAAAAGGATTGAGATATCACTGATGCAATTATGAGGAATCAGACAACACCACCACAAATATCAGGAATCAGACTTCACTGTCACATCTGTAAGGATTCAGAACTCAATGTCCCAAACAACAGAAATCAGGCAATTCTGCACCAAATATTAGGAATTATACAACATTTCCCAAAATATCAGTAATCAGACACCACTGTCACAAATATCCGCATTCAGACATCACTGTCGCAAATATCAAAAATCAGACATCACAGATCCGATCATCAGGACTCTGTCAAAACTTCCCAATCATCAACAGTCAGATCTCACTCTCACAAATATCATGTATCAGGCACCACCATTCCAAATATCCGGATTCAGACATCACTGTCACAAACATCAGGAATCATATATCACTGTACCATTCATCAGTAATCAGGGAAATCTTTGCAATCATCAGGAATCAGACATCACTGTCCCAAATATTTGGAAGCAGACATCACTGTCACATGTGTCAGGAATCTGAACTCACTGTCCCATACAACAGGAATCCGGCAAAATTGTCTCAAATATGAGGAATCAGGCAACACTGGACGAAATATCAGGAATCAGACATCACTGTCACAAGTGTTGTGAATCAGAATTCTCTGTCCCAAAACACAGGAAACAAGAAAAACTGTTCCAAACATCAGGAATCTGCCACAAGTGTCCCAAGTACATTAAATCAGACATCACAGTTCCAAAAATCAGAAACCACACAAAACTTCCGTAAATATCAAGACTCAGCTACCAGTGGCACAATTCTCAGGAATCAGACACAACTGTCAAAAAGATCAGTATTCAGATAACATTGATGCAAATATCAGGAATCAGATAACACTGTCCCAAATATCATGAATCAGACATCAATGTCACAAGTGTCAGGAATCATAATTCACTGTCCCAAACTAGACAAATCTGGCAAAACTTTTCCAAACATCAGGAATCTGCCACAAATGTCCTGAATATCATAAATCAGACAGCATTGTCCCAAAGACCAGGATTGAGAAATCACTGCTGCAGATATCAGGAATAAAACATCAATGTCACAAATATCAGCAAGCAGATAGCACTGTCCAATATATCAAGGTAATAGACATCACAGTTCAAAAATTCATCCATCAGCCACCACCATCATAGATATCATGAATTAGACACAACCATCCCAAATAGCCAGATATAGACATCACTGTCACAAATATCAGGAATCATAAATCACGGTTCCAATCATCAGGATTAAGACAGACCTTCCCAATCATCAGGTATCTGATAAACCTTTCCAATCATCAGGAATCAAACGTCACTGTCTCAAATATTAGGAAGCAGACCTCACTGTCACATGTGTCAGGAATCTGAACTCACTGTCCCATACAACAGAAATCTGGCAAAACTGTCTCAAATATGAGGAATAAACAACCATGTCACAAATATCAGAAATCAGTCAAAACTGCCTAATGTATCAGGAGTCAGCTACCACTGGCACAATTTTCAGGAATCAGACATGACTGTCAAAATGACCAGTACTCAGATATCACTAATGCAAATATCAGGAATCGGATAACACTGTCCCAATTATCAGGAATCAGACATCAATGTCACAAGTGTCAGGAATCATAATTTACTGTCCCAAACTAGAGTAATCAGGCAAAACTTTTCCAAACATCAGGAATCAGCCACAAATGTCCTGAATATCATAAACCAGATAACATTGTCCCAAAGACCAGGATTGAGAAATCTCTGCTGCAGATATCAGGAATAAGACATCACTGTCACAAATATCAGCAAGCTGATATCATGTCCAATATGGCAGTAATAGACATCAGAGTCCAAAATTTCATGAATCAGACACCAAAATCGCAGATATCATGAATTAGACACAACCATCACAAATCGCCAGATGAGATATCACTGTCGCAAATATCAGGAATCAGATATCACCATCTCAATCATCAGGAACCAGATAAACCTTTCCAATCATCAGGAGTCAAACATCACTGTCCCAAATATTAGAAAGCAGACATCACTGTCACATGTCTCAGGAATTTGAAATCCCTGTCCCATACAACATAAATCTAGCAAAATTGTCTCAAATATGAGGAATCAAGCAACCGTGTCCCAAATATCAGAAATCACTCGAAACTGCCTCAAATATCAGGAGTCAGCTACCAATGGCACAATAATCAGTAATCACACATGACTGTCAAAAAGACCAGGATTGAGATTTCACAAATGCAAATATCTGTATTCAGACATCACTGCTAAAAATATCAGGAATCAGATATCACTGTTCCAATCGTCAGGAATCAGACAAACCTTTCCAATCATCTGGAATCAGACATCACTGTCCC
Source organism: Isurus oxyrinchus (assembly GCA_026770705.1). NCBI lineage: Eukaryota > Metazoa > Chordata > Chondrichthyes > Lamniformes > Lamnidae > Isurus > Isurus oxyrinchus. The sequence continues at coordinate 83,882,007 of JANJGN010000007.1, read as the reverse complement.
AAATATCAGGAAGCAGACATCACTGTCACATGTGTCAGGAATCAGAAATCCCTGTCCCATACAACAGGAATCGGGCAAAACAGTCTCAAATATTAGGAATCAGGCAACACTGGCTGAAATATCAATAAGCAGACACCCACTGTCCCAAATATCAGGAATCAGTCATCACTGTAACAAGTGTCAAGAATCAGAATTATCTGTCGCAAAAAGCAGGAGACAGGCAAACATGTTCAAAACATCAGGAATTTGCCACAAGTGTCCCCACTATCATAACTTATATATTGCTGTCCCAAATTTCAGGAATCAGACATCACTTTCAACTGTGTCAGGAGTCTGACCTCACATTCCCATACAACAGGAATCTGGCAAAACTGTCACAAGTATGAGCAATCAGTCAACACTGTTCTAAATATGTGGAAGCAGATATCACAGCAATAATTTCCAGGAATTAGGCACCACTGCCTCAAATATCAGGAAGCAGACATCACTGTAACAAGTGTCAAGAATTGGAATTCTCTGTTGCAAAAAACAGGAGGAACCTGGCAAAACTGTTCAAACATCAGGAATTTGCACAAAATTTGACTATGATATCATAAATAAGATATTGCTGTCCCAAATATCAGCAATCACGCAAAACTGCTGCAAATAGCAGGAGTCAGCTACCACTGGCACAATTAAGAGCAATCTGACATGACTGCCAAAAATAAAAGGATTGAGATATCACTGATGCAATTATGAGGAATCAGACAACACCACCACAAATATCAGGAATCAGACTTCACTGTCACATCTGTAAGGATTCAGAACTCAATGTCCCAAACAACAGTAATCAGGCAATTCTGCACCAAATATTAGGAATTATACAACATTTCCCAAAATATCAGTAATCAGACACCACTGTCACAAATATCCGCATTCAGACATCACTGTCGCAAATATCAAAAATCAGACATCACAGATCCGATCATCAGGACTCTGTCAAAACTTCCCAATCATCAACAGTCAGATCTCACTCTCACAAATATCATGTATCAGGCACCACCATTCCAAATATCCGGATTCAGACATCACTGTCACAAACATCAGGAATCATATATCACTGTACCATTCATCAGTAATCAGGGAAATCTTTGCAATCATCAGGAATCAGACATCACTGTCCCAAATATTTGGAAGCAGACATCACTGTCACATGTGTCAGGAATCTGAACTCACTGTCCCATACAACAGGAATCCGGCAAAATTGTCTCAAATATGAGGAATCAGGCAACACTGGACGAAATATCAGGAATCAGACATCACTGTCACAAGTGTTGTGAATCAGAATTCTCTGTCCCAAAACACAGGAAACAAGAAAAACTGTTCCAAACATCAGGAATCTGCCACAAGTGTCCCAAGTACATTAAATCAGACATCACAGTTCCAAAAATCAGAAACCACACAAAACTTCCGTAAATATCAAGACTCAGCTACCAGTGGCACAATTCTCAGGAATCAGACACAACTGTCAAAAAGATCAGTATTCAGATAACATTGATGCAAATATCAGGAATCAGATAACACTGTCCCAAATATCATGAATCAGACATCAATGTCACAAGTGTCAGGAATCATAATTCACTGTCCCAAACTAGACAAATCTGGCAAAACTTTTCCAAACATCAGGAATCTGCCACAAATGTCCTGAATATCATAAATCAGACAGCATTGTCCCAAAGACCAGGATTGAGAAATCACTGCTGCAGATATCAGGAATAAAACATCACTGTCACAAATATCAGCAAGCAGATAGCACTGTCCAATATATCAGGTAATAGACATCACAGTTCAAAAATTCATCCATCAGCCACCACCATCATAGATATCATGAAACAGACACAACCATCCCAAATAGCCAGATATAGACATCACTGTCGCAAATATCAGGAATCATAAATCACGGTTCCAATCATCAGGATTAAGACAGACCTTCCCAATCATCAGGTATCTGATAAACCTTTCCAATCATCAGGAATCAAACGTCACTGTCCCAAATATTAGGAAGCAGACCTCACTGTCACATGTGTCAGGAATCTGAACTCACTGTCCCATACAACAGAAATCTGGCAAAACTGTCTCAAATATGAGGAATAAACAACCGTGTCACAAATATCAGAAATCAGTCAAAACTGCCTAATGTATCAGGAGTCAGCTACCACTGGCACAATTTTCAGGAATCAGACATGACTGTCAAAATGACCAGTACTCAGATATCACTAATGCAAATATCAGGAATCGGATAACACTGTCCCAATTATCAGGAATCAGACATCAATGTCACAAGTGTCAGGAATCATAATTTACTGTCCCAAACTAGAGTAATCAGGCAAAACTTTTCCAAACATCAGGAATCAGCCACAAATGTCCTGAATATCATAAACCAGACAACATTGTCCCAAAGACCAGGATTGAGAAATCTCTGCTGCAGATATCAGGAATAAGACATCACTGTCACAAATATAAGCAAGCTGATATCATGTCCAATATGGCAGTAATAGACATCAGAGTCCAAAATTTCATGAATCAGACCCCAAAATCGCAGATATCATGAATTAGACACAACCATCACAAATCGCCAGATTTGAGATATCACTGTCGCAAATATCAGGAATCAGATATCACCATCTCAATCATCAGGAACCAGATAAACCTTTCCAATCATCAGGAGTCAAACGTTGCTGTCCCAAATATCAGGAAGCAGTCATCACTGTCACATGTCTCAGGAATCTGAAATCCCTGTCCCATACAACATAAATCTGGCAAAATTGTCTCAGATATGAGGAATCAAGAAACCATGTCCCAAATATCAGAAATCGCTCAAAACTGCCTCAAATATCAGGAGTCAGCTACCACTGGCACAATAATCAGTAATCACACATGACTGTCAAAAAGACCAGGATTGAGATTTCACAAATGCTAATATCTGTATTCAGACATCTCTGCTAAAAATATCAGGAATCAGATATCACCGTTCCAATCGTCAGGAATCAGACAAACCTTTCCAATCGTCTGGAATCAGACGTCACTGTCCCAAATATCAGGAAGCAGACATCACTGTCACATGTGTCAGGAATCAGAAATCCCTGTCCATACAACAGGAATCTGGCAAAACAGTCTCAAATATTAGGAATCAGGCAACACTGGCTGAAATATCAATAAGCAGACACCCACTGTCCCAAATATCAGGAATCAGTCATCACTGTAACATGTTGTCAAGAATCAGAATTATCTGTCGCAAAAAGCAGGAGACAGGCAAACATGTTCAAAACATCAGGAATTTGCCACAAGTGTCCCCACTATCATAACTTATATATTGCTGTCCCAAATTTCATGAATCAGACATCACTTTCAACTGTGTCAGGAGTCTGACCTCACATTCCCATACAACAGGAATCTGGCAAAACTGTCACAAGTATGAGCAATCAGTCAACACTGTTCTAAATATGTGGAAGCAGATATCACAGCAATAATTTTCAGGAATTAGGCACCACTGCCTCAAATATCAGGAGCAGACATCACTGTAACAAGTGTCAAGAATTGGAATTCTCTGTTACAAAAAACAGGAGGAACCTGGCAAAACTGTTCAAACATCAGGAATTTGCACAAGTGACTATACTATCATAAATAAGATATTGTTGTCCCAAATATCAGCAATCACGCAAAACTGCTGCAAATAGCAGGAGTCAGCTACCACTGGCACAATTATCAGCAATCTGACATGACTGCCAAAAAGAAAAGGATTGAGATATCACTGATGCAGTTATGAGGAATCAGACACCACCACCACAAATATCAGGAATCAGACTTCACTGTCACATCTGTAAGGAGTCAGAACTCAATGTCCCAAACAACAGAAATCAGGCAATTCTGCGCCAAATATTAGGAATTATACAACATTTCCCAAAATATCAGTAATCAGACACCACTGTCACAAATATCCGCATTCAGACATCACTGTCGCAAAGATCAGCAATCAGACAACACAGATCAAGTCATCAGGACTCTGTCAAAACTTTCCAATCGTCAACAATCAGACGTCACTCTCACAAATATCATGTATCAGGCAACACCATTCCAAATATCCGGATTCAGACATCACTGTCACAAACATCAGGAATCAGATATCACTGTACCAATCATCAGTAAACAGGGGAATCTTTACAATCATCAGGAATCAGACGTCACTGTCCCAAATATTTGGAAGCAGACATCACTGTCACATCTGTCAGGAATCTGAACTCACTGTCCCATACAACAGGAATCCGGCAAAATTGTCTCAAATAGGAGGAATCAGACATCACTGTCACAAGTGTTGTGAATCAGAATTCTCTGTCCCAAAACACAGGAAACAAGAAAAACTGTTCCAAACATCAGGAATCTGCCACAAGTGTCCCAAGTACATTAAATCAGACATCACAGTTCCAAAAATCAGAAACCACACAAAACTTCCGTAAATATCAAGACTCAGCTACCAGTGGCACAATTCTCAGGAATCAGACACAACTGTCAAAAAGATCAGTATTCAGATAACATTGATGCAAATATCAGGAATCAGATAACACTGTCCCAAATATCATGAATCAGACATCAATGTCACAAGTGTCAGGAATCATAATTCACTGTCCCAAACTAGACAAATCTGGCAAAACTTTTCCAAACATCAGGAATCTGCCACAAATGTCCTGAATATCATAAATCAGACAGCATTGTCCCAAAGTCCAGGATTGAGAAATCACTGCTGCAGATATCAGGAATAAGACATCACTGTCACAATTATCAGCAAGCAGATATCACTGTCCAATGTATCATGTACTAGACATCAGAGTCCAAAATTTCATGAACCAGACACCACAATCACAGATATCATGAATTAGACACAACCATCCCAAATCGCCAGATTCAGACATCACTGTCACAAATATCAGGAATCAGAAATCACTGTTCCAATCATCAGGAGTCAGACAAACCTTCCCAATCATCAGGAATCAGACGCCACGGTGCCAACTATTCGGAAAAGATATCACTGTCACAAATATCAGCAAGCAGATATCACTGTCCAATTTATCAGGTAAAAGTCATCACAGTAAAATATAACGTTAATCAGACACAACCATCCCAAATATCCAAATTCAGACATCACATTCGCAAATATCAGGAATCAGATATCACGGTTCCAATCATCATGAATCAACAAAACCTTACCAATCATCAGGAAACAGATGTCACTGTCACAAATATTGTAAATCAGAGAAGCACCATACTAAACATCCGTATACAGATATCACTGTCACAAGTATCATGAATCAGATATCACTGTCCCAATCATCAGGAATCAGACAAAACTTTCCAATAATCAGGAATCAAATGTCACTCTCCCAAATATCAGGAATCAAAGATCACTGTCACGTGTGTCAGGAATCTGAACTCACTGTCCCATACAACAGGAATCTGGCAAAACTGTCTCAAATATTAGGAATCAGGCAACACCTGCTGAAATATCAGTAATCAGACACCACGTTCTGAAATATCAGGAATCAGACATCACCATTCCAAAAATCAGGATTCAGACATCACTTTCACAAATATAAGAAATCAGACATCACTGTTCCAATCATCTGGGAACAAGCAAACCTTTCCAATCATCAGCAATCAGACGTCACTCTCACAAATATCATGTAACAGGCACCACCTTTCCAAATAACCGGATTCAGACATGACTGTCGCAAATATCAGGAATCAGATATCACTGTGCCCATCATCATGCCCAGATCAACCTTTCAAATCCTCAGGAATCAGACATCACTGTCCCAAATATCTGGAAGGAGACATCATTTTCACGTGTTTCAGGAATCTGAAATCACTGTCCCATGCAGAAGAAATCTGGAAAAATTGTCTCAAATATGAGGAATCAGGCAACCCTGGCCGAAATATCAGTGATCAGACACCACTGTCTGAAATATCAGGAATTAGACATCACTGTCACAAGTATCAGGAATCATAATTCACTGTCCCAAACTAGAGGAAACATGCAAAACTGTTCCAAACATCAGCAATCTGCCACAAATGTCCTGAACATCATAAATCAGACACCACTGTCCCAAAGAAAAGGAATGAGAAATCACTGTTGCAGACATCAGGAATAGACAAGACTGTCAAAATATCAGAATGTGGATATCAGTGTCCATTATATCAGGCAACAGAAAAAACAATCCAAAATTTCATGAACCAGACACCACAATCACAGATATCATGAATTAGACACAACCATCCCAAATAGCCGGAATCAGACATCACTGTCACAAATATCATGGATCAGAAATCACTGTTCCAATCATCAGGAATCAGACAGACCTTCCCAATCATCAGAAATCAGACAGACCATCGCTATCATCAGGAATCAGACATCACTGTGCCAAATATCAGGAAACAGACATCACTGTCACAAGTGTCAGGAATCACAATTCACTTTCTCAGACAACAGCAATCAGGCAAAACTGTTCCAAAGATCGGGAATATGTCATAAATCAGACATCACTGACACAAAGACCAGGATTGAGATATCACTGTGCCAAATATCCAGAAACAGATATCACTGTCACAATTATCAACAAGCAGATATCAATGTCCAATATATCAGGTAACAGACATCACAGTAAAATATATCATCAATCAGACAACACCATCCCAAATATCTGGATTCAGACATCACATTCGCAAATATCAGGAATCAGACATCACTGTTCCAATCATCAGGAATCAGACAAACCTCACCAATCATCAGGAATCACAAATATCATAAATCAGAGAAGCACCAAGCCAAATATCCGGATTCAGATAGCACTGTCACAAGTATCAGTATTCAGATATCACTGTCCCAATCATCAGGAATTAGCAAAACCTTTCCAATAATCAGGAATCAAATGTCACTGTCCCAAATATCAGGAATCAAACATCACTGTCTCGTGCGTCAGGAATCTGAACTCACTTTCCCATACAACAGGAAACTGGCAAAACTGTCTAAAATATTAAGAACCAGGCAACACTGGCTGAAATATCAGTAATCAGACATCACATTCCATAATATCAGGAATCAGACATCACCATTCCAAAAATGCGGATTCAGACACCAATGCTACAAATATCAGAAATCCAACATCACTGTTCCAATCATCTGGGAATAGACAAATCTTCCCAATCATCAGCAATCAGCCGTCACTCTCACAAATATCATGTATCAGGCACCACCATTCCAAATAACCTGATTCAGACATGACTGCTGCAAATATCAGGAATCAGATATCACAGTCCCAATCATCAGGAACAAGACAAACCTTTCCAATCATCAGGAATCAGACGTCACTGTCCTAAAAATCTGGAATTAGGCATCACTGTCACATGTGTCAGGAATCTGAACTCACTGTCCATACAACAGGAAATGGGCAAAATGTCTCGAATATGAGGAGTCAGGCAACACTAGTGGAAATATCAGTAATCAGACAACACTGTCTGAAATATCAGGAATCAGAAATCTCTGTCCCAAATCACAAGAAACAAGAAAAAATGTTCCAAACATCAGCAATCTGCCACAGGTGTCCCAAATAGATTAGATCAGACATCACTGTCCCAAATATCACAAAATACTCAAAACTGCCTCAGATATCAAGGGTCAGCTACCACTGGCACAATTCTATGGAATCAGACATGCCTGTCAAAAAGACCAGGATTCAGATATCACAAATGCAAATATCAGGAATCAGACAACATTGTTCCAATCATCAGGGAACAGAGAAACCTACCCAATCACCAGCACTCAGACGTCACTCTCACAAATATCGTGTATCAGGCACCGCCATTCCAAATAAACTGATTCAGACATGACTGTCGCAAATATCAGGAATCAGATATCACAGTCCCAATCATCAGAAACCAGATAAACTTTTCCAATCATCAGGAATCAGACGTCACTGTCCTAAAAACCAGGAAGCAGTCATCACTTCACATGTGTCAGGAATCTGAACTCACTGTCCCATACAACAGGAAAGGGGCAAAATTGTCTCAAATCTGAGGAATCATGCAACACTGGCTGAAATATCAGTAATCAGATACCACTGTCCAAAATATCAGGAATCAGATATCACAGTCACAAGTGTCAAGAATCAGCATTCTCTGTCCCAAAACACAGGAAACAAGAAAAATTATTCCAAACATCAGCAATCTGCCACAAGTTTCCCATTTAGATTAGATCAGACATCACTGTCCCAAATATCACAAAATACTCAAAACTGCCTCAAATATCAAGAGTCAGCAACCACTGGCAGAATTCTCAGGAATCAAACATGACTGTCAAAAAGACCAGGATTCAGATATCACTGATGCAAATATTAGGAATCAGATACCACTTTCCCAAATATCAGGAATCAGACATCAATGGCACAAGTGTCAGGAATCATAATTCACTATCCTAAACTAGAGCAATCAGGCAAAACTGTTCCAAACATCAGGAATCTGCCACAAATGTCCCAAATATCATAAATCAGACACCACTGTCCCGAAGACCAGGATTCAGAAATCACTGTTGCAGATATCAGGAATACGGCAGCACTGTCACAAATATCAGCAAGCAGATATCACTGTCCAATATATCAGATAATAGACATCACAGTCCAAAATTTCATGAATCAGACACCACCAAAACAGATATCATAATTAGATACAACCATCCCAATTAGCCGGATTCAGACATCACTGTTGCAAATATCAGGAATCAGAAATCAATGTTCCAATCATGAGGAATCAGGCAGACTTTCCCAATCATCAGGAAGCAGACGTCACTGTGCCAAATATCACGAAACAGACATCACTGTCACAAGTGCCAGGAATCAGAATTCACTGTCACAGACAACAGCAATCACGCAAAACTGTTCCAAACATCAGGAATATGTCAAAATCAGACATCACTCTCACAAAGACCAGCTTGGAGATATCACTGATGCAAATATCAGGAAAGAGATATCACTCTCACAAATATCAGCAAGCAGATATCACTGTCCAATATAACAGCTAACAGACATCACAGTAAATATTATCGTGAATCAGACATCACCATCCCAAATATCCGGATTCAGACATCACATTTGCAAATATCAGGAATCAGACATCACTGTTCCAATCATCAGGAATCAGATGTCACTGTCCTAAAAATCTGGAATTAGGCATCACTGTCACATGTGTCAGGAATCTGAACTCACTGTCCATACAACAGGAAACGGGCAAAATGTCTCAAATATGAGGAGTCAGGCAACACTAGTGGAAATATCAGTAATCAGACAACACTGTCCGAAATATCAGGAATCAGACATCACTGTCGCAAATCAGAATTCTCTGTCCCAAAATACAGGAAACAAGAAAAACTGTTCCAAATATCAGGAAATTGCCACAAGTGTCCCAAATAGATTAGATCAGACATCACTGTCCCAAATATAACAAAAGACTCAAAACTGCCTCAAAGATCAGGAATCAGATACCACTGTCCAAAATATCAGGAATCAGACATGATTGTCAAAAAGACCAGGATTCAGATATCAGTGATGCAAATATCAGGAATCAGATACCACTGTCCCAAATCTCAGGAATCAGACATCAGAGGCACAACTGTCAGGAATCATAATTCACTGTCCCAAAGTAGACAAATCAGGAAAAGCTGTGCCAAATATCAGGAATTTGCAACAAATGTCCCGAATATCTTAAATCAGACAACAATGTCCCAAAGACAAGGATTCAGAAATCACTGTTGCAGATATCAGGAATACAAATCACTGTCACAAGAATCAGCAAGCAGATATCACTGTCCAATATAGCAGGTAATAGACATCACAGTCCAAAATTTCATGAATCAGACACCACCATCACAGATATCATGAATTAGACACAACCATCCCAAATAGAAATCACTGTCCCAATCACCAGGAAGCAGAGAAAGCTTTCTAATCATCAAGAATCAGACGTCACTGTCCCAAATATCTGGAAGCATTCATTACTGTCACATGTGTCAGGAATCTGAACTCACTGTCCCAAACAACAGGAATCAGGCAATATTGTCCCAAATATGAGGAATCAGGCAACACTCTCCGAAATATCAGTAATTAGACAACACTGTCACAAGTGTCACAAATCAGAATTCTCTGTCCCCAAACACAGGAAACAAGAAAAACTGTTCCAAAAATCATCAATCTGCCACAAGTGTCCCAATTAGATTACTTCAGACATCACTGTCCCAAATATCACAAAACGCTCAAAACTGCCTCAAATATCAAGAGTCAGTTACCACTGGCACAATTCTCAGGAATCAGACATGACTATCATAAAGATCAGGATTCAGATAACACAGGTGCAAATATCAGGAATCAGATACCACTGTCCCAAATATCAGGAATCAGACATTAATGGCACAAGTGTCAGAAATTCACTGTCTCAATATAGAGAAATCAGGCAAAACTGTTCCAAACATCAGGAATCTGCAACAAATATCCCAAATATCATAAATCATACACCACTGTCCCAAAGAAAAGGATTGAGAAAAACCCATTGCTGATATCAGGAATACAACATCACTGTCACAGATATCAGCAAGCAGATATCACTGTCCAATATATCAGGTAATAGACATCACAGTCCAAAATTTCACGAATCAGCCACTACCATCACAGATATCATGAATTAGACACAACCATCCCAAATCGCCAGATTCAGGCATCACCATCACAAATATCAGGAAACAGAAATCCCTGTTCCAATCATCAGGAATCAGACAAACCTTCCCAATCATCAGGAATCAGACATCACTGTGCCAAGTATCAGGAAAAAGACACCACTGTCACAAGTGTCAGGAATCAGAATTCACTGCCACAGACAACAGCAATCACAAAAACTGTTCCAAACATCAGGAATCTGTCATAATACAGACATCATGGTCACAAAGACCAGGATTGAGATATCACTGTGCAAATATCAGGAAACAGATATCACTGTCTAATATATCAGGTAACAGACATCACAGTAAAATTTATTGTGAATCAGACATCACCATACCAAATATCCAGATTCAGAAATTACATTAGCAAATTTCAGGAATCAGACATCACTGTTCCAATCATCAGGAATCAGACAAACCTTACCAATCATCAGGCATCAGATGTCACTGTCACAAATATCATAAATCAGAGAAGCACCATAACAAATATCTGGATACAGATATCACTGTTGCAAGTATCAGGAATTAGATATCACTGTCACAATCATCACGAATCAGACAAACCTTTCCAATAATCAGGAATCAAATGTCACACTCCCAAATATCAGGAATCATTCATCACTGTCACGAGTGTCATGAATCTGAACTCACTGTCACTTACAACAAGAAACTGGCAAAACTGTCTCAAATATTAAGAAACAGGCAACACTGGCTGAAATATCAGTAATCAGACACCATGTTCCAAAATATCAGGAATCAGACATCACCATTCCACAAATCCGGATTCAGACATCACTGTCACAAATATCAAGAATCAGACATCACTGTTCCAGTCATCTGGGAACAGACAAACCTTCCCAATCATCAGCAATCAAATGTCACTCTCACAAGTATCATGTATCAGGCACCAGCATTCCAAATGATCGGATGCAGACATGACTCACAAATATCAGGAATCTGATATCACTGTCCCAATCATCAGGAACCAGACAAACCTTTCCAACCATCAGGAATCAGACGTCACTGTCCAAAATATCTGGAAACAGACATCACTGTCACATGTGTCAGGAAAATGAACTCACTGTCCTATACAACAGGAATCTGTCAAAACAGTCCCAAATATGAGGAATCAGGAACCACTGGCCGAAATATCAGTAATCAGACACCACTGTCTGAAATATCAGAAATCAGACATCACTGTCACAAGTGTCGCAAATCAGAATTCTCTGTCCCAAAACACAGGAAACAAGAAAAACTGTTCCAAACATCAGGAAACTGCCACAAGTGTCCCAAATAGATTAGATCAGACATCACTGTCCCAAATATCAGAAACCACTCAAAACTGCCTCAAAGATCAAGAATCAGATACCACTGTCCCAAATATCAGGAATCAGACATGACTGTCAAAAAGAAAAAGATTCAGATATCGCTGATGCAAATATCAGGAATCAGATAACACTGTCCCAAATATCAGGAATCAGACATCAATGGCACAACTGTGAGGAATCATAATTCACTGTCCCAAACTAGACGAATCAGGCAAAACTGTATCAAACATCAGGACTCTGCCACAAATGTCCCAAATATTATAAATCATACACCACAGTCCCAAAGACCAGGATTCAGAAAACAATGTTGCAGATATCAGGAATACAGCATCACTGTCACAGGTATCAGCAAGCAGACATCACTGTCCAATATATCAGGTAATAGACATCACAGTCCAAAATTTAATGAATCAGACACCACAATCACAGATATCATGAATTAGACACAGCCATCGCAAAAAGCCGGATACAGACATCATTGTCGCAAATATCAGGAATCAGAAATCACTGTTGCAATCATCAGAAATCAGACAAAACTTCCCAATCATCAGGAAACAGACACCACTGTCACAAGTGACAGGAATCTGAATTCAATGTCACAGACAAGAGCAATCAGGCAAAACTGCTACAAACATCAGGAATCTGTCATAAATCAGACATCACTGTCACAAAGACCAGGATTGAGATATCACTGGAAATACCAGGAAACAGATATCACTGTCACAAATATCAGTGATCAGTTATTACTGACCGATATATCAGGTAACAGACATCACAGTAAAATTTATCGTGAATCAGACATCACCTTCCTAAATATCTGGATTCAGACATCACATTCGCAAATTTCAGGAATCAGACATCACTGTTCAAATCATCAGGAATCAGGCAAATCTTACCAATCATCAGGAATCAGACAAAACTGTCACAAATATTATAAATCAGAGAAGCACCATACCAAATATCCGGATACAGATGTTACTGTCAAAAGTATCAAGTATCAGATATCACTGTCCCAACCATCAGGAATCAGACAAACCTTTCCAGTAATCAGAAGTCAAAAGTCACCGTCCCAAATATCAGGAATCAAACATCACTGTCTCATGTGTCAGGAATCTGAACTCACTGCCCCATACAACAGGAATCTGGTAACACTGTCCCAAATATTAAGAAACAGGCAACACTGGCTGAAATATCAGTAATCAGACACCATGTTCTGAAATATCAGGAATCAGACAACACCATTCCAAAAATCCGGATTGTGACATCAATGTCACAAGTATCAGGAATCAGACATCATTATTCCAATCGGCTGGGAACAGACAATGCTTCCCAATCATTAGCAATCAGTCGTCACTCTCACAAATATCATTTGTCAGGCACCACCATTTCAAATAACCTGATTCAGACATGACTGTTTCAAGCATCAGGAATCAGATATCACTGCCCCATTCATCAGGAACCAGACAAACCTCTCCAATCATCAGGTATCTGATGCTACTGTCCCAAATATCTGGAAGCAGACATCACTGTCACATGGGTCAGGAACCTGAACTCACTGTCCCATACAACAAGAATCTGGCAAAATGGTCTCAAATATGAGGAATCAGGCAACACCTGCTGAAATAACAAGAATCAGACATCACTATCACAATTGTCGCGAATCAGAAATTCTCTTTTCCAAAACACAGGAAACAAGAAAAACTGCTCCAAACATCAGGAATCTGCCACAAGTGTCCCAAAAAATTAGATCAGACATCACTGTCACAAATAGCAGAAACCACTAAAACTGCCTCAAATATCAGGAATCAGATACCACTGTCACAAATATCAGGAATCAGACATGACAGTCAAAAAAATCAGGATTCTGATATCACTGATGCAAATATCAGGAATCAGATATCTCTGTCCCAAATATCAGGAATCAGACATCAATGTCACATGTGTCAGGAATCATAATTCACTGTCCCAAACTAGAGGAATCAGGCAAAACTGTCCCAATCATCAGAAATCTGCCACAAATGTCCCAAATATCATAAATCATACACCACTGTCCCAAAGAAAAGGATTGAGAAAAACCCATTGCAGATATCAGGAAAATGACATTACTGTCACAAATATCAGCAAGCAGATATCACTGTCCAATATATCAGGTAATAGACATCACTGACCCAAATTTCATGAATTAGACACCAGCATCACAGATATCATGAATTAGACACAATCATCCCAAAAAATCCGGATTCAGACATCACTGTCACAAATATCAGGAATCAGACAATCCTTCCCAATCATCAGGAATCAGACGTTACTGTGCCAAATATCAGGAAGCAGACATCACAGTCGCAAGTGTCAGGAATCAGAATTCACTGTCACAGACAACAGCAATCAGATAAAACTGCTCCAAACATCAGTAATATTTCATAAATCAGACATTACTGTCACAAAGACAAGGATTCAGATATCACTGTTGCAAATATCAGGAAACAGACATCACTGTCAGAAATATCAGCAAGCAGATATCACTGGCCAATGTATCAGGTAACAGACATCACAGTAAAATATATCGTGAACTAGACATCACCATCCCAATTAACCGGACTCAGACATCACATTTACAAATATCAGGAATCAGACATCACTGTTCCAATCATCAAGAATCAGACAAACCTTACCAATCAACAGGAATCAGATGTCACTCTCACAAATATCATAAATCAGAGAAGCGCCATACCAAATATCTGGATACATATATCACTGTCACAAGTATCGCTAATCAGATATCATTGTCCCAATCATCAGGAATCGGACAAACCTTTCCAATCATCAGGAATCAAATGTCACAGTCCCAAATATCAGGAAACATCATCACTGTCACATGTGTCAGGAATCTGAACTCACTGTCCCATACAACAGGAATCTGGCAAAACTGTCTCAAATATTAAGAATCAGGCAACACTGGTTGATATATCAGTAATCAGAGAACAAGTACCGAAATATCAGGAATCAGACATCAACATTGCTAAAATCCAGATTCAGACATCACTATCACAAATATCAGGAATCAGACATCACTGTTCCAATCATCTGGGAACAGACAAACCTTCCCAATCATCAGCAATCAGACGTCATTCTCACAAATATCATGTATCAGGCACCCCGATTCCAAATAACCTGATTCAGACATGACTGTTGCAAATATCAGGAATCAGATATCACTGTCTCAATGATCAGGAACCAGACAAACCTTTCCAATCATCAGGAATCAAATGTCACTGTCCCAAATATCTGGAAGCAGACATCACTGTCACATGTGTCAGGAATCTGAACACACTATCCCATACAACAGGAAATTGGCAAAATTGTCTCAAATATGAGGAATCAGGCAACACTGGACGAAATATCAGGAATCAGACATCACTGTCACAATTGTCGCGAATCAGAATTTTCTGTCCTAAAACACAGGAAACAAAAAAAACTGTTCCAAACATCAGGAATCTGCCACAAGTGTCCCAATTAGATTACATCAGACATCACTGTCCCAAATATCACAAACCACTCAAAATTGCCTCAAGTATCAAAAGTCAGCTACCACTGGCACAACTCTCAGAAATCAGACATAACTGTCAAAAAGACCAGGATTCAGTTATCCCTGATATAAATATCAGGAATCAGATACCACTGTCCCAAATATCAAGAAACAGACATCAATGGCAGCAGTGTCAGGAATCATAATTCACTGTCCCAAACTAGAGGAATCAGGAAAAACTGTTCCAAACATCAAGAATCTGCGACAAATATCCCGAATATCATAAATCAGACCCCAATGTCCCAAAGACCAGGATTGAGAAATCACTGTTGCAAATATCAGGAATATGACATCACTGTCATTAGTATCAGCAAGCAGATATCACTGTCCAATATATCAGGTAAAAGACATCACAGTCCAAAATTTCATGAATCAGACACCACCATCACAGATATCATGAATTAGACACAACCATCCCAAATAGCCGGATTCAGTCATCACTGTCACAAATATCAGGAATCAGAAATCACTGTTCCAATCATCAGGAATCAGATGTCACTGTGCCAAATATCAGGAAATAAGCATCACTGTCACAAGTGTCAGGAATCAGAATTCACTGTCACAGACAACAACAATCAGACAAAACTGTTCCAAACATCATGAATTTGTAATAAATCAGGCATCACTGTCACAAAGACCAGGATGGAGATATCACTGTTGCAAATATCAGGAAACAGATATCTCTGTCACAAATATCAGCAAGCAGATATCACTGTCCAATGTATCAGCTAACAGACATCGTAGTAAAATATATCATGAATCAGACATCACCATCCCAAATATCCGGATTGAGACATCACATTCGTAAATATCAGGAATCAGACATCACTGTTCCAATCATCAGGAATCAAACAAACCTTACCAATCATCAGGAATCAGACATCACCTTCACAAGTGTCACGAATCAAAGTTCTCTGTCCCAAAACACAAGGAACAAGAAAAACCATTCCAAACATCAGGAATCTACCACAAATGTCCCGAATATCATAAATCAGACACCAATGTCCCAAAGACCAGGATTGAGAAATCACTGTTGCAGATATCAGGAATAAGACATCACTGTAACAAATATCAGCAACACAGATATCACTGTCCAATATATCAGGTAATAGACATCACAATCCATAATTTCATGAAACAGACACCACTATCACAGATATCATGAATTATGCACAACCATCCCAAATAGCTGGATTCAGTCATCACTGTCGCAAATATCAGGAATCAAAAATCAGTGTTCCAATCATCAGGAGTCAGACAAACCTTCCCAATCATCAGGAATCAGATGTCACTGTGCCAAATATCCGGAAAAAGACATTAGGAATTAGAATCCACTGTCACAGACAACAGCAATCATGCAAAACTGTTCCAAACATCGGGAATCTGTCATAAATCAGACATCACTGGCACAAAGACCAGGATTGAGATATCACTGTGCAAACATCAGGAAACAGATATCACTGTCACAAATATCAGCAAGCAGATATCACTGTCCAATATATCAGGTAACAGACATCACAGTAAAATATATCGTGAATCAGGCATCACCATCCCAAATATGTGGATTCAGACATCACAGTCGCAAATATCAGGAATCAGACATCACTGTTGCAATCATCACGAATCAGAAAAACCTTACCAAACATAAGGAATCAGACATCACTGTCACAAATATCATAAATCAGAGAAGCGCCATACCAAAT
This sequence comes from Isurus oxyrinchus, assembly GCA_026770705.1. Taxonomy (NCBI): domain Eukaryota; kingdom Metazoa; phylum Chordata; class Chondrichthyes; order Lamniformes; family Lamnidae; genus Isurus; species Isurus oxyrinchus. The sequence continues at coordinate 83,864,601 of JANJGN010000007.1, read as the reverse complement.
ATTCGGATACTGATATCACTGACGCAAGTATCAGGAATCAGTTATCACTGTCCCAATCATCAGGAATCAGACAAACCTTTCCAGTAATCAGGAATCAAATGTCACTGTTCCAAATATCAGGAATGAAACATCACTGTCACGTTTGACAGGAATCTGAACTCACTGTCCCATAAAACAGGAATCTGGCAAAACTGCCACAAATATTAGGAATCAGACAACACTGGACAATATATCAAGAATCTGACAGCATGGTTTGAAATATCAGGAATCAGACATCACCATTCCAAAAATCTGCATTCAGACATCACTGTCACAAATGTCAGGAATCAGACATCACTGTTCCAATCCTCAGGAATCACACAAACCTTCCCAATCATCAGCAATCAGACTTCACTCTCCGAATTATCATTTATCAGGCATCACTATTCTAAATATCCGGAATCAGACATGACTGTCACAAATATCAGGAATCAGATATCACTGTCCCAATCATCAGGAATTCAGACAAACCTTCCCAATCATCAGGAATCAGAAGTCACTGTCCCAAATATCAGGAAGCAAACATCACTGTCACATGTGTCATGAAACTGACCTCACTGATCCATACAACAGGAATCTGGCAAAAAAAAAGTCTCAAATATGAGGAATCAGGCATCACTGTTCCAAATATCAGGAACCAGATATCACAGCAACAATTATCAGAATCATGAACCACTGTCCCAAATATCAGGAATCAGACATCACTGTCACGTGTCAGGAATCAGAGCTCACTGTACCAAACAACAGGAACCTGGGAAATCTGTACCAAATATTAGGAATCAGACAACACTGCTCAAAGTATCAGTAATCAGACACCCTGTCACAAATATCCAGATTCAGAATTCACTGTTGCAAAAATCAGGAATCAGACATCACTCTTCCAATCGTCAGGACTCAGAAAAAACTTCCCAATAATCAGCAATCAGAGACACCACTCTCACAAATATCATGTATCCGGCACCACCATTCCAAATATCCGGATTCAGACACCACTGTCACAAACATCAGGAATCAGATATCACTGTCGCAATCATCACTAGTCAGAGAGAGAAATCTTTCCAATCATCAGGAATCAGACGTCATTGTTCCAAATATCACGAAGCAATATTCACTGTCCCAAAACACAGGAAATATAAAAACTGTTCCAAACATCAAGAATCTTCCACAAGTGTCCCAACTACATTAAATCAGACATTACTGTCCCAAATATCAGAATCCAGTCAAAACGGCCTCAAATATCAAGAGTCAGCTGCCACTGGCACAATTCTCAGGAATCAGACATGACTGTCAAAAAGACCAGGATTCAGATATCACTGATGCAAATATCAGGAATCAGACATCACTGTCCATATCAGGCATCAGACATCACTACCCAAATATCAGGTGTCAGATAGCATTGTCCCAAATATCAGGAAACAGAATTCACTGGCACACATAGCAGGAATCAGAGAAAACGGTCCAAATATCAGGAATCTAACATGAATTTTGCAAATATTAGGAATCATACTTCAATCTCACAAATATCAGAAATCAGATATCACTGCCACAAGTATCATGAATCAGACACCTCTGCCCAAATATCAGGAATCAGGCATCACTGTCACAAATATCAGGAATCGGATTTCACTGTCACATGTGTCAGGAATCAGAACTCACTGGTCGAAACAAAAGGAATCAGGCAAAATGGTCCCAGATATCAGGAATCAGACAGCACACACCGAGATATCAGTAATCAGACACCACTGTCCGAAATATCAGGAATCAGACATCACTGTCACAAGTGTCACGAATCAGATTTCACTGTCCCAAAATACAGGAAACAGGCAAAACTGTTCCAAACTTCAGGAATCAGCCACAGGTGTCCCAACCATCTTAAGTCAGACATCACTGTCCCAAATATCAGAAATCACTCAAAACTGCCTCAAATATCAGGAGCCAGCTACCAATGGCACAATTATCAGGAATCAGACTTCACTGTAACATTTGTCATAAATCAGAACTCACTGTCCCAAACAGAAGTAGTCAGGCAAAACTGTCTCAAATATTAGGCATCAGACAACACTGCCCAAAATATCAGTAATCACACACCACTGCCCCAAGTATCAGGAATCATACATCACTGTCACAAGTGTCAGGAATCAGGCAAAACTGTTCCAAATATCAGGAATCTGCCACAAGTGTCCTTAATATCATAAATCAGACTTTCCCAAAGACCAGGATTGAGAACTCATTGTTGCAAATTTCAGAAATCAGACATCAATGTCACAAATATCATCAAGCAGATAATATATCAGGTAACAGACATCACAGTCCAAAATATCATGAATCAACCACCTCCATCCCAAATATCCAGATTCACACATCACTATCGCAGTTATCAGGAACCAGACATCACTTTTCCAATCATCAGGAATCAGACGTCACTGTCACATATAACATGAATCAGACTCCACCATCCCAAATATCCAGTTTCAGACATCACTGTCGCAAATATCAGGAATCAGATATCACTGTCCCAATCATGAGGAATCAGAAAAACCTTTCCAATCAACTGAAATCAGACATCACTGTCCCAAATATCAGGAATCAGACATCACTGTCACGTGTATCAGGAACCTGAACTCACTGTCTCATACAACAGGAATCTGGCAAAACTTAATCAAATATTAGGAATCAGGCAACACTGGCCAAAATATAAGTAATCAGACACCACTGTTAGAAATATCTGGAATCGCATATCACCATCCCAGATATCCTGATTCAGACATCACTGTCACTAATATCAGGAATAAGACATCACTGTTCCAACATCTTGAATAAGACAAACATTCCTAATCATCAGGAAACAAACTTCACTGTCACAAATATCATGAATCAGACACCACCATTCCAAATATCCGTATTCAGACTTCATTGTTGTAAATATCAGGAATCAGACATCACTGTCCCAATCATCCTCCTGAATCAGACAAACCTTTCCAATCATCAGCAATCAGACGTCACTGTCCCAAATATCAGGAATCAGACAGCACTGTTCCAATCATCAAGAATCAGACAAACATTCCAATCATCAGGAATAAGATGTCACTGTCACAAATATCATGAATCAGACACCAATATCTCAAATATCCAGATTCACAGTTGCAAATATCAGTAATCAGACATCACTATCCAAAATATCAGGAATCACTCAAAACTGCCTCAAACATCAGTAGTCAGCTACCACTGTAACAATTATAAGGAATCAGACATCACTGTTCAAAGTACCAGGATTGAGATATCACTGATTCAAATATCATGAATCAGGCACCAGTGTCACAAATATCAGCAAGAAGATATCACTGCCAAAATATCAGGGAACAAATATCACAGTACAAAATATGATGAATCAGCCACCACCATCCCAAATATCTGCATTGAGACAACACTCACGCAAATATAAGGAATGAGACAACATTGTCAGAAATATCGGGAATTGGACATCACTGCCGCAAATATCAGGAACCAGACATCAATATCCTAATCATCAGGAACCAGACAAACCTTCCTAATCATGAGGAATCAGACAGCACTCTCCCTAATATCAGACATCAGATATCACTGCCACAGGATTCATGCACCACTGTTCCAAATATCAGGAATCAGACATCACTGTTGCAGGTGTCAGGGATCAGAACTCACTGCCCTAAACAACAGGAGTCAGGCAAAACTGTCCCATTCATCTGGAATAAGACATCGCTGACCCAAATACCAGGATTGAGATATCAGTGACACAAATATCATGAATCAATCACCACTGTCATAAATCTCAGCAAGCAGATATCACTGCCAAAATATCAGGAAACTGATAGCACAGTACAAAATATCATGAATCAGACACCACCATGTCAAATATCTGCATTCAAACATCACTGATGCAAATATCAGGAATCAGGCACCGGTGGCACAATTATCAGGAATCAGAGATCGTTGTCAGAGTGTCACAAATCAGGATCCACTGTCCCAAACAACAGGAATCAGGCAAAACAGTTCCAAACATCAGGAATCTGCCACAAGTGTCCATAATATCATAAATCAGACATCACTGTCCCAAAGACCAGGATTGAGATATCACTGATGCAAATATCAGGAATCAGACACCACTGTCACAAATATCAGCAAGCAGATATCACTGTAATATATATCAGGAAAAGAATTCATAATCAAAAATATCATGAATCAGAAACCACCACCGCAAATATCCGAAATTAGACTTCACTGTAGCCAATATCAGGAATCAGGCATCACTGTTACAATCATCAGGAATCTGACGTCTCTGTCCTAAATATCAGGAATCAGCCATCACTGTCACAAGTGTCAGGGATCTGAACTCACAGTGCCAATCAACAGGAATCAGACTAAACTGTCCCAACTATCAGGAATCAGACACCCCTGTGACATATATCAGGAATCAGACATTATTGCACCAAATACCAGGCATCAGACATCACTGCCCAAATATCAGGTGTCAGATACCATTGTCCCAAACATCAGGAATCAGAATTCACTGTCACAAATAGCAGGAATGAGACAAATGATCCAAATATCAGGAATCAGACACCAATATCGAAAATATTAGAATCAGAAGTCAGTCAACCTAATATCAGGAATCAGAAATCTCTGTTACAAATATCAGGAATCAGATATCAATGCCCCAAATATCAGTAACCAGAATCCACTGGCCCTAATATCAGCAATCAGACATCACTGTCAGAAGTGACTGAAATCTGAATTCATTTAACCAAACAATAGGAATCAGTCAAAACTGTCCTAAACTTCAGGAATCTGCCACTAGTGTCCCTCATATCATAAATCAGACATCACTATCCAAATTATAAGGAATCACTCAAAACGGCCTCAAATATCAGGAGTCAGCTACTACTGTGATAATTATCAGGAATCAGACATCATTGTCCAAAATATTAGGTTTGAGATATCACTGATGCAAATATCATGAATCAGACACCACTGACAAAAATATTAGCAAGCAGATGTCACTGCCAAAATATCAGGGAAATGGTATCACAGTACAAAATATCATGAATCAGCAAAAAACCACCCAAAATATCCGCATTCAGTCATCACTGACGCAAGTATCAGGAATGAGACAACAGTGTCACAAATATTAGGAATTGGACATCACTGTCGCAAATATCAGGAGTCAGACATCAATGTCCCAACCATCAGGATTCGGACAAATCTTCACAATCATGAGGAATCTGACAGCACTGTCCCAAATATCAGGAATCAGATAACACTGCCCCTAATATCAGGAATCCTCCACAAGTGAACCTTCTATCATAAATCACTGTCCCAAATATCAGGAATCACTCTAAACTGCCTCAAATCTCAGGAGTCAGCTTCCTCTGGCACACTCATCAGAAAATCAGACATGACTGTCAAAAAGACCAGGATTGACATATTACTGATATCAGGAATCAGATGCCCCAAACAACAGGAATCAGGCAAAACTGTCCCAAATATTAGGAATCAGACATCACTTCCAGAAATATCAGTAAACAGACACCACTGTCCCAAATATCAGGAATCAGACATCACTGTCACAAGTATCAGGAATCGGAATTTACTGGCCCAAACAACAGGAATCAGGCAAAATTATTCCAAACATCAGGAATCTATCACAAGTGTCCCTAATATCAAAAAGCAGACATCACTGTCCCAAAGACAAGAATTGAGAAATCACTGATGCAAGCATCAGATTTAGGCACCACTTGAAAATATCAGCAAGCAGATATCACTGCCCAATATATAAGGAGACAGATATCAGAGTCCAAACTATCATGAAGCAGACAGCAACATTCCGAAAATCTGGATTCACACATCACTGTCGCAAATATCAGAAATCAGGTATCACTGTCCCTATCATCAGGAATCAGACACCACTGGCCCAAATATCAGGAATCAGACATCACTGTCACAAGTGTCAGGATTCACAATTCACTATCCCAAACAACAGGAATAAGGGAAAACTGTAGCAAACATCAGGAATCTGACTGCAGTGTTCCTAATAAAAGGAATGAGACATCACTGTCCCAAATAACAGGAATCACTCAAAACTGCCAAACAAAAAGTAGGAATCAGACATCACTGTCACTATTATCAGGAATAAGACATCATATTTCCAAATATCAGCAATGAGACAAAAGTGTCAGAAATATCATGAATCAGACATCACTGTCCCAAATACGAGGATTCAGACATCACTGATGCAAATATCAGGAATCAGACACCATTGCCCACAAACTCAGGAACCAAACATCACTGTCCCAAACAACAGGAATCAGGGAAAACTGTCCCAGACATCAGGAATCTGACTCCATGGCCCTAATATCAGGAATGAGACATCGCTCTCCCAAATATCAGGAATCATACACGACCGTCCCAAATATCAAGAAACAGACATCACTGGTGCAAATATCAGGCCTCAGACACCGCTGTAACAAATACCCTGAATCAGTCATCACTGTCACAAATATCAGACATCAGATATCATTGTCCAAATATTAGTTTTCAGATACCATTCTTGCAAACATCAGGACTGAGACTTCACAGTCCCAAATATCATGAATCAGATGAATCTCTTCAAATATCAGGAATCAGACAAATCTGTCGCAAATATCAGGAGGCAGACATCGCTGTCACAAATATCAGGAATTGGACATCAGTGTCACAACTACCAGGAATCAGGCATCACTGTCACAATAATCAGGAATCAGACAAACCATCACAAAAATCTGGAATCAGGCATCACTGGCCCAACTATCAGGAATCAGACAACCGTCCCAAATATCAGGTGTCAGACACCATTGTTGCAATCATGAAGAATCAAATTTCAAAGTCCAAAATATCAGGAATGAAACAACACTGTCCAAATATTAGGAATCAGACACCACTGTCGCAAATAATAGGAGGCAGACATCGCTGTCCAAATTATCAGGCATCAGACATCACTGTCCAAATATCAGGTGTCAGACACCATTGCTGCAAACATCAGGAATCAGACACCACTTTTGCAAATAACAGGAGGCAGTCAACACTGTCCCAAGATCAGTAATCAGACATCACTGGTCCAAATATCACGAATCAGACATCACTGTCACAAGTGTCAGGAAACACAATTCACTGTCACAAACAACGGGAATCATGCAAAACTGTCCCAGATATCAGGAATCTGCCTCCCGTTCCCCTAATATCAAAATGAGACAACACTGTCCCAAATATCAGGAATTATACACCATCGTACCAAATATCTAAAATCAGACATCACTGGTGCAAATATGAGGTATCAGACACCAGTGTAACAAATACCAGGAATCGCAATTCACTCTCCCAAATATCAGATATCAGATATCACTGTCCAAATATCAGGTGTCAGACACCATTCTTGCAAATATCAGGAGTCAGTCTTCACAGTGCTAAATATCATGAATCAGACACCACTGTACGAATATCACACATCACTGTCACAATAATCAGGAATCAGACAAACCATCACAAAAATCGGGAATCAGGCATCACTGGCCCAACTATCAGGAATCAGACAACTGTCCCAGATATCAGGTGTCAGACACCATTGTTGCAATCATGAAGAATCAAACTTCAAAGTCCCAAATATCAGGAATGAAACAAAACTGTCCAAATATTAGGAATCAGACACCACTGTCGCAAATAATAGGAGGCAGACATTACTGTCCCAAATATCAGAAATCAGACATCAAGTTTGCAAGTGTCAGGAATCAGACATCACTGTCCCAATTATCAGGCATCAGACATTACTGTCCAAATATCAGGTTTCAGACAACATTGCTGCAAACATCAGGAATCAGACACCACTTTCGCAAGTAATAGTAGGCAGACATCACTGTCCCAAGATCAGGAATCAGACATCACTGGACCAAATATCACGAATCAAACATCACTGTCACAATTGTCAGGAAACACAATTCACTGTCACAAACAACAGGAATCATGCAAAACTCTCCCAGATATCAGGAATCTGCCTCCCGTGCCCCTAATATCAAAAGGAGACATCACTGTCTCAAATATTAGGAATTATACACCATCGTATCAAATATCTAGAATCAGACATCACTGGTGCAAATATAAGGTATCAGACACCAGTGTAACAAATACCAGGAATCACACATCACTGTCCCAAACATCAGGATACCAGTCTTCCCGATATCAGGAATGAGACATCACTGTCCCAAACAGTAATCACTCAAAACTGTCTCAAACATCAGGAATCAGACTTCACCGTCCCAAATATCATCAACATGACAAAGGTGTGAGGCATATCTGGAATCAGACATTACTGCCCCAAATACACGAATTCAGACATCACTGATGCAAATATCAGGAATCAAACATCACTGTGCAAAATATCAGGAACCAGACATCACTGTACCAAATAATATGAATCAGACACAATCCTCCTAAATATCAGGATTCTGACATCACTGGCAGAAATATCAGGAATCAGACACCACTGTAACAAATACCAGGAATTAAACGTCACTGTCCCAAATATCAGATATCAGACATCACTGTACCAATATCAGGTGTCGGACACCATTGTTGCACACATGAGGAATCACAATTCACCGTCCCTAATATTTGGAATCAGACAGAACTATACAAATATTAGGAATCAGACACCACTGTCGCAAATAACAGGAGGAAGACATCGCTTTTTCAAATATCAGGAATGAGACATCAGTGTCACAAATATCAGGAATCAGACATCACAGACCAAATATCATGTGTCAGATACCATTGTCACAAACATCAGGAATCAGAATTCACTATCACAAATAGCAGAAATCAGACAAAATGGTCCAAATATCAGGAATCAGACACTAATGTCACAAATATGAGGAATCAGACACTAATGTTGCAAATATGAGGAATCAGACATCGCTCCCCCAAATATCAGGAATCAGACATCACAGTACCAAATATCATCAATAGGACAAAAGTGTCAGAAATATCATGAATCAGAAATCACTGTCTCAAATACGAGGATTCAGACATCACAGATGTAAATATCAGGAATCAGACACCATTGTCCACAATATGTGGAACGAAACATCACTGTCCCAAACAACAGGAATGAGGCAAACTCTCCCAAACATCAGGAATCTGACTCCACCATCCCAAAAATCAGGTTTCAGACATCACTGGTGCAAATATTAGCAATCAGACACCAATGTAACAAATGCCAGGAATCAGACCTCACTGTTCCAAATATCGGAGAGCAGACATCACTGTCCAAATATCAGGTGTCAGACACCATTCTTGCAAACATCAGGAATCAGACTTCACTGCCCCAAATATCATGAATCAGACGAAACTGTCCAAATATCAGGAATCAGACATCAATGTCACAAATATCTGGAATAAGGCATCACTGTCCCTATCAACAGGAATCAGACACCACTGGCCCAAATATTATGATACAGACATCACTGGTGCAAACCACAGGAATCAGGCAACATTGTCCCAAATATTAGGAATCTGACTCTAGTGTCCCTATATCAGGAATCATACACCACCATCACAAATATCAGAATTCAGACATCACTGGTGCAAATATCAGGAATCAGACATCACTGTCTCAAATATGAGACATCAGACATCACTGTCCAAATATCAGGTGTTAGACACCATTGCTGCAAACATCCGGTGTCAAATACCATAGTCCCAAGCATTAGGAATCAGAAATTACAGTCCCAAATATCATAAATAAGAAAAAAGTGTCAGACATATCAGGGATTAGACAACACCATCCCAAATATCAGGATTCAGTCATCACTGATGCAAATATCAGGAAACAGACACCACTGTCACTAATATCAGCAATCAGACAGAACTGTCACAAATATCAGACATCAGACATCACTGTCCAAATATCAGGTGCTAGACACCATTGCTGCAAACATCAGCTGTCAGACACCATTGTCCGAAGCATTAGGAATCAGACATTATAGTCCCAATTATCATGAATAAGTCAAAAGTGTCAGACATATCAGGTATTAGACAACACCATCCCAAATATAAGGATTCAGTCATCACTGATGCATATATCAGGAAACAGGCATCACTGACACAAATATCAGGTATCAGGCATCACTGCCTCAAATATCAGTAAGCAGACAACATCATCCAAATCTCAGGAAAGAGACACCACTGTCACAAATATCAGGAGATAGACATCGCGCTCACAAATATCAGAAATCAGACATCACTGCCTCAAATATCAGGAATCAGACATCACTAGTCCAAATATTAGGAATCAGACAGTGAATTGTGATTCCTGATATTTGTGACAATTCTGTCTGATTCCTGATATTTGTGACAGTAGTGTCCGTTTCCTCATATTTGCACCAGTGATGACTGAATCCTGATATATGGGATGGTGGTATCTAATCCATGATATGTCTGAAACTTTTGTCTTATTCATGATATTTGAGACTGCAATGTCTGTCTCCTAACATTTGAGACGATGGTGTCTGACACCTGATGTTTGCAGCAAGGGTGTCTAACACCTGATATTTGGACAGTGATGTCTGATTCCTGATCTTAAGACAGTGATGTCTGCCTCCTGGAGTTAGACATCGCTCTCACAAATATCAGGAATCAGACTTCACTGCCTCAAATATCAGGATTCAGACAACACTGGTCCAAATATCAGGAGTCAGACAACACTGTCACAAGTTTCAGGAATCACAATTCACTGTCCTAAACAACGGGAAACAGGCAAAACTCTCCCAAATATCAGGAATCTGACTCCAAAGTCCCTAATATCAGGAATCAGATATCACTGTCCAAAATATCAGGAATCCTCCACAAGTGACCCTTCTATCATAAATCACTGTCCCAAATATCAGGAATCACTCAAAACTGCCTCAAATCTCAGGAGTCAGCTACCACTGGCACACTCATCAGAAAATCAGACATGACTGTCAAAAAGACCAGGATTGACAGATCATTGATCAGGAATCAGACGCCCCAAACAACAGGAATCAGGAAAAGCTGTCCCAATTATTAGGAATCAGACATCACTGCCAGAAATATCAGTAATCAGACACCACTGTCCCAAATATCAGGAATCAGACATCACTGTCACAAGTGACAGGAATCAGAATTCACTGGCCCAAACAACAGGAATCCAGCAAAATTATTCCAAACATCAGGAATCTATCACAAGTGTCCCTAATATCAAAAAGCAGACATCACTGTCCCAAAGACTGGGATTGAGAAATCACTGATGCAAATGTCAGGATTCAGACACCACTTGAAAATATCAGCAAGCAGATATCACCGCCCAGTATATAAGGAAACAGGTATCATAGTCCAAACTATCATGAAGCAGGCACCAACATTCTGAATATCTGGATTCACACATCACTGTCGCAAATATCAGAAATCAGGTATCACTGTCCCTATCATCAGGAATCAGACACCACTGGCCCAAATATCAGGAATCAGACATCACTGTCACAAGTGTCAGGATTCACAATTTACTGTCCCAAACAACAGGAATAAGGCAAAACTGTAGCAAACATCAGGAATCTGACTACAGTGTTCCTAATAAAAGGAATGAGACATCACTGTCCCAAATAACAGGAATCACTTAAAACTGCCAAACAAAAATTAGGAATCAGACATCACTGTCACTATTATCAGGAATAAGACATCACAATTCCAAATATCATCAATAAGTCAAAAGTGTCAGAAATATCATGAATCTGACATCACTGTCCCAAATACGAGGATTCAGACATCACTGATGCAAATATCAGGAATCAGACACCATTGTCCACAAACTCAGGAACCGAACATCACTGTCCCAAACAACAGGAATCAGGGAAAACTGTCCCAGACATCAGGAATCTGACTCCAGTGGCCCTAATATCAGGAATGAGACATCGCTCTCCCAAATATCAGGAATCATACACAACCGTCTCAAATATCAAGAAACAGACATCACTGGTGCAAATATCTGGACTCAAACACCACTGTAACAAATACCCTGAATCAGTCATCACTGTCACAAATATCAGACATCAGACATCATTGTCCAAATATTAGTTTTCAGATACCATTCTTGCAAACATCAGGACTGAGACTTCACAGTTCCAAGTATCATGAATCTCTTGAAATATCAGGAATCAGACAAATCTGTCACAAATATCAGGAGGCAGACATCGCTGTCACAAATATCAGGAATTGGACATCAGTGTCACAACTATCAGGAATCAGACATCACTGTCACAATAATCAGGAATGAGACAAACCATCACAAAAATCAGGAATCAAGCATCACTGGCCCAACTATCAGGAATCAGACAACTGTCCCAAATATCAGGTGTCAGACACCAATGCTGCAATCATGAAGAATCAAACTTCAAAGTCCCAAATATCAGGAATGAAACAAAACTATCCACATATTTGGAATCAGACACCACTGTCGCAAATAATAGGAGGCAGACATTGCTGTATCAAGTATCAGGAATCAGACATCAAGTTCGTAAATGTCAGGAAGCAGACATCACTGCCCCAATTATCAGGCATCAGACATTACTGTCCAAATATCAGGTGTCAGACACCATTGCTGCAAACATCAGGAATCAGACACCACTTTCGCAAGTAATAGGAGGCAGACATCACTGTCCCAAGATCAGGAATCAGACATCACTGGTTCAAATATCAGGAATCAGACATCACTGTCACAAGTGTCAGGAAACACAATTCACTGTCACAAACAACAGGAATCATGCAAAACTGTCCCAGACAACAAGAATCTGCCTCCCGATCCCCTAATATCAAAATGAGACATCACTGTCCCAAATATCAGGAATTATACACCATCGTATCAAATATCTAGAATCAGACATCACTGGTGCAAATATGAGGTATCAGACACCAGTGTAACAAATACCAGGAGTCACACATCACTGTCCAAACAACAGATATCAGACATCACTGTCCAAATATCAGGTTTCAGACACCATTCTTGCAAATATCAGGAGTCAGTCTTCACAGTCCCAAATATCAGGAATGAGACACCATTGTACGAATATCACACATCACTGTCACAAGTGTCAGGAATCACAATTCAGTGTCCCAAACAATAGCAATCAGGCAAAACTGTCCCAAACATCAGGACAGAAGTGTTCCTGATATCAGGAATGAGACATCACTGTCCCAAACAGTAATCACTCAAAACTGTCTCAAACATCAGGAATCAGACTTCACCGTCCCAAATATCATCAACGTGTCAAAGATCTGAGGCATATCTGGAATCAGACATCACTCTCCCAAATACACGGATTCAGACTTCACTGATGCAAATATCAGAAATCATACAGCACTGCCCAAAATATCAGGAACCAGACATCACTGTTCCCAATAACATGAACCAGACACAACCGTCCCAAATATCAGGATTCAGACATCACTGGCAAAAATATCAGGAATCAGACACCACTGTAACAAATACCAGGAATTAAACATCACTGTCCCAAATATCAGATATCAGACATCACTGTACCAATATCAGGTGTCAGACACTATTGTTGCAATCTTAAAGAATCAAACTTCAAAGTCCCAAATATCAGGAATGAAACAAAACTGTCCAAATATTAGGAATCAGACACCACTGTCGCAAATAATAGGAGGCAGACATCGGTGTCCCAAATATCAGGAATCAGACATCACTGCCCAAATATCATGTGTCAGATACCATTGTCCCAAACATCAGGAATCAATATTCATTACCACAAATAGCAGCAATCAGACAAAACATTCCAAATATCAGGAATCAGACAATAATGTCGCAAATATGAGGAATCAGACACTAATGTTGCAAATATGAGGAATCAGACATCGCTCCCCCGAATATCAGGAATCAAACACCACTGTCCCAAATATCAGGAATCAGACATCACAGTCCCAAATATCATCAATAGGACAAAAGTGTCAGAAATATCATGAATCAGAAATCACTGTCCCAAATACGAGGATTCAGACATCACTGATGCAAATATAAGGAATCAGACACCATTGTCCACAATATGTGGAACTAACCATCATTGTCCCAAACAACAGGAATGAGACAAAACTCTCCCAAACATCAGGAATCTGACTCCACCATCCCAAATACCAGGATTCAGACATCACTGGTGCAAATATTAGCAATCAGACCCCAACGTAACAAATACCAGGAATCAGACATCACTGTTCCAAATATCGGACAGCAGACATCGCTGTCCAAATATCAGGTGTCTGACACCATTCTTGCAAACATCAGGAATCAGACTTCACTGTCCCAAATATCTTGAATCAGATGAAACTGTCCAAATAACAGGAATCAGACATCAATGTCGCAAATATCTGGAATAAGACATCACTGTCCCTATCGTCAGGAATCAGACACCACTGGCCCAGGAATCAGGCAAAACTGTCCCAAATATCAGGAATCTGACTCCAGTGTCCCTATATCAGGAGTCATACACCACCATCCCAAATATCAGGATTCAGACATCACTGGTGCAAATATCAGGAATCAGATATCACTGTCTCAAATATGAGACATCAGACATCACTGTCCAAATATGAGTTGTTAGACACCATTGCTTCAAACATCCGGTGTCAGACACCATAGTCCCAAGCATTAGGAATCAGAAATTACAGTCCCAAATATCATAAATAAGACAAAAGTGTCAGACATATCAGGGTTTAGACAACACCATTCCAAATATCAGGATTCATTCATCACTGACGCAAATAATCCGGAAACAGACACCACTGTCACAAATATCAGCAATCAGACAGAACTGTCACAAATATCAGACATCAGACATCACTGCTGCAAATAACAGTAATCAGACAACATCATCCAAATCTCAGGAAAGAGACACCACTGTCGCAAATATCAGGAGTTAGGCATTGCTCTCACAAATATCAGAAATCAGACATCACTGCCTCAAATATCAGGAATCAGACAACACTGGTCCAAATATCAGGAATCAGACAGTGAATTGTGATTTCTGATATTTGTGACAATTCTGTCTGATTCCTGATATTTGTGACAGGGGTGTCTGTTTCCTCATATTTGAATCAGTGATGACTGAATCCTCATATATGGAATGGTGGTATCTAATCCCTGATATGTCTGACACTTTTGTCTTATTCATGATATTTGAGACTGTAATGTCTGAGTCCTAATCTTTGGGACGATGGTGTCTGACACCTGATGTTTGCAGCAATGGTGTCTAACACCTGATATTTGGACAGTGATGTCCGATGTCTGATACTTGTAACAGATCTGTCTGATTCCTGATATTTGAGACAGCGATGTCTGTCTCTTGTTATTTGCAACAGTGGTGTCTGATTCCTAGTGTTTGGACGGTTTTGTCTGATTTTGATATTTTCAACAGTGATATTTCATTGCTGATATTTGTTACAGTGGTGTCTGATTCCTGATATCTGGGACTGTGAAGTCTGACTCCTGATATTTGCAAGAATGGTGTCTGACACCTGATATTTCTGATATCTGATGTTTTGGACAGTGATGTGTCATTCCTGGTATTTGTTACAGTGGTATCTGATAGCTGATATTTGCACCAGTGATGTCTGATTTTAGAATTTTGGTACGATGTTGTATAATTCCTGATATTTGGGACCGTGATGTCTCATTCAGACATCACTGTCCAAATATCAGGTTTAAGACACCATTCTTGCAAATATCAGGTGTCAGACTTCACAGTCCCAAGTATCAGGAATCAGACACCACTGTAACAAATATCAGCAATGAGATATCACTGTCACAAATATCAAACATCGGACAAAACCATCCAAATATTAGGAATCAGACACCTCTGTCGCAAATAATAGGAGGCACACATTGCTGTCCCAAATATCAGGATTCAATCATCAATGTCGCAATTATCAGGAATAAGGCATCACTGTCCCTATCATCAGGAATCATACACCACCGTCCCAAATATCAGGATTCAGACATCACTGGCGCAAATATCAGGAATCTGACATCACTGTCTCAAATATCAGACGTCAGATATCACTGTCCAAATATCAGGTGTTAAAAACCATTGCTGCAAACACCAGGTGTCAGAAACCATTGTCCCAAGCATTAGGAATTCAACATTACAGTCCCAAATATCATGAATATGACAAAAGTGTCAAACATACCAGGGATTAGACAACACCATCCCAAATATCAGGATTCATTCATCACTGATGCAAATATCAAGAAACAGACACCACTGTCACTAATATCAGGTATCAGGCATCACTGCCCCAAATATCGGTAATCAGACTACATCATCCAAATATCAGGAAAGAGACACCACTGTTGCAAGTATCAGGAGTTAGAAAACACTCTCACAAATATCAGGAATCAGAGATCACTGTCGCAAATATCAGGAATCAGATCTCACTGACCCAATTATCAGGAATCAGACAAGCATTCCCAAACATCATGAATCAGACAGCACTGTCCCAAATATCAGGAATCAGACATCACTGCTTCAAAAATCAGGAATCAGACACCACTGGCACAAATATCACACATCACTGTCACAAATGTCAAGCATCACAATTCACTCTCCCAAACAAAAGCAATCAGGCAGCAAAACTGTCCCAAACATCAGGACACCAGTGTTCCTGATATCAGGAATCAGACACAACTCTCCCAAATATCAAGAATCAATCAAATCTGCCTCAAGTATCAGGAGTCGGCCACCACTGTCAAAATGTTCAGGAATCAGACATCACAGTCCCAAATATGATTAATGTGTCAAAAGTTTCAGGCATATCTGGAATCACAATTCAGTGTCCCAAATACTCGGATTCAGACATCACTAATGCAAATATCAGGAAATCATACATCACTTTCCAAAATATCAGACATCAGTGTTTCAAATGTCAGGAATCATACATCACTGCCCAAATATCATGTGTCAGATACAAGTGCCCCAAACTTCAGGAATCAGAATTCACTATCACAAATAGCAGGAATCAGACAAACTGTTGCAAATATCAGGAATCAGCCATCGTTCCCCCAAATATCAGGTTTCAGACACCACTATCACAAATATCAGGAATAAGAAATCACTGTCCCAAATATCAGGCATCACACATCACTGTCCAAATATCAGGTGACAGACACCATTGTCCCAAATGATAGCAATCAGACAAAGCTGTCCAAATACCAGGAATGACAAAACACTGTCGCAAATATCAGGAGTCAGACAATGCTCTCCCAAATATTAGCAAATGGACATCACTGTCGCAAAAAGCAGGAATCAAGCACCACTGTTCCAATCATCAGGAATCCGACAAGCCTTCCCAATCATCAGGAATCAAACACCACTGTCCCAAATATCAGGAATCAGATATCACTGCCCCAAATATCAGGCATCGGGCACTCCTGTCAGAAATATCAAGAATCAGACATCACTATCACAACTGTCAGCAATCACAACTTACTGTCCCAAACAACAGGAAGCAGGCAAAACTGTCACAAATATCAGGAATCAGACATCACTGCCCCAAATATCAGTAATCAGTCACAACTGTCCAAAATATCAGCAATCAGATATCACTGTCACAAATGTGAGGAATCAGAATTCACTGTCCCAAACAACAGGAGTCTGGCAAATTTGTCTCAAAATCAGGAAACTCCCACAAGTGTCCCTAATATCATGAATCAGACATCATTGTCCCAAATACCAGGAATGACTCAAAACAGCCCCAAATATCTGGATTCAGCTACTGCTGTCACTAATCTCAGGAATCAAACAAAACAGTCCCAAATATCATGAATAAGACAAAGGTGTCAGACATATCAGGGATTAGACACCACCGTCCCAAATATCAGGATTCAGTTATCACTGACACAATTATCAGGAATCAGACACCAGTGTCACAAATATCAGGAATCAGACATCACTGAACCAAATATCAGTAATCAGACAACATCGTCCAAATAGCAGGAAAGAGATACCGCTGTCGCAATTATCAGGAGTCAGACATCACTCTCACAAATATCAGGAATCAAAGATCACTGTCACAAATATCAGGAATCAGACATCACTGCCCTAATCATCAGGAATCAGACAAACCTTCCCAAACATCAGGAACCAGACATCACTGTCCCAAATATCAGGAATCAGACATCACTGCTGGAAATATCAGAAATCAGACACCACTGGCACAAATATCATACATGACTAAGACTAGTGTCAGGAATCACAGTTCACTGTCCCCAACAATAGGAATCAGGCAAAACTGTGCCTAACATCAGGATACCAGTTTTCATGATATCAGGAATCAGACATAACTCTCCCAAATATCAGGAATCACTCAACACTGCCTCAAGTATCAGGAGTCAGCCACCACTGTCAAAATGATCAGGAATCAGACATCACAATCCCAAATATCTGGAATCAGACATCACTGCCCCAAATATCAGGAATCAGACATCACTGTCACAAGTGTCAGGAATCACAATAAACTGTCCCAAACAACAGGAATAAGGCAAAACTGTAGCAAACATCAGGAATCTGACTCCAGTGTCCCTGATATCAGGAATGAGACATTACTGTCCCAAATAACAGGAATCACTCAAAACTGCCTCAAATATCAGGAATCAGACTTCACAGTCCCTAAGGTCAGGAAGCAGATGAAATGTCCCAATATTAGGAGTCAGAAACCACTGTTGCAAATAACAGGAGACAGACATTGCTGTCACAAATATCAGGAATCAGACATCACTGCCCAAATATCAGGTGTCAGATATCATTGTCCCAAACATCAGGAAGCAGAATTCACTGTCACAAATAGCAGGAATCACACAAAACGGTCCAAATATCAGTAATCAGATCCCAATATCACAAATATCAGGAATCAGACATCGCTCCACCAAAGATCAGGAATAAGACATCACTGTCCCAAGTATCAGGCATCACAAATCACTGTCCAAATGTCATGTGACAGACACGATTGTCCCAAATGTTAGGAATCAGACAAAGCTGTCCAAATACCAGGAATGAGGCAACACTGTCACAAATATCAGAAGTCAGACAATGCACTCGCAAATATCAGAAATTGGACATCACTGTCGCAAATAGCAGGAATCAGACACCACTGTCCCAATCGTCAGGAATCAGACAAGCCTTTCCAATCATCAGGAATCAAAAATCACTGTCCCAAGCATCAGGAATCAGACAAGCCTTCCCAATCATCAGCAATCAAACACCACTGTCCCAATTATCAGTAATCAGTCTCCACTGCCCAAAATATCAGCAATCAGATATCACTGTCACTAAGTTTGAGGAATCAGAATTCACTGTCCCAAAATACAGGAATCAGGCAAATTTGTTGCAAAATTAGGAAACTGCCACAAGTGTTCCTAATATCATCAATCAGACATCACTGTCTCAAATACCAGGAATCACTCAAAACAGCCTTAAATATCTGGTTTCAGATCCCACTGTCACTAATATCCAGAGTCAAACATAACATTCCCAAATATTATGAATAAGACAAAAGTATCTGACTTATCAAGGACTAGACACCTCCGTCCCAAATATCAGGATTTAGTCATCACTGATGCAAATATCAGGGATCTGATACCACTGCCCCAAATATCAGTAATCAGACAACATTGTCCAAATATCAGGAAAGAGACACCACTGTTGCAATTACCATGAGTCAGACATCGCTCTCACAAATATCAAAAATCAGAGAAAACTGTTGCAAACATCAGGAATCAGAGATCACTGTCTCAAACATCAGGAATTATACACCTTCATAGCAAATATCTAGAATCAGACATCACTGGTGCAAATATCAGGTATCAGACACCACTGTAACAAATACCAGAAATCACACATCACTGTCCAAAACATCAGATATCAGACATCACTGTCCAAATATCAGGTGTCAGACACCATTCTTGCAAATATCAGGAGTCAGACTTCACAGTCCCAAATATCAGGAATCAGAAACCACTGTAACAAATATCAGCAATGAGATATCACTGTCACAAATAGCAAACATCAGACAAAACCGTCGAAATATTAGGAATCTGACACCACTGTCACAAATAACAGGAGGCAGACATTGCTGTCCCAAATTTCAGTAATCAGACATCAACTTTGCAAATATCAGGAATAAGGCATCACTGTCCCTATCATCAGGAATCAGACAACTCTGGCCCAAATATTAGGATTCAGACATTACTGATGCAAACAACAGGAATCAGGCAAATCCATCCCAAATATCAGGAATCTGACTCCAGTGTCCCTAATATCAGGAATCATACACCACCGTCTGAAATATTAGGATTCAGACATCACTGGTGCAAATATCAGGGAATCAGACATTACTGTCTCAAATATCAGACATCAGTCATCACAGTCCAAATATCAGGTGTTAGACACCATTGCTGCAAACATCAGGTGTCAGCCACCATCGCCCCAAGCATTAGGAATCAGACATTACAGTCCCAAATATCATGAATAAGGTAAAAGTGTCAGACATATCAGGGATTAGACACCACTGTCCCAAATATCAGGACTGAGTCATCACTGATACAAATATCAATAAACAGAAATCACTGTCACAAATATCAGGAATCAGACAGAACTATCACAAATATCAGACATCACTGTCCAAAGATCAGGTGTTAGACACCATTGCTGCAAACATCAGGTGTCAGAAACCATCATCCCAAGCATTAGGAATCAGAAATTACAGTCCCAAATATCATGAATAAGACAAAAGTGTCAGACATGTCAGGGATTAGACAACACTGTCCCAAATATCAGGATTCATTCATCACTGATGTAAATATCAGGAAACAGACACCACTGTCACAAATATCAGGAATTAGAGATCACTGTCGCAAATATCAGGAATCAGATATCACTGACCCAATCATCAGGAATCAGACAAGCATTCCCAAACATGAGGAATCAAACATCACTGTCCCAAATATCAGGAATCAGACATCACTGCTTCTAATATCAAGAATCAGACACCACTGGCACAAATATCACACATCACTGTCACAACTGTCAGAAATCACAATTCACTCTCCCAAATAATAGCAATCAGGCAAAACTGTCCCAAAAATTAGGACACCAGTGTTCCTGATATCAGGAATCAGGCACAACTATCCCAAATATCAGGAATCAATCGAATCTGCCTCAAGTATCAGGAGACGGCCACCACTGCTGAAATGTTCGGGAATCAGACATCACAGTCCCAAATATCATCAACGTGACAAAAGTGTCAGGCATATCTGGAATCAGACATCACTGTCCCAAATACACGGATTCAGATATCGCTGATGCAAATATCATGAACAATACATCATTGTCCCAAATATCATGAATCAGACATACCATCCCCAATATCAGGATTCAGACATCACTGGCACATATATCAGGACTCAGAAACCACTGTAACAAATATCAGGACTGAGACATTACTGCCCCAAATATCTGGAATCAGACACCACTGTCCGAATACCACACATCACTGTCACAAGTTTCAGGAATCACAATTCACTGTCCCAAACAACAGCAATAGGGCAACACTGTAGCAAACATCAGGAATGTGATCCCAAGGTCCCTAATAACAGGAAGGAGACATCACTGACCCAAATAACAGCAATTACTCAAAACTGCATCAAACATCAGGAATCAGACATCACTGTTCTAAATCTCATCAATGTGAGAAAAGTGTCAGGCATATCGGGAATCAGACATCACTGTCCGAAATACACAGATTCAGACATCACTGATGCAAATATCGGGAATCATACATCACTGTCCAAAATATCAGGAACCAGACATCACTGTCCCAAATAACATGGATCAGACACCACCGTCCCAAATATCAGGATTCAGATATCACTGGCAAAAATATCAGGAATTAGACACCAGTGTAAAAAATACCAGGAATTAGACATCACTGTCCCAAATATCAGATATCAGACATCACTGTAAATATATCAGGTGTCAGACACCATTGTTGCAAACATGAGGAATCAGACTTCACTGTCCCTAATATCAGGAATCAGACAGAATTATCCAAATATTAGGAATCAGACACCGCTGTTGCAAACAACAGGAGGGAGCCATCGCTGTATCAAATATCAGGAATGAGACATCAGTGTCGTAAATATCAGGAATCAGACATCACTCCCCAAATATCATGTGTCCGATACCATTGCCCCAAACTTCAGGAATCAGAATTCAC
Source organism: Isurus oxyrinchus (assembly GCA_026770705.1). Taxonomy (NCBI): domain Eukaryota; kingdom Metazoa; phylum Chordata; class Chondrichthyes; order Lamniformes; family Lamnidae; genus Isurus; species Isurus oxyrinchus. Next base: position 83,842,206 of record JANJGN010000007.1, on the reverse strand, counting down.
TATCAGAAATAGCAGAATTCAGACAAAACGGTCCAAATATCAGGAATCAGACTCCAATGTTGCAAATATCAGGAATCAGACGTCACTCCCCCAAATATCAGGAAAAAGACACCATTATCACAAATATCAGGAATAAGACATCAGTGTCCCAAATATCAGGCATCACACATCACTGTCCAAATATCAGGTGACAGACACCATTGTCCCAAATGTTAGCAATCAGACAAAGCTGTCCAAATACCAGGAATGAGACAACACTGTCGCAAATATCAGGAGTCAGACAGCCCTCTCCCAAATATCAGCAAATGGACATCACTGTCGCAAATAACAGGAATCAGGCACCACTGTCCCAATCATCAGGAATCCGACAAGCCTTCCCAATCATCAGGAATCAAACACCACTGTCCCAAATATCAGGAAACAGATATCAATGCCCCAAATATCAGGCATCGGGCACTGCTGTCAGAAATATCAAGAATCAGACATCACTATCACAACTGTCAGCAATCACAACTTACTGTCCCAAACAACAGGAAGCAGGCAAAACTGTCGCAGATATCAGGAATCAGACATCACTGCCCCAAATATCAGTAATCAGTCACAACTGTCCAAAATATCAGCAATCAGATATCACTGTCACAAATGTGAGGAATCAGAATTCACTGTCCCAAACAACAGGAGTCTGGCAAATTTGTCTCAAAATCAGGAAACTCCCACAAGTGCCCCTAATATCATGAATCAGACATCACTGTCCCAAATACAAAGAATGACTTAAAACAGCCCCAAATATCTGGATTCAGCTACTGCTGTCACTAATCTCAGGAATCAAACAAAACAGTCCCAAATATCATGAATAAGACAAAAGTGTCAGACATATCAGGGATTAGACACCACCATCCCAAATATCAGGATTCATTTATCACTGACACAAATATCAGGAATCAGACACCAGTGTCACAAATATCAGGAATCAGACATCACTGAACCAAATATCGGTAATGAGACAACGTTGTCCAAATAGCAGGAAAGAGACACCATTGTCACAATTATCAGGAGTCAGACATCGCTCTCACAAATATCAGGAATTAGAGATCACTGTCGCAAATATCAGGAATCAGACATCACTGTCCTAATCATCAGGAATCAGACAAACCTTCCCAAACATCAGGAATCAGACATTGCTGTCCCAAATATCAGGAATCATACATCACAGCCCCAAATATCAGAAATCAGACACCACTGGCACAAATATCACACATTACTGTCACAAGTGTCAGGAATCACAATTCACTGTAGCAAACAATAAGAATCAGGCAAAACTGTACCAAACATCAGGACACCAGTGTTGCTGATATCAGGAATCAGACATAACTCTCCCAAATATCAGGAATCACTCAAAACTTCCTCAAGTATCAGGAGTCGGCCACCACTGTCAAAATGTTCAGGAATCAGACATCACAGTCCCTATGATCAGGAATTAGACAAAACTTCCCAATAACCAGGAATCAGGCATCACTGTCCCAAATATCTGGAATCAGAGATCACTGTCACAAGTGTTGGGAATCATCTTTCACTGTCCCAAACAACAGGGAATAAGGCAAAACTGTAGCAAGCATCAGGAATATGACTCCAGTGTCCCTTCTATCAGGAATGAGATATCACTGTCCCAAATGTCAGGAATCATACACCACCATCACAAATATCAAGAATCAGACATCGCTGGTGAAAATATCAGGAATCAGACACCACTGCCCCAAATATTAGGAATCAGACATCACTGTCCCAAATATCAGACATCAGACATCCCTGAAGCAAATATCAGGAATCATACATCACTGTCCAAATGATCAGGAACCAGACCTCACTGTGCCAAATATCATAAATCAGACACCACCATGCCAAACATCAGGAATCAGACATTACTGTCCCAAATATCACGAATCAGACACCACTGTAGCATATACCAGGAATCAGACGTCACATGTCCTAATATCAGGATTCAGATGAAACTGTTCAAATATTAGGAATCAATCACCACTGTCATAAATAACAGGAGGCAGACAACGCTGTTGCAAGTATCTGGATTCAGAGATCAGTTTCACAAATATCAGGAATCAGACATAACTGTCCCTATCATCAGGAATCAGACAAATCTTCCCAATAACGAGGAATCAGGCATCAATGTCCCAAATATCTGGAATCGGACATCACTGCCCCAAATATCAGGAATCATACATCACTGTCACAAGTGTCAGGAATCACAATTCACTGTCCCAAACAACAGGAATAAGGCAAAATTGTAGCAAACATCAGGAATCTGACTCCAGTATCCCTAATATCAGGAATGAGACATCACTGTCCCAAATAACAGGAATCACTCAAAACTGCCTAAAATATCAAGAATAAGACACCACTGTCACAATTATCAGTAATCAGACAACACATTTCCAAATATCATCAATAAACAAAAATGTCAGAAATATCATGAATCAGACATCACTGTTCCAAATACGATGATTCAGACATCACAGAAGCAAATATCAGGAATCAGACACCATTGTCCACAATACCAAGAACCACACATCACTGTCCCAAACAACAGGAATCAGGCAAAACTGTCCCAGATATCAGGAATCTGACTCCAGTGGCCCTAATATCAGGAATGAGACATTACTGTCCAAATATCAGGAATCATACACCACTGTAACAAATATCAAGAATCAGACATCACTGGTGCAAATATCATGACTCAGACATGACTGTTACAAATACCAGGAATCAGTCATCACTGTTCCATGTATCAGACATCAGATATCACTATACAAATATCAGGTGTCAGACACCATTCTTGCAAACATCAGGAATCAGATTTCACAGTTCCAAATATCAGGAATCAGAGGAACCTGTCCAAATATCATGAATCAGACACGACTGTCGCAAATATCAGGAGGCTGACAAGACTTTCCCAAATATCAGGAATCAGACATCTGTGTCGCAAATATCAGGGATCAGGCATCACTGTCTCAAGTATCAGGAATCAGACACCACTGCCCCAGATATCAGGAATAGACAACGCTACCACAAATATCAGGAATCAGACATCACTGTCACAAGTGTCAGAATCATAATTCACTGTCCCAAACAGCAGGAATCAGGCAGAACTGCCCCAAACAGCAGGAATATGACACCAGTGTCCTTAATATCAGGAATCAGACATCACTGTCCCAAATAACGGGAATCACTCAAAACTGCCTAAATATCAGGAATAAGACAGCACTGTCACAATTATCAGGAATCAGACATCATAGTCCGAAATATCATCAATAGGACAAAAGTGTCAGAAATATCATGAATCAGACATCACTGTCTCAAATACGAGGATTCAGACATCACTGATGCAAATATCAGGAATCAGACACCATTGTCAATATGAGGAACCAAATATCACTGTCCCAAACAACAGGAATGAGGCAAAACTGTCCCAAACATAGGGAATCTGACTCCAGTGTCCCTAATATCAGGCATTATACACCATCATCCCAAATATGAGGATTCGGACATCACTGGTGCAAATATCAGGAATCAGACACCACTGTAACAAATATCAAGAATTAGACATCACTTTCCCAAAAATCAGACATCAGACATCACTGTCCAAAGATCAGGTGTTAGACACCATTGCTGCAAACATCAGGTATCAGACACCATCATCCCAAGCATTAGCAATCAGACATTACAGTCCTACATATCATGAATAAGACAAAAGTGACAGACATATCAGGGATTAGAGAACACCGTCCCAAATATTAGGATTCAGTCATACTGATCCAAATATCAGGAAAGAGACACCACTGTCGCAAATATCAGGAGTTAGACATCACTCTCACAAATATCAGGGACGGAGATCACTGTCACAAATATCAGGAATCAGACATCACTGACCCAATCATCAGGAATCAGACAAGACTTTCCAAACATCATGAATCAGACATCACTGCTCCAAATATCAAGAATCAGACATCACTGCCTCAACTATCAGGAATCAGACACCAGTGGCCCAAATATCACACATCAGTGTCACAAGTGTCTGGAATCACAATTCACTCTCCCAAACAATAGCAATCAGGCAAAACTATCCCAAACATCAGGACACCAGTGTTCCTGATATCAGGAAATAGACACAACTATCCCAAATATCAGGAATCAATCAAATCTGTGTCAAGTATCAGGAGTCGGCCACCACTGTCAAAATGTTCAGGAATCAGGCATCACAGTTCCAAAAATCATCAATGTGACAAAAGTGTCAGGCATATCTGGAATTAGACATCACTCTCCCAAATACATGGATTCAGACATCACTGTCCAAAATATCAGGAACCAGATATCACTGTCCCAAATAACATGAATCAGACACAACTGTCCCAAATAACCGATTTCAGACATCACTGGCAAAGATATGAGGAATCAGACACCACTGTAACAAATATCAGGAATTAGACATCACTGTCCCAAATATCAGATATCACACATCACTGTCCAAATATCAGGTTTCAGACACCATTGTTGGAAACATCGGGAATCAGAGTTCACAGTCCCTAATATCAGGAATCAGATGGAACTATCCAAATATTAGGAATCAGACACCATTGTCGCAAATGACAGGAGGGAGACATTGCTGTTTCAAATATCAGGAGTCAAACATCACTGTCACAAATATCAGGAATCATTCATCCCTGCCCAAATATCATGTGTCAGATACCATTGCCCCAAACATCAGAAATCAGAATTAATTATCACAAATAGCAGGAAATGCACAAAATGGTCCAAATATCAGGAATGAGACCCCAATGTCGCAAATATCAGGAATCAGTCATCGCTCCCCCAAATGACAGCAAACAAACACCACTATCACAAATATCAGGAATAAGAAGACATCACTGTCCCAAATATCAGGCATCACATATCACTGTCCAAATTTCAGGTGACAGACATCATTGTCCCAAATGTTATAAATCAGACAAAGCTGTCCAAATACCAAGAATGAGACAACACTGTCACAAATATCAGGAATCAGACAACACTCATTCAAATATCAGGAATTGGACATCACTGTCACAAATAGCAGGAATCAGACACAACCTTCTCAATCATCAGGAATGAGACAAGCCTTCCCAATCATCAGGAATCAAACACCACTGTCCCAAATATCAAGAATCAGACATCACTACCCCAAATATCAGGAATGGGGCACTCCTGTCCCAAATGTCAGGAATCAGACATCACTATCACAAGTTTCAGGAATCAGAACTTATTGTCACCAACAATGGGAAGCAGGCAAAACTGTCCCACATATCAGGAATCAGTCACCACTGCCCAAAATATCAGCAATCAGGTATCACTGTCACAAGTGTGAGGAATCAGAATTCACTATCCCAAACAACAGGAATCAGGCAAATTTGTCTCAAAATCAGGAGACTGCCACAAGTGCCCTTAATATCACGAATCAAACATCACTGTCCAAATATCAGGAATCACTCAAAACAGCCTCATATATCCGGATTCAGCTAACATGGTCACAGATAGCAAGAATCAGATATCACTGTCACAAGTATCAGTAATCGGGCACTCCTGTCCCAAATATCAGCAATCAGACATCACTCTCATAAGTGTCAGGAATTAGAACTTACTGTCCCAAATAACAGGAAGCAGGCAAAACTGTCCCAAATATCAGGAATTGAACATCACTGCCCCAAGTATGAGTAATCAGTCACCACTGCCCAAAATATCAGCAATCAGATATCACTATCAAAAGTGTAAGGAATCAGAATTCACTGTCCCAAATAACAGGAATCAGGCAAATTTGTCTCAAAATCAGGAAACTGCCACAAGTGTCCCTAATATCATGAATCAAACATCACTGTCCCAAATATCAGGAAACACTCAAAACAGCCTCAAATTTCCAGATTCAGCTACCACTGTCATTAACATCAGGAATCAAATATAACAGTCCCAAATATCATGTACAAGACATAAATGTCAGACATATAGGGGATTAGATACCACCGTCTCAAATATCAGGATTCAGTCATCACTGACACAAATATCAGGAATCAGGCACCACTGTCACCAAGATCAGGAATCACACATCACTGCCCCAAATATCAGTTATCAGACAAAATCGTCCAATTATCAGGAAAGAGACACCTCTATTGCAATTATCTGGTGTCACATATCGCTCTCACCAATATCAGGAATCAGAGATCACTGTCCCAATCGTCAGGAAGCAGACAAACCTTCCTAAATATCAGGAATCAGATATCACTGTACCAAATATCAGGAATTAGACACCACAGTACCAAATATAAGGATTCAGACGTCGCTGGTGCAAATATCAGGAAACAGACACCACTGTAGCAAATACCAGGAATCAGACATCACTGTCAAAAATATCAGATATCAGGCATTACTGTCCAAATAGCAAATGTCAGGCACGGTTGCTGCAAACATCTGGAAGCAGACTTCATAGTCTCAAGTATTTTGAATCAGATGAACCTGCCCAAATATTAGGAATCAGACACCACTGTCACAAATAGCAGGAGGAAGACATCGCTGTCCCAAATATCAGGAATCAGACATCACTGTCACAATAATCAGGAATCACATAAACCTTCCCAATAATTAGGCATCACTGCCCCAACTATCAGGAATTAGACATCACTGTCACAAGTGTCAGGAATCACAATTCACAGTCCCAAACAACAGCAATAAGGCAAAACTGTGGCAAACATCAGTAATCTGACTTCATTGTCCCTAAAATATCAGGAATCAGACTTCACAGTCACAAATAACAGGAGTCACTCAAAACTGCCTCAAACATCAGGAATCAGACTTCACAGTCCGAAATATCAGGAATCAGACAAACCTCTTCAAATAATAGGAATCAGACACCACTGTCACAAATAACAGGAGGCAGACATTGCTGTCCCAAATATCAGGAATCAGACATCACTGCCCAAATATCAAGTATCAGTTACCACTGTTCCAAACATCAGGAATCAGAATTCACTATCACAAATATCAGGAATAAGACATCACTGTCCCAAATATCAGGAATCACACGTCACTGTCCAAATATCAGGTGACAGACATCATTGTCCCAAATGTTAGAAATCCGACAAAGCTGTCCAAATACCAGGAATGAGACAACACTGTCGCAAATATCAGGAGTCAGACAACGCTCTTTCAAATATCAGGAATTGGACATCACTATCCCAAATAGCAGGAATCAGACACCACCTTCCCAATCATCAGGAATGAGACAAGCCTTCCCAATCACCAGGAATCAAACACCACTGTCCCAAATAACAGGAATCGGATATCACTGCCCCAAATATCAGGAATCTGGCACTCCTGTCCAAATATCAGGAAGCAGGAATCACTATCACAAGTGTCAGGAATCAGAACTTACTGGCCCAAACAACAGGAAGCAGGCAAAACAGTCCCAAATATCAGGAATCCGACATCATTGCACCAAATATCAGTAAACAGTCACCACTGCCCAAAATATCAGCAATCAAATATAACTGTCACGAGTGTGAGGAATCAGAATTCACTGTCACAAACAACAGGAATCAGGCAAATTTGTCTCAAAATCAGGAAACTGCCACAAATGTCCTTAATATCATGATCAAACATCAATGTCCCAAATATCAGGAAACACTCAAAATAGCCTCAAATATCCGGATTCAGCTAATACTGTCCCATAAATCATGAATCAGATATCACTGCCCCAAATATCAGGAATCGGGCAATCCTGTCCCAAATATCAGGAATCAGACATCACTATCAGAAGTGCCAAGAATCAGAAATTACTGTCCCAAATATCAATCAAAACAGCCTCAAATATCTGGATTTAGCTACCACTGTCACTAATATCAGGAATCAAACATAACAGTCCCAAATATCATGAATAAGACATAAGTGTCAGCCATATAAGGGATTAGACACCACCATCCCAAATATTGGAATTCAGTCATCACTGATGCAAATATCAGGAATCAGACACCACAGTTACCCGTATTAGGAATCACACATCACTGTCCCAAATATCAGACATCAGGCATTACTCTCCAAATATCAGCTGTCAGACACCATTGTTGGAAACATTTGGAATCAGACTTCACATTCCCAAATATCACGAATCAGATGAAACTGTCAAAATATTAGGAATCAGACAGCACTGTCGCAAGTAACAGGAGGCAGACATCGCTGTCCCAAATATCAGGAATCAGACATCAGTGTCAGAAATATCAGGAATCAGACATCACTGTCCCTATCATCAGGAAACAGACAAACCTTACCAATAATCAGGAATCAGGGACCACTGTCCCAAAGATCTAGAATCGACATCACTGCCCCGAATATCGGGAATCAGACATCACTGTCTCAAGTGGCAGGAATCACATTTAACTGTCCCAAACAACAGGAATAAGGCAACACTGTGGCTAACATCAGGAATCTGATACCAGTGTCCCTAATATCAGGAATCAGACATCACTGTCCCAAATACGAGGATTCAGACATCACTGATGCAAATATCAAGAATCAGACACCATTGTCCACAATATCAGGAACCCACCATCACTGTCCAAAACAACAGAAATCAGGGGAAACTGTCCCAAACATCAGGAATCTGACTCCAGTGTCGTTAATATCAGGAATGTGACATCACTGTCCCAAATATCAGGAATGAGACATCACTGTCCTAAATATCAGGAATCATACACCACTGTCACAATTATCAAGAATCAGGCATCACTGGCACAACTATCCGGAATCAGACATCACTGTAACAAATACCAGGAATCAGACCCAATCTGACCTAATCATTAGAAATCAGACAAGCCTTCCTAATCATCAGGAATCAAACACCACTGTCCCAAATATCAGGAATCAGATATCAACAGGTGTCACAAGTGTGCGGAATCAGAATTCAGTGTCCCAAACAACAGGAATCAGGTAAATTTGTCTCAAAATCAGGAAACTGCCACAAGTGTCGGTAATATCATGAATCAAACATCACTGTCGCAAATATCAGGAATCACTCAAAACAGCCTCAAATATCCGGATTCAACTACCACTGTCACTAAGATCAGGAATCAGACATCATAGTTCCAAATATCAGGAATGAGACATCACTGTCAGAAATATCATGAATCAGACGTCACTGTCCCAAATGCAAGGATTCAGACATCATTGATGCAAATATCAGGAATCGGACAAGCCTTCCCAATCATCAGGAATCAAACTCCACCGTCCCAAATATCAGAAATCAGATATCACTGCAGCAACTATCAGGATTCAGGCACTCCTGTCCCAAATATCAGGAATCAGACATCACTATCACAACTGTCAGGAATCAGAACTTACTGTCCCAAACAACTAGAATCATGCAAATTTGCCTCAAAATCAGGAAAGTCTGACTCCAGTGTCTCTAATATCAAGAATCAAACATCACTGTCCCAAATATGTCAGACATATAAGGGATTAGATACCACCGTCCCAAATTTCAGGATTCAGTCATCACTGACAGAAATATCAGGCATCAAACACCACAGTCACAAACATCAGGAATCAGACATCACTGTCCCAATCATCAAGAATCAGACAAATCATCCCAAACATCAGGAATCAGACATTACAGTCCCAAATATCACGAATCAGACAACACTGTAGCAAATACCAGGAATCAGACATCACTGTCCCAAATATCAGATATCAGGCATTACTGTCCAAATATCAGGTGAAAGACACCATTGTTGCAAACATCTGGAATCAGACATCACAGTCCCAAATATGAGGAATCAAATGAAACTGTCCAAATACTAGGCATCAGACACCACTGTCGCAAATAACAGGAGGGCAACATCGCAGTCCCAAATATCAGGAATCAGACATCAATGTCGCAAATATCAGGAATCAGACATCACTATCCGTATCATCAGGAGTCAGATAAACCTTCCCAATAATCAGGAATCAGGCATCACTGTCCCAAATATCAGGAATCAGTCATCAGTGCCGTGAATATCAGGAATTAGACATCACTGTCACAAGTGTCAGGAATCACAACTAACTGTCCTAAACAACAGGAATAAGGCAACACTGTAGCAAGCATCAGGAATCTGACTCCAGTTTCCCTAATATCAGGAATCAAACATCACTGTCCCAAATAACAGGAATCAGTCAAAACTGCCTCAAATATCAGGAATAAGACACCACTGTCACAAATATCAGGAATCAGACATCACAGTTCCAAATATCAGGAATGAGACATCACTGTCAGAAATATCAAGAATCAGACATCATCGTCCCAAATACGAGGATTCAGAAATCCTTGAGGCAGATATCAGGAATTGGACAAGCCTGCCCAATCATCAGGAATCAAACTCCAAGGTCCCAAATATCAGGAATCAGATATCACTGCACCAAATATAAGGAACCGGGCACTCCTGTCCCAAATATCAGGAATCAGACATTACTATCATATCTGTCAGGAATCAGAACTTACTGTCCCAAACAACAGGAATCATGCAAATGTGTCTCAAAATCAGGAAACTCTGACTCCAGTGTCCCTATTGTCAAGAATCAAACATCGCTGTCCCAAATATGTCAGATATATAAGGGATTAGATACCACCGTCCCAAATTTCAGGATTCAGTCATCACAGACAGATATATCAGGAATCAGACACTACAGTCACAAGCATCAGGAATCAGACATCACTGTCCCAATCATCAAGAATCAGACAAACCTTCCCAAACATCAGGAATCAGACATTACAGTCCCAAATATCACGAATCAGACAACACTGTAACAAATACCAGGAATCAGACATCACTGTCCCAAATATCAGATATCAGGCATTACTGTCCAAATATCAGGTGAAAGACACCATTGTTGCAAACATCTGGAATCAGACTTCACAGTCCCAAATATCAGGAATCAAATGAAACTGTCCAAATATTAGGCATCAGACACCACTGTCACAAATAACAGGAGGGCAACATCGCAGTCCCAAATATCAGGAATCAGACATCAGTGTCGCAAATATCAGGAATCAGACATCACTGACACAATATTCAGGAATCAGACAAACATTCCCAATAATCAGGAATGCGGCATCACTGTCCCAAATATCAGGAATCAGACATCCCTGCCCCAAATATCAGGAATCAAACAACACTGTCCCAAATATCAGGAATCATACACCACCGTCCCAAATATCAAGATTCAGAAATCACACTCTCAAATAGCAGGAATCCGATACAACTGTAATAAATACCATGTATCAGATATCATTGTCCCAAAAATCAGACATCAGGCCTCATGGTCCAAATATCAGTGTCAGACACCATTCTTGCAAACATAAGGAATCAGATTTCACTGTCCCAAATATCAGGAATCAGACGATACTGTCCAAATATCAGGAATCAGACATCACTGTCACATATATCAGGAGACAGATAGCTCTGTCCCAAATATCAGGAATCAGACATCAGTTTTGTAAATATCAGTAATCAGACATCACTGCCCCAAATATCAGAAATCAGGCAACACTGGCACAAATATCAGGGATCAGACATCACTGTCCCAAACATCAGTTGACAGACACCATTGTCCGAAGTGTTAGGAATCAGGCAAAGCTGTCCAAATACCAGGAATGAGGCAACACTGTCGGAAACACTAGGAGGCAGACATGGCTGTCCCAAAAATCAGGAATCAGACATCAGTGCCTAAGATATCAGGAATCAAACAACACTGTCCAAAATATCAGGAATCAGAGATCAGTGTCGTAAATATCAGTAATCAGACATAACTGGCCCAAATATCAGGAATCAGAAGTCACTGGTGCAAATATCAGGAATCTGACATCACTGTCAAAAGTGTCAGGAATCACAATTCACTGTCTCAAACAAAAGGAATCAGGGAAGACTGTCACAAACATCAGGAGTATGACACCAGTGTCCATCATATCAGGAATCAGACATCATTGCCTCAAATAACAGGAATCACTCAAAGCTGCCTCAAATGTCAAGACACCACTGTCACAATTATCAGAAATCAGACATCACATACCCAAATATCATGAATAAGACAGAAGTGTCAGAAATATCATGAATCAGACATCACTGTCCCAAATATGAGGATTCAGACATCACTTATGCAAATATCAGGAATCAGACACCATTGTCCACAATATCAGGAACCAAACATCATTGTCCCACGCAGCAGGAATCAGGCAAAACTGTCCCAACCATCAGGAATCTGACTCCAGGGTCCCTAATATCAGGAATGAGACATCACTGCCTCAAATATCAGGATTCAGGCATCACTGCCGCAAATATCAGGAATCAGACACCACTGTCACAAATATCAGGAATCTGACTCCACTGTCCCAAATATCAGGATTCAGAAATCACTGGCGCACATATCAGGAATCAGACAACACTGGCAAAAATATCAGGAAACAAACATTACTGTCACAAGTGTATTGAATCAGAATTCTCTGTTCGTAACAACAGGAATCAGGCAAATCTGTCCTAATCAGGGAAATGACACCAGTGTCCCTCATATCAGGAATCAGACATCACTGTTCCAAATAACAGGAATCACTCAAAAATTCCTCAAATATCAGGAATAAGATAGCACTGTCACAATTATCAGGAATCAGATATCACATACCCAAATATCATCAATAAGTCAAAAGTGTCAGAAGGTTCATGCATCAGGCATCACTGTCCCAAATACGAGGATTCAGACATCACTGTTGCAAATATCAGACATCAGACAGCACTGTCCCAATTATCAGACATCAGATATCACTGTCCAAACATCAGATGTCAGACACCATTGTCCCAAGAATTTGGAATCAGACATCACACTCCCAAATATCAGGAATCAGACAAAGTTGTCTAAATATCAGGAATGTGGCAACACTGTAGCAAATATCAGGAATCGGTCACCACAGTCCAAAATGCCAGGAATCAGACACCACTATCCCAAATATCAGGAATCAGACATCACTATAGCAAATATCAGGAATCAGACACCACTATCACAACTTTCAGGAATCAGACATCAATGTCCCAAATATCAGGCATCACACATCACTTTTCCAATATCAGGTGACAGACACCATTGTCCCAAGAGTTCTGAATCAGGCAAAGCTGTCCAAATACCAGGAATGAGACAACACCGTCGCAAATATCAGGAGGCAGACATTGCTGTCCCAAATATCAAGAATCAGACAAACCTTCCCAATAATCAGGAATCCGGAATCACTGTCCCAACTATCAGGAATCAGACATCACTGCCCCAAATATCAGGAATTATACACCACCTTCCCAAATATCAAGATTCAGAAATCACTCTCTCAAATATCAGGAATCCGACACCACTGTAATGAATACCATGTATCAGACATCACTGTCCCAAAAATCAGGCATCACTGTCCAAACATCAGTGTCAGATACCATTTTGCAAACATCAGGAATCAGACTTCACTGTCCCAAATATCAGGAATCAGACGATAATGTCCAAATATCAGGAATCAGACATCACTGTCCCAAATGTCAGGAATCAGACATCAGTTTCGTAAATATCAGTAATCAGACATCACTGCCCCAAATACCAGGAATCAGTCAACACTGCCACAAATATCAGGAATCAGACATCACTGCCTCAAATAACAGGGATCACTCAAAACTGCCTCAAATTTCAGGAATAAGACACCACTGTTCAAATTTCAGGAATCAGACATCAGTTTCATAAATATCAGTAATCAGACATCACTGCCCCAAATATCAGGAATCAGTCAACACTACCACAAATATCAGGAATCAGACATCACTGCCTCAAATAACAGGGATCACTCAAAACTGCCTCAAATGTCAGGTATAAGACACCACTGTCACAATTATCAGGAATCAGACATCACAGTCCCAAATATCATCAATAAGACAAAAGTGTCAGAAATATCATGAATCAGACATCACTGTCCCAAATATGAGGACTCATATATTACTGTTGCAAATATCAGGTATCATACACCATTGACTGCAATATCAGGAAACCACAGTTCCAAACAACAGGAATCAGGCAAAACTGTCCAAAACATCAGGAATCTGACTCCAGTGTCCCTAATATCAGGAATCATACACCACTGCGTCAAATATCAGGATTCAGAAATCACTGGTGCAAATATCAGCAATCAGACCCCACTGTAACAAATATCAGGAAACAGAAATCACTGACAAAAATATCAGGAATTAGACACTACCGAAACAAATACCAGGAATCAGACTTCACAGCCCCAATTATCAGGAATCAGACAAGACTGTCCAAATATCAGGAATCAGGCACCAATGTCCAAAATATCAGAATTCAGAAATGACTGGTGCAAATATCAGGAATGAGAAAACACTGGCAAAAATATCAGGAAACAAACATCACAGTCACAAGTGTATTGAATCACAATTCACTGTCCCAATCAACATGAATCAGGCAAAACTGTCCCAAACCTCAGGAACATGACACCAGTGCCCCTCATATCAGAAATCTGATATCACTGTCCCAAATAACAGGAATCACACAAAACTGCCTCAAATATCAGGAACATGACACCATTGTCCCAAATATCAGTAATCAGACATCACTGCCCCAAATATCAGGATTCCGAAATCACTGGAGCAGATATCGGGAATCCAACAACACTGGCAAATATATAAAGAAACAAACATCACTGTCACAAATGTACTGAATTACAATTCACTGTCCCAAACAACAGGAATCAGGCAAAACTGTCACAATTATCAGGAATTAGACATCAAATGCCCAAATATCATCAATAATACATAAGTGTCAGAAACATGACTCAGACATCGCTGTACCAAATATGAGGATTCGGACATCACTGATGCAAATATCAGGAATCAGACAACATTGTCCACAATATCAGGCACCAAACGTCATTGTCCCAAACAACAGGAATCAGGCAAAATTATCCCAAACATCAGGAATCTGATTCCAGTGTCCCTAATATCAGGAATGAAACATCACTGCCCCAAATATCAGGAAACATACACCACTGTCCCAAAAATCAGGAATCAGACATCACTGGCACAAATATCAGGAAACAAACATCACTGTCACAAGTGTATTGAATCAGAATTCACTGTTCAAAACAACAGGAACCAGGCAAAACTGTCCCAAATATCAGGAACATGACACCAGTGTCCCAAATATCAGTAATCAGACATCACTGCCCCAAATATCAGGATTCCAAAATCACTGGAGCAGATATCGGAAATCCGACAACACTGGCAAATATATAAGGAAACAAACATCACTGTCACAAATGTATTGAATTACAATTCACTGTCCCAAACAACAGAAATCAGGCAAAAACTGTCCCAAACATCAGGGACATGCCACCAGTGTCCCTCATATCAGGAATCAGACATCACTGTCCCAAATAACAGGAATCACTCAAAATTGCCTCAAATAGCAGGAATAAGGCAATACTGTCATGATTATAAGGAATCAGACATCAGATACACAAATGTCATCAATAAGACAAAAGTGTCAGAAATATCATGAATCAGACATCACTGTCCCAAAAGCGAGAATTCAAACAACACTTATGCAAATATCAAGAACCAGACAACATTGTCCACAATATCAGGAAACAAACGTCATTGTCCCAAGCAGCAGGAATCAGGCAAAACTGTCCCAACCATCAGGAATCTGACTCCAGTGTCCCAAATATCAGGATTCAGACATCACTGGTGCAAATATCAGGAATCAGACACCAAAGTCATAAATGTCAGGAGGCAGAGATCACTGTCCCAAATATCAGGAATCAGACATCAGTGTTGTAAATATCAGGAATCAGGAATCACTGCCCCAAATATCAGAAATCAGACAACACTGGCACAAAAAATCAGGAAGCAAACATTACTGTCACAAATGTATTGAATCAGAATTCACTGTTCGAAACAACAGGAATCAGGTAAAACTGACCCAAACATCAGGAACATGACACCAGTGTCCCAAATTTCAGTACAGAGACATCACTGCCCCAAATATCAGCATTCAGAAATCACTGGTGGGATATCAGGAATCAGACAACACTGGCAAATATATCAGGAAACAAACATCACTGTCGCAAATACGAGGATTCAGACATCACTGATGCAAATATCAGGAATCAGACATCACAGTCCAAAATATCAGGAATCAGACACCACCATCCCAAATATCCATATACGGACATCACTGTAGCAAATATCAGGAATCATATATGACTGTCACAAGTGCCAGGGATCAGAACACCCTGTCCCAAACAACAGGAATCAGACAAAACTGTCTCAAACATTGGGCATCTGACTCCTGTGTCCCTAATTTCATGAATGAGACATCACTGTCCCCAATATCAGGAATCATACAACACGTATCCCAAATATCAGGATTCAGACATCACTGTCCCAAATATCAGGCATCACACATCACTTTCCATTATCAAGTAACAAACACCATTGTCCCAAGTGTTATAAATCAGGCAAAGCTGTCAAAATACCAAGAATGAGGCATCACCAAAGCAAATATCAGGAGGCAGACATCACTGTACCAGATATCATGAATCAGACATCACTGTCACAATAATCAGGAATCAGACAAACCTTCCCAATAATCAGGAATCAAACAACACTGTCCCAAATATCAGGAATCAGACACCATTCGAACTAATACCATGAATCAGATATCACTGTCCCAAATATCAGACATCAGACATCAATGCCCCAAATATCAGGAAGCAGTCATCACTGTCACAATCATCAGCAAACACAAATACACTGTCCCAAACAAAAGGAGTCAGGCAAAACTGTCACAAACATCAGGAATAGGACACCAGTGTCCCAAATATCAGGAATCTTAAATCACTGTCTCAAATAAAAAGAATCACTCAAAACTGCCTCAAATGTCAGGAGTAAGACATCACTGTCACAATTATCAGCAAACGGAAATCACAGTCCCAAATATCATCAATAAGACAAAAGTGTCAGAAATATGATGAATCAGCCATCACTGTCCCAAATAAAAGAATTCAGACATCACTGATGCAAATATCAGGAATCAGACACCATTGTCCATAATATCAGGAATCATACACCACTGTCCCAAACAACAGGAATGAGGCAAAATTGTCCCAAACATCAGGAATCTGACTACAGTGTCCCCAATTTCAAGAATGAGACATCACTGCCCAAATATCAGGAAACATACACCACTCTCCCAACTATCAGGATTCAGAAATCACTGGCGTATATATCAGGAATCAGACACCACTGTAACAAATACCAGGAATCAGACTTCACTGTCCAAATATCAGGAATCAGACACCTTTGCCACAATATCAGGAACCTAACATCACTGTCCCAAACAACAGGAATCAGGCCAAACTGTCCCAAATATCAGCAATCTGGCACCACTGTCGCACGTATCAGGAGGCAGACATCACTGTCCCAAATATCAGGAATCACACATCAGTGTCATAAATATCAGGAATCAGGCATCTCTGCCCCAAATATCAGGCATCACACATCACTTTCCCATTATCAGGTGACAAGCACCATTGTCCCAAGTGTTAGGAATCAGGCAAAGCTGTCCAAATACCAGGAATCAGGCAACGCTGACGCAAATATCAGGAGGCAGACATCGCTATACCAAATATCATGAATCAGACATCACTGTCACAATAATCAGGAATCAGACAAACCTTCCCAATAACCAGGAATCAAACAACACTTTCCCAAATATCAGGAATCATACACCACCATCCCAAATATCAAGATTTAGAAAACACTCTCTCAAATATCAGGAATCAGACACAACTCTAACTAATACCATGTATCAGATATCACTGTCCCAAATAACAGACATCAGGCATCACTGTCCAAGTATCAGGTTTCAGACACCATTTGTGCAAACATCAGGAATCAGACTTCACTTTCCCAAATATAAGGAATCAGATCGAACTGTCCAACTATCAGGAATCAGACAGCACTGTCACTAAAATCAGGAGATAGACATCGCTGTCCCAAATATCAGGAAGCAGACATCAGTGACATAAATATCAGTAATCATACATCACTGCCCCAAATATCAAGAAGCAGACAACACTGTCACAAGCAGCAGCAGCAGTCACAATTCACTGTCCCAAACAAAAGGAATCAGGCAAAACTGTCACAAACATCAGGAATAGGACACCAGTGTCCCTAATATCAGGAATTATACATCACTGTCTCAAATAACAGGAATCACTCAAAACTGCCTCAAATGTCAGGAGTAAGACACCACTGTCACAATTATCAGCAATCAGACAACACAGTCCCAAATAGCATCATTAAGACAGAAGTGTCAGAAATATGATGAATCAGGCATCACTGTCCCAAATACGAGAATTCAGACATCACTGATGCAAATATCAGGAATCAGACACCATTGTCCATAATATCAGGAGTCATACACTATTGTCCTGAACAACATGAATGAGGCAAAATTGTCCCAAACATCAGGAATCTGACTACTGTGTCCCTAATTTCAGGAATGAGACATCACTGTCCCAAATATCAGGAATCATACACCACTCTCCAAAATATCAGGATTCAGAAATCACTGGCACAAGAACACCACTGTAACAAATACCAGGAATCAGATTTCACTGTCCAAATATCAGGTGTCAGACACCATTGTTGCATACATCAGGAATCACACTTCACAGTCCCAAATACAGGAATCAGACAAAACAGTCCAAATATCAGGAATCAGACACAACTGTCCAAAATATCAGAATTGAGAAATCACTGATGCAAATGTCAGGAATGAGACAACTCGAGCAAAAATATCAGTAAACAAACATCACAGTCACAAATGTATTGAATCACAAATCACTGTCCAAAACAACAGGAATCAGGCAAAACTGTCACAAACATCAGGAACGTGACACCAGTGTCTCTCATATCAGGAATCAGACATTACTGTCTCAAGTATCATGAATCACTCAAAACTCCCCCAAATATCTGTGACAATTATCAGGAATTCGACATCACATGCCCAAATATCATCAATAAGATAAAAGTGTCAGAAATATCATGAATCAGACATCACTGTACCAAATACAAGGATGCAGATATCATTGATGCAAATATCAGGAATCAGACACCTTTGTCCACAATATCAGGAACCAAACGACACTGTCCCAAACAACAGGAATGAGGCCAAACTGTCCGAAACATCAGGAATCTGGCACCACTGTTGCAAATTTCAGGAGGCAGATTTCATGGTCCCTAATATCAGGAATAAGACATCAGTGTTGTAAATATCAGGAATCAGGTATCTCTGCCCCAAATATCAGGAATCAGAAAACACTGGCAAAAATATCAGGAAATAAACTTTACTGTCACAAGTGTATTGAATCAAAATTCACTGTCAATAACAAGAGGAATCAGGCAAAACTGTCCCAAACATCAGGAATATGACACCAGTGTCCCTACTTTCAGGAATGAGACATCTCTGCCCCAAATATCAGGAATCATACACCAATGTCTCAAATAACAGGAATCACACAAAACTGCCTCAAATGTCAGAAGAAAGACGCCACTGTCACAATTATCAGCAATCAGACATCATAGTCCAAAATACCATCAATAAGACAAAAGTGTCATAAATATGATCAATCAGGCATCACTGCCTCAAATACGAGGATTCAGACGATTCAGAGGATTCTGATGCAAATATCAGGCATCAGACACCATTGTCCATAATAGAAGGAATCATACACTACTGTCCCAAACAACTGGAATGAAGCAAAACTGTCCCAAACATCAAGAATCTGACTACAGTGTCCCAAATTTCAGGAATGAGACATCACTGTCCCAAATATCAGGAATCATAAACCACTCTCCCAAATATCAGCATTCAGAAATCAATAGCGCAAATATCAGGAATCATACACCACTGTAACAAATACCAGGAATCAGACTTCACTGTCCAAATATATGGTGTCAGACATCATTGTTGCAAACATCAGGAATTAGACATAACAGTCCCAAATATCAGTAATCAGACGAAACTGTCCAAGTATCAGGAATCAAACAACACTGTCCAACATATCAAAATTCAGAAATCACTGGCGCAAAAGTCAGGAATGAGATAACACTGGCAAAAATATCAGTAAACTAACATCACAGTCACAAGTGTATTGAATCACAATTCACTGTCCAAAACTACAGGAATCAGGCAAAACTGTCCCAAACATCAGGAACGTGACACCAGTGTCCCTTATATCAGGAATCAGAGATCACTGTCCCAAGTATCATGAATCACTCAAAACTCCCTCAAATATCAGGAAAAAGACACCACTGTGACAATTATCTGGAATTCGACATCACATGCCCAAACATCATCAATAAGAGAAAGTTGTCAGAAATATCATGAATCAGACATCACTGTCCCAAATACAAGGTTTCAGACATCATTGATGCAAATATCAGGAATCAGACAGCTTTGTCCACAAAATCAGGAACTGAACGTCACTGTCCCAGACAACAGGAATCTGGCACCAGTGTTGCAAATATCAGGAGGCAGACATCACGGTCCCTAATATCAGGAATCAGACATCAGTGTCGTAAATATCAGGAATCAGGCATCTCTGCCCCAAATATCAGGAATCAGACAACACTGGAAAAAATATCAGGAAACAAACTTCACTGTCACAAGTGTATTGAATCGGAATTCACTGTTCAAAACAACAGGAACCAGATAAAACTGTCCCAAACATCAGCAACATGACACCAGTGTCCCAAATTTCAGGAATGAGACATCACTATCCAAAATATAAGGATTCAGAAATCACTGGTGCAAATATCAGGAATCAGACAGCACTGGCAAACATATCAGGAAACAAACATCACTCTCACAATTGTTTTGAATTACAATTCACTGCCCCAAACAACAGGAATCAGGCAAAACTGTCCCAGATATCAGGGACATGACACCAGTGTCCCTCATATCAGGAATCAGACATCATTTTCAATAATAACAGGAATCACTCAAAACTGCCTCAAATATCAGGAATAAGACACCACTGCCCAAAATATCAGAATTCAGACATTACTGGCACAAAAGTCAGGAATGAGACAACACTGGCAAAAATATAAGGGAACAAACATCACAGTCACCAATGTATTGGATCACAATTCACTGTCCAAAACAACAGGAATCAGGCAAAACTGTCCCAAATATCAGGAACGTGACACCAGTGTCCCTCATATCAGGAATCAGACATCAGGGTCCCAAGTATCATGAATCACTCAAAACTCCCTCAAATATCAGGAAAAACACATCACTGTGACAATTATCAGGAATTCGACATTACATGCCCAAATATCATCAAAAGTGTCAGAAATATCATGAATCATACATCACTGTCCCAAACAACAGGAATCAGGCAAAACTGTACCAAACATCAGGGACATGACACCAGTGTCCCTCATATCAGGAATCAGACATCACTGTCCCAAATTACAGGAATCACTCAAAAATGCCTCAAATATCAGGAAAAAGACACCACTGTGACAGTTATCAGTAATTCGACATCACATGCATGAACATCATCAATAAGAGAAACGTGTCAGAAATATCATGAATCAGGCATCACTGTCCCAAATACGAGGATGCAGACATCATTTATGCAAATTTCAGGAATCAGACAGCTTTGTCCACAATATCAGGAACCAAACGTCACTGTCCTAAACAACAGGAATCTCGCACCACTGTCAAAAATATCAGGAGGCAGACATCAGTGTCGTAAATATCATGAATCAGGCATCTCTGCCCCAAATATCAGGAATCAGACAACACTGGCAAAAATATCAGGAAACAAACTTCACTATCACAAGTGTATCGAATTAAAATTCACTGTCACAAACAACAGGAATCAGGCAGAACTGTCCCAAACATCAGGAATATGACACCAGTGTCCCTAATTTCAGGAATGAGACATCACTGCCCCAAATATCGGGAATCATACACCACTGTCCCAAAATTCAGGAGTCAGAAATCATTGGCAAAAATATCAGGAATCAGACAACACTGGCACAAATATCAGGAAACAAACATTACTGTCACACGTGTACGACTAACAATTCACTGTCCAAAACAAAAGGAATCAGGCAAAACTGTCCCAAACATCTGGAATCTGACACCAGTGTCCCTCATATCAGCAATCAGACATCACTGTCCCAAATTACAGGAATCACTCAAATCTGCCTCAAATATCAGGAAAAAGACACCAATGTGACAATTATCAGGAATTCAACATCACATGCCCAAACATCATCAATAAGAGTAACGTGTCAGAAATATCATGAATCAGACATCACTGTCCCAAATACGAGGATGCAGACATCATTGATGCAAATATCAGGAATCAGATAGCTTTGTCCACAATATCAGGAACCGAATGTCACTGTCCCAAATAACAGGAATCTCGCACCACTGTCGCAAATATCAGGAGGCAGACATCAGTGTCATAAATATCAGGAATCAGGCATCTCTGCCCCAAATATCAGGAATCAGACAACACTGGCAAAAATATCAGGAAACAAACTTCACTGTCACAAGTGTATTGAATCAAAATTCACTGTCACAAACAACAGGAATCAGGCAGAACTGTTTCAAACATCAGGAATATGACACCAGTGTCCCTAATTTCAGGAATGAGACATCATTGCCCCAAATATCAGGAATTTTACACCACTGTCCCAAATATCAGGAGTCAGAAATCATTGGCACAACTATCAGGAATCAGATAACACTGGCACAAATATTAGGAAACAAACATCACTGTCACACATGTAATGACTAACAATTCACTGTCCCAAACAACAGGAATCTGGCAAAACTGTCCCAAACATCTGGTGTCTGACACCAGTCTCCCTCATATCAGGAATTAGACATCACTGTCCCAATTACGAGGATTCAGAAGTCACTGATGCAAATATCAGGAGTCAGACACCAATGTCCACAATCTGAGGAACCAAACATCACTGTCCCAAACAACAGGAATCCGGCCAAAGTGTGCCAAACATCAGGGACGTGACACCAGTGGCCCTCATATCAGGAATCAGACATCACTGTCTCAAATAACAGGAATTACTCAAGACTGCCTCAAACATCAGGAAAAAGACACCACGGTCACAAGTATCAGGAATTAGACATCACATGTCCAAATATCATCAATAAGACAAAAGTGTCAGAAATATCATGAATCAGATATCACTGTCCCAAGTACGAGGATTCAGACATCGCTGATGCAAATATCAGATATCAGACATCAGTGTCCAAATAACAGGTGTCAGACACCATTCTTGCAAACGTCAAAAATCAGACTTCACTGTCCCAAAAAACAGGGATCAGACAAATCTATCCAAATATTAGGAATCAGACATCACAGTTGCAAATAACAGGAGGCAGAGATCGCTGTCCAAAATATCAAGAATCAGACATCACTGTCACAAGTGTCAGGAACTACAAATCACTGTGCCAAACATCAGGAATCAGGCAAAACTATCCCAAACATTAGGAATATGACACCAGTGTCCCTAATTTTAGGAACGAGACATCACTGTCCCAAATATCAGGAATGATACACCACTGTCCCAAATACCAGGATTCCGAAATCACTGATGTAAATATCAGGAATCAGACAACACTGGCACATATATCAAGAATCAGACAGCACTGTCCCAAATATCAGGAATCAGATATTACTGTCACAAGTGTCAGGAACTAAAAATCACTGTCGCAAACATCAGGAATCAGGCAAAACTATCCCAAACATTAGGAATATGACACCAGTGTCCCTAATTTCAGGAATGAGACATCATTGTCCCATATATCAGAAATGATACACCACTGTCCCAAATACCATGATTCCAAAATCACTGGTGCAAATATCAGGAATCAGACAACACTGGTACATTTATCAAGAATCAGACAGCACTGTCCCAAATATCATGTATCAGACAACACTGGCACAAATATCAGGAATCAGATATAACTTTCCCAAATATCAGGCATCACACATCACTTTCCTAATATCAGGTGACAGACACCCTTGTCCCAAGTGTTAGGAATCAGCAAAGCAGTCCAAATACCGGGAATGAGGCAACACTCTCGTAAATATCAAGAGGCAGACGTCGCTGTCCCAAATAGCAGGAATCAGACATCACTGCCACAAGTGTCAGTAACTAAATATCACTATCCCAAACATAGGGAATCAGGCAAAACTATCCCAAACATCAGGAATATGACACCAGTGTCTCTAATTTCAGGAATGAGAAATCACTGTCCCAAATGCCAAAATTCTGAAATTACTGGTGCAAATATCATGAATCTGACAACACTGGCACATATATCAGGTATCAGGCAGCACTGTCCAAAATATCAGGTATCAGACAACACTGGCAAAAATATCAGGAATCTGACATCACTGTCCCAAAAAATCAGGAATCAGAAAACACTGACCCAAATATCAGGAATAATGTATCACTGTCCCAAATATCAGGCATCACACATCACTTTCCCATTATCAGGTGACAAGCACCATTGTCCCAAGTGTTAGGAATCAGGCAAACTGTCCAAATACCAGAAAGCAGGCAACACTGACACAAATATCAGGAGGCAGACATCACTGTACCAAATATCATGAATCAGACATCACTGTCACAATAATCAGGGATCAGACAAACCTTCCCAATAATCAGGAATCAAACAACACTGTCCCAAATATCAGGAATCATACACCACCATCCCAAATATCAAGATTTAGAAAACACTCTCTCAAATATCAGGAATCAGATGAAACTCTAACTAATACCATGTATCAGATATCACTGACCCAAAAATCAGACATCAGGCATCACTGTCCAAGTATCAGGTTTCAGATACCATTCATGCAAACATCAGGAATCAGACTTCACTTTCCCAAATATGAAGGAATCAGATGGAACTGTCCAACTATCAGGAATCAGACAGCACTGTCACTAATATCAGGAGACAGACATTGCTGTCCCAAATATCAGGAAGCAGACATCAGTGACGTAAATATCAGTAATCAGACGTCACTGCCCCAAATATGAGGAAGCAGACAACACTGGCACAAATATCAGGAATCAGAAATCATTGTTACTAGCATCAGCAATCACAATTCACTGTCCCAAACAAATGGAATCAGGCAAAACTGTCACAAACATCAGGAATAGGACACCAGTGCCCCTAATATTAGGAATCATACATCACTGTCTCAAATAACAGGATTCACTCAAAATTGCCTCAAATGTCAGGAGTAAGACACCAATGTCACAATGATCAGCAATCAGACAACACAGTCCTAAATATCATCAATAAGACAAAAGTATCAGAAATAAGATGAATCAGGCATCACTGTCCTGAATACGAGGATTCAGACATCACTGATGCAAATATCAGGAATCAGACACCATTGTCCATAATATCAGGAATCATACACCACTGTCCCAAACAACTGGAATGAGGCAAAACAGTCTCAAACATCAGGAATCTGACTACAGTGTCCCTAATTTCAAGAATGAGACATCACTGTCCCAAATATCAGGAATCATACATCACTGTCCCAAATATCAGCATTCAGAAATCAATGGCGCAAATATCAGTAATCAGACACCACTGTAACAAGTACCTGGAATCAGACGACACTGTCCAAATATCAGGTGTCAGACACCATTGTTGCAAACATCAGAATTTACACTTCACAGTCCCAAATAACAGGAATCAGAGGAAACTGTCCAAATATCAGAAATCAGACAGCACTGTCCAATATATCAGGATTCAGAAATCACTGGTGCAAAAGTCAGGAATGAGAAAACACTGTCAAAAATATAAGGAAACAAACATCACAGTCACAAGTGTAATGAATCACAATTCACTGTCCAAAACGACAGGAATCAGGTAAAACTGTCCCAAACATCAGGAACGTGAAACCAGTGTCCCTCATATCAGGAATCAGACATCAGTGTCCCAAGTATCATGAATCACTCAAAATTCCCTCAAATATCAGGAAAAAGACATGACTGTGACAACTATTAGGAATTAGACATTACATGCCCAAATATCATCAATAAGACAAAAGTGTCAGAAATATCATGAATCAGACATTACTGTCCCAAAAACGAGGATTCAGACATCATTGATGCAAATATCAGGAATCAGACACCTTTGTCCACAATATCAGGAACCAAACGTCACTGTCCCAAACAACAGGAATCAGGTCAAACTGTCCCAAACATCAGAAATCTGGCACTACTGTTGCAAATATCAGGAGGCAGACATCACGGCTCCTAATATCAGCAATCAGGTATCAGTGTCGTAAATATCAGGAATCATGCATCTCTGCCCCAAATATCAGGAAACAAACTTCACTGTCACAAGTGTATTGAATCAAAATTCACTGTCACAAACAACAGGAATCAGGCAAAACTGTCCCAAACATCAGGAATATGACACCAGTGTCCCTAATTTCAGGAATGAGACATCACTGTCCCAAATATCAGGAATCATACACCACTGTCCCAAATATCAGGAATCAAAATCACTGGCACAAATATCAGGATCCAGACAACACTGGAACAAATATCAGTAAACAATCATCACTGTCACAAATGTATGGAATTACAATTCACTGTGCCAAATAACAGGAATCACTCAAAACTGCCTCAAATATCAGGAAACCGACACCACGGTCACAATTATCACGAATTAGACATCACATGCCCAAATATCATCAATAAGACAAAAGTGTCAGAAATATCATGAATCAGATATCATGGTTCCAAGTACAAGGATTCAGACATCACTGATGCAAATATCAGATATCAGACAACAGTGAACAAATAACAGGTGTCAGACACCGTTCTTGCAAACATCAAAAATCAGACATCACAGTCCCAAAAAACAGGAATCAGACAAAACTATCCAAATATTAGGAATCAGACACACAGTCGCATATAACAGGAGGCAGAGATCGCTGTCCTAAGTATCAGGAATCAGACATCACTGTCACAAGTGTCAGGAACTAAAGATCACTGTGCCAAACATCAGGAATCAGGCAAAACTAGCCCAAACATCAGGAATATGACACCAGTATCCCTAATTTCAGGAATGAGGCATCACTGTCCCAAATACCAGGAATGATACACCACTGACCCAAATACCAGGATTCCGAAATCACTGGTGCAAATATCAGGAATCAGACAACACTGGCACATATATCAGGAATCAGACGGCACTGTCCCAAATATCAGGTATCAGACAACACTGGCATAAATATCAGGAATCAGATATAACTTTCCCAATTATCAGGCATCACACATCACTTTCCCAATATCAGGTGACAGACACCCTTGTCCCAAGTGTTAGGAATCAGCAAAGCAGTCCAAATACCGGGAATGAGGCAACACTCTCGTAAATATCAAGAGGCAGACGTCGCTGTCCCAAATATCAGGAATCAAACATCACTGTCACGAGTGTCAATAACTAAATATCACTATCCCAAACATCAGGAGTCAGGCAAAACTATCCCAAACATCAGGAATATGACACCAGTGTCCCTAATTTCAGGAATGAGACATCACTGTCCCAAATACCAAAATTCTGAAATCACTGGTGCAAATATCAGGAATCAGACAACACTGGCATATATATCAGGAATCAGACAGCACTGTCCCAACTATCAGGTATCAGACAACACTGGCACAAATATCAGGAATCAGACATCACTGTCCCAAAAAATCAGGAATCAAACATCACTGTCCCAAGTATCAGGCATCACACATCACTTTCCCATTATCAGGTGACAAGCACCATTGTCCCAAATGTTAGGAATCAGGCAAAGCTGTCCAAATATCAGAAATCAGGCAACACTGACACAAATATCAGGAGACAGACATTGCTACCCCAAATATCATGAATCAGACATCACTGTCACAATAATCAGGAATCAGACAAACCTTCCCAATAATCAGGAATCAAACAACACTGTCCCAAATATCAGGAATCATACACCATCTTCCCAAATATCAAGATTTAGAAATCACTCTTTCAAATATCAGCAATCAGACACAACTCTAACTAATACCATGTATCAGATATCACTGTCGCAAAAATCAGACATCAGGCATCACTGTCCAACTATCAGGTTTCAGACACCATTCGTGCAAACATCAGGAATCAGACTTCACTTTCTCAAACATCAGGAATCAGATGGAACTGTCCAACTATCAGGAATCAGACACCACTGTCACTGATATCAGGAGACAGACATTGCTGTCCCAAATATCAGGAAGCAGACATTACTGTCGTAAATATCAGTAATCAGACGTCACTGCCCCAAATATGAGGAAGCAGACAACACTGGCACACATATCAGGAATCAGAAATCACTGTTACAAGCATCAGCAATCACAATTCACTGTCCCAAACAAAAGGAATCAGGCAAAACTGTCACAGACGTCAGGAACAGGACACCAGTGTCCTAATATCAGGAATCATACATCACTGACTCAGATAACAGGAATCACTCAAAACTGCCTCAAATGTCATGAGTAAAACACCAATGTCACAATTATCAGCAATCAGACATCACACTCACAAATATCATCAATAAGACAAAAGTATCAGAAATAAGATGAATCAGGCATCACTATCCCAAATATGAGGATTCAGACATCACTGATGAAAATATCAGGAATCAGACACCATTGTCCATAATATCAGGAATCATACACCACTGTCCCAAACAACTGGAATGAGGCAAAACTTTCTCAAACATCGGGAATCTGACGACAGTGTCCCTAATTTCAGGAATGAGACATCACTGTCCCAAATATCAGGAATCATACACCATGTCCCAAATATCAGCATTCAGAAATCACTGGCGCAAATATCAGGAATCAAACACCACTGTAACAAATACCTGGAATCAGACTTCACTGTCCAAATATATGGTGTCAGACACCATTGTTGCAAACATCAGGAATCACACTTCACAGTCCCAAATATCAGGAATCGGATGAAACTGTCCAAATATCAGGAATCAGACAGCACTGTCCAAAATATCAGAATTCAGAAATCACTGGCGCAAAAGTCAGGAATGAGAAAACACTGGCAAAAATATCAGGAAACAAACATCACAGTCACAAGTGTAATGAATCACAATTCACTGTCCAAAACTACAGGAATCAGGCAAAACTGTCCCAAACATCAGGAACTTGACACAAGTGTCCCTCATATCAGGAATCAGACATCACTGTCCCAAGTATCATGAATCACTCAAAACTCCCTCAAATATCAAGAAAAAGACACCACTGTGACAATTATCTGGAATTCGACATCACATGCCCAAATATCATCAATAAGACAAACGTGTCAGAAATATCATGAATCAGACATCACTGTCCCAAATACGAGGATTCAGACATCATTGATGCAAATATCAGGAATCAGACACCTTTGTCCACGATATCAGGAACCAAACGTCATTGTCCCAAACAACAGGAATCAGGCCAAACTGTCCCAAACATCAGGAAACTGGCACTACTGTTGCAAATATCAGGAGGAAGACATCACGGCCCCTAATATCAGGAATCAGGCATCAGTGTCATAAATATCAGGAATCAGGCATCTCTGCCCAAATATCAGGAAACAAACTTCACTGTTACAAGTGTATTGAATCAAAATTCACTGTCACAAACAACAGGAATCAGGCAGAACTGTCCCAAACATCAGGAATATGACACCAGTGTCCCTAATTTCAGGAATGAGACATCACTGTCCCAAATATCAGGAATCATACACCACTGTCCCAAATATCAGGAATCAGAAATCACTGGCACAAATATCAGGATCCAGACAACACTGGCACAAATGTCAGTAAACAAACATCACTGTCACAAATGTATGGAATTACAATTCACTGTGCCAAACAACAGGAATCCGGCCAAACTGTCCCAAACATCAGGGACATGACACCAGTGTCCCTCATATCAGGAATCAGACATCACTGTCCCAAATAACAGGAATCACTCAAAACTGCCTCAAATATCAGGAAACCGACACCACGGTCACAATTATCAGGAATTAGACATCACATGTCCAAATATTATCAATAAGACAAAAGTGTCAGAAATATCATGAATCAGATAACACTGTCCCAAGTACGAGGATTCAGACATCACTGATGCAAATATCAGATATCAGACATCAGTGTCCAAATAACAGGTGTCAGACACCATTCTTGCAAACATCAAAAATCAGACTTCACAGTCCCAAAAAACAGGAATCAGACAAAACTGTCCAAATATTAGGAATCAGACACACAGTCGCAAATAACAGGAGGCAGAGATCGCTGTCCCAAATATCAGGATGCAGGCATCAGTGTCACAAGTGTCAGGAACTAAAAATCACTGTCCCAAACATCAGGAATCAGGCAAAACTATCCCAAACATCAAGAATATGACACCAGTGACCCTAATTTCAGGAATGAGGCATCACTGTCCCAAATATCAGGAATGATACACCACTGACCCAAATACCAGGATTCCGATATCTCTGGTGCAAATATCAGGAATCAGACAGCACTGGCACATATATCAAGAATCAGATAGCACTATCCCAAATATCAGGTATCAGACAACACTGGCACAAATATCAGGAATCAGATATAACTTTCCCAAATATCAGGCACCACACATCACTTTCCCAATATCAGATGACAGACACCCTTGTCCCAAGTGTTAGGAATCAGCAAAGCAGTCCAAATACCGGGAATGAGGCAACACTCTCGTAAATATCAAGAGGCAGACATCGCTGTCCCAAATATCAGGAATCAGACATCACTGTCATAAGTGTCAGTAACTAAATATCATTGTCCCAAACATCAGGAATCAGGCAAAACTATTCCAAACATCAGGAATATGACACCAGTGTCCCTACTTTCAGGAATGAGACATCATTGTCCCAAATACCATGATTCCGAAATTACTGGTGCAAATATCAGGAATCAGACAACACTGGCACAAATGTCAGGAATCAGACATCACTGCCCCAATATTCAGGATTCAGACAACAATGTCCCAAACATCAGGAATAATACACCACCGTCCCAAATATCAAGATTCAGATATCACTGGCTCAAATATGAGGATTCAGAAACCATTGTTAGAA
The DNA here is from genome assembly GCA_026770705.1 of Isurus oxyrinchus. NCBI lineage: Eukaryota > Metazoa > Chordata > Chondrichthyes > Lamniformes > Lamnidae > Isurus > Isurus oxyrinchus. Next base: position 83,810,826 of record JANJGN010000007.1, on the reverse strand, counting down.
ATACCAGGAATCAGACATCACTGTCCCAATGTCAGGAATCAGACAACACTGTCACACATAACCAGAGGCAGACATCGCTGGCCAAATAACAGGGATCAAACATCCGTGTCGTAAATATCAAGAAACGGACATCACTGTACCAAATATCAGGAATCAAACAACAGTGGCACAAATATCAGGAGGCAGACATCACTGTCCCAAATATCAGGAATCAGACATTAGTGTCAGAAATATCATGAATCATACTTCACTGTCCCAAATATCAGGAATCAGACACCATTGTCCACAATATCAGGAACCAAACGTCACTGTCCCAAACAAGAGGAATCAGGCAAAACTGTTCTAAACATCAGGAACCTGACTGCAGGGTCCCTAACATCAGGAATGAGACATCACTGTCTGAAATATTAGGAATTATACACCACAGTCCCAAATATCAGGATTCAGACATCACTGTTGTAAATATCAGGAATCAGGCATCATTGCCCAAAATATCAGGAATCAGACATCACTGTCCAAAACACCTGGAATCTGAAAAAACTCTCTGAAACATCAGGAATCAGGCATCACTTTCACAAATATCAGGAATCTTATATCACTGTCCCAAACATCAGGAATCAGACAAACTTGTCCCGATCATCAGGAATCAGACTTCACTGTCCCAGATATCAGGAATCATACACCATTGTCCCAAATATCAGGTATCAGGCATCACTGTCACAAGTGTCAGGAATCAGAACTCACTGTCCCAAACAACAGGAATTACACAAAACTATACCAAACATCAGGAATCAGACACCAGTGAGCAGAATATCAGAAATCGAACCTCACTGTCCCAAATATCTGGATTCAGGCATCACCCTCCCATAAATCAAGAATCAGACATCACTGTCCAAAATATCTGGAATCAGACAAACCTCTCACAAATATCAGGAATCAGACATCACCATCCAAAACATCTGGAATAGGACAAAACTCTCTGAAACATAAGGAATCAGACAACAGTGTCCCAAATTTCAGGAATAATACAGAACCATCCCAAATATCATGATTGAGAAATCATTGGAACAAATATCTTTAATTCGACACCACTGTAACAAATACCAGGAATCAGACATCACTGACCAAATATCAGACACCAGACATCACTATCGATATAACAGGTGGCGGACACGATTCTTGCAACATCAGGAATCAGACCTTACAGTCCCAAATATCAGGAAACAGATGAATCTGACCAAATATCAGGAATCAGACAGCACTATCACAAATATCAGGAGGTAGACATCGCTCTCCCAAATATCAGGAATCAGACATCAATGTTGCAAATATCAGGAATCAGACATCACTGTCACAATACTCAGGAATCAGAAAAACATTCCCAATAATCAGGAAACCGGCATCACTGTCCCAAGTATCGGGAATCAGACATCACTGTCCCAAATATCAGGAATCAACATCACTGTCCCAAATATGAGGATTCAGGCATCACTGATGCAAATATCAGGAATCAGACACCATTTTCCACAATATCAGGAACCAAACGTCACTGTCCCAAACCACAGGAATCGGGCAAAACTGTCCCAAACATCAGGAACGTGACTCCAGGATCCATAACATCTGAATTCAGACATCACTGTCCCAAATATCAGGAATCAGGCATCACTGTCACAAGTGTCAGGAATCAAAACTCACTGTCCCAAACAACAGGAATTACACAAAACTATACCAAACATCAGGAATCAGACACCAGTGTGCAGAATATCAGGAATCAGAACTCACTGTTCCAAATATCTGGAATCAGGCATCACTCTCCCATAAATCAGGAATCATACATCACTGTCCAAAATATCTGGAATCAGACAAACCTCTCACAAATATCAGGAATCAGGCATCACCAACCGAAATATCTGGAATAGGACAAAATTCTCAGAAACATCAGGAATCGGACATCCCTTTCCCAAATATAAGGAATTAGATAGCACTAACCCAAATATAAGGCATCAGTCATCACTGTCCAAATATCAGTTGTCGAACACCATTTTCCCCAGCATTTGGTAACAGACATCACAGTCGCAAATATCAGCAATCAGACAAAACTGTACCAAATATCATGAATCAGACAACACCACCCCAAATATCAGGATACATACATCACTGACGCAAATAACAGGAACCAAGCATCACTATCACATGTGTCAGGAAACAGAACTCACTGTCCCAAACAGCAGGAATCAGGCAAAACTGTACCAAATATCAGGAATCAGTCACCGCTGTTCCAAACATCAGGAATCAGACATCATTGTCTGAAGCATTAGGAATCACAAAAAGCACTCTCAAACAACAGGAAACAGACAAAACTCTTCCACATTCAAGAATCAGGCACCATTGTCCCAAATATACAGAATCAGAAACCATTGTAACAAATACCAGGAATCAGACATCACAGACCAAATATCAGGTGGCAGACACCATTCTTGCAAACATCAGGAATCAGACTTCACAGTCCCAAATATCAGGAAACAGATGCATCTGTCTAAATATCAGGAATCAGACAACACTGTTGCAAATATCAGGAGGTAGACATCGCTCTCCCAAATATCAGGAATCAGACATCAATGTTGCAAATATCAGGAATCAGACATCACTGTCACAATACTCAGGAATCAGAAAAACATTCCCAATAATCAGGAATCTGGCATCACTGTCCCAAGTATCGGGAATCAGACATCACTGTCCCAATATTCAGGAATCAGACAACACTGTCCCAAACATCAGGAATAATACACTACCATCCCAAACATCAAGATTCACATATCACAGGCTCAGATATGAGAAATCAGACAAAACTTTTAGAAATACCAGGAATCGGACATCACTGTCCCAAATATCAGAATCAGACATCACTGTCCCAAATATGAGGATTCAGACATCACTGATGCAAATATCAGGAATCAGACACCATTTTCCACAATATCAGGAACCAAACGTCACTGTCCCAAACCACAGGAATCGGGCAAAACTGTCCCAAACATCAGGAACGTGACTCCAGGATCCATAACATCTGAATTCAGACATCACTGTCCCAAATATCAGGAATCAGGCATCACTGTCACAAGTGTCAGGAATCAAAACTCACTGTCCCAAACAACAGGAATTACACAAAACTATACCAAACATCAGGAATCAGACACCAGTGTGCAGAATATCAGGAATCAGAACTCACTGTTCCAAATATCTGGAATCAGGCATCACTCTCCCATAAATCAGGAATCAGACATCACTGTCCAAAATATCGGGAATCAGACAAACCTCTCACAAATATCAGGAATCAGACATCACCAACCGAAACATCTGGAATAGGACAAAATTCTCAGAAACATCAGGAATCGGACATCCCTTTCCCAAATATAAGGAATTAGATAGCACTAACCCAAATATAAGGCATCAGTCATCACTGTCCAAATATCAGTTGTCGGACACCATTTTCCCCAGCATTTGGTAACAGACATCACAGTCGCAAATATCAGCAATCAGACAAAACTGTACCAAATATCATGAATCAGACAACACCACCCCAAATATCAGAATACATACATCACTGACGCAAATAACAGGAACCAGGCATCACTATCACATGTGTCAGGAAACAGAACTCACTGTCCCAAACAGCAGGAATCAGGCAAAACTGTACCAAATATCAGGAATCAGTCACCGCTGTCCCAAACATCAGGAATCAGACATCATTGTCTGAAGCATTAGGAATCAAAAAAGCACTCTCAAACAACAGGAAACAGACAAAACTCTTCCACATTCAAGAATCAGGCACCATTGTCCCAAACATACAGAATCAGAAACCATTGTAACAAATACCAGGAATCAGACATCACAGACCAAATATCAGGTGGCAGACACCATTCTTGCAAACATCAGGAATCAGACTTCACAGTCCCAAATATCAGGAAACAGATGCATCTGTCTAAATATCAGGAATCAGACAACACTGTTGCAAATATCAGGAGGTAGACATCGCTCTCCCAAATATCAGGAATCAGACATCAATGTTGCAAATATCAGGAATCAGACATCACTGTCACAATACTCAGGAATCAGAAAAACATTCCCAATAATCAGGAATCTGGCATCACTGTCCCAAGTATCGGGAATCAGACATCACTGTCCCAATTATCAGGAATCAGACAACACTGTCCCAAACATCAGGAATAATACACCACCATCCCAAACATCAAGATTCACATATCACAGGCTCAGATATGAGAAATCAGACAAAACTTTTAGAAATACCAGGAATCGGACATCACTGTCCCAAATATCAGAATCAGACATCACTGTCCCAAATATGAGGATTCAGACATCACTGATGCAAATATCAGGAATCAGACACCATTTTCCACAATATCAGGAACCAAACGTCACTGTCCCAAACCACAGGAATCGGGCAAAACTGTCCCAAACATCAGGAACGTGACTCCAGGATCCATAACATCTGAATTCAGACATCACTGTCCCAAATATCAGGAATCAGTCATCACTGTCACAAATGTCAGGAATCAAAACTCACTGTCCCAAACAACAGGAATTACACAAAACTATACCAAACATCAGGAATCAGACACCAGTGTGCAGAATATCAGGAATCAGAACTCACTGTTCCAAATATCTGGAATCAGGCATCACTCTCCCATAAATCAGGAATCAGACATCACTGTCCAAAACATCGGGAATCAGACAAACCTCTCACAAATATCAGGAATCAGACATCACCAACCGAAACATCTGGAATAGGACAAAATTCTCAGAAACATCAGGAATCGGACATCCCTTTCCCAAATATAAGGAATTAGATAGCACTAACCCAAATATAAGGCATCAGTCATCACTGTCCAAATATCAGTTGTCGGACACCATTTTCCCCAGCATTTGGTAACAGACATCACAGTCGCAAATATCAGCAATCAGACAAAACTGTACCAAATATCATGAATCAGACAACACCACCCCAAATATCAGGATACATACATCACTGACGCAAATAACAGGAACCAGGCATCACTATCACATGTGTCAGGAAACAGAACTCACTGTCCCAAACAGCAGGAATCAGGCAAAACTGTACCAAATATCAGGAATCAGACATCATTGTCTGAAGCATTAGGAATCAAAAAAGCACTCTCAAACAACAGGAAACAGACAAAACTCTTCCACATTCAAGAATCAGGCACCATTGTCCCAAACATACAGAATCAGAAACCATTGTAACAAATACCAGGAATCAGACATCACAGACCAAATATCAGGTGGCAGACACCATTCTTGCAAACATCAGGAATCAGACTTCACAGTCCCAAATATCAGGAAACAGATGCATCTGTCTAAATATCAGGAATCAGACAACACTGTTGCAAATATCAGGAGGTAGACATCGCTCTCCCAAATATCAGGAATCAGACATCAATGTTGCAAATATCAGGAATCAGACATCACTGTCACAATACTCAGGAATCAGAAAAACATTCCCAATAATCAGGAAACCGGCATCACTGTCCCAAGTATCGGGAATCAGACATCACTGTCCCAAACATCAGGAATAATACACCGCCATCCCAAACATCAAGGTTCACATATCACAGGCTCAGATATGAGAAATCAGACAAAACTTTTAGAAATACCAGGAATCGGACATCACTGTCCCAAATATCAGAATCAGACATCACTGTCCCAAATATGAGGATTCAGACATCACTGATGCAAATATCAGGAATCAGACACCATTTTCCACAATATCAGGAACCAAACGTCACTGTCCCAAACCACAGGAATCGGGCAAAACTGTCCCAAACATCAGGAACGTGACTCCAGGATCCATAACATCTGAATTCAGACATCACTGTCCCAAATATCTGGAATCAGGCATCACTGTCACAAGTGTCAGGAATCAAAACTCACTGTCCCAAACAACAGGAATTACACAAAACTATACCAAACATCAGGAATCAGACACCAGTGTGCAGAATATCAGGAATCAGAACTCACTGTTCCAAATATCTGGAATCAGGCATCACTCTCCCATAAATCAGGAATCAGACATCACTGTCCAAAATATCTGGAATCAGACAAACCTCTCACAAATATCAGGAATCAGACATCACCAACCAAAACATCTGGAATAGGACAAAATTCTCAGAAACATCAGGAATCGGACATCCCTTTCCCAAATATAAGGAATTAGATAGCACTAACCCAAATATAAGGCATCAGTCATCACTGTCCAAATATCAGTTGTCGGACACCATTTTCCCCAGCATTTGGTAACAGACATCACAGTCGCAAATATCAGCAATCAGACAAAACTGTACCAAATATCATGAATCAGACAACACCACCCCAAATATCAGGATACATACATTCACTGACGCAAATAACAGGAACCAGGCATCACTATCACATGTGTCAGGAAACAGAACTCACTGTCCCAAACAGCAGGAATCAGGCAAAACTGTACCAAATATCAGGAATCAGTCACCACTGTCCCAAACATCAGGAATCAGACATCATTGTCTGAAGCGTTAGGAATCACAAAAAGCACTCTCAAACAACAGGAAACAGACAAAACTCTTCCACATTCAAGAATCAGGCACCATTGTCCCAAACATACAGAATCAGAAACCATTGTAACAAATACCAGGAATCAGACATCACAGACCAAATATCAGGTGGCAGACACCATTCTTGCAAACATCAGGAATCAGACTTCACAGTCCCAAATATCAGGAAACAGATGAATCTGTCCAAATATCAGGAATCAGACAACACTGTTGCAAATATCAGGAGGTAGACATCGCTCTCCCAAATATCAGGAATCAGACATCAACATCGCAAATATCAGGAATCAGACATCACTGTCACAATAATCAGGAATGAGACAAACCTTCCCAATAATCAGGAATCCGGCATCACTGGCCCAAGTATCAGGAATCAGACATCACTCCCCCAATATTCAGGATTCAGACAACAATGTCCCAAACATCAGGAATAATACACCACCGTCCCAAATATCAAGATTCAGATATCACTTGCTCAAATATGAGGATTCAGAAACCACTGTTAGAAATACTAGGAATCAGACATCACTGTCCCACATATCAGGAATCAGACAACACTGTCGCACATAACTAGAGGCAGACATCGCTGGCCAAATATCAGGAATCAGACATCAGTGTCGTAAATATCAAGAATCGGACATCACTGTACCAAATATCAGGAATCAGACAACAGTGGCACAAATATCAGGAGGAAGACATCACTGTCCCAAATATCAGGAATCAACATTAGTGTCAGAAATATCATGAATCATACATCACTGTCCCAAATATGAGGATTCAGACATCACTGATGCAAATATCAGGAATCAGACACCATTGTCCACAATATCAGGAACCAAATGTCACTGTCCCAAACAAGAGAAATCAGGCAAAACTGTTCCAAACATCAGGAACCTGACTCCAGGGTCCCTAACATCAGGAATGAGACATCACTGTCCGAAATATTAGGAATTATACACCACAGTCCCAAATATCAGGATTCAGACATCACTGTTGTAAATATCAGGAATCAGGCATCATTGCCCAAAATATCAGGAATCAGACATCACTGTCCAAAACATCTGGAATCTGAAAAAACTCTCTGAAACATCAGGAATCAGGCATCACTTTCACAAATATCAGGAATCTTATATCACTGTCCCAAACATCAGGAATCAGACAAACTTGTCCCAATCATCTGGAATCAGACTTCACTGTACCAAATATCAGGAATCAAACGCCACTGTCCCAAATATCAGGTATCAGGCATCACTGTCCAAAATATCTGGAATCAGACATCACCATCCAAAACATCTGGAATAGGACAAAACTCTCTGAAACATCAGGAATCAGTCAACAGTGTACCAAATTCAGGAATAATACAGAACCGTCCCAAATATCAAGATTCAGAAATCATTGGAACAAATATCTTGAATTAGACACCACAGTAACAAATGCCAGGAATCGGACATCACTGACCCAAATATCAGACACCAGACATCACTATCGATATATCAGGTGGCAGACACCAACTTGCAACATCAGGAATCAGACTTCACGGTTCAAATATCAGGAAACAGATGAATCTGTCCAAATATCAGGAATCAGATAACACTGTCGCAAATATCAGGAGGTAGACATCACTGTCACAATAATCAGGAATCAGACAAACCTTCCCAATAATCTGGAATCTGGCATCACTGTCCCAAGTATCGGGAATCAGACATCACTGTCCCAATTATCAGGAATCAGACAACACTGTCCCAAACATCAGGAATAATACACCACCATTCCAAACATCAAGATTCACATATCACTGGCTCAGATATGAGAAATCAGACAAAACAGTTAGAAATACCAGGAATCGGACATCACTGTCCCAAATATCAGACATCAGACATCACTGTCCAAATATCAGCTGTCAGACACGATTCTTGCAAACATCAGGAATCAGACTTCAAAGTCCAACACATCAGGAATCAGAAGAATCTGTCCAAATATCTGGAATCAGACACCACTTGTGCAAATATCAAGAGGCAGACATCGAAGTCCCAAATATCAGGACTCAGACATCAGGGTTGTAAATATCAAGAATCGGACATCACTGTCCCAAATATGAGGATTCAGACCATCACTGATGCAAATATTAGGAATCAGACACCATTGTCCACAATATCAAGAACCAAACGTCACTGTCCCAAACAACAGGAATCAGACAAAACTGTCCCAAACATCAGGAATCTGACTCCAGTGTCCCTAACACCAGGAATGAGACATTACTATCTGAAGTATCAGGAATTTACACCACAGTCCCAATTATCAGGATTCAGACATCACTGTGGTAAATGTCAGGAATCAGGCATCATTGCCAAAAAATATCAGGAATCAGACGCTGCTGTCCAACACACCTAGAATCTGACAAAACTCTCTGAAATATCAGGAATCAGGCATCACTTTCACAAATATCAGGAATCTGATATCACTGTCCCAAACATCAGGAATCAGACAAACTTCTCCCAGTCATCTGCAATCAGATATCACTGTCCCAAATATCAGGAATCATACACCACTGTCCCAAATATCAGGAATCAGGCATCACTATCACAAGTGTCAGGAATCAGAGCTCACTGTCCCAAACAGCAGGAATCAGGCGAAACTGTCCCAAATTTCAGGAATCAGGCATCACTGTCCAAATATCAGGTGTTAGACAGCATTCTTGCAAACATCAGGAATCAGACTTCACAGACGCAAATATCAGGAATCAGATGAATCTTTCCAAATATCAGGAATCTGGCATCACTGTCCCTGGAATCAGGAATCAGACATCACTGCCCCAAAATATCAGGAATCAGACAACACTGTCCCAAATTTCAGAAATAATACACCACCGTCCCAAATATCAAGATTCAGAAAACATTGGCTCAAATATCAGGATCGGACACCAGTGTAACAAATACCAGGAATCAGACATCACTGATCCAAATATCGGACACCAGACATCAAAGTCCAAATGTCAGGGGGCAGACACCATTCTTGCAAACATCAGGAATCAGACTTCACAGTCCCAAATATCAGGAAACAGATGCATCTGTCCAAATATCAGGAATCAGACAACACTGTTGCAAATATCAGGAGGTAGACATCACTATCCCAAATATCAAGAATCATACATCAACCTCGCAAATATCAGGAATCAGACATCACTGTCACAATAATCAGGAATCAGACAAACCTTCCCAATAATCAGGAATCCGGCATCACTGTCCCAAGTATCAGGAATCAGACATCAGTGCCCCAATGTTCAGGATTCAGACAACAATGTCCCAAACATCAGAAATAATACACCACCGTCCCCAATATCAAGATTCAAATATCACTGGCTCAAATATGAGGAATCAGACACCACTGTTAGAAATACCAGGAATCAGACATCACTGTCCCACATATCAGGAATCAGACAACACTGTCGCACCTATCAGGAGGCAGACATCACTGTCCCAAATATCAAGAATCACACATCAGTGTCAGAAATATCATGAATCATGCATCACTGTCCCAAATATGAGGATTCAGTCATCACTGATGCAAATATCAGGAATCAGACACCATTGTCCACAATATCAGGAACCAAACCTCACTGTCCCAAACAACAAGAATCAGGCAAAACTGTCCCAAACATCAGGAATCTGACTGCAGGGTCCCTAACATCAGGAATGAGACATCACTGTCCAAAATATCAGGAATTATACACCACAGTCCCAAATATCAGGATTCAGACATCACTGTTGTAAATATCAGGAATCAGACATCATTGCCCAAAATATCAGGTATCAGACATCGCTGTCCAAAACACCTGGAATCTGACAAAACTCTCTGAAACATCAGGAATCAGGCATCCATTTCACAAATATCAGGAATCTGATATCACTGTCCAAAACATCAGGAATCAGACAAACTTGTCTCAATCATCTGGAATCAGACTTCATTGTCCCAAAAATCAGGAATCAGGCATCACTGTCACAAGTGTCAGGAATCAGAACTCACTGTCCCAAATAACAGGAATTACACAAAACTATACCAAACATCAGGAATCAGACACCAGTGTACAGAATATCAGGAATCGGACCACACTGTCCCAAATATCTGGAATCAGGCATCACCCTCCCATATATCAGGAATCAGACATCACTGTCCAAAATATCTGGAATCAGACATACCTCTCACAAATATCAGGAATCAGACATCACCATCCAAAACATCTGGAATAGGACAAAACTCTCTGAAACATCAGGAATCAGACAACAGTGTCCCAAATTTCATTAATAATACAGAACTGTCCCAAATATCAAGATTCAGAAATCATTGGAACAAATATCTTGAATCAGACACCACTGTAAAAAATAGCAGGAATCAGACATCACTGACCCAAATATCAGACACCAGACATCACTGTCCATATATCAGGTGGCGGACACGATTCTTGCAAACATCAGGAATCAGATTCATGGTCCCAAATATCAGGAATCAGACAAACTTGTCCCAATCATCTGGAATCAGACATCACTGTCCCAAATATCAGAAATCATACACCACTGTCCCAAATATCAGAATTAAGGCATCACTATCACAAGTGTCTGGAATCAGAGCTCACTGTCCCAAACAGCAGGAATCAGGCAAATCTGTCCCAAATTTCAGGAATCAGGCATCACTGTTCAAATATCAGGTGTCAGACACCATTCTTGCAATCATCAGGAATCAGACTTCACAGACGCAAATATCAGGAATCAGATGAATCTTTCCAAATATCAGGAATCCGGCATCACTGTCCCAGGGATCAGGAATCAGACATCACTGCCCCAAAATATCAGTAATCAGACAACACTGTCCCAAATTTCATGAATAATACACCACCATCCTAATTAACAAGATTCAGAAATCATTGGCTCAAATATCAGGAATCAGACACCACTGTAACAAATACCAGGAATAAGACATCACTGATCCAAATATCGGACACCAGACATCACTGTCCAAAAGTCAGGGGGTAGACACCATTCTTGCAAACATCAGGAATCAGACTTCACAGTCCTAAATATCAGGAAACAGATGCATCTGTCCAAATATCAGGAATCAGACATCAACATCGCAAATATCAGGAATCAGACATCACTGTCACAATAATCAGGAATCAGACAAACCTACCCAATAATCAGTAATCCGGCATCACTGTCCCAAATTTCAGGAATCAGACATCACTGTCCAATATATCAGGAATAAGACACCATTGTAACTAATACCAGGAATCAGACATCACTGATCTAAATATCGGACACCAGACATCAAAGTCCAAATGTCAGGGGGCAGACACCATTCTTGTAAACATCAGGAATCAGACTTCACAGTCCCAAATATCAGGAAACAGATGCATCTGTCCAAATATCAGGAATCAGACAACACTGTTGCAAATATCAGGAGGTAGACATCACTATCCCAAAAATCAGGGATCAGACATCAATGTCGCAAATATCAGGAATCAGACATCACTGTCACAATAATCAGGAATCAGACAAATCTTCTCAATTATCAGGAATCCGGCATCACTGTCCCAAGTATCAGGAATCAGACATCACTGCCCCAATGTTCAGGATTCAGACAACACTGTCCCAAACATTAGGAATAATACACCACCGTCCCAAATATCAAGATTCAGATATCACTGGCTCAAATATGAGGAATCAGACATCACTGTTAAAAATACCAGGAATCAGACATCACTGTCCCACATATCAGGAACCAGACACCACTTTTGCAAATATCAGGAGTCAGACATCGATGTCCCAAATATCAGGAATCAGACATCCGTGTCGTAAATATCAAGAATCGGACATCACTGTACCAAATATCAGGAATCAGACAACTCTGGCACAAATATCAGGAATCAGACATCAGTGTCAGAAATATCATGAATCAGACACCACCACCCCAAATATCAGGATGCATACATCACTGACGCAAATAACAGGAACCAGGCATCATTATCACAAGAGTCAGGAATCAGAACTCACTGTCCCAAACAGCAGGAATCAGGCAAAACAGTCCCAAATATCATGATTCAGACATCACTGTTGTAAATATCATGAATCAGGTATCATTGACCAAAATATCAGGAATCAGACATCGGTATTGCATATATCAGAAATCAGACATCACTGTCACTATATTCAGGAATCAGACAAACCTTCCCAATAATCAGGAATCCAGCATCACTGTTCCAAGTATCAGGAATCAGACATCACTGCCCCAAAATATCAAGAATCAGACAACACTGTCCCAAATTTCAGGAACAATACACCACCGTCCCAAATATCAAGGTTCAGAAATCATTGGCTCATATATCAGGAATCAGACACCACTGTAACAAACACCAGGAATAAGACATCACTCACCCAAAAATCAAACATCCGACATCATTGTCCAAACATCAGGTGTCAGACGCCATTCTCCCCAGAATTAGGTAACAGACATCACAGTCGCAAAGATCGCAATCAGACAGAACTGTACCAAATATCATGAATCAGACACCACCACCCCAAATATCAGGATTCATACATCACTGATGCAAATAACATGAACCAGGCATCACTATTACAAGTGTCAGGATTCATAACTCACTTTCCCAAAAGCAGGAATCAGGCAAAACTGTCTCAAATATCAGGAATCAGACACCACTGCCCCACATATCAGGAATCAGTCAAAACTGTCCCAAATATTAGGAATCAGACATCACTGTCCGAAGCATTAGGAATCAGACAAAGCACTCACAAACAACATGAAACAGACAAAACTCTTCCACATTCAGGAATCAGGCACCATTGTCCCAAACATACGGAATCAGACACCATTGTAACAAATACCAGGAATCAGACATCACTGTTCAAATATCAGGTGCCAGACACCATTCTTGCAAACATCAGGAATCAGACTTCACGGTTCCAAATATCAGGAATCAGATGATTCTTTCCAAATAATCAGCCAACACTTTTACAAATATCTGGAGATAGACATCGCTATCTCAAATATCAGGAATCAGATATCAATGTCGCAAATATCAGGAATCAGACATCACTGTAACAATAATCAGGAATCAGACAAACCTTCCCAATAATCAAGAATCCGGCATCACTGTCCCAAGTATCAGGAATCACACATTACTGCCGCAAATATCAGGAATCAAACAACACTGTCCCAAACATCAGGAATAATACACCACCGTCCCAAATATCAAGATTCAGAAATCACTGGTTCAAATATCAGGAATCAGACACCACTATTAGAAATACCAGGAATCAGACATAACTGTCCCAAATATCAGACATCAGACATCACTGTCCAAATACCAGGTGTCATAATTCTTGCAAACATCAGGAATCAGACTTCACAGTCCCAATTATCAGGAATCAGACGCCACTTGTGCAAATATCATGAGGCAGACATTGCTGTCCCAAATATCAGGAATCAGACATCAGTGTCGTAAATATCAAGAATCGGACATCACTGTACCAAATATCAGGAATCAGACAACACCGGCAAAAATATCAGGAATCAGACGTCACTGTCACCAGTGTCAGGAATCACAATTCACTGTCCCAAACAACAGGAATCAGGCAAAACTGTTCCAATTTTCAGGAATATGACACCAGTGTCTGTGATATCAGGAATCATACATCACTGTCCCACGTAACAGGAAAAACTGCCGCACATGTCAGGAATAAGACACCACTGACACAATTATCAGCAATCAGACATCACGGTCCCAAATATCATCAGTAAGACAAAGGTGCCAGAAAATCATGAATCAGACATCATTTTCCCAAATATGAGGATCCATACATCACTGATGGAAATATCAGGAATCAGACATCATTGTCCACAATATCAGGAACCAAACATCACCGACCCAAACAACAGGAATCTGGCAAAACTGTCCCACACGCCAGGAATCTGACTCCAGTGTCCCTAATATCAGGAATGAGACATCACTGTCCCAAATATCAGGAATCATACACCACTGTCCCAATCGTCAGGAATCAGACATCACTGTCCCAAATATTAGGAATCAGACATCACTGCCCCAAATATCAGGAATCAGACACCACACCCAAATATCACAAATCAATGTCACAAGTGCCAGGAATCACAATGCACTGTCCCAACAATAGGAATCTGGCAAAGCTGTCCCAAACATCAGGACAGCAGTGTATCTAATATCAGGAATCAGACATAATGCTCCCAAATATCAGGAATCATTCAAAACTGCCTCACGTATCAGGTGTCAGCCACCACTGTCAAGATGTTCAGGAATCAGACACCACAGTCCCAAATATCATCAATGTGACAAAAGTGTCAGGCATATCTGGAATCAGACACCACAATCCCAAATACCCGGATTCAGGCATCACTGATGCATATATCAGGAATCATATATCACTGTCCAAAATATCAGGAAACAGACATCACTGTCCCAAATATCATGAATCAGACATCACCGTGCCAAATATCAGGATTCAGATATCTTGGTGAAATATCAGGAATCAGACACCACTGTAACAAATACCAGGAATCAGACATCACTGTCCCAAATATCAGATATCAGATATCACTGTCCAAATATCAGGTGTCAGACACCATTGTTGCAAACATCAGGAATCAGACTTCACAGCCTCAAATATCAGGAAACAGACAAAACTGCCCAAATATTAGGAATCAGGCACCACTGTCTCAAATAACAGGAGGCAGTCATCGCTGTCCCAAATATTAGGAATCAGACATCAATGTCGCAAATATCAAGAATCAGACATCACTGATGCAAATATCAGGAATCAGACACCATTGTCCACAATATCAGGAACAGAACATTACTTTCCCAAACAACAGGAATAAGACAAACCTGTCTCAAACATCAGGAATCTGATACCAGTGTCCCTAAAATCAGGAATCATACATCACTGTTGCAAATATCAGGAATCATTCAAAACTGCCTCAAATATTGGGAATCAGCCACCACTGTCATAATTACTATCAATCAGGCATCGCACTCCCAAACATCATTAATAAGACAAAAGTGTCAGACATATCAGGAATCAGGCGTAACTGCCCCAAATACCAGGATTCAGATATCACTGATGCAAGTATCAGGAATCAGACATGACTATCCAAAATATCAGGAACCAGACATCACTTTCCCAAGTACAATGAATCAAACACCACCAATCAGGCATCGCACTCCCAAACATCATTAATAAGACAAAAGTGTCAGACATATCAGGAATCAGGCATCACAGACGCAAATATCAGGAATCAGACGCCACTGTCACAAATATCAGGAATCAAACATTACTGTCCCAAATATCACACATCAGACATCACTGTCCAAATGTAAGGTGCCAGACACCTTTGTCCCAAGCATTAGGGATCAGACTTCACTGACTGAAATATCAGGAATCAGAAAATCTGTCCAAATATCAGGAATGCAGCAGCACTGTTGCAAATATGAGGAGTCAGATATTTCTCTCCCAAATCAGACAAACCTTCCCAATAATCAAGAATCAGGCATCACTGTCACAAACATTAGGAATCAGTTATCACTGCCCCAAAAATCAGGAATCAGACACTACTGTCCCAAATATCAGGAATCAGACATCACTGCCCCAAATATCAGGAATCAGACAACACACCCAAATATCACAAATCACTGTCACAAGTGTCAGGAATCATAATTCACTGTCCCAAACAACAGGAATTAGGCAAATCTGTCCAAAACATCAGGAATCTGACACCAGTGTCCCTAATATCAGAAATCTGACATCACTGTCCCAAATATCAGGAACCACTCAAAACAGCCTCAAATATCAGGTGTCAGCCACCACTGTCCCAAATATCATGAATCACACATTACCGCCCCAAATATCAGGATTCAGACGACACTGAAGCAAATATCATGAATCAGATAACACTGTCCAAAATATCAGGAACCAGACATCACTGTCACAAATATCATGAATCAGACACCACCATCCCAAATATCAGGCTTCAGACATCACTGTCCCAAATATCAGACATCAGACATCACTGTCCAAATATAAGGTGTCAGATGCAATTGTCCCTAGCATTAGGAATCAAACTTCACTGTCCCAAAAATCAGGAATCAGACAAAACTGTCCAATTATCAGGAATCAGACACCACTGTTGCAAGAATGTGGCGACAAACATGACTCTCCAAAATATCAGGAATTGGACAACACTGTCGCAAATATGAGGAATAAGGCATCACTCTCTCATTCATCAGGAATCTGACAAACCATCCCAATCATCAGGAATCAGACATCACTGTGCCAAATATCAGGAACCAGATATAACTGCCCCAAATATCAGGAATCAGACACCACTGTCCCAAATATCAGGAATCAGACATCACTGTTACAAGTGTCAGGAATCAGAATTCACTGTCCCAAACAACAGGAATCAGGCAAAACTGTGTCAAATATAAGGAATCAGACATCACTGTCGGAAATATCAGGAATCAGACATCACTCTCCCAAATATCAGGAGTCAGATGTCACTATCTCAAATATCAGAAATTAGACTTCACTGTCACAAATATCAGAAATCAGCCATCACTGTCCTAAATAACATCAATAAGACAAAATTGTCAGACATATGAGGAATCAGACATCACTTTCCCAAATACCAGGATTCAGATATCATTGTTGCAAATATCAGGAATCAGACACCAGAGTCACAAATGTCAGGAATCAGACATCACTGTCCAAATTACCAGGAACCAGACATCACTGTCCCAAATATCATGAATCACACATCATCGCCTCAACTACCAGGATCCACACATCACTGTCCTAAATATCATGAATCAGACACCACCATCCCAGGTAGCAGGATTCAGACATCATGGATGCAAATATCAGGAATCAGACACCACTGTCACAAATATCAGGAACCTGACATCACTGTCCTAAATATCAGGCATCAGTCATCACTGTCCAAATATCAGGTGTCAGACAACATTTGTCCCAAGCATTAGGTATCGGACTTCACAGTCCCAAATATCAGGAATCAGACAAAACTCCCAAATATTATGAATCAGACACCGCCACCCCAAATATCAGGATTCAGACATCACTGACGCAAATACCAGGAACAAGGCATCACTATCACAAGTGTCAGGAATCAGAACTCACTGTCCCAAACAACAGAGATCAGGCTAAACTGTCCTAAATATCAGGTGTCAGACACCATTGTCCTAAGCATTAGGTATCAGACTTCACAGTCCCAAATATCAGGAATCAGACATCATTATCGCAAATATCAGGAATCAGGCATCACTGTCCCAATCATTGGAATCAGACAAACCTTCCCAATAATCAGGAATCAGGCAAAACTGTCCCAAATATTATGAATCACTCAAAACTCCCTCAAATATCATGAATCAGACACCATCACCCCAAATATCAGGATTCTGACATCACTGATGCAAATACCAGGAACCAGGCATCACTATCACAAGTGTCAGGAATCAGAACTCACTGTCCCAAACAACAGGAATCAGGCAAAACTGTACTAAATATCAGGAATCAGACATCACTGTCTGAAGCCTTAGGAATCAAACAAAACACTCTCAAACAACAGGAAACAGACAAAACTCTTCCACATTCAGGAATCAGGCACCATTGTCCCAAACATCCGGCATCATCCATCACTGTAACAAATATCGTGAATCAGGCATCATTGTCCCAAATATCAGGAATCAGACTCTATTATCCAAAAAAAATCAGGAATAAAACTTCACTTTCTCAAATAGCAGGAATCAGACAAAACAGTCCAAATATCAGGAATCAGACATCACTGCCACAAACATCAAGAATCAGACAAACCTGTCCCAAACATGAGGAATCAGACATCACTGTCTGAAATATCAGGAATCAGGCATCACTCTCCCTAATATCAGGAATCAGAAGTCACTATCTCGAATATCAGAAATTAGACATCACTGTCCCAACCATTAGGAATCAGACATCACTCTCGCAAATCTGAACAGTCAAACATCACTGTCCCAAATATCAGGGATCAGACATCACTATCTGAAATGCAGGAATCAGACACCATTGTCCCAAACATCAGGAATCAGACATTGCTGTCCAAAACACCTGGAATCTGACAAAACTCTCTAAAACATCAGGAATCAGGCATCACTTTCACAAATATCAGGAATTAGATATCACTGGCCCAAATATCAGAAATCAGACATCACTGTCCCAAATATCAGGAATCAGGCACCACTCTCCAAATATCAGGCATCAGACATCACTGTCCAAAAGATCTGGAATCTGAAAAACTCTCTGAAACATCAGGAATCAGACATCCCTTTCCCAAATATCAGGAATTGGATATCATTGTCTCAAATATCAGGAATCAGACACCACTGTCCAATACATCAGGAATCAGACTTCACTGTCATAAATATTAGGAATCTGACAGCACTCTCCCAAATATCAGGAATCAGATATCACTGTCCCAAACATCAGGAATCAGACAAACTTGTCCCAATCATCAGGAATCAGACATCACTGTCCCAAATATCAGGAATCATACACCACTGCCCCCAACATCAGGAATCAGGCATCACTGTCACAAGTGTCAGGAATCAGAACTCAGTGTCCCAAACAACAGGAATTAGACAAAACTATCCCAAACATCAGGAATCAGACCCCAGTGTGCAGAATATCAGGAATCGGACCCCACTGTCCCAAATATTTGGTATCAGCCATCACTCTCCCATAAATCAGGAATCAGACTTCACTGTCCAAAATATCAGGAATCAGACTCCACTATGCCAAAAATCAGGAATTAAATTTCACTTTCCCAAATATCAGGAATTGGACAAAACTGTCTGAATATCAGGAATCAGACATCACTGCACCAAACTTCAGGAATCAGACAAACCTGTCCCAAACATCAGGAAACATTCATCACCATCCCAAATATTAGGAATCAGACATCGCCCTCCCAAATATCAGTAATCAGACTCTCCTAAATATTAGAAATGCGACATCACTGTCACCTACATTAGGAATCACACAAACCTAAACATCAGGAATCAGACATCACCATCGCAAATATGAAGAATCAGACATCACTGTTCCAAATATCAGGAATCAGACACTACTGTCACAAATTTCAGGAACTAGGCATCACCGTCCCAAACATCAGTACACAGACAAACCTGTCATAATCATCAGGAATCAGACATCACTGGCCCAAATATCAGTAATTAGACATTGAAGTGCCAAATATCAAGAATCAGATATCACTGTCCCAAATATCAGGAATCAGGCATCACTGTCCAAAATATCAGTAATTAGACATCACTGTCCAAAACATCTGGAATCTGACAAAACTCTCTGAAACATCAGGAATCAGACATCACTTTCCCAAATATCAGGAATTAGATATCACTGCCACAAATATGAGGAATCAGGCATCATTGTCACAAATATCAGGAATCAAACTTCACTTTCCCAAATATCAGGAATCGGAAAAAACTGTCCAAATATCAGGAATCAGACAAACCTGTCCCAAACATCAGGAATCAGACATCACTGTCCCAAATATCAGGAATCAGGCATCGCTCTCCCAAGTATCAGGAATCGGGTATCAATGTCTTAAATATCAGGAATCAGATATAACTGTTACAAACATCAGGAATCAGACTAACCTCTCCCAAACATCAGCAATCAGACACCATCGTACCAAATATCAAGAATCAGACAACTCTGTGCCAAATATCATGGATCACACATCACTGTCCACATATCAGCAATTGGATATCACTGATTTCAGGGGAATAGATAGAGTGGTCAGGGTAAAATTGTTTCTCTTGGTGGAGAATTCTAGAGCCAGGGGACATAGATTCAAGATAAGTGGCAGAAAGTGTAGGGGGGTCATGAGGAAGAGCTTTTTTTCGCAGAGGGTAGTGGGTGTCTGGAATTCACTGCCCAAGTTGGTAGTAGAGTCAGAAACTTTAAACTCTTTTAAAAAGTAACTGGATCTACACCTAAAGTGCTGTAAGATGCAAGATTATAGGCCAGGTGCAGGAAAGTGGGATTAGAAAGGGCACCTGGATCTCCACGGGCTGGTATGGACAAGATGGGCCGAATGGCCTCCTTCTGTGCTGTAACTTTTCTATGGTTCAATAGTTCTAAGCAGGCACCTCGGACCCAAGCATCAGGAATCAGACATCATTGTCTCAAATATCAGGAATCAGACATCACTGCCCCAAATATCAGGAATCAGACACCACTGGCCAAAATATCAGACATTGCTGTCACAAATGTCAGGAATCAGAACTCACTGTCCCAAACAACAGGACTCAGACAAAACTGTCACAAACATCAGGAATCAGAAACCAGTGTCCCTCATATGAGGAATCAGACACCACTGTCCAGAATATCAGGAATTGAACCCCACTGTCCCAAATATCATGAATCAGGCAACACTCTACCAAATATCAGGAATCAGACATCACTGTCCAAAACATCTGGAATCAGACCAACCTGCCTCAAATATCAGGAATCAGACATCATCGTACAAAACATCTGTAATCTGACAAAACTCTCAGAAACATCAGGAATCAGACAAAACTTTCCCAAATATGAGGAATCAGACATCATTGTCACAAGTATCAGGAATCAGATATCATTGCCCAAATATCAGGAATCAGACTTCACTTTCTCAAATATCTGGAATCGGACAAAACTGTCCAAAGTTTAGGAATCAGATGTCACTGCCCCAAACATCAGGAATCAGACAAACCTGTCCCAAACATCAGTAATCAGACATCAGCATCCGAAATATCAGGAATCAGGCATCACTCTCCCAAGTATCAGGAATCAGGTATCACTGTCTCAAATATCAAGAATCAGATATCACTGTACCAAATATCAGGGATCAGATATCACTGATATGAGGGGAATAGATAGACTGGATAGGATGAAATTGTTTACCTTGGTGGAGAATTCTAGAACCAGGGGGCATAGATTCAAGATAAGTGACAGGTGGTTCAGAGGGGACATTTAGAGGGTAGTGGGTGCCTGGAATTCGTTGCCCAAGTTGGTAGTAGAGGCAGAAACTTCAAACTCTTTTAAAAAGAACCTGGGTCTGCACCTAAAGTGCTGTAAGCTGCAGGGTTATGGGCCGGGTGCTGGAAGGTGGGATTCAAAAGGGCACCTGGGTCTCCTCGGGCTGGCAAGGAAAAGATGGGCCGAACTGCCTCCTTCTGTGCTGTAACTTTTCTATGGTTCAATGAATCTAATCAGGCACCACTGCCCCAAGTATCAGAAATCAGACTTCACTGTCGCAAATATTAAGAATCAGACATCACACTCCCAAATATCAGGAATCAGATATCACTGTCACAAATACCAGGAATCAGACATCACTGTCCCAATCATCAGGAATCAGACATCACTGTCCCAAATATCAGGAATCAGACACCACTGGCCCAAATATCAGGAATCAGACATCATTGTCACAAATGTCAGGAATCAGAACTCACTGTCCAAAACAACAGGAATCAGGCAAAACTGACCCATACACCACGAATCAGACAAAACTGTCCAAATATCAAGAATCAGACATCACAGCTGCAAATATCAAGAATCAGACACCACTGTCCCAAATATCAGAAATCAGACATCACTGTCACAAGTGTCAGGAATCAGAACTCACTGTCCCAAGCAACAGGAATCAGACAAAACTGCCCTAAACATCAGGAATCAAACACCAGTGTCCCTAATATTAGGAATCAGACATCACTGTCTAGAATATCAGGAATCGGACCCCACTGTCCCAAACATCTAGAATCAGGCATCACTATCCAGAATATCAGGAATCAGACATCACTGTCCTGAATATCAGGAATCAGACAAAACTATCCCAAATATCAGGAATCATGCATCCCTCTCCAGAATATCAGGAAATAGACACCACTGTCCCAAACATCAGGAATCAGACAAAACTGTCCCAAATATCAGGAGCTGTACTTTATGCTGGTCCCAAAATCTGGAGGTATTCTGTTATAACATCAGAAATTGGTTGCAGTTTGTCCCGAATATCAGGTGGTGTTTACTAACTGTCCCAAATATCAGGAGTTGTCAAATCATTCCGGCACCGAAGAAGGCCATTCTGCCCACGGGCTGTGTGCTGGCTCTCCATGGGGCAGCCAGTTGGTGCCCTGGCCGGCAGTCTATCCCAGCCTGTGTGCAGCCTGTGAGCAGCGGGGGTAGGAGTGCCCTCTCCGAGCTCCCTCAGCCTGCCTCAGCTCTCCCTCCATGTGCGAGAGAGTCAGCGGCACAGCAAGTGGGCTCACCCCGGCCAGCGCCATCCCCGCCCTGCCCACTGAACCCCCGCCGTACAGAGGCTGCTGAAAGCGCTTCGGCAGCGGCGGCTGGGACAGCTCAGCAGCAAAGCGTCGGGGGAAATGGAAAGCAGCTAGGGCACCGTTTAAAGGGGACAGAGCTTCATCGGCGGGGTTGAGACCCAGAGGGTTGAGAGAGAGAGAGACGGAGGAGGGAGGATCTGGGGGAGGTTCTGAGTATTCGGAGCTCTTGCAGCATCTGAGAGGGTGAGTAGGGCGATGGAGTGAGGAGCTGGAGTGGGTTTAAAGGACCACACGGTGACTGGCAAAGCGAATAGCAGCAACTTCTGACAGCGGTGTCCAGGGAACAGGCTGGAGCAGGGAACCTCTCCGGGAAGCAGCAAGAGAGAGCGGTAAGGAAAGGACAGACCCGAGTCCTCATCGCCCCTCAGCAGATGTGGAAGATGCCGGGATACTGGCCGCTCTCAGCCTCACACAGAGTCCGGAGCACAGGGTAAGAGCCAGTCACACTGCACACTTGCTCTCAGAGTTGGATTTGCACACAGTCTGTCAGCTCTCCCGCACAAAAGAGCAGGGAAGCGAGCTGTCTGTGTGGCTACAGGGACTTTATTTTGTTCATCTTCTCAGTCCCTGGTACCAGGGCTGCTCCCACTCCCGGAGTCAGTAATGTGGGGACCTTACCTGTTCGCCTTTTTCAGCTCCTGCTCTGTATTGTCAGTGTTCAGCCCTGTCCCCAGTTCCCGGGCTCGGACCCTCCAACTCCCAGAGCCCAGGCTGCCAATCTGGAGCTGACTCCTGGACTATCTGTATATCTCGGGTTTACGCTGCCTATTTAAATGATGAGGCTGTGGTTTGATCATTAGGGTGTGAGATTTTACTGTTCTGTTTTTCTTCATATTGCTCAGAGGAAGGTGGTTTAGGTGAAACCTCCTGGACTGTGTTCCTCCCTCCAGCCGGGGAGGGATCGCTCTCTGTTCCCGGAGCCGAGCCGCTGCTCCCTCTCCAGCCCCTCTGACCTCTCCAGACTCCGGCTTCCAGCTGGACCCCGAACAGGAACCGCTATAGTGTCACACATCAGTTATTGAGCCCAACAGCCCCTCAACAGGGCTGAACATCCCCCCGGTAAACCCGCAGCTATCCGACTGGGGAGTCACATCAGCTTCACCAAAAATTATATCTTAAATCGTATTAATCCAACTCAAAGAGGGGAGTCAAATCCCGCTCTGTAACCGAAGCCCGTGGACAGACATACACACATTAACCGAGACACACACCGACACACTGACACACACATTGATACGCACAAAGCAAGCCACACATTGACACGCACACACAGACACACATTGACGCACTGAGACACATACACTGAGCCATGCATTGACACGCTGACACCAACACAGTGACACACACACAGACACACCCACATACTGACATACACATATTGACACATACACCAAGACACAGTGATACACACACTGACACACACACACACACTGAGACATACAGTGACACACACACACACACACACACACAGTGACACATACACCGAGGCCCACAGTGACACACTGACAAACACACTGAGACACACACACTGGCACAACAGCCGAGGCACACACTGAGATACACACACTGAGACACACACACCAACATACATTGAGACACTCATTCAGACATACACCGACACAGTGACACACACACTGACACATATGCACTCTGATACACAATGACACAAGCCAACACGCTGACACACACACACTGACACCCACACACTGAGACATACACACTGACACACACACTGAGACAAACACTGGCACACACACACTGAGACACATATGCTGACACATATACCAATACACAAACTGACACAATGACACACACTGACACACACTCAGTCATAGTCACACACACTGACACACACACTGACACACAAATACTTAGACACACATGGCACACACTCAGGCACAATGACACACAGCAACACAGTGACGCACACTGACACAGTGACACACACACTCAGATGCACACCAATACACACTGACATAGTGACACACACTGATACAGTGACACACACTGGCCCATACACTCAGATACCCACTGACACAAATACTCAGACATACAGTGGCACAATGACACACACCAACACAGTGATACACACTGACACACACACTCAGGCACACACTGACACACACTGACACAGTGACACACACTGACACAAACACTCAGACACACAATGGCACACACACTCAGATACACACCAGCACATTGACACAGACCGACACAGTAACAAACACTAACACATACACTGACACCTGCACTCAGACACATACTGACACACACACTCAGATGCACACTGACACAGTGACACACACTGACACAGTGATGCACACACTGATACACATTGACACACACACTCAGGCACACACTGACACAGTGATGCACTCAGACACACACTGACACATACACTCAGATACACAATGACACACACCGACATATTGACACACACCGACACTGTGACACACACTGATGCAGACATTCATGCATGCACACTCAGATGCACACTGACACAGCGACACACACACTGACACACACGCTGACACACACACAGGCACATACACTGAGACACATACTGGCACACTGACACACACACACACACACACACACACACTTTGAGACACATAAGCTTACATATACACTGAGACACACACCAACACAGTGACACACACACTGGCACATAAACACTCAGACACACACTGACACACACACAGACACAAACCGACGCCAACCAATGCATACCGACACAGTGACAAACACTGACACAATGATACACACACTGTCACACACTGACACAGTGACACACACTGACACAGTGATACACACTGACACAAACACTCAGGCACATGCTGACACACACATTCAGATACACACCAACACACACCGACACATTGACATACACTGACACATTGACCCAAACTGGCACAATGACACACACTGACACATACACTCAGCCACACACTGACACACACACTAAGATACACACCGACACACACTGACACATTGACACACACTGACACAGTGACACTCACTGACACATACACTCAGAAATACATTGACAGGCACACTCAGGTGCACACTGATGCAGCAACACAGTAACACACACACTAACACATACATTCAGACACACACTGACACAGTGACACACCAACACAGTGACACACTCACTGACACACACATGCAGACACAAACACACAGACACACACCGACACAGTGACACACACGCTGGCACACATGGACACACACACACTGACCCACACACTCACATACACACTGACACATTGACACATACACTGACACATGCACTCAGGCACACACTGACACACACACTCAGAACCACAGTGGCACAGTGACACACACTGACACAGTGATACACACTGACACACACACTCAGGCACACACCGGCACACACTGACACAATGGCACACATGCTGGCATACATGGACACACACACTCAGACACACACTGACACACACACTGACACACACTGACACATTAACATACACCGACACAGTGACACACACTGACACACACTGACACATTAACATACACCGACACAGTGACACACACTGACACATACACTGACATATGCACTCAGGCACAAACTGCCACACACAATCAGACACACAGTGGCACAGTGACACACACTGACACAGTCACAAACTCAGACACACACTGACACACACACTCAGATACACACCAACACATTGACACACACCAATACAGTGACACATACTGACAAATACACTCAGACACACACTGACACACACACTGAGATACACACTGACACAGTGACACACGCCAGCACACTGACATGCCGACACAGTGACATACACACTGACACACACATGCAGACATACACTGACACAGACACTAAGGTACAGACCAACACACACTGATACATTGACACACACTGACACAGTGATACACACTGACATACACTCGGACACACACACTATCACACACACTCAGACACACACTGACACAGTGATACACACCAACACAGTGTCACACACACTCTCACACACATTCAGATGCACACTGACACACACACACACACTCAGGCACATACTGACACAGTGACACACCGACACAGTGACACGCACACTGACACACACATGCAGACACACGCTGCCACAAACACTCAGGCACACACTGACACAGTGACACACACGGACACAGTGAGACACATGCTGGAACACACACTCAGACACACACTGAGACACACATTGACACAGTGACACAAACTGACCAAGTGACACATGCCGATACAGTGACACACACACTGATACACACATTCAGACACACACACACACACACTGAGACACACACACACTGAGCCACACACTGACACAGATATTGACACACATACACACACACTAAGCCACACACTGACAAAGTGACAGGCACACTGACACACACACACACACTGAGACACACACATTGGCACAGACACTGAGACGCACGTGCACACACTGGCACAGACTGAGACACACACTAGGACACATGCACACTGACACACACACAGAAAAAGACATACACACAATGAGACACACACCAACACACTGACAATGACACACTGCTACACACACTGGGACACAAACTGCCACACTGATGTGCACACACTGACACACACTCACTGATACACAAGCACTGACACACACACATGGAGACACACACTGACATGCTGACACACACACTCTCATACTGACACACACACAGGCAGGGACAGCGATACTGACACACACACACACACACACACAAAACACACACACAGACCCACATACACACATACACAGGCGCACACACACTGAGACCCACACCAATCCACTGACAGACTAACACTGATGCACACACTGAGACACAGGCACACTGACAGACACACACTGACACACTGACACACACATCGTGACACACACATAGTGATTCATGCCAACACACTGACACACACTGACTGACTGATATGCACATGGACACACTGACACACAGTCACTGACAAACACACACTGGCACACAAACTGAGATACACACAAAGACACAGACACACACATGGACACACACACACTGAGGCACACAAACACACTGATACATACACACTGACACACTGGCATATTGGTACTGATACACACTGAGTCACACAGACACACTGACACATACACACTGACAAACACACACCGACACACATACATTGAGACACACACAGACACACACGCTGACACATACACACACAGGCACACATACAAAGACATACACACTGACATGCAAACAGTGACACACAAGCACACTGAGACATACAGACAAACTGATACACACACGCTGATACACACACTGACACACACACTGAGACACACACCAATACACTGACCCACAACATACAGACACACACATCAAGATTCACTGACACACAAACACACACACTGAGACACACATCAGCACACTGGCACACACACATACACAAACACACACACACGCACACTGATACACATTCTGATACACACACCAAGACACACACACTGAAACACGCACACTCGACACTCGCACACTGACACACACACTGAAAAACACACCGATTCCAACACATATGCCAACACGTGCACATACACTGACAAACATACCAACACACACACACAGACCAACTCCAACACACATGCCCACCTACACACACATCGACACACACACACCAACACACACACACAGACACGCAAACATCAAAACACACACATCAACACAAATTTATACAGAAGCACATGCACCACAAGCACACACATGCACACCAACACACACTAACACACGCACACACTGACATACACACCAACATACACACACCAACACACACAGGCCAACTCATACACACACCGACACAAACACACACACCTATACCAACACACACACTAACACACACACACTGACATACACACACACACACGCACTGAAACACACACACACTCGCACACTGACACACACACTGAGAAACACATCAATTCCAACACACACACATCAACACATGCACACACACACACTGACAAACACACCAACACACACCCACCCACACACACATACAGACACACACACACTTCAAAGCACACACATCAACACACACACATACAAAAGCACATGCAGCATATGCACACACACACACACATCAACACACACCAACACACACACACACAGGCTATACACACACATACATACACACCAGTACACACACACACATACCAACACACACTCACATACTGACATACACACCAACACACACACACCAACACACACAGGCCAACTCACACACACACCGACACAGGCACACACTGACACATACCGAGACACTGACACACACATCAATACTGACACACTGACAAACCCACCAACACACACAGACACACACACTGATGCAAATGCCAACACACATGCACACACTGACGCACAGATTGAAGCAAACACCAATACATGAGCACACACATTCACTAACACTAACACACACAGACAAATGCACATAAATGTTCTCACTCTTTCACACACAAACAAAAACCTTACTATCTTTTCTGTTCATGTGCGTCCTGATTGTACCAGGCTGCTTGAACTGTACACCTCGTAGACCAATATTAGTCACTCAAAAATTTAGCAACCAGTTCCAGTGAATGAGCAGAAATTCAGTGGTTTTACAGAGTAGTCAACTCCAGCATTCGGATCCCAAACTACACTGAATATCATTAATCCATCATACCCACTGGATACCTGCTCAGATCCGGGATAAAACTTCAATGTAGGAATTGAAAGCAGTTTTCAGAAGTTGTTTATTGTTTCATCCTTTCACTAGCATTCCGAGATTTTCTCTTTCGGTTTTTTCCTAACACCAAACTCAAAGGGCAGGTGAAAGCAGCTGAGGGAAATGACCAAGGGGACTGTCCAAATTGGGAATTGTCCTGATAGGGAATTGTCCTGCTATGAAATTGACCAGATAGGGAATTGCTCCAATAGGGAACTGCTCCGACAGGGAATTGTCCCGATAGAAAATTGTCCAGATAGGTAGTTATCCTGATTGGAAACTGTCCCCATAGGGAATTGTCCCAATTGGAAATTGCCCTAAAGGGAACTGTCCTGGTAGGGAATTATCCCAATTGGGAATTGTCCAGATTGGTAATTGTCTCGATTGGGAATTGTCCTGACTGGGAATTATTCCGGATAGGGAATTATCCCAATAGGGAATTATCCAGATAGGGAATTGTCCCAATTGGGAATTGTCCTAACTGGGGATTGTCCCAAAAGGGAATTGCCCTGACTGGGAATTGTCCCGATAGGGAATTATCCAGATAGGGAATTGTCCCAATAGGGAATTGTCCTCACTGGGTAGTGTCCCGACTGGGAAATGGTCCAGTAGGGAATTGCCCTGAATGGGAATTGTCCCAATAGGGAATTGTCCAGATTGGGAATTGTCCCGAATGGGAATTGTCCAGATCGGGAATTGTCCTGACTGGGAATTGTCCAGATAGAGAATTGCCCAGATAGGGAACTATCCGGATAGGGAACTGTTCAGGAAGAGGATCTCTGCAAACATAGGTCTGACCAATGCAATTCCTGACAGTCATTGTTCAGATAGGGAACTGGCTAAAGGAATGGACCATGGGAATTAACTGTCTATCAGTGATGAGTGTGGTCCATCCTCTATTCCTTCCAGGTTCTGGGGCAGAACACTGTGAACACTGACTCCAGTTACAAAGAATAACCATGCCTCCAGAGATATTCCTTTGGCTTCTTTAAAAATCAGAAAATGTAGGACATGGATCAGATCCAATGAGCTAGGAGCAATTAACCTGCCTGCGAGAGCAGGACACAAATGAGGGATGAATTAAGCAATGGGATTATAAATGGGTTCAGAAGGAAACATGCTAATACACACATCTTCTCAGCCTCTTTGAGGATATTAGGAATGAATTGCAAAGTGTCACCCTGGTGTGGATTGTTTGGTCCTTCTGAAAGTTTATTAGGCATACAGTCCAATTAAACAAAATATTGGGAAGCAAGACTGAACTTGCAAAGGATAAATTGGATTTAACTAAAGTAAACGCCACAGTCCTGGAGAGTGGTTCCGAGCATGCTTGTAAAATGAAATAGTGCAGCGATCAGTGCTGGGACCTCAGCTGCTTCTTATCGATCTAATAATTTGCATTTACAGTGTATAGCATCTGCACCATCGCAAAATGTGTCATAAACAACCTGTATGTAGAAATCTTATTGAAAAAACATAATGTGCAACAGGTGTATCAAGCAGGGAGAAAGTTCAAACCTTTCAGGAAGCTTTAGGTCTCATTCTTATAGAAAATTATAGATGGGATTTAATTGTGACAAATGTATAGTATTTTACACTGGGAAAGAAAATGTTAAACTTGGGATCATACAGGAGGTGAAGGATTTAGCACAAGGACACTGAACAAGACCTCAGGGTTCCAGTAGACAGTGTAATGTAGAGAAACGATTGAAGGGGAATAAGTGTAAAGAGGCTCTAAATGTGACAGTCAGCTCACTCCAGACATGCACTGAAGTGTTTGTCACAGAGCCAAACAACAATTCCTAATCAGCTCTCAGGAAAAATGGGGAAACTCGGTGACAAAGCTAATATAAAGTGAATGCTATAATGTACGCCAAGAATATTACTCCAGAATACATTTAGCAATGAAGATCAGAGGACATTTAAATGAGCAAAACATTAAATACAAACTGATGCTACATTAAACAACATCCTTCAATCAAAAGGCACCAGGAGTTTGGAATAATGAACAGGTTGAAAATAGTCAAGTCACGAACAGTAAGAGCATTCCAGTTACAGTTCGATAACAGGTTATGCTACTGATCAAAAACAGATCTCTGCAGAAAACCTAGTCTTAGTTTTCATTACTTTGACAGATTGTCCACTGTGGACCCCATATAGAATAATTTCACAGGAGCCCAGTTGGAGAATCAATTGCTCATTGGGCGTTGAGAGCAGACCTAATGCAGACAAGATTAAACAGATGCTCTTAGTCCCACCATCACATCACCAATCAGAAGAGCGAGGAGAGGTGGAAGATTGGAAGATTCAGTCAGGAATGTTCAATCTCATGACTTCTCTGGGTTAAGTGCAGCACACCAACACAAGAGTAACTGAGGACACAAGATTTATTTCACAGTAGTGGGAAGGTAAAGCCAGGCTTGAGATTTAAAAGCCTGTATCTGATGGAAGATGAGGAGACTGAGGGAGATGAAGAGTAGCGCACCTTTGAGATCTTTGGGAGGAGACAATGTTGAGGCAATGTTGAGGGAGAGAATATACAGCAGAGTATTTGGAAGAAATGACAAGAGATAAAAACATCAATGAACATGGAACTCTCCAAATTTTAATATGCATTTATATCAATTGTCAACTTCGACCAGTGGCCGCACTCTCACCTCTGAGTCAGAAGGTCATGGGTTCAAGTTCCATTTGAGCACGTAATACTGTGCAGAGGAAGGGCACACTGCTGGAGATGCTGTTTCTGGCATGAGCTGTTAAACCAAGGACTGTCTGCCTTCTCAGGGCATCTAAGATCTCGTGTCACCTTTTGGACAGGAATTCTCTTCATGCCCTGGCCAGTATTGATCCCCTCACCCAACAGCATCGAAAACAGATTTCTGTTTGTGGGATATACTTGTGTGCATTTCGATACAAAATAGTAATGGCTGCACTTCAAAAATGGAGCTATTGAAACGCTTTCTGGGCCTCCTGGGGAGACGAAAAGGGCTATATAAATGTAACTTCCTTCTTTCTATTCATAGTGGGATAATATGGAACAAAGTAGCTGGGAAATGTTCAGAATACTGAGAATGCTCTTTTCATGGGATAATCAGAGCCCGAAAACTGAGAGAACTGTCAGTCTCAAAGGAATCATGAAGGAAATGTGCCATTGGGCCATCAGTGTTGGTGATGGGCAGCTGCTGGTCATTTATCCCAGGAATATAGAAAACTGACAAGCCTTACGGGGTTCAGATCCATACAAGTGCACCTCCCGAGACTCATAAAGGTTCTAAAGGGGTTGTTTATTTCTTTCTGCAGCCCATCAACTCTAAAATGTAATGTTTTTGCCCAGAATGAATGTTTTTTTCTCAGGATTGGGTGATGGCAGCTGGAAACAGCCAGTGTACTCTGAGATATTTTATAAACAGTTTCATTTTGGAATTTTTACATTATAGGACCATCATAAAGGAAAGTGGGAATGTTTTGGAAATGTGTCCCAGATATGGGGTTACACCAGGGACCAGAGATCACCACCATAAACAGCCAATACCAGCAGATAAATCATGCAATTAGCCTGCAGTGACTGGGTGCTGAACTGCTACCTGCTGAGAGTTACTTGCTGCAGGCCACCCCGAGTTATACTCTTGGCTGTGCACTCTTCACCTTATATCAGAGAAAACTGGAGTTGCATGAATGTGTGAATGCAGGTATTATAGGGCAATACTCCATTACACTGGCTCCATTTTAACTTGGAAGAAATAAATGAAATAAACAGAAGAAAAAAGGAAAGGAAGGGAGGGAGAGGAGAGAGGGACGGAGGGAGAGAAGGAGGGAGGGAGTGAGGAAGGATGAAAGGGAGTAAGGGAGGGAGGGAAGGAGGGAGGAGGGGAGGAAGGAAGGAGGGAGGGAGGAAGGGAGGGAGAGGGAGGGAGAGAGTCCCAAAGTAGGAAACATGGCAACTAATCTGCACAAAGTAAGGATCCACAAAGAGCAATGAGATGAATAAGCTGATGATCTGTTATTGGTCTTGGTTCAGAGATTAATATTGACCATGACATTAGGGAAACTGTTCTGTTCCTCTTGTGATCTTTCACATCTAGTTCAGACTATCACTCCTACAGTGAAACTAATTGAGATGGCAAAGTCTGACTATCAAAAACCTGGTCAGATCCTTCGAGCTGCTTTGACCAATTCCACCTCATGAGAAATCAGGAGAGGCATTTGAAAAATAATTCCTCCTGTTTGGTCATGTTTCTGCTTTGGGCAGTGCTCACAAATGAATGAGAAATTTTCTCCCAAGTCTTCACAAATCTTGCCCTACCAAACCCTTTCTCCCAAAAAGTGAGAAAGGCTGGGGTTTAGTTCCATGGGTGTGTTCACACTCCAGTGGTCATTGTCAACTCATCAGCCTGGATGGTGAGGTGTCAGCAGGCTATCCAACTGTGTATGGCATCGCAGCTGCAACCAATCATGTCTGACATACAAAGTGTGCCTGTCCATCAGGGGTTCACAGCACAGCGATGAGCAGTGACAACCCTGACTGAACAACTTCCCTCTGCCAATCCAGAGGTCAGTCATTGCAGTCAATACCACTGTGGCTGAAATTAGATGGTCAGCTCAGAGCTGTGCTGGTCTCTACCTCCCTGAGCAGAGCATTTACACACTGTTTATGGGGGGGGAGGGGGGGTGCGGGGGGAATGGCAGGTCCAATGGAAGGTCACAAACATGCCAGCAGGAGGAATCTCATAACAAGAACATAAGAACTTGGAGCAGAAGTAGGCAATTCAGTCCCTCGAGCCTGCCCCACCATTCATTACAATCATGGCTGATCTCATTTCGGCCTCAACTCCAATTTCCCGCTCTCTCCCCATAACCTTTCAACCCATTACTTATTAAAAATCTGTCTATCTCCTTCTTAAACTTATTCAGCATCCCTGCATCCACTGCTCTCTGAGGTAGTGAATTCCACAGATTCACGACCCTTTGAGAAAAGTAATTCCTCCTCATCTCTGATTTAAATCTACCACCCCTTAGCCTAAAGCCTCTCGTTCCAGAATCTCAGGTAGCCTGGGGTAATATCACCACATTGATCCCAGTGGGTGAATATGCACTGCCCATTGGAATAACCCACCTTATGGGGTATCAGCGACATTAAGTGTATCCATTCTAACCCTGGTCATAATCCACCTTTCCCCTCCCCCACCAAAATCCCAGCAGCACTGGATAGGAGTATCTGAGTCATCAAGCTGCACAACATGGGGTTGCCAATTCTCCAGGATTGTCCCAGATTCTTCTGAAGTTAAAACATTAATCTGTCCACTACTGAGAACAACCTGGGAGCAGAACAATGAAGAAAACGGTGTGGTTTGTCCATTCTTTGGACACATTTGCACTTTGAGCAGGTGAGAAATTGAAGGTGATGAAATCTCTAGCATAAACCCAACTAGCATTGGAGATGCCATCACCAGCTGCATTAACACCATCCTGTCCTCAACAACAAGCGCAACATGACAACTTCCCAGGAATCCTGGTGACGGATATTCACAACTCGTTTCAGAGACTGCTGCTGGGGTGGGAGTGAGAACGAAGCAACCAATTACCATGAATAATTCAAAGCAACAAATCCCACTCACACTGCAAATCTTAACAGCCAGCAGATCGGCGAACTGTGCTCAACACCGGCAAATGATTATATCATCATTATTCAGATTTCATCTTGTTAATTAAATACAGAGAGAGAGGGAAATCAAGCCTCACCTATAACAGGAGTTCACACAAGACACACACACTCACAACTCACTAACACACTCATCCATTCACACACACACACACTCACAACTCACTAACACACTCATCCACTCACTCACACATACACTCACAAATCACTAACACACTCATCGACTCACTAACACACACACTCATCCACTCATTCACACAGACTCACAACTCACTAACACACTCATCCACTCACACACACACTCACAACTCACTAACATGCTCATCCACTCACTCACACAAACACTCACAACTCACTAACACACTTATCCACTCACTCACACACACACTCACAACTCACTAACACAATCATCCACTCATCAACTCACTCACACACACACTCACAACTCACACACACACACACATCCACTCACACACTAACAACTCACACACATTCACTCATTCACATTCATACTCATCCACTGACTCACACACTCGCAACTCACTAACACACTCATACACACGCACACACACACTCACAACGCACTAACACATGCACTCACAAATCACACACGCATTCATCTACTCTCACACACACACTCACAACTCACTAACACACTCATCCACTGACTTACCCACACCCTCATCCATTCATTCACACACACACACTCACAACTCATACACACACACATCCACTAACTCACATTCATACTCACAACTCACTCACACACAATCATCAAGTCACTCACACAGTCATCCACTCACTCACACACACACTCATCAGCTCACTCAAACGTATACTCATCCACTCACTCACACACATACTCATCCATTCACTCACATACATGCTCATCCACTCATTCATACTTTCATCCCCTCACTCACACATACACTCACAACTGACTACAACACACATTCACAAATCATTAACACACACATCCCACTCACTCACACACACTCACAGCTCACACACACTCATCCACTCACTCACACACACACTCATCCACTCACACACTTTCATCCCCTCACTCACACATACACTCACAACTGACTAGAACGCACATTCACAAATCACTAACGCACTCATCCCACTCACTGACACACACTCACAACTGACACAAACTCATCCACTCACTCACACACACACTCACAACTCACTAACACTTTCATCCCCTCACTTACACATACACTCACAACTTACTAGAACACACATTCACAAATCACTAACACACTCATCCCACTCACTCACACACACTCACAGCTCACACACACTCATCCACTCACTCACACAAACACTCACAACTCACTAACACACTCTCCACTCACTCACACACACACTCACTCACAACTCACTCAAATACTCATCCACTCACTCATACAAACACTCACAACTCACTAACACACTCATCCACATATTCACTCACACACCCATCCACTCACTCACACACACTCCCACAACTCACACACACTCATTCACTCACTCAAACACACATTCACAACTCACTAACACACTCATCCACTCAATCAATCACACACGCATCCACTCACACACACACACAACTCACACACATATTCATCCGCTCACGTACACTCATGCTCACAATTCACTCACACACACGCTCATCAACTTACTCACATACATGACCACAACTAATTCATATCCACTCGTCAACTCACTCACACACTCATTCATTCACTCAGACACACACTCACAACTTACTAATGCACACGCACACTCATCCACTCAATCTCACACACACAACTCAAATGCACACTCATCACCCACTCACAAAGACACTCACAACTCACTAACACACTCATCAACTCACTCACACACACACTCACAACTCACTAACACACTCATCCGCTCACTCAAACACACAGTCACAACTCACTAACACAGTCATCCACTCACTCACAAAATACACTCACAATTCACTAACACACTCATCCACTCACGAATACACACACTCATCCACTTCACACACACTAACTCACAACTCACTCACACACAGTCATCCAGCCACTCACCCATACATTCATCCAGTCACACACACACTCATTTGCTCTCTCACACACACTCATCCACTCACAACTCACTAACACACTCATCCACTCACTCACACACACACACTCACAACTCAGTAGCACATTCGTCCACTCACTCACAGACAAACACACTCACAACTCACTCACACACACTGTCACAACTCACTAACACACTCATCCACTCACTCACACTCACACACACAACTCACTCACACACATACTCACAGCTCACACACAAACACTCAGCAGCTCACTCACTCACAACTCATTTACATCCACTAATCCACTCACTAACACACACTCATTCACTCACACACACACTCATCCACTCACTCACACAAAATCCCACAACTAACACACACTCATTCACTCACTCACACACACATTCATAACTCACTAACACGTTCATTCACTCAAGCACTCACACACTCATCCACTCACTCACCTACACTCATGCACTCACTCACCTACACTCATCCACTCACACACACCCTCACAACTCACTCACATACTCACCACTCATTCACACACATACACTCACAACTCAATGACACACTCATCCACTCAGTCACACACACACTCACAACTCACTCACATACATACTCATCCACTCACTCACACACAATTATCCACTCAGTCACACACACTCATCCACTCACTCACATACTCACAACTCATCAACACACACATCCACTCACTCACACTCACACACACAACTCACTCACACACATACTCACAGCTCACACACAAACACTCAGTAGCTCACTCACTCACAACTCACTTACATCCACTAATCCAAACACTAACACACACTCATTCACTCACTCACAGCCATACACACAACTCATATGCACACTCATCCACTCATTGACACAAACAATCAGAACTCATGAACACATTCATCCACTCACTCAAATGCAAACTCACTACTCACTAACACACTCATCCACTCACACACTCACACATTCATCCACTCAATCACACACACTCCCACAACTCACACACATTGATTCACTCACTCACACTCACTCACAACTCACTAACACACTCATCCAATCACTCACGCACTCATTCACTCACTCGCACAAACTCACTACTCACTATACACACATCCACTCACTCACACACACAACTCACTCACACACATACTCACAGCTCACACACAAACACTCAGCAGCTCACTCACTCACAACTCATTTACATCCACTAATCCACTCACTAACACACACTCATTCACTCACTCACACACACTCCTCCACTCACTCACAGCCATACTCACAACTCACTTACACACTCATCAACTCAATCACTCACACACTCATCCACTCACACACACACACTTACTATTCACCCACACAATCATCCACTCATTTGAACACACTCATCTGCTCACTCACACAGACTCAACTCACACACACACTCACAACTCAGTAGCACACTCATCCACTAACTCACGTACACACACTCACAGCTCACTAACATACTTATCTACTCACTCACACATATAGAACTCATTCACATATTCATCCATTCACTCACTCACTCACACACATACTCACAACTTAATAACAAGTTCATCCACTCACTCACACACATACAGATCCACTCACACACACTCTCATCCACTCACTCACACACACTCATCCACTCATTCACACACATACTCACAACTCACTAACACACTCATGCATTCACTCACAACTCACTGACACACATACACGCAACTCACTAAAACACTCAATACACTCACTCACTAACACATTCATCTACTCACTAACACACACTCCCACGACTCAGACACACTCATTCACTCACTCACGCACACTCTCACAACTCACTAAAACACTCATCCACTCAGTCACACACATGCAATCATCCACTCACTCACACACACTCATCCACTCATTCACATATTCTCACAACTCACTAACAAACTCATCCACTCACTCACATCAACACACACACATTCAAAACTCACGAACACACACATCCACTCACTCATACACAACATCACAACTCACTCACATACGTGCCCACGCACTCACACACACACTCACAACTCACTAACACACTCCTCCACTCACTCACACACTGATCCACTTACTCAAATAAACACTCACAACTCACACACACACTCATCCACTCACTCACACACACACTCACAATTCACAAACACGCTCATCTACTCACTCACACAATCGTCCACTCACTCAAACACAAACTCACAACTGACTAATACATTCATCTCCTCACTCAATCACTCACTCATCCACTCACTCACACAAAATCCCACAACTAAACACACTCATTCACTTACTCACACACACATTCATAACTCACTAACACATTCATCCACTCAAGCACTCACACACTCATCCACTCACTCACCTACATTAATGCACTCACTCACCTACACTCATCCACTCACACACACCCTCACAACTCACTCACATACTCACCACTCATTCACACACACACACACTCACAACTCAATGACACACTCATCCACTCAGTCACACACACACTCACAACTCACTCACATACATACTCATCCACTCACTCACACACAATTATCCACTCAGTCACACACACTCATCCACTCACTCACATACTCACAACTCATCAACACACACATCCACTCACTCACACACATACTCACAGCTCACACACAAACACTCAGTAGCTCACTCACTCACAACTCATTTACATCCACTAATCCAAACACTAACACACACTCATTCACTCACACACACACTCATCCGCTCACTCACAGACATACTCACAACTCACATGTACACTCATCCACTCATTGACACCATCAATCAGAACTCATGAACACATTCATCCACTCACTCAAATGCAAACTCACTACTCACTAACACACTCATCCACTCACTCACTCACACATTCATCCACTCAATCACACACACTCCCACGACTCACACTCTTTGATTCACTCACTCACACTCACACTCACAACTCACTAACACACTCATCCAATCAATCACTCACGCACTCATTCACACACTCGCACAAACTCACTACTCACTAACACACAGATTCACCCACTCACTCCAACACACATCCACTCACTCACCCACAATCCCAAAAGTCACACACACTCATTCACTCACTCACACACAAACTCACAAATCACTAATACACTCATCCACCCACTCACACACACATACTCACAACTGACTAGAACAAACATTCACAACTCACTAACACACTTTTCCACTTACTCACACACACTCACAACTCACACACAAGCACTCAAAACTCACTAACACACTCATCCACTCACTCAATCACACACTTATCTACTCACTCACACACATTCCCACAACTCACACACACTCATTCACTCACTCGAACAAACTCATCCGCTCACTCACACACACTCATCAACTCACTCACACACACTCATAACTCAATAGCACATTCATCCACTCACTCATTCATACACTCATCCATTCACTCACACACATGCCCACGACTCACAGCCACTCATTCACTCACTCACACAAAAAAACACTCACATCTCACTAACACACTCATCCACTCAATCACATACATTCCCATGACTCACACACATTGATTCACTCACTCACGCTCACAACTCAATAACACACCCATCCAATCAATCCCTCATGCTCTCATTCACTCATTCAAATGCAAACTCACTACTCACTAACACACTCATCCACTCACTCACTCACACATTCATCAACTCAATCACACACACTCCCATGATTCACACACATGGATACACTCACTCGCACAACCACTCACAACTCACTAACACACTCATCCACTCACTCATTCACACACTCATCCATTCACTCACACATATTCCCATGACTCCGAGACACTCATTCACTCACTCGCACAAACACTCATAGCTCACTAACACACTCATCCACTCAATCACTCAGACACTCATTCACTCACTCACACAAACTCACAACTCACTAACACACTCATCAACTCACTCAATCACACACTCAAACACTAACTCACCCACAATACAACAACTCACACACACCCATTCACTCACTCACTCAAACACTCACAACTGACTACAACACACAGTCACAACTCATTAACACACTCATCTACTCACACAAACTCGCAGCTCAGACAAACACTCATCCACTCACACACAAGCACTCACAACTCACTAACACAGTCATCCACTCACTCACACACACACACTCACAACTCACAAACACATTCATCCACTCACTCACTCACACACTCATCCATTCACTCAAACACACACTCACAACTAACACACTCATCCACTCACTCACACACACACACTCACAACTGACTAGAACACACACTCACAAATCACTAACACACTCATCCACTCACTCACACACACTCACAGCTCACACACACTCATCTACTCACTCACGCAAACACTCACAACTCACTAACACACTCATCCACTCACTCACTCACACACTCACCCACTCACTCAAACACATATGCAAAACTCATTAACACACTCATCCACTCACTCACTCACACACCCATCCAGTCACTCACACACTCTCCCACAACTCACACACACTCATTCACTCACTCACATTCACAAGGAAAACTCATTAAGACACTCATACACACACTCAATCACACACTCAGCCACTTACTCACACACACTCCCACAACTCACACACACTCATTCACTCACTCACACACATACTCACAACTCACTAACACACTCATCCACTCATTAAATCACACATGCATCTACTCAAACACACAGTCACATGTCATACATACTCATCCACTCACTCACACACACACTCACAACTCACACACAAAATCATCCACTCACACTCACGCTCACAACTCACTCACATACCCGTTCATCAACTCACTCACATACATGCTCTCAACTAATTCATATCCACTCATCCACTCACTCACACACTCATTCACTCACTCAAACACACGCTCACAACTTACTAATGCACACACACTCATCCATTCAATCTCACACACTCAACTCACATGCACTCTCATCAACCCACTCACAAGCACACTCACAAATCGCTAACACACTCATCAACTCACTCACACACACACTCAAAACTCATTAACACACACATCCACTCAATCACACACACTCCCACAACTCACACACATTGATTCACTCACACACACTCACACTCACAACTCCTTAACACAGT
This sequence comes from Isurus oxyrinchus, assembly GCA_026770705.1. Classification (NCBI taxonomy): domain Eukaryota; kingdom Metazoa; phylum Chordata; class Chondrichthyes; order Lamniformes; family Lamnidae; genus Isurus; species Isurus oxyrinchus. The sequence goes on along the minus strand of JANJGN010000007.1, from coordinate 83,768,010 downwards.
CATCCAATCAATCACTCACGCACTCATTCACTCACTTGCACAAACTCAGTATTCACTCACTCACACATCCACTCAATCACCCACACTCCCAAAACTCACACATACTCATTCACTCACTCACACATAAACCCACAAATCACTAACACACTCATCCACTCACTCGCACACACACACACGCACTCACAATTGATCAGAACACACACTGTCAACTCACTAACACAATTTTCCAGTCACTCACACACACTCACAACTCACACACAACTGATCCACTCAATCTCACACACACAACTCACATGCACACTCATCAACCCACTCACAATGACACTCACAACTCACTAACACACTCATCAACTCACTCCCACACTCATTCACTCACTCACTAACACACTCACAACTTACTAATGCACACACACATACTCATCCACTCAATCTCACACACACAACTCACATGCACACTCATCAACCCACTCACAAGGACACTCAGAACTCACTAACACACTCATCAACTCAATCCCACACTCATTCACTCACTCACACACACACTCACAACTTATCAATGCACACACACACTCATCCACTCACTCAAACACAAACTCACTACTCACTAACACACTCATCCACTCACTCAATCACACTTTCATCCACTCAATCACACACACTCCCATGACTCACACACATTGATTCACTCACTCACACTCACACTCACAACTCCCTAACACAGTCATCCAATCAATCACTCACGCACTCATTCACTCACTCGCACAAACTCAGTATTCACTAACACACAAACCACTCACTCACTCACACACAGATCCACTCAATCACCCACGCTCCCAAAACTCACACAAACTCATTCACTCACTCACACATAAACCCATAAATCACTAACACAGTCATCCACTCACTCACACACACACACACACACACACACACACACACATTCACAACTGACTAGAACACACACTCACAACTCACTAACACAATTTTCCAGTCACACACACACTCACAACTCACACACAAACTCATCCACTCACTCACTCACACATAAACCCACAAATCACTAACACACTCATCCACTCACTCGCACACACACACACATACTCACAACTGACCAGAAAACACACTCACAACTCACTAACACAATTTTCCAGTCACTCACACACACTCACAACTCACACACAAACTGATCCACTCACTCACACACATTGAAACTAACTAACACACACATCCACTCACTCACTAACACACGCATCCACTCACTCACTCACACACTCATCCACTCACTCACAGACATGCTCACAACTCACATGCACACTCTTCCACTCATTGACACAATCAGAACTGACGAACACATTCATCCACTCACTCAAATGCAAACTCACTACTCACTAACACACTCATCCACTCACACACTCACACATTCATCCACTCAATCACACACACTCCCACAACTCACACACATTGATTCACTCACTCACTCACACTCACACTCACAACTCACTAACACACTCATCCAATCACTCACGCACTCATTCACTCACTCGCACAAACTCACTACTCACTAACACACACATCCACTCACTCACTCACACACACAACTCACTCACACACATACTCACAGCTCACACACAAACACTCAGCAGCTCACTCACTCACAACTCATTTACATACACTAATCCACTCACTAACACACACTAATTCATTCACTCACACACACTCATCCACTCACTCACAGCCATACTCACAACTAACACACTCATCAACTCACTCACATACACACTCACAACTCACTAACACACATTCACAATTCACTAACACACTAATACACTCACTCAAACACACACTCACAACTCACCAGCACACTCATCCAATCACACAGACAATCACAATTCACTAACACACTCATCAACTCACTCACAAAATACACTCACAACTCACTAACACACTCATCCACCCACGAACACACACACTCATCCACTCACACACACACTCATCCACTGCCTCATACACATTCCTTCACTCACACATACACTCATCCACTCACTCACACACGCACACTCAGCCACTCACTCACACACACTCATCCAGTCACTCACCCACACATTCATCCAGTCACACACACACTCATTTGCTCACTCACACACACTCATCCACTCACTCACACACACTCACAACTCACTAACACTCTCATCCACTCACACACACACACAATCACAACTCAGTAGCACACTCATCCACTCACTCACAGACAAACACACTCACAACTCACTCACACACACAGTCACAACTCACACGCACAACTCACTCACACACATACTCACAGCTCACACACAGACACTCAGCAGCTCACTCACTCACAACTCATTTACATCCACTAATCCACTCACTAACACATACTCATTCACTCACTCACACACACTCATCCACTTATTCACAGCCATACTCACAACTCACATGCACACCCATCCACCCATTGACACAAACACTCACAACTCACAAACACATTCATCCAGTCACTCACTAACACACTCATCCATTCACACAGACAATCACAATTCACTAACACACTCATCCACTCACTCACGAAATACACTCACAACTCACTAACACTCTCATCCACTCACGAACATACACACTCATCCACTCACACACACACACACTGATCCACTCGCTCACATACATTCATTAACTCACAGACACTCATCCATTCACTCACACACAAACCCACAAATCACTAACAAACTCATCCACTCACTCACACACACACACTCACCACTCACTAACACACTTTTCCACTCACTCACACACACTCACAACTAACACTCAAACTCATCCACTCACTCACAACTCACTAACACACGCATCCACTCACTCACTCACACACTCATCCACTCACACAAACACACAATCAAAGCTCACTAACACACTCATCCACTCACTGAATCACACACTTACAACTCACTCACACACATTCCCACAACTCACACACACTCATTCACTCACTCACACACACACTCATCCATTCACACACACACTCACTATTCACCCACACAATCATCCACTCACTCGAAAACACTCATCTGCTCACTCACATAGACTCAACTCACACATACACTCACAACTCAGTAGCACACTCATCCACACACTCAAACAAACACACTCACAGCTCACTAACATATTCATCTACTCACTCACAAACATACAACTCACTCACATATTCATCCACTCACTCACACACATACTCACAACTCAATAACATGCTCATCCACTCACTCACACATGTAAAGATCTTTTCATACACACACTCATCCACTCACTCACACACACTCATCCACTCACTCACACACATACTCACAACTTACTAACATACTCATGCACTCACTCACACTCACACTCACAACTCCCTCACACACACTCATCAACTCACTCACATACATACTCACAACTCATTCACATCCACTCACTCACACAGTAATGCATTCACTTACACAGACACCCACAACTCACACACACTCATTCACTCACTCACCGACATGCTCATAACTCACAAGCACACTCATCCACTCATTGAAACAAACAATCAGAACTCACAAACACATTCATCCACTCACTCAAACGCAAACTCACTACTCACTAACACACTCATCCACTCACTCAATCACACATTCATCCACTCAATCACACACACTACCACAACTCACACACATTGATTCACTCACTCACACTCACACTCACAACTCACTAACACACTCATCCAATCAACCACTCACGCACTCATTCACTCACTCGCACAAACTCACTACTCACTAACACACACATCCACACTCACTCACTCAAACACACATCCACTCACTCACGCACACTCCCAAAACTCACACACACTCATTCACTCACTCACACATAAACCCACAAATCACTAACACACTCATCCACTCACTCACACACACACACTCACAACTCACTAACACACTTTTCCACTCACTCACACACACTCACAACTCACACACAAACTCATCCACTCACTCACAAACACTCAAAACTCACTCACACACTCATCCACCACCTCAAACACTCAGTCAAAATTCACTAACACACTCATCCACTCACTCAATCACACACTTATCCACTCGCTCACACACATTCCCACAACTCACACACACTCATTCACTCACTCACACACACACACTCAAAACTCACTAACACACATCCACTCAATCACTCACACACTCATCCATTCACACACACACACACACTCACTATTCACCCGCATAATCATCCACTCACTCGAACACACTCATCTGCTCACTCACACAGACTCACCTCACACACACACTCACAACTCAGTAGCACACTCATCCACTCACTCACGCAAACACACTCACAGCTCACTAACATATTCATCTACTCACTCACACATATACAATTCACTCACATATTCATCCACTCACTCACTCACTCACACACATACTCACAACTCAATAACATGCTCATCCACTCACTCACACACATACAGATCTATTCATACACACACTCATCCAGTCACTCACACACACTCATCCACTCACTCACACACATACACACAACTTACTAACATACTTATGCACTCACTCACACACACTCACAACTCACTGACACACATACACGCAACTCACTAAAACACTCAATACACTCACTCACTAACACATTCATCCACTCACTAACACACTCCCATGACTCAGACACAATCATTCACTCACTCACGCATACTGTCACAACTCACTAAAGCACTCAGCCATTCAATCACACACATGCAATCATCCACTCAATCACACACACTCATCCACTCATTCACACATTCTCACAACTCACTAACAAACTCATCCACTCACACATATACACACACACACTCACAACTCACTAACACACTCATCCACTCACTCACACGCAACATCACAACTCACTCACCTACGCATCCATGAACTCACACACACTCACAACTCGCTAACACACTCCTCCACTCACTCACACACACTGATCCACTAACTCAAATAAACACTCAAAACTTACACACACACACTCATCCACTCATTCGCACACACACTCAATTCACAAACAAACTCATCTACTGACTCACACAATCATCCACTCACTCAAACACACACACACAGCTCACTAACACATTCATCCCCTCACTCAATCAAACACTCATCCACTCACTCAGAAACAATCCCACAACTAACACACACTCATTCACCCGCTCACACACACATTTACAACTCACTAACACACTCATCAACTCACTCACTCACACAATCAACCACTAACTCACCCATTTTCCCACGACTCACACACACTTATCCACTCACTCAGACACACACTCACAACTCACTAACACACTCCTCCACTCACTCACACACATACTGATCCACTCACTCAAATAAACACTCAAAACTTACACACACACTCATCCACTCACTCACACACACACACTCACAATTCACAAACTCATCTACTGACTCACACAATCATCCACTCACTCAAACACACAAGCACAGCTCACTAACACACTCATCCACCCACTCAATCAAACACTCATCTACTCACTCACAAACAATCCCACAACTAACAAACACTCATTCACCCGCTCACACACACATTCACAACTCACTAACACATTCATCCACTCAATCACTCACACTGAAAACTCCCTCACATACTCACTACTCATTCACACACACACACTCACAACTCAATAACACATTCATTCACTCAGTCACACACACACTCATCCACTCATTCAAACACATACTCACAGCTCACTAAAACACTCATCCACACACTCACACACACTCACAAATCACATGCACACTCATCCACTCACTGACACAGACACTCACAACTCACAAACAAATTCATCCACTCACTCACTCACACACTCATCCACCCACTCAAACGGACAATCATAACTCACTAACACACTCATCCACTTACTCACTCACACATTCATCCACTCACACACAAACTCACAAATCACGAACACACTCATCCACTCACTCAGGCATACATTCACAACTCACTCACACACTCATCCACTCACACACACACACACACACACACGCACACAACTCACTAACACACTCATCCACCCAATCACTCACACAGTAATCCACTCACTCACACACACTCCCACAACTCACACACACTATTTCACTTACTCACACACACATTCACAACTCACTAACACATTCATCCACTCAATCACTCACACGCTCATCCACACATTCAAGCAAATCATCTACTCACTCACCCACACTCATCCACTCACTCAAAACTCACTCACATACTGACGACTCACTCACACACACACTCACAACTCAATAACACACTGATCCACTCAGTCACACCCACACTCATCCACTCACTCACATACAAACTCATCCACTCACTCACAAACAATCATCCACTCAGTCACACACACTCATCCAATCACTCACATACATACTCATCCACTCACTCACACATAATCATCCACTCACTCACACACACTCACAACTCACATGCACACTCATCCACTCACTGACACAGACACTCACAACTCACGAAAACATTCATCCACTCACTCATTCACACATTCATCCACCCACTCAAACACACAATCATAAGTCACTAACACACTCATCAACTCACTCTCTCACAACTTCATCCACTCACACACAAACTCAAAAATCACGAACACATACATCAACTCACTCACACACACACATACAACTGACTAGAACACACACTCACAAATCACTAACACACTCATCCACTCACTCACACACACTCACAGCTCACACACATTCACCCACTCACACACACACACACACACACTCACAACTCACTAACACAATCATCCACATACTCACTCACACACTCATCCACTCACTGACACACACAAGGACAACTCATTAAGACACTCATACACTCACTCAATCACACACTCAGGCACTCACTCACACACAAACGCACAACTCACTAACACACTCATCCACCCAATCACTCGCACACCCATCCACTCACTCACACACTTTCCCACAACTCACACACACTCATTCACTCAATCACACACACATTCGCAACTCACTAACACATTCATCTGTTCAATTACTCACATACTCATCGACTCACACAAGCACACCCATCCAAACACTCACCTATACTCATCCACTCACTCAAAACTTACTCACATACTGACCACTCACTCATACACACACTCACAACGCAATAACACACTCATCCACTCAGTCACACACACACTCATCCAATCACTCACATACATACTCATCCACTCACTCAAACACATACTCACAACTCACTAACACACTCATCCACTCACACACACTCACAACTCACATGCACACTCATCCACTCACTGACACTGACACTCACAACTCACAAACACATTCATCCACTCAGTCACTAACACACTCATCCACTCACTCACTCACAAATCCATCCAGTCACACACAAACTCACAAATCATGAACACACTCACTCAAACACACTAACAGCTCACACACACTCATCCATTCACTCATGCAAACACTCACAACTCACTAACAGACTCATCCACTCACTTGCTCACACACTCATCCACTCACTCAAACACACACGTACAACTCACTAACACACTCATCCACTCACTCACTCACACACCCATCCACTCACTCACAAACTCTCCCACAACTCACACACACTCATCCACTCACTCACAAATACAAGGAAAACTGATTATGACACTCATACACTCACTCAATCACACACTCAGCCACTCACTCACACACATACTCACAACTCACTAACACAGTCATCCACTCATTAAATCACACACGCATCCACTCAAACACACACTCACAACTCACACACATATTCATCCACTTACTCTCATGCTCACAACTCACTCACATACGCGCTGATCAACTCACATTCATGCTCTCAGCTAATTCATATCCACTCATCCACTCACTCACACACTCATTCACTCACTCACACACACACTCACAACTTACTAATGCACACACACACACTCATCCACTCAAACACAAATACATAACTCACATGCACAGTCATCAACCCACTCACAAGGATACTCACAACTCACTAACACACTCATCAACTCACTCACACACACACTCAAAACTCATTAACACACTCATCCACTCAATCAAACACACTCCCACAACTCACACACATTGATTCACTCACACTCACACTCACAACTCCCTAACACACTCATCCAGTCAATCACTCACGCACTCATTCACTCACTTGCAGAATCTTAGTACTCACTAACACACACATCCACTCTCTCACTCACACACACATCCATTCAATCACCCACACTCCGAAAACTCACACACGCTCATTCACTCACTCACACATAAACCCACAAATCACTAACATACTTTTCCACTCACTCACATACAGACACACACTCACAACTGACCTGAACACACACTCACAACTCACTAACACAATTTTCCAGTCACTCACACACTCACAACTCACACACAAACTGATCCAATCAATCTCACACACACAACTCACATGCACACTCATCAGCCTACTCACAAAGACACTCACAACTCACTAACACACTCATTAACTCACTCACACATAAACTCAAAACTCATTAACACACTCATCCACTCACACAAACTCAAAACTCACTAACACACGCATCCACTCACTCAAATACACACTCACAACTCACTAACATACTCATCCACTCTCTCAATCACACATTCATCCACTCATGCACACACACTCCCACAACGCATACACACTCATTCACTCATGCACACACACACTCACAACTCACTAACATACTCATCCACTTAATCACCCACACAATCATCAACTCACAGACACACACTCACAAATCACTGACACACTCATTCACTTAATCACTCACACAATCATCCACTCACAGACACACACTCACAACTCACACACATACTAATCCACTCAGTCACACTCAACTCCCTCACACACACGCTCAACAGCTCACTCACATACATACACACAACTCATTCACATCCGCTCATCCAGTAATCCATTCAAAGACACGCACCCACAAATCACACACACACATTCACTCACTCACAGCCATACACACAACTCATATGCACACTCATCCACTCATTGACACAAGCAATCAGAACTCACGAACAAATTCATCCACTCAATCAAACGCAAACTCACTACTCACTAGCACACACATCCACTCATTCACTCAGGCATTCATCCACTCCATCACACACACTCCCACGACTCACACACATTGATTCACTCACTCACACTCACACTCATAACTCACTAACACACTCATCCACTCACTCACTCACACATTCATCCACTTAAACATACACACTCCCATGACTCACACACACATTTACTCATTCACACACAAACACACCAATCACTAACCACTCATCCACTCACTCACACACACATGCTCATAACGGACTAGAACACACACTCACAACTCACTAAGACACTCATCCACTCACTCACACACACTCATCCACTCATTCAAACACACAATCAAAACTCACTTTAACACTCACCCACTTACTCACAAACACACTCACAACTCACTAACACACTCATCCACTCTCTCAATCACACATTCATCCACTCACTCACCACACACTCCCACAACTCATACAAGCTCATTCACTCACACACACACACTCACAAATCACTGACACACTCATCCACTTTATCACTCACACAATCGTCCACTCACAGACACAAACTCACAAGTCACACACATACTAATCCACACACTCACACTCAACTCCCTCACACACCCACTCATCAACTCACTCACATACATACTCACAACTCATTCACATCCACTCATCCACTCACTAACACAGTAATCCACTCACTCACACAAGCACCCACAACTCACACACACTCATTCACTCAATCACAGACATACCCACAACTCACATGCACACTCATCCACTCATTGACACAAACAATCAGAACTCACGAACACATTCATCCACTCACACAAAGGCGAACTCACTACTCACTAACACGCTCATCCACTCACTCACTCAAACATTCATTCACTCAATCACACACACTCACACGACTCACACACATTGATTCACCCACTCACACTCATACTCAAAACTCACTAACACACTCATCCAATCAATCACTTAAGCACTCATTCACTCACTCGCACAAACTCGCTACTCACTAACACACACATCCACTCACTCACCCACACTCCCAAAACTCACACACACTCATTCACTCACTCACACACAAAAACACTAATCACTAAACACTCATCCACACACACACACACTCACACTCACAATGGACTAGAACAAAACTCACAACTCACTAACACATTCATCTACTCACTCACACACACACTCACAACTCACTAACACACTCATCCACTCACCCTCTCACACACTCGTCCACTCACAAATACACTTTCACAACTCACTAACACACTCATCCACTCTCTCAATCACACACTCATCCAATCACTCACACACACTCCCACAACGCACACATACTCATTCCCTCACTCACACACACACTCACAACTCACTAACACACTCATCCACTCAATCAGTCACACACTTGTCCACTCACACACACACTCTCACAACTCACACATATACTAATGCATTCACTCACACTCACACTCACAACTCCCTCACACACACGCTCATCAACTCACTCACATACATACTCAGAACTCATTCACATCCACTCATCCACTCACTCACAAAGTAATCCACTCACTCACACCCACTACCACAACTCACACACACTCATTCACTCACTCACAGACATGTTCACAACTCACATGCACACTCATCCACTCATTGACACAAACAATCAGACCTCACGAACACATTCATTCACTCACTCAAACACAAACTCACTACTCACTAAAACACTCATCCACTCACTCAATCAAACATTCATCCACTCAATCACACACACTCCCACAACTCACAGACATTGATTCACACTCACACTCACACTCACAACTCACTAACACACTCATCCAATCAATCACTCACGCACTCATTCACTCACTCGCACAAATTCACTATTCACTAACACACACATCAACTCACTCACTCAAACACACATCCACTCAATCACACACACTCCCACGACTCACACACATTGATTCACTCACTCACACTCACACTCATAACTCACTAACACACTCATCCAATCAATCCCACATGCATTCATTCACTATCTCAAATGCAAACTCACTACTCACTAACACACTCATCCACTCACTCACTCACACATTCATCCACTTAAACATACACACTCCCATGACTCACACACACATTTACTCATTCACACACAAACACACCAATCACTAACACACTCATCCACTCACTCACACACACACACTCATAGCGGACTAGAACACACACTCACAACTCACTAAGACACTCATCCACTCACTCACACACACTCATCCACTCATTCAAACACACAATCAAAACTCACTTTAACACTCACCCACTTACTCACAAACACACTCACAACTCACTAACACACTCATCCACTCTCTCAATCACACATTCATCCACTCACTCACCACACACTCCCACAACTCATACAAGCTCATTCACTCACACACACACACTCACAAATCACTGACACACTCATCCACTTTATCACTCACACAATCGTCCACTCACAGACACAAACTCACAAGTCACACACATACTAATCCACACACTCACACTCAACTCCCTCACACACCCACTCATCAACTCACTCACATACATACTCACAACTCATTCACATCCACTCATCCACTCACTAACGCAGTAATCCACTCACTCACACAAGCACCCAGAACTCACACACACTCATTCACTCAATCACAGACATACCCACAACTCACATGCACACTCATCCACTCATTGACACAAACAATCAGAACTCACGAACACATTCATCCACTCACACAAATGCGAACTCACTACTCACTAACACGCTCATCCACTGACTCAATCAAACATTCATCCACTCAATCACACACACTCACATGACTCACACACATTGATTCACTCACTCACTCACACTCACACTCAAAACTCACTAACACACTCATCCAATCACTTAAGCACTCATTCACTCACGCGCACAAACTCACTACTCACTAACACACACATCCACTCACTCACCCACACTCCCAAAACTCACACACACTCATTCAGTCACTCACACACAAACACACTAATCACTAAACACTCATCCACACACTCACACACACACACTCACAACGGACTTGAATAAAATTCACAACTCACTAACACACTCATCCACTCACTCAAACACACACACTCAATCACACACACTCCCACAACTTACACACATTGATTCACTCACTCACACTCATGCTCACAACTCACTAACACACTCATTCAATCACCCATGCACTCATTCGCTCACTCACACAAACTCACTATTCACTAACACACACATCCACTCACTCACTCAAACATACATCCACTCACTCACACTCCGAAAACTCACACACACTCATTCACCCACTCACACACAAACTCACAAATCACTAACACACTCATCCACTCACTCACACACACAGTCACCACTCAATAACACACTTTTTCACTCACTCACACACACTCACAACTCACACACAAACTCATCCACTCACTCACAACTCACTAACACACGCATCCACTCACTCACTCACTCACTCATCCACTCACTCAAACACACAATCAAAGCTCACTAACACACTCATCCACTCACTGAATCACACACTTACAACTCACTCAGACACATTCCTACAACTCACACACACTCATTCACTCACTTACACACACACTCAAAACTCACTAACACACTCATCCACTCACTCACACACTCATCCACTCACACACACACACTCACTATTCACCCACACAATCATTCACGCACTCAAACACACTCATCCGCTCACTCACACACACTCATCAACTAACTCACACATATTCATAACTCACTAGCACACTCATCCACTCACGGACTCACACACTCATTGACTCACTCAAACACCCACTCACAACTCACAAACACACTCATCCACTCACTCATTCACACACTCATCCATACACTCACATGCACTCCCATGACTCACAGACACTCATTCATTCTCTCACTCCCACACTCACACTCACAACTGACCACAATACACTGTCCTAAGTCACTAACACACTCCATCTACTCACTCACACAAACTCACATCTCAAACACTCATCCACTTACATACAAGCACTCACAACTCACTAACACACTCATCCACTCACTCACACACACACACACTCACAATTCACGAACACATTCATCCCCGCAGTCACTCACATACTCACCTATTCACTCAAACACACACTCACAACTGAGAAAGACACTCATCCACTCACTCGCAAAGTCACTTCCACTCACTAACACACACTCGCACGACACACACACACTCATTCATTCAATCAGTCACACACACACACACTCACAACACACTAATCTACTCACTCACACACACACTCAGAACTGACTGGGACAAACACTCACCACTCACTAACACACTCATCCAATCACTCAAACATACACACAACTCACATACACTCATTCACTCACTCACACTCACACTCACAACTCCCTCACAAACACGCTCATCAACTCACTCACATACATACTCACAACTCATTCACATCCACTCATCCATTCACTCACACAGTAATCCGCTCACTCACACACACACCCACAACTCACACACACTCATTCACTCACTCAGACATGCTCACAACTCACATGCACACTCATCTATTCATTGACACAAACAATCAGAACTCACGAACACATTCATCCACTCACTCAAACGCAAACTCACTACTCACTAACACACTCATCCACTCACTCAATCACACACTCATCCACTCAATCACACACACTCCCACCACTCACACACATTGATTCACTCACTCACACTCACACTCACAACTCACTAACACACTCATCCAATCATTCATGCACTCATTCACTCACTCACACAAACTCACTATTCACTAACACACACATCCACTCACTCACTCACACACACATCCACTCACTCACCGACACTCTCAAAACTCACACGCTCTCATTCACTCACTCACACACAAACTCACAAATCACTAACACACTCATCCACTCACTCACACACACACACTCACCACTCACTAACACACTTTTTCACTCACTCACACACACTCACAACTCACACACAAACTCATCCACTCACACAACTCACTAACACACACATCCACTCACTCATTCACACACTCATCCACTCACTCAAATACACAATCAAAGCTCACTAACACACTCATCCACTCACTGAATCACACACTTACAACTCACTCACACACATTTCCACAACTCACACACACTCATTCACACTCACACACATACTCTAAACTCACTAACACACTCATTCACTCACTCACTCACATACTCACAACTCATAAATCATTCATCTTCTCACTCACACACACACACTCACAACTGACCACAATGCACTGTCACAAGTCACTAACACACTCCATCTACTCATTCACACAAACTCACAACTCAGACAAACACTCATCCACTCACACACAAGCACTCACAACTCACTAACACACTCATCCACTCACTCACACACACACACTCACAATTCACGAACACATTCATCCGCTCACTCTCTCACACACTCATCTGTTCACTCAAACACACACTCACAACTGAGAAAGACAATCATCCACTCACTCGCAGTCTCTTCCACTCACTCACACCCACTCGCACGACTCACACACACTCATTCATTCAATCAATCACACACTCACAACACACTAATCCACTCACTCACACACACACTCAGAACTGACTAGGAAAACACTCACAATTCACTAACACACTCATCCTATCAGTCACACAAACTCACAACTCACACACACTCATTCACTCCCTTACACACACACTCACAACTCACTAACCCACTCATCCACTCAATCACTCACACACTCATCCACTCACACGCACACGCAGAACTCACACACATACTCATCCACTCACACTCACACTCACAACTCACTCACTCAAAAGCTCATCAACTCACTCACATACCTACTCTCAAATCATTCACATCCACTCATCCACTCACTCACACACACCCACAACTCACTAACACACTCAACCACTCACTAACACACTCATCCACTCACTCATACATAATCAGTCATGCACTCACATACACACTCACAACTTACTAACTCATTCATCCACCCACTCACACATACTGACTAGAAAACAGTCACAACTCACTAACACACTGATCTACTCACTCCCACATTCTCACAACTCACACAAACACATCCACACACACACACACTCACAACTCACTAACTCACTCATCCATTCACTCACTCACACAGTCATCCATTCACTCAAACACTCACAACTCATTAATACACTCATCCACTCATTCACACATACTCCCACAACTCACACAGACTCATTCACTCACTTACACACACACTCAATCACCCATGCTCCCAAAACTCACACAAACTCATTCATTCACTCACACATAAACTCACAAATCACTAACACGCTCATCCACTCACACACACACACACACACACACACTCACAACTTACTAGAACACACAATCACAACTCACTAACACAATTTTCCAGTCACTCATGCACACTCACAACTCACACACAAACTCATCCACTCACTCACACACACTCAAAACTCACTAAAACACGAATCTACTCATTCATTCACACACTCATCCATTCACTCAAATTCACACTCAAAACTCACTAAGACACTCTTCCACTCTCTCAATCACACATTCATCCATTCACTCAAACACACACACACAACGCATACACACTCATTCACTCACTCACACACACACTCACAACTCACTAACACACTCATCCATTTAATCATGCACATAATCATCGACTCACAGACACACAATAACAACTCACACACATACTAATCCACTTACCCACACTCACAACTCCCTCACACACACGCTCATCAACTCAAAAACATACATACTCACAACTCATTCACATCCACTCATCCACTCACTCACACAGTAATCCGCTCACTCACACACGCACCCACAAATCACACACACTCATTCACTCACTCATAGCCATACTCACAACTCATATGCACACTCATCCACTCATTGACACAAACAATCAGAACTCATGAACACATTGATCCACTCACCCAAACGCAAACTCACTAATCACTAACACACTCATCCACTCACTCACTCACACATTCATCCACTCAATTACACACAGTCCCACGACTCACACACATTGATTCATTCACTCACACTCACACTCACATCTCCCTAACACAGTCATCCAATCAATCACTGGCACTCATTCACTCACTTGCACAAACTCAGTACTCACTAACACACACATCCACTCACTCACTCACACACACATCCACTCAATCACCCACGCTCCCAAAACTCACACAAACCCATTCATTCACTCACAAATAAACTCACAAATCTCTAACATGCTCATCCACTCACTCACACACACACACACACACACACTCACAACTTACTAGAACACACTCACAACTCACAATTTTCCAGTCACTCATGCACACTCACAACTCACACACAAACTCATCCACTCACTCACACACACTCAAAACTCACTAAAACACGCATCCACTCACTCATTCACACACTCATCCACTCACTCAAATACACAGTCAAAACTCACTAAGACACTCATCTACTCTCTCAATCACACATTCATCCACTCACTCAAACACACACACACAATGCATACACACTCATTCACTCACTCACACACACACTCACAACTCACTAACACACTCATCCATTTAATCACGCACATAATCATCGACTCACAGACACACACTCACAACTCACTGACACACTCATCCACTTAATCACTCACACAATCGTCCTCTCATAGACACACACTCACAACTCACACACATACTAATCCACTCACTCACACACAACTCCCTCACACACACGATCATCAACTCACTCACATACATGCTCACAACTCATTCACATCCACTCATCCACTAACTCACACAGTAATCCACTCACACACACGCACCCACAACTCACACACACTCATTCACTCAGTCACAGAAATACTCACAACTCACGTGCACATTCATCCACTCATTGACACAAAAAATCAGAACTCACGAACACATTCATCAACTCACTAAAACGCAAACTCAGTAGTCACTAGCACACTCATCCAATCAATCCCACATGCACTCATTCACTCACTCAAATGCAAACTCACTACTCACTAACAAATGCATCCACTCACTCACTCACACATTCATCCACTCAAACACACACACTCCCAAGACTCACACACACATATTCACTCACTCACACACAAGCACTCAATTGACTAACACACTCAACCACACACTCACACACACACACTCACAACAGACTAGAATACACACTCACAACACAAAAACAAACGCATCCACTCACTCACTCACACACTAATCCACTCACAAATACACATTCACAAATCACTAATACACTCATCCACTCTCCCAATCACACATTCATCTACTCACTCACAGACACTCCCACAACTCTTCGACAGTCATTCACTCACACACACACACACTCACAACTCACTGACACACTCATCCACTTAATCACTCACACAATCGTCTACTCAAAGACACACATTCACAACTCACACACATACTAATCCAATTACTCACACTCACAACTCCCTCACGCACACGGTCATCAACTCACTCACATACATACTCACAACTCATTCACATCCACTCATCCACAAACTCACACAGTAATCCACTCACTCACACACACACCCACAACTCACAAATACTCATTCCCTCACTCACAGCCATACTCACAACTCATATGCACACTCATCCACTCATTGACACAAACAATCAGAACTCATGAACACATTGATCCATTCACCCAAACGCAAACTCATTACTCACTAACACACTCATCCACTCATTCACTCACACATTCATCGATTACACACATTCCCATGACTCACACACATTGATTCACACACTCACACTCACACTCACACTCACATCTCCCTAACACAGTCATCCAATCAATCACTCGCACTCATTCACTCACTTGCACAAACTCAGTACTCACTGACACACACATCCACTCACTCACTCACACACACATCCACTCAATCACCCACGCTCCCAAAACTCACAAAAACCCATTCATTCACTCACAAATAAACTCACAAATCACTAACACGCTCATCCACTCACTCACACTCACACACTCACAACTTACTAGAACACACACTCAAAACTCACTAACACAATTTTCCAGTCACTCATGCACACTCACAACTCACACACAAACTCATCCACTCACTGACACACACTCAAAACTCACTAAAACACGCATCCACTCATTCATTCACACACTCATCCACTCACTCAAATACACAGTCAAAACTCACTAAGACACTCATCCACTCTCTCAATCACACATTCATCCACTCACTCAAACACACACACAACGCAAACACACTCATTCACTCACTCACACACACACACTCACAACTCACTAACACACTCATCCACTTAATCACGCACATAATCATCGACTCACAGATACACACTCACAACTCACTGACACACTCATCCACTTAATCATTCACACGGTCGTCCTCCCACAGAAACACACTCACAACTCACACACATACTAATCCACTCACTCACACTCAACTCCATCACACACACGATCAACAACTCACTCACATACATACTCACAACTCATTCACATCCACTCATTCACTCACTCACACAGTAATTCACTCACACACACGCACCCACAACTCACACACACTCATTCACTCACTCACAGAAATACTCACAACTCACATGCACACTCATCCACTCATTGACACAAAAAATCAGAACTCACAAACACATTCATCCACTCACTCAAACGCAAACTCAGTACTCACTAGCACACTCATCCAATCAATCCCACACGCACTCATTCACTCACGCCAACGCAAACTCACTATCACTAACAAATGCATCCACTCACTCACTCACACATTCATCCACTCAAACACACACACTCCCAAGACTCAGACAGACATATTCACTCACTCACACACAAACACACAATTGACTAGCACACTCAACCACACACTCACACACACAAACTCACAACAAACTAGGACACACACTCACAACTCACTAACAAACGCATCCATTCACTCTCTCACACACTCATCCACTCACAATACACACTCACAAATCACTAATACACTCATCCACTCTCTCAATCACACATTTATCCACTCACTCAAACACACTCCCACAGCGCATACACACTCATTCACTCACACACACACACACTCACAACTCACTCATCCACTTAATCACCCACACAATCATTGACTCACCGACACACACTGACAATTCACTGACACACTCATCCACTTGATCACTCACACATTTGTCCACTCACAGACACACACTCACAAATCACTAATACACTCATCCACTCTCTCAATCACACATTTATCCACTCACTCACACACACTCCCACAGCGCATACACACTCATTCACTCACACACACACACTCACAACTCACTCATCCACTTAATCACCCACACAATCATTGACTCACCGACACACACTGACAATTCACTGACACACTCATCCACTTGATCACTCACACATTTGTCCACTCACAGACACACACTCACAACTCACACACATACTAATCCATTCACTTACACTCATCTCCCTCACACACATGCTCATCAACTCACTCGCATACATACACACAACTCATTCACATCCACTCATCAACTCAATCACACAGTAATCCACTCACTCACACACGCACCCACAACTCACACACACACATTCACTCACTCTCAGAAATAATCACAACTCACATGCACACTCATCCACTCATTGACACAAACAATCAGAACTCACGAACACATTCATCCACTCACTCAGACGCAAACTCACAACTCACTAGCACACTCATCCACTCACTCGCACGCATTCATCCACTCAATCGCACACACTCCCATGACTCAAACACATTGATTCACTCACTCACACTCACACTCATAACTCACAAAAACACTCATCCAATCAATCCCACATGCACTCATTCACTCACTCAAACGCAAACTCACTACTCACTAACAAACTCATCCACTCACTCACTCACACATTCATCCACTCAAAAACACACACTCCCATGACTCACACAGATATATTCATTCACTCACACACAAACACACAAATCACTAACAGACTCATCCACACACTCACACACACACACTCACAACAGACTAGAACACACACTCACAACTCACTAACAAACTCATCCACTCACACACTCACACACTCATCCACTCACTCACACATACTCACACAACTCATAGACACTCATTCACTCACACACACACACTCACAACTCACTGACACACTCATCCACTTAATCAATCACACAATCATCCACTCACAGACACACACTCACAACTCGCACACATACTAATCCATTTACTCACACTAACAACTCCCTCACATACATCCTCACAACTCATTCACATCCACTCATCCACTCACTCACACAGTAATCCACTCACTCACACACGCACCCACAACTCACACACACTCATTCACTCACTCACAGCCATACTCACAACTCATATGCACACTCATCCACTCATTGACACAAAGAAACAGAACTCATGATCACATTCATCCACTCACTCAAACCCAAACTCACTACTCACTAACACACTCATCCAAAAACCCACTCACACATTCATCCACTCAATCACACACACTCCCACAACTCACACACATTGATTCACTCACTCACACTCACACTCACATCTCCCTAACACATTCATCCAATCATTCACATAAACTCATTCAGTCCCTCGCACCAACTCAATATTCCCTACCACACACATTCACTCAATCACTCACACACTCATCCACTCAATCACCCACACACCCAAAACTCAAACGCATTCACTCACTCAAACATAAGCACACAAATCACTAACACACTCATCCACTCACTCACACACACACACACACACTCACAACTGACTAGAACATGCACTCACAACTCACTAACACAATTTTCCAGTCACTCACACACACTCACAAATCACACACAAACTCAACCAATCACTCACACACACTCAAACTCGCTAACACATTCATTCACTTAATCACCCACACAATCATCGACTCACAGACACACACTCACAAATCACTGACACACTCATCCACTTAATCACTCACACAATTGTCCACTCACAGACACACACTCACAACTCACACACATACTAATCCACTCACTCACACTCAACTCCCTCACACACATGCTCATCAACTCACTCACATACATGCTCACAACTCATTCACATCCACTCATTCACTCACTCATACAGTAATCCATTCACCCACATATGCACCCACTACTCACAAACACTCATTCACTCAGTCACAGAAATACTCACAACGCTAATGCACACTCATCCACCCATTGACACAAAAAATCAGAACTCACGAACACATTCATCCACTCACTCAAACGCAAACTCAGTACTCACTAGCTCACTCATCCAATCAATCCCACACGCACTCATTCACTCACTCAAATGCAAACTCACTACTCACTAACAAATGCATCCACTCACTCACTCACACATTCATCCACTCAAACACACACACTCCCAAGACTCACACAGACATATTCACTCACTCACACACAAACACATAATTGACTAACACACTGAACCACACACTCACACACACTCACAACAGACAAGGACACACACTCACAACTCGCTAACAAACGCATCCACTCACTCTCTCACACACTCATCCACTCACAAATACACACTCACAAATCACTAATACACTCATCCACTCTCTCAATCACACATTAATCCAATCACTCACACACACTCCCACAACTCTTCGACACTCATTCACTCACACACACACTCACAACTCACACACAAACACATCCACTCACTCACACACACTCAAAACTCACTAACACACTCATCCACTCTCTCAATCACACATTCATCCACTCACTCACACACACTCCCACAACGCATACACACTCATTCACTCACACACACACACTCACAACTAACTAATATACTCATCCACTTAATCACCCACACAATCATTGACTCACCGACACACACTGACAATTCACTGACACACTCATCCACTTGATCACTCACACATTCGTCCACTCAAAGACACACACTCACAACTCACACACATACTAATCCATTCACTTACACTCATCTCCCTCACACACACGCTCATCAACTCACTCACATACATACTCACAACTCATTCACATCCACTCATCAACTCAATCACACAGTAATCCACTCACTCACACACGCACCCACAACTCACACACACTCATTCACTCACTCTCAGAAATATTCACAACTCACATGCACACTCTTCCACTCATTGACACAAACAACCAGAACTCACGAACACATTCATCCACACACTCAAACGCAAACTCACTACTCACTAGAACACTCATCCACTCACTGACTCACGCATTCATCCATTCAATCACACACACTCCCATGACTCAAACACATTGATTCACTCACTCACACTCACACTCATAACTCACTAACACACTCATCCAATCAATCCCACATGCACTTATTCACTCACTCAAACGCAAACTCACTACTCACTAACATTCTCATCCATTCACTCACTCACACATTCATCCACTCAAAAACACACACTCCCATGACTCACACAGATATATTCACTCACTTACACACAAACACACAAATCACTAACAGACTCATCCACACACTCACACACACACACACTCACAACAGACAAGAACACACACTCACAACTCACTAACAAACTCATCCACTCATACACTCACACACTCATCCACTCACTCACACATAGTCCCTCAACTCATAGACACTCATTCACTCACACACACACTCACAACTCACTGACACACTCATCCACTTAATCAATCACACAATCGTCCACTCACAGACACACACTCACAACTCACACACATACTAATCCACTCACTCACACTCAACTCACTCACACACACGCTCATCAACTCACTCACATACATGCTCACAACTCATTCACATCCACTCATTCACTCACTCACACAGAAATCTACTCACCCACACACACCCACAACTCACACACACTCATTCACTCAGTCACAGAAATACTCACAACTCTAATGCACACTCATCCACTCATTGACACAAAAAATCAGAACTCACGAACACATTCATCCACTCACTCAAATGCAAACTCACTACTCACTAGCACACTCATCCATTCACTCACTCACGCATTCATCCACTCAATCATACACACTCCCATGACTCACACACATTGACACACTCACTCAGACTCACACTCATAACTCACTAACACATTCATCCAATCAATCTCACACGCACTCATTCACTCACTCAAACGCAAACTCACTACTCACTAACAAACGCATCCACTCACTCACTCACACATTCATCCATTCAAACACACACTCCCATGACTCACACAGACATATTCACTCACTCACACACAAACACACAAATGACTAACACACTCATCCACACACTCACACACACACCCTCACAACAGACTAGAACACACACTCACAACTCACTAACAAATGCATCCACTCACTCACTCACACACTCATCCACTCACAAAATCACAGTCACAACTCTCTAAAACACTCATCCACTCTATCAATCACACATGCAACCACTCATTCACACACACTCCCACAACTCATAGACACTCATTGACTCACACACACACACTCACAAGTCACTGACACACTCATCCAATTAAACACTCACACAATCGTCCACTCACAGACGCACACTCACAACTCACACACATACTAATCCACTTACCCACACTCACAACTCCCTCACACACACGCTCATCAACTCAAACACATACATACTCACAACTCATTCACATCCACTCATCTACTCACTCACACAGTAATCCACTCACTCACACATGCACCCACAATTCACACACACTCATTCACTCACTCACAGCCATACTCTCAACTCATATGCACACTCATCCACTCATTGACACAAACAATCAGAACTCATGAACACTCATCCACTCACTCAAACGCAAACTCACTACTCACTAACACACTCATCCACTCACATATTCATCCACTCAATCATACACACTCCCATGACTCACATACATTGATTCACTCACTCACACTCACATCTCCCTAACACAATCATCCAATCAATCACTCACTCACTCATTCACTCACTCGCACAAACTCAGTATTCACTAATACACACATCACTCACTCACTCACACACACATCCACTCAATCATCCACACTCCCAAAACTCACACAAACTCATTCACTCACTCACACATAAAACCATAAATCACTAACACACTCATCCACTCACTCACACACACACACACTCACAACTGACTAGAACACACACTCACAACTCACTAACACAATTTTCCAGTCACTCACACACACTCACAACTCTCACACAAACTCATCCACTCACTCACACACACTCAAAACTCACTAACACACGTATCCACTCACTCAAATACACATTCATCCACTCACTCACACACACTCCCACAATACATACACACTCATTCACTCACACACACACACACACACAACTCACTAACACACTCATCCACTTCATCACCCACACAATCATCGACTCACAGAGACACACTCACAACTCACTGACACACACTCACAACTCACGGACACACTCATCCACTTAATCACCCAAACAATCATTGACTCACCGACAGACACTCACAACTCACTGACACACTCATCCACTTAATCATTCACACAGTCGTCCACTCACAGACACACACTCTCAACTCACACACATACATACTCACAACTCATTCACATCCACTCATCCACTCACTCACACAGTAATCCACTCATGCACCCACAACTCACACACACTCATTCACTCACTCTCAGAAATAATCACAACTCACATGCACACTCATCCACTCATTGACACAAACAATCAGAACTCACGAACACATTCATCCACTCACTCAAACGCAAACTCAGTACTCACTAGCACACTTATCCACTCACACACTCACGCATTCATCCACTCAATCACACATACTCCCATGACTCAAACACATTGATTCACTCACTCAGACTCACACTCATAACTCACAAACACACTCATCCAATCAATCCCACATGCAGTTATTCACTCACTCAAACGCAAACTCACTACTCACTAGCACACTCATCCACTCACTCACTCACGCATTCATCCACTCAATCACACACACTCCCATGACTCAAACACATTGATTCACTCACTCACACTCACACTCATAACTCACAAACACACTCATCCAATCAATCCCACACGCACTCATTCACTCACTCAAACGCAAACTCACTACTCACTAGCAAACTCATCCATTCACTCACTCACGCATTCATCCACTCAATCACACACCCTCCCATGACTCAAACACATTGATTCACTCACTCAGACTCACACTCATAACTCACTAACACACTCATCCAATCAATCCCACAAGCACTCATTCACTCACTCAAACGCAAACTCACTACTCAGTAACACAATCATCCACTCAATCACTCACACATTCATCCATTCAAACACACACTCCCATGACTCACACAGACATATTCACTCACTCACACACAAACACACAAATCACTAAAAGACTCATCCACACACACACACTCACAACAGACTAGGAAACACACTCACAACTCACTAACAAATGCATCCACTCACTCACTCACACACGCATCCACTCACAAATACACTCTCACAACTCACTAACACACTCATCCACTCTCTCAATCACACATTCTTCCACTCATTCACACACACTCCCACAACCCATAGACACTCATTGACTCACACACACACACTCACAACTCACTGACACACTCATCCACTTAATCACTCACACAATCGTCCACTCACAGACACACAATAACAACTCACACACATACTAATCCACTTACCCACACTCACAACTCCCTCACACACACGCTCATCAACTCAAACACATACATACTCACAACTCATTCACATCCACTCATCCACTCACTCACACAGTAATCCGCTCACTCACACACGCACCCACAAATCACACACACTCATTCACTCACTCATAGCCATACTCACAACTCATATGCACACTCATCCACTCATTGACACAAACAATCAGAACTCATGAACACATTGATCCACTCACCCAAACGCAAACTCACTAATCACTAACACACTCATCCACTCACTCACTCACACATTCATCCACTCAATTACACACAGTCCCACGACTCACACACATTGATTCATTCACTCACACTCACACTTAGATCTCCCTAACACAGTCATCCAATCAATCACTGGCACTCATTCACTCACTTGCACAAACTCAGTACTCACTAACACACACATCTACTCACTCACTCACACACACATCCACTCAATCACCCACGCTCCCAAAACTCACACAAACCCATTCATTCACTCACAAATAAACTCACAAATCTCTAACATGCTCATCCACTCACTCACACACACACACACACACACTCACAACTCTCACACAAACTCATCCACTCACTCATACACACATCCACTCAATCACCCACGCTCCCAAAACTCACACAAACCCATTCATTCACTCAGAAATAAACTCACAAATCTCTAACATGCTCATCCACTCACTCACACACACACACACACACACTCACAACTTACTAGAACACACTCACAACTCACAATTTTCCAGTCACTCATGCACACTCACAACTCACACACAAACTCATCCACTCACTCACACACATTCAAAACTCACTAAAACACACATCCACTCACTCATTCACACACTCATCCGCTCACTCAAATACACAGTCAAAACTCACTAAGACACTCATCTACTCTCTCAATCACACATTCATCCACTCACTCAAACACACACACACAATGCATACACACTCATTCACTCACTCACACACACACTCACAACTCACTAACACACTCATCCATTTAATCACGCACATAATCATCGACTCACAGACACACACTCACAACTCACTGACACACTCATCCACTTAATCACTCACACAATCGTCCTCTCATAGACACACACTCACAACTCACACACATACTAATCCACTCACTCACACACAACTCCCTCACACACACGATCATCAACTCAAACACATACATACTCACAACTCATTCACATCCACTCATCCACTCACTCACACAGTAATCCACTCACTCACACACGCACCCACAAATCACACACACTCATTCACTCACTCATAGCCATACTCACAACTCATATGCACACTCATCCACTCATTGACACAATCAGAACTCATGAACACATTCATCCACTCACTCAAACGCAAACTCACTACTGACTAACACACTCATTCACTCACCTACTCACACATTCATCCACTCAATCACACACACTCCCACGACTCACACACATTGATTCACTCACTCACACTCACACTCACATTTCCCTGACACAGTCATCCAATCAAACACTCAGGCACTCATTCACTCACTCGCACAAACTCAGTATTCAATAACACACACATGCACTCACTCACTCACACCCACATCCACTCAATCACCCACATTCCCAAAACTCACACAAACTCATTCACTCACTCACACATAAACCCACAAATCACTAACACACTCATCCACTCACTCACACACACACACACACTCACAACTGACTAGAACACACACTCACAACTCACTAACACAATTTTCCAGTCACTCACACACCCTCACAACTCACACACAAACTCAACCACTTACTCACACACACTCAATACTCGCTAACACACGCATCCACTCACTCATTCACACACTCATCCACTCACACACAAACTCACTAACACACTCGTCCACTCCCTCAATCACACATTGATCCACTCACTCACACACACTCCCACAACGCATGCACACTCATTCACTCACTCATTCACTCACTCACACACTCACAACTCACTAACACACTCATCCACTTAATCACCCACACAATCATCGACTCACAGAAACACACTCACAACGCACTGACACACTCATCCACTTAATCACTCACACAATCGTCCACTCAGGGACACACACTCACAACTCACACACATACTAATCCATTCACTCACACTCAACTCCCTCACACACACGCTCATCAACTCACTCATACATACTCACAACTTATTCGCATCCACTCATCTAATCACTCACACAGTAATCCACTCACTCACACATGCACCCACAACTCACACACACTCATTCACTCACTCACAGAAATACTCACAACTCACATGCACACTCATCCACTCATTGACACAAAAGATCAGAACTCACGAATACATTCATCCACTCACTCAAACGCAAACTCACTACTCACTAGCACACTCATCCACTCACTCACTCACGCATTCATCCACTCAATCACACACAGTCCCACGACTCACACACATTGATTCACTCACTCAGACTCACACTCATAACTCAATAACACACTCATCCAATCAATCCCACATGCACTCATTCAATCACTCAAATACAAACTCACTACTCACTACAAACTCATCCATTCACTCACTCACACATTCATCCACTCAAACTCACACACTCTGATGATTCACACACATTGATTCCCCACTCACACTCACACTCACAACTCACTAACACACTCAACCAATCAATCACTCATGCACTCATTCACTCACGCGCACAAACTCACTACTCACTAACACACACATCCACTCCGTCACTCACAAACACATCCACTCACTCACCCACATTCCCAAAACTCACACACACTCATTCACTCACTCACATACAAACACACAAATCACTAACACACTCATCCACACACTCACACACACACACACACTCACAACGGACTAGAACAAAACTCACAACTCACTAACACACTCATCCACTCACTCACACACACTCACAACTCACACACAAACTCATACACTCACTCACACACACTCACACCTCACTAACACACACATACACTGACTCACTCACACACTCATCCACTCACTCAAACACACAATCAAAACTCACTAACACAGGCATTCACTCACTCACACACACTCTCAGACCTCACTAACACACTCATCCACTCACTCTCTCACACACTCATCTACTCACAAATACACACACACACAACTCACTAACACACTCATCCACTCTCTCAATCACACATTCATCCACTCACTCACACACACTTCCACAATGCACACACACTCATTTCCTCACTCACACACACACTCACAACTCACTAACACACTCATCCACTCAATCAGTCAAACACTCGTCCGCTCACACGCACAGTCTCACAACTCACACATATACTAATGCACTCACTCACACTCACACTCACAACTCCCTCACACACACGCTCATCAACTCACTTACATACATACTCACAACTAATTCATATCCACTCATCCATTCACTCACACAGTAATCCACTCACTCAGACACACACCCACAACTCACACACACTCATTCACTCACTCACAGACATGCTCACAACTCACATGAACACTCTTCCACTCATTGACACAAACAATCAGAATTCAATAACATATTCATCCTCTCACTCATACGCAAACTCACTACTCACTAACACACTCATCCACTCACTCAATCACACATTCATCCTCTCAATCACACACACTCCCACCACTCACACACATTGATTCACTCACTCACATTCACAACTAACACACTCAGCCAATCAATCACTCACGCACTCATTCATTCACTCGCACAAACTCACTACTCACTCAAACACACATCCACTCACTCACCAACACTCCCAAATCTCACACACACTCATTCCCTCACTCACACACAAACACACAAATCACTAACACACTCATCCACTCATTCACACACACACACTCACACTCACCACTCACTAACACACTTTTCCACTCACTCACAAACACTCAAAACTCACTCACACACTCATCCACCACCTCAAACACTCAGTCAAAATTCACTAACACACTCATCCACTCACTCAATCACACACTTATCCACTCGCTCACACACATTCCCACAACTCACACACACTCATTCACTCACTCACACACACAAAACTCACTAACACACTCATCCACTCACACACACACACTCACTATTCACCCACACAATCATCCACGCACTCGAACACAATCATCCGCTCACTCACACACCATCATCAACTCACTCACACTCACTCATAACTCACTAGCAGACTCATCCACTCACTCACACACACTCATCGACTCACTCAAACACACACTCACAACTCACTAACACTCTCATCCACTCACTCATTCACACACTCATCCATTCACTCACACACACTCCCATGACTCACAGACATTCATTCATTCACTCACTCACACACTCACAACTCACAAATCATTCATCCGCTCACTCACACACACACACTCACTACTCAAACAATCATCCACTCACACACAAGCACTCACAACTCAATAACACACTCATCCACTCACTCACACACAATCAGTCATGCACTCACACACACACTCACAACTTACTAAATCATTCATCCACCCACTCACACACACACACTCATAACTGACTAGAACACAGTCACAACTCACTAACACACTGATCTAATCACTCCCACATTCTCACAACTCACACAAACACTTATCCACTCACACACACACACACTCACAACTCACTAACTCACTCATCCATTCACTCACTCACACACTCATCCACTCACTCAAACACACACTCACAACTCATTAACACTCCCATCCACTCATTCACACATACTCCCACAACTCACACAGTCTCATTCACTCACTTACACTCACACTCACAACTCACTAGCACACTCATCCACTCAGTAACTCAAACATCCATCCACTCACACACACTGACATTCAAAACTCATTCAGACACATGCTCATCAACTGACTCAGAAACATACTCGCAACTCATTCACATTCACTTATCCACTCACACAGTCATCACTAACTCACACACAAACACACAACTCACCCATACACAATCATCTACTCACTCACACACTCAGCCACTCACTCACACTCACACTCACAACTTGCTAACATACTCATCCATTCAGACATGCACACACGCACACCTCACTAACACACACACAATTCACTAACACACTCATCCATTCACTCACAAACATGCTCAAAACTCACTGACACACTCATCCACTCACTCACACACACACACTCACAACTCACTAACCAATCATCCACTCACTCACACAGAACTTCACAAATCACTCACATATGCATCCATGCATTCACACACACACTTACAACTCACTAACGCACTCCGCCGCTCACTCACTCACACACTCAAACATTAATTCACCCAGACTACCACAACACATGCACACTCATTCCCTCACGCAAACACACTCACAACTCACTAACACATTCACCCACTCACTCACACACACAGTCATCCAGTCACACACACACACTCATCCACTCGCTCACACACATTCATTCACTCACACACACACTCATCCATTCACTCACACACGCACCCACAGCCACTCACTCACACAGTCATCCAGTCACTCACCCATACATTCATCCAGTCACACACACACATTCATTTGCTCACTCAAACCCACTCATTCACTCACTCACTCACACTCACAACTCACTAACACACTCATCCACTCACTCACGCACACACACTCACAGCTCAGTAGCACACTCGTCCACTCACTCACAGACAAACACACTCACAACTCGCTCACACACACAGTCACAACTCACACACACACTCATCCACGCACTCACACTCACACACACAACTCACTCACACATATACACAGCTCACACACAAACACTCAGCGGCTCACTCACTCACAACTCATTTACATCCACTAATCCACTCACTAACACACACTCATTCACTCACTCTCACACACTCATCCACTCACTCACAGCCATACTCACAACTCACATGCACACTCATCCACTCATTGGCACAAACACTCAAAACTCAGAAACACATTCATCCAGTCACTCACTAACACACTCATCCACTCACACTGACAATCAAAGTTCACTAACACTCTCATCCAATCATTCACAAAATACACTCACAACTTACTAACACACTCACCCACTCACAAACATACACACTCATCAACTCACACACACACACTCATCCACTCACTCACACACATTCATTTACTCACACACACGCTCATTCAATCACTCACACACGCACACTCAGCCACTCACTCACACACACTCATCCAGTCACTCACCCACACGTTCATCCAGTCAACTCACACCCACTCCATTTCTAACTCACACACACTCATCCAATCACTCACACACACTCACAACTCACTAACACACTGTTCCAATCATTCATGCACACACTCACAATCTAGTAGCACACTCATCCACTCACTCACAGACAAACACACTCACAACTTGCTCACACATACAGTCACAATTCACTTACACACTCATACACTCTCTCACACTCACACACACAACTCAATCACACACATACTCACAGCTCACACACAAACATTCAGCAGGTCACTCACTCACCACTCATTTACATCCACTAATCCACTCACTAACACACACTCATTCACTCACTCACACACAATCATCCACTCACTCACAGCCATACTGACATCTCACATGCACACTCATCCACTCATTGACACAAACAATCAGAACTCATGAATACATTCATCCACTCACTCAAATGTAAACTCACTACCCACTAACACACTCATCCACTCACTCACTCACACATTCATCCATTCAATCACACACACTCCCACGGCTCACACACATTGATTCACTCACTCACACTCACACTCACAACTCACTACCACACTCATCCAATCAATCACTCACGCACTCATTCACTCACTCGCACAAACTCACTACTCACTAACACGCACATCCACTCACACACTCACATTCATCCACTCACTCACCCACACTCCCAAAACTCACACACACTCATTCACTCACTCACACATAAACCCACAAAACACTAACACACTCATCCACTCACACACACACAGACACACTCACAACTGACCTGAACACACACTCACAACTCACTAACACAAAATTCGATTCACACACACACTCACAACTCACACAAACTCACCCACTCACACACACACTCAAAACTCACTAACACACGCATCCACTAACTCACTCACACACTCATCCACACACTCAAACACTCAATGAAAATTCACTAACACACTCATCCACTCACTCAATCACACACTTATCCACTCACACATTCCCACAACTCACACACACTCATTCACTCAGTCACACAAACACTCAAAACTCACTAACACACTCATCCACTCAATCACTCACACACTCATCCACTCACACACACACATTCACTATTCACCCACACAATCATCCAATCATTTGAACACACTTATCTGCTCACTCACAGAGACTCAACTCACTCACATACTCACAACTCAGTAGCACACTCATCTACTCATTCACGCACACACACTCACAGCTCACTAACATACTCATCTACTCACTCACACACATAAAACTCACAGGCCTATTCATCCACTCACTCGCTCACTCACACACATACTCACAACTCAATAATATGCTCATCCACTCACTCACACACCTACTCACAACTCACTAACACACTCAATACACTCATTCAATCAAACATTCATCCACTCACTAACACACGCTCCCAGGACTCAAGACACACTCATACACTCAGTCACGCACGCTCTCACAACTCACTAAAATACTCATCCACTCAATCGCACATACGCAATTATCCACTCACTCACACACACTCATACACTGATTCACACATTCTCACAACTCATTACCAATCTCATCCACACACTCACATATAGACACACACATACTCACAACTCACTAACACACTCATCCACACACACACACACTCACAACTCACACGCACACTCATTCACTCACTGACAAAGACACTCACAACTCATGGACACATTCATCCACTCACTCACTCACACAATCATCCACCCACTCAAACACACAATCACAAGTCACTAACACACTCATCCACTCACTCACATACACACACACAACTCACTCACACATCCATCCCCACACTCACAAACACACTCAGAATTGACTAGAGCACACACTCACAAATCAATAACACACTCATCCACTCACTCACACACAGTCACAGCTCACAAACTCATCCACTCACTCACACAAACACTCACAACTCACTAACACACTTATCCACTCACTCACTCACACACCATCCACGCACTCACACACTCTCCCACAACTCACGCACACATTCACTCACACACACATTCACAACTCACAAACACAATCATCCACTCAATCACTCACACACTCATCCATTCACTCAATCACACTCAACCACTCACTCACATACTCACCACTCACTCACACACACACACTCACAACTCTTTAACACACACATCCACTCACTTACATACATTCTCATCCACTC
This sequence comes from Isurus oxyrinchus, assembly GCA_026770705.1. Classification (NCBI taxonomy): domain Eukaryota; kingdom Metazoa; phylum Chordata; class Chondrichthyes; order Lamniformes; family Lamnidae; genus Isurus; species Isurus oxyrinchus. Next base: position 83,733,174 of record JANJGN010000007.1, on the reverse strand, counting down.
ACTCACACACAGTCATCCACTCAGGCACGCACACTCGTCCACTCACTCACACACATTCACAACTCATATGCACACTCATCCCCTCACTGACACAGACACTCACAACTCACAAACACATTCAACAACTCAATCACTCACACACTCATCCACCTGCTCAAACACACAATCATGACTCACGAACACACTCATCCACTCACTCACTCACACATTCATCCACTCACACACAAACTCACAAATCACGAACGCACTCATCTACTCACTCACACACACACACTCACTACTGACTAGAACACACTCTCACAAATCACTAACACACTCATCCACTCACACACACTCACAGATCACAGACACTCATCACTCACTCACACAAACACTCACAATTCACTAACACACTCATCCAATCACTCACCCGCAGACTCATCCACTCACTGAAACACACATGCGCAACTCACTAACAAACTCATCCACTCACTCACTGACACAGACATCCACTCACTCACACACACTTCCAAAACTCACACACACTTATTCACTCACTCACACACACAAGGATAAAGTCATTAAGACACTCATATACTCACTCAATCACAAACTCAGCCATTCACTCACACACACTCCCAAAACTCACACACAATCATTCACTCAAGCAATCGCACACGCATCCACTCACACACACACACTCACAACTCACACATATATTCATCCACTCACTCACACTCACGCTCACAACTCACTCACATACACGCTCATCAACTCACTCACATACATTCTCACAACTAACTCATATCCACTCATCCACTCATTCAGACACTCATTCACTCACAAACACACACTCACAACTTACGAACGCACAGACACAATCGTCCACTCAATCTCACATTCACAACTCACATGCACACTCATCAACCCATTCACAAAGACACTCACAACTCAGTAACACACTCATCCACTCACTCACTCACACACTCATCCACTCACTCAAACACACACACGCAGTTCACTAACACAATCTTCCACTCACTCATTCACTCACCCATCCACTCACTCACACACTCTCCCACAACTCACACACTCATTCACTCACACACACATTCACAATACACTAACACATTCAACCATTCAATCACTTACACACTCATCCACTCACTCAAGCACACTCATCCACTCACACACACACTCACAACTCACTCACATACTCATCACTCATTCACACACACACACTCACGATTCAATAACACACTCATCTACTCAGTCACACACACACTCATCCACTCACTCACATACATACTCATCCACTCACTCACACACAATTATCCACTCAGTCACACACACTCATACACTCACTCACACACATACTCACAACTCACTAACCCACACTCATCCACTCACTCACACACACTCATCCACTCACATGCACACTCATCCACTCATTGACACAGACACTCACAACTCAAAAACACATTCATCCACTCACTCACTCACACACTCAGCCACCCACTCAAACACATAATCACAAGTCACTAACACACTCATCCACTCACACACAATCACAGCTCACACACACTCATCCACTCACTGACACAAACACTCACAACTCACTAACACACGCATCCACTCACTCACTAACACACTCATCCAATCACTAACACACACTCACAACTCACCTGCACACTCATCCACTCATTGACACAGACACTCCCAACTCACAACCACATTCATCCACTCACTCACTCACATACTAACCCACCGACTCAAACACACAATCACAAGTCACTAACACACACATCCACTCACTCACACATTTATCCACTCACACACAAAGTCACAAATCATGAACAGACTCATCCACTCACTCACACACACTCTCACAACTCACTGACAAAATTCATCCCCTCCCTCACACATACTCAGAATTGACTAGAACACACACTCACAAATCACTAACACACTCATCCACTCACCCACACACACTCACAGCTCACATACTAATCCATTCACTCACACAAGCACTCACAACTCACTAACACACTCATCCACTCACTAACACACACACTCATCCACTCACTCAAACACACATGCACAACTCAGTAACACAATTATCCACTCACTCACTCACACACCATCCACTCACTCACACACTCTCCCACAACTCACACATTCACTGACACACACATTCACAACTCACTAACACAATCATCCACTCAATCACTCACACACTCATCCACTCACTCAAACATACTCATCCACTCACTCAAATACTCAGCACTCACTCACACACACACACACTCACAACTCAATAACACATTCATCCACTCAGTCGCACACACTCATCCATTCACTTACATACATTCTCATCCACTCACTCACACACAATCATCCACTCAGGCACACACACTCATCCACTCACTCGCACACATACTCACAACTCACTAACACACTCATCCACTCACTCACACACAATCACAACTCACATGCACACTCATCCCCTCACTGACACAGACACTCACAACTCACGAACACATTCATCAACTCAATCACTCACACACTCATCCACTCACTCAAAGACACAATCACGACTCACGAACACACTCATCCACTCACTCACTCACACATTCATCCACTCACACACAAACTCACAAATCACGAACGCACTCATCTACTCACTCACACACACACACTCACTACTGACTAGAACACACTCTCACAAATCGCAAACACACTCATCCACTCACACACACTCACAGCTCACACACACTCATCCACTCACTCACACAAACACTCACAACTCACTAACACACTCATCCACTCACTCACTCACACACTCATCCACTCCCTCAAACACACACGCACAACTCACTAACACACTCATCCACTCACTCACTCACACACCCATCTACTCTCTCACACACACTTCCCCAACTCACACACACTCATTCACTCACTCACACACAAGGATAAGTCATTAAGACACTCATAAACTCACTCAATCACACACTCAGCCACTCACTCACACAGACTTCCACAACTCACACACACTCATTCACTCACACACACCCACAATTCACTAACACACTCATCCAATCAATCTATTGCCCACGCATCCACTCACACACACACACACACACTCACAACTCACACACATATTCATCCACTCACTCACACTCACGCTCACAACTCACTCACATACACGCTCATCAACTCACTCACATACATGCTCACAACTAATTCATATCCACTCATCCACTCATTCACACACTCATTCACTCACAAACACATACTCACAACTTACGAACGCACAGACACACTCGTCCACTCAATCTCACGCTCACAACTCACATGCACACTCATCAACCCATTCACAAAGACACTCACAACTCACTAAGACACTCATCCACACACTCACTCACACACTCATCCACTCACTCATACACACACGCACAACTCACTAACACGCTCTTCCACTCACTCACTCACACACCCATCCACTCACTCACACACTCTCCCACAACTCACACACTCATTCACTCACACACACATTCACAACACACTAACAGATTCAACCACTCAATCACTCACACACTCATTCACTCACTCAAGCACACTCATCCACTCACTCACCAACACTCATCCACTCACACACACACTCACAACTCACTCACATACTCATCACTCATTCACACACACACACTCACGACTCAATAACACTCATCTACTCACTCACACACACATTCATCCACTCACTCACATACATACTCATCCATTCACTCACACACAATTATCCACTCAGTCACACACACTCATACACTCACTCACACACATACTCACAACTCACTAACACACTCATCCACTCACTCACACAAACTCACAACTCACAAACACATTCATCCAATCACTCACTCACACACTCACCACCCACTCAAACACACAATCACAAGTCACTAACACACTCATCCAAACACTCACACATTCATCCACTCACACAAAGTCACAAATCATGAACAGACTCATCCATTCACTCACACACACACTCAGAATTGACTAGAACACACACTCACAAATCACTAACACTCTCATCCACTCACTCACGCAAACACTCACAACACACTAACACACTCATCCACTCACTCACTCACACACTTATCCACTCACTCAAACACACACGCACATCTCACTAACACACTCATCCACTCACACACATTCCACACACTCACACCCTCTCCCACAAATCACACACTCATTCACTCACACACACATTCACAACTCACTAACACATTCATCCACTCAATCGCTCACACATTCATCCATTCACTCAATCACACTCATCCACTCACATACTCACCACTCACTCACACACACACACACACACACACTCACAACTCAATAACACACTCAGCCACTCAGTCACACACACTCATCCACTCACTTACATACATTATCATCCACTCACTCACACACAATCATCCACTCAGGCACACACACTCATCCACTCACTCACACACATACCCACAACTCACTAACAAACTCATCCACTCACTCACACACACTCACAACTCACATGCACACTCATCCCCTCACTGACACAGACACTCACAACTCACTAACACATTCATTCACTCAATCACTCACACACTCATCCACCGGCTCAAACACACAATCACAACTCACTAACACACTCATCCACTCACTCACTCACACATTCATCCACTCACACACAAATCACAAATCATGAACACACTCATCTACTCACTCACACACACACTCACAACTGATTAGAACACACTCTCACAAATCACTAACACACTCATCCACTCACACAGACTCACAGATCACACACACTCATCCACTCACTCACACACTCACAACTCACTAACACACTCATCCACTCACTCACTCACACACTCATCCACTCACAAACACACATGCCCAACTCACTAACACACTCATACACTCACTCATTCACACACCCATCCACTCACTCACACACACTTCCACAACTCACACACACTGATTCGCTAACTCACACCGACAAGGATAACTCATTAAGAAAGCTCATACACTCACACAATCACAAACGCGGCCACTAACTCACACACACTCCCACAACTCACACACACTCATTCACTCACTCACACACACACACCCACAACTCACTAACACACTCATCCAATCAATCAATCGCACATGCATCCACTCACACACACACTCACAACTCACATACATATTCATCCGCACACTCAGTCACAACTCACTAACACACTCATTCACTCACTCACTCACACACTCATCCACTCACTCAAACACATGCACAACTCACTAACACAATTATCCACTCTCACTCACACAACATCCACTCACTCACAGACTCTCCCACAACTCACACACTCATTCACTCACACACACATTCACAACTCACTAACACAATCAGCCACTCAATCACTCACACACTCATCCATTCACTCAATCACACTCATCCACTCACTCAAATACTCACCACTCACTCACACACACACACTCACAACTCAATAACACACTCATCCACTCAGTCACACACACTCATCCATTCACTTACATACATTCTCATCCACTCACTCACATACAATCATCCACTCAGGCACACACACTCATCCACTCACTCACACACATACTCACAACTCACTAACACACTCATCCACTCACTCACACACAATCACAACGCACATGCCCACTCATCCCCTCACTGACACAGACACTCACAACTCACAAACACATTCATCAACTCAATCACACACACTCATCCACTCGCTCAAACACACAATCACGACTCATGAACACACTCATCTACTCACTCACACACACACACTCACTACTGACTAGAACACACTCTCACAAATCACTAACACACTCATCCACTCACTCACACAAACACTCACAACTCACTAACACACTCATCCACTCACTCACTCACACTCATCCACTCACTCAAACACACACGCACACTCACCAACACAGTCATCCACTCACTCACGCACACACCCATCCACTCACTCACACACACTTCCACAACTCACACACACTCATTCACTCACTCACACACACAAGGATAAGTCATTAAGACACTCATACACTCACTCAATCACAAACTCAGCCACTCACTTACACACACTCCCACAACTCCCACACACTCATCCACTCAATCAATTGCACACGCATCCACTCACACACAAGCACTCACAACTCACACACATATTAATCCACTCACTCACACTCACGCTCACAACTCACTCATATACACACTCATCAACTCACTCACATACATACTCACAACTAATTCATTTCCACTCATCCACTCATTCACACACTCATTCACTCACAAACACACACTCACAACTTACGAATGCACAGACACACTCGTCCACTCAATCTCACGCTCACAACTCACATGCACACTCATCAACCCATTCACAAAGACACTCACAACTCAGTAACACACTCATCCACACACTCACTCACACACTCATCCACTCACTCATACACACACGCACAACTCACTAACACGCTCTTCCACTCACTCAATCAAACACCCATCCACTCACTCACACACTCTCCCACAACTCACAAACTCATTCACTCACACACACATTCACAACACACTAACAGATCCAACCACTCAATCACTCACACACTCATCCACTCACTCAAGCACACTCATCCACTCACTCACCAACACTCATCCACTCACACACACACTCATGACTCAATAACACACTCATCTACTCACTCACACACACATTCATCCACTCACTCACATACATACTCATCCACTCACTCACACACAATTATCCACTCAGTCACACACACTCATACACTCACTCACCCACATAATCACAACTCACTAACACACTCATCCACTCACTCACACACACTCACAACTCAAAAACACATTCCTCCACTGACTCACTCACACACTCACCCACCCATTCAAACACACAATCACAAGTCACTAACACACACATCCAAACACTCACACATTCATCCACTCACACAAAGTCACAAATCATGAACAAACTCATCCACTCACTCACACACACACTCACAACTCACTCACACATTCATCCCCTCACTCACACACACACACTCAGAATTTACTAGAACACACACTCACGAATCACTAACACGCTCATCCACTCACTCACATACACACTCACAACTCACTCACACATTCATTCCCTCACTCACACACACACTCAGAATTGACTAGAAGACACACTCACAAATCACTAACACACTCATCCACTCACTCACACACACTCAACAGCTCACATACTCATCCGCTCACTCACGCAAACACACACAATACACTAACACACTTATCCACTCACTCACACACTCATCCACTCACTCAAACACACACGCACAACTCACTAACACACTCATCCACTCACACACATTCCACTCACTCACACACTCTCCCACAACTCACACACTCATTCATTCACACACACATTCAGAACTCATTAATACATTTATCCACTCAATCATTCACACACTCATCCACTCACTCAATCACACCCATCCACTCACTCACATACTCACCACTCACTCACACACACACACAAGCACACACACAACTCAATAACACACTCATCCACTCAGTCACACACACTCATCCACTCACTTGCATACATTCTCATCCACTCACTCACACACAATCATCCACTCAGTCACACATGCACACTCATCCCATCACTGACACAGACACTCACAACTCACGAACACATTCATCAACTCAATCACTCACACACTCATCCACCTGCTCAAACACACAATCACGACTCACGAACACACTCATCCACTCACTCACTCACACATTCATCCACTCACACACAAACTCACAAATCACGAACACAATCATCTTCTCACTCACACACACACACTCACAACTAACTAGAACACACTCTCACAAATCACTAACACACTCATCCACTCACACACACTCACAGCTCACAGACACTCATCACTCACTCATACAAACACTCACAATTCACTAACACACTCATCCACTCACTCACACACTCATCCACTCACTCAAAGACACACTCACAACTCACTAATACACTCATCCACTCACTCACTGACACACCCATCCACTCACTCACACACACTTCCACAACTCACACACACTCATTCACTCACACACACACAAGGATAAGTCATTAAGACACTCATACACTCAATCAGTCACACGCTCAGCCACTCACTCACACACACACCCACAACTCACTAACACACTCATCCACTCAAGCAATCGCACACGCATCCACTCACACACACACACTCACAACTCACACACATATTCATCCACTCACTCACACTCACGCTCACAACTCACTCACATACATTCTCACAACTATCTTATATCCACTCATCCACTCATTCACACACTCATTCACTCACAAACACACACAAGGATAAGTCATTAAGACACTCATACACTCAATCAGTCACACGCTCAGCCACTCACTCACACACACACCCACAACTCACTAACACACTCATCCACTCAAGCAATCGCACACGCATCCACTCACACACACACACTCACAACTCACACACATATTCATCCACTCACTCACACTCACGCTCACAACTCACTCACATACATTCTCACAACTATCTTATATCCACTCATCCACTCATTCACACACTCATTCACTCACAAACACACACTCACAACTTACGAATGCACAGACACACTTGTCCACTCAATCTCACGCTCACAACTCACATGCACACTCATCAACCCATTCACAAGGACACGGACAACTCACTAACACACTCATTCACTCACTCACTCACACACCCATCCACTCACTCACACACTCTCCCACAACTCACACACTCATTCACTCACACACACATTCACAACTCACTAACACATTCATCCACTCAATCACTCACACACTCATCCATTCACTCAATCACACTCATCCACTCTCTCACATACTCACCACTCTCTAACACACACACACACGCACACTCACAACTCAATAACACACTAATCCACTCAGTCACACACACTCATCCACTCACTTACATACATTCTCATCCAATCACTCACACAAAATCATCCAGTCAGTCACACATGCAAACTCATCCCCTCACTGACACAGACACTCACAATTCACGAACACGTTCATGCACTCACTCACTCATTCACTCACTCACACACACAAGGATAAGTCATTAAGACACTCATACACTCAATCAATCACACGCTCAGCCACTCACTCACACACACACCCACAACTCACTAACACACTCATCCACTCAAGCAATCGTACAGGCAACCACTCACACACACACACTCACAACTCACACACATATTCATCCACTCACTCACACTCACGCTCACAACTCACTCACATACACGCTCAGCAACTCACTCACATACATTCTCACAATTAATTCATATCCACTCATCCACTCATTCACACACTCATTCATTAATAAACACACACTCACAACTTACGAACGCACAGACACACTCGTCCACTCAATCTCACGCTCACAACTCACATGTACACTCATCAACACATTCACAAAGACACTCACAACTCACTAACACACTCATCCACACACTCACTCACATACTCATCCACTCACTCATACACACACGCACAACTCACTAAAACATTCATCCACTCACTCACTCACACACCCATCCACTCACTCTCACACTCTCCCACAATTCACACACTCATCCACTCACTCACCAACACTTATCCACTCACACACACACTCACAACTCATTCACATACTCATCACTCATTCACACACACACACTCATGACTCAAAAACACACTCATCTACTCACTCACACACACATTCATCCACTCACTCACATACATACTCATCCATTCACTCACACACAATTATCCACTCAGTCACACACACTCATACACTCACTCACACACATACTCACAACTCACACACACTCATCCACTCACTCACACACACTCACAACTCACAAACACATTCATCCCTTCACTCACACACACACTCAGAATTGACTAGAACACACACTCACAAATCACTAACACAGTCACCCACTCACTCACACTCATCCACTCACTCACATAAACACTCACAATTCACTACCACACTCATCCACTCACTCACTCACAAACTCATCCACTCACTCAAAAACACACGCACAATTCACTAACACATTCATCCACTCACTCACTCACACACCCATCCACTCACTCATGCACACTCCCACAACTCACACACACTCATTCACTCACTCACACACAAACACCTGCAACTCACTAACACACTCATCCACTCAATCAATCACACACGCATCCACTCACACACACACACTCCCACAACTCACACACACTCATTCACTCTCTCACATACACAAGGATAACTCATTAAGATGCTCATAAACTCACTCAATCACACACTCAGCCATTCACTCACACAAGCTCCCACAAGTCACTAACACACTCATCCACCCACTCACTCACACACTCACCAACCCACTCAAACACACAATCACAAGTCACTAACACACTCATCCACTCACTCACTCACACGTTCATCCATTCACAGACAAAGTCACAAATCACGAACAGACTCATCCACTCACTCACACGAAAACTCACAACTCACTAACACACTCATCCACTCACTCACTCACACACCCATCCACTCACTCACACACTCTCCAAATACTCACACACTCATGTACACTCATCCACTCACTCACTTACATTCATCCACGCACTCACACACACTCACCACTCACTCACATAATCACCACTCACTCACACACACACAAACAAACTCACAATTTGATAAAACACTCATCCACTCAGTCACACACACACTCATCCACTCACTCACATACATTCTCATCCACTCACTCATACACAATCATCCACTCAGTCACACACACTCATCCACTCACTCACACACATACTCACAACACTCTAACATACTCATTCACTTAATCACACACACAACTCACATGCACATTCATACCCTCACTGACACAGACACTCACTACTCACGAACACATTCATTCACTCACTCACTCACTCACACACTCATCCACCGGCTCAAACACACAAGCACAACTCACTAACATACTCATCCACTCACTCACTCACACATTCTTCCATTCACACACAAACTCACAAATCACGAACACACACATCCACTCACTCACACACACACTCACAACTGTCTAGAACACACTCTCACAAATCACTAACACACTCATCCACTCACACACACTCTCAGCTCACACACACTCATCCACTCACTCACACAAACACTCACAACTCACTAACACACTCATCCACTCACTCACTCACACACTCATCCACTCACTCAAACATACACGCACAACTCACTAACACACTCATTCACTCACTCACTCACACATTCATCCACTCACTCATACACTTACAACTCACTAACACACTCATTCACTCACTCACACAAACAAGGACAACTCATTAAGACACTCATACACTCACTCAATCACACACTCAGCCATTCACTCAAACACACTACCACAACTCACGCACACTCATTCACTCACTCACACACACACCCACAACTCACTAACACACTCATTCACTCAATCAATCAATCACACAAGCATTCACTCACGCACACACACTCACAACTCACACACATATTCATCTACTCACTCACATACACGCTCATCAACTCACTCACATATACGCTCACAACTAATTCATATCCACTCATCCACTCACTCACACACTCATTCACTCACTCACACACACTCACAACTTACTAAAGCACACACTCACTCATCCACTCAATCTCACACACACAACTCACATGCACACTCATCAACCCATTCACAAAGACACTCACAACTCACTAACACACACTCAAAACACACTAACACATTCATCCACTCAATATTACACACACTCACAACTCACTAACACACTCACTACTCACTAACACATACATCCATTCACTCACTCACACATTCATCCACTCAGTCACACACACTCCCATGACTCACACACATTGATTCACTCACTCACACACACTCACATCACACTTACAGACTCATCAAATCAATCACTCACGCACTCATTCACTCACTAGCACAAACTCAGGACTCACTAACACACACATCCACTCACTCACTCACACACACATCCACTCAATCACCCACACACCCAAAACTCACACACACATTCCCTCACTCACATATAAACCCACAAGTTACTAACACACTAATCCACTCACTCACACACACACACACACACACTCACAACTGACCAGAACACACACTCACAACTCACTAACACAATTTTCCAGTCACTCACATACACTCACAACTCACACACAAACTCATCCACTCACTCACACACACTCAAACTCACTAACACACGCATCAACTCACTCACTCACACACTCAACCACTCACTAAAATACACAATCACAACTCACTAACACACTCATCCACTCTCACAATCAGACAATCATCCACACACTCACACACACTCCCACAACGCACACACACTCATTCACTCACTCACACACACACTCACAACTCACTGAAATACTCATCCACTTAATCTCTCACTCAATCATCCACTCACAGATAAACACTCACAAATCACACACATACTTATCCACTCACTCACACTCACAACTCACACACATACATACTCACAACTCATTCACATCCACTCATCCACTCACTCACACAGTAATCCACTCACTCACACACACGCCCAGAACTCACACACACTCATTCACTCACTCACACACACATTCACAACACACTAACACATTCATCCACTCAATCACTCACATACTCATCCACTCACTCACATACTCACCCACTCACTCACACACACACTCACTCACAACTCAATAACACACGCATCCACTCACTCACATACATACTCATCCAATCACTCACGCACAATTATCCACTCAGGCACACACACTCATACACTCACTCACACACATACTCACAACTCACTAACACACATCCACTCAGTCACACACTCACAACTCACATGCACACTCATCCATTCACTGACACAGACACTCACAACTCACAAACACATTCATCCACTCACTCACACACTCACCCAGCCACTCAAACACACAATCACAAGTCACTAACACACTCATCCACGTACTCACTCACACATTCATCCATTCACACACAAAGTCACAAATCACAAACAGACACATCCACTCACTCACATACCATCACATCTCACTCACACGTTCATCCCTTCATTCACGCACACACTCAGAATTGACTAGAACACACACTCACAAATCACTAACACAGTCACCCACTCACACACACTCACAGATCACACACAGTCATCCACTCACTCACATAAACACTCATGACTCACTACCACAGTCATCCACTCACTCACTCACAAACTCATCCACTCACTCAAAAACACACGCACAACTCACTAACACATTCATCCACTCACTCACTCACACACCCATCCACTCACTCATACACACTTCCACAACTAACACAAACTCATTCACTCACTCACACACACCCGCAACTCACTAACACACTCATCCACTCAATCAATCACATACGCATCCACTCACACACACACTCCCACAACTCACACACACTCATTCACTCTCTCACACACACAAGGATAACTCATTAAGACACTCATAAACTCACTCAATCACACACTCAGCCAATCACTCACACATGCTCCCACAACTCACTAACACACTCATCCACTCAATGACAAACGCATCCACTCAAACACACAGACTCACAACTAACACACATATTCATCCACTCACTCACACTCACAACTCACGCACAGATTAATCCACTCACTCACACTCACAACTCCCTCACACACACGTTCATCAATTCACTCAGATACATATACTCACAACTCAGTCACATCCACTCATCCACTCACTCATACAGTAATCCACACACTCACAAACAGAGCCACAACTCACACACACTCATCCACTCACTCACTCACAAACTCATCCACTCACTCAAACACACATGCACAACTCACTAACACACTCATCCACTCACTCACTCACACACCCATCCACTCACTCATATACACTCCCACAACTCACACACACTCATTCACTCACTCACACACACAAGGATAACTTATTAAGACCCTCATACACTCACTCAATCACACAATCTGCCACTCACTCACACACACTCCCACAACTCACACACACTCATTCATTCACTCACACACACACCCACAACTCACTAACACACTCATCCACTCAATCACACACGCATCCACTCACACACACACACTCCCACAAGTCACACACAATCATTCAGTCACTCACACACACAAGGATAACTCATTAAGACACTCACTCACTCACTGAATCACAAACTTAGCTGCTCACTCACTCACACACCTACAACTCACTAAAACACTCATCCACTCAATTAATCACACACGCATCCACTCACACACACACACTCACAACTGAAACACATATTCATCCATTCACTCACACTCATGCTCACAACTCACTCACATAAACGCTCATCAACTCACTCATATACAAGCTAACAACTAATTCATATCAACTCATCCACTCACTCACACACTCATTCAATCACTCACACACAAACTCACAATTTATGAATGCACACACACACTCATCCAATCAATCTCATGCTCACAACTCACATGCACAATCATCAACTCATTCACAAAGACACTCAAAACTCACTAACACCCTCATCAACTAAATCATACACACACTCAAAACTCACTAACACACTCATCTACTCAACCATACACACACACAACTCACTAACACTCTCACTACTCACTAACACACACATCCATTCACTCACTCACACATTCATCCTCTCAATCACACACACTCCCATGACTCACACACATTGATTCACTCACTCACTCACACTCACAACTCACTTACACACTCATTCAATCAATCACTCACGCACTCATTCACTCACTAGCACAAACTCAGGACTCACTAACACACACATCCACTCACTCACTCACACACACATCCAATCACCCTCACTCCCAAAACTCACACACACTCATTCCCTCACTCACACATAAACCCACAAGTCACTAACACACTAATCCGTTCACTCACACACACACACTCACAACTGACCAGAACACACACTCACAACTCACTAACACAATTTTCCAGTCACTCACATACACTCACAACTCACACACAAACTCATCCACTCACTCACACACACTCAAACTCACTAACACACGCATCAAGTCACTCACTCACACACTCAACCACTCACTAAAATACACACTCACAACTCACTAACACACTCATCCACTCTCTAAATCACACATTCATCCACTCCCTCACACACACTCCCGCAACGCACACACACTCAATCACTCACTCACACACACTCACAACTCACTGACATACTCATCCATTTAATCACTCACACAATCGTCCACTCACAGATGAACACTCAGAGCTCACAAACATACTAATCCACTCACTCACATACATACTCACAACTCATTCACATCCACTCATCCACTCACTCACACAGTAATCCACTCACTCACACACACATTCTCAACGCACACACACTCATTCACTCACTCACACACACATTCACAACTCACTAACACATTCATCTACTCAATCACTCACACACTCATCTACTCACTCAAGCACACTTAACCACTCACTCACCTACACTCATCCACTCACACACATGCTCACAACTCACTCACATACTCATCACTCATTCACACACACTCACTCACAACTCAATAACACACTCATCCACTCAGTCACACACACACTCATCCAGTCACTCACATATATACTCATCCACTCTCAAACACAATTATGCACTCAGTCACACACACTCATACACTCACTCACACACATACTCACAACTCACTATAACACTCATCCAATCACACACACCCATTCACAACTCACATGCACACTCATCCACTCACTGACACAAACACTCACTACTCAATAACACATTCATCCACTCACTCACACACTCAGCCACCCACTCAAACACACAATCACAAGTCACTAACACACTTATCCACTCCCTCACTCACTATTCATCCACTCGCACACAAAGTCACAAATCACGAGCAATCTCATCCACTCACTCAGACAAAAACTCACAACTCAATAACACACTCAGCCACTCACTCACACACACATTCATCAACTCACTCAAACACACACGCACAACTGACTAACACACTCATCCACTCACTCACTGACACACCCATCCACTCACTCACAAACTCTCCCACAACTCACACAGTCATTCACTCACTCACACACTCATTCACAACTCACTAACACATTCAGCCACTCAATTACTCACACACTCATCCATTCACTCAAGCATACTCATCCACCCACTCACCTACACTCATCCACTCACTCACACACACTCACCACTCACCCACATATTCACCACTCACTCAAACACACACACACACAAACACTCACAACTCAATAACACACTCATCCACTCAGTCACACACACACTCATCCACTCACTCACATACATTCTCATCCACTCATTCACACACAATCATCCACTCAGTCACAAAATCTCATCCACTCACACACACATAATCACAACTCATATGCACACTCATCCACTCACTGACACAGACACTCACTACTCACGAACACATTCATCCACTCACTCACTCACACACTCATCCACCCATTCAAACGCACAATCACAACTCACTAACACACAATCATCCACTCACTCACTCACACATTCTTCTACTCACACACAAACTCACAAATCATGAACACACTCATCCACTCACTCACACACACACTCACAACTGACTAGAACACACTCTCACAAATCACTAACACACTCATCCACTCACACACATGCACAGCTCATCCACTCACTCACACAAACACTCACAACTCACTAACATAATCATCCACTCACTCACTCACACACTCACAACTCACTCACACACTCATCCACTCACTCAAACACACACGCCCAACTCACTAACACACTCATTCACTCACTCACACACACAAGGATAACTCATTAAGACACTCATACAATCAGTCAATCACACACTCAGCCACTGACTCACACACACTCCCACAACTCACACACACTTATTCACTCACTCACACACAGACCCACAACTCACTAACACACTCATCCACTCAATCAATCACACAAGCATCCACTCACACAGACACACACTCACAACTCACACACATATTCATCCACTCACACACTCACGCTCACAACTCACTCACATACACACTCATCAACTCACTCAGATATATGCTCACAACTAATTCATATCCACTCATCCACTCACTCACACACTCATTCACTCGCTCACACTCACACTCACAACTTACTAACGCATACACACACTCATCCACTCAATCATACACACACTCACAACTCACTAACACACTCACTCCTCAGTAACACACGCATCCACTCACTGACTCACACATTCATCCATTCAATCACACAGACACACCCATGACTCACACACATTGATTCACTCACTCACACTCACAACTCACAACTCACTAACACACTCATCCAATCAATCACTCACGCACTCATTCACTCACTAGCACAAACTCAGGCCTCACTATCACACACATTCACTCACTCACTTACACACACATCCACTCAATCACCTACACTCCCAAAACTCACACACTCTCATTCACTCACTCACACATAAAACCACATATCACTAACACACTCATCAATTCACTCACACAGACACTCACAACTGACCAGAACACACACTCACAACTCACTAACACAATTTTCCAGTCACTCACATACACTCACAACTCACAAACAAACTCATCCACTCACTCACACACACTCAAAACTCACTAACACATGCATCCACGCACTCACTCACACACACATCCACTCACTAAAATAGACACTCACAACTCACTAACACACTCATCCACTCTCTCAATCACACATTCATCCACTCTCTCACACACACGCCCACAACGCACACGCACTCATTCACTCACTCACAAACACACTCACAACTCACTGACACACTCACCACTTAATCACTCAAACAATTGTCCACTCACAGACAAACACTCACAACTCACGCACATATTCATTCACTCACTCACACTCATAACTCCCACAAACACGCTCATCAGCTCACTCAGATACATACTCACAACTCATTCACATCCACTCATCCACTCACTCACACAGTATTCCACTCACTCACACACACAGCCACCACTCACACACACTCATTCACTCACTCACACACACATTCACAACACACTAACAAATTCATCCACTCAAACACTCACACACTCATCCACTCACTCACACACACACTCAAAACTCACTAAAACACTCATCCACTCCATCATACACACACTCACAACTCACTAACACACTCAGTGCTCACTAACATACGCACCCATTCACTCACTCACACATTCATCCACTCAATCACTTACACTCCCATGACTTACACACATTGATTCACTCAAACACACTCACACTCACAACTCACTAACACACTCATCCAATCAATCACTCACGCAATCATTCACTCACTCACTCACTAGCACAAACTCAGTACTCATTAACACACACATCCACTCACTCACTCACACACACATCCATTCAATCACCCTCACTCCCAAAGCTCACACACTCACTCACACATACACCCACAAATCACTAACACACTCATCCATTCACTCACACACACACTCACAACTGACCAGAATACACAATCACAACTCACTAACACAATTTTCCAGTCACTCACATACACTCACAACTCACACACAAACTCATCCACTCACTCACACACACTCAAAACTCACTAACACATGCATCCACGCACTCCTCACACTCATCCACTCATTAAAATATACACTCACAATTCATTAACACACTCATACACTCTCTCATTCACACATTTATCCACTCTCTCACACACACTCCCAAAACGCATATGCACTCATTCACTCACTCACATATACACACAGAACTCACTGACACACTCATCCACTTAATCACTCACAAATTGTCCACTCACAGACAAACACTCACAACTCACACACTTATTAATCCACTCACTCACACTCAAAACTCCCTCACACAAACGCTCATCAACTCACTCAGATACATACTCACAACTCATTCAGATCCACTCATCCACTCACTCACACAGTATTCCACTCACTCACACACACAGCCACCACTCACACACATTCATTCACTCACTCACACACACATTCACAACTGACTAACACATTCATCAACTCAGTCACTCACACACTCATCCACTCACTCACACACACTCAAAACTCACTAAAACACTCATCCACTCAATCATACACACACTCACAACTCACTAACACACTCAGTATTCGCTAACACAAGCACCCATTCACTCACTCACACACACATCCATTCAATCACTCACACTCCCATGAATAACACACATTGATTCACTCAAACACACACACACTCACAATTCACTAACACACTCATCCAATCAATCACTCACGCACTCATTCACTCAATCACCCTCACTCCCAAAACTCACACACTCACTCACACATACACCCACAAATCACTAACACACTCATCCATTCACTCACACACACACACACACTCACAGCTGACCAGAATACGCACTCACAACTCACTAACACAATTTTCCAGTCACTCACGTAGACTCACAACTCACACACAAACTCATCCACTCACTCACACACACTCAAAACTCACTAACACATGCATCCACGCACTCACTCACACACTCATCCACTCATTAAAATATACACTCACAATTCATTAACACACTCATACACTCTCTCAATCACACATTCATCCACTCTCTCACACACACTCCCACAACGCATATGCACTCATTCACTCACTCACATATACACACAGAACTCACTGACACACTCATCCACTTAATCACTCACAAATTGTCCACTCACAGACAAACACTCACAACTCACACACTTATTAATCCACTCACTCACACTCAAAACTCCCTCACACAAACGCTCATCAACTCACTCAGATACATACAACTCATTCAGGTCCACTCATCCACTCACTCACACAGTATTCCACTCACTCACACACACAGCCACCACTCACACTCACTCATTCACTCACTCACACACACATTCACAACTGACTAACACATTCATCCACTCAGTCACTCACACACTCATCCACTCACTCACACACACACTCAAAACTCACTAAAACACTCATCCACTCAATCATACACACACTCACAATTCACTAACACACTCAGTACTCACTAACACAAGCACCCATTCACTCACTCACACACACATCCATTCAATCACTCACACTCCCATGACTAACACACATTGATTCACTCAAACACACACACACTCACAATTCACTAACACACTCATCCAATCAATCACTCACGCACTCATTCACTCACTCGCACAAACTCAGTTCTCACTAACACACACATCCACTCACTCACTCACACACACATCCACTCAATCACCCTCACTCCCAAAACTCACACACTCACTTACACATACACCTACAAATCACTAACACACTCATCCATTCACTCACACACACACACTCACAACTGACCAGAATACGCACTCACAACTCACTAACACAATTTTCCAGTCACTCACATACACTCACAACTCACACACAAACTCATCCACTCACTCACACACACTCAAAACTCACTAATACACGCATCCACTCACTCACTCAAATACTCATCCACTCAATAAAATACACTCACAACTCACTAACACACTCATCCACTCTCTAAATCACACATTCATCCACTCACTCACACACACTCCCACAACACACACACACTCAATCACTCACACACACACTCACAACTCACTGACACACTCATCCACTTAATCACTCATACAATCATCCACTCACAGACAAACACTCACAACTCACACACAGTTTAATCCACTCACTCACTCTCACAACTCCCTCACACACACGGTCATCAACTCAATCACATACATATTCACAGCTCATTCACATCCACTCATCCACTCACTCACACAGTAATCCACTCACTCAAACACACACCCACATCTCACACACACTCATTCACTCACTCACACACATTCACAACTCACGAACACATTCATCCACTCACTCAAGCGCACTCATCCGCTCACTCACCTACACTCATCCACTCACACATACACTCACAACTCACTCACATACTCACCACTCATTCACACACACACACTCATAACTCAATAACACACTCATCCACTCAGTCACACACTCATCCACTCACTCATATACATACTCATCCACTCACTCACACACAATTATCAACTCAGTCACACACACTCATACACTCACTCACACACACTCACAGCTCACATGCACACTCATCCACTCACTGACACAGACACTCACAACTCACGAACCCATTCATCCACTCACTCACTCACACACTCATCCACCCACTGAAACATACAATCACAAGTCACTAACACACTCATTCACTCACTCCTCACTCACACATTCATCCACTCACACACAAAGTCACAAAGCGTGAACACACTCATCCACTCACTCACATACTTATTCACAACTCACTCACACACTCATCCACTCACTCACACACACGCACTCGCAACTCAATAACACACTCATCCACTCACTCACACACATTCATCCACTCACTCAAACACACATGCACAACTCACTAACACACTCATCCACTCACTCACACACCCATCCACTCATTCACACACTCTCCCACAACTCACACACTCATTCACTCACTCACACACACATTCACAACTCACTAACACATTCATCCACTCAATCACTCACACACTCATCCACTCACTCAAGCAGACTCATCCACTCACTCACCTACACACATCCACTCACTCACACACACTCACTACTCACTCACATACTCACCACTCACTCACACACACACACACACTCACAACTCAATAACACACTCATCTACGCAATCACACAAACACTCATCCACTCATTCACATACATTCTCATCCACTCAGTCACACACAATCATGCAGTCAGTCACAAATACTCATCCACTCACTCACACACACTCACAACTCACATGCACACTCATCCACTCACCGACACAGACACTCACAACTCATAAACACATTCATCCACTCATTCACTCACACACTCATCCACCCACTCAAACACACAATCACAAGTCAGTAACACACTCATCCACTCACTCACTCACACATTCATCCAATCACACACAAAGTCACAAATCACGAACACACTCATCCACTCACTCACATACATACTCAGAACTCACTCACACTCTCATCCACTCACTCACACACACACACTCACAACTCACTAACATATTCATCTCCTCACTCTCACACACACACACTTACAATTGATTAGAACACACAATCACAAATCAATAACACAATCATCCACTCACTCACACATACTCACAGCTCACACACACTAATCCACTCACACAAACACTCACAACTCACTAACACACTCATCCGCTCACTCACACACTCACCACTCACTCAAACACTCATCCACTCACTCAAACACACATGCACATCTAACTAACACACTCATCCACTCACTCACACACACACTCAAAACTCACTAACACACTCATCCACTCAATCATACACACACTCACAACTCACTAATACACTCACTACTCACTAACACACCCATCCACTCACTCACACACTCATTCATCCACGCAAACACACACACTCCCACAACTCACACACATTGATTCACTCACTCACACTCACACTCACATTCACAACTCCGTAACACACTCATTCAATCAATCACTCACGCACTCATTCACTCACTCGCACAAACTCCATACTCACTAACATACACATCCACTCACTCACTCACACGCACACATCCACTCAATCACCCACACTCCCAAAACTCACACACACTCATTCACCCGCTCACACATAAACCCACAAATCACTAACACGCTCATCCACTCACTCATACACACTCACAACTGACCAGTACACACACTCACAACTCACTAACACAATTTTCCAGTCACTCACACACACTCACAACTCACACACAAACTCATCCACTCACACACACTCAAAACTCACTAACACAAGCATCCACACACTCACTCACACACTCATCCATTCACCCAAATACACACTCACAACTCACTAAAACACTCATCCACTCTCTCAATCACACATTCATCCATTCTGTCACACACACTCCCACAACGCACACACGGTCATTCACTCACTCACACACACACTCAGAACTCACTGACACACTCATCCACTTAATCACTCACACAATCGTCCACTCACAGACACACACTCACAACTCACACACATACTAATCCACTCACTCACAATCACAACTCCCTCACACACACGCTCATCAAATCACTCACATACATACTCACAACTCATTCACATCCACTCACTCACACACGCACCCACAACTCACACACACTCATTCACTCACTCACAGACATACTCACAACTCACATGCTCACTCATCCACTCATTGACACAAACAATCAGAACTCACGAATATATTCATCCACTCACTCAAACGTCAACTCACTACTCACTAACACACTCATCCACTATCTCACATACACACACTCACAACAGACTAGAACACACACTCACAACTCAAAAACACACTCATCCACTCACTCACACACACTCACAACTCACACACAAACTCATCCACTCACTCACACACACTCACAACTCACTAACACACTCATCCACTCTCTCAGTCACACACTCACAACTCACTAACACACGCATCCACTCACTCACACACACATCCACTTACTCAAACACACAATCAAAACTAAAAAACACACTCATCCACTCACTCACACACTCCTCCACTCACTCACACACACACTCACAACTCACTAACACACTCATCCACTCAATCACTCACACGATCATCCACTCACACACACATACTGACAACTCACACATATACTAATCCACTCACTCACACACTCACAAATCTCTCACACACGCTCATCAACTCACTCACATCCATACTCACAACTCATTAACATCTACTCATCCACTCACTCACACAGTAATTCACTTAGTCACCTAAACCCACAACTCACACACACTCATTCACTCACTTACACACACTCTCACAACACGCTAATACACTCATCCACTCAATCACTCACACACTCATCCACTGACACACATACTCACAACTCACACATACTCACCCCGCTCACACTCACACTCACAACTCACTCACACACACGCTAATCAACTCACTCACATACTTACTCACAACTCATTCACATCCACTCATCCACTCACTCACACTGTTGTCCACTCACTCACACACAAACCCACAAATCACTAACACACTCATCCACTCACTCATTCACACATTCATCCATTCACTCGCACACACTCCCACAACTCACAAACACTCATTCACTCACTCACACATACACTCACAACTCACTAACTCACTCATCAACTCACTCAATCACACACTCAACCATTAACTCGCCCACGATCCAACAACTCACACACACCCATTCACTCACTCACTCACACAATCACAACTCAGTAACTCATTCATTGTTCACTCACACAAATTCACAACTGACTACAACACACAGTCCCAACTCACTAACACACTCATCTCCTCACTCACACAAACTCACAACTCAGACACTCATCCACTCACACACAAGCACTCACAACTCACTAACTCTCTCATCCACTCACTCACACACACTCACCCACTCAATCAAACACTCACTCAGAACTCAATAACACACTAATCCACTCACACACACTCCAACAACTCACACAGACTCATTCACTCACTTACACGCACACTCACAACTCACTAGCACACTCATCCACTCAATAACCCAAACACTCATCCACTCACTCACACACACTTTCATCAACTTACACACATACATACTCACAACTCATTCTCATCCACGCATCCACTCACTCACACTGTCATCCACTCGCTCACACACACCCAAAACCCACACACACTCATTCGCTCAATCACTTAAACACTCATCATCTCTCTCACATAAACCCACAACTCACTAACACACTCATGAATTCACTCACTTACACAGACACTCACAACTCACTAATCCACTCACTCTCACACACACTCTCACAAATGAGTAGAACACACACTCACAACTCACTAACACACTCATCCACTCGCTCACGCAAACTCACAACTCACACAAACACTCATCCGCTCTCACACACACAACCACTCATAACTCACTAACTCACTCATCCCCTCACTCACTCACACACTCATCCACTCATTCACACACACACTCACAACTCACACACATGCTCATCCACTCCCTCACACTCACAACTCACTCACACACATGTTCATCAACACACTCACATACATGCACGCAACTCAATCTCATCCACTCATCCATTCACTCACACAGTCATCCACTCGCTCACACACACACCCAAAACTCACACACACTCATTCACTCAATCACTCAAAGACTCATCATCTCACTCACATAAACCCACAAATCACTAACATTCTCATCAACTCACTCACTCACACAGACACTCATGACTCACTAATCCACTCATTCACACACACACACTCATAACTGACTAGAATCACACTCACAACTCACTAACACACTCATCCACTCACTCTCTCACACACTCAAACATTAACTCACCCACAATCCAACAACTCGCACACATCCATTCACTCACACACTCACACACTCACAACACAGTAATTCATTCATCCGCTCACTCACACACACACAATCACAACTGACTACAACACACCGTCACAATTCACTAACACACTCATCTACTCACTCTCACAAATTCACAACTCAGACAAACACTCATCCACTCACACACACATCCACTCACTCAAACACACACTGACAACTCATTAACACATTCTTCCACTCACTCACACACACACTCACAACTGACTAGAACAAAAACTTACAATTCACTAACAGACTCATCCAATCACTCACACAACTCACAACTCACACACACTCATTCACTCACTTAGACACACACTCACAACTCACTAACACACTCATCCACTCAATCACTCACACACTCATCCACTCACACATATACACTCACAACTCAATAACACGCTCATCCACTCACTCACACACACACTCTCAAAACTCACGAACACATTCATCCACTCACTCACTCACACATTCATCCATTTACTCAAACTCACACTCACAACTAACTAACACACTCATCCACTCACTCACACAGACATGCTTCCACTCGCTCACACACACTCCCACAACTCACACACACTCATTCACTCACTTACACACACACTCACAACTCACTAACACACTCATCCACTCAATCACTCACACACTCATCCACTCACACATATACACTCACAACTCAATAACATGCTCATCCACTCACACACACACTCAAAATTCACGAACTCACTCATCCACTCACACAATCACACACTCATCCAAGCACTCAAGCACACACTCACAACTCACTAACACACTCATCCACTCACTCACACACATTCCCACAATTCAAAAACACTCATTCACACACTTACACACACACTCACAACTCACTAACACACTCATCCACTCAATCACTCACACGCTCCTCCACTCTCACTCACGCATTCACAACTCACACACATACTCATCCACTCACTCACACTCACACTCACAACTCACTCATGCACACGCTCATCAACTCACTCACATACATACGCATGATTCATTCACATCCACTCATACACTCACTCACACAGTCATCCATTCACTCACACACAAACCCACAACTCACAGACACACACTTATCTCCACACTCACATGCTCATCCACTCACTCACAGGCACACTCACAAGTCACATGCACCCTCATCCACTCACTCACACATGCACTCATATCTCTCTACCACACTCATCCATTCACTCACACACTCATCCACTCACTCACACACACACACTCTCACAACTCACTAACACACTCATCCAATCACTCACACACACATCCACTCTCTCACACACACTCATCCACTCACTCACACACATGCTCACAACTCACAAATACATTCATCCATTCACTCAATCACACACTCATCCTCTCACTCAAAGACACACACAACTCATTAACACACTCATCCACTCACTCCTTCAAACACACATCCATTCACTCACACACACTCCCATGACTCACAGACACTCATTCACTCACTCACACATGCACTCTCAACTCACTAACACACTCATTCACTCAATCACTCACACACTCATTCATTCACTCACACACACTCACAACTAACTAACACACTCATCAACTCACTCTCTCACACACTCAAACATTAACTCACCCACAATCCAACAACTCACACACACCCATTCACTCACGCACTCACACACTCACAACTCAGTAATGCATTCATCCGCTCACTCACACACACACAATCACAACTGACTACAACATAATGTCATAATTCACTAACACACTCATCTACTCACTCTCACAAATGCACAACTCAGACAAACACTCATCCACTCACACACACATCCATTCACTCAAACACACACTCACAACTCATTAACACATTCTTCCACTCACACACACACACTCCCACGACTCACACACACTCATTCACTCACTCAAACCCGCACTCACAACTCACTAATCCACTCACTCACACACACACTCTCAAAACTCACGAACACATTCATCCACTCACTCACTGACACATGCATCCATTTACTCCAACTCACACTCACAACTAACTAACACACTCATCCACTCACTCACACAGACATGCTTCCACTCGCTCACACACACTCCCACGACTCACACACACTCATTCACTCAATCACACACACACTCACAACTCACCAATCCAGTCACTCACACACACACACTCACAACTGACTAGAACAAAAACTTACAATTCACTAACAGATTCATCCAATCACTCACACAAACTCACAACTCACACACACTCATTCACTCACTTACATACACACTCACAACTCACTAACACACTCATCCACTCAATCACTCACACACATCCACTCACACATATACACTCACAACTCAATAACACGCTCATCCACTCAAAAACACACACTCAAAACTCACGAACACATTCATCCACTCACTCACTGACACACTCATCCATTTACTCAAACACACACTCACAACTAACACACTCATCAACTCACTGACACAGACATGCTTCCACTCACTCACACACACTCCCATGACTCACAAACACTCATTCACTCAATCACACACACACTCACAACTCACTAATCCACTCACTCACACACACACTCACAACTGACTAGAACAAACATTCACAATCCACTATCACACTCATCCAATCACTCACACAAACTCACAACTCACACACACTCATTCACTCACTTACACACACACTCAACTCACTAACACACTCATCCACTCAATCACTCACACATTGCTCCACTCACACACACAGACTCATAAATCACACACATACACATCCACTCACTCACACTCACAACTCACTCACTCACACGCTCATCAACTCTCTCACATACATATGCATGACTCATTCACATCCACTCGTACACTCACTAACTCACTACTCACTAACACACTCATCCACTCACTCACTCACACATTCATCCACTCAATCACACACACTCCCACGGCTCACACACATGGATTCACTCACTCACACTCACACTCACAACTCACTAACACACCCATCCAATCAATCACTCATGCACTCATTCACTCACTTGCACAAACTCACTACTCACTAACACACACATCAATTACTCACACAAACACACATCCACTCACTCACTCGCACTCCCAAAACTCACACACACTCATTCACCCACTCACACACAAACCCACAAATCACTAACACACTAATCCACTCACTCATACACACACACTCACAACTGCCTAGAATACACACTCACAACTCACTAACACAGTCATCGACTCACTCACACACACTCACAACTCACACAAGCGCTCATCCACTCTCACACACACTCTCAGAATTCACTAACTCACTCATCCACTCAATCACACTGACACTCTTCCACTCACTCACACACACTCCTATGACTCACACACACTCATTCACGTACTCACACGCATACTCACTAATACACTCACTCACACACACACACTTAGAACTGACTAGAACATCATTCTCAATTCACTAACACACTCATCCAATCAATCACACAGGCTCACAAATCACACACACTCATTCACTTACTTACACACACACAACTCACTAACACACTCATCCACTCAATCACTCACACACTCATCCACTCAAATGCACACAGTCACAACTCACACATATACACATCCATTCCCTCACACTCACACTCACAACTCACTCACACACACGCTCATCAACTCACTCACATACATACTCGAAACTCATTTTCATCCACTCATTCACACAGTCATCCACTCGCTCACCCATACACCCAAAGCTCACACACATTCACTCAATCACTCAGACACACATCATCTCACTCAAATAAACCCACAACTCACTAACACACTCATCAACACACTCACTCACGCAGACACACATGTCTCAAAAATCCACTCACTCTCACAACTCACTAACACACTCATCGACTCACACACACGTTCCCACAATTCACACACACTCATTCACTCACTTACACACACTCACACAACTCACTAACACACTCATCCACTCAATCAATCACACACTCATCCACTCACACACACACACACACTCACAACTCACACACATACTCATCCACTCACTCACGCTCACACTCACAATGCACTCACACACACGCTCATCAACTCACTCACGTACATACGCACGACTCATTCACATCCACTCATACATTCACTCACACAGTCATCCATTCACTCACACACAAACACACAACTCACAGATACACACTCATCTAAGCACTCACACACTCATCCACTCTCTCACAGGTACACTCACAAGTCACGTGCACACTCATCCTCTCACTCACACACACCCATCCACTCGGTTACACACACACTCACAATGCAGTAACACACTCATTCAATCACTCACACACTCATCCACTCTCTCACACACACTCATCCACTCACTCATACACACACTCACAACTCACGAGTACATTCATCCATTCACTCACTCAAACACACACTCACAACTGACTAACACACTCATTCACTCACTCATTCAAACACTCATTCATTCACTCACACAGTCCCACGACTCACAGATACTCATTCACTCATTAACACACTCATCCACTCAATCACTCAGACACTCACGCACTCACTCAAACAAACTCACAACTCACTAACACACTCATCAACTCACTCTCTCACACACTCGAACACTAACTCACCCACAATCCAACAACTCACACACGCCCATTCACTCACTCACTCACACAATCACAACTCAGTAACTCATTCATCCGCTCACTCACACACACAGACTCACAACTGACTACAACACAGTCACAACTCACTAACACACTCATCTACTCACTCTCACAAACTCACAACTCAGACAAACACTCATCCACTCACAAACAAGCACTCACAACTCACTAACTCACTCATCCACTCGCTCACTCACACACACATCCACTCACTCAAACACACACTCACAACTCATTAACACACTCTTCCACTCACTCACACACACTCCCATGACTCGCACACACTCATTCACTCACTCACACCCACACACACAACTCACTAATCCACTCACTCACACACACACACACTCACAATTCACTGGAACAAACACTCACAATTCACTAACACACTCATCCAATCACTCACACAAACTCACAACTCACACACACTCATTCACTCACTTACACACACACTCACAACTCACTAACACACTCATCCACTCAATCACTCACACACTCATCCACTCACACACACACTCACAATTCACAAACATACGCATCCACTCACTCACACTCACACTCACAACACACACATGCTCATTAACTCACTCACATACTTACTCACAACTCATTCACATCCAATCATCCATTCACTCACACGGCCGTCCACTCACTCACACACAAACTCACAACTCACTCATCCACTCACTCACACACAATCATTCATGCACTCATACACACACTCACAACTTACTAACTCATTCATCCACCCACTCACACACACACTCATAACAGACTAGAACACACAGTCACAACGCACTAACACACTCATCTACTCACTCCCACATTCTCACAACTCACACAAACACATCCTCTCACACACACAACCACTCATAACTCACTAACTTACTCATCCCCTCACTCACTCACACACTCATCCACTCACTCACACACACACTCACAACTCACACACATGCTCATCCACTCCCTCACACTTACCCTCATCTACTCACTCACACACATGTTCATCAACACACTCACATACATGCACGCAACTCAATCTCATCCACTCATCCACTCGCTCACACACACAACCAAAACTCACACACACTCATTCACTCAATCACACAAAGACTCATCTCACTCACATAAACCCACAACTCACTAACATGCTAATCAACTCACTCACTCACACAGACACTCATGACTCACTAATCCACTCACTCACACACACACACTCATAACTGACTAGAATCACACTCACAACTCACTAACACACTCATCCACTCACTAACACAAACTCACAACTCACACAAACACTCATCCACTCTCACACACACTCTCACATCTCACTAACTCACTCATCCACTCACTCAATCACATACTCATCCAATCACTCAGGCACACACTCACAACTCACTAACACACTCATCCACTCACTCACACACATTCCTAAAATTCACACACACTCATTCACTCACTTACACACACACTCACAACTCACACACATACTCATCCACTCACACTCACACTCACAACACTCTCACACACACTCTCATCAACTCACCACGCTTATCAACTCACTAACATACATACGCATGACTCATTCACATCCACTCATACACTCACTCACACACTCACTCATTCACTCACACACAAACTCGCAACTCCCACACACACCCTCATCTAAGCTTTCACACGCTGATCCACTCACTCACAGGCACACTCACAAGTCACATGCACACTCATCCACTCACTAACACACGCACTCAGATCTCATTACCACACACATCCACTCACTCACACACTCACACACTCACACACACACATTCATCCAATCACTCACTAACACACTCATTCACTCACTCACACACACTCTGAACTCACGAACACACTTATCCACTTACTCACTCACAAACTCATCCACTCACTCAAACACACACTCACAACTCACTAACACACGCATCCACACAATCCCTCACACACACTCCCATGACTCCGAAACACTCATCCACTCACTCACTCAGTCAACCACTCATCACTCACACACCCACAACTCACACACACTCATCCACTCACTCACACACTCGTCCACTCATTCACACACTCATCCATTCACTTACAAACACACTCACAGCTCACTAAAACACTCATCCACACACTCACACACACTCAAAACTAACTAACACACTCATCCACTCACTCACTCAGACACTATTCCACTCAGTCACACACACTCCCACGACTCACACACACTCATTCAATTACTCACAGACACACTCACAACTCACTAATCCACTCACTCACACACACACACACACAACTGACTAGAACAATGACTCACAATTCACTAACACACTCATCCAATCACTCACACAAACTCACAACTCACACACACTCATCCACTCATTTACACACACACTCACAATTTACTAACACACTCATCCACTCACTCACTCACACACTCATCCACTCACACACATACTCCCAACAAACACACATACTCATCCACTCACACACTCACACACAACCCACTCACACACACGCTCATCAACTCACTCACATACTTACTCACAACTCATTCACATCCACTCATCCACTCACTCACACGGTCGTCCACTCACTCACACACAAACCCACAACTCACTCATCCACTCACTCACACATTCTCACAACTCACACAAACACTTATCCTCTCTCACACACACACACACTCATAACTCACTCATCCACTCACTCACTCACACACTCATCCACTCACTCACACATACACTCACAACACACACACATGCTCATCCACTCCCTCACACTCACACTCACACACACAACTCACTCACACACATGTTCATCAGCTCACTCACATACATACTCGCAACTCATCCTCATCCAGTCATCCACTCACTCACATAGTTATCCCCTCGCTCACACAAACACCCAAAACTCACACACGCTCATTCACTCAATCACTCAAAGACTCATCATCTCACTCACATAAACCCACTACTCACTAACACGCTCATCAACTCACTCACTCACACAGACACTCATAACTCACTAATCCACTCACTCACACACACACTCACAATTGACTAGAATACACAGTCACAACTCACTAACACACTCATCCACTCACTCACACAAACTCACAACTCACACAAACACTCATCCACTCTCACACACACTCTCACAACTCACTAACTACCTCATCCACTAACACAATCACACACTCATCCAATCACTAAAGCACACACTCACAACTCACTAACACACTCATCCACTCACACAATCATACACTCATCCAATCACTCAAGCACACACTCACAACTCACTAACACACTCATCCACTCACTCACACACATTCCCACAATTCACACACACTCATTCACTCACTTACACACACACTCACAACTCACTAACACACTCATCCACTCACTCACACACATTCCCACAATTCACACACACTCATTCACTCACACACACACTCACAACTCACTAACACACTCATCCACTCAATCACTCACACACTCATCCACTCATACACACACACGCTCACAACTCACACAAATACTCATCCACTCACTCACACTCACACTCACAACTCACGCACACACACGCTCATCAACTCACCACGCTCATCAACTCACTAACATACATACGCATGATTCATTCACATCCACTCATACACTCACTCACACACTCACCCATTCACTCACACACAAACCCACAACTCACAAACACACACACTCATCTAAGCACTCACACGCTCATCGACTCACTCACAGGCACACTCACAAGTCACATGCACACTCATCCACTCACTTACACACGCACTCAGATCTCATTACTACACACATCCACTCACTCACACACTCACAACTCACTAACACACGCATCCACACAATCCCTCACACACACTCCCATGACTCAGAAACACTTATCCACTGACTCACTCACAGGCACACTCACAAGTCACATGCACACTCATCCACTCACTTACACACGCACTCAGATCTCATTACTACACACATCCACTCACTCACACACTCACAACTCACTAACACACGCATCCACACAATCCCTCACACACACTCCCATGACTCAGAAACACTTATCCACTGACTCACTCAGTCAACCACTCATCACACACACACCCACAACTCACACACACTCACTCGCTCACGAACTATCACAACTCACTAACACACTCATCCACTCACTCACACAGTCATCCACTCATTCACACACATTCATCCACTCACTTACAAACACATTCACAGCTCACTAACACATTCATCCACACATTCACACACACTCACAACTCACTAGCACACTCATCCACTCACACACACACTCACAACTCACGAACACATTCATCCACTCACTCACTCACACACTCATCCATTCACTCAAAAACACACTCATAACTAACCAGCACACTCATCCACTCACCACTCAGACACTATTCCACTCACTCACACACACTCCCACGACTCACACATACTCATTCAATCACTCACAGACACACTTACAATTCACCAATCCACTCACTCACACACACACTCACAACTGACTAGAACAATGACTCACAATTCACTAACACACTCATCCAATCACTCACACAAACTCACAACTCACACACACTCATTCACTCATTTACACACACACAACTCACTAACACACTCATCCACTCAATCACTCACATATTCATCCACTCACACATATACTCAAAACTCACACACATACTCATCCACTCACACACTCACACTCACAGCTCACGCACACACATGCTCATCAACTCACCACGCTCATCAACTCACTAACATACATACGCATGATTCATTCACATCCACTCATACACTCACTCACACACTCACCCATTCACTCACACACAAACCCACAACTCACAAACACACACACTCATCTAAGCACTCACACGCTCATCGACTCACTCACAGGCACACTCACAAGTCACATGCACACTCATCCACTCACTTACACACGCACTCAGATCTCATTACTACACACATCCACTCACTCACACACTCACAACTCACTAACACACGCATCCACACAATCCCTCACACACACTCCCATGACTCAGAAACACTTATCCACTGACTCACTCACAGGCACACTCACAAGTCACATGCACACTCATCCACTCACTTACACACGCACTCAGATCTCATTACTACACACATCCACTCACTCACACACTCACAACTCACTAACACACGCATCCACACAATCCCTCACACACACTCCATGACTCAGAAACACTTATCCACTGACTCACTCAGTCAACCACTCATCACACACACACCCACAACTCACACACACTCACTCGCTCATGAACTATCACAACTCACTAACACACTCATCCACTCACTCACACAGTCATCCACTCATTCACACACATTCATCCACTCACTTACAAACACATTCACAGCTCACTAACACACTCATCCACACATTCACACACACTCACAACTCACTAGCACACTCATCCACTCACACACACACTCACAACTCACGAACACATTCATCCACTCACTCACTCACACACTCATCCATTCACTCAAAAACACACTCATAACTAACCAGCACACTCATAAACTCACCACTCAGACACTATTCCACTCACTCACACACACTCCCATGACTCACACACACTCATTCAATCACTCAAAAACACACTCACAATTCACCAATCCACTCACTCACACACACACTCACAACTGACTAGAACAATGACTCACAATTCACTAACACACTCATCCAATCGCTCACACAAACTCACAACTCACACACACTCATTCACTCATTTACACACACACAACTCACTAACACACTCATCCACTCAATCACTCACACACTCAGCCACTCACACATATACTCAAAACTCACACACATACTCATCCACTCACACACTCACACTCACAACCCACTCACACACATGCTCATTAACTCACTCACATACTTACTCACAACTCACTAACACACGCATCCACTTATCCACTCACACACAGTCGTCCACTCACTCACACACAAACCCACAACTCACTAACACACTCATCCACTGAATAACACACACATCCCCTCATGCACACACAATCATTCACACACTCACACACTCACACACTCACTCACAACTTACTAACTCATTCATCCACCCACACACACATACACAAATGACTGACTAGAACACAGTCACAACTCACTCACACACTCATAAACTCACTCCCACATTCTAACAACTCACACAAGCACTTATCCACTCGTGCACACACACACTCACAACTCACTAACTCACTCATCCACTCACACACTCATCCACTCACTCACACACACACACTCACAACTCACACACATACTCATCTATTCCATCACACTCACATTCACAACTCACTCACGCACACATTCATCAACTCACTCACATACATACTCGCAACTCATTCTCATCCACTCATCCACTCGCTCACACACACACCCAAAACTCACACACATTCATTCACCCAATCACTCAAACACTCATCATCTCTCTCACATAAACCCACAACTCACTAACACACTTATCAACTCACTCACTCACGCAGACACTCACTCACTAATCCACACACTCAGACAAACACTCTTACAACTGACTAGAACACAAACTCACAACTCACTAACACACACATCCACTCACTCACACAAACTCAAAACTCACACAAACACTCATCCACTCACACACACTCTCACAACTCACTTACACACTCATCCACTCACGCACACATATTCCCACAATTCATACACAATCATTCATTCACTTGCACACACACACTCACAACTCACTAACAAACTCACCAATCAATCACTCACACACTCCTCCACTCACACACACTCACAACTGGCACATATACTCTTCCACTCACACACTCACACTCACAACTTGCTCACACACACGCACATCAACTCACTCGCATCCATATGCGCGACTCATTCACATCCACTCATACACTCATTCACACAGTTATCCATTCACTCACATACAAACCCACAACTCACAGACACACACTCATCTATGCACTCACACGCTCATCCACTCTCTCACAGGCACACTCACAAGTCACGTGCACACTCATCCACTCACACACACACGCACTCATATCTTTCTACCACACTCATCCACTCACTCACACACACCCATCCACTCAGTCACACACACACTCACAACTCACGAATACATTCATCCATTCACTCTCTCACACACTCATCCAATCACTCAAACATACACTCACAACTCACTAACACAGTCATCCATTCACTCACATGCACTCCCATGACTCACAGACACTCGTTCACTCACTCACACACAACCTCACAACTCACTAACACCCTCATCAACTCACTCAATCACACAGTCAACCATTAACTCGCCCACAATCCAACAACTCACACGACTCACAGACACTCATTCACTCACTCACACACACACTCACAACTCACTAACATGCCCATTAACTCACTCACTCACACAATCACAACTCAGTAATACATTCATCTGCTCACTGACACACACACACTCACAACTGACTACAAGACACAGTCACAACTCATTAACACACTCATCTACTCACTCAGAGAAACTCAAACTCAGACACACACTCATCCACTCACACACAAGCACTCACAACTCACTAACTCACTCATCCACTCACTCACACACTCATCCACTCACTCAAACACACACTCACAACTCATTAACACACTAATCCACTCACACACACTCCCACAACTCACACACACTCGATCGCTCACTTACACGCACTCTCACAACTCACTAGCACACTCATCCACTCAATAACTCAAACACTCATCCTCTCACTCACACTCAGACTCACAACTCACTCACATACAGACACACAACTCATTCACATCCACTAAACCAATCACTCACACAGTCATCCACTCATTGAGACACAAAATCACAACTCACACAAACACACTCATCTACTCACTCACACACTCATCCATTCACTCACACATACTCCCACAATTCACACACACTCATTCACTCACACACACTCATCCACTCACACTCACACACACATATGGCACACACACACTCATCCACTCACTCAAACACAATCACAACTCACTAACACACTCATCCACTCACTCACTTACACTCTGAACTCACAAACACATTCATCCACTCTCTCACTCACACACTCATCCATTCTCTCAAACACAGACTCACAAATCAATAACACACGCATCCACACAATCACTCCCATGACTCAGAAACACTCATCCAGTCACTCACACGGTCATCCACAACTCACACACACACCCACAACTCACACACACTCATTCACTCACTCACACACAATCACAACTCACTAACACACTCATCCACTCACTCACAAACTCATCCACTCATGCACACACACTCATCCACTCACTTACACACACACTCACTACTCACTAACACACTTTTCCACTCAGTCATACACACACTCACAACTCATGAACACATTCATCCTCTCAATCACTCACACACTCATCCATTCACTCAAACACATCCATTCACATCTAACTAAAATGCTCATCCACTCACTCACACAGACACTCTTCCAGTCACTCACACACACTCCCACAACTCATAGACACTCATTCACACACTCACACAAACACTCCCAAAACACTAATCCACTCATTCACACACACACACTCACAATTGACTAGAACAAACACTCACAACTCATTAACACACTCATCCAATTACTCACACAGACGCACAACTCACACACACTTATTCACTCACTTACACACAATCTCACAACTCACACATTCATCCACTCAATCACTCACACACTCATCCACTCAAACACACACAGTCACAACTCACACACATACTCATCCATTCCCTCACACTCACACTCACAACTCACACACACACGGTCAGCAATTCACTCACATACATACTCGCAACTCATTCTCATCCACTCATCCACTCACTCACACAGTCATCCACTCGCTCACCCACACACCCAAAGCTCACACACGCTCATTCTCTCAATCACTCAGACAGTCATCTCATTCACATAAACCCACATCTCACTAACACAGCCATCAACACATTCACTCACACAGACACTCACGATTCACTAATCCAATCACTCTCATACACACTCTCACAACTCACTAACACGCTCATCCACTCACTAACACACTCATTCACTCATGCACACACAATCATTCACGCACTCACACACTCACTCACAGCTTACTGATCAATCATCCAACCACTCGCACACACACACACACACACACACACATAACTGACTAGCACATACAGTCACAGCTCACTAACACATTCATCTACTCACTCCCACAATCTAACAACTCACACAAGCACTTATCCACTCACACACACACACTCACAACTCACTAACTCACACATCCACTCACTCACTCACACACTCATCCACTCACTCACACACACTCACAAGTCGCACACATAATCATCCACTCCTTCACACAAACTCACAACTCAGTCACACACACATTCATCAACTCACTCACATACATACTCGCAACTCATTCTCATCCACTCATCCACTCACTCACACAGTCATCCACTCGCTCACACACACTCATTCACTCAATCACTCAAACACTCATCATCTCACTCACATAAACCCACAACTCACTAACACACTCATCAACGCACTCACTCATACAGACACTCACAACTCACTAATCCACTCACTCACACACACACTCTTGCAACTGACTAGAACACACACTCACGACTCACTAACACACTCATCCACTCACTCACACAAACTCACAACTTACACAAACACTCATCCATTCTCACACACACTCTCACAACTCACTAACTCACTCATCCACTCACTCAATCCCACACTCATCCAATCACTCAAGCACACATACACAACTCACTAACATACTCATCCACTCAAACACACACAGCCACAACTCACACACATACTCATCCATTCCCTCACACACACTCACAACTCACTCACAAACACGGTCATCAACTCACTCACATACATACTCGCAACTCATTCTCATCCACTCATCCGCTCACTCACACAGTCATCCACTCGCTCACACACACACCCAAAACTCACACACACTCATTCACTCAATCACTCAGACAATCATCATCTCACTCACATAAACCCACAACTCACTAACACACTCATCAACACACTCACTCACACAGACACCCACGATCCACTAATCCATTCACTCAATCACACATTCTCACAACTCACTAACACACTCATCCACTCACTAACACACTCATCCACTCACGCACACACATTCCCACAATTCACACACACTCATTCACTCACTTACACACACTCTCACAACTCACGAACACACTCATCCACTCACATACATACACTCACAACTCAAACACATACTCATCCACTCACTCACACTCACACTCACAACTCACACACACACGCTCATCAACTCACTCACATACATATGCACGACTCATTCACATCCACTCATACACTCAGTCACACAGTCATCCATTCACTCACACACAACCCACAACTCACAGACACACACTCATCTATGCACTCACATGCTCATCCACTCACTCACAGGCACACTCACAATTCACGTGTGCACTCATCCACTCACACACGCACTCATATCTCTCTACCACACTCATCCACTCACTTACACACACCTTTCCACTCATTCACACACACACTCACAACTCACGCACAAACTCATCCAATCACTCACTCACTCATCCACTCTCTCACACACACTCATCCACTCACTCACACACTCATAACTCACGAATACATTCATCCATTCACTCACTCACACACTCATCCACTCACTCAAACACAAACTCACAACTCACTAACACACTCATCAACTCACTCAATCACACACTCAACCACTAACTCGCCCACAATCCAACAACTCACACAAACCCATTCACTCACCCACTCAGATAATCACAACTCAGTAACTCATTCATCCGCTCATTCACAGACATGCACACACTCACAACTGACTACAACACACACTCACAACTCACTAGCACACTCATCCATGCAATAACCCGAACATTCATCCCCTCACTCACACTCACACTCACAACTCACTTACATACATACACACAACTCATTCACATCCACTAAACCAGTCACTCACACAGTCATCAACTCACTGAGACACAAAACCACAACTCACACAAACACACTCATCTACTCACACACACTCATCCACTTGCTCACACACATTCCCACAAATAACACACACTCACAGACTCAATCACACACTGATCCACTCACACTCGCACACTCACATATCACACACACACACTCATCCACTCCCTCAAACACACTCACAACTCACTAACACACTCACCCACACAAACACACACACTCAAAACTCAACACACTCATTACTCACACACATTCATCCAATCACTCACTAACACACTCATCCACTCACTCACACACACTCTGAACTCATGAACACATTCATCCACTCACCCACTCACACACTCATCCACTCCCTCAAACACACTCACAACTCACTAACACACTCACCCACACAAACACACACACTCAAAACTCAACACACTCATTACTCACACACATTCATCCAATCACTCACTAACACACTCATCCACTCACTCACACACACTCTGAACTCATGAACACATTCATCCACTCACCCACTCACACACTCATCCACTCACTCAATCACACACTCACAACTCACTAACACACTCATTCACTCACTTACACACTCACTCCCACGACTCAGAAAACCTCATCCACTCATTCACACAGTCATCCACTCATCACACACACACCCACAACTCACACACACTCATTCGCTCGCTCACACACAAGCACAATTCACTAACACACTCATCCACTCACTCAAACACACATCCACTCATTCAGATACACTCATCCCCTCACTTACACACACACTCACAGCTCACTAACACAGTCATTCACTCACTCACACACACTCACAACTCACTAACACACTCATCCACTCACATGCACACAGTCACAACTCACAAATACATTCATCCGCTCACTCACTCACACACTCATCCATTCACTCAAACACATCCATTCACAATTAACTAACACACTCATCCACTCATTCACAAAGACATTCTTCCAGTCACTCACACACATTTCCACGACTCACACACACTCATTCACGCACTCACACACATTTTCACAACTCACTAATCCACTCACTCACACACACACTCACAACTGACTAGAACAAACACTCACAATTCACTAACACACTCACCCACTCAATCACTCACACACTCATCCACTCACACACAAACTCACATCTCACACACATACTCATGCACTCACACACACATTCACAACACACACACTCATCAACTCACACATGTACTTACTCACAACTCATTCACATCCACTCATCCACTCACTCACACAGTCGTCCACTCACTCACACACAAACCAACAACTCACTAACAAACACATCCACTCACTAATACACTCATGCACTCACTCACACACAATCATTCATGCACTCACACACACACTCACAACTTACTAACTCATTCATCCACCCACTCACACATAGACACACATTCATAACTGACTAGAACACACAGGCACAACTCACTAACTCACTCATCCACTGACTCACTCACACACTCATTCACTCACTCACACACACAATCTCAACTCACACACATACTCATCCACTCCTTCACACTCACACTCACAACTCACTCACACACACGTTCATCAACTCACTCATATACATACTCGCAACTCATTCTCATCCACTCATCCACTCACTCACACATACACCCAAAACTCACACACTCTTTCACACAATCTCTCAAACTCTCATAACCTCACTCACTTAAACCCACAACTCACTAACACACTCATCAACTCACTAACTCACACAGACACTCACAACTCACTAATCCACTCACTCACACACATACTCTCTCAACTAACTAGAACACACAATCACAACTCACTAACACACTCATCCACTCACTCACACAAACTCAACTCACACAAACACTCATCCACCCTCACACACACTCTCACAACTCACTAACACACTCATCCACTCACTCACACACATTCCCACAATTCACACGCACTCATTCCCTCACTTACACACACACACA
Source organism: Isurus oxyrinchus (assembly GCA_026770705.1). Taxonomy (NCBI): domain Eukaryota; kingdom Metazoa; phylum Chordata; class Chondrichthyes; order Lamniformes; family Lamnidae; genus Isurus; species Isurus oxyrinchus. Next base: position 83,689,336 of record JANJGN010000007.1, on the reverse strand, counting down.
GAACTCACGAACACACTCATCCACTCAATCACTCACACACGCCTCCACTCACACACACACACTCACAACTCACACACACACGCTCATCAACTCACTCACATACATACGCATGACTCATTCACATCCACTCATACACTCACTAACACAGTCATCCATTCACTCACACACAAACCCACAACTCACAGACACACACTCATCAATGCACTCACACGCTCATCCACTCACTAACAGGCACACTCACAAGGCATGTACACACTCATCCACTCAATCACACACACACTTATATATCACTACCACACTCATCCACTCACTCACACACTCATCCACTCACTCACACACTCATCCACTCACTCACACTGACCCATCCACTCAGTCACACAAACACTCACAACTCACTAACACACTCATCCAATCACTCACACATTCATCTACTCTCTCACACACACTCATCCACTCACTCACACACACCTTCACAACTCACGAATACGTTCATCCATTCACTCACTCATACACAGTCATTCACGCACTCACACACACACTAACAACTTACTAACTCATTCATCCCCCCACTCACACACACACTCATTACAGACTAGAACACACAGTCACAACTCACTAACACACTCATCCACTCACTCCCACATTCTAAAAACTCACACAAACAATTATCCACTCACACACACACACACATTCATCCACTAACTCACACAAATAATCACAACTCACACACATACTCATCCATTCCCTCACACTCACACATGTTCATCAACTCACTCAGATGCATACTCCCAACTCATTCTCATCCACTCATCCACTCAGTCATACAGTCAACCACTCGCTCACACACACACCCAAAACTCACACACACATATTCACTCAATCACACACACTCTCAACTCACTAACACACTCATCCACTCACTCACACACTCATCTACTCACTCACACACACTCATCCACTCACTCAGACACACATTCACAACACACGAAAGATTCATCCACTCACTCATACACTCATCCACCCGTTCAAACACACACTGACAACTCATTATCACACTCATTCACTCACTCATTCACACACTCATCCACTCACTAACACATACTCACACGACTCACACACACTTATTCACTCACTCACACACAAACTCACAACTCACTAACACACTCATCCACTCAATCACTCACACACTCATCCATTCACACACACTCACAACTCACACACATACTCATCCATTCACTCACACTCACATAAATGCCCATCAACTCACTCACATACAAACACACAACTCATTCTCATCCACTCATCCACTCCCTCACAGTCAGCCACTCACTCACACACACACACACATACACACACAACTCACACACATTCATTCACTCAATCACACACACTCACAACTCACTAAAACACTCATCCACTCTATCACACACTCATCCACTCACTCACACACACTCATGCACTCACTCACACACACACTCACAACTCACACGCATTCATCCACTCACTCAGAGAAACATTCACAACTCACAAACACATTCATCCACTCACTCACTCACACACGCCTCCACTCACACACACACACTCACAACTCACTCACACACACGCTCATCAACTCACTCACATACATGCGCATGACTCATTCACATCCACTCATACACTCACTAACACAGTCATCCATTCACTCACACACAAACCCACAACTCACAGACACACACTCATCAATGCACTCACACGCTCATCCACTCACTAACAGGCACACTCACAAGGCATGTACACACTCATCCACTCAATCACACACACACTTATATATCACTACCACACTCATCCACTCACTCACACACTCATCCACTCACTCACACTGACCCATCCACTCAGTCACACAAACACTCACAACTCACTAACACACTCATCCAATCACACACATTCATCTACTCTCTCACACACACTCATCCACTCACTCACACACACCTTCACAACTCACGAATACGTTCATCCATTCACTCACTCACACACAGTCATTCACGCACTCACACACACACTAACAACTTACTAACTCATTCATCCCCCCACTCACACACACACTCATTACAGACTAGAACACACAGTCACAACTCACTAACACACTCATCCACTCACTCCCACATTCTAAAAACTCACACAAACAATTATCCACTCACACACACACATTCATCCACTAACTCACACAAACAATCACAACTCACACACATACTCATCCACTCACTCACACTCACACATGTTCATCAACTCACTCAGATGCATACTCCCAACTCATTCTCATCCACTCATCCACTCAGTCATACAGTCAACCACTCGCTCACACACACACCCAAAACTCACACACACATATTCACTCAATCACACACACTCTCAACTCACTAACACACTCATCCACTCACTCACACACTCATCTACTCACTCACACACACTCATCCACTCACTCAGACACACATTCACAACACACGAAAGATTCATCCACTCACTCATTCACTCATCTACCCGTTCAAACACACACTGACAACTCATTATCACACTCATTCACTCACTCATTCACACACTCATCCACTCACTCACACATACTCACACGACTCACACACACTTATTCACTCACTTACACACAAACTCACAACTCACTAACACACTCATCCACTCAATCACTCACACACTCATCCATTCACACACACTCACAACTCACACACATACTCATCCATTCACTCACACTCACATAAACGCCCATCAACTCACTCACATACAAACACACAACTCATTCTCATCCACTCATCCACTCCCTCACAGTCAGCCACTCGCTCACACACACACACACATACACACACAACTCACACACACTCATTCACTCACTCAGAGAAACACTCACAACTCACTAACACACTCATCCAATCACTCACACATTCATCTACTCTCTCACACACACTCACAACTCACACACATACTCATCCATTCACTCACACTCACATAAACGCCCATCAACTCACTCACATACAAACACACAACTCATTCTCATCCAGTCATCCACTCCCTCAATGTCATCCACTCGCTCACACACACACACACACAAACACACACACAACTCACAAACACTCATTCACTCAATCACACACACAACTCACTAACACACTCATCCACTCTATCACACACTCATCCACTCACTCACACACACTCATGGACTCACTCACACACACACTCAAACTCACACGCATTCATCCACTCACTCACAGACATTCACAACTCACCCACATACACAACACTCACTCACACACACACTCACAACTCAATAACACACTCATCCAATCACCTATGTGCATACTCATCCACTCACTGACACACACACACACTGACGCACACACTCATCCACTCACTCACACACATACAATTCACTAACACACACATCCACTCACTCACACACACTCCACAACTCATACACACTCATTCACTCACGCATACACACTCACAACTCATTAGCACATTCATCCACTCAATCACTCACACACTCACAACTCACATGCACACACACTCAAAACTCATGCACTCATTCGAACATACTCATCTGCTCACTCACACACACTCATCCACTCACTCACACACACTCACAACTCACTAACACGCTCATCCACTCACTCATACACACATTCACAACTCACCCACACACTCATCCATTCATTTGAACACACTCATCCGCTCACTTTCATGCACTCATCCACTCACTCACACACAAACACTCACAACTTACTAACACACCCATCCACTCAATCACACACACACACTCACAACTCAATAACTCTTTCATCCACTCACTCACATACATACTCATCCACTCACTGACACTCTCACACCCACTCACGCACAAACACTCATCCAGTCACTCACAAACATACTCACATACTCACAACTCACTAACGTACTCATCCACTCACTCACACACACTCACAACTCACATGCATACTCATCCAATCACTCACACACTCATCCACTCACTCAAACTGACCCATCCACTCAGTCACACAAACACTCACAACTCACTAACACACTCATCCAAACACTCACACATTCATCTACTCTCTCACACACACGCATCCACTCACTCACACACACCTTCACAACTCATGAATACGTTCATCCATTCACTCACTCACACACTCTTCCACTCACTCACACACAATCATTCACACACTCACACACACACTCACAACGTACTAAATCATTCATCCCCCCACTCACACACACACTCATAACAGACTAGAACACACAGACACAACTCACTAATACACTCATCCACACACTCCCACATTCTAAAAACTCACACAATTATCCACTCACACACACACACACTCATCCACTCACACACACACAATCACAACTCACACACATACTCATCCACTCCCTCACACTCACACTCACACTCACAACTCACTCACACATGTTCATCAACTCACTCAGATGCATACTCGCAACTCATTCTCATCCATTAATCCACTCAGTCATACAGTCAACCACTCGCTCACACACACACCCAAAACTCACACACACATATTCACTCAATCACACACACTCTCAACTCACTAACACACTCATCCACTCACTCACACACTCATCTACTCACTCACACACACTCATCGACTCACTCAGACACACATTCACAACGCACGAACAGATTCATCCAATCACTCATACACTCATCCACCCGTTCAAACACACACTGACAACTCATTATCACGCTCATTCACTCACTCACTCACACACTCATCCACTCACTCACACATACTCACACGACTCACACACACTTATTCACTCACTCACACACACACTCACAACTCACTAATACACTCATCCACTCAATCACTCACACACTCATCCATTCACACACACACTCACAACTCACACACATACTCATCCATTCACACACACTCACACACACGCCCATCAGCTCACTCACATACAAACACACAACTCATTCTCATCCACTCATCCACTCCCTCAAGGACATCCACTCACTCACACACACACAGACACACACACACACACACAACACACACACATTCATTCACTCAATCACACACACTCACAACTCACTAACACACTCATCCACTCTATCATACACTCATCCACTCACTCACACACACTCATGCACTCACTCACACACACACTCATAAATCACACGTATTCATTCACTCACTCAGAGAAAAATTCACATCTCACAAACACATTCATCCACTCACTCACTCCCACACTCATCCACTCACTCAAGCGCACACGTATCCACTCACTCAAACACACACTTACAACTCACTAACACACTCATCCACTCACTCAATCACACACTCATCCACTCACTCACACACAGTCCCACAACTCACCCACACTCATCCACTCACTCACACACACTCATCCACTCACTCTCACACACACATTCACAAATCACACGCACTCATACACTCACTCAGACACATCAACAACTCACGAAAACATTCATCCATTCACTCATCATATACTCATCCACTCACTCAAACTCACACATATCCACTCGCTCAAACACACACTCACAACTCAATAACACACTCATCTAATCACCTATGTGCATACTCATCCACTCACTGACACACACACACACTGGCGCACACACACTCATCCACTCACTCACACACATACTCACAGTTCACTAACACACTGATCCATTCACTCACACACACTCCCACAACTCATACACACTCATTCACTCACGCATACACACTCACAACTCACTAACACATTCATCCACTCAGTCACTCACACACTCACAACTCACATGCACACACACTCAAAACTCAACCACACACTCAACGTCTCATTCGAACATACTCATCTGCTCACTCACACACATACTCATCCATTCCCTCACACTCACACTCACAACTCACTCACACATGTTCATCAACTCACTCAGATGCATACTCCCAACTCATTCTCATCCACTCATCCACTCAGTCATACAGTCAACCACTCGCTCACTCACACACCCAAAACTCACACAGACATATTCACTCAATCACACACACTCTCAACTCACTAACACACTCATCCACTCACTCACACACTCATCTACTCACTCACACAAACTCATCCACTCACTCAGACGCACATTCACAACACACAAAAGATTCATCCACTCACTCATACACTCATCCACCCGCTCAAACACACACTGACAACTCATTATCACACTCATTCACTCACTCACTCACACACTCATCCACTCACTCACACATACTCACACGACTCACACACACTTATTCACTCACTCACACACACACTCACAACTCACTAATACACTCATCCACTCAATCACTCACACACTCAACCGTTCACACACACACTCACAACTCACACACATACTCATCCATTCGCTCACACTCACACAAACGCCCATCTGCTCACTCACATACAAACACACAACTCATTCTCATCCACTCATCCACTCCCTCAAGGACATCCACTCGCTCAAACACACTCATGCATTCACTCACACAACTCACACACACTCATTCACTCAATCACACATACTCGCAACTCACTAACACATTCAACCACTCTATCACACACTCATCCACTCGCTCACACACACTCATGCACTCACTCAGAGAAACATTCACAACTCACAAACACATTCATCCACTCACTCACTCCCACACTCATCCACTCACTCAAACTCACACGTATCCACTCACTCAAACACACACTTACAACTCACTAACACACTCATCCACTCACTCAATCACACACTCATCCACTCACTCACCCACACTCCCACAACTCACCCACACTCATCCACTCACTCACACACACTCATCCACTCACTCTCACACACACACAAATCACACGCACTCATACACTCACTCAGACACATCCACAACTCACGAACACATTCATCCACTCACTCATCATATACTCATCCACTCACTCAAACTCACACATATCCCCTCACTCAAAAACACACTTACAACTCACTAACACACTCATCCACTCACTCAATCACACATTCATCCATTCACTCACACACATTCACAACTCACCCACATACACAACACTCACTCACACACACACTCACAACTCAATAACACACTCATCCAATCACCTATGTGCATACTAATCCACTCACTGACACACACACACACACTGACGCACACACTCATCCACTCACTCACACACATACTCACAATTCGCTAACACACTCATCCACTCACTCACACATAGTCCCACAACTCATACACACTCATTCACTCACGCATACACACTCACAACTCACTAACACATTCATCCACTCAATCACTCACACACTCACAACTCACATGTACACACTCAAAACTCAACCACACACTCATCCACTCATTCGAACATACTCATTTGCTCACTCACACACACTCATCCACTCACACACACACACTCACAACTCAATAACACGCTCATCCACTCACTCATACACACATTCACAACTCACCCACACACTCATCCATTCATTTGAACACACTCATCCGCTCACTTTCATGCACTCATCCACTCACTCACACACAAACACTCACAACTTACTAACACACCCATCCACTCAATCACACACATACACTCACAACTCAATAACTCTTTCATCCACTCACTCACATACATACTCATCCACTCACTGACACTCTCACACCCACTCACGCACACACACTCATCCAGTCACTCACAAACATACTCACAACTCACTAACATACTCATCCACTCACTCACACACACTCACAACTCACATGCACACTCATCCAATCACTCACCCACTCATCCACTCACTCACACTGACCCATCCACTCAGTCACACACACACTCACAACTCACTAACACACTCATCCAAACACTCACACATTCATCTACTCTCTCACACACACTCATCCACTCACTCACATACACCTTCACAACTCATGAATACGTTCATCCATTCACTCACTCACACACTCTTCCACTCACTCACACACAGTCATTCACACACTCACACACACACTCACAACTCACACGCATTCATCCACTCACTCAGAGAAACATTCACAACTCACAAACACATTCATCCACTCACTCACTCCCACACTCATCCACTCACTCAAACACACACTTACAACTCACTAACACACTCATCCACTCACTCAATCACACACTCATCCACTCACTCACCCACACTCCCACAACTCACCCACACTCATCCACTCACTCATACACACTCATCCACTCACTCTCACACACACACTCACAAATCACACGCACTCATACACTCACTCAGACACATCCACAACTAACGAACACATTCATCCACTCACTCATCATATACTCATCCACTCACTCAAATTCAAACATATCCCCTCACTCAAACACACACTTACAACTCACTAACACACTCATCCACTCACTCAATCACACATTCATCCACTCACGCACACACATTCGCAACTCACCCACATACACAACACTCACACACACACACACTCACAACTCAATAACACACTCATCCAATCACCTATGTGCATACTCATCCACTCACTGACACACACGCACACACACACTGACGCACACACACTCCCACAACTCATACACACTCATTCACTCACGCATACATACTCACAACTCACTAACACATTCATCCACTCAATCACTCACACACTCACAACTCACATGCACACACACTCAAAACTCAACCACACACTCATCCACTCATTTGAACATACTCATCTGTTCACACACACACTCATCCACTCACTCACACACACTGACAACTCACTAACACACTCATCCACTCACTCATACACACATTCACAACTCACCCACACACTCATCCATTCATTCGAACACACTCATCCGCTCACTTTCATGCACTCATCCACTCACTCACACACAAACACTCACAACTTACTAACACACCCATCCAATCAATCACACACACACTCACAAATCAATAACTCTTTCATCCACTCACTCACATACATACTCATCCTCTCAATGACACTCTCACACCCACTCACGCACACACACTCATCCAGTCACCCACAAACATACTCACAACTCACTAACATACTCATCCACTCACTCACACACACTCACAACTCACATGCACACTCATCCAATCACTCACACACTCATCCACTCACTCACACACACTTTCACAACTCATGAATACGTTCATCCATTCACTCACTCACACACTCATCCACTCACGCGCACACAGTCATTCACACACTCACACACAGACTCACAACTTACTAACTCATTCATCCCCCCACTCACACACACACTCATAACAGACTAGAACACACAATCACTTTTCACTAACACACTCATCCACTCACTCCCACATTCTAAAAACTCACACAAACAATTATCCACACTCACACACACTCATCCACTCACTCACACACACAATCACAACTCACTCACACATGTTCATCAACTCACTCAGATGCATACTCCCAACTCATTCTCATCCACTCCTCCACTCAGTCATACAGTCAACCACTCGCTCACACACACACCCAAAACTCACACACACATATTCACTCAATCACACACACTCTCAACTCACTAACACACTCATCCACTCACTCACACACTCATCTACTCACTCACACACACTCATCCACTCACTCAGACACACATTCACAACACACGAAAGATTCATCCACTCACTCATACACTCATCCACCCGTTCACACACACACTGACAACTCATTCTCACACTCATTCACTCACTCATTCACACACTCATCCACTCACTCACACATACTCACACGACTCACACACACTTATTCACTCACTCACACACAAACTCACAACTCACTAACACACTCATCCACTCAATCACTCACACACTCATCCATTCACACACACTCACAACTCACACACATACTCATCCATTCACTCACACTCACATAAATGCCCATCAACTTACTCACATACAAACACACAACTCATTCTCATCCACTCATCCACTCCCTCACAGTCAGCCACTCACTCACACACACACACACATACACACACAACTCACACACACTCATTCACTCAATCACACACACTCACAACTCACTAAAACACTCATCCACTCTATCACACACTCATCTACTCACTCACACACACTCATCCACTCACTCAGACACACATTAACAACACACAAACAGATTCATCCATTCACTCATACACTTATCCACCCGCTCAAACACACACTGACAACTCATTATCACACTCATTCACTCACTCACTCACACACTCATCCACTCACTCACACATACTCACACAACTCACACACACTTATTCACTCACTCACACACACATTCACAACTCACTAATACACTCATCCACTCACTCACACACACACACTCACAACTCACTAATACACTCATCCACTCACTCACTCACACACACACTCACAACTCACTAATACACTCATCCACTCAATCACTCACACACTCATCCATTCACACACACACTCACAACTCACATGCATTCGTCCACTCACTCAGAGAAACATTCACAACTCACAAACACATTCATCCACTCACTCACTCCCACACTTATCCACTCACTCAAACTCACACGTATCCACTCACTCAAACACACACTTACAACTCACTAACACACTCATCCACTCACTCAATCACACATTCATCCACTCACTCACACACACTCCCATAACTCACCCACACTCATCCACTCACTCACACACACTCTTCCACTCACTCTCACACACACACTCACAAATCACACGCACTCATACACTCACTCAGACACATCAACAACTCACGAACACATTCATCCACTCACTCATCATATACTCATCCACTCACTCAAACTCACACATATCCACTCAATCAAACACACACTCACAACTCAATAACACACTCATCCAATCACCTAAGTGCATACTCATCCACTCACTGACACACACATACACTGACGCACACACACTCATCCACTCACTCACACACATACTCACAATTCACTAACACACACATCCACTCACTCACACACACTCCCACAACTCATACACACTCATTCGCTCACGCATACACACTCACAACTCACTAACACATTCATCCACTCATTCACTCACACACTCACAACTCACATGCACACACACTCAAAACTCAACCACACACTCAACCACTCATTCGAACATACTCATCTGCTCACTCACACACAATCATCCACTTACTCACACACACTCACAACTCACTAACATGCTCATCCACTCACTCATACACACATTCACAACTCACCCACACACTCATCCATTCATTCGAACACACTCATCCGCTCACTTTCATGCACTCATCCACTCACTCACACACAAACACTCACAACTCACTAACACAACCATCCACTCAATCACACACACACACTCACAACTCAATAACTCTTTCATCCACTCACTCACATACATACTCATCCTCTCAATGACACTCTCACACCCACTCACGCACACACACTCATCCAGTCACCCACAAACATACTCACAACTCACTAACATACTCATCCACTCACTCACACACACTCACAACTCACATGCACACTCATCCAATCATTGACTCGCAAACTCACAACTCACGAACACATTCATCTTCTCACTCACTTGCACACTCATCCACTCTCTCAAACACACATTCACAACTCACTAACACACTCACCACTCAATCACTCACACGCTCATTCACTCACTTACACAAACTCACAGCTCACTAACACACTCTTCCACTCACCCACACACACATACACTCACCCACACTCCCACAACTCACACACACTCATTTACTCACTCACACACACATTCACAAATCACTAACACACTCATCCACTCACTCACACACAGACACTCAAAATTGACAAGAAAACACACTGACAATTCACTAACACCTCACCCACTAACTCACACACACTCCCAATTCACACATACACACGTCCACTCACACACAAACACCCACAACTCACTAATACATTCATCCACTCACTCCCTCCCACACTCATCCACTCACTCAAACACACACTCATCCACTAACTCAAACACACACTTACAACTCACTAACACATTCATCCACTCATTCACTCACACGCTCATCCATTCACTGACACACACACACTCAAAACTGACTAGAAAACTCACTGACAAATCACTAACACCTCACCCACTAACTCACACACACTCACAAATCACACACACACTCATCCACTCACACACAGACACTCACAACTCACTAATAAACTGATCCACTCATGCACACACACACTCATCCACTCAAGCAAACACACACTCACAACTCACTAACATACTCATCCATTCACTCACTCATACACTCATCCACTCACACATACTCGCACAACTCACACACACTCATTCATTCACACACACACACACACACACACACAAACAACTCACTAACAAAATCTTCCCCTCAATCACTCACACACTCATCAACTCACTCACACAAACTCACAACTCAATAACACACTCATCAACTCACTCTCTCACACACTCAAGCACTTACTCACCCACACTGCCACAACTCACACATGCTCATTCACTCTCTCACACAGACACTCACGTGCACACTCATCCAGTCACTGACACACACACTTACAACTCGCGAACACATTCATCTTCTCATTCACTCGCATACTCAGCCACTCTCTCACACACTCAACTCATAAACACACTCATCCACTCAATCACTCACAAGCTCATTCATTCACTTACAGAACCTCACAGCTCACTAACACACTCATCCACTCACTCACTCACACACACATACACTCACCCACACTCCCATGACTCACACATACTCATTTACTCACTCACACACACACTCACAAATCACTAACACACTCATCCACTCACTCACACACACAAACTCAAAACTGACTAGAGAACACACTGACAAATAATTAACACACACACCCACTAATTCACACACACTCACAACTCTCACACACACACGTCCACTCACACACAAACACTCACAACTCACTAATACACTCATCCACTCACTCACTCCTACACTCATCCACTCACATAAGCACACACTCATCCACTCACTCAAACACACACAACTCACTAACACGTTCATCCACTGATTCACTCACACACTCATCCACTCACTCAAACACACACTCACAACTCACTAACATACTCATCCATTCACTCACACACACTCATCCACTCACACATACTCCCACGACTCACACACGTTCATTCACTCACACACACACACACAACTCACTAACAAAATCTTCCACTCATTCACTCAGACACTCATCAACTCACTCACACAAACTTGCAACTCAATAACACACTCATCAACTCACTCTCTCACACACTCAACCACTTACTCACCCACACTGCCAAAACTCACACACGCTCATTCACTCACTCACACAGACATTCACAACTCAATAGCACACTCATCCACTCAATCACTCACACACTCATCCATTCACTCACACTCACACACACGCCCATCAACTCACTCACATACAAACACACAACTCATTCTCAACCACTCATCCACTCCCTCACAGTCATCCACTTACTCACACACACACAACTCACACACACTCATTCACTCAAGCACACACTCATCTACTCATTCACACACACATCCACTCACTTACACACACTCATCCACTCACTCTTACACGCACACTCACAACTCACACTTACTCATCCACTCACTCAGCGAAACATTCACAACTCACGAAAACATTCATCCATTCACTCACTCACATACTCATCCACTCACTCAAACACACATTCATCCACTCACTCAAACACACACTTACAACTCACTAACACACTCATCCACTCACTCAATCACACACTCATCCACTCACTCACATACACTCCCACAACTCACACATGCTCATTCACTCACTCACACAGACACTCACAACTCACTAACACACTCATCCACTCAATCACTCACACACTCATCCATTCACGCACACACTCACAAATCACACACATACTCATCCAGTCACTCGAACACACTCATCCACTCACTCACATGTACTCATCCACTCACTCACACACACTCACAACTCACTAACACCCTCATCCACTCACTCATGCACACACACTCATAACTCACTAACACACTCATCCACTCACTCATACACACTCTCACAACTCACCCATATACTCAACACTCACCCACACACACACACTCACAACTCAATAACACACTCATCCAATCACCTACATACATACTCATCCACTCACTGACACACACAGTGACGCACACACACTCACACACACACACTCATCCACTCACTCACACACATACTCACAACTCACTAACACACTCATCCACTCACTCAATCACACACTCATCCACTCACTCACATACACTCCCACAACTCACACATGCTCATTCACTCACTCACACAGACACTCACAACTCACTAACACACTCATCCACTCAATCACTCACACACTCATCCATTCACACACACACTCACAAATCACTAACACACTCATCCACTCACTCATGCACACACACTCATAACTCACTAACGCACTCATCCACTCACTCATACACACACTCACAACTCACCCATATACTCAACACTCACCCACACACACACACTCACAACTCAATAACACACTCATCCAATCACCTACATACATACTCATCCACTCACTGACACACACAGTGACACACTCACACACACACACTCATCCACTCACTCACACACATACTCACAACTCACTAACACACTCTTCCACTCACTCACACACACTCACAACTCACATGCATACTCATCCAATCATTGACATATACACTCACAACTCACGACCATGTTCAACCTCTCACTCACTCACGCACTCATTCACTCTCTCAAACACACACTCACAACTAACTAACACAATCATCCACTCAATCACTCACACGCTCAATCACTCACTCTCAAAAACTCACAACTCATTAACACACTCATGCACACACTCACTCACACAGACCTCCATTCACCCACACTCCCACAACTCCCACACACTCATTTAATCACTCACACACACTCACAAATCACTAACACACTCATCCACTCACTCACTCACCCACTCATCCACTCACTCAAACACACAATCACAACTCACTAACACACTCATCCACTCATACACACACACTCCCACAACTCACCCACACTCATTCACTCACTTACACATGTACCCACAACTCACAAATACACTCATCCACTCACACAAACACTCACAACTCACATACATACTGATCCATTCACTCACACACACTCACAACTCACTCAAACACATGCTCATCATCTCACAAACATGCATACTCACAATTCATTCATATCCACTCATTCCATTAATCACACAGTCATCTATTCACTCCCACACAAGCCCACAATTCACACACACACACTAAGCTACTCACTCACACTCTCATCCAATCACTCACACACACTCACAACTCACATGCACACTTATCCACTCACTCACACACACACACACACACACACACACACACACACACACTCACAACTGACTAACACATTAAGCCACTCACTCATAATAACACAACGCAGTAACAAACACATCCACTCACACAAACACACATTCACAACTCACTAACAAAATCAGCCACTTACATAGTCATCCACGCAATCGCTCACGCACAAACCCAAAACTCACACACACTCATTCACTCAATCACGCACACTCACAACTCACTAACACACTCATCCACTCACTCACACACTCATCCAATCACTCACACACACTCATCCACTCACTCACACACACACTCACAACTCGCATGCACACTCAACCACTCAGGCACACATTCACAACTCATGAACAGATTCATCCACTCACACCCTCACCACTCACTCAAACACACACTCACAACTCACCCACACACTCCTCCACTCAATCACTAACACATTCAACTCACTCACACAAACTCGCAACTCACTAACACACTCATCAACTCACTCACATAATTAACCACTAACTCACCCACTTTCCCACAACACATGCACACTCATTCACTCACTCACACACACACACTTACAACTCACTAACTCACTCATCCACTCACTCACAGACACACACGCAACTGACTAGTCCATACACTCACAACTCACTAACAAACTCATCCACTCACACACACAGACTCACTAACTCACTCACTCACACACTCGTCAACTCACTCGAACACACTCATCTGCTCACTCACACACACTCATCCACTCACACACACACACTCATCCACTCACACACACACTCATCCATTCACTCATGCACACACACTCACGACTCACTAACAAACTAATCCACTCAATCACACACACTCACAATTCACAAACCCACTCATGTACTCACTCACTCACACAATCATCCGCTCACTCAAACACAAAGTCACAACTCACTAACACAATCATCCAATCACTCATACATACTCCCACGACTCATACACACTCATTCACTCACTAAAACACACACTCACGATTCACTTACACATTCATCCACTCAATCACTCACACACTCACAGCTCACACACACACGCTCACAACTCACCCACACACTCATCAACTCACTCGAACACTCTCATCCACTCACTCACATGCACTCATCCACTCATTCACACACACTCACATCTCACTAACACACTCATCAACTCACTCACTCACACAATCAACCGCTAACTCACCTACTTTCCCAGAAAACAAGCACAGTCATTCACTAACTCACTCATCCACCTACAACTCACTAACTCACTCATCCACTCACACACCCACTCACAACTCACACGCACACTTATCCAATCACTGACACACACACTCATAACTCACGAACACATTCATCCTCCCACTCGCTCACACACTCAAGCACTCTCTCAAACACACACACACAACTCACTAACAAAATCATCCAATCACTCACACATATTCCCACAACTCATGCACACTCATTCACTCACTAACACACACATTCACAATTCACTTACACATTCATTCACTCAATTACTCACACACTCACAGCTCACACACACACTCATCAACTCACTCGAACACACTCATCCACGCACTCAAATGCACTCATCCACTCATTCACACACACTCACAACTCACTAACACACTCATCAACTCACTCACTCACACAATCAACCACTAACTCGCCTACTTTCCCAGATCACCTGCACACTCATTCACACTCACACACACACTTACAACTCACTAACTCACTCATCCACTCACACACACACTCAAAACTCACATGCACACTCATCCAATTACTGACACACACACTCACAACTCATGAACACATTCATCCTCCCACTCTCTCACACACTCAACCAGTCTCTCAAACACACACTCACAACACACTAACACAATCATCCACTCAATCACTCACATGCTCATTCACACACTCACACAAACTTGCAACTCACTAACACGCTCAACCACTTACCCACACACTCACAACTCACCCACACACTCATTCACTCACACACACACACACACTCACAACTCACTAACTCACTCATCCACTCACACACACACTCACAACTCACATGCACACTCATCCAATTACTGACACACACACTCACAACTCATGAACACATTCATCCTCCCATTCTCTCACACACTCAACCACTCAGTCAAACACACACTCACAACACATTAACACAATCATCCACTCAATCACTCACATGCTCATTCACACATTCACACAAATTTGCAACTCACTAACATGCTGAACCACTTACCCACACACTCACAACTCACCCACGCACTCATTCACTCATTCACACACACACACTTACAACTCAGTAACTCACTCATCCACGCACTCACACACACACACACAACTGACTTGAACATAAACTCACATCTCTCACTAACACACTCACCCATTCACTCACACAAACTCACAAGTCACACAAACACTCATCCACTCTCACACACACACTCACAACTCACTAACTCAGTCATCCACTCACACACTCACACACTCATCCACTCACTCAAACACACAATCACAACTCACTAAAACACTCATCCACTTATTCACACACACTCCCACAACTCACACACACTCATTCACTCAATTACACACACACTCACAAGTCACAAACACACTCATCCACTCACACAAACACATACTCACATCTCACTAACACACTCAGCCACTCACTCACACAGTCATCCATGCAATCGCTCACACACACACCCAAAACTCACACACACTCATCCGAGCACACTCACAAACACTCATAACTCACATGCACTCTTCTAATCACTCAGACACACATTCATAACTCACGAAAACTATCATCCACTCACTCACTCATGTATTCATCCATTCGTTCAAACACACATTCACAACTCACACACACACTCATCTACTCACTCAAAGACACTCATCTGTTCACTCGCACGCACTCATCCACTCACTCACAAACACAACTCACTAACAAACTCATCCACTCACTCATACACACACACTCACAATTCACCCACATACTCGACACTCACTCACAAACCCACACTCACAAATCACACACACATCCACACACTGACACACACCCACAATTCACAAACACAGTCATCCACTCACTTGAATACACTCATGCGCTCACTCACACACACTCATCCACTCACTCACAACTCTCTAACACACTCATCCACTCACTCATGCACATACACTCACAAATCACTAACAAACTAATCCATTCAGTGACACAAACGCTCACAATTCATAAACACACACATATACTCATTCACTCACACAATCATCCACTCACTCAAACACAAAGTCACAATTTACTAACACACTCATCCAATCACTCACACACACTCACACAACTCACACACAGTCATTCACTCACTAACACACACACTCACAATTCACTTACACATTCATCTACTCAGTCACACACACTCATCCACTCACACACACAAACTCACTAACTCACTCATCCACTCACTCAAACACACACTCACAACTCACACACACATCCACACACCGACACACGCTCACAATTCACAAACACAGTCATCCACTCACTTGAATACACTCATGCGCTCACTCACACACACTCATCCACTCACTCACAACTCTCTAACACACTCATCCACTCACTCACGCACACACACTCACAACTCACTAACAAACTAATCCACTTAGTGACGCAAACACTCACAATTCATAAACACACACATATACTCATTCACTCACACAATCATCCATTCACTCAAACACAAAGTCACAATTCACTAACACACTCATCCAATCACTCACACAACTCACACACACTCATTCACTCACTAACACACACACTCACAATTCACTTACACATTCATCCACTCAATCACACACACACAACTCACACACACACACTCACAACTCACCCACACACTTATCAACTCACTCAAAAACACTCATCCACTCACTTGCACCCACTCATCCACTCACTCACACACACTCACAACTCACTCACACTCATCAACTCACTCACTCACACAATCAACCATTAACTCATCCAGTTTCCCACAACACACGCACACTCATTCACTCACTCACACACACACTTACAAGTCACTAACTCATTCATCCACTCACTCACACACACACTCACAACTGACTAGAGCACACACTCACAACTCACTAACACACTCATCCACTCACTCACACAAACTCACAAGTCCCACAAACACTCATTTACTCACACACACAAACTCACTAACTCACTCATCCACTCACTCAAGCACACACTCACAACTCACACACACATTCACACACTGACACACACTCACAATTCACAAACACAGTCATCCACTCACTTGAATACACTCATGCGCTCACTCACACACACTCATCCACTCACTCACAACTCTCTAACACACTCATCCACTCACTCACGCGCACACACTCGCAACTCACTAACAAACTAATCCACTTAGTGACATAAACACTCACAATTCATAAACACACACATATACTCATTCACTCACACAATCATCCATTCACTCAAACACAAAGTCACAATTCACTAACACACTCATCCAATCACTCACACAACTCACACACACTCATTCACTCACTAACACACACACCCACAATTCACTTACACATTCATCCACTCAATCACACACACTCACAACTCACACACACACTCATCAACTCACTCGAAAACACTCATCCGCTCACTT
Organism: Isurus oxyrinchus; assembly: GCA_026770705.1. Lineage (NCBI taxonomy): Eukaryota > Metazoa > Chordata > Chondrichthyes > Lamniformes > Lamnidae > Isurus > Isurus oxyrinchus. The sequence continues at coordinate 83,669,089 of JANJGN010000007.1, read as the reverse complement.
GCACCCACTCATCCACTCACTCACACACATACTCACAACTCACTAACATAATCATCCACTCACTCACACACACTCAGAACTCACATGCACACTCATCCAATCACTGACACACACACTCACAACTCACAAACACATTCATCTTCTCACTCACTCACAAACTCAACCACTCTCAAACACTCACTCACAACTCACTAACACATTCACCAATCAATCACACACATGCTCATTCATTCACTCACACAAACTCACAACTCACTAAGACACACATCCACACATACACACACACACTCAAAACTGACTAGAAAACATGCTGAAAAAATCACTAACACAAACACACACAGTCACAACTCAAACACACACTCATCCACTCACAGACACATACTCACAACTCACTAATACACTCATCCACTCACACACAAACACACTCATCCACTCACTCAAACACACACTCGCAACTCTATAACACACTCATTCACTCACTCACACACAGAAAACTCACTAACAAAATCTTACACTCAATCACTCACACAATCATTAATTCACACAAACTCGCAACTCACTAACACACTCATCAACTCACTCTCCCACACACTCAACCACTTTCTCAGCCACACTGCCACAACTCACACACACTCATTCACTCACTCACACATACACTTACAACTCAGTAACTCACTCATCCACTCACTCACACACACACACGCACAACAGACTTGAACACACACTCACAACTCACTAACGCACAACTCCACTCACACACAAACTCACAACTCACACAGACACTCATCTACTCACACACACACTCATAACTCACCAACTCACTCATCCACTCACTTACACACTCATCCACTCACTCAAGCACACAATCACAACTCGCTAACACACTCATCCTCTCATTCACACACACTCCCACAACTCACCCACACTTGTTCACTCACTTACACACACACTCACAACTCACACACATACTGATCCACTCACTCACACACACTCACATCTCACTCACACACATGCTCATCATCTCACTCACATGCATACGCACAACTCATTCATATCCACTCATCCACTTAATCACACAGTCATCCACTCACTCACACACAAACCCAAAACTCACACACACACACTAAGCTACTCACTCACACACTCATCCACTCACTCAATCACACACTCATCCACTCACTCACACACACTCCCATAACTCACACACGCTCATTCACTCACACACACAGAATCATAACTCACTCACACACTCATCCACTCACACACACACACTCACAACTCACACACATACTCATCCATTCACACACACTCACACTCACAACTCACTCACACACACACCCATCAACTCACTCACATACAGACACACAACTCATTCTCATCCACTCAAAACACAGTCATCCAATCGCTCACACACACTCACCCACAACTCATACATACTCATTCACTCAATCGCACTCACTCCCAACTCACTAACACACTCATTCACTCACTCACACACTCATCCACTCACTCACACACTCATCCACTCACACACACACATACTCACAACTCACACACTCTCATCCACTCACTCAGACACACATTCACAACTCATGAACACATTCATCCACTCACTCACACACTCTTCCAGTAGCTCAAACACACACTCACAAATCACCACACACTCATCCACTCACTCGAACACACTCATCCGCTCACTCGCACACACTCAGCCACTAACTCACACACACTCACAACTCACTAGCACACTCATCCACTCACTCACACACACACACTCTCATAACGCACAAACACACACATCCACTCAATCATACACACACTCACAACTCACCCACATACTCAACACTCACTCACACACACCCTCACAACTCAATAGCACACTCATCCACTCACTCAGACACACATTCACAACTCATGAACACATTCATCCACTCACTCACACACTCATCCACTCGCTCAAATACACACCCACAAATCACCACACACTCATCCACTCACTCGAACACACTCATCCACTCACTCACATGCACTCATCCACTCACTCACACACACTCACAATTCACTAACACACTCATCCACTCACTCACGCACACACACTCATAACTCACAAATGCACTCATCCACTCAATCATACACACACTCACAACTCACCCACATACTCAACACTCACTCACACACACACTAACAAATCAATAACACACTCATCCACTCACTCACATACATACTCATCCATTCACTGACACAGACACAGACTCACGCACACACACACATCCACTCACCCACACACACACTCACAACTCACTCACACACTCATCCACTCTCTCAAACACACACTCACAACTCACTAACACATTCATCCACTCACTCACACACACCTCCACTCACCCACACCCCCACAACTCACAAACACTCATCCACTCTCTCACACACACTCACAACTCGCTAACACATTCATCCACTCACTCACACACACCTCCACTCACCCACACTCCCACAACTCACACACACTCACCCACTCACTCACTCACACACTCATCCACTCACACACACTTGCATGACACACACTCACTCATTCACTCACTCACACACACACAAAACTCACTAACAAAATCTTCCATTCAATCAATCACACACTCATCAACTCATTCACACAAACTCACAACTAACTAACACACTCATCAACTCACTCTCTCGCACACTCAACCACTTTCTAACCCACACTGCCACAACTCACACACACTCATTCACTCACTCACACACACATTTACAACTCAGTAACTCACTCATCCACTCACTCACACACACACACGCAAAACTGACATGAACACACCCTCACAACTCACTAACACACTCATCCACTCACTCACACAAACTCACAACTCACACAGACACTCATCCACTCACACACACACACTGATAACTCACCAACTCACTCATCCACTTCATTACTCACACACTCATCCACTCACTCAAACACACAATCACAACTCACTAACAAACTCATCCACTCATTCACACACACCCCCACAACTCACCCACACTCTTTCACTCACTTACATACACACTCACAACTCACAAACCCACTCATCCACTCAATCACTCACACAATCATCCACTCAAACACACGCACACTCCACAACTCACACACATACTGATCCACTCACTCACACACACTCACAACTCACTCACACACATGCTCATTATCTCACTCGCATGCATACTCACAACTCATTCATATCCACTCATCCACTTAATCACACAGTCATCCACTCACTCACACACAAACTCACAAGTCACATACACTAAGCTACTCACTCACACATTCATCCACTCAATCACTCACACACTCATCCACTCACACACACTCACTCGCAACTCACACACATACTCATCCTTTCACACACACTCACACTCACCACTCACTCACACACACGCCCATCAACTCACTCATATACATACACACAACTCATTGTCATCCACTCACTAACACAGTCATCCAATCGCTCACACATACACACCCAGAAGTCACACACACTCATTCACTCAATTGCACACACTCACAACTCACTAACACACTCATCCACTCACTCACACACTCATCCACTCCCTCAAACACACACTCACAAATCACAAACACATTCACCACTCAATCACTCACACACTCATTCACTCACTCAAAAAACTCACAATTCACTAACACACTCATCCACTCACTCACACACACATCCACTCACCCACACTCCCACAACTCACGCACCCTCACTTACTCACTCACACACACACTCACAAATCACTAACACACTCATCCACTCACTCACACACACACACACACTCCAAACTGACTAGAAAACTCAATGACAATTCACTAACACACTCACCCACTAACTCACACACACTAATCACTCACACAAACACTCATCCACTCACACACACACACTCACAACTCACTAACATACTCATCCACCAACTCACTCACACACTCATCGACTCACACACACTCCCATGATTCACACAAACTCATTTACTCATTCACACACACACTCACAAATCACTGACACACTCAGCCACTCACTCACACACACACACTGAAAACTGACTAGAAAACACACTGACAAATCACTAATACACTCACCCACTAACTCACACACACTAACCACTCACACACACACTCATCCACTCACACACACACATTCACAACTCACTAACACACTCATCCACTAACTCACTCACACTCTCATCGACTCACACACACGCCCATGACCCACACACACTCATTCACTCACTCACACTCACACAAAACTCACTAACAAAATCTTCCACTCAATCACTCACACACTTATCAATTCACTCACACACACACTCAACCACTAACTCACCCACACTGCCACAACTCACACACACTCATTCACTCACTCACACACACACTTCCAACTCAGTAACTCACTCATCCACTCACTCACACACACACATGCACAACTGACTTGAACACACACTCACAACTCAGTAACACACTCATCAACTCACTCACTCACACACTCAACCACTACCTCACCCACACTGCCACAACTCACACACTCTCATTCACTCACACATAGACTCATAACTCACCAACTCACTCATCCACTCACTCACTCACACACTCATCCACTCACTCAAACACACAATTACAACTCACTAACACATTCATCCACTGATTCACACACACTCCCACAACACACACACACTCATTCACTCAGTTACACACATACTCACAATTCACAAACACACTCATCCATTCACAGACACACACTCATAACTCACTCACACAAATGCTCATCACCTTACTCATATGCATACCCACAACTCATTCATATCCACTCATCCACTTAATCACACAGTCATCCACTCACTGACACACAAACCCACAACTCACACACACACTAAGCTACTCTCTCACACACTCATCCACTCACTCACACACTCACAGCTCACATGCACATTCATCCACTCACACACACACTCACAACTCACTAACACATTCATCCACTCACTCACACACACAATCACAACTCACTAACACACTCATCCACTCACTCAAACGCATTTACACCTCACTAGCGCACACTCACAACTCACTAACACATTAAGCCACTCATTCATAATAACACTCACAATTCATTAACACACTCATCCACTCACACAAACACACACTCACAACTCAGTAACATACTCATCTACTCACACAAACACACACTCACAACTCACTAACACACTCAGCCACTCACTCTACACAGTCATTCTTGCAATCGCTCACACACACACCCAAAACTCACACACATTCATTCACTCAATCATGCACACTCACAACTCACTAACACACTCATCCACTCACTAACACACTCATCCACTCACTCACAGACACTCATCCAATCACTCACACACTCACAATTCACATGCACACTCATCCACTCTCTCAGACACACATTCACAACTCACAAACACATTCATGCACTCACTCACTCATACAATCATCCACTCGCTCAAACACACACTCATAACTCACTAACACACTCATCCAGTCACTCACTCACAGACTCATCCACTCACTCACACAAAATCACAACTCACTAACACACTCATCAACTCACTCACTCCCACAATCAACCACGAACTCACCCACTTTCCCGCGACTCACACACACTCATCCATTCACTCAGACACACACTCACAACTCACTAACACACTCATCCACTCTCTCACTCACACAATCATCCACTCAATCAAACACAAAGTCACAGCTCACTAACACACTCATCCACTCACTCGAACACATTCATCACTCACTCACACACACTTACAGCTCACTAACACACTCATCAACTCACACACTCACACATTCAACCACTAACTCACCCACTTTCCCACAACACATGCACACTCATTCACTCACTCACACACACTTACAGCTCACTAACTCACTCATCCACTCACTCACACATGCACTCACAACTGACTAGAGCACACACTGACAACACACTAACACACTCATCCACTCACTCACACAAACTCTCTAACTCACTCATCCACTCATTCATTCACACTCATCAACTCACTCAAAAACATACTTACAACTCACACACACATCCACTCACTCACTCACACATACAACTCACTAGCACACTCATCCACTCACTCAAACACAAAGTCACAACTCACTAATACACTCATCCACTCGCTCAATCAAACACTCATCCACTCACTCACACACATTCCCACAACTCACACACACTCATTCACTCATAAACACACACACACTCACAACTCACTAACACATTCATCCACTCAATCACTCACACACTCACAACTCACACACACACACACTCACAACTCACTAACACACTCATCCACTCACTAACACACTCATCCACTCACTCACAGACACTCATCCAATCACTCACACACACACTCACAACTCACTAACACACTCATCCAGTCACTCACTCACACAATCAACCATTAACTCACCCACTTTCCCACGACTCACACACACTCATTCACTCACTCAGACGCACACTCACAACACACTAACACACTCCTCCACTCAATCACTAACACATTCATCAAAACACTCACACAAACCCGCAATTCACTAACACACTCATCAACTCACTCACTCACACAACCAACCACAAACTCACACACTTTCCGACAACACATGCACACTCATTCACTCACTCACACACACACTTACAACTCACTAACTCACTCATCCACTCACTCACATAAACTCACATCTCCCACAAACTTTCATCCACTCACACACACGGACTCACTAACTCACTCATCCACTCATTCACTCACACACCCATCCATACATTCAAACACAAGCTCACAACTCACACACACACATCCATGCATTCACGCACACATTCATAATTCAAAAACGCACTCATCCACTCACTTAAACACTCTCATCCGCTTACTCACACTCTTCATCCACTCACTCAAACACTCACTCACTCACACACTCACACACTCATCCACTCACACACACTCCCACAACTCACACAAACTCATTCACTCACACACACACACACACACACACACAACTCTCTAACAAAATCTTCCACTCAATCACTCACACACTCATCAACTCACTCACACAAACTCGCAACTCACTAACACACTCATCCACTCGCTCACACAAACTCACAACTCCCACAAACACTCATCCACTCACACACACAAACTCTCTAACTCACTCATCCAATCATTCACTCACACTCATCCACTCACTCAAACACACACTCACAGCTCACACACACACATCCACTCACTCACACACACACACTCACAATTCACAAACACAGTCATCCACTCACTAGAACACACTCATCTGCTCACTCACACACACTGATCTACTCACTCACACATACTCACAACTCACTAACACAATCATCCACTCATTCACACACATTCCCACAACTCACACACACTCATTCACTCACAAACACACACACTCACAACTCCCTAACACATTCATCCACTCAATCACTCACACACTCACAACTTCCACACACACACTCACAACTCACCCACACACTCATCCAATCACTCAAACACATTCATCCACTCACTCACATGCACTCATCCACTCACGCAGATACACGTGCAACTCACTAACATATTCATCCACTCACTCACACACGCACATTCACAACTCACATGCACACTCATCCACTCTCTCAGACACAAATTCACAACTCACAAACACATTCATCCACTCACTCACTCCAGCACTCATCCACTCGCTCAAACACACCCTCACAACTCACTAACACACTCATCCACTCACTCACTCACACACTCATCCACTCACACACACTCCCATGACTCACACATACTCATTCAATCACTCATACACACACACAACTCGCTAACAAAATCTTCCACTCAATCACTTGCACATTCAACAACTCACACACAAACTCACAACTCACTAACACACTCATCAACTCACTCACTCACACACTCAACCAATAGCTCACCCACACTGCCACAACTCGCACAAAATCATTCACTCACTCACACACACCACTTAAAATTCAGTAACTCACTCATCCACTCACTCACACACACACGCAAATCTGACTAGAACACAAACTCACAACTCACTAACACCCTCATCCACTCACACACACACACCTCACAACTCACTAACTCACTCATCCACGCACTCACTCACAAACTCATCCACACACTCACACACACTCATTCACTCACTCACACACACATTCACAGCTCACAAACACATTCATCCACTCATTCACTCAGACACTCATCCACTCGCTCAAATACACACTCACACCTCACTAACACACTCATACACTCACTCACTCACAAACTCATCCACTCACACACACTCCCACAACTCACACAAACTCATTCACTCACTCACACACACACACACACACACACAACTCTCTAACAAAATCTTCCACTCAATCACTCACACACTCATCAACTCACTCACACAAACTCGCAACTCACTAACACACTCATCAACACACTCACTCACACACTCAACCACTAACTCACCCACACTGCCTCAACTCACACACACTCATTCACACACTCACACACACACTTACAACTCAGTAACTCACTCAGCCATTCACTCACACACACACACACATGCACAACTGACTTGAACACAGACTCACAACTCACTAACACACTCATCCACTCATTCACACACACACACACACACAACTCACACACACTCATTCACTCACTTACACACACACACAACTCACAAAAACGTTCATCCACTCAATCACTCACACACTCATCCACTCACACATACGCACTCACAACTCACACACATACTGATCCACTCACTCACACACACTCACAACTCACTCACACACATGCTCATCATCTCACTCACGTGCATACTCACAACTAATTCATATCCACTCGTCCACTTACTCACACAGTCATCCAATCACTCACACACAAACTCATAACACACACACACAGTAAGCTACTCACTCACATACTCATCCACTCACACACACACCCTCACAACTCAGTAACACACTCATCCACTCACTCACACACACACTCATCCACTCACTCACACACACAATCACAACTCACTAACACACTCATCCACTCACTCATACAGACACTCACACCTCACTAACACACTCTAACAACACAAATGCACATTCATCCACTCGCTCACACAGACACTAAGCTCCTCAGTCACACACTCATCCACTCACTCACACACACACTCACAACTCACATGCACACTCATCCACTCACTCACACACACACTCGCAACTCACTAACACACTCATCCACTCACACACACACACAATCACAACTCACTAACACACTCATCCACTCGCTCACACAAACTCACAACTCCCACAAACACTCATCCACTCACACACACAAACTCTCTAACTCACTCATCCAATCATTCACTCACACTCATCCACTCACTCAAACACACACTCACAGCTCACACACACACATCCACTCACTCACACACACACACTCACAATTCACAAACACAGTCATCCACTCACTAGAACACACTCATCCGCTCACTCACACACACTGATCTACTCACTCACACATACTCACAACTCACTAACACAATCATCCACTCATTCACACACATTCCCACAACTCACACACATTCATTCACTCACAAACACACACACTCACAACTCCCTAACACATTCATCCATTCAATCACTCACACACTCACAACTTCCACACACACACTCACAACTCACCCACACACTCATCCACTCACTCAAACACATTCATCCGCTCACTCACATGCACTCATCCACTCACTCACACACACACACTCACAACTCACATGCACACTCATCCACTCTCTCAGACACAAATTCACAACTCACAAACACATTCATCCACTCACTCACTCAAACACTCATCCACTCGCTCAAACACACCCTCACAACTCACTAACACACTCATCCACTCACTCACTCACACACTCATCCACTCACACACACTCCCATGACTCACACATACTCATTCAATCACTCATACACACACAACTCGCTAACAAAATCTTCCACTCAATCACTTGCACATTCAACAACTCACACACAAACTCACAACTCACTAACACACTCATCAACTCACTCACTCACACACTCAACCAATAGCTCACCCACACTGCCACAACTCGCACAAAATCATTCACTCACTCACACACACCACTTAAAACTTAGTAACTCACTCATCCACTCACTCACACACACACGCAAATCTGACTAGAACACAAACTCACAACTCACTAACACCCTCATCCACTCACACACACACACCTCACAACTCACTAACTCACTCATCCACGCACTCACTCACAAACTCATCCACACACTCACACACACTCATTCACTCACTCACACACACATTCACAGCTCACAAACACATTCATCCACTCATTCACTCAGACACTCATCCACTCGCTCAAATACACACTCACACCTCACTAACACACTCATACACTCACTCACTCACACACTCACACACTCACACACACTCCCACAACTCACACAAACTCATTCACTCACTCACACACACACACACACACACAACTCTCTAACAAAATCTTCCACTCAATCACTCACACACTCATCAACTCACTCACACAAACTCGCAACTCACTAACACACTCATCAACTCACTCACTCACACACTCAACCACTAACTCACCCACACTGCCTCAACTCACACACACTCATTCACACACTCACACACACACTTACAACTCAGTAACTCACTCAGCCATTCACTCACACACACACACACATGCACAACTGACTTGAACACAGACTCACAACTCACTAACACACTCATCCACTCATTCACACACACACACACACAACTCACACACACTCATTCACTCACTTACACACACACTCACAACTCACAAAAACGTTCATCCACTCAATCACTCACACACTCATCCACTCACACATATGCACTCACAACTCACACACATACTGATCCATTCACTCACACACATTCACAACTCACTCACACACATGCTCATCATCTCACTCACGTGCATACTCACAACTAATTCATATCCACTCATCCACTTACTCACACAGTCATCCAATCACTCACACACAAACTCATAACACACACACACAGTAAGCTACTCACTCACATACTCATCCACTCACACACACACCCTCACAACTCAGTAACACACTCATCCACTCACTCACACACACACTCATCTACTCACACACACACAATCACAACTCACTAACACACTCATCCACTCACTCATACAGACACTCACACCTCACTAACACACTCTACAAACACAAATGCACATCCACTCGCTCACACAGACACTAAGCTCCTCAGTCACACACTCATCCACTCACTCACACACACACTCGCAACTCACTAACACACTCATCCACTCACACACACACACAATCACAACTCACTAACACACTCATCCACTCACTCATACAGACACTCACACCTCACTAACACACACTCACAGCTCACTAACACTCTTATCCACTCACTCACACACACACTCATAACTCACAAGCACACTCATCCACTCACTCACACACACACTCACAACTCACTAGCACACTCATCCACTCACTCAAACACACACTCACACCTCACCAACACATTAAGCCACTTACTCATGCACACTCTCACAACTCACTAACACGCTCATCCACTCATTCAAACAAACACTCACAACTCAATAAAATATTTATCCACTCACACAAACACATACACACATTTCAATAACACACTCATCCACTCACTCACACACTCATCCACTCACTTACACACACTCATCCACTCACTCAAACACACACTCACAACTCACATCCACACTCATCCACTCACTCAAACACACACTCACAACTCACATCCACACTCATCCACTCACTCACTCACTCATACAGTCATCCACTCGCTCAAACACACACTAAGAACTCACTAACACACTCATCCACTCACCAACAAACTCATCAACTCACTCAATCAACACTCATCCACTCACACACACTCCCATGACTCACATACACTCATTCACACACTCACACACACACACAACTCTCTAACAAAATCTTCCACTCAATCCCTCGCACACTCAACAACTCACACAAAAACTTGCAACTCACTAACACACTCATCAAATCACTCACACACACACTCAACCACTAACTCACCCACACTGCCACAACTCACACACACTCATTCACTCACGCACACATACTTTAAATTCAGTAACTCACTCATCCACTCACTTACACATACGCAAATCTGACTTGAACACCCATTCACAACTCATTAACACCCACATCCAGTTACTCACAAAAACTCCCAACTCATACAAACACTCACCTACTCACACACATACAATCACTCACAACTCACTAACTCACTCATTCACGCACTCACTCACAACCTCATCCACTTACTCAAACACACTCACAACTCACATGCACACATCCACTCTCTCAGACACACATTCATAACTCACGAACACATTCATCCACTCATTCACTCATAGACTCATCCACTCGCTCAAACACACACTCACAACTCACTAACACACTCATCCACTCACACACTCATCCACTCATTCACACAAACACGCATCTCACTAGCACACTCATCAACTCACTCAATCACACAATCAACCACTCACTCATCCACTTTCCCATGACTCACATACACTCATTCACTCACACACACAAACACTCACAACTCACTTACACACTCATCAACTCACTCACACAATCAACCACTCACTCACCCACTTTCCCACAACACATGCACACTCCTTCACTCACTCATGCACACACTTACACCTCACTAACTCACTCAGCCACTCACGCACACACACACTCACAACTGACTAGAGCACACACTCAAAACTCACTAACACTCCCATCCACTCACTCAATCACAAAGTCACAATTCACAAACACACTCATCCAATCACTCGAACACAATCACCCGTTAACTCACACACACACACACACACTCACATCTCACTAACACACTCATCCACTCACTCAAACACACACACTTAAAACTGAATAGAAAACACACTGACAAATCACTAACACACTCACCCACTAACTCACACAAACTCACAACTCACACATACACTCATCCACTCATATACACACACACACTCACAACTCACTAATACACTCATCCACTCACTCACACACTCATCCACTCAATCAAACACACACGCACAGACTCACACCTCAATAACACACTCATCCACTCACTCACACACACACTCATCCACTCACACACACTCCCATGACTCACACACACTCATTCACTCACTCACACACACACATACACAACTCACTAACAAAATCTTCCACTCAATCACTCACACACTCCTCAACTCACTCACACAAACTCAGAACTCACTAAAACACTCATCAACTCACTCACTCACACACTCAACCACTAACTCACCCACACTGCCACAACTCACACTCACTCATTCACTCACTCACACACACACTTACAACTCAGTAACTCATTCAACCACTCACTCACACACACGCAAATCTGAACTGAACACCCACTCGCAACTCACTAACACCCTCATCCAGTCACTCACACAAACTCCCAACTCACACGAACACTCATCCACTCTCACACACACACTCACTCACCACTCACTAACTCACTCATCCACAAACTCACTCACAACCTCATCCACTCACTCACACACACTCATCCACTCACTCACACACACACTCACAACTCACATACACACTCATCCACTCTCTCAGACACACATTCACAACTCACGAACACATTCATCCACTCATTCGCTCATACACTCATCGACTTGCTCACTCACACACTCATCCACTCACACACACTCCCATGACTCACACACACTCATTCACTCACTCACACACACACACACACACACAACTCACTAACAAAATCTTACACTCAATGACTCACACACTCCTCAACTCATTCACACAAACTCACAACTCACTAACACACTCATCAACTCACTCACTCATACATTCACCAATAACACATCCACACTGCCACAACTCACACACACTCATTCACTCACTCACACACACACTTACAACTCAGTAACTCACTCATCCACTCACTCACACACACAAGCACAAATGACTTGAAAACACACTCACAACTCACTAACACACTCATCCAAATATTCACACAAACTCCCACAACTCACGCACACTCATTCACTCACATGCTCACACACTCACAACTCACAACCACACTCATCCACTCAATCACTCACACACTCATCCACTCGGACACACGCACTCACAACTGACATACACACTGATCCACTCACTCACACACACTCACAACTCACTCACACACGGGCTCATCATCTCACTCACATGCATACTCGCAACTCATTCATACCCACCCATTCACTTACTCACACAGTCATCCACTCACTCACACACAAACTCACAACTCACACACACACACTAACCTACTCACTCACATACTCATCCACTCACACACACACTCACAACTCACTAACACCCTCATTGACTCACTCACACACACAATCACAACTCACTAACACACTCATCCACTCACTCATACACACACTCACACCTCACTAACACACACTCACAACTCAAATGCACACTCATCCACTCGCTCACACACCCACTCACAACTCACATGCACACTCATCCACTCACTCACACACACACTCACAACTCACTAACACACACTCACAACTCACTAACACACACTCACAAGTCACTAACACACTCATCTACTCACTCAAACACACACTCACAACTCACCAACACATTAAGTCACTCACTCACACACACAGTCACAATGCACTAACACACTCATCCACTCACTCACAGAAACACTCACAACTCATTAAAATACTTATCCACTCACACAAACACACACTCTCAACTCACCAATACACTCAGCCACTCACTCACGCACACACTGACAACTCACGTGCACACTCATCCACTCTCTCGGACACACATTCACAACTCACGAACACATTCATCCACTCATTCACTCATACACTCATCCACTCGCTCAAACACACACTCACAACTCATTAACACACTCATCCACTCACATGCTCATCCACTGATTCACACAAACACGCAACTCACTAACACATTCATCAACTCACTCAATCACACAATCAACCACAAACTCACACAATTTCCCACGACTCACACACACTCATCCACTCATTCACACAAACACGCAACTCATGCACACACTTACAACTCACTAACTCACTCACCCACTCATGCAAACACACAGTCACAATTCACAAACACACTTATCCACTCACTTGAACACAATCACCCACTCACTCACACACTCATCCACACACAAACACTCCCATGACTCACACACACTCACTCACACGCACACACACACACAACTCACTAACAAAATCTTCCACTCAATCACTCACACACTCATCAACTCACTCACACAAACTCGCAAATCACTAACACACTCATCAACTCATTCACTCACACACTCAACCACTAACTCACCCACACAGCCACAACTCACACACACTCATTCACTCACTCATACACACACTTACAACTCAGTAACTCACTCAACCACTCAGTCACAAACACACACATATCTGACTTGAACACACACTCACAACTCACTAACACCCTCATGCAGTCACTCACACAAACTCCCAACTCACACAAACACTCATCCACTCACACATGCACTCACTCACAACTCACTAACTCACTCATCCATGCACTCACTCACAAACCCATCCACTCTCTCACCCACACTCATCCACTCACTCACACACACACTCACAACTCACATGAACACTCATCCACTCTCTCAGACACACATTCACAACTCACGAACACATTCATCCACTCATTCACTCATACACTCATCCACTCGCTCAAACACACACTCACAACTCACTAACACACTCATCCACTCACACACTCATCCACTCATTCACACAAACATGCAACTCATGAACACACTTACAACTCACTAACTCACTCATCCACTCACGCAAACACAATTTCACAATTCACAAACACACTCATCCACTCACTTGAACACAATCACCCGCTCACTCACACATACTCATCCACTCATTCACACACACTCACAACTTACTAACACACTCATCCACTCACTCAAACACACACACTCAAAACTGAATAGAAAACACACTGACAAATCACTAACACACTCACCCACTAACTCACACAAACTCACAGCTCACTTACACACTGATCAACTCACTCACACAATCAACCACTCACTCACCCATTTTCCCACAACACATGCACACTCATTCATTCATTCATGCACACACTTACAACTCACTAACTCACTCATCCACTCATGCAAACACACAGTCACAATTCACAAACACACTTACAACTCACTCAAACACAATAATCCGCTCACTCACACATACTCATCCACTCACACACACTCACAACTCACTCACATACACCTCCACTCAATCACTAACACACTCATCAACTCACTCACACAAACTCACAGCTCACTTACACACTCATCAACTCACTCACACAATCAACCACTCACTCACCCATTTTCCCAAAACACATGCACACTCATTCATTCACTCATGCACACAATTACAACTCACTAACTCACTCATCCACTCACGCAAACACACAGTCACAATTCACAAACACACTTATCCAATCACTCGAACACACTCACAACTCACTAACACACTCATCCGCTCACTCAAACACACACACTCAAAACTGAATAGAAAACACACTGACAAATCACTAACACACTCACCCACTAACTCACACAAACTCACAACTCACACACACAGTCATCCACAAATACACACACACACTCACAACTCACTAATACACTCATCCACTCACTCACTCACACTCTCATCCACTCATTCACACACTCCCACAACTCATACAAACTCATTCACTCACTGGCACACACATTCACAACTCACAAACACATTCATCCACTCACTCAAACACACATTCACAGCTCACCAAAACATTAAGCCATTCACTCACACACACACTCACAACTCAATAACACACTCATCCACTCACTCACACACACACTCACAACTTAATAAAATACTTATCCACTCACACAAACACACACTCACAACTCACTTACACACTCACAACTCACTCACAGTCATCCATACAATCGCTCACACATACACCCAAAACTCACACACACTCATTCACTCAATCACTCACACTCACAACTCACTAACACACCCATCCACTCACTCACACACTCATCAAATCATTCACACACACTCATCCACTCACTCACACACACACTCACAACTCACATGCACACTCATCCACTTTCTCAGACACACATTCACAACTCACGAACACATTCATCCACTCATTCACTCATTCACTCATCCACTCACTCAAACACACACTCACAACTCACTAACACATTCATCCACTCACACGCTCATCCACTCATTCACACAAACATGCAACTCACTAACACACTCATCAATTCACTCAATCACACAATCAACTACTAACTCACCCACTTTACCATGACTCACACACACTCATTCACTCACTCATGCACACACTTACAGCTCACTAACTCACTCATCCACTCACACACACACACACACACACACACACACACACACACAAGTGACTTGAGCACACACTCACAACTCACTAACAGACTCATCCACTCACTCAAACATGCAGTCACAACATACACACTCATCCACTCACTCGAACACAATCATCAGCTCACTCACTCACACTCAGCCATTCATTCACACACTCTCACATCTCACTAACACACTCAACCACAAATTCAAACACACACTCAAAACTGAATAGAAAACACACTGACAAATCACTAACACACTCACCCGCTAACTCACACAAACTCACAACTCAAATACACACTGATCCACTCATACACATACACAGTCACAACTCACTAATATACTCATCCACCCACTCACTCACACACTCATCCACTCACACACACACCCACGACTCACACACACTCATTCACTCACTCACACACAGACACAAAACACTAACAAATTCTTCCACTCAATCTCCCATACACTCATCAACTCACTCACACAAACTTGCAACACACTAACACACTCATCAACTCACTCACTCACACACTCAACTCACCCACACTGCCTCAACTCACACACACTCATTCACTCACTCACACACACTTACAACTCAGTAACTTACTCATCCACTCCCTCACACACACACGCACAACTGACTTGAACACACAGCACAACTCACTAACACACTCATCCATTCATTCACACATACTCCCACAACTCTCACAAACTCATTCACTCACTTACACTCATACTTACAACTCACTAACACACTCATCCACTCATTCACACACACTCCCACAACTCACCCACACTCATCCACTCACTCACACACACACTCATAACTCACATGCACACTCATCCACATTCTCAGACACACATTCACATCCCACGAACACATTCATCCACTCATTTACATATACACTCATCCACTGGCTCAAACACACACTCACAACTGACTCACACACTCATCCACTCACACACTCATCCACTCATTCACACAAACACACAACTCATGCACACACATCAACTCACTAACTCACTCATCCACTCACGCAAACACACAGTCACAATTCACAAACTTATCCACTCACTCGAACACAATCATCCGCTCACTCACACATACTAATCCACTCTCACACACACTCACAACTCACTAACACACACTCACTAACTCACACAAACTCACAGCTCACTTACACACTGATCAACTCACTCACACAATCAATCACTCACTCACCCATTTTCCCACAACACATGCACACTCATTCACTCACTCATGCACACACTGACAACTCACTAACTCACTCGTCCACTCACGCAAACACACAGTCATAATTCAAAAACACACTCATCCACTCCCTCGAACACAATCATCCACTCACTCACACACACTCACAACTCACTAACATACACCTCCACTCAATCACTAACACAGTCATCAACTCTCACACAAACTCACAGCTCACTTACACACTCATCAACTCACTCACACGATCAACCACTCAGTCACCCATTTTCCCACAACACATGCACACTTATTCACTCACTCATGCACACACTTACAACTCACTAACTCACTCATCCACTCACGCAAACACACAGTCACAATTCACAAACACACTCATCCATTCACTTGAACACAATCATCCGCTCACTCACACATACTCATCCACTCACTCACACACACTCACAACTCACTAACACACTCATCCACTCACTCAAACACACACACTCAAAACTGAATAGAAAACACACTGACAAATCACTAACACACTCACCCACTAACTCTCACAAACTCACAACTCACACACACAATCATCCACACATACACACACACACTCACAACTCACTAATACACTCATCCACTCACTCACTCACACACCCATTCACTCGCACACACTCCCATGACTCACACACACTCATTCACTCACTCACACAGACATAAAACACTAACAAAATCTTGCACTCAATCACCCACACATTCATCAACTCACGCATACAAACTCGCCACTCACTCACACAATCAACTCACTCACTCACACACTCAACCACTAGCTCACCACCGTGCCTCAACTCACACACACTCATTCACTCACACACACACACACTTACAATTCAGTAACTTACTCATCCACTCATTCACACACACTCACACAACTGACTTGAACACGCTCACAACTCACTAATGCACTCATCCACTCACTCACACAAGCTCACAACTCACACAAACACTCATCCCCTCACACACACACACTCACAACTCACTAACGCACTCAACCACTCACACACACTCATCCACTCACTCAAACACACAATCACAACTCACTAACACACTCATCCACTCATTCACACACACTCCCACAACTCACACACAATCATTCATTCACTTACACACACACTCACAACTCACATACATACTGATCCACTCACTCACACGCACTCTCACTCACTCACACATATGCTCATCATCTCACAATTCCTTCATATCCACTCATCCACTTACACAGTATCCATTCACTCACACACAAACTCACAACTCACACACACACACTAAGCTACTCACTCACGCACACACTCACAACTCACATGTACATTCATCCACTCACTCACACACACAATGACAACTCAGTAACACACTCATCCACTCACTCACACACACAACTCACACCCATACTGATCCATTCACTCACACACTCACAACTCACTCACACACATGCTCATCATCTCACTCACATGCATACTCACAACTCATTCATATCCACTCATCAATCAACTCATTCATATCCACTCATCAATCTACTCACACAGTCATCCACTCACTCACACACAAACTCACAACTCACTCACACACACTAAGCTACTTACACACACACACACACACACACACTCACAACTCAAATGCACATTCATCCACTCACTCACACACACTGACAATTCAGTAACAAACTCATCCACAAACTCACACACACACTCACCCACTCACACACACACTCACAATTCACACACATACTGATCCATTCACTCACACACACTCACAACTCTCTCACACACATGCTCATCATCTCACTCACATGCATACTCACAACTCATTCATATCCACTCATCCACTTACTCACAAAGTCATCCACTCACTCACACACAAACTCACAACTCATACAAACACTAAGCTACTGACTGACACACTCATCCACTCACACACACACTCACAACTCACTAATACACTCATCCACTCACTCACGCACACACTCATCCACTCAAACACACACTCACAACTCACTAACACACTCATCCACTCACTCACACACTCATCCACTCACACAATCTCCCATGACTTACACACACTCATTCACTCACTCACACACACACAACTCACTAACAAAATCTTACACACAATCACTCACACACTCATCAACTCACTCACATAAACTCGCAACTCACTAACATACTCATCAACTAATTCACTCACATACTCAACCACTAACTCACCACACACACACTCACCACGCACTAACACATTCATCCACTCACCACACACACGCTCACAACTTACTACAAACTCATACACTCATTCATAGACACAATCACAACTCACTAATACACACTCACAACTCACTAACACACACCTCCACTCACTCAAACACAAACACACAACTCACTAACATACACTTATCCTCTCACTCACACACACACTCACAACTCACTAACACATGCATCCAGCCACTCACGCACACCCTCATCCAATCATTCACAAACACTCACAACTCACACACACATCCATTCAATCAAATTTACACTTACAACTTACTCACACACGCTCATTAGCTCACTCACACACACTCTCGCAACTCATTCACATCCACTCATCCACTCACTCACACACACTCATCCACTCCCTCACAACTCACTCACACACACGCTCATCAACACACTCACATATATAATCACAACTCATTCACATCCACTCATCCACTCACTCACAAAGTCATCCACTCACTCACACACACCCACTACTCACAAACAGACACCCATTCTTTCACTCACACACACTCACAAGTCACTGACATACTCATCCACTCACACACTCTTCCACTCAATCACACACAAACTCACAACTTACATGCACACTCATCCACTCACTCACACATACACTCACAACTCACTAACACACTCATCCACTCACTCATAAACACATTCACAACTCGCTAGCACACACATCCACTCACACACACATATTCACAACTAACACATGCACTCACAACTCAACACACACTCATCTACTCACACACACACTCACAACTCACTCACACACACTCATTAGCTCACTCACACACTCCCTCACAACTCATTCACATCCACTCATCCACTCATTCATGCTCACACTCAAAACTCACTCACACAAACGCTCATCAACTCACTAAAACACCCTCATCCACTCATGCACACACACACTGACATCTCACACAGTCATCCCCTCGCTCACACTTACACTCACAACTCACTCACGCAGACTCATCAACTCACTCTCACACACACTCACAACTCACACACGTACTTATCCACTCAGTTACATTCGCACTCACAATTCACTCACACACAGGCTCAACAACTCCCACATACATAGTCACAACTCATTCACATCCATTCATCCACTCACTCACGCAGTCATCCACTCACTCGCACACACACTCGCAACTCATTAACACACTCATCCATTCACTCACACACTCATCTACTCACTCACAGACACTCACAACTCGCTAGCACACGCATCCACTAATACACATACACTCACAAATCACTAACATATGCACTCACAACTCAACGCACACTCATCCACTCACACACACACTCACAACTCTCACACACACATCCACTCACTCACTCTTACACTCACAACTCACTCACACACACTCATTAGCTCACTCACACACACAGTCACAACTCATTCACATCCACTCACTCACACACACTCTCACAACTCACAGACACTCATCCACTCACTCACGCACACTCTCATCAGCTCACACACATTCCCACAACTCACACACACTCATCCACTCACTCACACACACTCTCACAACTCACACACTTTTACACTCACTCAAACACTCATCCATTCACTCACACAGACAGTCACATCTAACATGCACACGTATCCACTCACTCACACCCTCACAACTCACTAACACACTCATCCACTCACTCACACAAACTGATAACTCACTAACACAGTCATTCTCTCACTCACTCACAGACGCATCCACTAACTCATCCACACTCCCACAACTGACACACATTCATTCACTCACTCACACGCATGCACACAACTCACTAACACACTCATCCACTCACTCACACACTCACCCACTGATTCAAACACATGGTCCCAATCACTAACACAATCATCCACTCACTCACACTGACACTCACAACTCCTTAACAAACTGTTCCACTCACTCACACACATGCTCACAACTCACTAACACACTCATCCATTCACTCAAACACAAACACACAACTCACTAACACACTCATCCACTCACTCACACACACAGTCACAACTCAATAACACATGCATCACAACTCAACACACACTCATCCACTCACTCACACACACTCTCACAACTCACATACACACTCATCCACTCACTCATACACTGTCTCATGCACTCATTCGCATGCGCACTCACAACTCATTCACATCCATTCATCCACTCACTCACTCACACCCTCATCCTCTCATTCACACACACACTCACAACTCACACACACTCTCATCAACACACTCACATATATAATCACAACTCATTCACATCCACTCATCCACTCACTCAAACACACATTCATCCACACACTCACCCACACTCCCATGACTCACACACACTCATTCACTCACTCACGCAAACTCACCTCTCACTAACACACTCATCCACTCATCCACTCAAACATTCATCCACTCACACACAAACTTATTCATTCACGCACACACACACTCACAACTGACTAGAACACACAATCACAACTCACTAATACACTCATCCACTCACTCACACATACAACTCACAGACACACTCATCCACTCACTCACACACACACTCACAACTCACAGACACTCTTAACCTCTCACTCAAACACACACTTATATCTCACTAACACACACATCCACTCACTCACTCACACTCACAACTCACTAACACTCTCATCCACTGATTCAAACACACACTCATAACTCACTAACACACACAACCACTCACTCACTCACCCACTCATGCATTCACTCACACACACTCCCAGAATTCTCACACACTCATTCACTCACTGACACATACATTCACAACTTATTAACACACTCATCCACTCAATCACTCACACACTCATCCACTCAGACACACACACTCACAACTCACACACATACTCATCCACTTACTCACGCTCACACTCACAACTCACTCACATGCACGCTCATCAACTCACTCGTACTCATAATTCATTCACATCCACTCATCCACTCACTCACACAATCATCCAGTCACTCACACACACACCCACTGCTCACACACACACAGTCATTCACTCACTCACACACACCATCACAACTCACTAACACACTCATCCACTCACTCACACACTCATCCACTTACTCACATACAAACTCACAACTCACATGCACACTCATCCACTCACTCATATATTGACTCAGAACTCACTAACACACTCATCCACTCACTTACACACACATCGAAACTTACTAACAGACTCATCCACTCACTCATACACACACTCACAACTCACTAACACATTCATCCAATCCCTCACACACACACTCACAACTCACTATCGCACTCATCCACTCACTCACACACACACTCACAGCTCACTAACACACACACTCACAACTTGCACACACACTCATCCACTCACTCACACACATGCTCACAACTCACTAACGCCCTCTCATCCACTCATTCACACACACATTCACATCTCACACACACATCCACTCACCCACACTTACACTGACACCTCACTCACTCACCCATACACACTCACAACTCACACACTCATCCACTCACTTACACTCGCACTCACAAATCTCACACACACAGGCTCAACAACTCACTCACATACATAGTCACAACTCATTCACATCCATTCATCTACTCACTCACACAGTCATCCACTCACTAGTACACAGACCCACAACTCACACACACACTCATTCACTCACTCACACACATACGCATAACTCACTAACACACTCATCCACTCACTCACACATGCACACACAACTTAAAACACACTCATCCACTCACTCAAATACACACTCACAACTCACTAACACACTCATCCACTCACTCACGCACACCCTCATCCATTCCCTCACACATACACTCACAGCTCACACTCACACTCATCCAATCACTCACACTTAAACTCATAACTCATGCACGCACACTCAGTAGCTCACTCACACACACACTCAACTCACACGCATCCACTCATCCACTCACTCACTCACATACTCATCCACTCACTCACACGCACTCTCACAACTCACTAACACACTCATCCACTCACTCACACACATGCTCACAACTCACTAACACATTCATCCTCTCACTCACTCACACACTCATCCACTCATTCAAACACAAACTCACAACTCACTAACACAATCATCCACTCACTCAATCACACACTCATCCACTCACTCACACACACTCCCACAACTCACACACACTCATTCACTCACTCACACACACACTCACAACTCACTAACACACTCATCCACTCAATCACTCACACACTCATCCACTCAAACACACACACTCACAACTCACACACATACTCATCCACTCATTCACGCTCACACTCACAACTCACTCACACACAGGCTCATCAACTCACTCACATACATTGTCACAACTCATTCACATCTATTCATACATTCACTCACACAGTCATCCACTCACTCACACACACACTCACAACTCAATAACACTTGCACTCACAATTCAACACACACTCATCCACTCACTCACACACACACACTCACAACTGATTAACACATTCATCCACTCACTCACAGGCACTTCCAAAACTCACACACACTCATTCACTCACTCATACACTCACTCACAACTCACACACATACTCATCCACTCACTTACACTCACACTCACAAATCACTCACACACAGGCTCATCAACTCACTCACATACATTGTCACAACTCGTTCACATCTATTCATACATTCACTCACACAGTCATCCACTCACTCACTCACACACACACTCACAACTCAATAACACTTGCACTCACAACTCAACACACACTCATCCACTCACTCACACATACACTCACAACACACTAACATATGCACTCACAGCTCAACAGACACTCATCCACTCACTCACATACACACTCACAACTCACTAACACACTCATCCACTCATTCACACACACCCTCATGCATTCATTCACATGCACACTCACAACTCACACACACACTCATTAGCTCACTCACACACGCACTCACAACTCATTCACATCCACTCTCTCACACATACTCATCCACTCACTCAAACACACACAACTCACTAACACACTCATCCACTCACTCACACACACTCCCACAATTCACACACTCATTCACTCACTCACACACACACCCACAACTCACATGCACACTTATCCACTCACTCACACACTCACAACTCACTAACACACTCATCCCCTCACTCACACAAACTGACAACTCACCAACACAATCATCCACTCACTCACTCACACTCTTACAACTCACACGCACTCATTCAATCACTCACACACAGGCTCACAACTCACTAATACAGTCATACACTCACTCACACTCATCCGCTGACTCAAACATCTAATATCAACTCACTAACACACTCATCCACTAACTCACACTGACACTCACAACTCATTAAAACACACTGTTCCATTCACTCACACACACACTCACAACGCACACACACTCATCGACTCACTCACACTCATTATTCGCACACACACATACTCACAACTCATTCACATCCACTCATCCACTCACTCATACACACTCATCTACACAGTCACACAGTCAGCCACTCACTCACATACACACTCTTCCACTCACTCAAATACATGCTCATTCACTCACTCACACAAACTCACTAACACACTCATCCACTCACTCACTCACATACTCACAACTGACTAGAACACACACTCACATGTCACTAACACACTCATTCACTCATTTACACATACTCCCAAAATTCACACACACTCATTCACTCACTCACACACACATTCACAACTCACTAACACACTCATCCACTCACTCGCACACACTCATCCATTCACTCACACACACACACACACACTCACACTCACCCACTGACTCACACACAGACACACATACTCATCCACTCACACACACACCCTCATCTACTTACTCATACACACACACACACTCATCCACTCACTCACTCGCAATCCCAAAATTCACACACACTCATTCATTCACTCACACACACACTCATCTACTCACTTGCACACACTCATCCATTCACTCATGCACACACACACACTCACCCACTGACTCACACACAGACACACACTCACTCACACAAACTCATCCACTCACACACACATCCTCATCTACTCACTCACACACACTCATCCACTCACTCACTCACACACACACACACACACCCTCACCCACTGACTCACACATACTCATCCACCCACTCGCCCAAACTCATCCACTCACACACACACACTCATTCACTCACTCTCACACGCACACACTCATCCACTCCCTCACACACACTCAACTCACCAACACAATCATCCACTCACTCGCGCACATACACTTGTCCACTCGCGCACACACATACTCAGAACTCACTCATACACACACTCATCATGTACACTTATCTACTCATAAGAACATAAGAAATAGAAACAGGGGTAGACCATTCGGTCCCTCAAGCCTGCTCTGCCATTCATTAAATCATGGCTGACCTGCTTGTGTTTCATTTTCCACATTCCCATCTATTCCAGATAACCTTTGATTCCCTTGCCTAACAAGAATCTATCTCTGCCTTAAAAATATTCAGTGACCCCGCCTCCTCCATCTTCTGAGGCAGAGAATTCCAAAGTTGCACAGCCCTCTGAGAGAAAAAAATTCTCCCCATCTCTGTCCTAAAAGGGTGACCCCTAATTTTAAAAAAGTGCCCCCCTAGTTCTGGACTCACCCACAAGAGGAAACATCCTTTCCATGTCCATCCTGTGAAGGTCATTCAGGATCTTCCTCACTTCAATCAAGACACCCCTCATTCTCCTAAACTCCAGTGGAAGTGAGCCCAGTCTGTCCAACCGTTCCTCATAAGACAGCCCACTCATTCCAGGTATCAAACTAGTAAACCTCCTCTGAACTGCCTCCCCTCGCTCAATCTCTCACTCACAATTACACTCATGCACTCGCTCGCTCACTCATTCACATGCTCATCCACTCACACACTGACTCACACTTACACTTTTCTACTCACTCTCTCACTCACTCACACTTATACTTATCCACTCGCTTACTCGCTCACACCTAGGCTTTTCCACTGGCATATGCACACACACTTACACTTAACCACACACACTCACACACTCACACATACACTTTTCCACTCACTCACTCACACTTACACTTATCCACTCACACTCACTCATTCAGAATTACACTCATACACTCACTCACTTACTCACATTTACAGTCATCCACTCACACACTGACTCACACATACACTTTTCCACTCACTCACTTTTCCACTCACATACTCACTCACTCTTACACATTTCCACTCAAACACTCACTCTTACACTCGCTCACTCACTCTTGCACTTATCCACTCACTCGTTCACACTTACACTCATCCATTGCACACTCACTCACACTTATACCTTTCCACTCACATAAGCACTCTTTTCCACTCAAACACTCACTCACTCACATTTACACTCATCCACTCACATACTCATCCATTCGCACACTCACACTTACACTTTACCACTCACACATTCACTCACTTGCACTTAACCACTCACACACACTCACTCACAGTTACACTGATCCACTCAGACACTCACACTTTTCCACTCAGACATTCACTCACTCACACTTAGACTTATCCACTTGCTCACTCACTCGCACTTACATTCATCTACTCATACACTCATACACTCATAGACTCATACTTTTCCACTCACACACTCATTCACACTTTTGCACTCACACATACTCACTCACTCACACTTACACTTATCCACTTACTCACTCACACTTACACATAACCACTCACACACTCACTCACTTACACTTACACTTGTCCACTCACACACATTCACACTTTTCCACTCACACAATCAGCACGCTTACATGTATCCACTCACTCATGCTTACACTTTTCCACTCACCCACTCATTCACACATACACGTTTCCACTCACTCACAAGGCACAAGTCAGGAGTGTGATGGAATACTCTCCACTTGCCTGGTTGAGTGCAATTCCCACAACATTCAAGAAGCAAGACACCATCTAGGACAAAGCAGCCACTTGACTGGCACCACATCCTCAAACATTCACTCTCTCCGCACACTGGCAGCGGAGTGAACTATCTACACGATGCACACCAGGAATTCACCAAGATTCCTTTTTTATTATTATTCATTCTTGGGATGAGGGCATCGCTGGCTAGGCCAGCATTTATTACCCATCCCATTGCCCTTGAGGGCTTTTAAGAATCAACCACATTGCTGTGGGTCTGGAGTCACATGTAGGCCAGACCAGGTAAGGACGACAGATTTCCTTCAAGGGCATTAGTGAACCAGATGGGTTTTTACAACAATCAACAATGGTTTCATGGTCATCGTTAGACTTTTAATTCCAGATTTTTATTGAATTCAAATTCCGCCATCTGCCATGTTGGGATTCATACCCAGGTCCCCACCATTACCCTGGGTCTCTGGAATACCAATCTAGTGACAAGCACATTCCAAACCCACGATCTCTACCACCTAGAAGGACAAGGGCAGCAGATGCAGAACCTGCAAGTTCCCCTCCAAGTCACTCACCATCCTGACATGGAAATATATCACTATTCCTTCACTGACGCTGGGTCAAAATCCTGGAACTCCCTCCCTAACAGCACTGTGGGTGTACCTACACCACATGGACTGCAGCAGTTCAAGAAGGCAGCTCACCACCACCTTCCCAAAGGCAACTAGGGATGGATAATAAATGCTGGACCAGCCAGTGAAGCCCACACATTCTGAAAGAATAAAAATAAAACATCAGCCCTCACATCCTAATCCACTCACACATCCATATACTCATAGTCACACAGATATATTTACACACACAATATCTTACTCATTCATACTTACAAGCATGTACACGAATACTCACTCTTGAACATATACACGTGCACCATGGTGCCAAACTCATATTAACATGTAAACATATTTGCTCTCACACACACTTATACACATACTTACCTGCATAAACCTATCTTTCCTGTTCATGTGCATTCTGACTGTACCAGACTACTTCAAATGGATGCCTCACTCATCAGTATTAGTTAAACAAAAGTCTAGCACTCAGTTCCAGTGAATGGATGAGAATCCAGTGGTTTCACACCATAGTCAACTCCAGCTGTCAGACCCCAACATGGTCGGATTATAATGGGCCTTTTATAACCCGATGCATATCAGCCTTGATTCAGGAATTGCAGCAGCTGCTTGTACTGAAGCATCACAGGATAGGAATCTTCCAGCTTCACAAATAGGCTCAAGGAGAAGAGACTTTGAGGGAGGATGGAAGAGGCTTAGGGCCTGACCAAAGACTAGGTTGAAAGATTGCAAACTTTTACGTGCTTTTTAAAAGTGGGGAAGTGAGAGGTATAGAGAAAGAATTCTATAGAATGGGATTAAGCAGAAAACACTGCTACCAATGACAGGTTATAGTGAGGGAGAATGCACAGGAATCAGGTTAATGGAATGGGGAGATTGTCAAGGTGGATTGGGGGCCGGGCGGGGGGAATTTTGAATTGGATGTGTTGTGGGATCGGGAGCTAGTGCCTATCAGTGAGGGTCAGGATGAGGGACAAGCAGGCCCTACAGAGCTGTGGTAAAGCAG
Source organism: Isurus oxyrinchus (assembly GCA_026770705.1). Taxonomy (NCBI): domain Eukaryota; kingdom Metazoa; phylum Chordata; class Chondrichthyes; order Lamniformes; family Lamnidae; genus Isurus; species Isurus oxyrinchus. Next base: position 83,638,159 of record JANJGN010000007.1, on the reverse strand, counting down.
AAAGTTATTGGACAAGTTAGTGAGGCATGGAAAAATGGGAAGATAGCAGAAAGAATGGTAGAGGAGTTGCTTTGGAAGGATAAATGTTTGACAGTGATGTGGGGTGCTGGTGGGCATTGCATGAAGCTGGGCACTCTGATGGAATGGGTACAGTGGAGGTGGATGATACAGAGTTGGGAACTATGGGGGTGGGTGATACAGAGGTGGGTTCTGTAGAGTTAGTGATACAGAGGTGGGAACTGTTGGGGTGGGCGATACAGAGGTGGGAACTGTTGGGGTGGGCGATACAGAGGTGGAAACTGTGGGGGTGGGTGATACAGACGTGGGTACTGTGGAGGTGAGTGATAAGGAGGTGGGTATTGTGGGGTGGGTGATATGATGCAAGTTGACATTGTGGTGGTCTGTGTGCTAATGAAATGGGCAACATGCAGGTGGGCAATGTGCAGGTGGGTGATGTGCAATTGGATGATGTGCAAGTGGATGATGTGCAGGTGGGTGATGTGCAGATTGGTGATGTGAATGTTGGAGATCTGCAGGTGAGTGATGTGCAACTGGGCAATGTGCAGGTGGGTGATGTACAGGTGTGCATGGGCAGGTGGGTGATGTGCAGGTGAGTGTTAAGCAGGTGGGTGATCTACAGGTGGGCAATGTACACGTAGGGTATGTGCAGGTGGGTGATGTGTAGATGGGTGATCTGCAGGTGGGCAATTTCCAGGTGAGCAATGTGCTGGTGGGTGGTGTGCAGATGTGTAATATGCACTGGATGATGTGCAGGTGGGTGATGTGCAGGTGGGCAACGTGCGAGTGGGTGATGTGAGTCTGGGTGATGTGCAGGTGGCAACGTACAGTTGGGTGATGTGAAGGTGGGTGATGTACAGTTGGTGATGTGCAGGTGGGTGATGTGCAGGTGGGTGATGTGCAGGTGGGTGATGTACAGGTGGGTGATGTGCAGGTGGGTGATGTGCAGGTGGGTGATGTGCAGGTGGGTGATGTACAGGTGGGTGATGTGCAGGTGGGTGATGTGCGGGAGGGTGATGTGCAATAGGTGATGTGCAGTGGGTGATGTGCCGGTGGGTGATGTGCAGGTGGGTGATGTACAGGTGGGTGATGTGCAATAGGTGATGTGCAGTGGGTGATGTGCAATAGGTGATGTGCAGTGGGTGATGTGCTGGTGGATGATGTGCAGGTGGGTGATGTGCAGGTGTGTGATGTGCGGGAGGGTGATGTGCAATAGGTGATGTGCAGTGGGTGATGTGCAGGTGGGTGATGTGCGAGAGGGTGATGTGCAGGTGTGCGATGTACAGGTGAGCAATTTCCAGGTGAGCAATGTGCTTGTGGGTGGTTTGCAGATGTGTAATATGTAGGTGGGTGATGTGCAGATGTGTGATGTGAAGGTGGGTGATATGCGGTGGGTGATGTGTAGGTGGGTGATGTGCAGTGGGTGATGTGTAGGTGGGTGATGTGCAGTGGGTGATGTGCAGGTGGGTGATGTGCAGTGGGTGATGTGCAGGTGGGTGATGTGCGGGAGGGTGATGTGCAGGTGGGTGATGTGCAGGTGGGTGATGTGTAGGTGGGTGATGTGCAGTGGGTGATGTGCAGGTGGGTGATGTGCCGGTGGGTGATATGCGGGAGGTGATGTGCAGGTGGGTGATATGCGGGAGGAGATGTGCAGGTGGGTGATATGCGGGAGGTGATGTGCAGGTGGGTGATGTGCAGGTGGGTGATGTGCAGGTGGGTGATGTGCAGGTGGGTGATGTGCAGGTGGGTGATGTGCAGTGGGTGATGTGCAGTGGATGATGTGCAGTGGGTGATGTGCCGGTGGGTGATGTGCAGGTGGGCAACGTGCGTGTGGGTAATGTGAGGCTGGGTGATGTGCAGATGGCAACGTGCAGTTGGATGATGTGAAGGTGGATGATGTGCAGGTGGGTGATGTACAGGTGGGTGATGTACAGGTGGGTGATGTGCAGGTGGGTGATGTGCAGTGGGTGATGTGCAGTGGATGATGTGCAGTGGGTGATGTGCCGGTGGGTGATGTGCAGGTGGGCAACGTGCGTGTGGGTAATGTGAGGCTGGGTGATGTGCAGATGGCAACGTGCAGTTGGATGATGTGAAGGTGGATGATGTGCAGGTGGGTGATGTACAGGTGGGTGATGTACAGGTGGGTGATGTGCAATAGGTGATGTGCAGTGGGTGATGTGCAATAGGTGATGTGCAGTGGGTGATGTGCTGGTGGGTGATGTGCAGGTGGGTGATGTGCAGGTGGGTGATGTGCAGGTGGGTGATGTGCGGGAGGGTGATGTGCAATAGGTGATGTGCAGTGGGTGATGTGCAGGTGGGTGATGTGCGAGAGGGTGATGTGCAGGTGTGCGATGTACAGGTGAGCAATTTCCAGGTGAGCAATGTGCTTGTGGGTGGTTTGCAGATGTGTAATATGTAGGTGGGTGATGTGCAGATGTGTGATGTGAAGGTGGGTGATATGCGGTGGGTGATGTGTAGGTGGGTGATGTGCAGTGGGTGATGTGTAGGTGGGTGATGTGCAGTGGGTGATGTGCAGGTGGGTGATGTGCAGTGGGTGATGTGCAGGTGGGTGATGTGCAGGTGGGTGATGTGCAGGTGGGTGATGTGCAGGTGGGTGATGTACAGGTGGGTGATGTGCAGGTGGGTGATGTGCGGGAGGGTGATGTGCAATAGGTGATGTGCAGTGGGTGATGTGCCGGTGGGTGATGTGCAGGTGGGTGATGTACAGGTGGGTGATGTGCAATAGGTGATGTGCAGTGGGTGATGTGCAATAGGTGATGTGCAGTGGGTGATGTGCTGGTGGATGATGTGCAGGTGGGTGATGTGCAGGTGTGTGATGTGCGGGAGGGTGATGTGCAATAGGTGATGTGCAGTGGGTGATGTGCAGGTGGGTGATGTGCGAGAGGGTGATGTGCAGGTGTGCGATGTACAGGTGAGCAATTTCCAGGTGAGCAATGTGCTTGTGGGTGGTTTGCAGATGTGTAATATGTAGGTGGGTGATGTGCAGATGTGTGATGTGAAGGTGGGTGATATGCGGTGGGTGATGTGTAGGTGGGTGATGTGCAGTGGGTGATGTGTAGGTGGGTGATGTGCAGTGGGTGATGTGCAGGTGGGTGATGTGCAGTGGGTGATGTGCAGGTGGGTGATGTGCGGGAGGGTGATGTGCAGGTGGGTGATGTGCAGGTGGGTGATGTGTAGGTGGGTGATGTGCAGTGGGTGATGTGCAGGTGGGTGATGTGCCGGTGGGTGATATGCGGGAGGTGATGTGCAGGTGGGTGATATGCGGGAGGAGATGTGCAGGTGGGTGATATGCGGGAGGTGATGTGCAGGTGGGTGAATTGCAGGTGGGTGATGTGCAGGTGGGTGATGTGCAGGTGGGTGATGTGCAGGTGGGTGATGTGCAGTGGGTGATGTGCAGTGGATGATGTGCAGTGGGTGATGTGCCGGTGGGTGATGTGCAGGTGGGCAACGTGCGTGTGGGTAATGTGAGGCTGGGTGATGTGCAGATGGCAACGTGCAGTTGGATGATGTGAAGGTGGATGATGTGCAGGTGGGTGATGTACAGGTGGGTGATGTACAGGTGGGTGATGTGCAGGTGGGTGATGTGCAGTGGGTGATGTGCAGTGGATGATGTGCAGTGGGTGATGTGCCGGTGGGTGATGTGCAGGTGGGCAACGTGCGTGTGGGTAATGTGAGGCTGGGTGATGTGCAGATGGCAACGTGCAGTTGGATGATGTGAAGGTGGATGATGTGCAGGTGGGTGATGTACAGGTGGGTGATGTACAGGTGGGTGATGTGCAATAGGTGATGTGCAGTGGGTGATGTGCAATAGGTGATGTGCAGTGGGTGATGTGCTGGTGGGTGATGTGCAGGTGGGTGATGTGCAGGTGGGTGATGTGCAGGTGGGTGATGTGCGGGAGGGTGATGTGCAATAGGTGATGTGCAGTGGGTGATGTGCAGGTGGGTGATGTGCGAGAGGGTGATGTGCAGGTGTGCGATGTACAGGTGAGCAATTTCCAGGTGAGCAATGTGCTTGTGGGTGGTTTGCAGATGTGTAATATGTAGGTGGGTGATGTGCAGATGTGTGATGTGAAGGTGGGTGATATGCGGTGGGTGATGTGTAGGTGGGTGATGTGCAGTGGGTGATGTGTAGGTGGGTGATGTGCAGTGGGTGATGTGCAGGTGGGTGATGTGCAGTGGGTGATGTGCAGGTGGGTGATGTGCGGGAGGGTGATGTGCAGGTGGGTGATGTGCAGGTGGGTGATGTGTAGGTGGGTGATGTGCAGTGGGTGATGTGCAGGTGGGTGATGTGCAGGTGGGTGATATGCGGGAGGTGATGTGCAGGTGGGTGATATGCAGGAGGAGATGTGCAGGTGGGTGATATGCGGGAGGTGATGTGCAGGTGGGTGATGTGCAGGTGGGTGATGTGCAGGTGGGTGATATGCGGGAGGGTGATGTGCAGGTGGGTGATGTGCAGGTGGGTGATGTGCAGGTGGGTGATGTGCAGTGGGTGATGTGCAGTAGATGATGTGCAGTGGGTGATGTGCCGGTGGGTGATGTGCAGGTGGGCAACGTGCGTGTGGGTAATGTGAGGCTGGGTGATGTGCATATGGCAACGTGCAGTTGGATGATGTGAAGGTGGATGATGTGCAGGTGGGTGATGTACAGGTGGGTGATGTACAGGTGGGTGATGTGCAATAGGTGATGTGCAGTGGGTGATGTGCAATAGGTGATGTGCAGTGGGTGATGTGCTGGTGGGTGATGTGCAGGTGGGTGATGTGCAGGTGGGTGATGTGCAGGTGGGTGATGTGCGGGAGGGTGATGTGCAATAGGTGATGTGCAGTGGGTGATGTGCAGGTGGGTGATGTGCGAGAGGGTGATGTGCAGGTGTGCGATGTACAGGTGAGCAATTTCCAGGTGAGCAATGTGCTTGTGGGTGGTTTGCAGATGTGTAATATGTAGGTGGGTGATGTGCAGATGTGTGATGTGAAGGTGGGTGATATGCGGTGGGTGATGTGTAGGTGGGTGATGTGCAGTGGGTGATGTGTAGGTGGGTGATGTGCAGTGGGTGATGTGCAGGTGGGTGATGTGCAGTGGGTGATGTGCAGGTGGGTGATGTGCGGGAGGGTGATGTGCAGGTGGGTGATGTGCAGGTGGGTGATGTGTAGGTGGGTGATGTGCAGTGGGTGATGTGCAGGTGGGTGATGTGCAGGTGGGTGATATGTGGGAGGTGATGTGCAGGTGGGTGATATGCGGGAGGAGATGTGCAGGTGGGTGATATGCGGGAGGTGATGTGCAGGTGGGTGATGTGCAGGTGGGTGATGTGCAGGTGGGTGATATGCGGGAGGGTGATGTGCAGGTGGGTGATGTGCAGTGGGTGATGTGCAGGTGGGTGATGTGCAGTGGGTGATGTGCAGTAGAAGATGTGCAGTGGGTGATGTGCCCGTGGGTGATGTGCAGGTGGGCAACGTGCGTGTGGGTAATGTGAGGCTGGGTGATGTGCAGATGGCAACATGCAGTTGGATGATGTGAAGGTGGATGATGTGCAGGTGGGTGATGTACAGGTGGGTGATGTACAGGTGGGTGATGTACAGGTGGGTGATGTGCAGGTGGGTGATGTGCAGGTGGGTGATATGCGGTGGGAGATGTGCAGGGGGTGATGTGCAGGTGGGTGATGTGCAGTAGGTGATGTGCAGTGGGTGATGTGCCGGTGAGTGATGTGCAGGTGGGTGATGTGCAGGTGGGCAATGTGCATGTGGGTGATGTGAGGCTGGGTGAAGTGCAGATGGCAACGTGCAGTTGGATGATGTGAAGGTGGATGATGTGCAGGTGGGTGATGTGCAGTGGATGATGTGCAGGTGGGTGATTTACAGTTGGTGATGTGCGGTGGGTGATGTACAGGTGGCTGATGTGCGGGAAGGTGATGTGTAGGTGAGTGATGTGTAGGTGGGTGATGTGTAAGTGGGTGATGTGCAGATGGGCAATGTGGAGGTGAGCAATGTGCAGGTGCGTGATGTGTAGGTGGGTGATGTGCAGGTGGGTGATGTGCAGTTGGGTGATGTGTAGGTTGGTGATGTGCAGGTGGGTGATGTGCAGTTGGGTGATGTGTAGGTTCGTGATGTGCAGGTGGGCAATGTGTAGGTGGATGATGTGCAGGTGGGTGATGTGCAGTGGATGATGTGCAGGTGGGTAATGTACAGTTGGTGATGTGCGGTGGGTGATGTACAGGTGGCTGATGTGCGGGAAGGTGATGTGTAGGTGAGTGATGTGCAGGTGGGTGATGTGTATGTGGGTATATGTGTAGGTGGGTGATGTGTAAGTGGGTGATGTGCAGATGGGCAATGTGTAGGTGAGCAATGTGCAGGTGCGTGATGTGTAGGTGGGTGATGTGCAGGTGGGTGATGTGCAGTTGGGTGATGTGTAGGTTGGTGATGTGCAGGTGGGTGATGTGCAGTTGGATGATGTGTAGGTTCGTGATGTGCAGGTGGGCAATGTGTAGGTGGATGATGTGCAGGTGGGTGATGTGTAAGTGGGTGATGTGCAGGTGGGCAATGTGTAGGTGGGCAATGTGTAGGTGAGCAATGTGCAGGTGAGCAATGTGCAGGTGGGCAATGTGTAGGTGGATGATTGTGCAGGTGGGCAATGTGTAGGTGGATGATGTGCAGGTGGGCAATGTGTAGGTGGGTGATGTGTAGGTGGGTGATGTGTAAGTGGGCAATGTGTAAGTGGGCAATGTGTAGGTGGGCAATGTGTAGGTGAGCAATGTGCAGGTGAGCAATGTGCAGGTGGGTGATGTGCAGGTGGATGATGTGCAGGTGGGCAATGTGCAGGTGGGTGATGTGTAGGTGGGTGATGTGTAAGTGGGTGATATGCAGGTGGGCAATGTGTAGGTGGATGATGTGCAGGTGGGCAATGTGTAGGTGGATGATGTGCAGGTGGGCAATGTGTAGGTGGGTGATGTGTAAGTGGGTGATGTGTAGGTGGATGATGTGTAGTTGGGTGATGTGCAGGTGGGCAATGTGTAGGTGGGTGATGTGCAGGTGGGCAATGTGTAGGTGGGCAATGTGTAGGTGGATGATGTGTAGTTGGGTGATGTGCAGGTGGGCAATGTGTAGGTGGGTGATGTGCAGGTGGGCAATGTGTAGGTGGGTGATGTGTAGGTGGGTGATGTGTAGGTGGGTGATGTGCAGGTGGGCAATGTGTAGGTGGGCAATGTGTAGGTGGGTGATGTGTAGGTGGGTGATGTGCAGGTGGGCAATGTGTAGGTGGGTGATGTGCAGGTGGGCAATGTGTAGGTGGGTGATGTGTAGGTGGGTGATGTGCAGGTGGGCAATGTGTAGGTGGGTGATGTGCAGGTGGGCAATGTGTAGGTGGGTGATGTGTAAGTGGGTGATGTGCAGGTGGGCAATGTGTAGGTGGGTGATGTGTAAGTGGGTGATGTGCAGGTGGGCAATGTGTAGGTGAGCAATGTGCAGGTGGGTGATGTGTAGGTGAGCAATGAGTAGGTGGGCAATGTGTAGGTGGATGATGTGCAGGTGGGCAATGTGTAGGTGGATGATGTGTAACTGCGTGATGTGCAAGTGAGCAATGTGTAGGTGGGTAATGTGCAGGTGAGCAATGTGTAGTTGGGTGATGTGTAAGTGGGTGATGTGCAGGTGGGCAATGTGTAGGTGGATGATGTGTAAGTGGGTGATGTGCAGGTGGGCAATGTGTAGGTGGGTGACGTGTAAGTGGGTGATGTGCAGGTGGGTGATGTGTATGTGGGTGATGTGCAGGTGGGCAATGTGTAGGTGGGTGATGTGCAGGTGGGCAATGTACAGGTGGATGATGTGTAGGTGGGTGATGTGCAGGTGGGCAATGTGCGTGTGGGTGATGTGAGGCTGGGTGATGTGCAGATGGCAACGTGCATTTGGATGATGTGAAGGTGGATGATGTGCAGGTGGGTGATATGCGGTGGGTGATGTGCAGTGGATGATCTGCAGGTGGGTGATGTACAGTTGGTGATGTGCGGTGGGTGATGTACAGGTGGCTGATGTGCGGGAGGGTGATGTGCAGTGGATGATGTGCAGGTGGGTGATGTACAGTTGGTGATGTGTGGTGGGTGATGTACAGGTGGGCAACGTGTATGTGGATGATGTGCAGGTGGGTGATGTGCAAGTGGGTGATGTGCAGGTGGGCAATGTGTAGGTGGGCAATGTGTAGGTGAGCAATGTGCAGGTGAGCAATGTGCAGGTGGGCAATGTGTAGGTGGATGATGTGCAGGTGGGCAATGTGTAGGTGGATGATGTGCAGGTGGGCAATGTGTAGGTGGGTGATGTGTAGGTGGGTGATGTGTAGGTGGGTGATGTGTAAGTGGGCAATGTGTAGGTGGGCAATGTGTAGGTGAGCAATGTGCAGGTGAGCAATGTGCAGGTGGGTGATGTGCAGGTGGATGATGTGCAGGTGGGCAATGTGCAGGTGGGTGATGTGTAGGTGGGTGATGTGTAGGTGGGTGATGTGTAAGTGGGTGATATGCAGGTGGGCAATGTGTAGGTGGATGATGTGCAGGTGGGCAATGTGTAGGTGGATGATGTGCAGGTGGGCAATGTGTAGGTGGGTGATGTGTAAGTGGGTGATGTGTAGGTGGATGATGTGTAGTTGGGTGATGTGCAGGTGGGCAATGTGTAGGTGGGTGATGTGCAGGTGGGCAATGTGTAGGTGGGCAATGTGTAGGTGGATGATGTGTAGTTGGGTGATGTGCAGGTGGGCAATGTGTAGGTGGGTGATGTGCAGGTGGGCAATGTGTAGGTGGGTGATGTGTAGGTGGGTGATGTGTAGGTGGGTGATGTGCAGGTGGGCAATGTGTAGGTGGGCAATGTGTAGGTGGGTGATGTGTAGGTGGGTGATGTGCAGGTGGGCAATGTGTAGGTGGGTGATGTGCAGGTGGGCAATGTGTAGGTGGGTGATGTGTAGGTGGGTGATGTGCAGGTGGGCAATGTGTAGGTGGGTGATGTGCAGGTGGGCAATGTGTAGGTGGGTGATGTGTAAGTGGGTGATGTGCAGGTGGGCAATGTGTAAGTGGGTGATGTGTAAGTGGGTGATGTGCAGGTGGGCAATGTGTAGGTGAGCAATGTGCAGGTGGGTGATGTGTAGGTGAGCAATGAGTAGGTGGGCAATGTGTAGGTGGATGATGTGCAGGTGGGCAATGTGTAGGTGGATGATGTGTAAGTGCGTGATGTGCAAGTGAGCAATGTGTAGGTGGGTGATGTGCAGGTGAGCAATGTGTAGTTGGGTGATGTGTAAGTGGGTGATGTGCAGGTGGGCAATGTGTAGGTGGATGATGTGTAAGTGGGTGATGTGCAGGTGGGCAATGTGTTGGTGGGTGATGTGTAAGTGGGTGATGTGCAGGTGGGTGATGTGTATGTTGGTGATGTGCAGGTGGGCAATGTGTAGGAGGGTGATGTGCAGGTGGGCAATGTACAGGTGGATGATGTGTAGGTGGGTGATGTGCAGGTGGGCAATGTGCGTGTGGGTGATGTGAGGCTGGGTGATGTGCAGATGGCAACGTGCATTTGGATGATGTGAAGGTGGATGATGTGCAGGTGGGTGATGTGCGGTGGGTGATGTGCACTGGATGATCTGCAGGTGGGTGATGTACAGTTGGTGATGTGCGGTGGGTGATGTACAGGTGGCTGATGTGCGGGAGGGTGATGTGCAGTGGATGATGTGCAGGTGGGTGATGTACAGTTGGTGATGTGTGGTGGGTGATGTACAGGTGGGTGATGTGCGGGAGGGTGATGTGCAGTAGATGATGTGCAGTGGGTGATGTGCCGGTGGTTGATGTGCAGGTGGGCAACGTGCGAGTGGGTGATGTGTGGGTGGGTGATGTGCAGGTGGGGGTTTGTAGGATGGTGATGTGCAGGTGGGGGATGTGTCAGATGGTGATGTGTAGGTGGATGATGTGCACACAGGCAATGTGCAGTTGGGTGATGTGCAGGTGTGCAATTTGCAGTTGAGTGATGTGCAGTTGGGCAATGGGCAGGTGGGTGATCTGCAGGTGGGTGATGTGCAGGTGGGTTATGTGCAGGTGAGCAATTTGCAGGTGGGTGATGTGCAGCTGGATTATGTGCAGGTGGAAAATGTGCAGGTGGGCAATGCGCAGGTGGGTGATCTGCAGTTGGACAATGGGCAGGTAGGTGATCTGCAGGTGGGTGATGTGTAGGTGGGTGATGTGCAGGTGGGTGATGTGTAGGTGGGTGATGTGGAGGTGGGCAATGTGCAGGTGGGTGATCTGCTGGTAAGTGATGTGCAGATGGACAATGTGCAGGTGGATGATGTGTAGGTGGGTGATGTGCATGTGGGCAATCTGTATGTGGGTGATGTGGAAGATGGTGATGTATAGGTTGGCAATGTGCAGGTGGGCAGTGTGCAGGGGAGCGATCTTCAGATGGGCAATGTGCAGGTGGGTGATTTGCTGGTGGGTGATCTGCAGGTGGGTGATATTCAACTGGGCAATGTGATAGTGGGCAATGTGCAGGTGGGTGATGCGCAGATGGGCAACTTGCAAGTAAGTGATGTGCAGGTGGTTGAGGTCTAAGTGCGCAATGTGCAGGTGGGCAATACTCAGTTGGGTGATGCACAGGTGGGTGATGTGCAGGTGGGTGATGTGCAGGTGGGTTATGTGCAGGTGAGCAATTTGCAGGTGGGTGATGATGTGCAGCTGGATTATGCACAGGTGGGATATATGCAGGTGGGCAATGCGCAGGTGGGTGATCTGCAGGTGGGTGATGTGCAGGTGGGTGATGTGCAGATGGGCTATGTGCAGGTGGATGATGCGTAGGTGGGTGATGTGCATGTGGGCAATCTGTATGTGGGTGATGTAGAAGATGGTGATGTATAGGTTGGCAATGTGCAGGTGGGCAGTGTGCAGGGGAGTGATCTTCAGGTGGGCAATGTGCAGGTGGGTGATTTACTGGTGGGTGATCTGCAGGTGGATGATATTCAAATGGGCAATGTGCAGGTGGGCAATATGCAGCTCGGTGATGTGCAGTTGGGTGATGTGGTGTTGGGTGATAATCAGGTGGGCGGTGAGAAGGTGGGCAAGGTGTGATTGGGTGATGTGCAGGTGGGCAATGTGCAGGAGGGTGATGTGCAGGTGGGTGGTGTGCAGGTGGGTGATGTGCAGGTGGGGAATGTGCAGGTGGGCAATGTGCAGGTGGGCAATGTGCAGGAGGGTGATGTGCAGGTGGGTGGTGTGCAGGTGGCCAAGGTGCAAGAGGGTGATGTGCAGGTGGGTGGTGTGCAGGTGGGCAATGTGCAGGAGGGTGATGTCCAGATGGGCAATGTACAGTTGGGAAATGTGCAGGTGGGCAATGTGCAGGAGGGTGATGTGCAGGAGGGTGATGTGCAGGTGGGTGGTGTGCAGGAGGGTGATGTGCAGGTGGGTGGTGTGCAGGTGGGCAATGTGCAGGAGGGTGATGTGCAGGTGGGTGATCGCAGGAGGGTGATGTGCAGGTGGGAAATGTACAGGAGGGTGTTGTGCAGGTGGGTGATGTGCAGGAGGGTGATGTGGTGTTGGGTGATAATCAGGTGGGTGGTGAGAAGGTGGGCAAGGTGTGATTGGGTGCTGTGCAGGTGGGCAATGTGCAGGAGGGTGATGTGCAGGAGGGTGATGTCCAGATGGGCAATTTACAGTTGGGAAATGTGCAGGTGGGTTTTGTGCAGGTGGGCAATGTGCAGATGGGCGATGTGCAGGTGGGCAGTATGCAGCTGGGTGATGTGCAGGTGGGCAATGTGCAGGTGAGGGATGTGCAGCTTGGGGATGTGCAGATGGGGGCTGTGCAGGTGGGCAATGTGCAGGTGGGCAATTTGGAATTGAGCAATGTGCAGGTGGGTTATGTGTAGGTGTTGGAGCTTCAAGTGGGCAATGTGCAGGTGGGCAATAGGTAGCTGGGTGATGGACAGGTGGGTGATGTGCAGGTGGGCAGTGTGCAGGTGGGTGATGTACAGGTGGGTTATGTGCAGGTGGGCAATTTGCAGGTGGGTGATGTGCAGGTGGGTGAACCTCAAGTGGGCAATGTGCAGCTGGGTGATCTGCAGTTGGGCAATGGACAGTTGGGTGAGGTGCAGGTGGGTGATGTGCAGGTGGATGATCTGCAGGTGAGCAATGTGGACATGGGTGATGTGCAGGTGGGTGATCTGCAGATGGGAAATGTGCACTTGGGTGAGGTACAGGTGGGTGATGTGCAGGTGGGTGATCTGGAAATGGACAATGTGCAGGTGGGCGATGTGCAGTTGGGCAATATGCAGGTGGTGATGTGCAGGTGGGCGATGTGTAGGTGGGCGATATGCAGGTGGGGGATGTGCAGGTGGGTAATGTGCAGGTGGGCAATGTGCAGGTGGGTGGTGTGCAGGTGGGCAATGTGCAGGTGGGTTGTGTGCAGGTGGGCAATGTGCAGGTGAGCAATGAGTAGCTAGGCAGTGTGCAGGTGGGCAATGTGCAGGTGAGCAATGAGTAGCTAGGAAGTGTGCAGGTGGGCAATGTGCAGGTGGGAAATGTGCAGGAGGGAAATGTGCAGGTGGCTGATGTGCAGTTGGACAATGTGTAGGTGGGCGATGTGCAGATGGGCAACGTGCAGGTGGGTAATGTGTCAGTGGGAGATGTGAAGGACACTGATGTGCAGGTGAGCAATGTGCAGGGAAATGATCATCAGGTGCGCAATATGCATGTGGGTGAAGTGCAGTTGGGCACTTTGCAGGTGGGCAATGTGTAGGTGGGCAGTGTGCTGGGGAGTGATCTTCAGGTGGGCAATGTGAAGGTGGGTGATGTGCAGGTGGGCAATGTGAAGGTGGGTGATGTGCTGGTGGGTGATGTGCAGGTGGGTGATGTAGCGTTGGGTGATATTCAGGTTGGTGGTAAGCAGGTGGGCAATGTGCAGATGGGTGATGTGCAGGAGGGTGATGTTCATATGGGCAATTTACAGTTGGGCAATGTGTAGGTGGGTTTTGTGCAGGTGGGCAATGTGCACGTCGGTGATGTGCAGGTGGTCAATGAGCAGGTGGGCGATGTGCAGGCGCGCGATGTGGAGGCGGGTGATGTGCAGGTGGGCAGTGCGCATGTGGGTGATGTGTTGTGTGGTGAGGAATAGGTGTGTGATGTACAGCTGGCTGATGTGCAGAAGGTGAGGTGCAAGAGGGTAATGTGCAGATGGGCGATGAGCAGGTAGGTGATGTGCAGTTGGCAATGTTCAGGATGATGACGTGTAGGTGGACAATGTGCAGTTGGGTGATCTGCAGGCAGGCGATGTGCAGGTGGGAAATTTGCAGGTGTGCAATGTGCAGGTGGGTGATGTGTAGGTGGGCAATGTGTAGGTGGGTGATGTGTAAGTGGGCAATGTGTAGGTGAGCAATGTGTAGGTGGGCAATGTGCAGGTGGGTGATGTTTAGGTGGGTGATGTGCAGGTGGGTGATGTGTAGGTGGGTGATGTGTAGGTGGGTGATGTGTAAGTGGGTGATGTGCAGATGGGCAATGTGTAGGTGAGCAATGTGCAGGTGGGTGATGTGCAGGTGGATGATGTGCAGGTGGGTGATGTGCAGTTGGGTGATGTGTAGGTTGGTGATGTGCAGGTGGGCAATGTGTAGGTGGATGATGTGTAGGTGGGTGATGTGTAAGTGGGGGACGTGCAGGTGGGCAATGTGTAGATGGGTTATGTGTAAGTGGGTGATGTGCAGGTGGGAAAAGTGTAGGTGGGTGATGTGTAGGTGGGCAATGTGTAGGTGGGTGATGTATAAGTGGATGATGTGCAGGTGGGTAATGTGTAAGTGGGTGATGTGTAGGTGGGTGATGTGCAGGTGGGCAATGTGTAGGTGGGTGATGTGCAGGTGGGCAATGTGTAGGTGGGTGAGGTGTAAGTGGGTGATATGCAGGTGGGCAATGTGTAGGTGAGCAATGTGCAGGTGGGTGAATTGCAGGTGAGCAATGTGTAGGTGGGCAATGTGTAGGTGGGTGATCTGCAGGAGGGCAATGTGTAGGTGGGTGATGTGCAGGTGAGCAATGTGTAGGTAGGTGACATGCAGGTGGGCAATGTGAAGGTGGGTGATATGTAAGTGGGTGATGTGCAGGTGGGCAATGTGTAGGTGGATGATGTGTAAGTGGGTGATGTGCAGGTGGGCAATGTGTAGGTGGATGATGTGCAGGTGGGCAATGTGAAGGTGGGTGATGTGTAGGTGGATGATGTGCAGGTGGGTGATGTGCAGGTGAGCAATGTGTAGGTGGGTGATGTGTAGGTGGGTGATGTGCAGGTGGGCAATGTGTCGGTGGGAAATGCGCATGTGGGCAATGTGTAGGTGGGTGATGTGCAGGAGGGTGAGGTGAAGGTGGGTGATCTGTAAGAGGGTGAGTTGCAGGTTGGCAATGGGTAGGTGAGCAAAGTGCAGGTGGGTGATGTGTAGGTGGGTGATGTGCAGGTGGGCAATGTGTAGGTGGGTGATGTGTAAGTGGGTGATGTGCAGGTGGACAATGTGAAGGTGAGCAATGTGCTGTGGGTGACGTGTAGGTGGGTTATGTGCAGGTGGGTGATGTGTAGGTGGGCAATGTGTAGGTGGGTGATGTGTGAGTGGGTAATGTGCAGGTGGGCAATGTGTAGGTGAGCAATGTGCAGGTTAGCAATGTGCAGGTGGGTGATATGTAAGTGGGTGATGTGCAGGTGAGCAATGTGTAGGTGGGTGATGTGCAGGTGGGCAATGTGTAGGTGGGTGATGTGTAAGTGGGTGATGTGCAGGTGAGCAATGTGTAGGTGGGTGATGTGTGTGGGTGATGTGCAGGTGGGCAATGTGTAGGTGGGCAATGTGTAGGTGAGTGATGTGTAAGTGGGTGATATGCAGATGATCAATGTGTAGGCGGGTGATGTGCAGGAGGGCAATGTGTAGGTGGGTGATGTGTAAGTGGGTGATGTGCAGGAGGGCAATGTGAAGGTGGATGATGTGTAGGTGGGTGACGTGCAGATGGGCAATGTGCAGGTGGGTGATGTGCAGGTGAGCAATGTTTAGGTGGGTGATGTGTAGGTGGGTGATGTGCAGGTGGGCAATATGTCAGTGGGCAATGCGCATGTGGGCAATGTGTAGGTGGGTGATGTGCAGGTGGGTGATGTGCAGGTGGGCAATGTGTAGCTGAGCAATGTGCAGGTGGGTGATGTGTAGGTGGGTGATGTGCAGGTGGGTGATGTGCAAGTGGGGAATGTGCTGGAGGGTGATGTGTAGGTGGGTGATATGCAGGGGAGTGATGTGTAGGTGGGTGAGGTGTAGGTGGTGATCTGTAAGAGGGTGAGTTGCAGGTGGGCAATGTGTAGGTGAACAATGTACAGGTGGGTGATGTGTAGGTGGGTGATGTGCAGGTGGGTGATGTGCAGGTGGGTGATGTGTAGGTGGGTGATGTGTAGGTTGGTGATGTGCAGGTGGGCAATGTGTCGGTGGGCAATGGGTAGGTGGGTGATGTGTAAGTGGGTAATGTGCAGGTGGGCAATGTTAAGGTGAGCAATGTGCAGGTGGGTGAAGTGTAGGTGGGTGATGTGCAGGTGGGTGATGTGTAGGTGGGCAATGTGTAGGTGCGTGATGTGTAAGTGGGTAATGTGCAGGTGGGCAATGTGTAGGTGAGCAATGTGCAGGTGAGAAATGTGCAGGTGGGCAATTTGTAGGTGGATGATGTGCAGGTGGGCAATGTGTAGGTGGGTGATGTGTAAGTGGGTGATGTGCAGGTGAGCAATGTGAAGGTGGGTAATGTGCAGGTGGGCAAAGTGTAGGTGGGTGATGTGTGTGGGTGATGTGCATGTGGGCAATGTGTAGGTGGGTGATGTGCAGGTGGGCAATGTGTAGGTGGGCAATGTGTAGGTGAGTGATGCGTAAGGGGGTGATATGCAGATGAGCAATGTGTAGGTGGGTGATGTGCAGGAGGGCAATGTGTAGGTGGGTGATGTGTAAGTGGGTGATGTGCAGGTGGGCAATGTGCAGGTGGGTGAAGTATAGGTGGGAGATGTGCAGGTGGGCAATGTGTAGGTGGGCGATGTGCAGGTGGGAGATGTGTAAGTGGGTGATGTGCAGGTGGGCAATGTGTAGATGGGTGATGTGTAAGTGGGTGATGTGCAAGTGGGCAATGTGTAGTTGGGTGATGTGTAGGTTGGTGATGTGCAGGTGGGCAATGTGTAGATGGGTGATGTGCAGGTGGGCAATGTGTAGGTGGGTGATTTGTAAGTGGGTGATGTGCAGGTGGGCATTGTGTAGGTGGATGATGTGCAAGTGGGTGATGTGCAGGTGCGCAATGTGTAGGTGGGTGATGTGTAATTGGGTGATGTGCAGGTGGGTGATGTGTAGGTGGGTGATGTGCAGGTGGGCAATGTGTAGGTGGGTGATCTGCAGGTGGGCAATGTGTAGGTGGGTGATGTGTAAGTGGGTGATGTGTAAGTGGGCGATGTGTAGGTGGATGACGTGTAGGTGGGTGACGTGCAGGTGGGCAATGTGTAGGTGGATGCTGTGTAGGTGGGTGATGTGAAGGTGGGCAATGTGTAGGTGGGTGAAGTGTAAATGGGTGATGTGCAGGTGGGCAAAGTGTAGGTGAGCAATGTGTAGGTGGGTGATGTGTAGGAGGGCAATGTGTAGGTGGGCAATGTGCAGTTGGGCAATGTGTAGGTGGGTGATGTGTACGTGGGGATTGTGCAGATGGGCAATGTGTAGGTGAGCAATGTGCAGTTGGGTGATGTGTAGGTGGGTGATGTGCAGGTGGGTGATGTGCAGTTGGGTGATGTGTAGGTTGGTGATGTGCAGGTGGGCAATGAGTAGGTGGATGATGAGTAAGCGGGTGATGTGTAAGTGGGTGATGTGCAGGAGGGCAATGTGTTGGTGGGCAATGTGTAGGTGAGCAATGTGCAGGTGGGCAATGTGTAGGTGGGTGATGTGTAAGTGGGCAATGTGTAGGTGGGTGATGTGTAAGTGGGTGATGTGCAGGTGGGCAAAGTGCATGTGAGCAATGTGTAGGTGGGTGATGTGCAGGTGGGTAATGTGTAGGTGGGCCATGTGTAGGTAGAAGATGTGCAGGTAGGCAATGTGTAGGTGGGCAATGTGTAGGTGGGCAATGTGCAGGTGGGCAATGTGTAGGTGGGTGATGTGCAGGTGGGTGATGTGCAGGTGGGCAATGTGTAGGTGGGCCATGTGTAGGTGGATGATGTGCAGGTGGGTGATGTGTAGGTGGGCAATGTGTAGGTGAGTGAAGTGCAGGTGGGCAATGTGTAGGTGAGCAATGTGTAGGTGGGCAATGTGCAGGTGGGTGATGTGCAGGTGGGTGATGTGTAGGTGCGTGATGTGTAGGTGGGTGATGTGTAGGTGGGTGATGTGTAAGTGGGAGGTGTGCAGATGGGCAATGTGTAGGTGAGCAATGTGCAGGTGGGTGGTGTGTAGGTGGGTGATTTGCAGGTGGGTGATGTGCAGGTGGGTGATGTGTAGGTTGGTGATGTGCAGGTGGGCAATGCGCAGGTGGATGATGTGTCAGTGGGTGATGTGTAGATGGATGATGTGTAAGTGGGTGATGTGCAGGTGGGCAATGTGTAGGTGGCTGATGCGTAAGTGGGTGATGTGCAGGTGAGCAATGTGAGGGTGGGTGATGTGCAGGTGGGCAATGTGTAGGTGGGTGATGTGCAGGTGGGCAATGTGTATGTGGGTGATGTATAAGTGAGTGATGTGCAGGTGGGCAATGTGTAGGTGGGTGAAGTGTCAGTGGGTGATGTGCAGGTGGGCAATGTGTAGGTGGGATATGTGCAGGTGGGCAATGTGTTGGTGGGTGATGTGCAGGTGGGCAATGTGTAGGTGGGTGATGTGTCAGTGGGTGATGTGCAGGTGGGCAATGTGTAGGTGAGCAATGTGCAGGTGGGTGATGTGCAGGTGAGCAATGTGTAGGTGGGCAATGTGTAGGTGGGTGATCTGCAGGTGGGCAATGTGTAGGTGGGTGATCTGCAGGACGGCAATGTGTAGGTGGGTGATGTGCAGGTGAGCAATGTGTAGGTGGGTGATCTGCAGGAGGGCAATGTGAAGGTGGGTGATATGTAAGTGGGTGATGTGCAGGTGGGCAATGTGAAGGTGGGTGATGTGTAAGTGGGTGATGTGCAGGTGGGCAATGTGTAGGTGGATGATGTGTAAGTGGGTGATGTGCAGGTGGGCAATGTATAGGTGGGTGATGTGCAGGTGGGCAATGTGTAGGTGGGTGATGTGTAAGTGGGTGATGTGCAGGTGGGCAATGTGAAGGTGGATGATGTGTAGGTGGGTGATGTGCAGCTGGGCAATGTGCAGGTGGATGATGTGTAGGTGTGTGATGTGCAGGTGGGCAATATGTAGGTGGATGATGTGCAGGTGGGTGATGTGCAGGTGAGCAATGTGTAGGTGGGTGATGTGTAGGTGGGTGATGTGCAGGTGGGCAATGTGTCGGTGGGCAATGCGCATGTGGGCAATGTATAGGTGGGTGATGTGCAGGTGGGTGATGTGCAGGTGGGCAATGTGCAGGTGGGTGATGTGCAGGTGGGTGATGTGTAGGTGGGTGATGTGTAAGTGGGTGATGTGCAGGTGGGCAATGTGTAGCTGAGCAATGTGCAGGTGGGTGATGTGTAGGTGGGTGATGTGCAGGTGGGTGATGTGCAAGTGGGGAATGTGCTGGTGGGTGATATGTAGGTGGGTGATGTGCAGGTGGGTGATGTGTAGGTGGGTGAGGTGTAGGTGGGTGATCTGTAAGAGGGTGAGTTGCAGCTGAGCAATGTGTAGGTGAGCAATGTGCAGGTGGGTGATGTGTAGGTGGGTGATGTGCAGGTGGGTGATGTGTAGGTGGGTGATGTGTAGGTTGGTGATGTGCAGGTGGGCAATGTGTAGGTGGGCAATGTGTAGGTGGGTGATGTGTAAGTGGGTGATGTGCAGGTGGGCAATGTGAAGGTGAGCAATGTGCAGGTGGGTGACGTGTAGGTGGGTGATGTGCAGGTGGGTGATGTGTAGGTGGGCGATGTGTAGGTGGGTGATGTGTAAGTGGGTAATGTGCAGCTGGGAAATGTGTAGGTTGGCAATGTGTAGGTAGGTGATGTGTAAGTGGGTGATGTGTAGGTGGGTGATGTGTAGGTGGGTGATGTTTAGGTGGCTGATGTGCAGGTGTGCAATGTGTAGGTGGGCAATGTGTAAGTGCGTGATATGCAGATGAGAAATGTGTAGGAGGGTGATGTGTATGTGCGTGATGTGCAGGTGAGCAATGCGTAGGTGGGTGATGTGCAGGTGGGCAATGTGGAGGTGGGTGATGTATAAGTGGGTGATGTGCAGGTGGGCAATGTGTAGGTGGGTGATGTGTAAGTGGGTGATATGCAGGTGCGCAATTTGTAGGTGGGTGATGTATAGGTGGGTGATGTGCAGGTGGGCAATGTGTAGGTGGGTGATGTGTAAGTGGGCAATGTGTAGGTGGGTGATGTTTAAGTGGGTGATGTGCAGGTGGGCGAAGTGTAGGTGAGCAATGTGTAGGTGGGTGATGTGCAGGTGGGTAATGTGCAGGAGGGCCATGTGTAGATGGAAGATGTGCAGGTAGGCAATGTGTAGGTGGGAAATGTGTAGGTGGGCAATGTGCAGTTGGGCAATGTGTAGGTGGGTGATGTGCAGGTGGGTGATGTGCAGGTAGGCAGTGTGTAGGTGGGCCATGTGTAGCTGGATGATGTGCAAGTGGGTGATGTGTAGTTGGGCAATGTGTAGGTGAGTGATGTGCAGGGAGGCAATGTGCTGGTGAGCAATGTGTAGGTGGGTGATGTGCAGGTGGGTGATGTGTAGGTGGGTGATGTGTAGGTGGGTGATGTGTAAGTGGGTGATGTGCAGATGGGCAATGTGTAGGTGAGCAATGTGCAGGTGGGTGATGTGTAGGTGGGTGATGTGCAGGTAGGTGATGTGCAGTTGGGTGATGTGTAGGTTGGTGATGTGCAGGTGGGCAATGTGTAGGTGGATGATGTGTAGGTGGGTGATGTGTAAGTGGGTGATGTGCAGGTGGGCAATGTGTAGGTGGGCAATGTGTAGGTGAGCAATGTACAGGTGGGCAATGTGTAGGTGGATGATGTGTAAGTGGGTGATGTGTAGGTGGGTGATGTGCAGGTGGGCAATGTGTAGGTGGGTGATGAGCAGGTGGACAATGTGTAGGTGGGTGATGTGCAGGTGGGCAATGTGTAGGTTGTTGATGTGTAAGTGGGTGATGTGCAGGCGGGCAATATGTGGATGGGTGATGTGTAAGCGGGTGATGTGCAGGTGGGCAATGTGTAGGTGAGCAATGTGTGGGTGGGCAATGTATAGGTGGGTGATCTGCAGGTGGGCAATGTGTAGGTGGGTGATCTGCAGGTGGGCAATGTGTAGGTGGGAGATGTGCAGGTGGGCAATGTGTTGGTGGGTGATGTGCAGGTGGGCAATGTGTAGGTGGGTGATGTGTAAGTGGGTGATGTGCAGGTGGGCAATGTGTAGGTGAGCAATGTGCAGGTGGGTGATGTGCAGGTGAGCAATGTGTAGGTGGGCAATGTGTAGGTGGGTGATCTGCAGGTGGGCAATGTGTAGGTGGGTGATGTGCAGGTGAGCAATGTGTAGGTGGGTGATCTGCAGGTGGGCAATGTGAAGGTGGGTGATATGTTAGTGGGTGATGTGCAGGTGGGCAATGTGTAGGTGGGTGATGTGTAAGTGGGTGATGTGCAGGTGGGCAATGTGTAGGTGGATGATGTGTAAGTGGGTGATGTGCAGGTGGGCAATGTATAGGTGGGTGATGTGCAGGTGGGCAATGTGTAGGTGGGTGATGTGTAAGTGGGTGATGTGCAGGTGGGCAATGTGAAGGTGGATGATGTGTAGGTGGGTAATGTGCAGCTGGGCAATGCGCAGGTGGATGATGTGTAGGTGCGTGATGTGCAGGTGGGCAATATGTAGGTGGATGATGTGCAGGTGGGTGATGTGCAGGTGAGCAATGTGTAGGTGGGTGATGTGTAGGTGGGTGATGTGCAGGTGGGCAATGTGTCGGTGGGCAATGCGCATGTGGGCAATGTATAGGTGGGTGATGTGCAGGTGGGTGATGTGCAGGTGGGCAATGTGCAGGTGGGTGATGTGTAGGTGGGTGATGTGTAGGTGGGTGATGTGTAAGTGGGTGATGTGCAGGTGGGCAATATGTAGCTGAGCAATGTGCAGGTGGGTGATGTGTAGGTGGGTGATGTGCAGGTGGGTGATGTGAAAGTGGGGAATGTGCTGGTGGGTGATATGTAGGTGGGTGATGTGCAGGTGGGTGATGTGAAGGTGGGTGAGGTGTAGGTGGGTGATCTGTAAGAGGGTGAGTTGCAGGTGAGCAATGTGTAGGTGAGCAATGTGCAGGTGGGTGATGTGTAGGTGGGTGATGTGCAGGTGGGTGATGTGTAGGTGGGTGATGTGTAGGTTGGTGATGTGCAGGTGGGCAATGTGTAGGTGGGCAATGTGTAGGTGGGTGGTGTGTAAGTGGGTGATGTGCAGGTGGGCAATGTGAAGGTGAGCAATGTGAAGGTGGGTGACGTGTAGGTGGGTGATGTGCAGGTGGGTGATGTGTAGGTGGGCAATGTGTAGGTGGGTGATGTGTAAGTGGGTAATGTGCAGCTGGGAAATGTGTAGGTTGGCAATGTGTAGGTGGGTGATGTGTAAGTGGGTGATGTGTAGGTGGGTGATGTTTAGGTGGCTGATGTGCAGGTGTGCAATGTGTAGGTGGGCAATGTGTAAGTGCGTGATATGCAGATGAGAAATGTGTAGGAGGGTGATGTGTATGTGCGTGATGTGCAGGTGAGCAATGCGTAGGTGGGTGATGTGCAGGTGGGCAATGTGGAGGTGGGTGATGTATAAGTGGGTGATGTGCAGGTGGGCAATGTGTAGGTGGGTGATGTGTAAGTGGGTGATATGCAGGTGCGCAATTTGTAGGTGGGTGATGTATAGGTGGGTGATATGCAGCTGGGCAATGTGTAGGTAGGTGATGTGCAGGTGGGCAGTGTGTAGGTGGGTGATGTGTAAGTGGGCAATGTGTAGGTGGGTGATGTTTAAGTGGGTGATGTGCAGGTGGGCGAAGTGTAGGTGAGTAATGTGTAGGTGGGTGATGTGCAGGTGGGTAATGTGCAGGTGGGAAATGTGTAGGTGGGCAATGTGCAGTTGGGCAATGTGTAGGTGGGTGATGTGCAGGTGGGTGATGTGCAGGTAGGCAGTGTGTAGGTGGGCCATGTGTAGCTGGATGATGTGCAAGTGGGTGATGTGTAGTTGGGCAATGTGTAGGTGAGTGATGTGCAGGGAGGCAATGTGTTGGTGAGCAATGTGTAGGTGGGCAATGTGCAGGTGGGTGATGTGTAGGTGGGTGATGTGCATGTGGGTGATGTGTAGGTGGGTGATGTGTAGGTTGGCGATGTGTAAGTGGGTGATGTGCAGATGGGCAATGTGTAGGTGAGCAATGTGCAGGTGGGTGATGTGTAGGTGGGTGATGTGCAGGTAGGTGATGTGCAGTTGGGTGATGTGTAGGTTGGTGATGTGCAGGTGGGCAATGTGTAGGTGGATGATGTGTAGGTGGGTGATGTGTAAGTGGGTGATGTGCAGGTGGGCAATGTGTAGGTGGGCAATGTGTAGGTGAGCAATGTGCAGGTGGGCAATGTGTAGGTGGATGATGTGTAAGTGGGTGATGTGCAGGTGAGCAATGTGTAGGTGGGTGATGTGCAGGTGGGCAATGTGTAGGTGGGTGATGTGCAGGTGGGCAATGTGTAGGTGGGTGATGCGTAAGTGGGTGATGTGCAGGTGGGCAATATGTAAGTGGGTGATGTGTAGGTGGGTGATGTGCAGGTGTGCAATGTGTAGGTGGGTGATGTGCAGGTGGACAATGTGTAGGTGGGTGATGTGCAGGTGGGCAATGTGTAGGTTGTTGATGTGTAAGTGGGTGATGTGCAGGCGGGCAATATGTGGATGGGTGATGTGTAAGTGGGTGATGTGCAGGTGGACAATGTGTAGGTGAGCAATGTGTGGGTGGGCAATGTGTAGGTGGGTGATCTGCAGGTGGGCAATGTGTAGGTGGGTGATCTGCAGTTGGGCAATGTGTAGGTGGGTGATGTGCAGGTGAGCAATGTATAGGTGGGTGATATGCAGGTGGGCAATGTGTAGGTGGGTGATGTGTAAGTGGGTGATGTGCAGGTGGGCAATGTGCAGGTGGATGATGTGTAAGTGGGTGTTGTGCAGGTGGGCAATGTGTAGGTGGGTGATGTGTAAGTGGGCGATGTGCAGGTGTGTGATGTGTATGTGGGTGATGTGCAGGTGGGCAATGTGTAGATGGGTGATGTGCAGGTGGGCAATGTGTACGTGGGTGATGTATAAGTGGGTGATGTGCAGGTGGGCAATGTGTAGGTGGATGATGTGTAGGTGGGTGATGTGCAGGTGGGCAATGTGCAGGTGGATGATGTGCAGTTGGGTGATGTGCAGGTGGGCAATGTGTAGGTGGGTGATGTGCAGGTGGGTGATGTGCAGGAGGGCAATGTGTCGGTGGGTGATGTGTAGGTGGGTGATGTGCAGGTGGGCAATGTGCAGGTGGGTGATGTGTAGGTGGGTGATGTGCAGTTGGGTGATGTGTAGGTGGGTGAGGTGTAGGTGGCTGATCTGTAAGTGTGTGATGTGCAGGTGGGCAATGTGCAGGTGGGTGATGTGTAGGTGGGTGATGTGCCGGTGGGTGATGTGCAGGTGGGTGATGTGTAGGTTGGAGATGTGCAGGTGGGCAATGTGTAGGTTGGCAATGTGTAGGTGGGTGATGTGTAAGTCGGTGATGTGTATGTGGGTGATGTGTTGGAGGGTGATGTGCAGGTGGGCTATGTGTAGGTGGGTGATGTGTAAGTGGGTGATGTGCAAGTCAGCAATGTGTAGGTGGGTGATGTGCAGGTGGGCAATGTGTAGGTTGGTGATGTGTAAGTGCGTAATTTGCAGGTGAGCAATGTGTAGGTGGTGATGTGCAGGTGGGCAATATCTAGGTGGGTGATGTATAAGTGGGTGATGTGCAGGTGGCCAATGTGTACGTGGGTGATGTGTAAATGGGTGATGTGCAGGTGGGCAATGTGTAGGTGGGTGATGTATAGGTGGGTGATGTGCAGCTGGGCAATGTGTAGGTAGGTGATGTGCAGGTGGGCAATGTGTAGGTGGGTGATGTGTAGGTGGATGATGTGTAAGTGGGCAATGTTTAGGTGGGTGATGTGTAAGTGGGTGATGTGCTGGTGGGCAAAGTGTAGGTGATCAATGTGTACGTGGGTGATGGGCAGGTCGATAATGTGCAGTTGGGCCATGAGTAGGTGGAAGATGTGCAGTTAGGCAATGTGTAGGTGGGCAATGTGTAGGTGGGCAATGTGCAGGTGGGCAATGTGTAGGTGGGTGATGTGCAGGTGGGTGATGTGCAGGTGGGCAGTGTGTAGGTGGGCCATGTGTCGGTGGATGATGTGCAGGTGGGTGATGTGTAGGTGGGCAATATGTAGGTGGGTGATGTTTACGTGCGTGATGTGCAGGTGAGCAATGTGTAGGTGGGTGATGTGCAGGTGGGCAATGTGTAGGTGGGTGATGTGTAGGTGGGTGATGTGTAAGTGGGTGATGTGCAGGTGGGCAATGTGTAGGTGGGCAATGTGTAGGTGAGCAATGTGCAGGTGGGCAATGTGTAGGTGGATGATGTGTAAGTGGGTGATGTGCAGGTGAGCAATGTGTAGGTGGGTGATGTGCAGGTGGGCAATGTGTAGGTGGGTGATGTGCAGGTGGGCAATGTGTAGGTGGGTGATGTGTAAGTGGGTGATGTGCAGGTGGGCAATATGTAAGTGGGTGATGTGTAGGTGGGTGATGTGCAGGTGTGCAATGTGTAGGTGGGTGATGTGCAGGTGGACAATGTGTAGGTGGGTGATGTGCAGGTGGGCAATGTGTAGGTTGTTGATGTGTAAGTGGGTGATGTGCAGGCGGGCAATATGTGGATGGGTGATGTGTAAGTGGGTGATGTGCAGGTGGACAATGTGTAGGTGAGCAATGTGTGGGTGGGCAATGTGTAGGTGGGTGATCTGCAGGTGGGCAATGTGTAGGTGGGTGATCTGCAGTTGGGCAATGTGTAGGTGGGTGATGTGCAGGTGAGCAATGTATAGGTGGGTGATATGCAGGTGGGCAATGTGTAGGTGGGTGATGTGTAAGTGGGTGATGTGCAGGTGGGCAATGTGTAGGTGGGCGATGTTAAAGTGGGTGATGTGCAGGTGGGCAATGTGCAGGTGGATGATGTGTAAGTGGGTGTTGTGCAGGTGGGCAATGT
Organism: Isurus oxyrinchus; assembly: GCA_026770705.1. Taxonomy (NCBI): domain Eukaryota; kingdom Metazoa; phylum Chordata; class Chondrichthyes; order Lamniformes; family Lamnidae; genus Isurus; species Isurus oxyrinchus. The sequence goes on along the minus strand of JANJGN010000007.1, from coordinate 83,612,832 downwards.
GTAGATGGGTGATGTGCAGGTGGGCAATGTGTACGTGGGTGATGTATAAGTGGGTGATGTGCAGGTGGGCAATGTGTAGGTGGATGATGTGTAGGTGGGTGATGTGCAGGTGGGCAATGTGCAGGTGGATGATGTGCAGTTGGGTGATGTGCAGGTGGGCAATGTGTAGGTGGCTGATGTGCAGGTGGGTGATGTGCAGGAGGGCAATGTGTCGGTGGGTGATGTGTAGGTGGGTGATGTGCAGGTGGGCAATGTGCAGGTGGGTGATGTGTAGGTGGGTGATGTGCAGTTGGGTGATGTGTAGGTGGGTGAGGTGTAGGTGGCTGATCTGTAAGTGTGTGATGTGCAGGTGGGCAATGTGCAGGTGGGTGATGTGTAGGTGGGTGATGTGCCGGTGGGTGATGTGCAGGTGGGTGATGTGTAGGTTGGAGATGTGCAGGTGGGCAATGTGTAGGTTGGCAATGTGTAGGTGGGTGATGTGTAAGTCGGTGATGTGTATGTGGGTGATGTGTTAGTGGGTGATGTGCAGGTGGGCTATGTGTAGGTGGGTGATGTGTAAGTGGGTGATGTGCAAGTCAGCAATGTGTAGGTGGGTGATGTGCAGGTGGGCAATGTGTAGGTTGGTGATGTGTAAGTGCGTGATTTGCAGGTGAGCAATGTGTAGGTGGTGATGTGCAGGTGGGCAATATCTAGGTGGGTGATGTATAAGTGGGTGATGTGCAGGTGGCCAATGTGTACGTGGGTGATGTGTAAATGGGTGATGTGCAGGTGGGCAATGTGTAGGTGGGTGATGTATAGGTGGGTGATGTGCAGCTGGGCAATGTGTAGGTAGGTGATGTGCAGGTGGGCAATGTGTAGGTGGGTGATGTGTAGGTGGATGATGTGTAAGTGGGCAATGTTTAGGTGGGTGATGTGTAAGTGAGTGATGTGCAGGTGGGCAAAGTGTAGGTGATCAATGTGTAGGTGGGTGATGGGCAGGTGGATAATGTGTAGTTGGGCCATGAGTAGGTGGAAGATGTGCAGTTAGGCAATGTGTAGGTGGGCAATGTGTAGGTGGGCAATGTGCAGGTGGGCAATGTGTAGGTGGGTGATGTGCAGGTGGGTGATGTGCAGGTGGGCAGTGTGTAGGTGGGCCATGTGTCGGTGGATGATGTGCAGGTGGGTGATGTGTAGGTGGGCAATGTGTAGGTGGGTGATGTTTAAGTGCGTGATGTGCAGGTGAGCAATGTGTAGGTGGGTGATGTTTAAGTGGGTGATTTGCAGGTGGGCAAAGTGTAGGTGAGCAATGTGTAGGTGGGTGATGTGCAGGTGGGTAATGTGCAGGTGGGCAATGTGTAGGTGGAAGATGTGCAGGTACGCAATGTTTAGGTGGGCAATGTGTAGGTGGGCAATGTGCAGGTGAGCAATGTGCAGGTGGGCAATGTGTAGGTGGATGATGTGCAGGTGGGCAATGTGTAGGTGGGGGATGTGCAGGTGGGCACTGTGTAGGTGGGTGATTTGCAAGTGGGTGATGTGCACGTCAGCAATGTGTAGGTGGGTGATGTGCAGGTGGGCAATGTGTATGTGGGTGATGTGTAAGTGCGTGATTTGCAGGTGAGCAATGTGTAGGTGGGTGATGTGCAGGTGGGCAATATCTAGGTGGGTGATGTATAAGTGGGTGATGTGCAGGTGGGCAATGTGTAGGTGGGTGATGTGTAAGTGGGTGATGTGCAGGTGGGCAATGTGTAGGTAGGTGATGTAAGGGTGGGTGAGATGCAGCTGGGCAATGTGTAGGTAGGGGATGTGCAGATGGGCAATGTGTAGGTGGGTGATGTGTAGGTGGATGATGTGTAAGTGGGCAATGTGTAGGTGGGTGATGTGTAAGTGGGTAATGTGCAGGTGGGCAAAGTGTAGGTGATCAATGTGTAGGTGTGTGATGGGCTGGTGGGTAATGTGTAGGTGGGCCATGAGTAGGTGGAAGATGTGCAGTTAGGCAATGTGTAGCTGGGCAATGTGTAGGTGGGAAATGTGCAGGTGGGCAATGTGGAGGTGGGTGATGTGCAGGTGGGTGATGTGCAGGTGGGCAGTGTCTAGGTGGGCCATTTGTAGGTGGATGATGTGCAGGTGGGTGATGTGTAGGTGGGCAATGTGTAGGTGGGTGATGTGTAAGTGTGTGATGTGCAGGTGAGCAATGTGTAGGTGGGTGATGTGCAGGTGGGCAATGTGTAGGTGGGTGATGTATAAGTGGGTGATGTGCAGGTGGGCAATGTGTAGGTGGGTGATGTGCAGGTGGGCAATGTGTAGGTGGGTGATGTGTAAGTGGGTGATGTGCACGTCAGCAATGTGTAGGTGGGTGATGTGCAGGTGGGCAATGTGTAGGTTGGTGATGTGTAAGTGCGTGATTTGCAGGTGAGCAATGTGTAGGTGGTGATGTGCAGGTGGGCAATATCTAGGTGGGTGATGTACAAGTGGGAGATGTGCAGGTGGCCAATGTGTACGTGGGTGATGTGTAAATGGGTGATGTGCAGGTGGGCAATGTGTAGGTGGGTGATGTATAGGTGGGTGATGTGCAGCTGGGCAATGTGTAGGTAGGTGATGTGCAGGTGGGCAATGTGTAGGTGGGTGATGTGTAGGTGGATGATGTGTAAGTGGGCAATGTTTAGGTGGGTGATGTGTATGTGGGTGATGTGCAGGTGGGCAAAGTGTAGGTGATCAATGTGTAGGTGGGTGATGGGCAGGTGGATAATGTGTAGTTGGGCCATGAGTAGGTGGAAGATGTGCAGTTAGGCAATGTGTAGGTGGGCAAAGTGTAGGTGGGCAATGTGCAGGTGGGCAATGTGTAGGTGGGTGATGTGCAGGTGGGTGATGTGCAGGTGGGCAGTGTGTAGGTGGGCCATGTGTAGGTGGGTGATGTGCAGGTGGGCAATGTGTCGGTGGGCAATGCGCATGTGGGCAATGTATAGGTGGGTGATGTGCAGGTGGGTGATGTGCAGGTGGGCAATGTGCAGGTGGGTGATGTGTAGGTGGGTGATGTGTAAGTGGGTGATGTGCAGGTGGGCAATATCTAGCTGAGCAATGTGCAGGTGGGTGATGTGTAGGTGGGTGATGTGCAGGTGGGTGATGTGCAAGTGGGGAATGGGCTGGTGGGTGATATGTAGGTGGGTGATGTGCAGGTGGATGATGTGTAGGTGGGTGAGGTGTAGGTGGGTGATCTGTAAGAGGGTGAGTTGCAGGTGAGCAATGTGTAGGTGAGCAATGTGCAGGTGGGTGATGTGTAGGTGGGTGATGTGCAGGTGGGTGATGTGTAGGTGGGTGATGTGTAGGTTGGTGATGTGCAGGTGTGCAATGTGTAGGTGGGCAATGTGTAAGTGCGTGATATGCAGATGAGAAATGTGTAGGAGGGTGATGTGTATGTGCGTGATGTGCAGGTGAGCAATGCGTAGGTGGGTGATGTGCAGGTGGGCAATGTGTAGGTGGGTGATGTATAAGTGGGTGATGTGCAGGTGGGCAATGTGTAGGTGGGTGATGTGTAAGTGGGTGATATGCAGGTGCGCAATTTGTAGGTGGGTGATGTATAGGTGGGTGATATGCAGCTGGGCAATGTGTAGGTAGGTGATGTGCAGGTGGGCAATGTGTAGGTGGGTGATGTGTAAGTGGGCAATGTGTAGGTGGGTGATGTTTAAGTGGGTGATGTGCAGGTGGGCGAAGTGTAGGTGAGCAATGTGTAGGTGGGTGATGTGCAGGTGGGTAATGTGCAGGTGGGAAATGTGTAGGTGGGCAATGTGCAGATGGGCAATGTGTAGGTGGGTGATGTGCAGGTGGGTGATGTGCAGGTAGGCAGTGTGTAGGTGGGCCATGTGTAGCTGGATGATGTGCAAGTGGGTGATGTGTAGTTGGGCAATGTGTAGGTGAGTGATGTGCAGGGAGGCAATGTGTTGGTGAGCAATGTGTAGGTGGGCAATGTGTAAGTGGGTGATGTTTAAGTGCGTGATGTGCAGGTGAGCAATGTGTAGGTGGGTGATGTGCAGGTGGGCAATGTGTAGGTGGGTGATGTGTAAGTGGGTGATGTGCAGCTGGGCAATTTGTAGGTGGGTGATGTATAGGTGGGTGATGTGCAGCTGGGCAATGTGTAGGTAGGTGATGTGCAGGTGGGCAATGTGTAGGTGGGTGATGTGTAGGCGGGTGTTGTGTAAGTGGGCAATGTGTAGGTGGGTGATGTTTAAGTGGATGATGTGCAGGTGGGCAAAGTGTAGGTTAGCAATGTGTAGGTGGGTGATGTGCAGGTGGGTAATGTGCATGTGGGCCAAGTGTAGGTGGAAGATGTGCAGGTACGCAATGTGTAGGTGGGCAATGTGTAGGTGGGTGATGTGCAGGTGGGTAATGTGCAGGTGGGAAATGTGTAGGTGGGCAATGTGCAGATGGGCAATGTGTAGGTGGGTGATGTGCAGGTGGGTGATGTGCAGGTAGGCAGTGTGTAGGTGGGCCATGTGTAGCTGGATGATGTGCAAGTGGGTGATGTTGTGTTGGGCAATGTGTAGGTGAGTGATGTGCAGGGAGGCAATGTGTTGGTGAGCAATGTGTAGGTGGGCAATGTGTAGGTGGGTGATGTTTAAGTGCGTGATGTGCAGGTGAGCAATGTGTAGGTGGGTGATGTGCAGGTGGGCAATGTGTAGGTGGGTGATGTGTAAGTGGGTGATGTGCAGCTGGGCAATTTGTAGGTGGGTGATGTATAGGTGGGTGATGTGCAGCTGGGCAATGTGTAGGTAGGTGATGTGCAGGTGGGCAATGTGTAGGTGGGTGATGTGTAGGTGGGTGTTGTGTAAGTGGGTAATGTGTAGGTGGGTGATGTTTAAGTGGATGATGTGCAGGTGGGCAAAGTGTAGGTTAGCAATGTGTAGGTGGGTGATGTGCAGGTGGGTAATGTGCATGTGGGCCAAGTGTAGGTGGAAGATGTGCAGGTACGCAATGTGTAGGTGGGCAATGTGTAGGTGGGCAATGTGCAGGTGAGCAATGTGCAGGTGGGCAATGTGTAGGTGGATGATGTGCAGGTGGGCACTGTGTAGGTGGGTGATGTGCAAGTGGGTGATGTGCACGTCAGCAATGTGTAGGTGGGTGATGTGCAGGTGGGCAATGTGTATGTGGGTGATGTGTAAGTGCGTGATTTGCAGGTGAGCAATGTGTAGGTGGGTGATGTGCAGGTGGGCAATATCGAGGTGGGTGATGTATCAGTGGGTGATGTGCAGGTGGGCAATGTGTAGGTGGGTGATGTGTAAGTGGGTGATGTGCAGGTGGGCAATGTGTAGGTGGGCAATGTGTAGGTGGGCAATGTGCAGGTGAGCAATGTGCAGGTGGGCAATGTGTAGGTGGATGATGTGCAGGTGGGCACTGTGTAGGTGGGTGATGTGCAAGTGGGTGATGTGCACGTCAGCAATGTGTAGGTGGGTGATGTGCAGGTGGGCAATGTGTATGTGGGTGATGTGTAAGTGCGTGATTTGCAGGTGAGCAATGTGTAGGTGGGTGATGTGCAGGTGGGCAATGTGTAGGTGGGTGATGTATAAGTGGGTGATGTGCAGGTGGGCAATGTGTAGGTGGGTGATGTGCAGGTGGGCAATGTGTAGGTGGGTGATGTGTAAGTGGGTGATGTGCACGTCAGCAATGTGTAGGTGGGTGATGTGCAGGTGGGCAATGTGTAGGTTGGTGATGTGTAAGTGCGTGATTTGCAGGTGAGCAATGTGTAGGTGGTGATGTGCAGGTGGGCAATATCTAGGTGGGTGATGTACAAGTGGGAGATGTGCAGGTGGCCAATGTGTACGTGGGTGATGTGTAAATGGGTGATGTGCAGGTGGGCAATGTGTAGGTGGGTGATGTATAGGTGGGTGATGTGCAGCTGGGCAATGTGTAGGTAGGTGATGTGCAGGTGGGCAATGTGTAGGTGGGTGATGTGTAGGTGGATGATGTGTAAGTGGGCAATGTTTAGGTGGGTGATGTGTATGTGGGTGATGTGCAGGTGGGCAAAGTGTAGGTGATCAATGTGTAGGTGGGTGATGGGCAGGTGGATAATGTGTAGTTGGGCCATGAGTAGGTGGAAGATGTGCAGTTAGGCAATGTGTAGGTGGGCAAAGTGTAGGTGGGCAATGTGCAGGTGGGCAATGTGTAGGTGGGTGATGTGCAGGTGGGTGATGTGCAGGTGGGCAGTGTGTAGGTGGGCCATGTGTAGGTGGGTGATGTGCAGGTGGGCAATGTGTCGGTGGGCAATGCGCATGTGGGCAATGTATAGGTGGGTGATGTGCAGGTGGGTGATGTGCAGGTGGGCAATGTGCAGGTGGGTGATGTGTAGGTGGGTGATGTGTAAGTGGGTGATGTGCAGGTGGGCAATATCTAGCTGAGCAATGTGCAGGTGGGTGATGTGTAGGTGGGTGATGTGCAGGTGGGTGATGTGCAAGTGGGGAATGGGCTGGTGGGTGATATGTAGGTGGGTGATGTGCAGGTGGATGATGTGTAGGTGGGTGAGGTGTAGGTGGGTGATCTGTAAGAGGGTGAGTTGCAGGTGAGCAATGTGTAGGTGAGCAATGTGCAGGTGGGTGATGTGTAGGTGGGTGATGTGCAGGTGGGTGATGTGTAGGTGGGTGATGTGTAGGTTGGTGATGTGCAGGTGTGCAATGTGTAGGTGGGCAATGTGTAAGTGCGTGATATGCAGATGAGAAATGTGTAGGAGGGTGATGTGTATGTGCGTGATGTGCAGGTGAGCAATGCGTAGGTGGGTGATGTGCAGGTGGGCAATGTGTAGGTGGGTGATGTATAAGTGGGTGATGTGCAGGTGGGCAATGTGTAGGTGGGTGATGTGTAAGTGGGTGATATGCAGGTGCGCAATTTGTAGGTGGGTGATGTATAGGTGGGTGATATGCAGCTGGGCAATGTGTAGGTAGGTGATGTGCAGGTGGGCAATGTGTAGGTGGGTGATGTGTAAGTGGGCAATGTGTAGGTGGGTGATGTTTAAGTGGGTGATGTGCAGGTGGGCGAAGTGTAGGTGAGCAATGTGTAGGTGGGTGATGTGCAGGTGGGTAATGTGCAGGTGGGAAATGTGTAGGTGGGCAATGTGCAGATGGGCAATGTGTAGGTGGGTGATGTGCAGGTGGGTGATGTGCAGGTAGGCAGTGTGTAGGTGGGCCATGTGTAGCTGGATGATGTGCAAGTGGGTGATGTGTAGTTGGGCAATGTGTAGGTGAGTGATGTGCAGGGAGGCAATGTGTTGGTGAGCAATGTGTAGGTGGGCAATGTGTAGGTGGGTGATGTTTAAGTGCGTGATGTGCAGGTGAGCAATGTGTAGGTGGATGATGTGCAGGTGGGCAATGTGTAGGTGGGTGATGTGTAAGTGGGTGATGTGCAGCTGGGCAATTTGTAGGTGGGTGATGTATAGGTGGGTGATGTGCAGCTGGGCAATGTGTAGGTAGGTGATGTGCAGGTGGGCAATGTGTAGGTGGGTGATGTGTAGGCGGGTGTTGTGTAAGTGGGCAATGTGTAGGTGGGTGATGTTTAAGTGGATGATGTGCAGGTGGGCAAAGTGTAGGTTAGCAATGTGTAGGTGGGTGATGTGCAGGTGGGTAATGTGCATGTGGGCCAAGTGTAGGTGGAAGATGTGCAGGTACGCAATGTGTAGGTGGGCAATGTGTAGGTGGGTGATGTGCAGGTGGGTAATGTGCAGGTGGGAAATGTGTAGGTGGGCAATGTGCAGATGGGCAATGTGTAGGTGGGTGATGTGCAGGTGGGTGATGTGCAGGTAGGCAGTGTGTAGGTGGGCCATGTGTAGCTGGATGATGTGCAAGTGGGTGATGTTGTGTTGGGCAATGTGTAGGTGAGTGATGTGCAGGGAGGCAATGTGTTGGTGAGCAATGTGTAGGTGGGCAATGTGTAGGTGGGTGATGTTTAAGTGCGTGATGTGCAGGTGAGCAATGTGTAGGTGGGTGATGTGCAGGTGGGCAATGTGTAGGTGGGTGATGTGTAAGTGGGTGATGTGCAGCTGGGCAATTTGTAGGTGGGTGATGTATAGGTGGGTGATGTGCAGCTGGGCAATGTGTAGGTAGGTGATGTGCAGGTGGGCAATGTGTAGGTGGGTGATGTGTAGGTGGGTGTTGTGTAAGTGGGTAATGTGTAGGTGGGTGATGTTTAAGTGGATGATGTGCAGGTGGGCAAAGTGTAGGTTAGCAATGTGTAGGTGGGTGATGTGCAGGTGGGTAATGTGCATGTGGGCCAAGTGTAGGTGGAAGATGTGCAGGTACGCAATGTGTAGGTGGGCAATGTGTAGGTGGGCAATGTGCAGGTGAGCAATGTGCAGGTGGGCAATGTGTAGGTGGATGATGTGCAGGTGGGCACTGTGTAGGTGGGTGATGTGCAAGTGGGTGATGTGCACGTCAGCAATGTGTAGGTGGGTGATGTGCAGGTGGGCAATGTGTATGTGGGTGATGTGTAAGTGCGTGATTTGCAGGTGAGCAATGTGTAGGTGGGTGATGTGCAGGTGGGCAATATCGAGGTGGGTGATGTATCAGTGGGTGATGTGCAGGTGGGCAATGTGTAGGTGGGTGATGTGTAAGTGGGTGATGTGCAGGTGGGCAATGTGTAGGTGGGCAATGTGTAGGTGGGCAATGTGCAGGTGAGCAATGTGCAGGTGGGCAATGTGTAGGTGGATGATGTGCAGGTGGGCACTGTGTAGGTGGGTGATGTGCAAGTGGGTGATGTGCACGTCAGCAATGTGTAGGTGGGTGATGTGCAGGTGGGCAATGTGTATGTGGGTGATGTGTAAGTGCGTGATTTGCAGGTGAGCAATGTGTAGGTGGGTGATGTGCAGGTGGGCAATATCGAGGTGGGTGATGTATCAGTGGGTGATGTGCAGGTGGGCAATGTGTAGGTGGGTGATGTGTAAGTGGGTGATGTGCAGGTGGGCAATGTGTAGGTAGGTGATGTATAGGTGGGTGAGATGCAGCTGGGCAATGTGTAGGTAGGGGATGTGCAGATGGGCAATGTGTAGGTGGGTGATGTGTAGGTGGATGATGTGTAAGTGGGCAATGTGTAGGTGGGTGATGTGTAAGTGGGTGATGTGCAGGTGGGCAAAGTGTAGGTGATCAATGTGTAGGTGTGTGATGGGCTGGTGGGTAATGTGTAGGTGGGCCATGAGTAGGTGGAAGATGTGCAGTTAGGCAATGTGTAGGTGGGCAATGTGTTGGTGGGAAATGTGCAGGTGGGCAATGTGGAGGTGGGTGATGTGCAGGTGGGTGATGTGCAGGTGGGCAGTGTCTAGGTGGGCCATTTGTAGGTGGATGATGTGCAGGTGGGTGATGTGTAGGTGGGCAATGTGTATGTGGGTGATGTGTAAGTGTGTGATGTGCAGGTGAGCAATGTGTAGGTGGGTGATGTGCAGGTGGGCAATGTGTAGGTGGGTGATGTATAAGTGGGTGATGTGCAGGTGGGCAATGTGTAGGTGGGTGATGTGTAAGTGGGTGATGTGCAGGAGGGCAATGTGTAGGTGGGTGATGTATAAGTGGGTGATGTGCAGCTGGGCAATGTGTAGGTAGGTGATGTGCAGGTGGGTGATGTGTAAGTGGGCAATGTGTAGGTGGGTGATGTTTAAGTGGGTGATGTGCAGGTGGGCAAAGTGTAGGTGAGCAATGTGTAGGTGGGTAATGTGCAGGTGGGCCATGTGTAGGTGGAAGATGTGCAGGTAGGCAATGTGTAGGTGGGCAATGTGTAGGTGGGCAATGTACAGTTGGGCAATGTGTAGGTGGGTGATGTGCAGGTGGGTAATGTGCAGGTGGGCAGTGTGTAGGTGAGCAATGTGTAGGTGGGTGATGTGTGTGGGTGATGTGCAGGTGGGCAATGTGTAGGTGGGCAATGTGTAGGTGAGTGATGTGTAAATGGGTGATATGCAGATGATCAATGTGTAGGCGGGTGATGTGCAGGAGGGCAATGTGTAGGTGGGTGATGTGTAAGTGGGTGATGTGCAGGAGGGCAATGTGAAGGTGGATGATGTGTAGGTGGGTGACGTGCAGGTGTGCAATGTGCAGGTGGGTGATGTGCAGGTGAGCAATGTTTAGGTGGGTGATGTGTAGGTGGGTGATGTGCAGGTGGGCAATGTGTCGGTGCGCAATGCGCATGTGGGCAATGTGTAGGTGGGTGATGTGCAGGTGGATGATGTGCAGGTGGGCAATGTGTAGCTTAGCAATGTGCAGGTGGGTGATGTGTAGGTGGGTGATGTGCAGATGGGTGATGTGCAAGTGTGGAATGTGCTGGAGGGTGATGTGTAGGTGGGTGATGTGCAGGTGAGTGATGTGTAGGTGGGTGAGGTGTAGGTGGTGATCTGTAAGAGGGTGAGTTGCAGGTGGGCAATGTGTAGGTGAACAATGTACAGGTGGGTGATGTGTAGGTGGGTGATGTGCAGGTGGGTGATGTGTAGGTGGGTGATGTGTAGGTTGGTGATGTGCAGGTGGGCAATGTGTCGGTGGACAATGGGTAGGTGGGTGATGTGTAAGTGGGTAATGTGCAGGTGGGCAATGTGAAGGTGAGCAATGTGCAGGTGGGTGACGTGTAGGTGGGTGATGTGCAGGTGGGTGATGTGTAGGTGGGCAATGTGTAGGTGCGTGATGTGTAAGTGGGTAATGTGCAGGTGGGCAATGTGTAGGTCAGCAATGTGCAGGTGAGGAATGTGCAGGTGGGCAATGTGAAGGTGGGTGATGTGCAGGTGGGCAAAGTGTAGATGGGTGATGTGTGTGGGTGATGAGCAGGTGGGCAATGTGTAGGTGGGTGATGTGCAGGTGGGCAATGTGTAGGTGGGCAATGTGTAGGTGAGTGATGTGTAAGTGGGTGATATGCAGATGAGCAATGTGTCGGTGGGTGATGTGCAGGAGGGCAATGTGTAGGTGGGTGATGTGTAAGTGGGTGATGTGCAGATGGGCAATGTGTAGATGGGTGATGTGTAAGTGGGTGATGTGCAAGTGGGCAGTGTGTAGTTGGGTGATGTGTAGGTTGGTGATGTGCAGGTGGGCAATGTGTAGATGGGTGATGTACAGGTGGGCAATGTGTAGGTGGGTGATTTGTAAGTGGGTGATGTGCAGGTGGGCATTGTGTAGGTGGATGATGTGCAAGTGGGTGATGTGCAGGTGCGCAATGTGTAGGTGGGTGATGTGTAATTGGGTGATGTGCAGGTGGGTGATGTGTAGGTGGGTGATGTGCAGGTGGGCAAAGTGTAGTTGGGTGATGTGCAGGTGGGCAATGTGTAGGTGGGTGATGTGTAAGTGGGTGATGTGTAAGTGGGCGATGTGTAGGTGGATGACGTGTAGGTGGGTGACGTGCAGGTGGGCAATGTGTAGGTGGATGCTGTGTAGGTGGGTGATGTGAAGGTGGGCAATGTATAGGTGGATGATTTGTAGGAGGGTGATGTGCAGGTGGGTGATGTGCAGGTGGGCAATGTGCAAGTGGATGATGTGTTGGTGGTTGATGTGCAGATGGGAATTGTGTAGGTGGATGATGTGTAGGTGGGTGATATGCAGGTGAGCAATGTGTAGGTGGGTGATGTGTAGGTGGGTGATGTGCAGGTGGGCAATGTGTAGGTGGGTGATGTGCTGGTGGGCAAAGTGTAAGTGGGTGCTGTGCAGGAGGGCAATGTGTATGTGAGCAATGTGCAAGTGGGTGATGTGTAGGTGGGTGATGTGCAGGTGGGTGATGTGCAGGTGGGCAATGTGCATGTGGGTGATGTGTAGGTGGGTGATGTGCAGTTGGGTGATGTGTAGGTGGGTGAGGAGTAGGTGGGTGATCTGTAAGTGGGTGATGTGCAGGTGGGCAATGTGTAAGTGGGCAATGTGCAGGTGGTTGATGTGTAGGTGGGTGATGTGCCGGTGGGTGATGTGCAGGTGGGTGATGTGTAGGTTGGTGAAGTGCAGGTGGGCAATGTGTAGGTGGGTGATGTGTAAGTGGGTGATGTGTAAGTGGGTGATGTGCAGGTCAGCAATGTATAGGTGGGTGATGTGCAGGTGGGCAATGTGTAGGTGGGTGACGTGTAAGTCCGTGATGTGCAGGTGAGCAATGTGTACGTGGGTGATGTGTAAGTGCGTGATGTGCAGGTGAGCAATGTGTAGGTGGGTGATGTGCAGGTCAGCAATGTGTAGGTGGGTGATGTATAAGTGGGTGATGTGCAGGTGGGCAATGTGTAGGTGGGTGATGTGTAAGTGGGTGATGCGCAGGTGGGCAATGTGTAGGTTGGTGATGTATAGGTGGGTGATGTGCAGATGGGCAATGTGTAGGTAGGTGATGTGCAGGTGGGCAATGTGTAGGTGGGTGATGTGTAAGTGGGCAATGTGTAGGTGGGTGAAGTGTAAGAGGGCAATGTGCAGTTGGGCAATGTGTAGGTGGGTGATGTGTACGTGGGTGATGTGCAGATGGGCAATGTGTAGGTGAGCAATGTGCAGGTGGGTGATGTGTAGGTGGGTGATGTGCAGGTGGGTGATGTGCAGTTGGGTGATGTGTAGGTTGGTGATGTGCAGGTGGGCAATGTGTAGGTGGATGATGAGTAAGTGGGTGATGTGTAAGTGGGTGATGTGCAGGAGGGCAATGTGTTGGTGGGCAATGTGTAGGTGAGCAATGTGCAGGTGGGCAATGTGTAGGTGGGTGATGTGTAAGTGGGCAATGTGTAGGTGGGTGATGTGTAAGTGGGTGATGTGCAGGTGGGCAAAGTGTATGTGAGCAATGTGTAGGTGGGTGATGTGCAGGTGGGTAATGTGTAGGTGGGCCATGTGTAGGTGGAAGATGTGCAGGTAGGCAATGTGTAGGTGGGCAATGTGTAGGTGGGCAATGTGCAGGTGGGCAATTAGTAGGTGGGTGATGTGCAGGTGGGTGATGTGCAGGTGGGCAATGTATAGGTGGGCCATGTGTAGGTGGATGATGTGCAGGTGGGTGATGTGTAGGTGGGCAATGTGTAGGTGAGTGATGTGCAGGTGGGCAATGTGTAGGTGAGCAATGTGTAGGTGGGCAATGTGCAGGTGGGTGATGTGCAGGTGGGTGATGTGTAGGTGCGTGATGTGTAGGTGGGTGATGTGTAGGTGGGTGATGTGTAAGTGGGAGATGTGCAGATGGGCAATGTGTTGGTGAGCAATGTGCAGGTGGGTGGTGTGTAGGTGGGTGATGTGCAGGTGGGTGATGTGCAGGTGGGTGATGTGTAGGTTGGCGATGTGCAGGTGGGCAATGCGTAGGTGGATGATGTGTCGGTGGGTGATGTGTAGATGGATGATGTGCAAGTGGGTGATGTGTAGTTGGGCAATGTGTAGGTGAGTGATGTGCAGGGAGGCAATGTGTTGGTGAGCAATGTGTAGGTGGGCAATGTGTAGGTGGGTGATGTTTAAGTGCGTGATGTGCAGGTGAGCAATGTGTAGGTGGGTGATGTGCAGGTGGGCAATGTGTAGGTGGGTGATGTGTAAGTGGGTGATGTGCAGCTGGGCAATTTGTAGGTGGGTGATGTATAGGTGGGTGATGTGCAGCTGGGCAATGTGTAGGTAGGTGATGTGCAGGTGTGCAATGTGCAGGTGGGTGATGTGCAGGTGAGCAATGTTTAGGTGGGTGATGTGTAGGTGGGTGATGTGCAGGTGGGCAATGTGTCGGTGCGCAATGCGCATGTGGGCAATGTGTAGGTGGGTGATGTTTAAGTGGGTGATGTGCAGGTGGGCGAAGTGTAGGTGAGCAATGTGTAGGTGGGTGATGTGCAGGTGGGTAATGTGCAGGTGGGAAATGTGTAGGTGGGCAATGTGCAGATGGGCAATGTGTAGGTGGGTGATGTGCAGGTGGGTGATGTGCAGGTAGGCAGTGTGTAGGTGGGCCATGTGTAGCTGGATGATGTGCAAGTGGGTGATGTGTAGTTGGGCAATGTGTAGGTGAGTGATGTGCAGGGAGGCAATGTGTTGGTGAGCAATGTGTAGGTGGGCAATGTGTAGGTGGGTGATGTTTAAGTGCGTGATGTGCAGGTGAGCAATGTGTAAGTGGGTGATGTGCAGGTGGGCAATGTGTAGGTGGGTGATGTGTAAGTGGGTGATGTGCAGCTGGGCAATTTGTAGGTGGGTGATGTATAGGTGGGTGATGTGCAGCTGGGCAATGTGTAGGTAGGTGATGTGCAGGTGGGCAATGTGTAGGTGGGTGATGTGTAGGTGGGTGTTGTGTAAGTGGGCAATGTGTAGGTGGGTGATGTTTAAGTGGATGATGTGCAGGTGGGCAAAGTGTAGGTTAGCAATGTGTAGGTGGGTGATGTGCAGGTGGGTAATGTGCATGTGGGCCAAGTGTAGGTGGAAGATGTGCAGGTACGCAATGTGTAGGTGGGCAATGTGTAGGTGGGTGATGTGCAGGTGGGTAATGTGCAGGTGGGAAATGTGTAGGTGGGCAATGTGCAGATGTGCAATGTGTAGGTGGGTGATGTGCAGGTGGGTGATGTGCAGGTAGGCAGTGTGTAGGTGGGCCATGTGTAGCTGGATGATGTGCAAGTGGGTGATGTGTAGTTGGGCAATGTGTAGGTGAGTGATGTGCAGGGAGGCAATGTGTTGGTGAGCAATGTGTAGGTGGGCAATGTGTAGGTGGGTGATGTTTAAGTGCGTGATGTGCAGGTGAGCAATGTGTAGGTGGGTGATGTGCAGGTGGGCAATATGTAGGTGGGTGATGTGTAAGTGGGTGATGTGCAGCTGGGCAATTTGTAGGTGGGTGATGTATAGGTGGGTGATGTGCAGCTGGGCAATGTGTAGGTAGGTGATGTGCAGGTGGGCAATGTGTAGGTTAGCAATGTGTAGGTGGGTGATGTGCAGGTGGGTAATGTGCATGTGGGCCAAGTGTAGGTGGAAGATGTGCAGGTACGCAATGTGTAGGTGGGCAATGTGTAGGTGGGCAATGTGCAGGTGAGCAATGTGCAGGTGGGCAATGTGTAGGTGGATGATGTGCAGGTGGGCACTGTGTAGGTGGGTGATGTGCAAGTGGGTGATGTGCACGTCAGCAATGTGTAGGTGGGTGATGTGCAGGTGGGCAATGTGTATGTGGGTGATGTGTAAGTGCGTGATTTGCAGGTGAGCAATGTGTAGGTGGGTGATGTGCAGGTGGGCAATATCGAGGTGGGTGATGTATCAGTGGGTGATGTGCAGGTGGGCAATGTGTAGGTGGGTGATGTGTAAGTGGGTGATGTGCAGGTGGGCAATGTGTAGGTAGGTGATGTATAGGTGGGTGAGATGCAGCTGGGCAATGTGTAGGTAGGGGATGTGCAGATGGGCAATGTGTAGGTGGGTGATGTGTAGGTGGATGATGTGTAAGTGGGCAATGTGTAGGTGGGTGATGTGTAAGTGGGTGATGTGCAGGTGGGCAAAGTGTAGGTGATCAATGTGTAGGTGTGTGATGGGCTGGTGGGTAATGTGTAGGTGGGCCATGAGTAGGTGGAAGATGTACAGTTAGGCAATGTGTAGGTGGGCAATGTGTTGGTGGGAAATGTGCAGGTGGGCAATGTGGAGGTGGGTGATGTGCAGGTGGGTGATGTGCAGTTGGGCAGTGTCTAGGTGGGCCATTTGTAGGTGGATGATGTGCAGGTGGGTGATGTGTAGGTGGGCAATGTGTATGTGGGTGATGTGTAAGTGTGTGATGTGCAGGTGAGCAATGTGTAGGTGGGTGATGTGCAGGTGGGCAATGTGTAGGTGGGTGATGTATAAGTGGGTGATGTGCAGGTGGGCAATGTGTAGGTGGGTGATGTGTAAGTGGGTGATGTGCAGGAGGGCAATGTGTAGGTGGGTGATGTATAGGTGGGTGATGTGCAGCTGGGCAATGTGTAGGTAGGTGATGTGCAGGTGGGTGATGTGTAAGTGGGCAATGTGTAGGTGGGTGATGTTTAAGTGGGTGATGTGCAGGTGGGCAAAGTGTAGGTGAGCAATGTGTAGGTGGGTAATGTGCAGGTGGGCCATGTGTAGGTGGAAGATGTGCAGGTAGGCAATGTGTAGGTGGGCAATGTGTAGGTGGGCAATGTACAGTTGGGCAATGTGTAGGTGGGTGATGTGCAGGTGGGTAATGTGCAGGTGGGCAGTGTGTAGGTGAGCAATGTGTAGGTGGGTGATGTGTGTGGGTGATGTGCAGGTGGGCAATGTGTAGGTGGGCAATGTGTAGGTGAGTGATGTGTAAATGGGTGATATGCAGATGATCAATGTGTAGGCGGGTGATGTGCAGGAGGGCAATGTGTAGGTGGGTGATGTGTAAGTGGGTGATGTGCAGGAGGGCAATGTGAAGGTGGATGATGTGTAGGTGGGTGACGTGCAGGTGTGCAATGTGCAGGTGGGTGATGTGCAGGTGAGCAATGTTTAGGTGGGTGATGTGTAGGTGGGTGATGTGCAGGTGGGCAATGTGTCGGTGCGCAATGCGCATGTGGGCAATGTGTAGGTGGGTGATGTGCAGGTGGATGATGTGCAGGTGGGCAATGTGTAGCTTAGCAATGTGCAGGTGGGTGATGTGTAGGTGGGTGATGTGCAGATGGGTGATGTGCAAGTGTGGAATGTGCTGGAGGGTGATGTGTAGGTGGGTGATGTGCAGGTGAGTGATGTGTAGGTGGGTGAGGTGTAGGTGGTGATCTGTAAGAGGGTGAGTTGCAGGTGGGCAATGTGTAGGTGAACAATGTACAGGTGGGTGATGTGTAGGTGGGTGATGTGCAGGTGGGTGATGTGTAGGTGGGTGATGTGTAGGTTGGTGATGTGCAGGTGGGCAATGTGTCGGTGGACAATGGGTAGGTGGGTGATGTGTAAGTGGGTAATGTGCAGGTGGGCAATGTGAAGGTGAGCAATGTGCAGGTGGGTGACGTGTAGGTGGGTGATGTGCAGGTGGGTGATGTGTAGGTGGGCAATGTGTAGGTGCGTGATGTGTAAGTGGGTAATGTGCAGGTGGGCAATGTGTAGGTCAGCAATGTGCAGGTGAGAAATGTGCAGGTGGGCAATGTGAAGGTGGGTGATGTGCAGGTGGGCAAAGTGTAGATGGGTGATGTGTGTGGGTGATGAGCAGGTGGGCAATGTGTAGGTGGGTGATGTGCAGGTGGGCAATGTGTAGGTGGGCAATGTGTAGGTGAGTGATGTGTAAGTGGGTGATATGCAGATGAGCAATGTGTCGGTGGGTGATGTGCAGGAGGGCAATGTGTAGGTGGGTGATGTGTAAGTGGGTGATGTGCAGATGGGCAATGTGTAGATGGGTGATGTGTAAGTGGGTGATGTGCAAGTGGGCAGTGTGTAGTTGGGTGATGTGTAGGTTGGTGATGTGCAGGTGGGCAATGTGTAGATGGGTGATGTACAGGTGGGCAATGTGTAGGTGGGTGATTTGTAAGTGGGTGATGTGCAGGTGGGCATTGTGTAGGTGGATGATGTGCAAGTGGGTGATGTGCAGGTGCGCAATGTGTAGGTGGGTGATGTGTAATTGGGTGATGTGCAGGTGGGTGATGTGTAGGTGGGTGATGTGCAGGTGGGCAAAGTGTAGTTGGGTGATGTGCAGGTGGGCAATGTGTAGGTGGGTGATGTGTAAGTGGGTGATGTGTAAGTGGGCGATGTGTAGGTGGATGACGTGTAGGTGGGTGACGTGCAGGTGGGCAATGTGTAGGTGGATGCTGTGTAGGTGGGTGATGTGAAGGTGGGCAATGTATAGGTGGATGATTTGTAGGAGGGTGATGTGCAGGTGGGTGATGTGCAGGTGGGCAATGTGCAAGTGGATGATGTGTTGGTGGTTGATGTGCAGATGGGAATTGTGTAGGTGGATGATGTGTAGGTGGGTGATATGCAGGTGAGCAATGTGTAGGTGGGTGATGTGTAGGTGGGTGATGTGCAGGTGGGCAATGTGTAGGTGGGTGATGTGCTGGTGGGCAAAGTGTAAGTGGTTGATGTGCAGGAGGGCAATGTGTATGTGAGCAATGTGCAAGTGGGTGATGTGCAGGTGGGCAATGTGCATGTGGGTGATGTGTAGGTGGGTGATGTGCAGTTGGGTGATGTGTAGGTGGGTGAGGAGTAGGTGGGTGATCTGTAAGTGGGTGATGTGCAGGTGGGCAATGTGTAAGTGGGCAATGTGCAGGTGGTTGATGTGTAGGTGGGTGATGTGCCGGTGGGTGATGTGCAGGTGGGTGATGTGTAGGTTGGTGAAGTGCAGGTGGGCAATGTGTAGGTGGGTGATGTGTAAGTGGGTGATGTGTAAGTGGGTGATGTGCAGGTCAGCAATGTATAGGTGGGTGATGTGCAGGTGGGCAATGTGTAGGTGGGTGACGTGTAAGTCCGTGATGTGCAGGTGAGCAATGTGTACGTGGGTGATGTGTAAGTGCGTGATGTGCAGGTGAGCAATGTGTAGGTGGGTGATGTGCAGGTCAGCAATGTGTAGGTGGGTGATGTATAAGTGGGTGATGTGCAGGTGGGCAATGTGTAGGTGGGTGATGTGTAAGTGGGTGATGCGCAGGTGGGCAATGTGTAGGTTGGTGATGTATAGGTGGGTGATGTGCAGATGGGCAATGTGTAGGTAGGTGATGTGCAGGTGGGCAATGTGTAGGTGGGTGATGTGTAAGTGGGCAATGTGTAGGTGGGTGAAGTGTAAGAGGGCAATGTGCAGTTGGGCAATGTGTAGGTGGGTGATGTGTACGTGGGTGATGTGCAGATGGGCAATGTGTAGGTGAGCAATGTGCAGGTGGGTGATGTGTAGGTGGGTGATGTGCAGGTGGGTGATGTGCAGTTGGGTGATGTGTAGGTTGGTGATGTGCAGGTGGGCAATGTGTAGGTGGATGATGAGTAAGTGGGTGATGTGTAAGTGGGTGATGTGCAGGAGGGCAATGTGTTGGTGGGCAATGTGTAGGTGAGCAATGTGCAGGTGGGCAATGTGTAGGTGGGTGATGTGTAAGTGGGCAATGTGTAGGTGGGTGATGTGTAAGTGGGTGATGTGCAGGTGGGCAAAGTGTATGTGAGCAATGTGTAGGTGGGTGATGTGCAGGTGGGTAATGTGTAGGTGGGCCATGTGTAAGTGGAAGATGTGCAGGTAGGCAATGTGTAGGTGGGCAATGTGTAGGTGGGCAATGTGCAGGTGGGCAATGTGTAGGTGGGTGATGTGCAGGTGGGTGATGTGCAGGTGGGCAATGTATAGGTGGGCCATGTGTAGGTGGATGATGTGCAGGTGGGTGATGTGTAGGTGGGCAATGTGTAGGTGAGTGATGTGCAGGTGGGCAATGTGTAGGTGAGCAATGTGTAGGTGGGCAATGTGCAGGTGGGTGATGTGCAGGTGGGTGATGTGTAGGTGCGTGATGTGTAGGTGGGTGATGTGTAGGTGGGTGATGTGTAAGTGGGAGATGTGCAGATGGGCAATGTGTTGGTGAGCAATGTGCAGGTGGGTGGTGTGTAGGTGGGTGATGTGCAGGTGGGTGATGTGCAGGTGGGTGATGTGTAGGTTGGCGATGTGCAGGTGGGCAATGCGTAGGTGGATGATGTGTCGGTGGGTGATGTGTAGATGGATGATGTGCAAGTGGGTGATGTGTAGTTGGGCAATGTGTAGGTGAGTGATGTGCAGGGAGGCAATGTGTTGGTGAGCAATGTGTAGGTGGGCAATGTGTAGGTGGGTGATGTTTAAGTGCGTGATGTGCAGGTGAGCAATGTGTAGGTGGGTGATGTGCAGGTGGGCAATGTGTAGCTGGGTGATGTGTAAGTGGGTGATGTGCAGCTGGGCAATTTGTAGGTGGGTGATGTATAGGTGGGTGATGTGCAGCTGGGCAATGTGTAGGTAGGTGATGTGCAGGTGGGCAATGTGTAGGTGGGTGATGTGTAGGTGGGTGTTGTGTAAGTGGGCAATGTGTAGGTGGGTGATGTTTAAGTGGATGATGTGCAGGTGGGCAAAGTGTAGGTTAGCAATGTGTAGGTGGGTGATGTGCAGGTGGGTAATGTGCATGTGGGCCAAGTGTAGGTGGAAGATGTGCAGGTACGCAATGTGTAGGTGGGCAATGTGTAGGTGGGCAAATTGCAGGTGAGCAATGTGCAGGTGGGCAATGTGTAGGTGGATGATGTGCAGGTGGGCACTGTGTAGGTGGGTGATGTGCAAGTGGGTGATGTGCACGTCAGCAATGTGTAGGTGGGTGATGTGCAGGTGGGCAATGTGTATGTGGGTGATGTGTAAGTGCGTGATTTGCAGGTGAGCAATGTGTAGGTGGGTGATGTGCAGGTGGGCAATATCGAGGTGGGTGATGTATCAGTGGGTGATGTGCAGGTGGGCAATGTGTAGGTGGGTGATGTGTAAGTGGGTGATGTGCAGGTGGGCAATGTGTAGGTAGGTGATGTATAGGTGGGTGAGATGCAGCTGGGCAATGTGTAGGTAGGGGATGTGCAGATGGGCAATGTGTAGGTGGGTGATGTGTAGGTGGATGATGTGTAAGTGGGCAATGTGTAGGTGGGTGATGTGTAAGTGGGTGATGTGCAGGTGGGCAAAGTGTAGGTGATCAATGTGTAGGTGTGTGATGGGCTGGTGGGTAATGTGTAGGTGGGCCATGAGTAGGTGGAAGATGTGCAGTTAGGCAATGTGTAGGTGGGCAATGTGTTGGTGGGAAATGTGCAGGTGGGCAATGTGGAGGTGGGTGATGTGCAGGTGGGTGATGTGCAGGTGGGCAGTGTCTAGGTGGGCCATTTGTAGGTGGATGATGTGCAGGTGGGTGATGTGTAGGTGGGCAATGTGTATGTGGGTGATGTGTAAGTGTGTGATGTGCAGGTGAGCAATGTGTAGGTGGGTGATGTGCAGGTGGGCAATGTGTAGGTGGGTGATGTATAAGTGGGTGATGTGCAGGTGGGCAATGTGTAGGTGGGTGATGTGTAAGTGGGTGATGTGCAGGAGGGCAATGTGTAGGTGGGTGATGTATAGGTGGGTGATGTGCAGCTGGGCAATGTGTAGGTAGGTGATGTGCAGGTGGGTGATGTGTAAGTGGGCAATGTGTAGGTGGGTGATGTTTAAGTGGGTGATGTGCAGGTGGGCAAAGTGTAGGTGAGCAATGTGTAGGTGGGTAATGTGCAGGTGGGCCATGTGTAGGTGGAAGATGTGCAGGTAGGCAATGTGTAGGTGGGCAATGTGTAGGTGGGCAATGTACAGTTGGGCAATGTGTAGGTGGGTGATGTGCAGGTGGGTAATGTGCAGGTGGGCAGTGTGTAGGTGAGCAATGTGTAGGTGGGTGATGTGTGTGGGTGATGTGCAGGTGGGCAATGTGTAGGTGGGCAATGTGTAGGTGAGTGATGTGTAAATGGGTGATATGCAGATGATCAATGTGTAGGCGGGTGATGTGCAGGAGGGCAATGTGTAGGTGGGTGATGTGTAAGTGGGTGATGTGCAGGAGGGCAATGTGAAGGTGGATGATGTGTAGGTGGGTGACGTGCAGGTGTGCAATGTGCAGGTGGGTGATGTGCAGGTGAGCAATGTTTAGGTGGGTGATGTGTAGGTGGGTGATGTGCAGGTGGGCAATGTGTCGGTGCGCAATGCGCATGTGGGCAATGTGTAGGTGGGTGATGTGCAGGTGGATGATGTGCAGGTGGGCAATGTGTAGCTTAGCAATGTGCAGGTGGGTGATGTGTAGGTGGGTGATGTGCAGATGGGTGATGTGCAAGTGTGGAATGTGCTGGAGGGTGATGTGTAGGTGGGTGATGTGCAGGTGAGTGATGTGTAGGTGGGTGAGGTGTAGGTGGTGATCTGTAAGAGGGTGAGTTGCAGGTGGGCAATGTGTAGGTGAACAATGTACAGGTGGGTGATGTGTAGGTGGGTGATGTGCAGGTGGGTGATGTGTAGGTGGGTGATGTGTAGGTTGGTGATGTGCAGGTGGGCAATGTGTCGGTGGGCAATGGGTAGGTGGGTGATGTGTAAGTGGGTAATGTGCAGGTGGGCAATGTGAAGGTGAGCAATGTGCAGGTGGGTGACGTGTAGGTGGGTGATGTGCAGGTGGGTGATGTGTAGGTGGGCAATGTGTAGGTGCGTGATGTGTAAGTGGGTAATGTGCAGGTGGGCAATGTGTAGGTCAGCAATGTGCAGGTGAGAAATGTGCAGGTGGGCAATGTGAAGGTGGGTGATGTGCAGGTGGGCAAAGTGTAGATGGGTGATGTGTGTGGGTGATGAGCAGGTGGGCAATGTGTAGGTGGGTGATGTGCAGGTGGGCAATGTGTAGGTGGGCAATGTGTAGGTGAGTGATGTGTAAGTGGGTGATATGCAGATGAGCAATGTGTCGGTGGGTGATGTGCAGGAGGGCAATGTGTAGGTGGGTGATGTGTAAGTGGGTGATGTGCAGGTGGGCAATGTGTAGATGGGTGATGTGTAAGTGGGTGATGTGCAAGTGGGCAGTGTGTAGTTGGGTGATGTGTAGGTTGGTGATGTGCAGGTGGGCAATGTGTAGATGGGTGATGTACAGGTGGGCAATGTGTAGGTGGGTGATTTGTAAGTGGGTGATGTGCAGGTGGGCATTGTGTAGGTGGATGATGTGCCAGTGGGTGATGTGCAGGTGCGCAATGTGTAGGTGGGTGATGTGTAATTGGGTGATGTGCAGGTGGGTGATGTGTAGGTGGGTGATGTGCAGTTGGGTGATGTGTAGGTGGGTGAGGAGTAGGTGGGTGATCTGTAAGTGGGTGATGTGCAGGTGGGCAATGTGTAAGTGGGCAATGTGCAGGTGGTTGATGTGTAGGTGGGTGATGTGCCGGTGGGTGATGTGCAGGTGGGTGATGTGTAGGTTGGTGAAGTGCAGGTGGGCAATGTGTAGGTGGGTGATGTGTAAGTGGGTGATGTGTAAGTGGGTGATGTGCAGGTCAGCAATGTATAGGTGGGTGATGTGCAGGTGGGCAATGTGTAGGTGGGTGACGTGTAAGTCCGTGATGTGCAGGTGAGCAATGTGTACGTGGGTGATGTGTAAGTGCGTGATGTGCAGGTGAGCAATGTGTAGGTGGGTGATGTGCAGGTCAGCAATGTGTAGGTGGGTGATGTATAAGTGGGTGATGTGCAGGTGGGCAATGTGTAGGTGGGTGATGTGTAAGTGGGTGATGCGCAGGTGGGCAATGTGTAGGTTGGTGATGTATAGGTGGGTGATGTGCAGATGGGCAATGTGTAGGTAGGTGATGTGCAGGTGGGCAATGTGTAGGTGGGTGATGTGTAAGTGGGCAATGTGTAGGTGGGTGAAGTGTAAGAGGGCAATGTGCAGTTGGGCAATGTGTAGGTGGGTGATGTGTACGTGGGTGATGTGCAGATGGGCAATGTGTAGGTGAGCAATGTGCAGGTGGGTGATGTGTAGGTGGGTGATGTGCAGGTGGGTGATGTGCAGTTGGGTGATGTGTAGGTTGGTGATGTGCAGGTGGGCAATGTGTAGGTGGATGATGAGTAAGTGGGTGATGTGTAAGTGGGTGATGTGCAGGAGGGCAATGTGTTGGTGGGCAATGTGTAGGTGAGCAATGTGCAGGTGGGCAATGTGTAGGTGGGTGATGTGTAAGTGGGCAATGTGTAGGTGGGTGATGTGTAAGTGGGTGATGTGCAGGTGGGCAAAGTGTATGTGAGCAATGTGTAGGTGGGTGATGTGCAGGTGGGTAATGTGTAGGTGGGCCATGTGTAAGTGGAAGATGTGCAGGTAGGCAATGTGTAGGTGGGCAATGTGTAGGTGGGCAATGTGCAGGTGGGCAATGTGTAGGTGGGTGATGTGCAGGTGGGTGATGTGCAGGTGGGCAATGTATAGGTGGGCCATGTGTAGGTGGATGATGTGCAGGTGGGTGATGTGTAGGTGGGCAATGTGTAGGTGAGTGATGTGCAGGTGGGCAATGTGTAGGTGAGCAATGTGTAGGTGGGCAATGTGCAGGTGGGTGATGTGCAGGTGGGTGATGTGTAGGTGCGTGATGTGTAGGTGGGTGATGTGTAGGTGGGTGATGTGTAAGTGGGAGATGTGCAGATGGGCAATGTGTTGGTGAGCAATGTGCAGGTGGGTGGTGTGTAGGTGGGTGATGTGCAGGTGGGTGATGTGCAGGTGGGTGATGTGTAGGTTGGCGATGTGCAGGTGGGCAATGCGTAGGTGGATGATGTGTCGGTGGGTGATGTGTAGATGGATGATGTGCAAGTGGGTGATGTGTAGTTGGGCAATGTGTAGGTGAGTGATGTGCAGGGAGGCAATGTGTTGGTGAGCAATGTGTAGGTGGGCAATGTGTAGGTGGGTGATGTTTAAGTGCGTGATGTGCAGGTGAGCAATGTGTAGGTGGGTGATGTGCAGGTGGGCAATGTGTAGGTGGGTGATGTGTAAGTGGGTGATGTGCAGCTGGGCAATTTGTAGGTGGGTGATGTATAGGTGGGTGATGTGCAGCTGGGCAATGTGTAGGTAGGTGATGTGCAGGTGGGCAATGTGTAGGTGGGTGATGTGTAGGTGGGTGTTGTGTAAGTGGGCAATGTGTAGGTGGGTGATGTTTAAGTGGATGATGTGCAGGTGGGCAAAGTGTAGGTTAGCAATGTGTAGGTGGGTGATGTGCAGGTGGGTAATGTGCATGTGGGCCAAGTGTAGGTGGAAGATGTGCAGGTACGCAATGTGTAGGTGGGCAATGTGTAGGTGGGCAAATTGCAGGTGAGCAATGTGCAGGTGGGCAATGTGTAGGTGGATGATGTGCAGGTGGGCACTGTGTAGGTGGGTGA
This sequence comes from Isurus oxyrinchus, assembly GCA_026770705.1. Lineage (NCBI taxonomy): Eukaryota > Metazoa > Chordata > Chondrichthyes > Lamniformes > Lamnidae > Isurus > Isurus oxyrinchus. The sequence continues at coordinate 83,588,193 of JANJGN010000007.1, read as the reverse complement.
TGTGCAAGTGGGTGATGTGCACGTCAGCAATGTGTAGGTGGGTGATGTGCAGGTGGGCAATGTGTATGTGGGTGATGTGTAAGTGCGTGATTTGCAGGTGAGCAATGTGTAGGTGGGTGATGTGCAGGTGGGCAATATCGAGGTGGGTGATGTATCAGTGGGTGATGTGCAGGTGGGCAATGTGTAGGTGGGTGATGTGTAAGTGGGTGATGTGCAGGTGGGCAATGTGTAGGTAGGTGATGTATAGGTGGGTGAGATGCAGCTGGGCAATGTGTAGGTAGGGGATGTGCAGATGGGCAATGTGTAGGTGGGTGATGTGTAGGTGGATGATGTGTAAGTGGGCAATGTGTAGGTGGGTGATGTGTAAGTGGGTGATGTGCAGGTGGGCAAAGTGTAGGTGATCAATGTGTAGGTGTGTGATGGGCTGGTGGGTAATGTGTAGGTGGGCCATGAGTAGGTGGAAGATGTGCAGTTAGGCAATGTGTAGGTGGGCAATGTGTTGGTGGGAAATGTGCAGGTGGGCAATGTGGAGGTGGGTGATGTGCAGGTGGGTGATGTGCAGGTGGGCAGTGTCTAGGTGGGCCATTTGTAGGTGGATGATGTGCAGGTGGGTGATGTGTAGGTGGGCAATGTGTATGTGGGTGATGTGTAAGTGTGTGATGTGCAGGTGAGCAATGTGTAGGTGGGTGATGTGCAGGTGGGCAATGTGTAGGTGGGTGATGTATAAGTGGGTGATGTGCAGGTGGGCAATGTGTAGGTGGGTGATGTGTAAGTGGGTGATGTGCAGGAGGGCAATGTGTAGGTGGGTGATGTATAGGTGGGTGATGTGCAGCTGGGCAATGTGTAGGTAGGTGATGTGCAGGTGGGTGATGTGTAAGTGGGCAATGTGTAGGTGGGTGATGTTTAAGTGGGTGATGTGCAGGTGGGCAAAGTGTAGGTGAGCAATGTGTAGGTGGGTAATGTGCAGGTGGGCCATGTGTAGGTGGAAGATGTGCAGGTAGGCAATGTGTAGGTGGGCAATGTGTAGGTGGGCAATGTACAGTTGGGCAATGTGTAGGTGGGTGATGTGCAGGTGGGTAATGTGCAGGTGGGCAGTGTGTAGGTGAGCAATGTGTAGGTGGGTGATGTGTGTGGGTGATGTGCAGGTGGGCAATGTGTAGGTGGGCAATGTGTAGGTGAGTGATGTGTAAATGGGTGATATGCAGATGATCAATGTGTAGGCGGGTGATGTGCAGGAGGGCAATGTGTAGGTGGGTGATGTGTAAGTGGGTGATGTGCAGGAGGGCAATGTGAAGGTGGATGATGTGTAGGTGGGTGACGTGCAGGTGTGCAATGTGCAGGTGGGTGATGTGCAGGTGAGCAATGTTTAGGTGGGTGATGTGTAGGTGGGTGATGTGCAGGTGGGCAATGTGTCGGTGCGCAATGCGCATGTGGGCAATGTGTAGGTGGGTGATGTGCAGGTGGATGATGTGCAGGTGGGCAATGTGTAGCTTAGCAATGTGCAGGTGGGTGATGTGTAGGTGGGTGATGTGCAGATGGGTGATGTGCAAGTGTGGAATGTGCTGGAGGGTGATGTGTAGGTGGGTGATGTGCAGGTGAGTGATGTGTAGGTGGGTGAGGTGTAGGTGGTGATCTGTAAGAGGGTGAGTTGCAGGTGGGCAATGTGTAGGTGAACAATGTACAGGTGGGTGATGTGTAGGTGGGTGATGTGCAGGTGGGTGATGTGTAGGTGGGTGATGTGTAGGTTGGTGATGTGCAGGTGGGCAATGTGTCGGTGGGCAATGGGTAGGTGGGTGATGTGTAAGTGGGTAATGTGCAGGTGGGCAATGTGAAGGTGAGCAATGTGCAGGTGGGTGACGTGTAGGTGGGTGATGTGCAGGTGGGTGATGTGTAGGTGGGCAATGTGTAGGTGCGTGATGTGTAAGTGGGTAATGTGCAGGTGGGCAATGTGTAGGTCAGCAATGTGCAGGTGAGAAATGTGCAGGTGGGCAATGTGAAGGTGGGTGATGTGCAGGTGGGCAAAGTGTAGATGGGTGATGTGTGTGGGTGATGAGCAGGTGGGCAATGTGTAGGTGGGTGATGTGCAGGTGGGCAATGTGTAGGTGGGCAATGTGTAGGTGAGTGATGTGTAAGTGGGTGATATGCAGATGAGCAATGTGTCGGTGGGTGATGTGCAGGAGGGCAATGTGTAGGTGGGTGATGTGTAAGTGGGTGATGTGCAGGTGGGCAATGTGTAGATGGGTGATGTGTAAGTGGGTGATGTGCAAGTGGGCAGTGTGTAGTTGGGTGATGTGTAGGTTGGTGATGTGCAGGTGGGCAATGTGTAGATGGGTGATGTACAGGTGGGCAATGTGTAGGTGGGTGATTTGTAAGTGGGTGATGTGCAGGTGGGCATTGTGTAGGTGGATGATGTGCCAGTGGGTGATGTGCAGGTGCGCAATGTGTAGGTGGGTGATGTGTAATTGGGTGATGTGCAGGTGGGTGATGTGTAGGTGGGTGATGTGCAGGTGGGCAAAGTGTAGTTGGGTGATGTGCAGGTGGGCAATGTGTAGGTGGGTGATGTGTAAGTGGGTGATGTGTAAGTGGGCGATGTGTAGGTGGATGACGTGTAGGTGGGTGACGTGCAGGTGGGCAATGTGTAGGTGGATGCTGTGTAGGTGGGTGATGTGAAGGTGGGCAATGTATAGGTGGATGATTTGTAGGAGGGTGATGTGCAGGTGGGTGATGTGCAGGTGGGCAATGTGCAAGTGGATGATGTGTTGGTGGTTGATGTGCAGATGGGAATTGTGTAGGTGGATGATGTGTAGGTGGGTGATATGCAGGTGAGCAATGTGTAGGTGGGTGATGTGTAGGTGGGTGATGTGCAGGTGGGCAATGTGTAGGTGGGTGATGTGCTGGTGGGCAAAGTGTAAGTGGGTGATGTGCAGGAGGGCAATGTGTATGTGAGCAATGTGCAAGTGGGTGATGTGTAGGTGGGTGATGTGCAGGTGGGTGATGTGCAGGTGGGCAATGTGCATGTGGGTGATGTGTAGGTGGGTGATGTGCAGTTGGGTGATGTGTAGGTGGGTGAGGAGTAGGTGGGTGATCTGTAAGTGGGTGATGTGCAGGTGGGCAATGTGTAAGTGGGCAATGTGCAGGTGGTTGATGTGTAGGTGGGTGATGTGCCGGTGGGTGATGTGCAGGTGGGTGATGTGTAGGTTGGTGAAGTGCAGGTGGGCAATGTGTAGGTGGGTGATGTGTAAGTGGGTGATGTGTAAGTGGGTGATGTGCAGGTCAGCAATGTATAGGTGGGTGATGTGCAGGTGGGCAATGTGTAGGTAGGTGATGTGTAAGTCCGTGATGTGCAGGTGAGCAATGTGTACGTGGGTGATGTGTAAGTGCGTGATGTGCAGGTGAGCAATGTGTAGGTGGGTGATGTGCAGGTCAGCAATGTGTAGGTGGGTGATGTATAAGTGGGTGATGTGCAGGTGGGCAATGTGTAGGTGGGTGATGTGTAAGTGGGTGATGCGCAGGTGGGCAATGTGTAGGTTGGTGATGTATAGGTGGGTGATGTGCAGACGGGCAATGTGTAGGTAGGTGATGTGCAGGTGGGCAATGTGTAGGTGGGTGATGTGTAAGTGGGCAATGTGTAGGTGGGTGAAGTGTAAGAGGGCAATGTGCAGTTGGGCAATGTGTAGGTGGGTGATGTGTACGTGGGTGATGTGCAGATGGGCAATGTGTAGGTGAGCAATGTGCAGGTGGGTGATGTGTAGGTGGGTGATGTGCAGGTGGGTGATGTGCAGTTGGGTGATGTGTAGGTTGGTGATGTGCAGGTGGGCAATGTGTAGGTGGATGATGAGTAAGTGGGTGATGTGTAAGTGGGTGATGTGCAGGAGGGCAATGTGTTGGTGGGCAATGTGTAGGTGAGCAATGTGCAGGTGGGCAATGTGTAGGTGGGTGATGTGTAAGTGGGCAATGTGTAGGTGGGTGATGTGTAAGTGGGTGATGTGCAGGTGGGCAAAGTGTATGTGAGCAATGTGTAGGTGGGTGATGTGCAGGTGGGTAATGTGTAGGTGGGCCATGTGTAGGTGGAAGATGTGCAGGTAGGCAATGTGTAGGTGGGCAATGTGTAGGTGGGCAATGTGCAGGTGGGCAATGTGTAGGTGGGTGATGTGCAGGTGGGTGATGTGCAGGTGGGCAATGTATAGGTGGGCCATGTGTAGGTGGATGATGTGCAGGTGGGTGATGTGTAGGTGGGCAATGTGTAGGTGAGTGATGTGCAGGTGGGCAATGTGTAGGTGAGCAATGTGTAGGTGGGCAATGTGCAGGTGGGTGATGTGCAGGTGGGTGATGTGTAGGTGCGTGATGTGTAGGTGGGTGATGTGTAGGTGGGTGATGTGTAAGTGGGAGATGTGCAGATGGGCAATGTGTTGGTGAGCAATGTGCAGGTGGGTGGTGTGTAGGTGGGTGATGTGCAGGTGGGTGATGTGCAGGTGGGTGATGTGTAGGTTGGCGATGTGCAGGTGGGCAATGCTTAGGTGGATGATGTGTCGGTGGGTGATGTGTAGATGGATGATGTGTAAGTGGGTGATGTGCAGGTGGGCAATGTGTAGGTGGCTGATGCGTAAGTGGGTGATGTGCAGGTGAGCAATGTGTAGGTGGGTGATGTGCAGGTGGGCAATGTGTAGGTGGGTGATGTGCAGGTGGGCAATGTGTAGGTGGGTGATGTATAAGTGAGTGATGTGCAGGTGGGCAATGTGTAGGTGGGTGAAGTGTCAGTGGGTGATGTGCAGGTGGGCAATGTGTAAGTGGGTGATGTGTAGGTGGGTGATGTGTAGGTGGGCAATGTGTAGGTGGGAGATGTGCAGGTGGGCAATGTGTTGGTGGGTGATGTGCTGGTGGGCAAAGTGTAAGTGGTTGATGTGCAGGAGGGCAATGTGTATGTGAGCAATGTGCAAGTGGGTGATGTGCAGGTGGGCAATGTGCATGTGGGTGATGTGTAGGTGGGTGATGTGCAGTTGGGTGATGTGTAGGTGGGTGAGGAGTAGGTGGGTGATCTGTAAGTGGGTGATGTGCAGGTGGGCAATGTGTAAGTGGGCAATGTGCAGGTGGTTGATGTGTAGGTGGGTGATGTGCCGGTGGGTGATGTGCAGGTGGGTCATGTGTAGGTTGGTGAAGTGCAGGTGGGCAATGTGTAGGTGGGTGATGTGTAAGTGGGTGATGTGTAAGTGGGTGATGTGCAGGTCAGCAATGTATAGGTGGGTGATGTGCAGGTGGGCAATGTGTAGGTGGGTGACGTGTAAGTCCGTGATGTGCAGGTGAGCAATGTGTACGTGGGTGATGTGTAAGTGCGTGATGTGCAGGTGAGCAATGTGTAGGTGGGTGATGTGCAGGTCAGCAATGTGTAGGTGGGTGATGTATAAGTGGGTGATGTGCAGGTGGGCAATGTGTAGGTGGGTGATGTGTAAGTGGGTGATGCGCAGGTGGGCAATGTGTAGGTTGGTGATGTATAGGTGGGTGATGTGCAGATGGGCAATGTGTAGGTAGGTGATGTGCAGGTGGGCAATGTGTAGGTGGGTGATGTGTAAGTGGGCAATGTGTAGGTGGGTGAAGTGTAAGAGGGCAATGTGCAGTTGGGCAATGTGTAGGTGGGTGATGTGTACGTGGGTGATGTGCAGATGGGCAATGTGTAGGTGAGCAATGTGCAGGTGGGTGATGTGTAGGTGGGTGATGTGCAGGTGGGTGATGTGCAGTTGGGTGATGTGTAGGTTGGTGATGTGCAGGTGGGCAATGTGTAGGTGGATGATGAGTAAGTGGGTGATGTGTAAGTGGGTGATGTGCAGGAGGGCAATGTGTTGGTGGGCAATGTGTAGGTGAGCAATGTGCAGGTGGGCAATGTGTAGGTGGGTGATGTGTAAGTGGGCAATGTGTAGGTGGGTGATGTGTAAGTGGGTGATGTGCAGGTGGGCAAAGTGTATGTGAGCAATGTGTAGGTGGGTGATGTGCAGGTGGGTAATGTGTAGGTGGGCCATGTGTAAGTGGAAGATGTGCAGGTAGGCAATGTGTAGGTGGGCAATGTGTAGGTGGGCAATGTGCAGGTGGGCAATGTGTAGGTGGGTGATGTGCAGGTGGGTGATGTGCAGGTGGGCAATGTATAGGTGGGCCATGTGTAGGTGGATGATGTGCAGGTGGGTGATGTGTAGGTGGGCAATGTGTAGGTGAGTGATGTGCAGGTGGGCAATGTGTAGGTGAGCAATGTGTAGGTGGGCAATGTGCAGGTGGGTGATGTGCAGGTGGGTGATGTGTAGGTGCGTGATGTGTAGGTGGGTGATGTGTAGGTGGGTGATGTGTAAGTGGGAGATGTGCAGATGGGCAATGTGTTGGTGAGCAATGTGCAGGTGGGTGGTGTGTAGGTGGGTGATGTGCAGGTGGGTGATGTGCAGGTGGGTGATGTGTAGGTTGGCGATGTGCAGGTGGGCAATGCGTAGGTGGATGATGTGTCGGTGGGTGATGTGTAGATGGATGATGTGCAAGTGGGTGATGTGTAGTTGGGCAATGTGTAGGTGAGTGATGTGCAGGGAGGCAATGTGTTGGTGAGCAATGTGTAGGTGGGCAATGTGTAGGTGGGTGATGTTTAAGTGCGTGATGTGCAGGTGAGCAATGTGTAGGTGGGTGATGTGCAGGTGGGCAATGTGTAGCTGGGTGATGTGTAAGTGGGTGATGTGCAGCTGGGCAATTTGTAGGTGGGTGATGTATAGGTGGGTGATGTGCAGCTGGGCAATGTGTAGGTAGGTGATGTGCAGGTGGGCAATGTGTAGGTGGGTGATGTGTAGGTGGGTGTTGTGTAAGTGGGCAATGTGTAGGTGGGTGATGTTTAAGTGGATGATGTGCAGGTGGGCAAAGTGTAGGTTAGCAATGTGTAGGTGGGTGATGTGCAGGTGGGTAATGTGCATGTGGGCCAAGTGTAGGTGGAAGATGTGCAGGTACGCAATGTGTAGGTGGGCAATGTGTAGGTGGGCAAATTGCAGGTGAGCAATGTGCAGGTGGGCAATGTGTAGGTGGATGATGTGCAGGTGGGCACTGTGTAGGTGGGTGATGTGCAAGTGGGTGATGTGCACGTCAGCAATGTGTAGGTGGGTGATGTGCAGGTGGGCAATGTGTATGTGGGTGATGTGTAAGTGCGTGATTTGCAGGTGAGCAATGTGTAGGTGGGTGATGTGCAGGTGGGCAATATCGAGGTGGGTGATGTATCAGTGGGTGATGTGCAGGTGGGCAATGTGTAGGTGGGTGATGTGTAAGTGGGTGATGTGCAGGTGGGCAATGTGTAGGTAGGTGATGTATAGGTGGGTGAGATGCAGCTGGGCAATGTGTAGGTAGGGGATGTGCAGATGGGCAATGTGTAGGTGGGTGATGTGTAGGTGGATGATGTGTAAGTGGGCAATGTGTAGGTGGGTGATGTGTAAGTGGGTGATGTGCAGGTGGGCAAAGTGTAGGTGATCAATGTGTAGGTGTGTGATGGGCTGGTGGGTAATGTGTAGGTGGGCCATGAGTAGGTGGAAGATGTGCAGTTAGGCAATGTGTAGGTGGGCAATGTGTTGGTGGGAAATGTGCAGGTGGGCAATGTGGAGGTGGGTGATGTGCAGGTGGGTGATGTGCAGGTGGGCAGTGTCTAGGTGGGCCATTTGTAGGTGGATGATGTGCAGGTGGGTGATGTGTAGGTGGGCAATGTGTATGTGGGTGATGTGTAAGTGTGTGATGTGCAGGTGAGCAATGTGTAGGTGGGTGATGTGCAGGTGGGCAATGTGTAGGTGGGTGATGTATAAGTGGGTGATGTGCAGGTGGGCAATGTGTAGGTGGGTGATGTGTAAGTGGGTGATGTGCAGGAGGGCAATGTGTAGGTGGGTGATGTATAGGTGGGTGATGTGCAGCTGGGCAATGTGTAGGTAGGTGATGTGCAGGTGGGTGATGTGTAAGTGGGCAATGTGTAGGTGGGTGATGTTTAAGTGGGTGATGTGCAGGTGGGCAAAGTGTAGGTGAGCAATGTGTAGGTGGGTAATGTGCAGGTGGGCCATGTGTAGGTGGAAGATGTGCAGGTAGGCAATGTGTAGGTGGGCAATGTGTAGGTGGGCAATGTACAGTTGGGCAATGTGTAGGTGGGTGATGTGCAGGTGGGTAATGTGCAGGTGGGCAGTGTGTAGGTGAGCAATGTGTAGGTGGGTGATGTGTGTGGGTGATGTGCAGGTGGGCAATGTGTAGGTGGGCAATGTGTAGGTGAGTGATGTGTAAATGGGTGATATGCAGATGATCAATGTGTAGGCGGGTGATGTGCAGGAGGGCAATGTGTAGGTGGGTGATGTGTAAGTGGGTGATGTGCAGGAGGGCAATGTGAAGGTGGATGATGTGTAGGTGGGTGACGTGCAGGTGTGCAATGTGCAGGTGGGTGATGTGCAGGTGAGCAATGTTTAGGTGGGTGATGTGTAGGTGGGTGATGTGCAGGTGGGCAATGTGTCGGTGCGCAATGCGCATGTGGGCAATGTGTAGGTGGGTGATGTGCAGGTGGATGATGTGCAGGTGGGCAATGTGTAGCTTAGCAATGTGCAGGTGGGTGATGTGTAGGTGGGTGATGTGCAGATGGGTGATGTGCAAGTGTGGAATGTGCTGGAGGGTGATGTGTAGGTGGGTGATGTGCAGGTGAGTGATGTGTAGGTGGGTGAGGTGTAGGTGGTGATCTGTAAGAGGGTGAGTTGCAGGTGGGCAATGTGTAGGTGAACAATGTACAGGTGGGTGATGTGTAGGTGGGTGATGTGCAGGTGGGTGATGTGTAGGTGGGTGATGTGTAGGTTGGTGATGTGCAGGTGGGCAATGTGTCGGTGGGCAATGGGTAGGTGGGTGATGTGTAAGTGGGTAATGTGCAGGTGGGCAATGTGAAGGTGAGCAATGTGCAGGTGGGTGACGTGTAGGTGGGTGATGTGCAGGTGGGTGATGTGTAGGTGGGCAATGTGTAGGTGCGTGATGTGTAAGTGGGTAATGTGCAGGTGGGCAATGTGTAGGTCAGCAATGTGCAGGTGAGAAATGTGCAGGTGGGCAATGTGAAGGTGGGTGATGTGCAGGTGGGCAAAGTGTAGATGGGTGATGTGTGTGGGTGATGAGCAGGTGGGCAATGTGTAGGTGGGTGATGTGCAGGTGGGCAATGTGTAGGTGGGCAATGTGTAGGTGAGTGATGTGTAAGTGGGTGATATGCAGATGAGCAATGTGTCGGTGGGTGATGTGCAGGAGGGCAATGTGTAGGTGGGTGATGTGTAAGTGGGTGATGTGCAGGTGGGCAATGTGTAGATGGGTGATGTGTAAGTGGGTGATGTGCAAGTGGGCAGTGTGTAGTTGGGTGATGTGTAGGTTGGTGATGTGCAGGTGGGCAATGTGTAGATGGGTGATGTACAGGTGGGCAATGTGTAGGTGGGTGATTTGTAAGTGGGTGATGTGCAGGTGGGCATTGTGTAGGTGGATGATGTGCCAGTGGGTGATGTGCAGGTGCGCAATGTGTAGGTGGGTGATGTGTAATTGGGTGATGTGCAGGTGGGTGATGTGTAGGTGGGTGATGTGCAGGTGGGCAAAGTGTAGTTGGGTGATGTGCAGGTGGGCAATGTGTAGGTGGGTGATGTGTAAGTGGGTGATGTGTAAGTGGGCGATGTGTAGGTGGATGACGTGTAGGTGGGTGACGTGCAGGTGGGCAATGTGTAGGTGGATGCTGTGTAGGTGGGTGATGTGAAGGTGGGCAATGTATAGGTGGATGATTTGTAGGAGGGTGATGTGCAGGTGGGTGATGTGCAGGTGGGCAATGTGCAAGTGGATGATGTGTTGGTGGTTGATGTGCAGATGGGAATTGTGTAGGTGGATGATGTGTAGGTGGGTGATATGCAGGTGAGCAATGTGTAGGTGGGTGATGTGTAGGTGGGTGATGTGCAGGTGGGCAATGTGTAGGTGGGTGATGTGCTGGTGGGCAAAGTGTAAGTGGGTGATGTGCAGGAGGGCAATGTGTATGTGAGCAATGTGCAAGTGGGTGATGTGTAGGTGGGTGATGTGCAGGTGGGTGATGTGCAGGTGGGCAATGTGCATGTGGGTGATGTGTAGGTGGGTGATGTGCAGTTGGGTGATGTGTAGGTGGGTGAGGAGTAGGTGGGTGATCTGTAAGTGGGTGATGTGCAGGTGGGCAATGTGTAAGTGGGCAATGTGCAGGTGGTTGATGTGTAGGTGGGTGATGTGCCGGTGGGTGATGTGCAGGTGGGTGATGTGTAGGTTGGTGAAGTGCAGGTGGGCAATGTGTAGGTGGGTGATGTGTAAGTGGGTGATGTGTAAGTGGGTGATGTGCAGGTCAGCAATGTATAGGTGGGTGATGTGCAGGTGGGCAATGTGTAGGTAGGTGATGTGTAAGTCCGTGATGTGCAGGTGAGCAATGTGTACGTGGGTGATGTGTAAGTGCGTGATGTGCAGGTGAGCAATGTGTAGGTGGGTGATGTGCAGGTCAGCAATGTGTAGGTGGGTGATGTATAAGTGGGTGATGTGCAGGTGGGCAATGTGTAGGTGGGTGATGTGTAAGTGGGTGATGCGCAGGTGGGCAATGTGTAGGTTGGTGATGTATAGGTGGGTGATGTGCAGACGGGCAATGTGTAGGTAGGTGATGTGCAGGTGGGCAATGTGTAGGTGGGTGATGTGTAAGTGGGCAATGTGTAGGTGGGTGAAGTGTAAGAGGGCAATGTGCAGTTGGGCAATGTGTAGGTGGGTGATGTGTACGTGGGTGATGTGCAGATGGGCAATGTGTAGGTGAGCAATGTGCAGGTGGGTGATGTGTAGGTGGGTGATGTGCAGGTGGGTGATGTGCAGTTGGGTGATGTGTAGGTTGGTGATGTGCAGGTGGGCAATGTGTAGGTGGATGATGAGTAAGTGGGTGATGTGTAAGTGGGTGATGTGCAGGAGGGCAATGTGTTGGTGGGCAATGTGTAGGTGAGCAATGTGCAGGTGGGCAATGTGTAGGTGGGTGATGTGTAAGTGGGCAATGTGTAGGTGGGTGATGTGTAAGTGGGTGATGTGCAGGTGGGCAAAGTGTATGTGAGCAATGTGTAGGTGGGTGATGTGCAGGTGGGTAATGTGTAGGTGGGCCATGTGTAGGTGGAAGATGTGCAGGTAGGCAATGTGTAGGTGGGCAATGTGTAGGTGGGCAATGTGCAGGTGGGCAATGTGTAGGTGGGTGATGTGCAGGTGGGTGATGTGCAGGTGGGCAATGTATAGGTGGGCCATGTGTAGGTGGATGATGTGCAGGTGGGTGATGTGTAGGTGGGCAATGTGTAGGTGAGTGATGTGCAGGTGGGCAATGTGTAGGTGAGCAATGTGTAGGTGGGCAATGTGCAGGTGGGTGATGTGCAGGTGGGTGATGTGTAGGTGCGTGATGTGTAGGTGGGTGATGTGTAGGTGGGTGATGTGTAAGTGGGAGATGTGCAGATGGGCAATGTGTTGGTGAGCAATGTGCAGGTGGGTGGTGTGTAGGTGGGTGATGTGCAGGTGGGTGATGTGCAGGTGGGTGATGTGTAGGTTGGCGATGTGCAGGTGGGCAATGCTTAGGTGGATGATGTGTCGGTGGGTGATGTGTAGATGGATGATGTGTAAGTGGGTGATGTGCAGGTGGGCAATGTGTAGGTGGCTGATGCGTAAGTGGGTGATGTGCAGGTGAGCAATGTGTAGGTGGGTGATGTGCAGGTGGGCAATGTGTAGGTGGGTGATGTGCAGGTGGGCAATGTGTAGGTGGGTGATGTATAAGTGAGTGATGTGCAGGTGGGCAATGTGTAGGTGGGTGAAGTGTCAGTGGGTGATGTGCAGGTGGGCAATGTGTAAGTGGGTGATGTGTAGGTGGGTGATGTGTAGGTGGGCAATGTGTAGGTGGGAGATGTGCAGGTGGGCAATGTGTTGGTGGGTGATGTGCAGGTGGGCAATGTGTAGGTGGGTGATGTGTAAGTGGGTGATGTGCAGGGGGGCAATGTGTAGGTGAGCAATGTGCAGGTGGGTGATGTGCAGGTGAGCAATGTGTAGGTGGGCAATGTGTAGGTGGGTGATCTGCAGGTGGGCAATGTGTAGGTGGGTGATCTGCAGGAGGGCAATGTGTAGGTGGGTGATGTGCAGGTGAGCGAAGTGTAGGTGGGTGATCTGCAGGTGGGCAATGTGAAGGTGGGTGATATGTAAGTGGGTGATGTGCAGTTGGGCAATGTGTAGGTGGGTGATGTGTAGGTGGGTGATGTGCAGGTGGGCAATGTGTAGGTGGATGATGTGTAAGTGGGTGATGTGCAGGTGGGCAATGTATAGGTGAGCAATGTGCAGGTGGGTGATGTGCAGGTGAGCAATGTGTAGGTGGGCAATGTGTAGGTGGGTGATCTGCAGGTGGGCAATGTGTAGGTGGGTGATCTGCAGGACGGCAATGTGTAGGTGGGTGATGTGCAGGTGAGCAATGTGTAGGTGGGTGATCTGCAGGAGGGCAATGTGAAGGTGGGTGATATGTAAGTGGGTGATGTGCAGGTGGGCAATGTGAAGGTGGGTGATGTGTAAGTGGGTGATGTGCAGGTGGGCAATGTGTAGGTGGATGATGTGTAAGTGGGTGATGTGCAGGTGGGCAATGTATAGGTGGGTGATGTGCAGGTGGGCAATGTGTAGGTGGGTGATGTGTAAGTGGGTGATGTGCAGGTGGGCAATGTGAAGGTGGATGATGTGTAGGTGGGTGATGTGCAGCTGGGCAATGTGCAGGTGGATGATGTGTAGGTGTGTGATGTGCAGGTGGGCAATATGTAGGTGGATGATGTGCAGGTGGGTGATGTGCAGGTGAGCAATGTGTAGGTGGGTGATGTGTAGGTGGGTGATGTGCAGGTGGGCAATGTGTCGGTGGGCAATGCGCATGTGGGCAATGTATAGGTGGGTGATGTGCAGGTGGGTGATGTGCAGGTGGGCAATGTGCAGGTGGGTGATGTGCAGGTGGGTGATGTGTAGGTGGGTGATGTGTAAGTGGGTGATGTGCAGGTGGGCAATGTGTAGCTGAGCAATGTGCAGGTGGGTGATGTGTAGGTGGGTGATGTGCAGGTGGGTGATTTCCAAGTGGGGAATGTGCTGGTGGTTGATATGTAGGTGGGTGATGTGCAGGTGGGTGATGTGTAGGTGGGTGAGGTGTAGGTGGGTGATCTGTAAGAGGGTGAGTTGCAGGTGAGCAATGTGTAGGTGAGCAATGTGCAGGTGGGTGACGTGTGGTGGGTGATGTGCAGGTGGGTGATGTGTAGGTGGGTGATGTGTAGGTTGGTGATGTGCAGGTGGGCAATGTGTAGGTGGGCAATGTGTAGGTGGGTGCTGTGTAAGTGGGTGATGTGCAGGTGGGCAATGTGAAGGTGAGCAATGTGCAGGTGGGTGACGTGTAGGTGGGTGATGTGCAGGTGGGTGATGTGTAGGTGGGCAATGTGTAGGTGGGTGATGTGTAAGTGGGTAATGTGCAGCTGGGAAATGTGTAGGTTGGCAATGTGTAGGTTGGTGATGTGTAAGTGGGTGATGTGTAGGTGGGTGATGTGTAGGTGGGTGATGTTTAGGTGGCTGATGTGCAGGTGTGCAATGTGTAGGTGGGCAATGTGTAAGTGCGTGATATGCAGATGAGAAATGTGTAGGAGGGTGATGTGTATGTGCGTGATGTGCAGGTGAGCAATGCGTAGGTGGGTGATGTGCAGGTGGGCAATGTGTAGGTGGGTGATGTATAAGTGGGTGATGTGCAGGTGGGCAATGTGTAGGTGGGTGATGTGTAAGTGGGTGATATGCAGGTGCGCAATTTGTAGGTGGGTGATGTATAGGTGGGTGATGTGCAGCTGGGCAATGTGTAGGTAGGTGATGTGCAGGTGGGCAATGTGTAGGTGGGTGATGTGTAAGTGGGCAATGTGTAGGTGGGTGATGTTTAAGTGGGTGATGTGCAGGTGGGCGAAGTGTAGGTGAGCAATGTGTAGGTGGGTGATGTGCAGGTGGGTAATGTGCAGGTGGGCCATGTGTAGATGGAAGATGTGCAGGTAGGCAATGTTTAGGTGGGAAATGTGTAGGTGGGCAATGTGCAGTTGGGCAATGTGTAGGTGGGTGATGTGCAGGTGGGTGATGTGCAGGTAGGCAGTGTGTAGGTGGGCCATGTGTAGCTGGATGATGTGCAAGTGGGTGATGTGTAGTTGGGCAATGTGTAGGTGAGTGATGTGCAGGGAGGCAATGTGTTGGTGAGCAATGTGTAGGTGGGCAATGTGCAGGTGGGTGATGTGTAGGTGGGTGATGTGCAGGTGGGTGATGTGTAGATGGGTGATGTGTAGGTGGGTGATGTGTAAGTGGGTGATGTGCAGATGGGCAATGTGTAGGTGAGCAATGTGCAGGTGGGTGATGTGTAGGTGGGTGATGTGCAGGTAGGTGATGTGCAGTTGGGTGATGTGTAGGTTGGTGATGTGCAGGTGGGCAATGTGTAGGTGGATGATGTGTAGGTGGGTGATGTGTAAGTGGGTGATGTGCAGGTGGGCAATGTGTAGGTGGGCAATGTGTAGGTGAGCAATGTGCAGGTGGGCAATGTGTAGGTGGATGATGTGTAAGTGGGTGATGTGCAGGTGAGCAATGTGTAGGTGGGTGATGTGCAGGTGGGCAATGTGTAGGTGGGTGATGTGCAGGTGGGCAATGTGTAGGTGGGTGATGTGTAAGTGGGTGATGTGCAGGTGGGCAATATGTAAGTGGGTGATGTGTAGGTGGGTGATGTGCAGGTGGGTGATGTGCAAGTGGGGAATGTGCTGGTGGGTGATATGTAGGTGGGTGATGTGCAGGTGGGTGATGTGTAGTTGGGTAAGGTGTAGGTGGGTGATCTGTAAGAGGGTGAGTTGCAGGTGAGCAATGTGTAGGTGAGCAATGTGCAGGTGGGTGATGTGCAGGTGGGCAATGTGTAGGTTGTTGATGTGTAAGTGGGTGCTGTGCAGGCGGGCAATATGTGGATGGGTGATGTGTAAGTGGGTGATGTGCAGGTGGGCAATGTGTAGGTGAGCAATGTGTGGGTGGGCAATGTGTAGGTGGGTGATCTGCAGGTGGGCAATGTGTAGGTGGGTGATCTGCAGTTGGGCAATGTGTAGGTGGGTGATGTGCCGGTGAGCAATGTATAGGTGGGTGATCTGCAGGTGGGCAATGTGTAGGTGGGTGATGTGTAAGTGGGTGATGTGCAGGTGGGCAATGTGTAGGTGGGTGATGTTTAAGTGGGTGATGTGCAGGTGGGCAATGTGCAGGTGGATGATTTGTAAGTGGGTGATGTGCAGGTGGGCAATGTGTAGATGGGTGATGTGCAGGTGGGCAATGTGTAGGTGGGTGATGTATAAGTGGGTGATGTGCATGTGGGCAATGTGTAGGTGGATGATGTGTAGGTGGGTGATGTGCAGGTGGGCAATGTGCAGGTGGATGATGTGCAGTTGGGTGATGTGCAGGTGGGCAATGTGTAGGTGGGTGATGTGCAGGTGGGTGATGTGCAGGAGGGCAATGTTTCGGTGGGTGATGTGTAGGTGGGTGATGTGCAGGTGGGCAATGTGCAGGTGGGTGATGTGTAGGTGGGTGATGTGCAGTTGGGTGATGTATAGGTGGGTGAGGTGTAGGTGGCTGATCTGTAAGTGTGTGATGTGCAGGTGGGCAATGTGTAGGTGAGCAATGTGCAGGTGGGTGATGTGTAGGTGGGTGATGTGCCGGTGGGTGATGTGCAGGTGGGTGATGTGTAGGTTGGTGATGTGCAGGTGGGCAATGTGTAGGTTGGCAATGTGTAGGTGGGTGATGTGTAAGTGGGTGATGTGTATGTGGGTGATGTGTTAGTGGGTGATGTGCAGGTGGGCAATGTGTAGGTGGGTGATGTGTAAGTGGGTGATGTGCACGTCAGCAATGTGTAGGTGGGTGATGTGCAGGTGGGCAATGTGTAGGTTGGTGATGTGTAAGTGCGTGATTTGCAGGTGAGCAATGTGTAGGTGGTGATGTGCACGTGGGCAATATCTAGGTGGGTGATGTATAAGTGGGTGATGTGCAGGTGGCCAATGTGTACGTGGGTGATGTGTAAATGGGTGATGTGCAGGTGGGCAATGTGTAGGTGGGTGATGTATAGGTGGGTGATGTGCAGCTGGGCAATATGTAGGTAGGTGATGTGCAGGTGGGCAATGTGCAGGTGGGTGATGTGTAGGTGGATGATGTGTAAGTGGGCAATGTTTAGGTGGGTGATGTGTAAGTGGGTGATGTGCAGGTGGGTGATGTGTAGTTGGGCCATGAGTAGGTGGAAGATGTGCAGTTAGGCAATGTGTATGTGGGCAATGTGTAGGTTGGCAATGTGCAAGTGGGCAATGTGTAGGTGGGTGATGTGCAGGTGGGTGATGTGCAGGTGGGCAGTGTGTAGGTGGGCCATGTGTCGGTGGATGATGTGCAGGTGGGTGATGTGTAGGTGGGCAATGTGTAGGTGGGTGATGTTTAAGTGCGTGATGTGCAGGTGAACAATGTGTAGGTGGGTGATGAGCAGGTGGGCAATGTGTAGGTGGGTGATGTGCAGGTGGGCAATGTGTAGGTGGGTGATGTGCAGGTGGGCAATGTGTAGGTGGGTGATGTGTAAGTGGGTGATGTGCAGGTGGGCAATATGTAAGTGGGTGATGTGTAAGTGGGTGATGTGCAGGTGGGTGATGTGCAAGTGGGGAATGTGCTGGTGGGTGATATGTAGGTGGGTGATGTGCAGGTGGGTGATGTGTAGTTGGGTGAGGTTTAGGTGGGTGATCTGTAAGAGGGTGAGTTGCAGCTGAGCAATGTGTAGGTGAGCAATGTGCAGGTGGGTGATGTGTAGGTGGGTGATGTGCAGGTGGGTGGATGTGTAGGTGGGTGATGTGTAGGTTGGTGATGTGCAGGTGGGCAATGTGTAGGTGGGCAATGTGTAGGTGGGTGATGTGTAAGTGGGTGATGTGCAGGTGGGCAATGTGAAGGTGAGCAATGTGCAGGTGGGTGATGTGCAGGTGGGTGATGTGCAGGTGGGCAATGTGCAGGTGGGTGATGTGCAGGTGGGTGATGTGTAGGTGGGTGATGTGTAAGTGGGTGATGTGCAGGTGGGCAATGTGTAGCTGAGCAATGTGCAGGTGGGTGATGTGTAGGTGGGTGATGTGCAGGTGGGTGATGTGCAAGTGGGGAATGTGCTGGTGGTTGATATGTAGGTGGGTGATGTGCAGGTGGGTGATGTGTAGGTGGGTGAGGTGTAGGTGGGTGATCTGTAAGAGGGTGAGTTGCAGGTGAGCAATGTGTAGGTGAGCAATGTGCAGGTGGGTGACGTGTGGTGGGTGATGTGCAGGTGGGTGATGTGTAGGTGGGTGATGTGTAGGTTGGTGATGTGCAGGTGGGCAATGTGTAGGTGGGCAATGTGTAGGTGGGTGCTGTGTAAGTGGGTGATGTGCAGGTGGGCAATGTGAAGGTGAGCAATGTGCAGGTGGGTGACGTGTAGGTGGGTGATGTGCAGGTGGGTGATGTGTAGGTGGGCAATGTGTAGGTGGGTGATGTGTAAGTGGGTAATGTGCAGCTGGGAAATGTGTAGGTTGGCAATGTGTAGGTTGGTGATGTGTAAGTGGGTGATGTGTAGGTGGGTGATGTGTAGGTGGGTGATGTTTAGGTGGCTGATGTGCAGGTGTGCAATGTGTAGGTGGGCAATGTGTAAGTGCGTGATATGCAGATGAGAAATGTGTAGGAGGATGATGTGTATGTGCGTGATGTGCAGGTGAGCAATGCGTAGGTGGGTGATGTGCAGGTGGGCAATGTGTAGGTGGGTGATGTATAAGTGGGTGATGTGCAGGTGGGCAATGTGTAGGTGGGTGATGTGTAAGTGGGTGATATGCAGGTGCGCAATTTGTAGGTGGGTGATGTATAGGTGGGTGATGTGCAGCTGGGCAATGTGTAGGTAGGTGATGTGCAGGTGGGCAATGTGTAGGTGGGTGATGTGTAAGTGGGCAATGTGTAGGTGGGTGATGTTTAAGTGGGTGATGTGCAGGTGGGCGAAGTGTAGGTGAGCAATGTGTAGGTGGGTGATGTGCAGGTGGGTAATGTGCAGGTGGGCCATGTGTAGATGGAAGATGTGCAGGTAGGCAATGTGTAGGTGGGAAATGTGTAGGTGGGCAATGTGCAGTTGGGCAATGTGTAGGTGGGTGATGTGCAGGTGGGTGATGTGCAGGTAGGCAGTGTGTAGGTGGGCCATGTGTAGCTGGATGATGTGCAAGTGGGTGATGTGTAGTTGGGCAATGTGTAGGTGAGTGATGTGCAGGGAGGCAATGTGTTGGTGAGCAATGTGTAGGTGGGCAATGTGCAGGTGGGTGATGTGTAGGTGGGTGATGTGCAGGTGGGTGATGTGTAGATGGGTGATGTGTAGGTGGGTGATGTGTAAGTGGGTGATGTGCAGATGGGCAATGTGTAGGTGAGCAATGTGCAGGTGGGTGATGTGTAGGTGGGTGATGTGCAGGTAGGTGATGTGCAGTTGGGTGATGTGTAGGTTGGTGATGTGCAGGTGGGCAATGTGTAGGTGGATGATGTGTAGGTGGGTGATGTGTAAGTGGGTGATGTGCAGGTGGGCAATGTGTAGGTGGGCAATGTGTAGGTGAGCAATGTGCAGGTGGGCAATGTGTAGGTGGATGATGTGTAAGTGGGTGATGTGCAGGTGAGCAATGTGTAGGTGGGTGATGTGCAGGTGGGCAATGTGTAGGTGGGTGATGTGCAGGTGGGCAATGTGTAGGTGGGTGATGTGTAAGTGGGTGATGTGCAGGTGGGCAATATGTAAGTGGGTGATGTGTAGGTGGGTGATGTGCAGGTGGGTGATGTGCAAGTGGGGAATGCGCTGGTGGGTGATATGTAGGTGGGTGATGTGCAGGTGGGTGATGTGTAGTTGGGTAAGGTGTAAGTGGGTGATCTGTAAGAGGGTGAGTTGCAGGTGAGCAATGTGTAGGTGAGCAATGTGCAGGTGGGTGATGCGAAGGTGGGCAATGTGTAGGTTGTTGATGTGTAAGTGGGTGCTGTGCAGGCGGGCAATATGTGGATGGGTGATGTGTAAGTGGGTGATGTGCAGGTGGGCAATGTGTAGGTGAGCAATGTGTGGGTGGGCAATGTGTAGGTGGGTGATCTGCAGGTGGGCAATGTGTAGGTGGGTGATCTGCAGTTGGGCAATGTGTAGGTGGGTGATGTGCCGGTGAGCAATGTATAGGTGGGTGATCTGCAGGTGGGCAATGTGTAGGTGGGTGATGTGTAGGTGGGTGATGTGTAGGTGGGTGATGTTTAGGTGGCTGATGTGCAGGTGTGCAATGTGTAGGTGGGCAATGTGTAAGTGCGTGATATGCAGATGAGAAATGTGTAGGAGGGTGATGTGTATGTGCGTGATGTGCAGGTGAGCAATGCGTAGGTGGGTGATGTGCAGGTGGGCAATGTGTAGGTGGGTGATGTATAAGTGGGTGATGTGCAGGTGGGCAATGTGTAGGTGGGTGATGTGTAAGTGGGTGATATGCAGGTGCGCAATTTGTAGGTGGGTGATGTATAGGTGGGTGATATGCAGCTGGGCAATGTGTAGGTAGGTGATGTGCAGGTGGGCAATGTGTAGGTGGGTAATGTGTAAGTGGGCAATGTGTAGGTGGGTGATGTTTAAGTGGGTGATGTGCAGGTGGGTAATGTGCAGGTGGGCCATGTGTAGATGGAAGATGTGCAGGTAGGCAATGTGTAGGTGGGAAATGTGTAGGTGGGCAATGTGCAGTTGGGCAATGTGTAGGTGGGTGATGTGCCGGTGGGTGATGTGCAGGTAGGCAGTGTGTAGGTGGGCCATGTGTAGCTGGATGATGTGCAAGTGGGTGATGTGTAGTTGGGCAATGTGTAGGTGAGTGATGTGCAGGGAGGCAATGTGTTGGTGAGCAATGTGTAGGTGGGCAATGTGCAGGTGGGTGATGTGTAGGTGGGTGATGTGCAGGTGGGTGATGTGTAGGTGGGTGATGTGTAGGTGGGTGATGTGTAAGTGGGTGATGTGCAGATGGGCAATGTGTAGGTGAGCAATGTGCAGGTGGGTGATGTGTAGGTGGGTGATGTGCAGGTAGGTGATGTGCAGTTGGGTGATGTGTAGGTTGGTGATGTGCAGGTGGGCAATGTGTAGTTGGATGAGGTGTAGGTGGGTGATGTGTAAGTGGGTGATGTGCAGGTGGGCAATGTGTAGGTGGGCAATGTGTAGGTGAGCAATGTGCAGGTGGGCAATGTGTAGGTGGATGATGTGTAAGTGGGTGATGTGCAGGTGAGCAATGTGTAGGTGGGTGATGTGCAGGTGGGCAATGTGTAGGTGGGTGATGTGCAGGTGGGCAATGTGTAGGTGGGTGATGTGTAGGTGGGTGATATGCAGGTGAGCGATGTGTAGGTGGGTGATGTGCAGGTGGACAATGTGTAGGTGGGTGATGTGCAGGTGGGCAATGTGTAGGTTGTTGATGTGTAAGTGGGTGCTGTGCAGGCGGGCAATATGTGGATGGGTGATGTGTAAGTGGGTGATGTGCAGGTGGGCAATGTGTAGGTGAGCAATGTGTGGGTGGGCAATGTGTAGGTGGGTGATCTGCAGGTGGGCAATGTGTAGGTGGGTGATCTGCAGTTGGGCAATGTGTAGGTGGGTGATGTGCCGGTGAGCAATGTATAGGTGGGTGATGTGCAGGTGGGCAATGTGTAGGTGGGTGATGTTTAAGTGGGTGATGTGCAGGTGGGCAATGTGCAGGTGGATGATGTGTAAGTGGGTGTTGTGCAGTTGGGCAATGTGTAGGTGGGTGATGTGTAAGTGGGTGATGTGCAGGTGTGTGATGTGTATATGGGTGATGCGCAGGTGGGCAATGTGTAGATGGGTGATGTGCAGGTGGGCAATGTGTAGGTGGGTGATGTATAAGTGGGTGATGTGCATGTGGGCAATGTGTAGGTGGATGATGTGCAGTTGGGTGATGTGCAGGTGGGCAATGTGTAGGTGGGTGATGTGCAGGTGGGTGATGTGTAGGAGGGCAATGTGCAGGTGGCTGATGTGTAGGTGGGTGATGTGCAGTTGGGTGATGTATAGGTGGGTGAGGTGTAGGTGGCTGATCTGTAAGTGTGTGATGTGCAGGTGGGCAATGTGTAGGTGAGCAATGTGCAGGTGGGTGATGTGTAGGTGGGTGATGTGCCGGTGGGTGATGTGCAGGTGGGTGATGTGTAGGTTGGTGATGTGCAGGTGGGCAATGTGTAGGTTGGCAATGTGTAGGTGGGTGATGTGTAAGTGGGTGATGTGTATGTGGGTGATGTGTTGGTGGGTGATGTGCAGGTGGGCAATGTGTAGGTGGGTGATGTGTAAGTGGGTGATGTGCACGTCAGCAATGTGTAGGTGGGTGATGTGCAGGTGGGCAATGTGTAGGTTGGTGATGTGTAAGTGCGTGATTTGCAGGTGAGCAATGTGTAGGTGGTGATGTGCAGGTGGGCAATATCTAGGTGGGTGATGTATAAGTGGGTGATGTGCAGGTGGCCAATGTGTACGTGGGTGATGTGTAAATGGGTGATGTGCAGGTGGGCAATGTGTAGGTGGGTGATGTATAGGTGGGTGATGTGCAGCTGGGCAATGTGTAGGTAGGTGATGTGCAGGTGGGCAATGTGTAGGTGGGTGATGTGTAGGTGGATGATGTGTAAGTGGGCAATGTGTAGGTGGGTGATGTGTAAGTGGGTGATGTGCAGGTGGGCAAAGTGTAGGTGATCAATGTGTAGGTGGGTGATGGGCAGGTGGATAATGTGTAGTTGGGCCATGAGTAGGTGGAAGATGTGCAGTTAGGCAATGTGTAGGTGGGCAATGTGTAGGTGGGCAATGTGCAGGTGGGCAATGTGTAGGTGGGTGATGTGCAGGTGGGTGATGTGCAGGTGGGCAGTGTGTAGGTGGGCCATGTGTCGGTGGATGATGTGCAGGTGGGTGATGTGTAGGTGGGCAATGTGTAGGTGGGTGATGTTTACGTGCGTGATGTGCAGGTGAACAATGTGTAGGTGGGTGATGTGCAGGTGGGCAATGTGTAGGTGGGTGATGTGTAAGTGGGTGATGTGCAGCTGGGCAATTTGTAGGTGGGTGATGTATAGGTGGGTGATGTGCAGCTGGGCAATGTGTAGGTAGGTGATGTGCAGGTGGGCAAATTGTAGGTGGGTGATGTGTAGGTGGGTGTTGTGTAAGTGGGCAATGTGTAGGTGGGTGATGTTTAAGTGGGTGATGTGCAGGTGGGCAAAGTGTAGGTTAGCAATGTGTAGGTGGGTGATGTGCAGGTGGGTAATGTGCAGGTGGGCCATGTGTAGGTGGAAGATGTGCAGGTACGCAATGTGTAGGTGGGCAATGTCTAGGTGGGCAATGTGCAGGTGAGCAATGTGCAGGTGGGCAATGTGTAGGTGGATGATGTGCAGGTGGGCAATGTGTAGGTGGGTGATGTGCAGGTGGGCACTGTGTAGGTGGGTGATGTGTAGGTGAGTGATGTGCACGTCAGCAATGTGTAGGTGTGTGATGTGCAGGTGGGCAATGTGTATGTGGGTGATGTGTAAGTGCGTGATTTGCAGGTGAGCAATATGTAGGTGGGTGATGTGCAGGTGGGCAATATCTAGGTGGGTGATGTATATTTGGGTGATGTGCAGGTGGGCAATGTGTAGGTGGGTGATGTGTAAGTGGGTGATGTGCAGGTGGGCAATGTGTAGGTAGGTGATGTATAGGTGGGTGAGATGCAGCTGGGCAATGTGTAGGTAGGGGATGTGCAGTGGGCAATGTGTAGGTGGGTGATGTGTAGGTGGATGATGTGTAAGTGGCAATGTGTAGGTGGGTGATGTGTTAGTGGGTGATGTGCAGGTGGGCAAAGTGTAGGTGATCAATGTGTAGGTGTGTGATGGGCTGGTGGGTAATGTGTAGGTGGGCCATGAGTAGGTGGAAGATGTGCAGTTAGGCAATGTGTAGGTGGGCAATGTGTTGGTGGGAAATGTGCAGGTGGGCAATGTGGAGGTGGGTGATGTGCAGGTGGGTGATGTGCAGGTGGGCAGTGTCTAGGTGGGCCATGTGTAGGTGGATGATGTGCAGGTGGGTGATGTGTAGGTGGGCAATGTGTAGGTGGGTGATGTGTAAGTGTGTGATGTGCAGGTGAGCAATGTGTAGGTGGGTGATGTGCAGGTGGGCAATGTGTAGGTGGGTGATGTATAAGTGGGTGATGTGCAGGTGGGCAATGTGTAGGTGGGTGATGTGTAAGTGGGTGATGTGCAGGAGGGCAATGTGTAGGTGGGTGATGTATAGGTGGGTGATGTGCAGCTGGGCAATGTGTAGGTAGGTGATGTGCAGGTGGGTGATGTGTAAGTGGGCAATGTGTATTTGGGTGATGTTTAAGTGGGTGATGTGCAGGTGGGCAAAGTGTAGGTGAGCAATGTGTAGGTGGGTAATGTGCAGGTGGGCAGTGTGTAGATGGGTGATGTGTAAGTGGGTGATGTGCATGTGGTCAAAGTGTGGATGGGTGATGTGTAAGTGGGTGATGTGCAGGTGGGCAATGTGTAGGTGAGCAATGTGCAGGTGGGTGATGTGCATGTGAGCAATGCGTAGGTGGGCAATGTGTAGGTGGATGATGTGTAGGTTGGTGATGTGCAGGTGGGCAATGTGAAGGTTGGTGATGTGCAGGTGGGCAATGTGTAGGTGGGTGATTTGTAAGTGGGTGATGTGCAGGAGGGCAATGTGTAGGTGGATGATGTGTAAGTGGGTGATGTGCAGGTGGGCAATGTGTAGGTGGGTGATGTGTAATTGGGTACTGTGCAGCTGGGTGATGTGTAGGTGGGTGACGTGCAGGTGGGCAATGTGCAGGTGGGTGATGTGCAGGTGGGCAATGTGTAGGTGGGTGAAGTGTAAGTGGGTGATGTGTAGGTGGGCAATGTGCAGTTGGGCAATGTGTAGGTGGGTGATGTGCAGGTGGGTGATGTGCAGGTGGGCAATGTGTAGGTAGGTGATGTGTAAGTGGGTGATGTGCAAGTGGGCAATGTGTAGGTGGATGATGTGTAGGTGGGTGATGTGCAGGTGGGCAATGTGTAGGTGAGCAATGTACAGGTGAGCAATGTGCAGGTGGGCAATGTGTAGGTGCATGATGTGCAGGTGGGCAATGTGTAGGTGGGTGATGTGCAGGTGGGCAATGTGTAGATGGGTGATGTGTAAGTGGGTGATGTGCAGGTGGGCAATGTGTAGATGGGTGATGTGTAAGTGGGTGATGTGCAGGTGGGCAATGTGTAGGTGGGTGATGTGTAAGTGGGTGATGTGCATTTGGGCAATGTGCAGGTGGATAATGTGTAAGTGGGTGATGTGCAGGTGGGCAATGTGTAGGTGGGTGATGTGCAGGTCAGCAATGTGTAGGTGGGTAATGTGCAGGTGGGCAATGTGTAGGTGGGTGATGTGTAAGTGGGTGATGTGCAGGTGGGCAATGTGTAGATGGGTGATGTGTAAGTGGTTGATGTGCAGGTGGACAATGTGTAGGTGGGTGATGTGTAAGTGGGTGATGTGCAGGTGGGCAATGTGTAGGTGAGCAATGTGCAGGTGGGTGATTTGCAGGAGAGCAATGTGTAGGTGGGCAATGTGTAGGTGGGTGATCTGCAGGTGGGCAATGTGTAGGTGGGTGATCTGCAGTTGGGCAATGTGTAGGTGGGTGATGTGCAGGTGAGCAATGTGTAGTTGGGTGATCTGCAGGTTGGCAATGTGTAGGTGGGTGATGTGTAAGTGGGTGATGTGCAGGTGGGCAATGTGTAGGTGGGTGATCTGCAGGTGGGCAATGTCTGGTGGGTGATGTGCAAGTGGGTGATGTGCAGGTGGGCAATGTGTAGGTGGGTGATGTGCAGCTGGGCAATGTGTAGGTGGGTGACGTGCAGGTGGGCAATGTGTAGGTGGGTGATGTGTAAGTGGGTGATGTGCAGGTGGGCAATGTGTAGGTGGATGATGTGTAGGTGTGTGATGTGCAGGTGGGCAATGTGCAGGTGGATGATGTGTAGGTGGGTGATGTGCAGGTGGGCAATGAGTAGGTGGGCGATGTGTAGGTGGGAGATGTGTAAGTGAGTAATGTGCAAGAGGGCAGTGTGTAGATGGGTGATGTGTAAGTGGGTTATGTGCAGGTGGGCAATGTGTAGGTGAGCAATGTGCAGGTGGGTGATCTGCATGTGAGCAATGTGTAGGTGGGCAATGTGTAGGTGGATGATGTGTAGGTTGGTGATGGGCAGGTGGGCAATGTGAAGTTTGGTGATGTGCAGGTGGTCAATGAGTAGGTGGGTGATTTGTAAGTGGGTGATGTGCAGCTGGGCAATGTGTAAGTGGATGATGTGTAAGTGGGTGATGTATAGGTGGGCAATGTGTAGGTGGGTGATGTGTAATTGGGTAATGTGCAGCTGGGTGATGTGTAGGTGGGTGACGTGCAGGTGGGCAATGTGCAGGTGGGTGATGTGCAGGTGGGCAATGTGTAGGTGGGTGATGTGTAAGGGGGTGATGTGCAGGTGGGCAATGTATTGGTGGATGTGTGTAGGTGGCTGATGTGCCGGGGAGTAATGTTTAGGTGGGCAATGTGCAGGTGGGCAATGTGTAGGTGGGTGATGTGCAGGTGGGTGATGTGCAGGTGGGCAATGTGTAGGTAGGTGATGTGTAAGTGGGTGATGTGCAGGTGGGCAATGTGTAGGTGGATGATGTGTAGGTGGGTGATGTGCAGGTGGGCAATGTGTAGGTGGATGCTGTGTAGGTGGATGATGTGAAGGTGGGCAATGTTTAGGTGGATGATGTGTAGGTGGGTGATGTGCAGGTGAGTAATGTGTAGGTGGGCAATGTGCAGGTGGGCAATGTGTAGGTGGGTGATGTGCAGGTGGGTGATGTGCAGGTGGGCAATGTGTTGGTGGGGGATGTGTAAGTGGGTGATGTGCAGTTGGGCAATGTGCAGGTGGATGTTGTGTAGGTGGTTGATGTGCAGGTGGGAATCGTGCAGGTGGATGATGTGTAGGTGGGTGATATGCAGGTGAGCAATATGTTGGTGGGTGATGTGGAGGTGGGTGATGTTCATGTGGGCAATGTGTCAGTGGTCAATGTGCAGTTGGGCAATGTGTAAGTGGGTGATGTGCAGTTGGGCAATGTGTATGTGAGCAATGTGCAGGTGGGTGATGTGTAGGTGGGTGATGTGCAGGTGGGTGATGTGCAGGTGGGCACTGTGCAGGTGGGCAATGTGGAGGTGGGTGATGTGCAGTTGGGTGATGTGTAGGTGTGTGAGGTGTAGGTGGGTGATCTGTAAGTGGGTGATGTACAGGTGGGTGATGTGTAGGTGGGTGATGTGTAGGTGGGTGATGTGTAAGTGGGTGATGTGCAGGTGGGCACAGTGTAGGTGAGCAATGTGCAAGAGAGCAATGTGCAGGTGGGCAATTTGTAGGTGGAGGATGTGCAGGTGGGCAATGTGGAGGTGGGTGATGTGCAGGTGGGCAATGTGTAGGTGGGTGATGTGTAAGTGGGTGATGTGCAGGTGGGCAATGTGTAGGTGGGTGATGTGAAGGTGGGCAATGTGTTTGTGGGTGATGTGTAAGTGCGTGATGTGCAGTTGAGCAATGTGTAGGTGCGTGATGTGCAGGTGGGCAATGTGTAGGTGGGTGATCTGCAGGTGGGCAATGTCTGGTGGGTGATGTGCAAGTGGGTGATGTGCAGGTGGGCAATGTGTAGGTGGGTGATGTGCAGGTGGGCAATGTGTAGGTGGGTGACGTGCAGGTGGGCAATGTGTAGGTGGGTGATGTGTAAGTGGGTGATGTGCAGGTGGGCAATGTGTAGGTGGATGATGTGTAGGTGTGTGATGTGCAGGTGGGCAATGTGCAGGTGGATGATGTGTAGGTGGGTGATGTGCAGGTGGGCAATGAGTAGGTGGGCGATGTGTAGGTGGGAGATGTGTAAGTGAGTAATGTGCAAGAGGGCAGTGTGTAGATGGGTGATGTGTAAGTGGGTGATGTGCATGTGGTCAATGTGTAGATGGGTGATGTGTAAGTGGGTGATGTGCAGGTGGGCAATGTGTAGGTGAGCAATGTGCAGGTGGGTGATCTGCATGTGAGCAATGTGTAGGTGGGCAATGTGTAGGTGGATGATGTGTAGGTTGGTGATGTGCAGGTGGGCAATGTGAAGTTTGGTGATGTGCAGGTGGTCAATGAGTAGGTGGGTGATTTGTAAGTGGGTGATGTGCAGCTGGGCAATGTGTAAGTGGATGATGTGTAAGTGGGTGATATATAGGTGGGCAATGTGTAGGTGGGTGATGTGTAATTGGGTAATGTGCAGCTGGGTGATGTGTAGGTGGGTGACGTGCAGGTGGGCAATGTGCAGGTGGGTGATGTGCAGGTGGGCAATGTGTAGGTGGGTGATGTGTAAGGGGGTGATGTGCAGGTGGGCAATGTATTGGTGGATGTGTGTAGGTGGCTGATGTGCCGGGGAGTAATGTTTAGGTGGGCAATGTGCAGGTGGGCAATGTGTAGGTGGGTGATGTGCAGGTGGGTGATGTGCAGGTGGGCAATGTGTAGGTAGGTGATGTGTAAGTGGGTGATGTGCAGGTGGGCAATGTGTAGGTGGATGATGTGTGGGTGGGTGATGTGCAGGTGGGCAATGTGTAGGTGGATGCTGTGTAGGTGGATGATGCGAAGGTGGGCAATGTTTAGGTGGATGATGTGTAGGTGGGTGATGTGCAGGTGAGTAATGTGTAGGTGGGCAATGTGCAGGTGGGCAATGTGTAGGTGGGTGATGTGCAGGTGGGTGATGTGCAGGTGGGCAATGTGTTGGTGGGGGATGTGTAAGTGGGTGATGTGCAGTTGGGCAATGTGCAGGTGGATGATGTGTAAGTGGGTGTTGTGCAGTTGGGCAATGTGTAGGTGGGTGATGTGTAAGTGGGTGATGTGCAGGTGTGTGATGTGTATATGGGTGATGTGCAGGTGGGCAATGTGTAGATGGGTGATGTGTAGGTTGGCAATGTGTAGGTGGGTGATGTGTAAGTGGGTGATGTGTATGTGGGTGATGTGTTGGTGGGTGATGTGCAGGTGGGCAATGTGTAGGTGGGTGATGTGTAAGTGGGTGATGTGCACGTCAGCAATGTGTAGGTGGGTGATGTGCAGGTGGGCAATGTGTAGGTTGGTGATGTGTAAGTGCGTGATTTGCAGGTGAGCAATGTGTAGGTGGTGATGTGCAGGTGGGCAATATCTAGGTGGGTGATGTATAAGTGGGTGATGTGCAGGTGGCCAATGTGTACGTGGGTGATGTGTAAATGGGTGATGTGCAGGTGGGCAATGTGTAGGTGGGTGATGTATAGGTGGGTGATGTGCAGCTGGGCAATGTGTAGGTAGGTGATGTGCAGGTGGGCAATGTGTAGGTGGGTGATGTGTAGGTGGATGATGTGTAAGTGGGCAATGTGTAGGTGGGTGATGTGTAAGTGGGTGATGTGCAGGTGGGCAAAGTGTAGGTGATCAATGTGTAGGTGGGTGATGGGCAGGTGGATAATGTGTAGTTGGGCCATGAGTAGGTGGAAGATGTGCAGTTAGGCAATGTGTAGGTGGGCAATGTGTAGGTGGGCAATGTGCAGGTGGGCAATGTGTAGGTGGGTGATGTGCAGGTGGGTGATGTGCAGGTGGGCAGTGTGTAGGTGGGCCATGTGTCGGTGGATGATGTGCAGGTGGGTGATGTGTAGGTGGGCAATGTGTAGGTGGGTGATGTTTACGTGCGTGATGTGCAGGTGAACAATGTGTAGGTGGGTGATGTGCAGGTGGGCAATGTGTAGGTGGGTGATGTGTAAGTGGGTGATGTGCAGCTGGGCAATTTGTAGGTGGGTGATGTATAGGTGGGTGATGTGCAGCTGGGCAATGTGTAGGTAGGTGATGTGCAGGTGGGCAAATTGTAGGTGGGTGATGTGTAGGTGGGTGTTGTGTAAGTGGGCAATGTGTAGGTGGGTGATGTTTAAGTGGGTGATGTGCAGGTGGGCAAAGTGTAGGTTAGCAATGTGTAGGTGGGTGATGTGCAGGTGGGTAATGTGCAGGTGGGCCATGTGTAGGTGGAAGATGTGCAGGTACGCAATGTGTAGGTGGGCAATGTCTAGGTGGGCAATGTGCAGGTGAGCAATGTGCAGGTGGGCAATGTGTAGGTGGATGATGTGCAGGTGGGCAATGTGTAGGTGGGTGATGTGCAGGTGGGCACTGTGTAGGTGGGTGATGTGTAGGTGAGTGATGTGCACGTCAGCAATGTGTAGGTGTGTGATGTGCAGGTGGGCAATGTGTATGTGGGTGATGTGTAAGTGCGTGATTTGCAGGTGAGCAATATGTAGGTGGGTGATGTGCAGGTGGGCAATATCTAGGTGGGTGATGTATATTTGGGTGATGTGCAGGTGGGCAATGTGTAGGTGGGTGATGTGTAAGTGGGTGATGTGCAGGTGGGCAATGTGTAGGTAGGTGATGTATAGGTGGGTGAGATGCAGCTGGGCAATGTGTAGGTAGGGGATGTGCAGTGGGCAATGTGTAGGTGGGTGATGTGTAGGTGGATGATGTGTAAGTGGGCAATGTGTAGGTGGGTGATGTGTTAGTGGGTGATGTGCAGGTGGGCAAAGTGTAGGTGATCAATGTGTAGGTGTGTGATGGGCTGGTGGGTAATGTGTAGGTGGGCCATGAGTAGGTGGAAGATGTGCAGTTAGGCAATGTGTAGGTGGGCAATGTGTTGGTGGGAAATGTGCAGGTGGGCAATGTGGAGGTGGGTGATGTGCAGGTGGGTGATGTGCAGGTGGGCAGTGTCTAGGTGGGCCATGTGTAGGTGGATGATGTGCAGGTGGGTGATGTGTAGGTGGGCAATGTGTAGGTGGGTGATGTGTAAGTGTGTGATGTGCAGGTGAGCAATGTGTAGGTGGGTGATGTGCAGGTGGGCAATGTGTAGGTGGGTGATGTATAAGTGGGTGATGTGCAGGTGGGCAATGTGTAGGTGGGTGATGTGTAAGTGGGTGATGTGCAGGAGGGCAATGTGTAGGTGGGTGATGTATAGGTGGGTGATGTGCAGCTGGGCAATGTGTAGGTAGGTGATGTGCAGGTGGGTGATGTGTAAGTGGGCAATGTGTATTTGGGTGATGTTTAAGTGGGTGATGTGCAGGTGGGCAAAGTGTAGGTGAGCAATGTGTAGGTGGGTAATGTGCAGGTGGGCAGTGTGTAGATGGGTGATGTGTAAGTGGGTGATGTGCATGTGGTCAAAGTGTGGATGGGTGATGTGTAAGTGGGTGATGTGCAGGTGGGCAATGTGTAGGTGAGCAATGTGCAGGTGGGTGATGTGCATGTGAGCAATGCGTAGGTGGGCAATGTGTAGGTGGATGATGTGTAGGTTGGTGATGTGCAGGTGGGCAATGTGAAGGTTGGTGATGTGCAGGTGGGCAATGTGTAGGTGGGTGATTTGTAAGTGGGTGATGTGCAGGAGGGCAATGTGTAGGTGGATAATGTGTAAGTGGGTGATGTGCAGGTGGGCAATGTGTAGGTGGGTGATGTGTAATTGGGTACTGTGCAGCTGGGTGATGTGTAGGTGGGTGACGTGCAGGTGGGCAAAGTGCAGGTGGGTGATGTGCAGGTGGGCAATGTGTAGGTGGGTGAAGTGTAAGTGGGTGATGTGTAGGTGGGCAATGTGCAGGTGGGCAATGTGTAGGTGGGTGATGTGCAGGTGGGTGATGTGCAGGTGGGCAATGTGTAGGTAGGTGATGTGTAAGTGGGTGATGTGCAGGTGGGCAATGTGTAGGTGGATGATGTGTAGGTGGGTGATGTGCAGGTGGGCAATGTGTAGGTGAGCAATGTACAGGTGAGCAATGTGCAGGTGGGCAATGTGTAGGTGCATGATGTGCAGGTGGGCAATGTGTAGGTGGGTGATGTGCAGGTGGGCAATGTGTAGATGGGTGATGTGTAAGTGGGTGATGTGCAGGTGGGCAATGTGTAGATGGGTGATGTGTAAGTGGGTGATGTGCAGGTGGGCAATGTGTAGGTGGGTGATGTGTAAGTGGGTGATGTGCATTTGGGCAATGTGCAGGTGGATAATGTGTAAGTGGGTGATGTGCAGGTGGGCAATGTGTAGGTGGGTGATGTGCAGGTCAGCAATGTGTAGGTGGGTAATGTGCAGGTGGGCAATGTGTAGGTGGGTGATGTGTAAGTGGGTGATGTGCAGGTGGGCAATGTGTAGATGGGTGATGTGTAAGTGGTTGATGTGCAGGTGGACAATGTGTAGGTGGGTGATGTGTAAGTGGGTGATGTGCAGGTGGGCAATGTGTAGGTGAGCAATGTGCAGGTGGGTGATTTGCAGGAGAGCAATGTGTAGGTGGGCAATGTGTAGGTGGGTGATCTGCAGGTGGGCAATGTGTAGGTGGGTGATCTGCAGTTGGGCAATGTGTAGGTGGGTGATGTGCAGGTGAGCAATGTGTTGGTGGGTGATCTGCAGGTTGGCAATGTGTAGGTGGGTGATGTGTAAGTGGGTGATGTGCAGGTGGGCAATGTGTAGGTGGGTGATCTGCAGGTGGGCAATGTCTGGTGGGTGATGTGCAAGTGGGTGATGTGCAGGTGGGCAATGTGTAGGTGGGTGATGTGCAGCTGGGCAATGTGTAGGTGGGTGACGTGCAGGTGGGCAATGTGTAGGTGGGTGATGTGTAAGTGGGTGATGTGCAGGTGGGCAATGTGTAGGTGGATGATGTGTAGGTGTGTGATGTGCAGGTGGGCAATGTGCAGGTGGATGATGTGTAGGTGGGTGATGTGCAGGTGGGCAATGAGTAGGTGGGCGATGTGTAGGTGGGAGATGTGTAAGTGAGTAATGTGCAAGAGGGCAGTGTGTAGATGGGTGATGTGTAAGTGGGTGATGTGCATGTGGTCAATGTGTAGATGGGTGATGTGTAAGTGGGTGATGTGCAGGTGGGCAATGTGTAGGTGAGCAATGTGCAGGTGGGTGATCTGCATGTGAGCAATGTGTAGGTGGGCAATGTGTAGGTGGATGGTGTGTAGGTTGGTGATGGGCAGGTGGGCAATGTGAAGTTTGGTGATGTGCAGGTGGTCAATGAGTAGGTGGGTGATTTGTAAGTGGGTGATGTGCAGCTGGGCAATGTGTAAGTGGATGATGTGTAAGTGGGTGATGTATAGGTGGGCAATGTGTAGGTGGGTGATGTGTAATTGGGTAATGTGCAGCTGGGTGATGTGTAGGTGGTTGACGTGCAGGTGGGCAATGTGCAGGTGGGTGATGTGCAGGTGGGCAATGTGTAGGTGGGTGATGTGTAAGGGGGTGATGTGCAGGTGGGCAATGTATTGGTGGATGTGTGTAGGTGGCTGATGTGCCGGGGAGTAATGTTTAGGTGGGCAATGTGCAGGTGGGCAATGTGTAGGTGGGTGATGTGCAGGTGGGTGATGTGCAGGTGGGCAATGTGTAGGTAGGTGATGTGTAAGTGGGTGATGTGCAGGTGGGCAATGTGTAGGTGGATGATGTGTAGGTGGGTGATGTGCAGGTGGGCAATGTGTAGGTGGATGCTGTGTAGGTGGATGATGTGAAGGTGGGCAATGTTTAGGTGGATGATGTGTAGGTGGGTGATGTGCAGGTGAGTAATGTGTAGGTGGGCAATGTGCAGGTGGGCAATGTGTAGGTGGGTGATGTGCAGGTGGGTGATGTGCAGGTGGGCAATGTGTTGGTGGGGGATGTGTAAGTGGGTGATGTGCAGTTGGGCAATGTGCAGGTGGATGTTGTGTAGGTGGTTGATGTGCAGGTGGGAATCGTGCAGGTGGATGATGTGTAGGTGGGTGATATGCAGGTGAGCAATATGTTGGTGGGTGATGTGGAGGTGGGTGATGTTCATGTGGGCAATGTGTCAGTGGTCAATGTGCAGTTGGGCAATGTGTAAGTGGGTGATGTGCAGTTGGGCAATGTGTATGTGAGCAATGTGCAGGTGGGTGATGTGTAGGTGGGTGATGTGCAGGTGGGTGATGTGCAGGTGGGCACTGTGCAGGTGGGCAATGTGGAGGTGGGTGATGTGCAGTTGGGTGATGTGTAGGTGTGTGAGGTGTAGGTGGGTGATCTGTAAGTGGGTGATGTACAGGTGGGTGATGTGTAGGTGGGTGATGTGTAGGTGGGTGATGTGTAAGTGGGTGATGTGCAGGTGGGCACAGTGTAGGTGAGCAATGTGCAAGAGAGCAATGTGCAGGTGGGCAATTTGTAGGTGGAGGATGTGCAGGTGGGCAATGTGGAGGTGGGTGATGTGCAGGTGGGCAATGTGTAGGTGGGTGATGTGTAAGTGGGTGATGTGCAGGTGGGCAATGTGTAGGTGGGTGATGTGAAGGTGGGCAATGTGTTTGTGGGTGATGTGTAAGTGCGTGATGTGCAGTTGAGCAATGTGTAGGTGCGTGATGTGCAGGTGGGCAATGTGTAGGTGGGTGATCTGCAGGTGGGCAATGTCTGGTGGGTGATGTGCAAGTGGGTGATGTGCAGGTGGGCAATGTGTAGGTGGGTGATGTGCAGGTGGGCAATGTGTAGGTGGGTGACGTGCAGGTGGGCAATGTGTAGGTGGGTGATGTGTAAGTGGGTGATGTGCAGGTGGGCAATGTGTAGGTGGATGATGTGTAGGTGTGTGATGTGCAGGTGGGCAATGTGCAGGTGGATGATGTGTAGGTGGGTGATGTGCAGGTGGGCAATGAGTAGGTGGGCGATGTGTAGGTGGGAGATGTGTAAGTGAGTAATGTGCAAGAGGGCAGTGTGTAGATGGGTGATGTGTAAGTGGGTGATGTGCATGTGGTCAATGTGTAGATGGGTGATGTGTAAGTGGGTGATGTGCAGGTGGGCAATGTGTAGGTGAGCAATGTGCAGGTGGGTGATCTGCATGTGAGCAATGTGTAGGTGGGCAATGTGTAGGTGGATGATGTGTAGGTTGGTGATGTGCAGGTGGGCAATGTGAAGTTTGGTGATGTGCAGGTGGTCAATGAGTAGGTGGGTGATTTGTAAGTGGGTGATGTGCAGCTGGGCAATGTGTAAGTGGATGATGTGTAAGTGGGTGATATATAGGTGGGCAATGTGTAGGTGGGTGATGTGTAATTGGGTAATGTGCAGCTGGGTGATGTGTAGGTGGGTGACGTGCAGGTGGGCAATGTGCAGGTGGGTGATGTGCAGGTGGGCAATGTGTAGGTGGGTGATGTGTAAGGGGGTGATGTGCAGGTGGGCAATGTATTGGTGGATGTGTGTAGGTGGCTGATGTGCCGGGGAGTAATGTTTAGGTGGGCAATGTGCAGGTGGGCAATGTGTAGGTGGGTGATGTGCAGGTGGGTGATGTGCAGGTGGGCAATGTGTAGGTAGGTGATGTGTAAGTGGGTGATGTGCAGGTGGGCAATGTGTAGGTGGATGATGTGTGGGTGGGTGATGTGCAGGTGGGCAATGTGTAGGTGGATGCTGTGTAGGTGGATGATGCGAAGGTGGGCAATGTTTAGGTGGATGATGTGTAGGTGGGTGATGTGCAGGTGAGTAATGTGTAGGTGGGCAATGTGCAGGTGGGCAATGTGTAGGTGGGTGATGTGCAGGTGGGTGATGTGCAGGTGGGCAATGTGTTGGTGGGGGATGTGTAAGTGGGTGATGTGCAGTTGGGCAATGTGCAGGTGGATGTTGTGTAGGTGGTTGATGTGCAGGTGGGAATCGTGCAGGTGGATGATGTGTAGGTGGGTGATATGCAGGTGAGCAATATGTTGGTGGGTGATGTGGAGGTGGGTGATGTGCATGTGGGCAATGTGTCAGTGGTCAATGTGCAGTTGGGCAATGTGTAAGTGGGTGATGTGCAGTTGGGCAATGTGTATGTGAGCAATGTGCAGGTGGGTGATGTGTAGGTGGGTGATGTGCAGGTGGGTGATGTGCAGGTGGGCACTGTGCAGGTGGGCAATGTGGAGGTGGGTGATGTGCAGTTGGGTGATGTGTAGGTGTGTGAGGTGTAGGTGGGTGATCTGTAAGTGGGTGATGTACAGGTGGGTGATGTGTAGGTGGGTGATGTGTAGGTGGGTGATGTGTAAGTGGGTGATGTGCAGGTGGGCACAGTGTAGGTGAGCAATGTGCAAGAGAGCAATGTGCAGGTGGGCAATTTGTAGGTGGAGGATGTGCAGGTGGGCAATGTGGAGGTGGGTGATGTGCAGGTGGGCAATGTGTAGGTGGGTGATGTGTAAGTGGGTGATGTGCAGGTGGGCAATGTGTAGGTGGGTGATGTGAAGGTGGGCAATGTGTTGGTGGGTGATGTGTAAGTGCGTGATGTGCAGTTGAGCAATGTGTAGGTGCGTGATGTGCAGGTGGGCAGTGTGTAGGTTGGTGATGTATAAGTGGGTGATGTGCAGGTGGGCAATGTGTAGGTGGGTGATGTGTAAGTGGGTGATGTGCATGTGGGCAATGTGTAGGTGGGTGATGTATAGGTGGGTGATGTGCAGGTGGGCAATGTGTAGGTAGGTGATGTGCAGGTGGGCAATGTTTAGGTGGGTGATGTGCAGGTTGGTGATGTGCCGGTGGGCAATGTGTAGGTGAGTGATGTGCAGGTGGGCAATGTGTAGGTGAGCAATGTGTAGGTGGGTGATGTGTAAGTGGGTGATGTGCAGGTGGGCAATGTGTAGGTGAGCAATGTGGAGGTGGGTGATGTGTACGTGGGTGATCTGCAGGTGGGTGATGTGCAGTTGGTTGATGTGTAGGTTGGTGATGTGCAGGTGGGCAATGTGTATGCGGGTGATGTGTAGGTGGGTGATGTATAAGTGGGTGATGTGCAGGTGGGTGTGGTGTAGGTGGGTGATGTGTAGGTGGGTGATGTGCAGGTGTATGATGTGCAGGTGGGTGAGGTGTAGGTGGGTGATGTGCAGGTGGGCAATGTGTAGGTGGGCAATGTGTAGGTGAGCAATGTGCAGGTGGGCAATGTGTAGGTGGATGATGTGCAGGTGGGCAATGTGTAGATCGGTGATGTGTAAGTGGATGATGTGCAGGTGGGCAATGTGAAGGTGGGTGAGGTGTAAGTGGGTGATGTGCAGGTGGGCAGTGTGTAGGTGGGTGATGTGCAGGTGGGCAATGTGTAGGTGGGTGATGTGCAAGTGGGCAATGTGTAGGTGGGTGATGTATAAGTGGGTGATGTGCAGGTGGGCAAGGTTAACGTGGGTGATGTGTAAGTGGGTGATGTGCAGGTGGGCAATGTGTAGGTGGGTGATGCGTAAGTGGGTGATGTGCAGGTGAGCAATGTGTAGGTGGGTGATGTGCAGGTGGACAATGTTTAGGTGGGTGATGTGCAGGTTGGCATTGTGTAGGTGGGAGATGTGCAGGTGGGCAATGTGTTGGTGGGTGATGTGCAGGTGGGCAATGTGTAGGTGGGTGATGTGTAAGTGGGTGATGTGCAGGTGGGCAATGTGTAGGTGAGCAATGTGCAGGTGGGTGATGTGCAGGTGAGCAATGTGTAGGTGGGCAATGTGTAGGTGGGTGATCTGCAGGTGGGCAATGCGTAGGTGGGTGATCTGCAGGAGGGCAATGTGTAGGTGGGTGTTGTGCAGGTGAGCAATGTGTAGGTGGGTGATCTGCAGGTGGGCAATGTGAAGGTGGGTGATATGTAAGTGGTTGATGTGCAGGTGGGCAATGTGTAGGTG
The DNA here is from genome assembly GCA_026770705.1 of Isurus oxyrinchus. Classification (NCBI taxonomy): domain Eukaryota; kingdom Metazoa; phylum Chordata; class Chondrichthyes; order Lamniformes; family Lamnidae; genus Isurus; species Isurus oxyrinchus. The sequence goes on along the minus strand of JANJGN010000007.1, from coordinate 83,551,533 downwards.
GGTGATGTGTAAGTGGGTGATGTGCAGGTGGGCAATGTGTAGGTGGAAGATGTGTAAGTGGGTGATGTGCAGGTGGGCAATGTATAGGTGGGTGATGTGCAGGTGGGCAATGTGTAGGTGGGTGATGTGTAAGTGGGTGATGTGCAGGTGGGCAATGTGAAGGTTGATGATGTGTAGGTGGGTGATGTGCAGCTGGGCAATGTGCAGGTGGATGATGTGTAGGTGTGTGATGTGCAGGTGGGCAATATGTAGGTGGATGATGTGCAGGTGGGTGATGTGCAGGTGAGCAATGTGTAGGTGGGTGATGTGTAGGTGGGTGATGTGCAGGTGGGCAATGTGTCGGTGGGCAATGCGCATGTGGGCAATGTATAGGTGGGTGATGTGCAGGTGGGTGATGTGCAGGTGGGCAATGTGCAGGTGGGTGATGTGTAGGTGGGTGATCTGTAGGTGCGTGATGTGTAAGTGGGTGATGTGCAGGTGGGCAATGTGTAGCTGAGCAATGTGCAGGTGGGTGATGTGTAGGTGGGTGATGTGCAGGTGGGTGATGTGCAAGTGGGGAATGTGCTGGTGGGTGATATGTTGGTGGGTGATGTGCAGGTGGGTGATGTGTAGGTGGGTGAGGTGTAGGTGGGTGATCTGTAAGAGGGTGAGTTGCAGGTGAGCAATGTGTAGGTGAGCAATGTGCAGGTGGGTGATGTGTAGGTGGGTGATGTGCAGGTGGGTGATGTGCAGGTGGGTGATGTGTAGGTTGGTGATGTGCAGGTGGGCAATGTGTAGGTGGGCAATGTGTAGGTGGGTGATGTGTAAGTGGGTGATGTGCAGGTGGGCAATGTGAAGGTGAGCAATGTGCAGGTGGGTGACGTGTAGGTGGGTGATGTGCAGGTCGGTGATGTGTAGGTGGGCAATGTGTAGGTGGGTGATGTGTAAGTGGGTAATGTGCAGCTGGGAAATGTGTAGGTTGGCAATGTGTAGGTGGGTGATGTGTAAGTGGGTGATGTGCAGGTGGGTGATGTGTAGGTGGGTGATGTTTAGGTGGCTGATGTGCAGGTGTGCAATGTGTAGGTGGGCAATGTTTAAGTGCGTGATATGCAGATGAGAAATGTGTAGGAGGGTGATGTGTATGTGCGTGATGTGCAGGTGAGCAATGCGTAGGTGGGTGATGTGCAGGTGGGCAATGTGTAGGTGGGTGATGTGTAAGTGGGTGATATGAAGGTGCGCAATTTGTAGGTAGGTGATGTATAGGTGGGTGATATGCAGCTGGGCAATGTGTAGGTAGGTGATGTGCAGGTGGGCAATGTGTAGGTGGGTGATGTGTAAGTGGGCAATGTGTAGGTGGGTGATGTTTAAGTGGGTGATGTGCAGGTGGGCGAAGTGTAGGTGAGCAATGTGTAGGTGGGTGATGTGCAGGTGGGTAATGTGCAGGTGGGCCATGTGTAGATGGAAGATGTGCAGGTAGGCAATGTGTAGGTGGGAAATGTGTAGGTGGGCAATGTGCAGTTGGGCAATGTGTAGGTGGGTGATGTGCAGGTGGGTGATGTGCAGGTAGGCAGTGTGTAGGTGGGCCATGTGTAGCTGGATGATGTGCAAGTGGGTGATGTGTAGTTGGGCAATGCGCAGGTGAGTGATGTGCAGGGAGGCAATGTGTTGGTGAGCAATGTGTAGGTGGGCAATGTGCAGTTGGGTGATGTGTAGGTGGGTGATGTGCAGGTGGGTGATGTGTAGGTGGGTGATGTGTAGGTGGGTGATGTGTAAGTGGGTGATGTGCAGATGGGCAATGTGTAGTTGAGCAATGTGCAGGTGGGTGATGTGTAGGTGGGTGATGTGCAGGTAGGTGATGTGCAGCTGGGTGAAGTGTAGGTTGGTGATGTGCAGGTGGGCAATGTGTAGGTGGATGATGTGTAGGTGGGTGATGTGTAAGTGGGTGAGGTGCAGGTGGGCAATGTGTAGGTGGGCAATGTGTAGGTGAACAATGTGCAGGTGGGCAATGTGTAGGTGGATGATGTGTAAGTGGGTGATGTGCAGGTGAGCAATGTGTAGGTGGGTGATGTGCAGGTGGGCAATGTGTAGGTGGGTGATGTGCAGGTGGGCAATGTGTAGGTGGGTGATGTGTAAATGGGTGATGTGCAGGTGGGCAATATGTAAGTGGGTGATGTGTAGGTGGGTGATGTGCAGGTGAGCAATGTGTAGGTGGGTGATGTGCAGGTGGACAATGTGTAGGTGGGTGATGTGCAGGTGGGCAATGTGTAGGTGGGTGATGTATAAGTGGGTGAAGTGCAGGTGGGCAATGTGTAGGTGGGTGATGTGTAAGTGGGTGATATGCAGGTGCGCAATTTGTAGGTGGGTGATGTATAGGTGGGTGATATGCAGCTGGGCAATGTGTAGGTAGGTGATGTGCAGGTGGGCAATGTGTAGGTGGGTGATGTGTAAGTGGGCAATGTGTATGTGGGTGATGTTTAAGTGGGTGATGTGCAGGTGGGCGAAGTGTAGGTGAGCAAAGTGTAGGTGGGTGATGTGCAGGTGGGTAATGTGCAGGTGGGCCATGTGTAGATGGAAGATGTGCAGGTAGGCAATGTGTAGGTGGGAAATGTGTAGGTGGGCAATGTGCAGTTGGGCAATGTGTAGGTGGGTGATGTGCAGGTGGGTGATGTGCAGGTAGGCAGTGTGTAGGTGGGCCATGTGTAGCTGGATGATGTGCAAGTGGGTGATGTGTAGTTGGGCAATGTGTAGGTGAGTGATGTGCAGGGAGGCAATGTGTTGGTGAGCAATGTGTAGGTGGGCAATGTGCAAGTGGGTGATGTATAGGTGGGTGATGTGCAGGTGGGTGATGTTTAGGTGGGTGTTTGTGTAGGTGGGTGATGTGTAAGTGGGTGATGTGCAGATGGGCAATGTGTAGGTGAGCAATGTGCAGGTGGGTGATGTGTAGGTGGGTAATGTGCAGGTAGGTGATGTGCAGTTGGGTGATGTGTAGGTTGGTGATGTGCAGGTGGGCAATGTGTAGGTGGATGATGTGTAGGTGGGTGATGTGTAAGTGGGTGATGTGCAGGTGGGCAATGTGTAGGTGGGCAATGTGTAGGTGAGCAATGGGCAGGTGGGCAATGTGTAGGTGGATGATGTGTAAGCGGGTGATGTGCAGGTGAGCAATGTGTAGGTGGGTGATGTGCAGGTGGGCAATGTGTAGGTGGGTGATGTGCAGGTGGGCAATGTGTAGGTGGGTGATGTGTAAGTGGGTGATGTGCAGGTGGGCAATGTGTAGGTGAGCAATGTGTGGGTGGGCAATGTGTAGGTGGGTGATCTGCAGGTGGGCAATGTGTAGGTGGGTGATCTGCAGTTGGGCAATGTGTAGGTGGGTGATGTGCAGGTGAGCAATGTATAGGTGGGTGATCTGCAGGTGGGCAATGTGTAGGTGGGTGATGTGTAAGTGGGTGCTGTGCAGGTGGGCAATGTGTAGGTGGGTGATGTTTAAGTGGGTGATGTGCAGGTGGGCAATGTGCAGGTGGATGATGTGTAAGTGGGTGTTGTGCAGGTGGGCAATGTGTAGGTGGGTGATGTGTAAGTGGGTGATGTGCAGGTGTGTGATGTGTATGTGGGTGATGTGAGGGTGGGCAATGTGTAGATGGGTGATGTGCAGGTGGGCAATGTGTACTTGGGTGATGTATAAGTGGGTGATGTGCAGGTGGGCAAAGTGTAGGTGGATGATGTGTAGGTGGGTGATGTGCAGGTGGGCAATGTGCAGGTGGATGATGTGCAGTTGGGTGATGTGCAGGTGGGCAATGTGTAGGTGGGTGATGTGCAGGCGGGTGATGTGCAGGAGGGCAATGTGTCGGTGGGTGATGTGTAGGTGGGTGATGTGCAGGTGGGCAATGTGCAGGTGGGTGATGTGTAGGTGGGTGATGTGCAGTTGGGTGATGTGTAGGTGGGTGAGGTGTAGGTGGCTGATCTGTAAGTGTGTGATGTGCAGGTGGGCAATGTGTAGGTGAGCAATGTGCAGGTGGGTGATGTGTAGGTGGGTGATGTGCCGGTGGGTGATGTGCAGGTGGGTGATGTGTAGGTTGGTGATGTGCAGGTGGGCAATGTGTAGGTTGGCAATGTGTAGGTGGGTGATGTGTAAATCGGTGATGTGTATGTGGGTGATGTGTAGGTGGGTGATGTGCAGGTGGGCAATGTGTAGGTGGGTGATGTGTAAGTGGGTGATGTGCACGTCAGCAATGTGTAGGTGGGTGATGTGCAGGTGGGCAATGTGTAGGTTGGTGATGTGTAAGTGCGTGATTTGCAGGTGAGCAATGTGTAGGTGGTGATGTGCAGGTGGGCAATATCTAGGTGGGTGATGTATAAGTGGGTGATGTGCAGGTGGCCAATGTGTACGTGGGTGATGTGTAAATGGGTGATGTGCAGGTGGGCAATGTGTAGGTGGGTGATGTATAGGTGGGTGATGTGCAGCTGGGCAATGTGTAGGTAGGTGATGTGCAGGTGGGCAATGTGTAGGTGGGTGATGTGTAGGTGGATGATGTGTAAGTGGGCAATGTTTAGGTGGGTGATGTGTAAGTGGGTGATGTGCAGGTGGGCAAAGTGTAGGTGATCAATGTGTAGGTGGGTGATGGGAAGGTGGATAATGTGCAGGTGGGCAATGTGTAGGTGGGTGATGTGCAGGTGGGTGATGTGCAGGTGGGCAGTGTGTAGGTGGGCCATGTGTCGGTGGATGATGTGCAGGTGGGTGATGTGTAGGTGGGCAATGTGTAGGTGGGTGATGTTTAAGTGCGTGATGTGCAGGTGAGCAATGTGTAGGTGGGTGATGTGCAGGTGGGCAATGTGTAGGTGGGTGATGTGTAAGTGGGTGATGTGCAGCTGGGCAATTTGTAGGTGGGTGATGTATAGGTGGGTGATGTGCAGCTGGGCAATGTGTAGGTAGGTGATGTGCAGGTGGGCAATGTGTAGGTGGGTGATGTGTAGGTGGGTGTTGTGTAAGTGGGCAATGTGTAGGTGGGTGATGTTTAAGTGGGTGATGTGCAGGTGGGCAAAGTGTAGGTGAGCAATGTGTAGGTGGGTGATGTGCAGGTGGGTAATGTGCAGGTGGGCCATGTGTAGGTGGAAGATGTGCAGGTACGCAATGTGTAGGTGGGCAATGTGTAGGTGGGCAATGTGCAGGTGAGCAATGTGCAGGTGGGCAATGTGTAGGTGGATGATGTGCAGGTGGGCAATGTGTAGGTGGGGGATGTGCAGGTGGGCACTGTGTAGGTGGGTGATGTGTAAGTGGGTGATGTGCACGTCAGCAATGTGTAGGTGGGTGATGTGCAGGTGGGCAATGTGTATGTGGGTGATGTGTAAGTGCGTGATTTGCAGGTGAGCAATGTGTAAGTGGGTGATGTGCAGGTGGGCAATGTGTAGGTGGGTGATGTGTAAGTGGGTGATGTGCAGGTGGGCAATGTGTAGGTAGGTGATGTATAGGTGGGTGAGATGCAGCTGGGCAATGTGTAGGTAGGGGAGTCCAGATGGGCAATGTGTAGGTGGGTGATGTGTAGGTGGATGATGTGTAAGTGGGCAATGTGTAGGTGGGTGATGTGTAAGTGGGTGATGTGCAGGTGGGCAAAGTGTAGGTGGTCAATGTGTAGGTGTGTGATGGGCTGGTGGGTAATGTGTAGGTGGGCCATGAGTAGGTGGAAGATGTGCAGTTAGGCAATGTGTAGGTGGGCAATGTGTTGGTGGGAAATGTGCAGGTGGGCAATGTGGAGGTGGGTGATGTGCAGGTGGGTGATGTGCAGGTGGGCAGTGTCTAGGTGGGCCATGTGTAGGTGGATGATGTGCAGGTGGGTGATGTGTAGGTGGGCAATGTGTAGGTGGGTGATGTGTAAGTGCGTGATGTGCAGGTGAGCAATGTGTAGGTGGGTGATGTGCAGTTGGGCAATGTGTAGGTGGGTGATGTAGAAGTGGGTGATGTGCAGGTGGGCAATGTGTAGGTGGGTGATGTATAGGTGGGTGATGTGCAGCTGGGCAATGTGTAGGTGGGTGATGTGTAGGTGGGTGATGTGTAAGTGGGCAATGTGTATGTGGGTGATGTTTAAGTGGGTGATGTGCAGGTGGGCAAAGTGTAGGTGAGCAATGTATAGGTGGGAAATGTGCAGGTGGGCCATGTGTAGGTGGAAGATGTGCAGGTAGGCAATGTGTAGGTGGGCAATGTGTAGGTGGGCAATGTACAGTTGGGCAATGTGTAGGTGGGTGATGTGCAGGTGGGTAATGTGTAGGTGGGCAGTGTGTAGGTGGGCCATGTGTAGGTGGATGATGTGCAAGTGGGTGATGTGCAGGTGGGCGATGTGTAAGTGGGTGATGTATAGGTGGGTGATGTGCAGCTGGGCAATGTGTAGGTAGGTGATGTGTAGGTGGGTGATGTGTAAGTGGGCAATGTGTATGTGGGTGATGTTTAAGTGGGTGATGTGCAGGTGGGCAAAGTGTAGGTGAGCAATGTGTAGGTGGGTAATGTGCAGGTGGGCCATGTGTAGGTGGAAGATGTGCAGGTAGGCAATGTGTAGGTGGGCAATGTGTAGGTGGGCAATGTACAGTTGGGCAATGTGTAGGTGGGTGATGTGCAGGTGGGTAATGTGTAGGTGGGCAGTGTGTAGGTGGGCCATGTGTAGGTGGATGATGTGCAAGTGGGTGATGTGCAGGTGGGCGATGTGTAAGTGGGTGATTTGCAGATGGGCAATGTGTAGGTGAGCAATGTGCAGGTGGGTGATGTGCAGTTGGGTGATGTGCAGTTGGGTGATGTGTAGTTTGGTGATGTGCAGGTGGGCAATGTGTAGGTTGATGATGTGTAGGTGGGTGATGTGTAAGTGGGTGATGTGCAGGTGGGCAATGTGTAGGTGGGCAATGTGTAGGTGAGCAATGTGCAGGTGGGCAATGTGTAGGTGGGTGATCTCCAGGTGGGCAATGTGTAGGTGGGTGATGTGTAAGTGGGTGATGTGCCGGTGGGCAATGTGTAAATGGGTGATGTGTAGGTGGGAGATGTGCAGGTGGGCAATGTGTAGCTGGGTGATGTGCAGGTGGGCAATGTGTAGGTTGTTGATGTATAAGAGGGTGATGTGCAGGTGGGCAATGTGTGGATGGGTGATGTGTAAGTGGGTGATGAGCAGGTGGGCAATGTGTAGGTGAGCAATGTACAGGTGGGTGATAAGCAGGTGAGCAATGTGTGGGTGGGCAATGTGTAGGTGGGTGATCTGCAGGTGGGCAATGTGTCGTTGGGTGATCTGCAGTTGGGCAATGTGTAGGGGGGTGATGTGCAGGTGAGCAATGTGTAGGTGGGTGATCTGCAGGTGGGCAACTTGTAGGTGGGTGATGTGTAAGTGGGTGATGTGCAGGTGGGCAATGTGTGGGTGGGTGATGTTTAAGTGGGTGATGTGCAGGTGGGCAACGTGCAAGTGGGTGATGTGTAAGTGGGTGATGTGCAGGTGTGTGATGTGTATGTGGGTGATGTGCAGGTGGGCAATGTGTAGATGGGTGATGTGCAGGTGGGCAATGTGTATGTGGGTGATGTATAAGTGGGTGATGTGCAAGTGGGCAATGTGTAGGTGGATGATGTGTAGGTGGGTGATGTGCAGGTGTGCAATGTGCAGGCGGATGATGTGTAGGTGGGTGATGTGCAGGTGGGCAATGTGTAGGTGAATGATGTGTAGGTGGATGATGTGCAGGTGGCCAATGTGTCGGTGGGCAATGTGCAGGTGGTCAATCTGGAGGTGGGTGATGTGTAGGAGGGTGATGTGCAGGAGGGCAATGTGCAGGTGGGTGATGTGTAGGTGGGTGATGTGTAGGTGGGTGATGTGTAAGTTGGTGATATGCAGGTGGGCAATGTGCAGGTGGGTGATGTGTAGGTGGGTGATGTGCAGTTGGGTGATGTGTAGGTGGGTGAGGTGTAGGTGGCTGATCGGTAAGTGGGTGATGTGCAGGTGGGCAATGTGTAGGTTGGCAGTGTGTAGGTGGGTGCTGTGTAAGTTGGTGATGTGTAGGTGGGCAATGTGTAGGTGGGTGATGTGTAAGTGGGTGATGTGCAGGTGGGCAATGTGTAGGTGAGCAATGTACAGGTGAGCAATGTGCAGGTGGGCAATGTGTAGGTGGATGATGTGCAGGTGGGCAATGTGTAGGTGGGTGATGTGCAGGTGGGCAATGTGTAGATAGGTGATGTGTAAGTGGGTGATGTGCATGTGGGAAATGTGTAGGTGAGCAATGTGCAGGTGGGTGATGTGTAGGTGAGCAATGAGTACGTGGGCAATGTGCAGGTGGGTGATCTGCAGGTGGGCAATGTGTAGGTGGGTGATCTGCAGGTGGGCAATGTGTAGGTGGGTGATGTGCCGGTGGGCAATGTGTAGGTGGGTGATCTGCAGGTGGGCAATGTGTAGGTGGGTGATGTGCAAGTGGGTGATGTGCAGGTGGGCAATGTGTAGGTGGGTGATGTGTAAGTGGGTGATGTGCATTTGGGCAATGTGCAGGTGGATAATGTGTAAGTGGGTGATGTGCAGGTGGGCAATGTGTAGGTGGGTGATGTGCAGGACAGCAATGTGTAGGTGGGTGATGTGCAGGTGGGCAATGTGTAGGTGGGTGATGTGTAAGTGGGTGATGTGCAGGTGGGCAATGTGTAGATGGGTGATGTGTAAGTGGGTGATGTGCAGGTGGACAATGTGTAGGTGGGTGACGTGTAAGTGGGAGATGTGCAGGTGGGCAATGTGTAGGTGAGCAATGTGCAGTTGGGTGATTTGCAGGAGAGGAATGTGTAGGTGGGCAATGTGTAGGTGGGTGATCTGCAGGTGGGCAATGTGTATGTGGGTGATCTGCAGTTGGGCAATGTGTAGGTGGGGGATGTGCAGGTGAGCAATGTGTAGTTGGGTGATCTGCAGGTGGGCAATGTGTAGGTGGGTGGTGTGTAAGTGGGTGATGTGCAGGTGGGCAATGTGTAGGTGGGTGATCTGCAGGTGGGCAATGTGTAGGTGGGTGATGTGCAAGTGGGTGATGTGCAGGTGGGCAATGTGCAGTTGGGTGATGTGCAGGTGGGCAATGTGTAGGTGGGTGATGTGCAGGTGGGCAATGTGTAGGTGGATGATGTGTAGGAGTATGATGTGCAGGTGGGCAATGTGCAGGTGGATGATGTGTAGGTGGGTGATGTGCAGGTGGGCAATGAGTAGGCGGGCGATGTGTAGGTGGGTGATGTGTAAGTGAGTAATGTGCAGGAGGGCAGAGTGTAGATGGGTGATGTGTAAGTGGGTGATGTGCATGTGGTCAATGTGTAGATGGGTGATGTGTAAGTGGGTGATGTGCAGGTGGGCAATGTGTAGGTGAGCAATGTGCAGGTGGGTGATGTGCATGTGAGCAATGTGTAGGTGGGCAATGTGTAGGTGGATGATGTGTAGGTTGGTGATGTGCAGGTGGGCAATGTGAAGGTTGGTGATGTGCAGGTGGGCAATGTGTAGGTGGGTGATTTGTAAGTGGGTGATGTGCAGGTGGGCAATGTGTAGGTGGATGATGTGTAAGTGGGTGATGTGCAGGTGGGCAATGTGTAGGTGGGTGATGTGTAATTGGGTAATGTGCAGCTGGGTGATGTGTAGGTGGGTGACGTGCAGGTGGGCAATGTGCAGGTGGGTGATGTGCAGGTGGGCAATGTGTAGGAGGGTGAAGTGTAAGTGGGTGATGTGCAGGTGGGCGATGTGTAGGTGGATGATGTGTAGTTGGGTGATGTGCATGTGGGCAATGTGTAGGTGGATGCTGTGTCGGTGGGTGATTTGAAGGTGGGCATTGTATAGGTGGATGTGTGTAGGTGGCTGATGTGCCGGGAAGTAATGTGTAGGTGGGCAATGTGCAGGTGGGCAATGTGTAGGTGGGTGATGTGTAAGTGGGTGATGTGCAGGTGGGCAATGTGTAGGTGGATGATGTGTAGGTGGGTGATGTGCAGGTGGGCAATGTGTAGGTGAGCAATGAACAGGTGAGCAATGTGCAGGTGGGCAATGTGTAGGTGGATGATGTGCAGGTGGGCAATGTGTAGGTGGGTGATATGCAGGTGGGCAATGTGTAGATGGGTGATGTGTAAGTGGGTGATGTGCAGGTGGGAAATGTGTAGGTGAGCAATGTGCAGGTGGGTGATGTGCAGGTGAGCAATGAGTACGTGGGCAATGTGTAGGTGGGTGTTCTGCAGGTGGACAATGTGTAGGTGGGTGATCTGCAGGTGGGCAATGTGTAGGTGGGTGATGTGCCGGTGGGCAATGTGTAGGTGGGTGATCTGCAGGTGGGCAATGTGTAGGTGGGTGATGTGTAAGTGGGTGATGTGCAGGTGGGCAATGTGTAGGTGGGTGATGTGTAAGTGGGTGATGTGCATTTGGGCAATGTGCAGGTGGATAATGTGTAAGTGGGTGATGTGCAGGTTGGCAATGTGTAGGTGGGTGATGTGCAGATGGGCAATGTGTAGGTGGGTGATGTGCAGGTGGGCAATGTGTAGGTGGGTGATGTGTAAGTGGGTGATGTGCAGGTGGGCAATGTGTAGGTGGGTGATGTGAAGGTGGGCAATGTGTTGGTGGGTGATGTGTAAGTGCGTGATGTGCAGTTGAGCAATGTGTAGGTGCGTGATGTGCAGGTGGGCAATGTGTAGGTGGGTGATGTATAAGTGGGTGATGTGCAGGTGGGCAATGTGTAGGTGGGTGATGTGTAAGTGGGTGATGTGCATGTGGGCAATGTGTAGGTGGGTGATGTATAGGTGGGTGATGTGCAGGTGGGCAATGTGTAGGTGGGTGATGTGTAAGTGGGTGATGTGCAGGTGTGTGATGTGTATATGGGTGATGTGCAGGTGGGCAATGTGTAGGTGGGTGATGTATAAGTGGGTGATGTGCAGGTGGGCAATGTGTAGGTGGGTGATGTGTAAGTGGGTGATGTGCATGTGGGCAATGTGTAGGTGGGTGATGTATAGGTGGGTGATGTGCAGGTGGGCAATGTGTAGGTGGGTGATGTGTAAGTGGGTGATGTGCAGGTGTGTGATGTGTATATGGGTGATGTGCAGGTGGGCAATGTGTAGATGGGCAATGTGTAGGTGGGTGATTTGTAAGTGGGTTATGTGCAGGTGGGCAATGTGTAGGTGGATGATGTGTAAGTGGGTGATGTGCAGGTGGGCAATGTGTAGGTGGGTGATGTGTAATTGGGTAATGTGCAGCTGGGTGATGTGTAGGTGGGTGACGTGCAGGTGGGCAATGTGCAGGTGGGTGATGTGCAGGTGGGCAATGTGTAGGAGGGTGATGTGTAAGTGGGTGATGTGCAGGTGGGCGATGTGTTGGTGGATGATGTGTAGTTGGGTGATGGGCATGTGGGCAATGTGTAGGTGGATGCTGTGTCGGTGGGTGATTTGAAGGTGGGCATTGTATAGGTGGATGTCTGTAGGTGACTGATGTGCCGGGAAGTAATGTGTAGGTGGGCAATGTGCAGGTGGGCAATGTGTAGGTGGGTGATGTGTAAGTGGGTGATGTGCAGGTGGGCAATGTGTAGGTGGATGATGTGTAGGTGGGTGATGTGCAGGTGGGCAATGTGTAGGTGAGCAATGTACAGGTGAGCAATGTGCAGGTGGGCAATGTGTAGGTGGATGATGTGCAGGTGGGCAATGTGTAGGTGGGTGATGTGCAGGTGGGCAATGTGTAGATGGGTGATGTGTAAGTGGGTGATGTGCAGGTGGGAAATGTGTAGGTGAGCAATGTGCAGGTGGGTGATGTGCAGGTGAGCAATGAGTACGTGGGCAATGTGTAGGTGGGTGATCTGCAGGTGGGCAATGTGTAGGTGGGTGATCTGCAGGTGGGCAATGTGTAGGTGGGTGATGTGCCGGTGGGCAATGTGTAGGTGGGTGATCTGCAGGTGGGCAATGTGTAGGTGGGTGATGTGTAAGTGGGTGATGTGCAGGTGGGCAATGTGTAGGTGGGTGATGTGTAAGTGGGTGATGTGCATTTGGGCAATGTGCAGGTGGATAATGTGTAAGTGGGTGATGTGCAGGTGGGCAATGTGTAGGTGGGTGATGTGCAGGTGGGCAATGTGTAGGTGGGTGATGTGCAGGTGGGCAATGTGTAGGTGGGTGATGTGTAAGTGGGTGATGTGCAGGTGGGCAATGTGTAGGTGGGTGATGTGAAAGTGGGCAATGTGTTGGTGGGTGATGTGTAAGTGCGTGATGTGCAGTTGAGCAATGTGTAGGTGCGTGATGTGCAGGTGGGCAATGTGTAGGTGGGTGATGTATAAGTGGGTGATGTGCAGGTGGGCAATGTGTAGGTGGGTGATGTGTAAGTGGGTGATGTGCATGTGGGCAATGTTTAGGTGGGTGATGTATAGGTGGGTGATGTGCAGGTGGGCAATGTGTAGGTCGGTGATGTGCAGGTGGGCAATGTGTAGGTGAGTGATGTGCAGGTGGGCAATGTGTAGGTGAGCAATGTGTAGGTGGGTGATGTGTAAGTGGGTGATGTGCAGATGGGCAATGTGTAGGTGAGCAATGTGGAGGTGGGTGATGTGTAGGTGGGTGATGTGCAGGTGGGTGATGTGCAGCTGGTTGATGTGTAGGTTGGTGATGTGCACGTGGGCAATGTGTATGTGGGTGATGTGTAGGTGGGTGATGTATAAGTGGGTGATGTGCAGGTGGGTGTGGTGTAGGTGGGTGATGTGTAGGTGGGTGATGTGCAGGTGGGTGATGTGCAGGTGGGTAAGGTGTAGGTGGGTGATGTGCAGGTGGGCAATGTGTAGGTGGGCAATGTGTAGGTGAGCAATGTGCAGGTGGGCAATGTGTAGGTGGATGATGTGCAGGTGGGCAATGTGTAGATCGGTGATGTGTAATTGGGTGATGTGCAGGTGGGCAATGTGAAGGTGGGTGATGTGTAAGTGGGTGATGTGCAGGTGAGCAGTGTGTAGGTGGGTGATGTGCAGGTGGGCAATGTGTAAGTGGGTGATGTGCAAGTGGGCAATGTGTAGGTGGGTGATGTGTAAGTGGGTGATGTGCAGGTGGGCAATGTGTAGGTGGGTGATGTGTAATTGGGTAATGTGCAGATGGGTGATGTGTAGGTGGGTGACGTGCAGGTGAGCAATGTGCAGGTGGGTGATGTGCAGGTGGGCAATGTGTAGGTGGGTGATGTGTAAGTGGGTGATGTGCAGGTGGACAATGTGTAGGTGGGTGACGTGTAAGTGGGAGATGTGCAGGTGGGCAATGTGTAGGTGAGCAATGTGCAGGTGGGTGATTTGCAGGAGAGCAATGTGTAGGTGGGCAATGTGTAGGTGGGTGATCTGCAGGTGGGCAATGTGTATGTGGGTGATCTGCAGTTGGGCAATGTGTAGGTGGGGGATGTGCAGGTGAGCAATGTGTAGTTGGGTGATCTGCAGGTGGGCAATGTGTAGGTGGGTGCTGTGTAAGTGGGTGATGTGCAGGTGGGCAATGTGTAGGTGGGTGATCTGCAGGTGGGCAATGTGTAGGTGGGTGATGTGCAAGTGGGTTATGTGCAGGTGGGCAATGTGTAGGTGGGTGATATGCAGGTGGGCAATGTGTAGGTGGGTGATGTGTAAGTGGGTGATGTGCAGGTGGGCAATGTGTAGGTGGATGATGTGTAGGTGTGTGATGTGCAGGTGGGCAATGTGCAGGTGGATGATGTGTAGGTGGGTGATGTGCAGGTGGGCAATGAGTAGGCGGGCGATGTGTAGGTGGGTGATGTGTAAGTGAGTAATGTGCAGGAGGGCAGTGTGTAGATGGGTGATGTGTAAGTGGGTGATGTGCATGTGGTCAATGTGTAGATGGGTGATGTGTAAGTGGGTGATGTGCAGGTGGGCAATGTGTAGGTGAGCAATGTGCAGGTGGGTGATGTGCATGTGAGCATTGTGTAGGTGGGCAATGTGTAGGTGGATGATGTGTAGGTTGGTGATGTGCAGGTGGGCAATGTGAAGGTTGGTGATGTGCAGGTGGGCAATGTGTAGGTGGGTGATTTGTAAGTGGGTGATGTGCAGGTGGGCAATGTGTAGGTGGATGATGTGTAAGTGGGTGATGTGCAGGTGGGCAATGTGTAGGTGGGTGATGTGTAATTGGGTAATGTGCAGCTGGGTGATGTGTAGGTGGGTGACGTGCAGGTGGGCAATGTGCAGGTGGGTGATGTGCAGGTGGGCAATGTGTAGGTGGGTGAAGTGTAAGTGGGTGATGTGCATGTGGGCAATGTGTAGGTGGATGCTGTGTCGGTGGGTGATTTGAAGGTGGGCATTGTATAGGTGGATGTGTGTAGGTGGCTGATGTGCCGGGAAGTAATGTGTAGGTGGGCAATGTGCAGGTGGGCAATGTGTAGGTGGGTGATGTGCAGGTGGGTGATGTGCAGGTGGGCAATGTGTAGGTAGGTGATGTGTAAGTGGGTGATGTGCAGGTGGGCAATGTGTAGGTGGATGATGTGTAGGTGGGTGATGTGCAGGTGGGCAATGTGTAGGTGAGCAATGTACAGGTGAGCAATGTGCAGGTGGGCAATGTGTAGGTGGATGATGTGCAGGTGGGCAATGTGCAGGTGGGTGATGTGCAGGTGGGCAATGTGTAGATGGGTGATGTGTAAGTGGGTGATGTGCAGGTGGGAAATGTGTAGGTGAGCAACGTGCAGGTGGGTGATGTGCAGGTGAGCAATGAGTACGTGGGCAATGTGTAGGTGGGTGTTCTGCAGGTGGGCAATGTGTAGGTGGGTGATCTGCAGGTGGGCAATGTGTAGGTGGGTGATGTGCCGGTGGGCAATGTGTAGGTGGGTGATCTGCAGGTGGGCAATGTGTAGGTGGGTGATGTGTAAGTGTGTGATGTGCAGGTGGGCAATGTGTAGGTGGGTGATGTGTAAGTGGGTGATGTGCATTTGGGCAATGTGCAGGTGGATAATGTGTAAGTGGGTGATGTGCAGGTGGGCAATGTGTAGGTGGGTGATGTGCAGGACAGCAATGTGTAGGTGGGTGATGTGCAGGTGGGCAATGTGTAGGTGGGTGATGTGTAAGTGGGTGATGTGCAGGTGGGCAATGTGTAGATGGGTGATGTGTAAGTGGGTGATGTGCAGGTGGACAATGTGTAGGTGGGTGATGTGTAAGTGGGTGATGTGCAGGTGGGCAATGTGTAGGTGAGCAATGTGCAGGTGGGTGATTTTCAGGAGAGCAATGTGTAGGTGGGCAATGTGTAGGTGGGTGATCTGCAGGTGGGCAATGTGTAGGTGGGTGATCTGCAGTTGGGCAATGTGTAGGTGGGTGATGTGCAGGTGAGCAATGTGTAGTTGGGTGATCTGCAGGTGGGCAATGTGTAGGTGGGTGATGTGCAAGTGGGTGATGTGCAGGTGGGCAATGTGTAGGTGGGTGATGGGCAGGTGGGCAATGTGTAGGTGGGTGATGTGCAGGTGGGCAATGTGTAGATGGGTGATGTGTAAGTGGGTGATGTGCAGGTGGACAATGTGTAGGTGGGTGATGTGTAAGAGGGTGATGTGCATTTGGGCAATGTGCAGGTGGATAATGTGTAAGTGGGTGATGTGCAGGTGGGCAATGTGTAGGTGGGTGATGTGCAGGACAGCAATGTGTAGGTGGGTGATGTGCAGGTGGGCAATGTGTAGGTGGGTGATGTGTAAGTGGGTGATGTGCAGGTGGGCAATGTGTAGATGGGTGATGTGTAAGTGGGTGATGTGCAGGTGGACAATGTGTAGGTGGGTGACGTGTAAGTGGGAGATGTGCAGGTGGGCAATGTGTAGGTGAGCAATGTGCAGTTGGGTGATTTGCAGGAGAGGAATGTGTAGGTGGGCAATGTGTAGGTGGGTGATCTGCAGGTGGGCAATGCGTAGGTGGGGGATGTGCAGGTGAGCAATGTGTAGTTGGGTGATCTGCAGGTGGGCAATGTGTAGGTGGGTGGTGTGTAAGTGGGTGATGTGCAGGTGGGCAATGTGTAGGTGGGTGATCTGCAGGTGGGCAATGTGTAGGTGGGTGATGTGCAAGTGGGTGATGTGCAGGTGGGCAATGTGCAGTTGGGTGATGTGCAGGTGGGCAATGTGTAGGTGGGTGATGTGCAGGTGGGCAATGTGTAGGTGGATGATGTGTAGGAGTGTGATGTGCAGGTGGGCAATGTGCAGGTGGATGATGTGTAGGTGGATGATGTGCAGGTGGGCAATGAGTAGGCGGGCGATGTGTAGGTGGGTGATGTGTAAGTGAGTAATGTGCAGGAGGGCAGAGTGTAGATGGGTGATGTGTAAGTGGGTGATGTGCATGTGGTCAATGTGTAGATGGGTGATGTGTAAGTGGGTGATGTGCAGGTGGGCAATGTGTAGGTGAGCAATGTGCAGGTGGGTGATGTGCATGTGAGCAATGTGTAGGTGGGCAATGTGTAGGTGGATGATGTGTAGGTTGGTGATGTGCAGGTGGGCAATGTGAAGGTTGGTGATGTGCAGGTGGGCAATGTGTAGGTGGGTGATTTTTAAGTGGGTGATGTGCAGGTGGGCAATGTGTAGTTGGATGATGTGTAAGTGGGTGATGTGCAGCTGGGCAATGTGTAGGTGGGTGATGTGTAATTGGGTAATGTGCAGCTGGGTGATGTGTAGGTGGGTGACGTGCAGGTGGGCAATGTGCAGGTGGGTGATGTGCAGGTGGGCAATGTGTAGGAGGGTGAAGTGTAAGTGGGTGATGTGCAGGTGGGCGATGTGTAGGTGGATGATGTGTAGTTGGGTGATGTGCATGTGGGCAATGTGTAGGTGGATGCTGTGTCGGTGGGTGATTTGAAGGTGGGCATTGTATAGGTGGATGTGTGTAGGTGGCTGATGTGCCGGGAAGTAATGTGTAGGTGGGCAATGTGCAGGTGGGCAATGTGTAGGTGGGTGATGTGTAAGTGGGTGATGTGCAGGTGGGCAATGTGTAGGTGGATGATGTGTAGGTGGGTGATGTGCAGGTGGGCAATGTGTAGGTGAGCAATGAACAGGTGAGCAATGTGCAGGTGGGCAATGTGTAGGTGGATGATGTGCAGGTGGGCAATGTGTAGGTGGGTGATGTGCAGGTGGGCAATGTGTAGATGGGTGATGTGTAAGTGGGTGATGTGCAGGTGGGAAATGTGTAGGTGAGCAATGTGCAGGTGGGTGATGTGCAGGTGAGCAATGAGTACGTGGGCAATGTGTAGGTGGGTGTTCTGCAGGTGGGCAATGTGTAGGTGGGTGATCTGCAGGTGGGCAATGTGTAGGTGGGTGATGTGCCGGTGGGCAATGTGTAGGTGGGTGATCTGCAGGTGGGCAATGTGTAGGTGGGTGATGTGTAAGTGGGTGATGTGCAGGTGGGCAATGTGTAGGTGGGTGATGTGTAAGTGGGTGATGTGCATTTGGGCAATGTGCAGGTGGATAATGTGTAAGTGGGTGATGTGCAGGTTGGCAATGTGTAGGTGGGTGATGTGCAGGTGGGCAATGTGTAGGTGGGTGATGTGCAGGTGGGCAATGTGTAGGTGGGTGATGTGTAAGTGGGTGATGTGCAGGTGGGCAATGTGTAGGTGGGTGATGTGAAGGTGGGCAATGTGTTGGTGGGTGATGTGTAAGTGCGTGATGTGCAGTTGAGCAATGTGTAGGTGCGTGATGTGCAGGTGGGCAATGTGTAGGTGGGTGATGTATAAGTGGGTGATGTGCAGGTGGGCAATGTGTAGGTGGGTGATGTGTAAGTGGGTGATGTGCATGTGGGCAATGTGTAGGTGGGTGATGTATAGGTGGGTGATGTGCAGGTGGGCAATGTGTAGGTGGGTGATGTGTAAGTGGGTGATGTGCAGGTGTGTGATGTGTATATGGGTGATGTACAGGTGGGCAATGTGTAGGTGGGTGATTTGTAAGTGGGTGATGTGCAGGTGGGCAATGTGTAGGTGGATGATGTGTAAGTGGGTGATGTGCAGATGGGCAATGTGTAGGTGGGTGATGTGTAATTGGGTAATGTGCAGCTGGGTGATGTGTAGGTGGGTGACGTGCAGGTGGGCAATGTGCAGGTGGGTGATGTGCAGGTGGGCAATGTGTAGGAGGGTGAAGTGTAAGTGGGTGATGTGCAGGTGGGCGATGTGTAGGTGGATGATGTGTAGTTGGGTGATGTGCATGTGGGCAATGTGTAGGTGGATGCTGTGTCGGTGGGTGATTTGAAGGTGGGCATTGTATAGGTGGATGTGTGTAGGTGGCTGATGTGCCGGGAAGTAATGTGTAGGTGGGCAATGTGCAGGTGGGCAATGTGTAGGTAGGTGATGTGTAAGTGGGTGATGTGCAGGTGGGCAATGTGTAGGTGGATGATGTGTAGGTGGGTGATGTGCAGGCGGGCAATGTGTAGGTGAGCAATGTACAGGTGAGCAATGTGCAGGTGGGCAATGTGTAGATGGATGATGTGCAGGTGGGCAATGTGTAGGTGGGTGATGTGCAGGTGGGCAATGTGTAGATGGGTGATGTGTAAGAGGGTGATGTGCAGGTGGGAAATGTGTAGGTGAGCAATGTGCAGGTGGGTGATGTGCAGGTGAGCAATGAGTACGTGGGCAATGTGTAGGTGGGTGTTCTGCAGGTGGGCAATGTGTAGGTGGGTGATCTGCAGGTGGGCAATGTGTAGGTGGGTGATGTGCCGGTGGGCAATGTGTAGGTGGGTGATCTGCAGGTGGGCAATGTGTAGGTGGGTGATGTGTAAGTGTGTGATGTGCAGGTGGGCAATGTGTAGGTGGGTGATGTGTAAGTGGGTGATGTGCATTTGGGCAATGTGCAGGTGGATAATGTGTAAGTGGGTGATGTGCAGGTGGGCAATGTGTAGGTGGGTGATGTGCAGGTGGGCAATGTGTAGGTGGGTGATGTGCAGGTGGGCAATGTGTAGGTGGGTGATGTGTAAGTGGGTGATGTGCAGGTGGGCAATGTGTAGGTGGGTGATGTGAAGGTGGGCAATGTGTTGGTGGGTGATGTGTAAGTGCGTGATGTGCAGTTGAGCAATGTGTAGGTGCGTGATGTGCAGGTGGGCAATGTGTAGGTGGGTGATGTATAAGTGGGTGATGTGCAGGTGGGCAATGTGTAGGTGGGTGATGTGTAAGTGGGTGATGTGCATGTGGGCAATGTGTAGGTGGGTGATGTATAGGTGGGTGATGTGCAGGTGGGCAATGTGTAGGTGGGTGATGTGTAAGTGGGTGATGTGCAGGTGTGTGATGTGTATATGGGTGATGTGCAGGTGGGCAATGTGTAGGTGGGTGATGGGCAGGTGGGCAATGTGTAGGTGGGTGATGTGCAGGTGGGCAATGTGTAGGTGGGTGATGTCTAAGTGGGTGATGTGCAGGTGGGCAATGTGTAGGTGGATGATGTGTAGGTGTGTGATGTGCAGGTGGGCAATGTGCAGGTGGATGATGTGTAGGTGGGTGATGTGCAGGTGGGCAATGAGTAGGTGGGCGATGTGTAGGTGGGTGATGTGTAAGTGAGTAATGTGCAGGAGGGCAGTGTGTAGATGGGTGATGTGTAAGTGGGTGATGTGCATGTGGTCAATGTGTAGATGGGTGATGTGAAAGTGGGTGATGTGCAGGTGGGCAATGTGTAGGTGAGCAATGTGCAGGTGGGTGATGTGCATGTGAGCAATGTGTAGGTGGGCAATGTGTAGGTGGATGATGTGTAGGTTGGTGATGTGCAGGTGGGCAATGTGAAGGTTGGTGATGTGCAGGTGGGCAATGTGTAGGTGGGTGATTTGTAAGTGGGTGATGTGCAGGTGGGCAATGTGTAGGTGGATGATGTGTAAGTGGGTGATGTGCAGGTGGGCAATGTGTAGGTGGGTGATGTGTAATTGGGTAATGTGCAGCTGGGTGATGTGTAGGTGGGCGACGTGCAGGTGGGCAATGTGCAGGTGGGTGATGTGCAGATGAGTAATACGTAGGTGGGCAATGTGCAGGTAGGCAATGTGTAGGTGGATGATGTGTAGGTGGGTGATGTGCAGGTGAGCAATCTGTAGGTGGTGATGAATAGGTGGGTGATGTGCAGGTGGGCAATGTGTCAGTGGGCAATGTGCAGGTGGGCAATTTGTAGGTGGGTGATGTGTAAGTGGGTGATGTGCAGGTGAGCAATGTGTAGGTGGGTGATGTGTAGGTGGGTGATGTGCAGGTGAGTAATACGTAGGTTGGCAATGTGCAGGTGGGCAATGTGTAGGTGGATGATGTGTATGTGGGTGATGTGCAGGTGAGCAATCTGTAGGTGGTGATGAATAGGTGGGTGATGTGCAGGTGGGCAATGTGTCAGTGGGCAATGTGCAGGTGGGCAATTTGTAGTTGGGTGATGTGCAAGTGGGCAATGTGTAAGTGGGTGATGTGCAGGTGGGCAATGGGTAGGTGAGCAATGTGCAGGTGGGTGATGTGTAGGTGGGTGATGTGCAGGTGGGTGATGTTCAGGTGGGCAATGTGCAGGTGGGTGATGTGTAGGTGAGTGCTGTGTAGTTGGGTGAGGTGTAGGTGGGTGATCTGTAAGTGGGTGATGTGCTGGTGGGCAATGTGTAGGTGAGCAATGTGCATGTGGGTGATGTGTAGGTGAGCAATGTGCAGGTGGGTGATGTGTAGGTGGGTGCTGGGCAGGTGGTTGATGTGCAGGTGGGTGATGTGTAGGTTGGTGATGTGCAGGTGGGCAATGTGTAGGTGGGCAATGTGTAGGTGGGTGATGTGCAGGTGGGTGATGTGCAGGTGGGCAAGTGCAGGTGGGTGATGTGTAAGTGGGTGATGTGCAGGTGGGCAATGTGTAGTTGGATGATGTGTAGGTGGGTGATGTGCAGGTGGGCAATGTGCAGGTAGATGATGTGTAGGTGGGTGATGTGCAGGTGGGCAATGTGTAGGTGCATGATGTGTAGGTGGGTGATGTGCAGTTGAGCACTGTGTAGGTGGGTGATGTGTAGGTGGGTGATGTGCAGGTGGGCAATGTGCAGGTGGGCAATGTGTCGGTGGGCAATGTGCAGGTGGGCAGTTTGTAGGTGGGTGATGTGCAGGTGGGCAATGTGTAAGTGGGTGATGTGCAGGTGGGCAATGTGTAGGTGAGCAATGTGCAGGTGGGCAATGTGTTGGTGGGTGATGTGCAAGTGGGTGAAGTGCAGGTGGGCAATGTGCAGGTGGGTGATGTGTAGGTGGGTGATGTGCAGGTGGGTGAGGTGTAGGTGGGTGATCTGTAAGTGGGTGATGTGCAGGTGGGCAATGTGTAGGTGAGCAATGTGCAGGCGGGTGATGTGTAGGTGGGTGAGGTGTAGGTGGGTGATCTGTAAGTTGGTGATGTGCTGGTGGGCAATGTGTAGGTGAGCAATGTGCAGGTGGGTGATGTGTAGGTGGGTGATGTGCAGGTGAGCAATGTGTCGGTGGGCAATGTGCAGGTGGGCAATGTGTAAGTGGGTGATGTGCAGGTGGGCAATGTGTAGGTGAGCAATGTGCAGGTGGGTGATGTGTAGGTGGGTGAGGTGTAGGTGGGTGATCTGTAAGTTGGTGATGTGCTGGTGGGCAATGTGTAGGTGAGCAATGTGCAGGTGGGTGATGTGCAGGTGGTTGATGTGTAGGTGGGTGATGTGTAGGTTGATGATGTGCAGGTGGGCAATATGTAGGTGGGCAATGTGTAGGTGGGTGATGTGTAAGTGGGTGATGTGCAGGTGGGCAATGTTTAGGTGAGCAATGTGCAGGTGGGTGATGTGCAGGTGGGTGATGTTTAGGTGGGTGATGTGTAGGTGGGTGATGCGTAAGTGGATGATGTGCAGGTGGGCAATGTGTAAGTGAGCAATGAGCAGGTGAGCAATGTGCAGCTGGGCAATGTGTAGTTGGAAGATGTGCAGGAGGGCAATGTGTAGGTGGGTGATGTGCAGGTGGGCAATGTGTAGCTGGGTGATGTGTAAGTGGTTGATGAGCAGGTGGGCAATGTATAGGTGGGTGATGTGCAGGTGGGCAATGTGTCGGTGGGCAATGTGCAGGTGGGCAATTTGTAGGTGGGTGATATGCAGGTGGGCAATGTGTAAGTGGGTGATGTGCAGGTGGGCAATGTGTAGGTGAGCAATGTGCAGGTGGGTGATGTGTAGGTGGGTGATGTGCAGGTGGGTGATGTGCAGGTGGGCAATGTGCAGGTGGGTGATGTGTAGGTGGGTGAGGTGTAGATGGGTGACCTGTAAGTTGGTGATGTGCTGGTGGGAAATGTGTATGTGAGCAATGTGCAGGTGGGTGATGTGCAGGTGGTTGATGTGCAGGTGGGTGATGTGTAGGTTGATGATGTGCAGGTGGGCAATATGTAGGTGGGCAATGTGTAGGTGGGTGATGTGCAAGTGGGTGATGTGCAGGTGGGCAATGTTTAGGTGAGCAATGTGCAGGTGGGTGATGTGCAGGGGGGTGATGTGTAGGTGGGGGATGTGTAGGTGCGCAATGTGTAGGTGTGTGATGTGTAAGTGGGTGATGTGCACGTGGGCAATGTGTAGGTGGGCAATGTGTAGGTGGATGATGTGTAGGTGGGTGATGTGCGGGTGAGCAATGTGTAGGTGGGTGATCTGCAGGTGGGCAAATGTAGGTGGGTGATGTGCAGGTGAGCAATGTGTAGGTGGATGATGTGTAAGTGGGTGATGTGCAGGTGAGCAATGTGTAGGTGGGTGATGTGTAGGTGGGTGATGTGCAGGTGAGTAATACGTAGGTGGGCAATGTGCAGGTGGGCAATGTGTAGGTGGATGATGTGTAGGTGGGTGATGTGCAGGTGTGCAATCTGTAGGTGGTGATGAATAGGTGGGTGATGTGCAGGTGGGCAATGTGTCAGTGGGCAATGTGCAGGTGGGCAATTTGTAGGTGGGTGATGTGTAAGTGGGTGATGTGCAGGTGAGCAATGTGTAGGTGGGTGATGTGTAGTTGGGTGATGTGCAGGTGAGTAATACGTAGGTGGGCAATGTGCAGGTGGGCAATGTGTAGGTGGATGATGTGTAGGTGGGTGATGTGCAGGTGAGCAATCTGTAGGTGGTGATGAATAGGTGGGTGATGTGCAGGTGGGCAATGTGTCAGTGGGCGTTGTGCAGGTGGGCAATTTGTAGGTGGGGGATGTGCAAGTGGGCAATGTGTAAGTGGGTGATGTGCAGGTGGGCAATGGGTAGGTGAGCAATGTGCAGGTGGGTGATGTTCAGGTGGGCAATGTGCAGGTGGGTGATGTGTAGGTGAGTGATGTGTAGTTGGGTAAGGTGTAGGTGGGTGATCTGTAAGTGGGTGATGTGCTGGTGGGCAATGTGTAGGTGAGCAATGTGCATGTGGGTGATGTGTAGATGAGCAATGTGCAGGTGGGTGATGTGTAGGTGGGTGATGGGCAGGTGGTTGATGTGCAGGTGGGTGATGTGTAGGTTGGTGATGTGCAGGTGGGCAATGTGTAGGTGGGCAATGTGTAGGTGGGTGATGTGCAGGTGTGTGTTGTGCAGGTGGGCAAGTGCAGGTGGGTGATGTGTAAGTGGGTGAGGTGCAGGTGGGCAATGTGTAGTTGGATGATGTGTAGGTGGGTGATGTGCAGGTGGGCAATGTGCAAGTGGATGATGTGTAGGTGGGTGATGTGCAGGTGGGCAACGTGTAGGTGCATGATGTGTAGGTGGGTGATGTGCAGTTGAGCAATGTGTAGGTGGGTAATGTGTAGGTGGGTGATGTGCAGGTGGGCAATGTGTCGGTGGGCAATGTGCAGGTGGGCAATTTGTAGGTGGGTGATGTGCAGGTGGGCAATGTGTAAGTGGGTGATGTGCAGGTGGGCAATGTGTAGGTGAGCAATGTGCAGGTGGGCAATGTGTTGGTGGGTGATGTGCAGGTGGGTGAAGTGCAGGTGGGCAATGTGCAGGTGGGTGATGTATAGGTGGGTGATGTGCAGGTGGGTGAGGTGTAGGTGGGTGATCTGTAAGCGGCTGATGTGCAGGTGGGCAATGTGTAGGTGAGCAATGTGCAGGCGGGTGATGTGTAGGTGGGTGAGGTGTAGGTGGGTGATCTGTAAGTTGGTGATGTGCTGGTGGGCAATGTGTAGGTGAGCAATGTGCAGGTGGGTGATGTGTAGGTGGGTGATGTGCAGGTGGGCAATGTGTCGGTGGGCAATGTGCAGGTGGGCAATTTGTAGGTGGGTGATGTGCAGGTGGGCAATGTGTAAGTGGGTGATGTGCAGGTGGGCAATGTGTAGGTGAGCAATGTGCAGGTGGGTGATGTGTAGGTGGGTGATGTGCAGGTGGGTGATGTGCAGGTGGGCAATGTGCAGGTGGGTGATGTGTAAGTGGGAGATGTGCAGGTGTGTGATGTGTATGTGGGCGATGTGCAGGTGGGTGATGTGTAGGTGGGTGATCTGTAAGTTGGTGATGTGCTGGTGGGCAATGTGTAGGTGAGCAATGTGCAGGTGGGTGATGTGCAGGTGGTTGATGTGCAGGTGGGTGATGTGTAGGTTGATGATGTGCAGGTGGGGAATATGTAGGTGGGCAATGTGTAGGTGGGTGATGTGTAAGTGGGTGATGTGCAGGTGGGCAATGTTTAGGTGAGCAATGTGCAGGTGGGTGATGTGCAGGTGGGTGATGTTTAGGTGGGTGATGTGTAGGTGGGTGATGCGTAAGTGGATGATGTCCAGGTGGGCAATGTGTAAGTGAGCAATGAGCAGGTGAGCAATGTGCAGCTGGGCAATGTGTAGTTGGAAGATGTGCAGGAGGGCAATGTGTAGGTGGGTGATGTGCAGGTGGGCAATGTGTAGGTGGGTGATGTGTAAGTGGTTGATGTGCAGGTGGGCAATGTATAGGTGGGTGATGTGCAGGTGGGCAATGTGTAGGTGGGTGATGTGTAAGTGCGTGATGTGCAGGTGGGCAATGTGTAGGTGGGTGATGTGCAGGTGGGCAATGTGCAGGTGGGTGATGTATAAGTGGGTGATGTGCAGGTGGGCAATGTGTAGGTGGGTGATGTGTAAGTGGGTGATGTGCAGGTGGATGATGTATAGGTGGGTGATGTGCAGTTGGGCAATGTGTAGGTAGGTGATGTGCAGGTGGGCAATGTGTAGGTGGGTGATGTGTAAGTGGGTGATGTGCAGGTGGGCAATGTGCAGATGGGTGATGCGTAAGTGGGTGATGTGCACGTGGGCAATGTGTAGGTGGGCAATGTGTAGGTGGATGATGTGTGGGTGGGTGATGTGCGGGTGAGCATTGTGTAGGTGGGTGATCTGCAGGTGGGCAATGTGTAGGTGGGTGATGTGTAAGTGGGTGATGTGCAGGTGGGCAATGTGTAGGTGGGTGATGTGCAGGTGAGCAATGTGTAGGTGGATGATGTGTAAGTGGGTGATGTGCAGGTGAGCAATGTGTAGGTGGGTGATGTGCAGGTGAGCAATGTTTAGGTGGGTGATGTGCAGGTGGGTGATGTGTAGGTGGGTGATGTGTAGGTGGGTGATGTATAAGTGGGTGATGTGCATGTGGGCAATGTGTAGGTGGGTGATGTATAGGTGGGTGATGTGCAGGTGGGCAATGTGTAGGTGGGTGATGTGTAAGTGGGTGATGTGCAGGTGTGTGATGTGTATATGGGTGATGTGCAGGTGGGCAATGTGTAGGTGGGTGATTTGTAAGTGGGTGATGTGCAGGTGGGCAATGTGTAGGTGGATGATGTGTAAGTGGGTGATGTGCAGATGGGCAATGTGTAGGTGGGTGATGTGTAATTGGGTAATGTGCAGCTGGGTGATGTGTAGGTGGGTGACGTGCAGGTGGGCAATGTGCAGGTGGGTGATGTGCAGGTGGGCAATGTGTAGGAGGGTGAAGTGTAAGTGGGTGATGTGCAGGTGGGCGATGTGTTGGTGGATGATGTGTAGTTGGGTGATGGGCATGTGGGCAATGTGTAGGTGGATGCTGTGTCGGTGGGTGATTTGAAGGTGGGCATTGTATAGGTGGATGTGTGTAGGTGGCTGATGTGCCGGGAAGTAATGTGTAGGTGGGCAATGTGCAGGTGGGCAATGTGTAGGTGGGTGATGTGTAAGTGGGTGATGTGCAGGTGGGCAATGTGTAGGTGGATGATGTGTAGGTGGGTGATGTGCAGGTGGGCAATGTGTAGGTGAGCAATGTACAGGTGAGCAATGTGCAGGTGGGCAATGTGTAGGTGGATGATGTGCAGGTGGGCAATGTGTAGGTGGATGATGTGCAGGTGGGCAATGTGTAGATGGGTGATGTGTAAGTGGGTGATGTGCAGGTGGGAAATGTGTAGGTGAGCAATGTGCAGGTGGGTGATGTGCAGGTGAGCAATGAGTACGTGGGCAATGTGTAGGTGGGTGTTCTGCAGGTGGGCAATGCGTAGGTGGGTGATCTGCAGGTGGGCAATGTGTAGGTGGGTGATGTGCCGGTGGGCAATGTGTAGGTGGGTGATCTGCAGGTGGGCAATGTGTAGGTGGGTGATGTGTAAGTGGGTGATGTGCAGGTGGGCAATGTGTAGGTGGGTGATGTGTAAGTGGGTGATGTGCATTTGGGCAATGTGCAGGTGGATAATGTGTAAGTGGGTGATGTGCAGGTGGGCAATGTGTAGGTGGGTGATGTGCAGGTGGGCAATGTGTAGGTGGGTGATGTGCAGGTGGGCAATGTGTAGGTGGGTGATGTGTAAGTGGGTGATGTGCAGGTGGGCAATGTGTAGGTGGGTGATGTGAAGGTGGGCAATGTGTTGGTGGGTGATGTGTAAGTGCGTGATGTGCAGTTGAGCAATGTGTAGGTGCGTGATGTGCAGGTGGGCAATGTGTAGGTGGGTGATGTATAAGTGGGTGATGTGCAGGTGGGCAATGTGTAGGTGGGTGATGTGTAAGTGGGTGATGTGCATGTGGGCAATGTTTAGGTGGGTGATGTATAGGTGGGTGATGTGCAGGTGGGCAATGTGTAGGTCGGTGATGTGCAGGTGGGCAATGTGTAGGTGAGTGATGTGCAGGTGGGCAATGTGTAGGTGAGCAATGTGTAGGTGGGTGATGTGTAAGTGGGTGATGTGCAGATGGGCAATGTGTAGGTGAGCAATGTGGAGGTGGGTGATGTGTAGGTGGGTGATGTGCAGGTGGGTGATGTGCAGCTGGTTGATGTGTAGGTTGGTGATGTGCAGGTGGGCAATGTGTATGTGGGTGATGTGTAGGTGGGTGATGTATAAGTGGGTGATGTGCAGGTGGGTGTGGTGTAGGTGGGTGATGTGTAGGTGGGTGATGTGCAGGTGGGTGATGTGCAGGTGGGTAAGGTGTAGGTGGGTGATGTGCAGGTGGGCAATGTGTAGGTGGGCAATGTGTAGGTGAGCAATGTGCAGGTGGGCAATGTGTAGGTGGATGATGTGCAGGTGGGCAATGTGTAGATCGGTGATGTGTAATTGGGTGATGTGCAGGTGGGCAATGTGAAGGTGGGTGATGTGTAAGTGGGTGATGTGCAGGTGAGCAGTGTGTAGGTGGGTGATGTGCAGGTGGGCAATGTGTAAGTGGGTGATGTGCAAGTGGGCAATGTGTAGGTGGGTGATGTGTAAGTGGGTGATGTGCAGGTGGGCAATGTGTAGGTGGGTGATGTGTAATTGGGTAATGTGCAGATGGGTGATGTGTAGGTGGGTGACGTGCAGGTGGGCAATGTGCAGGTGGGTGATGTGCAGGTGGGCAATGTGTAGGTGGGTGATGTGTAAGTGGGTGATGTGCAGGTGGACAATGTGTAGGTGGGTGACGTGTAAGTGGGAGATGTGCAGGTGGGCAATGTGTAGGTGAGCAATGTGCAGGTGGGTGATTTGCAGGAGAGCAATGTGTAGGTGGGCAATGTGTAGGTGGGTGATCTGCAGGTGGGCAATGTGTATGTGGGTGATCTGCAGTTGGGCAATGTGTAGGTGGGGGATGTGCAGGTGAGCAATGTGTAGTTGGGTGATCTGCAGGTGGGCAATGTGTAGGTGGGTGCTGTGTAAGTGGGTGATGTGCAGGTGGGCAATGTGTAGGTGGGTGATCTGCAGGTGGGCAATGTGTAGGTGGGTGATGTGCAAGTGGGTGATGTGCAGGTGGGCAATGTGTAGGTGGGTGATGTGCAGGTGGGCAATGTGTAGGTGGGTGATGTGTAAGTGGGTGATGTGCAGGTGGGCAATGTGTAGGTGGATGATGTGTAGGTGTGTGATGTGCAGGTGGGCAATGTGCAGGTGGATGATGTGTAGGTGGGTGATGTGCAGGTGGGCAATGAGTAGGCGGGCGATGTGTAGGTGGGTGATGTGTAAGTGAGTAATGTGCAGGAGGGCAGTGTGTAGATGGGTGATGTGTAAGTGGGTGATGTGCATGTGGTCAATGTGTAGATGGGTGATGTGTAAGTGGGTGATGTGCAGGTGGGCAATGTGTAGGTGAGCAATGTGCAGGTGGGTGATGTGCATGTGAGCATTGTGTAGGTGGGCAATGTGTAGGTGGATGATGTGTAGGTTGGTGATGTGCAGGTGGGCAATGTGAAGGTTGGTGATGTGCAGGTGGGCAATGTGTAGGTGGGTGATTTGTAAGTGGGTGATGTGCAGGTGGGCAATGTGTAGGTGGATGATGTGTAAGTGGGTGATGTGCAGGTGGGCAATGTGTAGGTGGGTGATGTGTAATTGGGTAATGTGCAGCTGGGTGATGTGTAGGTGGGTGACGTGCAGGTGGGCAATGTGCAGGTGGGTGATGTGCAGGTGGGCAATGTGTAGGTGGGTGAAGTGTAAGTGGGTGATGTGCATGTGGGCAATGTGTAGGTGGATGCTGTGTCGGTGGGTGATTTGAAGGTGGGCATTGTATAGGTGGATGTGTGTAGGTGGCTGATGTGCCGGGAAGTAATGTGTAGGTGGGCAATGTGCAGGTGGGCAATGTGTAGGTGGGTGATGTGCAGGTGGGTGATGTGCAGGTGGGCAATGTGTAGGTAGGTGATGTGTAAGTGGGTGATGTGCAGGTGGGCAATGTGTAGGTGGATGATGTGTAGGTGGGTGATGTGCAGGTGGGCAATGTGTAGGTGAGCAATGTACAGGTGAGCAATGTGCAGGTGGGCAATGTGTAGGTGGATGATGTGCAGGTGGGCAATGTGCAGGTGGGTGATGTGCAGGTGGGCAATGTGTAGATGGGTGATGTGTAAGTGGGTGATGTGCAGGTGGGAAATGTGTAGGTGAGCAACGTGCAGGTGGGTGATGTGCAGGTGAGCAATGAGTACGTGGGCAATGTGTAGGTGGGTGTTCTGCAGCTGGGCAATGTGTAGGTGGGTGATCTGCAGGTGGGCAATGTGTAGGTGGGTGATGTGCCGGTGGGCAATGTGTAGGTGGGTGATGTGCAGGTGGGCAATGTGTAGGTGGGTGATGTGTAAGTGTGTGATGTGCAGGTGGGCAATGTGTAGGTGGGTGATGTGTAAGTGGGTGATGTGCATTTGGGCAATGTGCAGGTGGATAATGTGTAAGTGGGTGATGTGCAGGTGGGCAATGTGTAGGTGGGTGATGTGCAGGACAGCAATGTGTAGGTGGGTGATGTGCAGGTGGGCAATGTGTAGGTGGGTGATGTGTAAGTGGGTGATGTGCAGGTGGGCAATGTGTAGATGGGTGATGTGTAAGTGGGTGATGTGCAGGTGGACAATGTGTAGGTGGGTGATGTGTAAGTGGGTGATGTGCAGGTGGGCAATGTGTAGGTGAGCAATGTGCAGGTGGGTGATTTTCAGGAGAGCAATGTATAGGTGGGCAATGTGTAGGTGGGTGATCTGCAGGTGGGCAATGTGTAGGTGGGTGATCTGCAGTTGGGCAATGTGTAGGTGGGTGATGTGCAGGTGAGCAATGTGTAGTTGGGTGATCTGCAGGTGGGCAATGTGTAGGTGGGTGATGTGCAAGTGGGTGATGTGCAGGTGGGCAATGTGTAGGTGGGTGATGGGCAGGTGGGCAATGTGTAGGTGGGTGATGTGCAGGTGGGCAATGTGTAGGTGGGTGATGTCTAAGTGGGTGATGTGCAGGTGGGCAATGTGTAGGTGGATGATGTGTAGGTGTGTGATGTGCAGGTGGGCAATGTGCAGGTGGATGATGTGTAGGTGGGTGATGTGCAGGTGGGCAATGAGTAGGTGGGCGATGTGTAGGTGGGTGATGTGTAAGTGAGTAATGTGCAGGAGGGCAGTGTGTAGATGGGTGATGTGTAAGTGGGTGATGTGCATGTGGTCAATGTGTAGATGGGTGATGTGAAAGTGGGTGATGTGCAGGTGGGCAATGTGTAGGTGAGCAATGTGTAGGTGGGTGATCTGCAGGTGGGCAATGTGTAGGTGGGTGATGTGCAAGTGGGTGATGTGCAGGTGGGCAATGTGTAGGTGGGTGATGTGCAGGTGGGCAATGTGTAGGTGGGTGATGTGTAAGTGGGTGATGTGCAGGTGGGCAATGTGTAGGTGGATGATGTGTAGGTGTGTGATGTGCAGGTGGGCAATGTGCAGGTGGATGATGTGTAGGTGGGTGATGTGCAGGTGGGCAATGAGTAGGCGGGCGATGTGTAGGTGGGTGATGTGTAAGTGAGTAATGTGCAGGAGGGCAGTGTGTAGATGGGTGATGTGTAAGTGGGTGATGTGCATGTGGTCAATGTGTAGATGGGTAATGTGTAAGTGGGTGATGTGCAGGTGGGCAATGTGTAGGTGAGCAATGTGCAGGTGGGTGATGTGCATGTGAGCATTGTGTAGGTGGGCAATGTGTAGGTGGATGATGTGTAGGTTGGTGATGTGCAGGTGGGCAATGTGAAGGTTGGTGATGTGCAGGTGGGCAATGTGTAGGTGGGTGATTTGTAAGTGGGTGATGTGCAGGTGGGCAATGTGTAGGTGGATGATGTGTAAGTGGGTGATGTGCAGGTGGGCAATGTGTAGGTGGGTGATGTGTAATTGGGTAATGTGCAGCTGGGTGATGTGTAGGTGGGTGACGTGCAGGTGGGCAATGTGCAGGTGGGTGATGTGCAGGTGGGCAATGTGTAGGTGGGTGAAGTGTAAGTGGGTGATGTGCATGTGGGCAATGTGTAGGTGGATGCTGTGTCGGTGGGTGATTTGAAGGTGGGCATTGTATAGGTGGATGTGTGTAGGTGGCTGATGTGCCGGGAAGTAATGTGTAGGTGGGCAATGTGCAGGTGGGCAATGTGTAGGTGGGTGATGTGCAGGTGGGTGATGTGCAGGTGGGCAATGTGTAGGTAGGTGATGTGTAAGTGGGTGATGTGCAGGTGGGCAATGTGTAGGTGGATGATGTGTAGGTGGGTGATGTGCAGGTGGGCAATGTGTAGGTGAGCAATGTACAGGTGAGCAATGTGCAGGTGGGCAATGTGTAGGTGGATGATGTGCAGGTGGGCAATGTGCAGGTGGGTGATGTGCAGGTGGGCAATGTGTAGATGGGTGATGTGTAAGTGGGTGATGTGCAGGTGGGAAATGTGTAGGTGAGCAACGTGCAGGTGGGTGATGTGCAGGTGAGCAATGAGTACGTGGGCAATGTGTAGGTGGGTGTTCTGCAGCTGGGCAATGTGTAGGTGGGTGATCTGCAGGTGGGCAATGTGTAGGTGGGTGATGTGCCGGTGGGCAATGTGTAGGTGGGTGATCTGCAGGTGGGCAATGTGTAGGTGGGTGATGTGTAAGTGTGTGATGTGCAGGTGGGCAATGTGTAGGTGGGTGATGTGTAAGTGGGTGATGTGCATTTGGGCAATGTGCAGGTGGATAATGTGTAAGTGGGTGATGTGCAGGTGGGCAATGTGTAGGTGGGTGATGTGCAGGACAGCAATGTGTAGGTGGGTGATGTGCAGGTGGGCAATGTGTAGGTGGGTGATGTGTAAGTGGGTGATGTGCAGGTGGGCAATGTGTAGATGGATGATGTGTAAGTGGGTGATGTGCAGGTGGACAATGTGTAGGTGGGTGATGTGTAAGTGGGTGATGTGCAGGTGGGCAATGTGTAGGTGAGCAATGTGCAGGTGGGTGATTTTCAGGAGAGCAATGTATAGGTGGGCAATGTGTAGGTGGGTGATCTGCAGGTGGGCAATGTGTAGGTGGGTGATCTGCAGTTGGGCAATGTGTAGGTGGGTGATGTGCAAGTGGGTGATGTGCAGGTGGGCAATGTGTAGGTGGGTGATGGGCAGGTGGGCAATGTGTAGGTGGGTGATGTGCAGGTGGGCAATGTGTAGGTGGGTGATGTCTAAGTGGGTGATGTGCAGGTGGGCAATGTGTAGGTGGATGATGTGTAGGTGTGTGATGTGCAGGTGGGCAATGTGCAAGTGGATGATGTGTAGGTGGGTGATGTGCAGGTGGGCAATGAGTAGGTGGGCGATGTGTAGGTGGGTGATGTGTAAGTGAGTAATGTGCAGGAGGGCAGTGTGTAGATGGGTGATGTGTAAGTGGGTGATGTGCATGTGGTCAATGTGTAGATGGGTGATGTGAAAGTGGGTGATGTGCAGGTGGGCAATGTGTAGGTGAGCAATGTGCAGGTGGGTGATGTGCATGTGAGCAATGTGTAGGTGGGCAATGTGTAGGTGGATGATGTGTAGGTTGGTGATGTGCAGGTGGGCAATGTGAAGGTTGGTGATGTGCAGGTGGGCAATGTGTAGGTGGGTGATTTGTAAGTGGGTGATGTGCAGGTGGGCAATGTGTAGGTGGATGATGTGTAAGTGGGTGATGTGCAGGTGGGCAATGTGTAGGTGGGTGATGTGTAATTGGGTAATGTGCAGCTGGGTGATGTGTAGGTGGGCGACGTGCAGGTGGGCAATGTGCAGGTGGGTGATGTGCAGATGAGTAATACGTAGGTGGGCAATGTGCAGGTAGGCAATGTGTAGGTGGATGATGTGTAGGTGGGTGATGTGCAGGTGAGCAATCTGTAGGTGGTGATGAATAGGTGGGTGATGTGCAGGTGGGCAATGTGTCAGTGGGCAATGTGCAGGTGGGCAATTTGTAGGTGGGTGATGTGTAAGTGGGTGATGTGCAGGTGAGCAATGTGTAGGTGGGTGATGTGTAGGTGGGTGATGTGCAGGTGAGTAATACGTAGGTTGGCAATGTGCAGGTGGGCAATGTGTAGGTGGATGATGTGTATGTGGGTGATGTGCAGGTGAGCAATCTGTAGGTGGTGATGAATAGGTGGGTGATGTGCAGGTGGGCAATGTGTCAGTGGGCAATGTGCAGGTGGGCAATTTGTAGTTGGGTGATGTGCAAGTGGGCAATGTGTAAGTGGGTGATGTGCAGGTGGGCAATGGGTAGGTGAGCAATGTGCAGGTGGGTGATGTGTAGGTGGGTGATGTGCAGGTGGGTGATGTTCAGGTGGGCAATGTGCAGGTGGGTGATGTGTAGGTGAGTGCTGTGTAGTTGGGTGAGGTGTAGGTGGGTGATCTGTAAGTGGGTGCTGGGCAGGTGGTTGATGTGCAGGTGGGTGATGTGTAGGTTGGTGATGTGCAGGTGGGCAATGTGTAGGTGGGCAATGTGTAGGTGGGTGATGTGCAGGTGGGTGATGTGCAGGTGGGCAAGTGCAGGTGGGTGATGTTTAAGTGGGTGATGTGCAGGTGGGCAATGTGTAGTTGGATGATGTGTAGGTGGGTGATGTGCAGGTGGGCAATGTGCAGGTAGATGATGTGTAGGTGGGTGATGTGCAGGTGGGCAATGTGTAGGTGCATGATGTGTAGGTGGGTGATGTGCAGTTGAGCACTGTGTAGGTGGGTGATGTGTAGGTGGGTGATGTGCAGGTGGGCAATGTGCAGGTGGGCAATGTGTCGGTGGGCAATGTGCAGGTGGGCAGTTTGTAGGTGGGTGATGTGCAGGTGGGCAATGTGTAAGTGGGTGATGTGCAGGTGGGCAATGTGTAGGTGAGCAATGTGCAGGTGGGCAATGTGTTGGTGGGTGATGTGCAAGTGGGTGAAGTGCAGGTGGGCAATGTGCAGGTGGGTGATGTGTAGGTGGGTGATGTGCAGGTGGGTGAGGTGTAGGTGGGTGATCTGTAAGTGGGTGATGTGCAGGTGGGCAATGTGTAGGTGAGCAATGTGCAGGCGGGTGATGTGTAGGTGGGTGAGGTGTAGGTGGGTGATCTGTAAGTTGGTGATGTGCTGGTGGGCAATGTGTAGGTGAGCAATGTGCAGGTGGGTGATGTGTAGGTGGGTGATGTGCAGGTGGGCAATGTGTCGGTGGGCAATGTGCAGGTGGGCAATGTGTAAGTGGGTGATGTGCAGGTGGGCAATGTGTAGGTGAGCAATGTGCAGGTGGGTGATGTGTAGGTGGGTGAGGTGTAGGTGGGTGATCTGTAAGTTGGTGATGTGCTGGTGGGCAATGTGTAGGTGAGCAATGTGCAGGTGGGTGATGTGCAGGTGGTTGATGTGTAGGTGGGTGATGTGTAGGTTGATGATGTGCAGGTGGGCAATATGTAGGTGGGCAATGTGTAGGTGGGTGATGTGTAAGTGGGTGATGTGCAGGTGGGCAATGTTTAGGTGAGCAATGTGCAGGTGGGTGATGTGCAGGTGGGTGATGTTTAGGTGGGTGATGTGTAGGTGGGTGATGCGTAAGTGGATGATGTGCAGGTGGGCAATGTGTAAGTGAGCAATGAGCAGGTGAGCAATGTGCAGCTGGGCAATGTGTAGTTGGAAGATGTGCAGGAGGGCAATGTGTAGGTGGGTGATGTGCAGGTGGGCAATGTGTAGCTGGGTGATGTGTAAGTGGTTGATGAGCAGGTGGGCAATGTATAGGTGGGTGATGTGCAGGTGGGCAATGTGTCGGTGGGCAATGTGCAGGTGGGCAATTTGTAGGTGGGTGATATGCAGGTGGGCAATGTGTAAGTGGGTGATGTGCAGGTGGGCAATGTGTAGGTGAGCAATGTGCAGGTGGGTGATGTGTAGGTGGGTGATGTGCAGGTGGGTGATGTGCAGGTGGGCAATGTGCAGGTGGGTGATGTGTAGGTGGGTGAGGTGTAGATGGGTGACCTGTAAGTTGGTGATGTGCTGGTGGGAAATGTGTATGTGAGCAATGTGCAGGTGGGTGATGTGCAGGTGGTTGATGTGCAGGTGGGTGATGTGTAGGTTGATGATGTGCAGGTGGGCAATATGTAGGTGGGCAATGTGTAGGTGGGTGATGTGCAAGTGGGTGATGTGCAGGTGGGCAATGTTTAGGTGAGCAATGTGCAGGTGGGTGATGTGCAGGGGGGTGATGTGTAGGTGGGGGATGTGTAGGTGCGCAATGTGTAGGTGTGTGATGTGTAAGTGGGTGATGTGCACGTGGGCAATGTGTAGGTGGGCAATGTGTAGGTGGATGATGTGTAGGTGGGTGATGTGCGGGTGAGCAATGTGTAGGTGGGTGATCTGCAGGTGGGCAAATGTAGGTGGGTGATGTGCAGGTGAGCAATGTGTAGGTGGATGATGTGTAAGTGGGTGATGTGCAGGTGAGCAATGTGTAGGTGGGTGATGTGTAGGTGGGTGATGTGCAGGTGAGTAATACGTAGGTGGGCAATGTGCAGGTGGGCAATGTGTAGGTGGATGATGTGTAGGTGGGTGATGTGCAGGTGTGCAATCTGTAGGTGGTGATGAATAGGTGGGTGATGTGCAGGTGGGCAATGTGTCAGTGGGCAATGTGCAGGTGGGCAATTTGTAGGTGGGTGATGTGTAAGTGGGTGATGTGCAGGTGAGCAATGTGTAGGTGGGTGATGTGTAGTTGGGTGATGTGCAGGTGAGTAATACGTAGGTGGGCAATGTGCAGGTGGGCAATGTGTAGGTGGATGATGTGTAGGTGGGTGATGTGCAGGTGAGCAATCTGTAGGTGGTGATGAATAGGTGGGTGATGTGCAGGTGGGCAATGTGTCAGTGGGCGTTGTGCAGGTGGGCAATTTGTAGGTGGGGGATGTGCAAGTGGGCAATGTGTAAGTGGGTGATGTGCAGGTGGGCAATGGGTAGGTGAGCAATGTGCAGGTGGGTGATGTTCAGGTGGGCAATGTGCAGGTGGGTGATGTGTAGGTGAGTGATGTGTAGTTGGGTAAGGTGTAGGTGGGTGATCTGTAAGTGGGTGATGTGCTGGTGGGCAATGTGTAGGTGAGCAATGTGCATGTGGGTGATGTGTAGATGAGCAATGTGCAGGTGGGTGATGTGTAGGTGGGTGATGGGCAGGTGGTTGATGTGCAGGTGGGTGATGTGTAGGTTGGTGATGTGCAGGTGGGCAATGTGTAGGTGGGCAATGTGTAGGTGGGTGATGTGCAGGTGTGTGTTGTGCAGGTGGGCAAGTGCAGGTGGGTGATGTGTAAGTGGGTGAGGTGCAGGTGGGCAATGTGTAGTTGGATGATGTGTAGGTGGGTGATGTGCAGGTGGGCAATGTGCAAGTGGATGATGTGTAGGTGGGTGATGTGCAGGTGGGCAACGTGTAGGTGCATGATGTGTAGGTGGGTGATGTGCAGTTGAGCAATGTGTAGGTGGGTAATGTGTAGTTGGGTGATGTGCAGGTGGGCAATGTGTCGGTGGGCAATGTGCAGGTGGGCAATTTGTAGGTGGGTGATGTGCAGGTGGGCAATGTGTAAGTGGGTGATGTGCAGGTGGGCAATGTGTAGGTGAGCAATGTGCAGGTGGGCAATGTGTTGGTGGGTGATGTGCAGGTGGGTGAAGTGCAGGTGGGCAATGTGCAGGTGGGTGATGTATAGGTGGGTGATGTGCAGGTGGGTGAGGTGTAGGTGGGTGATCTGTAAGCGGGTGATGTGCAGGTGGGCAATGTGTAGGTGAGCAATGTGCAGGCGGGTGATGTGTAGGTGGGTGAGGTGTAGGTGGGTGATCTGTAAGTTGGTGATGTGCTGGTGGGCAATGTGTAGGTGAGCAATGTGCAGGTGGGTGATGTGTAGGTGGGTGATGTGCAGGTGGGCAATGTGTCGGTGGGCAATGTGCAGGTGGGCAATTTGTAGGTGGGTGATGTGCAGGTGGGCAATGTGTAAGTGGGTGATGTGCAGGTGGGCAATGTGTAGGTGAGCAATGTGCAGGTGGGTGATGTGTAGGTGGGTGATGTGCAGGTGGGTGATGTGCAGGTGGGCAATGTGCAGGTGGGTGATGTGTAAGTGGGAGATGTGCAGGTGTGTGATGTGTATGTGGGCGATGTGCAGGTGGGTGATGTGTAGGTGGGTGATCTGTAAGTTGGTGATGTGCTGGTGGGCAATGTGTAGATGAGCAATGTGCAGGTGGGTGATGTGCAGGTGGTTGATGTGCAGGTGGGTGATGTGTAGGTTGATGATGTGCAGGTGGGGAATATGTAGGTGGGCAATGTGTAGGTGGGTGATGTGTAAGTGGGTGATGTGCAGGTGGGCAATGTTTAGGTGAGCAATGTGCAGGTGGGTGATGTGCAGGTGGGTGATGTTTAGGTGGGTGATGTGTAGGTGGGTGATGCGTAAGTGGATGATGTCCAGGTGGGCAATGTGTAAGTGAGCAATGAGCAGGTGAGCAATGTGCAGCTGGGCAATGTGTAGTTGGAAGATGTGCAGGAGGGCAATGTGTAGGTGGGTGATGTGCAGGTGGGCAATGTGTAGGTGGGTGATGTGTAAGTGGTTGATGTGCAGGTGGGCAATGTATAGGTGGGTGATGTGCAGGTGGGCAATGTGTAGGTGGGTGATGTGTAAGTGCGTGATGTGCAGGTGGGCAATGTGTAGGTGGGTGATGTGCAGGTGGGCAATGTGCAGGTGGGTGATGTATAAGTGGGTGATGTGCAGGTGGGCAATGTGTAGGTGGGTGATGTGTAAGTGGGTGATGTGCAGGTGGATGATGTATAGGTGGGTGATGTGCAGGTGGGCAATGTGTAGGTAGGTGATGTGCAGGTGGGCAATGTGTAGGTGGGTGATGTGTAAGTGGGTGATGTGCAGGTGGGCAATGTGCAGATGGGTGATGCGTAAGTGGGTGATGTGCACGTGGGCAATGTGTAGGTGGGCAATGTGTAGGTGGATGATGTGTGGGTGGGTGATGTGCGGGTGAGCATTGTGTAGGTGGGTGATCTGCAGGTGGGCAATGTGTAGGTGGGTGATGTGTAAGTGGGTGATGTGCAGGTGGGCAATGTGTAGGTGGGTGATGTGCAGGTGAGCAATGTGTAGGTGGATGATGTGTAAGTGGGTGATGTGCAGGTGAGCAATGTGTAGGTGGGTGATGTGCAGGTGAGCAATGTTTAGGTGGGTGATGTGCAGGTGGGTGATGTGTAGGTGGGTGATGTGTAGGTGGGTGATGTATAAGTGGGTGATCTGCAGGTGGGCAATGTGTAGGTGGGTGATTTGTAAGTGGGTGATTTGTAAGTGGGTGATGTGCAGGTGGGCTATGTGTAGGTGGGTGATGTATAGGTGGGTGATGTGCAGGTGGGCAATGTGTAGGTGGGTTATGTGTAAGTGGGTGATGTGCAGGTGGGCAATGTGTAGATGGGTGATGTGTAAGTGGGTGATGTGCAGGTGGGCAATGTTTATGTGAGCAATGTGCAGGTGGGTGATGTGCAGGTGAGCAATGTGTAGGTGGGCAATGTGTAGGTGGATGATGTGTAGGTGGGTGATGAGCAGGTGAGCAATGTTTAGGTGGGTGATCTGCAGTTGGGCAATGTGTAGGTGGGTGATGTGTAAGTGGGTGATGTGCAGGTGGGCAATGTGTAGGTGACTGATGTTTAAGTGGGTGATGTGCAGCTGGAAAATGTGCAGGTGGGTGATGTGTAATTGGGTGATGTGCAGGTGGGCAATGTGTAGGTGGGTGATGTGCAGGTGGGCAATGTGTAGGTGTGTGATGTGTAAGTGGGTGATGTGCAGTTGGGCGATGTGTATGTGGATGATGTGTAGGTGGGTGATGTGCAGGTGGGCAATGTGTAGGTGGATGGTGTGTAGGTGGGTGATGTGCAGGTGGGCAATGTGTAGGTGGATGATGTGTAGGTGGGTGATGTGCAGGTGAGTAATGTGTAGGTGGGCAATGTGCAGGTGGGCAATGTGAGGGTGGGTGATGTGCAGTTGGGTGATGTGCAGGTGGGCAATGTGTAGGTGGATGATGTGTAGGTGGGTGATGTGCAGGTGAGCAATCTGTAGGTGGTGATGAATAGGTGGGTGATGTGCAGGTGGGCAATGTGTCAGTGGGCAATGTGCAGGTCGGCAATTTGTAGGTGGGTGATGTGCAAGTGGGCAATGTGTAAGTGGGTGATGTGCAGGTGGGCAATGTGTAGGTGAGCAATGTGCAGGTGGGTGATGTGCAGGTGGGTGATGTGCAGGTGGGTGATGTGTAGTTGGGTGAGGTGTAGGTGGGTGATCTGTAAGTGGGTGATGTGCTGGTGGGCAATGTGTAGGTGAGCAATGTGCATGTGGGTGATGTGTAGGTGAGCAATGTGCAGGTTGGTGATGTGTAGGGGGGTGATGGGCAGGTGGTTGATGTGCAGGTGGGTGATGTGTAGGTTGGTGATGTGCAGGTGGGCAATGTGTAGGTGGGCAATGTGTAGGTGGGTGATGTGCAGGTGGGTGATGTGCAGGTGGGCAAGTGCAGGTGGGTGATGTGTAAGTGGGTGATGTGCAGGTGGGCAATGTGTAGTTGGATGATGTGTAGGTGGGTGATGTGCAGGTGGGCAATGTGCAGGTGGATGATGTGTAGGTGGGTGATGTGCAGGTGGGCAATGTGTAGGTGCATGATGTGTAGGTGGGTGATGTGCAGTTGAGCACTGTGTAGGTGGGTGATGTGTAGGTGGGTGATGTGCAGGTGGGCAATGTGTCGGTGGGCATGTGCAGGTGGGCAATTTGTAGGTGGGTGATGTGCAGGTGGGCAATGTGTAAGTGGGTGATGTGCAGGTGGGCAATGTGTAGGTGAGCAATGTGCAGGTGGGCAATGTGTTGGTGGGTGATGTGCAGGTGGGTGAAGTGCAGGTGGGCAATGTGCAGGTGGGTGATGTGCAGGTGGGTGATGTGCAGGTGGGTGAGGTGTAGGTGGGTGATCTGTAAGTTGGTGATGTGCAGGTGGGCAATGTGTAGGTGAGCAATGTGCAGGTGGGTGATGTGTAGGTGGGTGATGTGCAGGTGGTTGATGTGCAGGTGGGTGATGTGTAGGTTGGTGATGTGCAGGTGGGCAATATGCAGGTGGGTGATGTGTAGGTGGGTGATGTGTAAGTGGGTGATGTGCAGGTGGGCAATGTTTAGGTGAGCAATGTGCAGGTGGGTGATGTGCAGGTGGGTGATGTGCAGGTGGGTGATGTGTAGGAAAGTGATGCGTAAGTGGATGATGTGGAGGTGGGCAATGTGTAAGTGAGCAATGAGCAGGTGAGCAATGTGTAGGTGGGCAATGTGTAGGTGGAAGATGTGCAGGAGGGCAATGTGTAGGTGGGTGATGTGCAGGTGGGCAATGTGTATGTGGGTGATCTGTAAGTGCGTGATGTGCAGGTGAGCAATGTGTAGGTGGGTGATGTGCAGGTGGGCAATGTGCAGGTGGGTGATGTATAAGTGGGTGATGTGCAGGTGTGCAATGTGTAGGTGGGTGATGTGTAAGTGGGTGATGTGCATGTGGGTAATGTGTAGGTGGGTGATGTTTAGGTGGGTGATGTGTAGGTGGGCAATGTGTAGGTAGGTGATGTGCAGGTGGGCAATGTGTAGGTGGGTGATGTGTAAGTGGGTGATGTGCAGGTGGGCAATGTGCAGATGGGTGATGTGTAAGTGGGTGATGTGCACGTGGGCAATGTCTAGGTGGGCAATGTGTAGGTGGGTGATGTGTAAGTGGGTGATGTGCAGGTGGGCAATGTGTAGGTGGGAAATGTGCAGGTGAGCAATGTGTAGGTGGATGATGTGTAAGTGGGTGATGTGCAGGTGAGCAATGTGTAGGTGGGTGATGTGCAGGTGGGTGATGTGTAGGTGGTTGATGTATAAGTGGGTGATCTGCAGGTGGGCAATGCGTAGATGGGTGATTTGTAAGTGGGTGATGTGCAGGTGGGCTATGTGTAGGTGGGTGATGTATAGGTGGGTGATGTGCAGGTGGGCAATGTGTAGGTGGATTATGTGTAAGTGGGTGATGTGCAGGTGGGCAATGTTTAGGTGAGCAATGTGCAGGTGGGTGATGTGCAGGTGAGCAATGTTTAGGTGAGCAATGTGCAGGTGGGTGATGTGCAGGTGAGCAGTGTGTAGGTGGGCAATGTGTAGGTGGATGACGTGTAGGTGGGTGATGTGCAGGTGAGCAATGTTTAGGTGGGTGATCTGCAGTTGGGCAATGTGTAGGTGGGTGATGTGTAAGTGGGTGATGTGCAGGTGGGCAATGTGTAGGTGACTGATGTTTAAGTGGGTGATGTGCAGGTGGGCAATGTGTAGGTGGATGATGTGTTAGTGGGTGATGTGCAGGTGGGCAATGTGCAGGTGGGTGATGTGTAAGTGGGTGATGTGCAGTTGGGCGATGTGTATGTGGATGATGTGTAGGTGGGTGATGTGCAGTTGGGCAATGTGTAGGTGGATGCTGTGTAGGTGGGTGATGTGCAGGTGGGCAATGTGTAGGTGGATGATGTGTAGGTGGGTGATGTGCAGGTGAGTAATGTGTAGGTGGGCAATGTGCAGGTGGGCAATGTGTAGGTGGGTGATGTGCAGTTGGGTGATGTGCAGGTGGGCAATGTGTAGGTGGATGATGTGTAGGTGGGTGATGTGCAGGTGAGCAATCTGTAGGTGGTGATGAGTAGGTGGGTGATGTGCAGGTGGGCAATGTGTCAGTGGGCAATGTCCAGGTAGGCAATTTGTAGGTGGGTGATGTGCAAGTGGGCAATGTGTAAGTGGGTGATGTGCAGGTGGGCAATGTGTAGGTGAGCAATGTGCAGGTGGGTGATGTGTAAGTGGGTGATGTGCAGGTGGGTGATGTTCAGGTGGGCAATGTGCATGTGGGTGATATGTAGTTGGGTGATGTGTAGTTGGGTGAGGTGTAGGTGGGTGATCTGTAAGTGGGTGATGTGCTCGTGGGCAATGTGTAGGTGAGCAATGTGCATGTGGGTGATGTGTAGGTGAGCAATGTGCAGGTGGGTGATGTGTAGGTGGGTGGTGGGCAGGTGGTTGATGTGCAGGTGGGTGATGTGTAGGTTGGTGATGTGCAGGTGGGTGATGTGCAGGTGGGCAATGTGCAGGTGGATGATGTGTAGGTGGGTGATGTGCAGGTGAGCAATGTGTAGGTGCATGATGTGTAGGTGGGTGATGTGCAGGTGGGCAATGTGTCGGTGGGCAATGTGCAGGTGGGCAATTTGTAGGTGGGTGATGTACAGGTGGGCAATGTGTAAGTGGGTGATGTGCAGGTGGGCAATGTGTAGGTGAGCAATGTGCAGGTGGGTGATGTGTAGGTGGGTGATGTGCAGGTGGCTGATGTGCAGGTGGGCAATGTGCAGGTGGGTGATGTGTAGGTGGGTGATGTGCAGGTGGGTGTGGTGTAGGTGGGTGATCTGTAAGTGGGTGATGTGCTGGTGGGCAATGTGTAGGTGTGCAATGTGCAGGTGGGTGATGTGTAGGTGGGTGATGTGCAGGTGGTTGATGTGCAGGTGGGTGATGTGTAGGTTGGTGATGTGCAGGTGGGCAATATGTAAGTGGGCAATGTGTAGGTGGGTGATGTGTAAGTGGGTGATGTGCAGGTGGGCAATGTTTAGGTGAGCAATGTGCTGGTGGGTGATGTGCAGTTGGGTGATGTGTAGGTGGGTGATGTGTAGGTGGGTGATGCGTAAGTGGATGATGTGCAGGTGGGCAATGTGTAAGTGAGCAATGAGCAGGTGAGCAATGTGCAGGTGGGCAATGTGTAGGTGGAAGATGTGCAGGTGGGCAATGTGTAGGTGAGCAATGTGCAGGTGGGTGATGTTTCGGTGGGTGATGTTCAGGTGGGTGATTTGTCGGTGGGTGATGTGTAGGTGGGTGATGTGCAATTGGGTGATGTGCAGGTAGGCAATGTGTAGGTGAGCAATGTGCAGATGAGCAATGTGCAGGTGGGCAATGTGTAGATGGGTGATGTGCAGGTGGGCAACGTGTAGGTGGGTGATGTGCAGGTGGTCAATGTGTACGTGGGTGATGTGCAGGTGGGTGATGTGCAGGTGAGCAATGTGTAAGTGGGTGATGTGCAGTTTGGCAATGTGTAGGTGGGTGATGTGCAGGTGGGCAACGTATAGGTGGGTGATGTGCAGGTGGGCAATGTGTAGGTGTGTGATGTGTAAGTGGGTGATGTGCAGGTGGGCAATGTGTAGGTGTGTGATCTGTAAGTGGGTGATGTACAGGTGGGCAATGTGTAGGTGGGTGATGTGTAGGTGGGTGATGTGCAGCTGGGCAATGTTTAGGTGGGTGATGTGCAGGTGGGCAATGTGTAGGTGGGTGATGTGCAGGTGGGCAATGTGTAGGTGGGTGATGTGTAAGTGGGTGATGTGCAGGTGGGCAATGTGTAGATGGGTGATGTGTAAGTGGGTGATGTGCAGGTGGGCAATGTGTAGGTGAGCAATGTGCAGGTGGGTGATGTGCTGGTGAGCAATGTGTAGGTGGGCAATGTGTAGGTGGATGATGTGTAGGTGGGTGATGTGCAGGTGGTTGATGTGTAGGTGGGCAATGTGTAAGTGGGTGATCTGCAGGTGGGCAATGTATATGTGGGTGATGTTTAGGTGGGTGATGTGCAGGTGGGCAATTTGTAGGTGGGTGATGTGTAAGTGGGTGATGTGCAGGTGGGCAATGTGTAGGTGAGCAATGTACAGGTGGGTGATGTGCTGGTGAGCAATGTGTAGGTGGGCAATGTGTAGGTGGATGATGTGTAGGTGGGTGATGTGCAGGTGGTTGATGTGTAGGTGGGCAATGTGTAAGTGGGTGATCTGCAGGTGGGCAATGTATATGTGGGTGATGTTTAGGTGGGTGATGTGCAGGTGGGCAATTTGTAGGTGGGTGATGTGTAAGTGGGTGATGTGCAGGTGGGCAATGTGTAGGTGGGTGATGTGTAAGTGGGTGATGTGCAGGTGGGCAATGTGTAGGTGGGTGATGTGTAGGTGGGTGATGTGCAGGTGGGCAATGTGTAGGTGGGTGATGTGTAGGTGGGCAATGTGCAGGTGGGTGATGTGCAGGTGAGCAATGTGTAGGTGGGCAATGTGTAGGTGGATGATGTGTAGTTGGGTGATGTGCAAGTGAGCATTGTGTAGGTGGGTGATGTGCAGGTGGGCAATGTGTAGGTGGGTGATGTGTAAGTGGGTGATGTGCAGGTGGGCATTGTGTAGGTGTGTGATGTGTGATGTGTAAGTGGGTGATGTGCAGGTGGGCAATTTGTAGGTGGGTGAGGTGCAGGTGGGCAATATGTAGGTGGGTGATGTGCATGTGGGCAATGTGCAGGTGGGTGATGTGTAAGTGGGTGATGTACAGGTGGGCAATGTGTAGGTGGGTGATGTGCAGGAGGGCAATGTGTAGGTGGGTGATGTGTAGGTGGGTGATATGCAGGTGGGCAATATGTAGGTGGGTGATGTGTAAGTCGGTGATGTGCAGGTGGGCAATGTTTAGGTGAGCAATGTGCAGGTGGGTGATGTGTAGGTGGGTGATGTGCAGGTGGGTGATGTGTAGGTGGGTGATGTGTAGGTGGGTAATGTGTAATTGGGTGATGTGCAGGTAGGCAATGTGTAGGTCAGCAATGTGCAGATGAGCAATGTGCAGGTGGGCAATGTGTAGATGGGTGATGTGCAGGTGGGCAATGTGTAGGTGGGTGATGTGCAGGTGGTCAATGT
Source organism: Isurus oxyrinchus (assembly GCA_026770705.1). NCBI lineage: Eukaryota > Metazoa > Chordata > Chondrichthyes > Lamniformes > Lamnidae > Isurus > Isurus oxyrinchus. The sequence goes on along the minus strand of JANJGN010000007.1, from coordinate 83,507,010 downwards.
GTAGATGGGTGATGTGCAGGTGAGCAATGTGTAGGTGGGTGATCTGCAGGTGGGCAATGTGTAGGTGGGTGATGTGTAAGTTGGTAATGTGCAGGTGGGCAATGTGTAGGTGGGTGATGTGTCAGTGGGTGATGTGCAGGTGGGCAATGTGTAGGTGGGTGATGTGCAGGTGGGCAATGTGTAGGTGGGTGATGTGCAGGTGGGCAATGTGTATGTGGGTGATGTGTAAGTGGGTGATGTGCAGGTGGGCAATGTGTAGGTGGGTGATGTGCCGGTGGGCAACGTGTAGGTGGGTGATGTGCAGGTGGGCAATGTGTAGGTGGGTGATGTGTATGTGGGTGATGTGCAGGTGGGCAATGTGTAGATGGATGATGTGTAAGTGGTTGATGTGCAGGTGGGCAATGTGTAGGTGGGTGATGTGTAGGTGGGTGACGTGCAGGTGGGCAATGTGTAGGTGGGTGATGTGCATGTGGGCAATGTGTAGGTGGGTGATGTGTAAGTGGGTGATGTGCAGGTGGGCAATGTGTAGATGGGTGATGTGTAATTGGGTGATGTGCAGGTGAGAAATGTGTAGGTGGGCAATGTGTAGGTGGATGATGTGTAGGTGGGTGATGTGCAGGTGGTTGATGTGTAGGTGGGTGATGTGTAAGTGGGTGATCTGCAGGTGGGCATTGTATATGTGGGTGATGTTTAGGTGAGTGATGTGCAGGTGGGCAATTTGTAGGTGGGTGATGTGTAAGTGGGTGATGTGCAGGTGGGCAATGTGTAGGTGGGTGATGTGTAAGTGGGTGATGTGCAGGTGGGCAATGTGTAGATGGGTGATGTGTAGGTGGGCAATGTGCAGGTGGGTGATGTGCAGGTGAGCAATGTGTAGGTGGGCAATGTGTAGGTGGATGATGTGTACTTGGGTGATGTGCAAGTGAGCAATGTGTAGGTGGGTGATGTGCAGGTGGGCAATGTGTAGGTGGGGGATGTGTAATTGGGTGATGTGCAGGTGGGCAATGTGTAGGTATGTGATGTGTAAGTGGGTGATGTGCAGGTGGGCAATGTGTAGGTGTGTGATGTGTAAGTGGGCAATATGTAGGTGGGTGATGTGCATGTGGGCAATGTGTAGGTGGGTGATGTGTAAGTGGGTGATGTACAGGTGGGCAATGTGTAGGTGGGTGATGTGCAGGTGGGCAATGTGTAGGTGGGCAATGTGTAGGTGTGCAACGTGTAGATGGATGATGTGTAGGTTGGTGATGTGCAGGTGGGCAATGTGTAGGTGAGTGATGTGCAGGTGGATGATGTGCAGATGGGCAATGTGTTGGTGGGTGATGTGCAGATGGACAATGTGCAGGAGGGTGATGTGTAGGTGGGCAATGTGCAGATGTGCAATATGCAGGTGGCTGATGTGCAGATGTGCAATGTGCAGCTGGACAATGTGCAGGAGGTTGATGTTCAGACGGGCAATTTGAAAGTTGTCAATGTGCAGGTGGGTGTTATGCAGGTGGGTGACCTACAGGATGGTGAAGTGTTGGTGGGCAATGTGCAGGTCGGTGATGTACAGATGGTGAAGTGTTGGTGGGCAATGTGCAGATGGTCAATGTGCAAGTGGGCAATGTGCAGGTGGGCAATTAGCAGTTGGGCAATGTGTAGGTGGGCAATGTGCATGTGAGCAATGTGCCGATGGGTGATGTGCAGATGGGCAATGTGCACATGTGTAATGTGCAAGTGGACAATGTGTAGGAGGGTGATGTTCAGACGGGCAATTTGAAAGTGGTCAATGTGCAGGTGGGTGTTATGCAGGTGGGTGATGTACAGGATGGTGAAGTGTTGGTGGGCAATGTGCATGTGGACAATGTGCAGGTGGGTGATGTCCAGGATGGTGAAGTGTTGGTGGGCAATGTGCAGATGGTCAATGTGCAGGTGGGCAATGTGCAGGTGGGTGATGTTCAGACAGGCAATTTGAAAGTGGTCAATGTGCAGGTGGGTGTTATGCAGGTGGGTGATGTACAGGATGGTGAAGTGTTGGTGTGCAACATGCAGGGGGTCAATGTGCAGGTGGGCAACATGCAGGTGAGCAATGTGCACATGGATGATGTGCAGCTGGGTGATGTGCAGGTGGGCAATATGCAGGTGGGTGATATGCAGGTGGACTATATGCAGGTGAGGGATGTGCAGGTGGGGGTGCGCAGGTGGGTGATGTGCAGGTGTATTATATGCAGGTGGGTGATGTGCAGGTGGTTGATTCGCAGGTAGAATATTTGCAGGTGGGGACTATGCAGGTGGGTGATGAGCAGATGGTCGATATGCAGATGGGTAATGTGCAGGTGGATTATATGCAGGTGGAAGATGTGCTGGTGGATGATGTTAAGGAAATGGGTGAGGGTAATACAATGGAGGCGGTCGATGTACTGAAGGTCAGCACTGAGGATGTTGGTGACCTTACAGAGCAGCACAGGTAAATAACCCACTACTTGTTACCTGTACCTATCAAGTATCATGTAAGTAACCCATTGGATGATATGTACAGCATAATACTGAATGACTGCACCTTCTGAGATATAAGCAGTTTCAAGATATCTTTTACACTGTGCAATCTATAAAATTTGATTAATGTGTAACTTTTAGCACTTTCTCAGGATTTGTGGTACTGGTCAAAAGTACTGAGCATAATCAGAGGAATGAGGATCAATATGGGCTCTGAGATCCTTTGGGATCCTTTGGGAAGAATTTTTATGTGATCTTAGGAGCAACAACTGGAAAATAGGAACATCAGGAAGAGTGTCCCAGGAATGATGTAGATGGTTGCACCAGGGATTGGGGATCATTATCACACATGCTCACCATCTGCACATACAAGCCCTCATCCTAAAATAACACTGGAGATTTCCAGCTATGGAAAACAGCACGCGCACAGATTGTAAACACTGATTGCAATGTGAACTGAGTGCATTGTGAACAGAGTAGGAAGTTGAGAATTAGGTGAAAGTGCAAGTTTGGTGTGGGGTATGTTCTTGGTTTTTTCTTTAATACTTTTAGTGATTTAGATAGGACTCAGTTAGCTCAGTTGGCTAGGGGGCTAATGTGCGGTTCAGAATAATTCCAACAGTACAGGTTCAATCCCTATACTAGTGAGGGCAGTGCTCAGAAGCTACATTCTTGCATTGCTCCATAGTGGTATCATGGCAGGAGGCATGGTTAGCAACCATTGGATAAGTAGGATTCTCCATGGAGATGGTGATTTATATAAGCTTGAGGCAGTAAGCATGTAAAACTAGAAAGCCTAAAATAATTAGTTATCCTAAAGAAGCTAAAAATAAGTCAGGCCAATTAATTAATTAATTACTTAATTAAATCTACAAAACCAGGGTAGATTGATCTGGCCGTGTAGGAGAGGTGTCACATTTGTAGCATATGGGAGGTTGTGGGGAGCCAAATCTGCAGTAAGTGCCTTAAACTTGAGGAACTTTGGTTCAGAGTTACTGAGCTGGAGTCCATGACACAGACATTGCAAAGATTCAGAGAGGGGGTGAATTACCTGAATAGCTTGCCCCAGGATGCAGTCATATCCTTCAGGGTAGATAGTGATTTAGATTTGGTTATTGCAGAGCCTCAGGAGTGTGTGACTGTGACCCTGGCAGATAAGGGGACCTGAGATGCAGTGGTAGGGGAGTCTCAGCCTTTGACAGTTTCCTTCAGGTACCAAGTGTTTTCTATCAGCATAGGTAAGAACGAAGGCTACAGGGTGGATGACCAGGGCATCATGGTACAGGAGGTCATTCAAGTTGAGAGAGTGAAAAGGGATGTGGTAGTGATAAGGGCCCAAATAGTCAAGGAAATAGATACTGTTCTCTGCAGTTGTGACCAGGAGTCCCAAAGGCTGTGTTGCCTGCATCTCCTTACAGCCAGAGAAGAATATGGTGAAGGAGGGGGTAGAATCCAATTGTTAAAGTCCATGTAGGAACTAATGACATAGATAGCACTAGGAATGAGGTTCTGCTGAGGATGTTTGTTAATCTGATGTGTAATATACCTTTATGAAGAATATTATAATGGACGATCACATGATCTTAGTATCCAACAGAGGAGTAGTGCCGGCTACCTCAGTAGTCTATAGTTAGAGTCTGTAGTGTGGAGACAGAGTTTGAGTTGAAAGCACACAAGTATAGATGCTGAATGCCTTTGTAAATAAACAGAATGTGCTTCACCTAAGAAGTGTCTACTCACCTGCTCTGTCTATTGTACCAACTCAGCCATCCCAAAACAAATGTGCAACCTGGATCCATAAGTCCCAACAAACTGGTGACCAGGATCCAATAGGGAGTTTGAGGGATTATGGTACAAATTGAAAAACAGGACCTCAAAGGTTCTGAATGATAACCTGGGCCACCAGCAAGCTGGCATAGGGAGAAATGGATTAGAAGTTTAAATGTGTGGCTCAGCAATGGTGTAGGAAATAGGGGCTTCAATTTACAGAGCACTGGCACCAAAACTGAAAGAAGAGGAAGATCTTCTATTGGGATGGCTCCACAGAAACTGGGTTGGGAAGAGTGTCCTGGTGAATCTAGTAACTAGGCATTTAAACAAATGTGGGTGAGCAAGGGGTCAGGTAAGGATAAATTCATGAATGTAAAGTGAAAAGTCAAGGCTGAAAAGAAGAATAGTGATTTGAGTAAAAAGGAGCATGTAATGGTACAATGGTAACAGGGCATTAACGACAAAGATAAAAACAAAAAACAAAAAACTGCGGATGCTGGAAATCCAAAACAAAAACAGAATTACCTGGAAAAACTCAGCAGGTCTGGCAGCATCGGCGGAGAAGCATCGGCGGAGAACTCAGTTCTGTCGAGGGGTCATGAGGACTCGAAACGTCAACTCTTTTCTTCTCCGCCAATGCTGCCAGACCTGCTGAGTTTTTCCAGGTAATTCTGTTTTCATCAACGACAAAGACTGTGTAAGGGAAAAATAGCAAAAGGTTCAAGTAAAAGATGCTGTACCTGAATGTAAAAGCATTCATAACAAGATAGATGAAATAATGGCACAAATGGGATAAATTGGTTTGATTTAGCAGCCATTTCAGAGATGTGGTTGCAAGGTGACCAAGGTCGGGACTGAATACTCCAGGGTGCCTGACTTTTAGAAAATATAGGCAAAATGGAAAAGGAGATGGGACATGCCCAATAATAAAGAATGAGAGGAAAGGCAGTAGGAAGAAAGGATCTTAGATCAGAAAGTCAAGAAATGGAACTAGTGTGGGTGGAGCTAAGATATAGCACTGGGGAGAAGACATGGTGAGGGAGTAGTTTTTAGCTCCCCAATAGTAATCATAGTGCTGGACAGAGTACAAGTAAGGAAATTAGAAGAGAATGTAAGAAGGGTAACACAATAACCATTGGGGACTTCAGTCTTTATAAAGAATGGGCAAACAAATTGGCAAAAGTGGCTTTGAGGACAAGCACATGGAATGCACTTGAGACTGTATTTGAAAGCAATATGTTGAGGAACCAACAAGGAAATGTTTATTCTATATCTTATATTGTGTAATGAGACAGAGTTAATTAGTAATGTTATAGTTAAGGATCCTCTGGGGAAGAGTGATCATAATATGATGAAATTTCACACCAAGTTTGAGCATGATGAGGTCAATTCCAAAACCAAGTCTTAAGTTTAGACAAAGCCAATTATGAAGGCTTGAGTGGTGAGTTGACTGAGTTAGATTGGGACATTAGATTCAAAGATAAGCAATGGGAAACACTTAAAGGAATAATGCACAATTCTTAATTAATATATATGCCTTAGAGGAATAAAGACTCCACTGGAAAAGTGGTACAACTATGGCTAACCAGAAAAGTTAAGGATAATATTAGATTAAAAGTAGACGGTTACAATACTGTCGAAAGGAATAGTAAGCCACATGACAGGGAGGGTTTTATAAAGCAGCAATAATGGCCAAGGGATTGATAAAGAGAGAAAATTCAATGAGGGTAAACTAGCAAATATAGAAAAACAGATTGAACAAGTATGCAAAAAGGAAGAGATCAGCAACAGTAAATGTGGAGAGGCAGAGACAGGAGAAACTCTAATGGAAATGGCAGAGATAAACCAATATTTTGGCTATGTCTTCACAGTGGAAGGCACAAAGAACATATTGGAAATTGCAGGGAACCAAGGGTTTGATGAGATTGAGGAGATTAAAGCATTTAGTATTAGTAAAGAAAAGATATTGGGAAAAAATGGGACTAAAAGCCAACAAATCCCCTGAACCTGATAGACTACATGCTAAGGGAAAGGAAGAGGTGGTTACAGAGATAGTGGATGTATTAGTTTTGATCTGTCAGAATTCTCTAGATTCCAGGACAGTCCCGCTGTTCAAGAAAGGAGAGAGTGTGAAAATGATAGGCCAGTTAACCCAACATCGGCAGTAATGAAAATACAAGAATCCATTACTAAGGACATAATAACATTACATTTGGAAAATCGCAATATGATTAAGGAGGGTTAACACAGTTTTATGAAAGGAAAATCGTGTTTGACAGATCTATTGGAGTTGTTTGAGGGTTTAACTAGCATTTTAGGGAAGAGAGAACCAGTGGGTGCAGTATATTTGGACTTTCAGCAGACATTTGATAAGTTCCCACACAAAAGGTTGTTCCAAAAGATTAAGGTTCATGGAATAGGGGATAATATATTAACATGGATTGTGCATTGATTAACAGAAAACTGGTCACTTTTGGGCTGACAAGATGTTCTGGAAGGATCAGTCCTTGTGTCTCAGCTACTTATAAAATGTAGCTGTGATTTAGGTGAGGGGACCAGATGTAATATATCGAAGTTTGTTGATGATACAAAAATGAAAGGAAAAAGGACCTGTGAGAAAGATGCAAAGGAGTATAGACGGGTTAAGTGATTGGATAAGATGGTGCCAGGTGGAGTATAATGTGGGGAAGTGTAAAATTATCCACTTTAGTAGGAAGAATGGAAAAGCAGAATATTTTTTAAAAGGTGATAGACTATTAAATGATGGTATTCAGAGGGATTTGGGGGGGGTCTGTGAACACAAATCACGGAAAGTTAATAATCAGGTACAGGAAACAATTAGGAAGGCAAATGATATGCCAGCTGTTATTGCAAAGGGGTTGGCACACAAAGGAAGGAAACTTTGCTTCAGTTAAACAGGGCTTTGTTCAGAGCACATCTGGAGTACTGCGTACAGTTGTGGTCTCCTTATGTAATGTAGAATATGTTTGCCTTAGATGAGGTGGAACAAAAATTCACTGAGTTGGTTTCTGGAATGAGAGAGCTGTCCAAAAGAAGAGAAGTGAGGAAAATGGGCCTATATTCTCTGGAGCTTAGAATAATGAGAGGGGATCTCATTGAAATGAATAAAATTCTTAGAGAAGCTGGAAGGTTGTTTCCACTGGCTAGAGAATCTCAAATAGCAGGGCAGAGTCTCAGGATAAAGAAGCAGCCATTTAGGACTGAGGACATTTATTCAGTTGTGGGATGTGGGCATCACTGGCTAGGCCACCACTTTTGCCCATCCCTAATTGCTCTTGTTCAGAGGGCATTTAAGCATTTTAAGATGAGGAGAATTTTTTTTCACTCAGAGCGTTGTGAATCTTTGGAATTCTCTACCTCAGAGGGTGTGGATATTTGATTAATGAGCATATTCAAGGCTAAAATTGATGGATTTTTGACCAATAAGGAAATCTTAAGAGGATAAGGTGGGAAAGTGGAACTGATGTAGAGTCTAGCCACAATCTTACTGAATGGCAGAAGAGGCTTCCTGGCTGCAAGGCATACTTCGGCCCCTATTTCTTATGTTCTTAAGCTCCTGTAAATTAGAAATAATGAGGAGTTACCACTAATAATGTAGGCTTACCTTAACAGCCTGTTAGGTTGCAAGCTCTCTCTCTGAGCTCTTTCCAGTTGAGTATAGTAGTGAGCGTGCTACCTTACTACTAACCAGGCATGCTGTGAACTCAAATCCCATGTTGTGAAATGGTATTCAATCAATTTGGGGAGTTAGAGAGTAGCAGCAGCAATGTTGACCTTGAGATCTTTGAAATAGTTATTAAAAGTCCAACTTAAGTTCTCCAGTGTTCTCAGGAAAGGCAATGAACCGCTTCTTTCAGGCAAGCCTTCACCCAAACACCATGTGGCTGACTTTTAATTCTTTCTGAGGTGCCTCACAAGCCACTCAGTTGTACAAAGGGTTGACAATTTTGGGGAAAAGGCCCACACTATTATCTGGGTAAGTGTAATGAACCATGTGGGAGCTAAGGTGGGTAAATGGAGTTAAGGAACTGATCAGCCATGATCTAATTAAATAACAGATCAAGCTCGAAGGGCTGTATAGTCCACTTCAGTTCCAATGTTGCTAGCTTGAGGTGGGTAATTGAATCTGAGGAACAGATGCATGAAAAATCTGCAGAGAATGAAGCAAGCCCTCAGGTCGGAGTTATATTGTCTAGCTGCACATGGTGCTCTGGCCAGGGAAACGGAGATACATGCATGTGTGATGGAAAGTGTAAATGATGTGTTGCAGTTCAATTTTAACACGAACAGTGTGATTATAATAGAATTTTTTTTTAAATTTCTGGATCAATAACCAGAACAGACAGGTTCGAGATCATCAGTAAAAGACCCATTTGGGGAGATGAGGAGGAATGTTTTTATGCAGCAAGCTGTTGTGATCTGGAATTCACTACCTGAAAGGATGGCGGAAGCAGATTCAACAATGACTTTCAAAGTCATTTGAAGCAGAGAAAGCCACAGTAATATGGGCCTGCCTTATGATCCCTTTGTGCAGTGGGCCAGTCAAATTTAGTTCTATAATGTCCCTGTGAAGCACCTTGGATGTTTCAGTATGTTAAAGGGGCTATATAAATGTACATTATTGTTATTGGAATATCCTGAGCATATAGAAGGTCCTTTAAAATTGCAAGCCCTTTGTTTATCTTAGTCTCAAGTAGGATCAAGATATTTAGCTGCTAAGTTGGAGCTGTATGTCCTGCCCTTTAAAGCCAGTGCTCAAGCTCACTCACTGTGATGGTATCTGGAGCAGCTTGTAAACTCCTCAGGTCAGCGAGAGAGCATTTGCACATGTGTATGTTAATTTCTGCCTTCTGTTCATTATAACACATGTGAAAAAATTGTCTTTCTTTCTCTCAGTTAACAGATTGCTTTGTATTTGTGTCAAAACATGGTTCCTGCTGTGTGAGAGTAGACTCTCAGATATACAACATCTAGAAATGTAAGGTGAGACTTTTCCCTTGGGTGAAATTGTGCTACAACTGTAACAGGGCAGGACTTCCACCTGCGTCAATGGATTGCCCTGCCATGTCCCTCAGTCTCAGTGGTCAGCCTCCTATCGGTAATCTGGCTGGGACTCCAATCAGTTTCCTTCTTCTTTGCCCTGCTATAGCGACATGGCAGATCAGAAACTCTCTGACACATTTAGTGTCTGGATTTACAATGGTGTTGCTGATCGGGAAGAAGCTGCATTGTGTCTTCTCATTATTGACTGAGAGGAATATGGGAACAGGAGTAGGTCCCTCAAGCCTGTTCTGCCATTCAGTTAGATGCTGGCTCAGAAACACCTCAACTCCATTTACCTTTCTTTGGCCTACATCCATTACCTAACAAAAATTGTCAGCCTCAGTTTTGAAATGATCAATTAAACTCCAGAATCCTCAACCATTGTGCGAGAAAGTTCCAGCTTTCCACTAACTTTGTGTGAAAAATTGCTTCCTGATTTTACTCCTAAATATCCTAACTCTAATTTTTGGATGGTACCCCTTTGCCTGGACCCTTTCAGGAGACGAACTAGTTTCTCTCCATTCACAGCTGCTCCAACAACACTCAACAAGCTTGACAACATCTAGGACAAGGCAGCCTGCTTAACTGGCACCTCACCCACCGCCTTCAACATTCCCTCCAGTCACCCACCACCTTCCAAACCCACGATCATTACCCCCTAGAAGGGCAAGGTCAGCAGATAGATGGGAACTCCATCACCTGGAGGGTTCCCTCCAAGTCACTCACCATCCTGACTTGAAAATATATCGCCATTCCTTCACTGTCACTGGATCAAAATTCTGGAACTCCCTCTCTAACAGCACTGTGGGTGCACCTACACCACATGGACTGCAGCGGTTCTAGAAGGCAGATCACCACCACCTTCTCAAGGGCAATTAGGGATGGGCAAGAAATGCTGGCCTAGCCAGTGACGTCCACATCCCGTGAATGAATAAAAAAAGTGCCCTATTGAATCGCTTTAATACTTTGAAAATCATAATTAATTCATCGGTCACTCTTTTAACCTCAAGGGAATACAAAGCAAATTTATTCAACCTGTCCCCATGATATAACCCACTAAACTGTGACATCATTCCGGTGAATCTGCATTACAAACCCCAAAGGCTAATGACCTCAGGCATTTTATTTCCTGCTCTGATAATCTTCATAGGGTAGGTTTCCCATTGGTTGCAAACACAGCTTTCAGAGCAGTAATTAACATTGAAAATTATTCATAGTGAGACAAGAGGCTGACAATGTAAAGAAGCTGCACCTGCAGTGGGAGTGTTTGATGAGGACAGTGTAGAGGAAGCATTACTCTGTATCTAACCCCATGCTGCACCTGCCCTGGAAGTGTTTGGTGGGGACAGTGTAGAGGGAGCTTTACTCTGTATCTAACCCTGTGATACACCTGCCCTGGTGGTGTTTGATCGGTCAGTGTAGAGGGAGCTTTACTCTGTATCTAACCCTGTGCCGTACCTGCCCTGGGAGAGTTTGATGGGACAGTGTAGATGGAGCTTTACTCTGTATCTAACCTGTGCTGCACCTGCCCTGGGAGTGTTTGATGGGGACAGTGTAGAGGGAGATCTAATGCTGTGCTGTGCCTGTCCTGGGGGTTTTTGATGGGGACAGTGTAGAAAGAGCTTTACCCTGTATCTAACTCCGTGCTGTGCCTGGCCTGGGAGTGTTTGATGTTGACATTGGGTGCCTGTTTTGTGCAGTATTCCATTCCCCATTCTGGCCACAAGCAACAAACAATGTCAGATTTCAACCTACAGTTATGAATATGGGAAAAAAAAGTGTTAGGTTTAAAATGCTTTTCATATCTTCAAAATTAAAGATGCCAATGGTGTTAATGAGACCTTTTGCAGTCAAGAACTAGAATATTCTTTTCGAATAAAAGGGCGTTAAAACTGCTGCTGGCTCCTTGGTGTTTTTTAATTATGTGGCTGAAGCAGATTGTTACAATTTTGGAGTCTTAGCCTGTACCCCACTGGGCTGTTACCATTGAGCAGGAATCTAATCTGTGAACACATGAGGGTGGGAGATGTGGAGATTAGGCAGGTGCTCTGTGACTTCCCCACACTGGCTGAGATGAGGCTGTGCTTGATACTCTTCCCCGCAGACCCGACTGTGACTGACTCTCATATGTGTTTCATTTAAAAGCTGACATCAGTCCCACTCCGCTTGCTGTCTCAGATACATTCTACCAGCTGGACCAAGGACACTGTCAATGAAATCTCCTGACTCGGCTGCTGCATAGACCTCAGCCCTCTCCTTGGTGTACGGTAAGTGTTGGGGACATTTTACAAGCAGCGTGCAGTTAAATTTGTACAGGGGCCAGAATTTGATCATTGGTATCCAGTGTTTTCCACAACGGATTTGCAGTTGGAACATTCTAAGGATTCCATCAGCGTCTTCTGTGATTTCTGTGCTGGATTGGTGCCAGGGTTTTTGCTGGTTGTGTATAAAAGCATTCTAAGTCACTAATGTACTTTTGAAGTTGACTGTTTGGATGCCTCCCTTCCAGACTGAAAAGCCCAAATTTTTCTGGACTTTTCTGATGCTGGGACCAGCTTTGTGGCTCCTCTTTCCACCGTCTGTAATCCTTGGAAGTCTCTCCTGTGTCTCCTGCCATAGTCCTAAAGGTGCATCCTAACCAGAGCCCGGATTGGTTTGCGTGTGTTTGTGTATGTTTCCCCATTTCACATTGTGTTGGGCACCCTTCCTCACAATGAGTCATAGAATCATAGAGACTTACAATCCAGCCCATCGTGCCTGAGCTGGGTCCTCGAAAGAGCAATCCAATTTGTCCCATTCCTCTGCTCTCTCTCTCCCCATAGCTTTGTAAAGCTTTTCGTTCAAGTATTTATCCAAATCTCTTTTAAAAGTCATTACTGAATCTGCTTCCACCACCCTTTCAGCCAGTACTTTCCAGATCACAGCAACTTGCTGCATAAAAAAATCCTCCTTATCACTCCCCTGGTTCTCCTGCCAATTCATTTAAATTTGTAACCTCTGGCCATCCTACCAATGGAAACAGTCTCTCCCTATCTACTCTATAAAAACAATTCATCATTTTGAACTCCACCATTAATTTTGCCTTACACCTTCTCTCTTCTAAGGAGAACAAGTCGAACTTTTCCAGCCTCTCTATGCAACCGATGTCCGTCATTTTCATAAATCTTCTCTTCATGCTCCCTATGACCCTGACATCCTTCATAAAGTGTGGTGCCCAATACTGGCGACTAAGCAGTGTTGCACAGAGTAGAGCTTCTTTGCTTTTACAGCCTGTGCCTTTGTTTGTAATGTCATGAAAGCTGTATGTATTTCCAACAGCTTTATTGACTTTTCCTGTCATCTTCCAAGATTTATGTACGTACATCCCCAGGTTTCTGTCTTCTTGCACCCCTTTAAAATCGCACCATTTTATTTATACTGCCTCTCCTCAGTCTCACTCCCAATATGTCCTTCTCAGAGTTTGCATACGGTTGTCTCATGGTTCAGTCTGTTGTCCCTGGTATTGATCATGAAGGCATTAATTGGGCTCCAGTGACTGGGACTGTATTGTGGGTGGGTGCCTTCTTGTGTCTCAGGCTGACCATTGTTACAGTGTCGGACTCTGCAGAGCATACACTGCCAGAATTTCAGCAATTCATACTCACTGTGCCATTGCAAACAATGTGAATGCCACCAAGTTACATGTCACTGGCTAATGATAGCGCAGTGCTGTGAAGGTGCCAATTAAAACATCGTTTGCTCAGCTGTAGTCACCCAGAATAATAGTTTTTAAAAAAGAAAATAGGTAGAAAGAACAGTGCTCAACCCATAGCACCTCAATTCCTGTACACCAATAGAGCAAAGGTGCCTGTGTCATCACCAGCTGCTGTTCAGTGGGGGGGTCTCTTATCCCAAAACTCATTCCAGAGATTTGAGCACCCAAACCCAGACCAGCGCTCTGGATACAGTACATTGGGGGATCATTGCATTATTAGGGGCACGGGTTTTAAAAGGGCAGGTTAGATGGAGGCCCTTTCTGCCCTCTCGGGTGGATGTAAAAGATTGCACATTGGTGCTGTTTTGAAGTACAACGGGAGGCTTTCCATGAATGAATGGAAAGTTCCTGTTTCTGGAATTTGGATTCCTTACTGCCCCAGAGCTAAGGTGGGGTCTGACGCACTTTGCTTCATGTTACCTAATCACTGGCCCATGCATCACTCAGAGTTTTGAGACTGGGTCCCTGTACTCCAGAGGTATAAAGGTTAACACTGGTGCATGAAGCGTCTATCACACCTAGCACTGACAGCCCCAATGTTGGTCATCAGGAAAAGAACCTGCATTTATATACCACTTTCCACAACCACTGGACACCTTAAAGCACTCTACAGTCAATGAAGTACTTCTGGATTGTAATTACTGTTGTAATGTTGAAAATGCAACAGATAATTTGCACACAGCAAACTTCCACAAACAGAAACATAATAGTGACCAGCTTATATGTTTTTGTGATGTTGATTGAGGGATAAATATTGGCCAGGCAATAAGGATAACTCCCCTCATCTTCTTCAAAATAGTGCCATGGGGTTTTTTATGTCCACCCAAGCAAGACCTCAAATTAATATCACGCCCGCACTGAGAGTGCAGCAATTCCTGAAAATGATATTGGAATGTCAGCCTTCATTTTTGTTCTCAAGCCCTGGAGTGGAATTTGAACACAGAACCAAACGTGCTATCAACTGAACTACAACCCAATCCACCATCCTAGAGAACATAAAAACAAAGAAAACTGCGGATGCTGGAAATCCAAAACAAAAACAGAATTACCTGGAAAAACTCAGCAGGTCTGGCAGCATCGGCGGAGAAGAAAAGAGTTGACGTTTTGAGTCCTCATGACCCTTCGACAGAACTAGAGTTCTGTCGAAGTTCTGTCGAAGGGTCATGAGGACTCGAAACGTCAACTCTTTTCTTCTCCGCCGATGCTGCCAGACCTGCTGAGTTTTTCCAGGTAATTCTGTTTTTATCCTAGAGAACATGATTGAAAAGTCTATATCATTAAAGAATACGCATATATGATCCCTAAAAGCTGCCAAATCAATTGGTGGAACTATGGCACTGGGGTGCAGGCTGGAGGCAGGTTATCATTCAATCCACAACTCGATACTTTCCGCTGAGTTATCCGGCCGGACTTCAGGGAATGAGGGATATGTCACAAACTGAATGCATCCTGTGAGGATAGAGCTGTTGCTGGATTTTGTTCTGAGTAACGAAATGGAGAAGACAGATGAACTCAATGTGTATGAATAGTGACCATAAGTTTATAAGGTTTAAGGATCAAATAGAAAAGGGAACAATGCCGGTTTTATTTCACTGGACAGAATTTTAGGTCCTGTGGGTGGGCATGTCCCTCAGTGATTATCCCAACATCATCGCACACACACAGGATATTTTGTTTAGCGGGGGCAAGCCAGTGCTGGAGTCATGCCCGTTGTTAATTAAAAGGCTGCTTAAGGCCATTAACAGCCCAACTGACGATGATTTTTCGTTGCCCGTGTGATTTCGCTCTCATTGCACAGGCAAAATGGGCTGACATTTTCAAAAACCTCATCCACGGGCAGGATAAAAGGGGTGAGCAACATTGCCTGTGTGAGTAGTAAGAAGTTTGGTCAATAGTTAGTTGCTGGTGACTTATTGGTACTTTGCAGTTTCATCTCTGTTCAGGGCTTCATTCTTAGCATTTCCAGGCTTCATTTCAGGACTCCTTGGTGCCCGGAGGATTCAGACTGTATGGACCATTCCAGGTTTCAGACAGTCTGCCCTTAACCTGGTAATAGGGATTGTGGTCTCTGGTCTCTGCTGGAGGCACCTCCTCTCAGGAGGAAGAGACGGACAGAAGGGAGAGGAGGCAAGGTGTCCCAATGCAGCTTCCAGGGGAGGGACTTGTGGGAGGAGAGGTGCAGGCACAAGGGGCATGGGGCCAGCAGGTGGTCCAAGGTGGAAGGAACTGCAGAAGATGCCACTATCTAGCTTCCAGGGTTTACAGGCAGTGATGCAGCTACCTCAATATGTGTGAGGTGCAATGCCAAAGGAGTCTCCACCTCGCAAGGGAGACGGTGACCTCCATCTGTCAGATGATCAGGCTTGAGATCAGCTCCTACTGCATGGGTGGACACCCCATGCCAGTGGCTCTGAAGGTCATAGTGGCCCTCAACTTCTATGCCTCCGGCTCTTTCCAGGGCTCAGTGGGGGATCTGTGTGGAGTCTCCCAATCAGCTGTCCACAGTTGCATCAAGCTGGTGACAGAATCTCTGCTCAGGCAGGTAATGACCTTTATTCTTTACCGCATGGACGAGGCCAGCCTGGCTGAGCGAATCAGAAGGTTTGCAGCAATTGCTGGGTTCCCCCGCATCCAGGGTGCCATCAACTTCACACATGTGGCCATCAAGGTGCCAGTGGGTCAGCCGGGTGCCTTCGTCAACAGGAAGGAATTCCACTTCATGAACGTTTTGATAGTGTGTGACCACAGGATGCAAATTCTACAAGTCTGTGCAAGGTACCCTGGCAGCTCCCATGATGCTTACATCTGGAGACACTCATGCGCTCGGCCATGAGGGTCAACGCAGTGCTCACACTCCGCATGGACTTCTCCACAACTGAGACCATGGCACGCAGACCCTCATGGATCTCCGCCAGATCTTCCCGTACATCTCACTGGACGTCCAGCATCTGCCACCTAATGGACGACTCCAGAGGCTTATCATCAGCCTTCGACCCAGCGTCGTCCTGGTCTCCAGTAGTCCTCCGACTGCTGGCGCCTTGGGCACTCTCTGCCTCTGACTGCACCTCAAGTGAGTGTGAAGTGCCCTCACCAATTTGCACCGAGATACTTGCCGCCGACCTAATGCCCACTGAGGCATTGATATCTGCGCTGATGCCTGGTTCAGAGGGCAAGTGTGATGCAGGTATAGATGAAGCCCAGTGGTCCTCCGGTGTCAGGGGTGGCCTTTCGGGAACGAGAGTGCGAGTGTGTGCTGATGAATCTAAAAGGGAGAATAAGGACATGTCATTAGTTAAAGTCATCACACTGTCACTGTGCATGCCAGGCACCATGGAGATCTGCATCATGGTGCCATCATCTTTCAATGATCAATGGGGACTCCAGGTTCGAAGCTCCCATCAATTCAGAGACTACACTAGAATGGTTGCACAATCTGAAACTCTCACTTCTGTGCACTGCATTCTTACCTTCATCTGGCACCCACGCCTCTCCACGCTCAGTTGCATGTGGAATGTGCTAGCTCTCGAGCTCCAGGTGTCTTGCTCGAACCTGCTAAGCATCAGGAGGTTAGGCGGGCCTCTGCTCTGATTAGTTATGGCTCATCTTCTGCTGGAAGGACAGAGGAGCATTGATTAGTCCGCTCTCTACCTGCAGCAACATTGGAGCCTGGCCAACCCCACCTGAGGAGCACCTCCCAGTTCACATCTGAATTGTGGCCCTCGAGCCACAAGGCACTCAGTCCAAGCAGCCAGGGCTCACCCCCTTTGCCAGCTCTAGTGTGATTGACAGTTGGCACTCAGACTGTAACACCCCTGAGGTCCATAGGGGGCTGGCTAGACCTTAACACTTCTGCACACTGACCCATGCCAACACGGTACTCACCCTTCCTGAGCACATCAGGTCATTGAAGCACTTCCAGCACTGGACCCAGGTGCACCGTACCACTTCACGGCTGATCACCAGCACTGCCACCTCCTTGCCCTCTTGGTGAGGTGCGGTGGCCTCTTCCTCCCAACTCTGGGGACAAGGGTGGCTCTCCTGAAAGGATGGAAAGGGACTCATCGGAACAACAGCGGTGGGGGGGCTGCTGACTGCCCTCTCGTCTGCCGTCTCCAGTCGCACTCATTTTGCTAATGCAGAACAGATGTTCTTCCGTGCCAGCCTTCCAGGGGCTGCCTGGGCCATTTATAAACCGGCCATGGTTCGCCATTGGACCCGGTGGCCAACAGGCACGCCTGCTTGCCCCTTCCCGACCAGTTGTGAGCCACATTTCGGGGGCCGATCTTGGGCAGCGGACCATTTCCCTGCTGCTCCCGGGCCTGCCCACTATGCCCACCCAACAACCTCAAAATTCTGCCCACTGAAACTGCCCCATTTATTCTATTTTCCAATTTTCCGTCTCTTACTCAATTTTCTATCCATGCTCATAAATTACCTCAACCCCATGAGCCCCAATCTTGTGTCCTATTCTTTTATGTGGCACCTTATCGATTACCTTTGGAAATCCAAATAGACTAGATCCACTGGTTTCCCTTTATCCACCTCATTCGTTTTTTGCCCAAAAACTCTCAGAAATTTTCCAAACATGATTTCCCTTTCATAAAACCACATTGACTCTGCCTAATCACACTGATTTTATAAATGCCTTGTTAACACCTCCTTAATAATAGTTGTTTTACTGATGTCAGATTTAACTGGCCTGTCCTTCCTTGTTTCCTTTCTCCCTCCTTTCTTCAATTGTAGGATTACATTTTCTACCTTGCAATCCATTGGGACTATTCTGGAATCCAGGGAATTTTGGAAGATCACAACCAACACATCCACAATCTCTGCAGCTATGTCTCTTAGAACCCTAGGATGTGGCCATCATGGAGGTCCTGGGGATTTGAAGGCTTTTCCATTAGTTTCTCTAGTGTTATTTCTACTGATATTAGTTACTTTTAGTTCTTCACTCTCATTAGCTCATTGATTTCCCATTATTTTTGCATTGCAGTTGTCTCTTCTACCATAACACAGGTCCAGCATATTTGTTTAACATCTGCTACTAATATCCATTATCATTTCTCCTGTCTTGACTAACTGTTACTTTTGTTAATTTTCCATTTTCCTCCTTTCCTCCTTTCCTCCTTTCCTCCTTTAGTAAGCGTGGATGTTTGAGCATTGGAGAGTGGCCAGTGTAAACTGTTTTCAAAAATAAGGCAGCTCTAATCTGGATAAACTGGATTAATTTAACATTTATATATGGGAAGGTATTTAAAAAATGAAATGCTTGCATTTATATCATGCCTTTCACAATCAATGGACATCTCATAGCATCTTACAGCCAATGAAGTGTAGTCAAATGTAGGAAATGCAGCAGCCAATTTACACGCAGTAAGTTCCCATAGGCAACAATGTGATGTTGACCAGCTAATCTATTTTATGATGTTGATTGAGGGATAAATATTGGCGGGGAAATTGGGATAACTCCTCTGTTCTTCTTTAAAATAGCTCCATGGGATCTTTGAAGTCCAGCTGAGAGGGCTGATGGTGATTGTTGTGAGTGGTGGCCGAGTTGGCACTATGAGTTGATCAGCAGACACTTAATAGATGAAAACTTTAAGTTTATTTGCAGAGATACTCAGCAGCAACTACACATGTGCTTTCACTTCAAACTCTTATTTCTACATTATTAACTACTAACTACAGAGACTGCCCATGCTACTCTCCTATTGGGTACTTTTTAACAAATATTATTCTTAAAGATATATTACACATTAAATAAAACCATGATTACCACATCCCTCCCCCTTTACTCAGATATACATTTTATATTTGCAAGTACAATTTTCTCAACATAACAAAATATTTACACAGGGTGAGAAATTTACAAGCTCAGTCTTTCTGGGGGTTTCCTTATGTGTGTAGAATGCCCCAGCTTTACAACTTCAGATACTTTGTCAGGAACCTCCTTTTAATGAGTTGTCTGAACTTCAGGTGCTTCGGTGGGCACTTGCAGTTCTGTATCCTCAACTCTTACAGGAACATCAGACATGTCTGTACTAGGTTGAGTTCTCGCAACAGGAAACACAGACCCAGCCGTAAACCTGGTGGAATCAATTCTTGGTGATTTGTTTCTCTCTTCCTTAGATGATCCGCATGTTCCTGTGTGACTCGGCCTCCCACCTCTGTGTGGTAAGATAGAGGTCCATCACTGCACTGATTTCACCCGGTAACCACTTTGGTGCTTCCCCGAAGTTCTTCACATATACCGACTCTCCCACAGTTAATTTTTTCTCATGACTATGGCCAGTTGTGCTTACTTTTCTGACTTCCCTGACTCCTTTCCACCTTGCCCCCTAAATTCTATATTATTAAACTCAATGGCCAACATTTTCCCCCCATCGGGGGGGTTGTGTGGGAGTAGGCGCAGGCGGGCGGGTTCCATATTGGTGCCCCTAATTGGGGGAACACCCCCATTTTATATGGGCGGGCCAATTAAGGGCTGCCCAGCATGACATCCACCAGGAAGTGCTATGCGCTCCCTGTGCGAATGGGGTGGGGGATTCCCTGATCCAAGAGTGCGCTCTTTCACGCATGCGCACAATAGAGTTCACTGATCTCCCTGAGGCAAAGTGCTGTCTCAGGGACATAGGCTTCCATTTAAAACTTCAAATAATGACGAGAGAAAAATTTCGCTGCCATGTCCCCTCATCTGACATTGTCACATAAGTTGGGACATGTCCATAACATTTATTTTGAAATATTCTGAGATTTGTTAATCACTCATGAAACCTCATTCCACCCAGTGAATGAGGTTTCATGCTTTTTCAGAAGCCGGTCTGGGCTCCCGGCCTGCCCACCAACCTTAAGTTTGGATGGCCATGCCCATTAATGATTTCAATTTGTTTTTTAATGGCCTTAATAGTCCGTTAACAGGTTGGTAGGTGCGCAGCCAACTGCTGCGCACCTGCCAACCTGAGAACATAAATGATGAGGGGAGACGCAAGCGTCAGCGAGCAGGCCCCGCCCCTGTTCACCGAACAGAAAATTCTGCCCAATCTCATCCTGAGACAGCATTTCATCAATAACTCTGCAGGTGTGACACCTTTTGTTGTGTGAGGGGTGGTCCTATAATGGAAAAGAAAGCGTGATATCTTGGTTGCTAAGGAATCTCCAGTTACCTTCTTCATGCCCGCCTTGAACATTTGAATTGCCCTCTCAGCCAGCCCATTTGAGGAAGAGTGATATGGTGAAGATTTTACATGAGTGATACCATTGAGGCTGATAAACTGTTGAAACTCAGCACTCGTAAATGTCGTGCCATTATCAGAAACAACTACTTCTGGTAGTCTGTTAATGGCAAAACTTTGACGTAGATTCTCAATCATAGCAGAAGACATTGGCGACTTCACCTCATATATGTCCATCCATTTTGAGTGAGCATCGACAGTGAGCAGAAACATTGTGTCCATGAAAAGTCCCACATAGTCAATGTGTAATCGCACCCATGGCCTTCCTGGCCATTCCCAAGTGTGTAATGGAGCTGTTGAAGGCAACTTTTGCAGTTGCTGACATTGCACACAATTCTTCACTAAACTCTCTATTTCACCATCCATCCCAGGCCACCAAAGATAGCTGCGAGCTATGGTCTTCATTCAGGAAATTCCTGGATGCACCCTGTGTATAGTTCAATTAAAAGTAGCTTCCTTCCCTTTGGATGAACTATCACTCATGCTCCTCACAATAAGACACCATCCTGGCTGGTTATATCATGTCTGCTGTTGAAGTACAGTTTCATTGCATCATATACGGGCTCTTGTGACCAACCATGAGGCACTTGTCCTCGTACCTGAGATAGGACTAGGTCCCAACTTGTCCAGGATAGTCTCTGATCTGTCGAGTACATACCGGCAAGGAATCTAAGAAATTTAGCAATAAAACAAGTTCCTGTGGAACTGGGACTTCCTCATCATTTTCTTGTAAAGGCAAATGACTGAGTGCATCTGCATTTGCCATTTGATTTCCAGGCCTATGTACCAAAATATACTCATATGCTGTCAGAATTAAAGTCTTATCTGTGTCTCTGTACTTTCTTTTTATGTGCCATCTTCTTTCCAGCGCTGACTGTAATCTCGCCTTTCATTTCAGCTTCATTATTGGCCAGACAACTCTCAGGTGCAAGCTTGACTTGTCTGAGCTCAGTGGTTGGGTCTTCCAAAATTTAATTATCTGTCTGCTTCTTAGAAAATTCTGTAACTTTTGCTTCCAAAGTTTCTTTGGCTTCATGTAAAAGATTCTTCAGCTCTTCCATCTCTTTTTTGTATTTGTTTGCTGCCTCCTGGAAAATTGAACATTGTTGTGTCTTGTCTGCCAACTCATCCTTCAGTTTGTTCAGAGAAGTGCTGAATTCTCTCTGTTTCTCTTCATACTTTTCCAGAGGTACAAACTTTGACCTGAGGGAATTTTGTAGTGTGTGAGGGTCTTTCACAGGTTTTCTTTTTCCCTTCGAAGGCTAATTACCTCACCTCGAACTCTGTCATCAAGCAGGGTCTCTTCAAGATCCTTTTGCTGTTCTACCAGGTTTTGGCTTAAGACTGCCTGCATTTCTTCAGATTGTTGTGTCCTTACACACTCCTTTCCCAAAACAGGAATGCTTCCAGCTTCCTTTTGGAATCTCAGTGGCCAATCAAGGTTGATTTCCCATTTCCCTTAGCCAATTTTGTCCTAGAAGATTTGGTCCTCTGCCTCTCAATACCAACACTGGTAGCTTTACCGATTGGCTTCTATAATGGTAGTTACTCTGCTTATGCCTCTGACTTGAATGTCTTCACCCGTGTATGTTTTTAATTGGGCAATTGTTACTTCTAAATTTAATTTATGTTCACTATTATTCAGATATTTGAAGACATGTTCCCCAGTTACTGTAGTGGAAGCTCTCGTGTCCACTTCCATTCTAACAGGTCTGCCATTTACTTTCACTGTTACAAGTATTGGTTCTGTCTTTCCAACCTTCAGATTAAATAACAAGTAAATATCTGAATTTGTTGTTTCAGGCTCTTCTACATTGTAGATCTCACTGGGTTTTTTCTTTTGTTTAAACCCTGCTTGAATCTTTCCTTGCATTGTCTCATTATATGTCCATTTCTGTGACAATAATAACATTCAATTTTTTTAAACTACCAATCATTATAAGACTGTTTGTTTCCACCTCTATTAAAATTATTTCTTATTTTTGCTGCTAAATCATTTTTTCTTATTTTACAGCTAGCAGGGTCTGTTTCCTGCTTTGAAGCAGAGACTTGCATTTTCGTGTCCTTTTTGGCTGGGGTTTTCCACCTGATGTGGGGGACGGCGCCATTTTGTGCCCCTTGTATGGCTTATGAATCTCTTGCGGACCTCTCCATGGCTAGTGCTACCTCTAGTGCCTTCTTGAAATCCAAATTCACTCCAGACAACAATCTCTTCTGAATTGTGTCCTCATTCACACAGCATACTAAATGATCTCTGAGCATGTCATTCAGAGATGTACCAAATTCACAATGTTCCATTAACTTGCCACATAGCATACAACTGTCTCCCCCAGGGCTCTATTTATCATGTTAAACTTGAACTTTTGCATCATTACTGAGGGCTTTGGTTGATAATGATCCTTCGCGAGGTCCACCAATTCATGAAATATTTTTGAACCTGGGATACTGGGTGCCGCCAAACTTAGAATCAAGCCATAGGCTTTATTCCCACATGTACATAAGTGGATTGCTCGCCTCTTCTCTTCCCTCATAATCTCGCTCACTTGGAAAAAGAACACGAGACGTACAATGTAATAAGACCAATTGACTGGATCAAAAGGATCAATTCTTCCAAATTGTGGCATTCTGACAGGGAATTACTTCTTCAATGCGAACAGAACTTCTATTTACAATTACTCAGTGCAGTATGGTGCCAATTTCTTTCCACTTGATTTCTGCTGTTGAACTTGTTTTATCCTCGTCGCCAGTTTGTTGTGAGTGGTGGCCGAATTGGTGTTATTGACAGAGTTGATCAGCAGATCTTTCTTAGGTGGGAACTTTAAGTTTATTTACAAAGGTACTCAGCAGCAACTACATGTGTGCTTTCACTTCACACTCTACCTCCACATGACTAACTACTAACTACAGAGGTAGCCCATGATACTCTCCTATTAGGTACTAAAGATCATGTGATCTTCATTAACAAGCATTATTCTTAAAGGTATATTACACACTAAATAAATCCATAATTACCACAGTGACTTGGTTTAAAATCCCATCTGAGAGACACAGAAGCATTCCCTCAATACTGCACTGGAGTGTCAGCCTTGATTTTTGTGCCCAACGCTTGGAATGGGGTTAGAACCCAGAACCATCTGACTCAGATGTGAGAGGGCTGCCCACTGATCCACAGCAATGCTGCAAGGTTTAATTTAAAGGTGAACAGCTGTATTTTTCATAGGACTTTTCCCCAATTGCCCACAGAATTGTGAGCAAGATACTGGCACAAACCATGGAGAAATGGCCATTTATATCAATCGTGCGGGCTCCTCTATTGAATTAAGATGGGAGATTCAGTGAAAACCCCATGGAAATTCTACCCCAAAATTACTAAATCATCCAAATGAAAAGCAAATGAATAGAAGCAACCAGCAATAACTTTAGAATAGATTATGCTGACAATTTGACAGAATTGTTTGAGGAAATGAAAGATATGGTGGACAAGGAAGTGCAGCAGATGTGGTGCACAGGGACTTCAGAAACCCTTTGACTTGGTTACACATTATTTTGCACTCGACTCTATTGGAGAAGGGTGAGGAGTATCAAATTGGATTTAAAAATAATTTAAGAGAAGTAGCAGTGAGCAAGAGTTAAGGAGAGCTTCTCACAGTAGATGTTGGTGGGTAGCAGTGCCCACAGGGTTCTTTTCTCCCACTGTTTTTATTCACATGCATTAATCATTCAGAACTAGATCAAGGGGGACCAGCCTCCAAACTTACAAATGATTCTAAAATAGGAGGCTCGCTAAATAATCCTGAGGTTCGGAAAAAGCAGCAAGAAAATATGAATAAGATGGTGGAATTAGCAAACTAGTGGCAGATGGAATTCAATGTCAGTAAATGTGGGATGGTAGATTCTGATTATAAAATTGTAATAATTATACTTTGAGTACGTGAAAAGAAGTAGGGTTGCCAACCCTCCATGTAAACCAGGGGAAAAGTTATAAGCGTATATTCCCTTTGTATATTTTTTAATAGACGTAAATATCAGACATGCTGGAAAAAAGACTGTTTGAGTAACTGTGAAGAATCATCCACTCGGACATTAAAAGCCCAATTGCTTTCCAATTGCCATGGCAACACCAGATGCCAGGACTATGGAGGGTGGGGGCTGGGGTGGCTGGAGATCAAATGATGACAACTCCAGGAATGTAACCAAGCAGAGTTATGTGGAAGGGTAGAAGGGTTTGGAGATCAGGTTCACAAGGTATTAAAAGTTAGGGGGAGATGGTGGTGTTGTGGTCATCCAGAGGCCCAGGCTAATGCTCTGGGGACCTCGGTTCAAATCCCACCATGGCAGCTGGTGCAATTTAAATTCAATTAATAAATCTGGAATTAAAAGTTAGTCTCAGTGATGGTGACTGTGAAACTATCACTGATTGCCCTTTAAAACAAATCACTAATGTCACACTGAAGCCCCTTAGGAAAGGGAATCTGCTGTCCTTACCTAGTCTGGCAGGTAATTGCAGATTCACAGCAATGTGGTTAACTACTGCCCTCTGAAATGGCCCAACAAAACACTCAGTTCAAGGATAATTAGGGATGGGCAACAAATGCTGGCCTTGCCTGTGATATCCACGTCCCATGAAAGGGTAAGTTTTTTTTTAAAAAGGCACCTTGAGTGGATAAACAATAAAAAAAATGGAAATCTGGCACTAATGGAAAGAGCTATTGGTGAATCTAAGGAAAACCTCAGCAAGTGGGAGAACTGAATGCAGGTTTGGGCTCCAAGGGGATTGAGGATACAACACAAATTCACTGGGATGCTACCCTGGGGTGAGGAAATACAAATACAAAGAAAGAGTTGGAAAACTGGGGCTGTAAGAGATTAGAATGATTTGACTGAGATGTTTAAAATGAGAAGGGATGAAACAGATAGCTGGAAACAGGCTGTTTCCAGTGACTGAGGTGTCCAAGGGGATATAGGTATAATATTTAAGACCAAGAGCAGGAAAAAGTCTATAATACAGAGGACTCTGAGACTGTGAACTGCACCACCAAAGTTAATGATTTAAGCAGGAAACATGTCAACAGTTACAAAAAGGACTGATAGGTGATTGAAAAAATGGAAGAATCGGGGAAAATGGAAATCGCACAACCTCACAGGAATTGAATACATCTTCTGTAAGGGATAAAACTCATTCCAGACTGGTTGAGCCTAGTAGCCCATTTGCATGTTGTAATTTCTTGCCAATTGCAATATAAGTTGGAAAAGTCACCAGCAAGGACCAGTAGATCCATCAGAGTGAGAGGTTGGGAATAATGGTGGGATATAACGGAAAACACATTATGACTCAGCATTTAGGATTGAGGCAGGATTTATCAGTGTATTAGTTACAATTTCTAGTGCTAACCACATCAAGAGCAAATTCAGATGAATTAAAGATCTTTTGCCCATTGCCTCTGATGTGTGGTTGAGCAGAATTTTCTTGAGCTTGCAATTGTTTAATGTTTTCTGCGGATGATATATTTGATAAAGCTGAGCTAGTGACATTTCTGTCACAATATTTGAATCAATTTCCTGTTCAGTTGATGGTGTTGAAATTACTCTGCCTTACTATTCTAATTTGAGCTTTTTAAATCTCTCTGCAGCCAATGGACTAAAACGATGCAATTAGCTCCCATGTTAAGGAGGTTACTGGCTCCCATCTATTGGAAACCGTGAGACTTTGATATAAACAGCTGCCCCATGAGGAATCCAGACATGTCCCACTCACTGCAGCTCACTCTCCTTCACCTCCTGCTTCAGATGATCCTCTCAATCTCCAGCAACTTGCCCAGTGGGAAGAAGGAGATTGCAATAGAGGGGGATCTGGTGATCGGGGGTTTGTTCCCAGTCCATGAGAAAGGCAACGGTTTGGAAGATTGTGGAAGGATCAACGAACAACGTGGCATTCAACGGCTGGAGGCTATGCTGTTTGCATTGGATGCGATAAACAAGGACCCCAGCATTTTGCCTGGAATTAAGCTTGGGGCCCATATCCTGGACACCTGCTCCAAGGACACTTATGCTCTGGAGCAGTCACTGGAGTTTGTGAGGTCCTCACTAACGAAAGTAGACGAGACAGAATACATCTGCCCAGATGGGTCTTATGCCATCCACGATGACACGGCCTTTGCCATAGCTGGGGTGATCGGTGGCTCATACAGTGATGTGTCTATCCAGGTGAGAAACAGATAGAACTTACACGGTGGGGCAAGCAAGGAAACATGTGGAATTGTGTCAGCAAAGGAGACCAATATTCAGTATTTTCATTGAGTCAATTGTTTGAACTTAAGAGTGTGTTTTGGTGAACTAGTTGTTTGTACACTTACACCTTGAGCTATCGGGTGGGAAGGGCACATTTTTGTAATTTTGATACCAGTTGTGTGGTTGTCAGTTTGAATCACACTCCAGAGACATGAGCATATCATCTAGGCTGACACTCACACTGATAGAGATGCTGCTTTTCAGATACAACATTAAACCAAAGCCCCATCTCCTCTCAAAGGTGGACATAGAAAGATCCCATGGCATTATGTAAAGAAGGACAGGTGAATTTTCCTGATCTCCTGCTCAATATTTACCACTCAACCAACATTACTAAAATAGACTATCTGGTCATTTACCGTAGTGGTGTTTTTGGGATCTTGCTTTGTGCAAATTGGCTGCCACAACCCCCCACATTAAAACAGAGACTACACTTTAAGGCTATGTCATTGGCTACAAAGCACTTTGGACAAGTCTGAGGTTCTGAAAGATGCTAAACAAATGCAATTATTTTCTTGCCTCCTTCATTGTCAGCATCACAGGTCAAGTTTAGCAGGGGCCAAAGGTTTGTTCGCATTTTCTCTTGAGCCATTTTGCAATGGTCATTTCATGCGTTACGCAGCCTGACCTGATTGGACAGATGAGGGGCCAGAGTGGAGCTCTTGTCTGTCGCAGGGGTTGACTTAATTGCCAACCAGTTACGAATGTTCTCTTGGGAGTGGCACATGTTGACTATGGAAAGTTGTCTCTTTCCCTATGGGGCAATTCCTGTCCTTTACCACCATCCCAAACTGGCTGGCCTGCACCCTCTCTCTCAAGGGCATGGAGACCTGCTGATAGCTGGGCAGAAATCCTAACGTGTGTGCACTTGACACTTTAGGATGGATGGGTGTATCAACAAACAACCTACTCATAACTGCACCCTGACCCTTATGTTCTGACCTGGACAGATTTCTCCTCCTACATTTGTTTCACAAAAAAAGAGTGGTCAGATCAGGAATTTTCTCCCCAAGAGGTTTGGATTGCTGGAGGCCAATTCAAGCTTTCAAGACCGATGAGCAGCATTTTATTCAGTAAGCATTTCAAAGGATATGGAGTAAATGTGGGTAAACGGGGTAGATGTGCAGGTCAGCCATGATCTAATTAAATGATAGCGCAGACTCGAAGGACTGAATGGCCTACACCTGTTCCTACATTGTTTATATGTTTCAGATCTTAGCATTGGTGGTGGCCACATTTATTTTAAGCTGCCAATTACTGTCAAACGTATGAAATTTGTTAAGCAGTAGGTCAGCAGGTATGAACAGTGGGAGGCTGATATAATACCTTATGGTTAAACCAGTGGTTGCTAATTAGTGCCCTCACTGAAGGGTTAATTAAGGGGAAGGCCATGATGAGAATAAGATGGTGCCTGACGTTTACTGTATTTCTAAGGAGGGAAGTCTCCATGCAGCCCTGTCAGGCTGCATAATATTGTGCATGAGCCCGCATACTGAAACCCTTTCACGCTCTGGTGAGATAATGAGAAACAAAGAGCTGGCTTGAAATGTTCCTAAAATAACTTTGTCAGCACAGTAGGACACAGCTCAGTGATACTGCGCCACTGTGAGCAAAGTCATTCTTCTTGTTGCTGAGAAACCCATTTAAGGGTCAAGATTCTAGGTGAAAGGCCAAAACCGACATTACAAGGCCTCTGGTCAAAGGCCAAAGCTCAAAGCACAGGATTGTAGGTTAAGGGTCAAGGCCAACAGTCCATTACCTCTGTAAGGTCAAGGCCTGTAATGAAGGACCCCAAGTAAGAGCCAAGACCCACGGTGCAGGATCTTGAATAAAGGAACATAAAACCCAGAGTAGGTCATTCAGAGCCTTCAGCTTGTTCCACCAGTCAGTTAAATCATAGCTGATCTGGTTCCTAGCTCCATTTACTCATCTTAGATCCATACCCTTAATGCCCTTGCCTAACAAAAATCTATCTTCAGTTTGAACTTTTCCATTTATCCCCAAGCTCAACAGCTTTTTTGGACAAAACAGCTCCAGAATTCTACTTCCTGCTGTGTGAAAATTGCTTTCTAACATCACCCCTTAATGGCCTATCTCTAGTCTTAAAGCTATTTCCTCTTGATCCAGACTCTTGAAAGGAAATAGTTTCTCTCTCTCTATCCTATCAATTCCATGCACTCTCATTTTTGTTGATGGGTTCTTATGTGGAATTTTATTGAGTGCCTTCTGGAAATCCATATAAACAACATCCATAGGCATTCCCTTATCTACACATTAATTGTCTCTTCAAAAATTTCAACTAGGTTTGATAGGCATGACTTACCCTTTACAAATCTGTGCTGACTCTCTGATCAGTTCATAGTTGTCCAAATGTCCGGTCATTCTCCAAGTGGGCCAAAGAATCCCAATTAAGAGAATTGGTTGGCCATTGACATCTATGACGACGGAGATCCCAGAAGGAGAGCAAGTGGGATCATCCACTTGCTATTTTTGGATGCATGTACTTCCTACCACTGTAACCTTGTCTCTTGCAGTCAGATGTTGCCAGAGCTGAGGATGGGATATTCATAAAGCCTTATCATCCCATTCATTGCCTGATTATCCACCCTTATTCTCACTATTTATAGCGGAAATGCAAAAATTTTCTCTGGTGCATTGATTGTGGAACTACTTAGCTCTGTTGATTTTGGTGTTTAGCATGCATGTAATGCTGTATTTTAATTGAACTAGATTGCTACATTATTCTAAAGCTTACCGAGGGATGTTTCCCACTGAACCAGTGTTTGTCCCCCAGTTTGATTTTGACTAAAATCTAAGGGATGTTCTGGGCCACGAGGTGACATGTTGTGGTATCCAGTTCTATTGTAGATGACCAACAACAACTCAAGGGTGCCCAATTTCAGACTGTTATGTTTCTCCTTAGCCCATCCCAGTTGGCATGGTGGTAGTGCCACACCACAAGATACAGCTTGTCCTCACTTTAAAGATGAGACTCCAACATTCGCAAGGACCATGTGGTGGCTATTCCTACTAATGTTATTTCAGACGGACATGTCTGTGCTAGAGCGATTAGTGAGATCAAAACTCAATTTGTTGCTTCCTCACGTTGATTGCCTCACTAATGCAGACTCAGTCTGGTATTTCTGTCCTTCAGGACCCTACCAGATCAGTCAGTGGGGCTTGCAGTGTCATTTGGTAGCATGTTCACCACAGAATCACAAGGTTCTGGGTCCAAATTACCACTCCAGGACTTGAGTACAAAAATTGAAGTCTGACACTCCAGTGCAGTACTGGGGAGTGCTGCACTGTTGTAGGTGCTATCTTTTAGTTAAGATGTTAACCCCAAGGCCCCATCGGCTTGCTTGGGTGGATGTAAAGATCCCAAGGTATTATGTCAAAAAAGAGCGGGGGAGTTTTCCTTGGAGTGCTAGCCACTATTTATCTCTCATTCAACGTCCCAAAAACAGATTATCTGGTCATTATCACATTGCTGTTTGTAGAAAATGGGCCCCTGTGTATGAATGGGTGTCACTTCTAGCAAGCATAAAGGAGCCATGTTATGGGCTTGACTAAATACCTTAAGTTGGTTCTTAGTGTTGTTGTTAGCGCACTCAGGATTGCTCAACAAGTGCTGCCCAATTGCAAAATCACAACTAACGGTGGACATTTTGTTTTAAGTTTTGCAAGTGCTGGCTGGTTGAGTATAGTGTGTACTCTGCCTCTTATAAACAACTGA
Source organism: Isurus oxyrinchus (assembly GCA_026770705.1). Lineage (NCBI taxonomy): Eukaryota > Metazoa > Chordata > Chondrichthyes > Lamniformes > Lamnidae > Isurus > Isurus oxyrinchus. The sequence continues at coordinate 83,476,694 of JANJGN010000007.1, read as the reverse complement.
AGGAATATGCTGTTTGATTTGATCTGTCAGTCGCTGGGATATACCTGGCATCACACTAACACAGAAATTCATACACAACATTGCTTAATTGTTTGGTTGAGAGAACATCTTTTTGGACTGACGCAGGATCCTGTTAGTGGAAAATACCACTCACGTAGCCACTGCAGAGAAGCAGTGTGTCACAGAGATGGGAATCAAACAGCACCTTTCCTCAGTATTCTTGCCATGATGAATGCAGGCTGAAAAGCTTTGGTAACATGTCTCTCTTTTCATTGGGATTCACGTTCAGTAACTCCCAAACGACTCTTTTTCTCTAGTTCTCCTGCTGAGCCACTCTCGGTGGTGGATATTGAATTTCCCTACCCAGAGTACGTTTTGTGCCTTGGCTTCCCTCAGCTATTCCTCCAGTTGATACCCAACATGGGCGATTCTGTCATGATTCTTAACCATTTTTGCTTTTCTTGTGAATCAGGAGGGTTAAAAGGAATAACTTTACAGACTGTATTAATAATGGATGTAGCATGCATGGCTTGGCAGATGCTGCCCCCTTCTGGCAGCTCGTGTACAACCTCTATACAACTGCACATAAGTTGCAGACCACAATTTGTGTACAAAAAAATAAAAAATACCTGGAAAAACTCAGCAGGTCTGGCAGCATCGGCGGAGAAGAGTACAGTTGACGTTTTGAGTCCTCATTAGATAGGAAAAGGGTGAAATATAAGCTGGTTTAAGGGGGGGTGGTTGTTGGGACAAGCAAGCAGTGATAAAAGGAGAAAACCAAAAGATGTCACAGACAAAAGAACAAAGGTGTTGAAGGTGGTGATATTATCTAAAAAAATGTGCTAATTAAGAATGGATAGCAGGACAAGCAAGGTAGCTCTAGCTGGGGTAGGGTGAAATAAGACTAAAAGGGCATAAAAGGTATAGATAAATGATCAGTGGAGTACATTAAAAATAATGGAAATAGGTGGGAAAAGAAAAATCTATATAAATTATTGGAAAAAACAAGGAAGAGAGGGAAGAAACAGAAAAGGGAGTGGGGATGGAGGAGGGAGTTTAAAATCTAAAGTTGTTGAATTCAATATTCAGACCGGAAGGCTGTAAAGTGCCTAGTCGGAAGATGAGGTGCTGTTCCTTCAGTTTGCGTTGAGCTTCACTGGAACAATGCAGCAAGCCAAGGACAGACATGTGGGCATGAGAGCAGGGTGGTGTGTTAAAATGGCAAGCGACAGGGAGGTCTGGGTGATGCTTGTAGACAGACCAAAGGCGTTCTGCAAAGCGGTCACCCAGTCTGCGTTTGGTCTCTCCAATGTAGAGGAGACCACATTGGGAGCAACGAATGCAGTAGACTAAGTTGAAGGAAATGCAAGTGAAATGCTGCTTCACTTGAAAGGAGTGTTTGGGCCCTTGGACGGTGAGGAGAGAGGAAGTGAAGGGGCAGGTGTTGCATATCTTGCGTTCACATGGTGAGGTGCCGTAGGAGGAGGTTGAGGAGTAAGAGTGATGGAGGAGTGGGCCAGGGTGTCACGGAGGGAACGATCTCTACGGAATGCCGCCGGGGGGGGTGAAGGGAAGATGTGTTTGGTGGTGGCATCATGCTGGAGTTGGCGGAAATGGCGGAGGATGATCCTTTGAATGCGGAGGCTGGTGGGGTGATAAGTGAGGACAAGGGGGACCCTATCATGTTTCTGGGAGGGAGGAGAAGGCATGAGGGCGGATGCGCGGGAGATGGGCTGGACATGGTTGAGGGACCTGTCAACTATCGTGGGTGGAAAACCTCGGTTAAGGAAGAAGGACGACATGTCAGAGGAACTGTTTTTGAAGGTAGCATCATCGGAACAGATGCGACGGAGGCGAAGGAACTGAGAGAATGGGATGGAGTCCTTACAGGAAGCGGGGTGTGAGGAGCTGTAGTCGAGGTAGCTGTGGGAGTTGATAGGCTTGTAATGGATATTGGCGGACAATCTATCACCAGAAATTGAGACAGAGAGGTCAAGGAAGGGAAGGGAAGTGTCAGAGATGGACCATGTGAAAATGATGGAGGGGTGGAGATTGGAAGCAAAATTAATAACTTTTTCCAAGTCCTGACGAGAGCATGAAGCAGCACCGAAGTAATCATCGATGTACCGGAGAAAGAGCTGTGGAAGGGGGCCGGAGTAGGACTGCAACAAGGAATGTTCCACATACCCCATAAAGAGACAGGCATAGCTGGGGCCCATGCGGGTACCCATAGCCACACCTTTTATTTGGAGGAAGTGAGAGGAGTTAAAGGAGAAATTGTTCAGTGTGAGAACAAGTTCAGCCAGACGGAGGAGAGTAGTGGTGGATGGGGATTGTTCGGGCCTCTGTTCGAGGAAGAAGCTAAGGGCCCTCAGACCATCCTGGTGGGGGATGGAGGTGTAGAGGGATTGAACGTCCATGGTGAAGAGGAAGCGGTTGGGGCCAGGGAACTGGAACTTGTTGATGTGACGTAAGATGTCAGAGGAATCACGGATGTAGGTGGGAAGGGACTGGACAAGAGGAGAGAGAAGGGAGTCAAGATAGCAGGAAATGAGTGCCGTGGGGCAGGAACAGGCTGACACGATCAGTCTGCCGGGACAGTCCTGTTTGTGGATTTTAGGTAGGAGGTAGAAGCGGGTCGTCCGAGGATGGGCGACTATCAGGTTGGAAGCTGTGGAAGGAAGATCTCCAGAGGAGATGAGGTCAGTGACAGTCCTGGAAACAATGGCTTGATGTTCTGTGGTGGGGTCATGGTCCAGGGAGAGGTAGGAGGAAGTGTCTGTGAGTTGACTCAGCCTCCGCGAGGTAGAGGTCAGTGCGCCAGACAACAACAGCACTACCCTTGTCAGTGGGTTTGATGACAATGTTAGGGTTGGACCTGAGAGAACGGAGTGCAGTAAGTTCAGAAAGAGACAGATTAGAATGGGTGAGCGGAGCAGAGAAATTGAGAGGACTAATGTCACGCCTAAGTTCTCAATGAAAAGATCAAGAGAAGGTAAGAATCCAGAGGGAGGTGTCCAGGTGGAGGGAGAATATTGGTGGTGGGTAAAAGGATCCGTTGAACAGGGAGTGGACTCCTGCCCAAAGAAGTGAGCATGGAGAGGGAGGCGGCATTAGAAGAGTTCAGCATCTTGATGAGCCCAAAATTCATTGAGGTGAGGGCGTAAGGGTATGAAACTAAGTCCTTTGCTGAGCACTGAACGTTCAGCGTCGGAGAGTGGAAGGTCAGGGGGTATAGTGAATACCCGGCCGGGGCTGGGATTGGAAGATTGGGTGGGGTCAGAGAGACAGGCAGTGGTGGAGGGTCCTGGATGGGTGTTGGTGTCGATGAGTTGTTGGAGCTTGCGTTCCTTAGCACTTGAGAGAAAGAGAAAAAGTTTCTTGTTGAGGCGTCCGATGAGACGAAGAACAAAATGAAACTGGGGGCACTCACAGCTTTGGAAAAGGGTACGGCGGTGCTGCTGGAGTGAGAAGTCAAATGTGTTCATATGGCGGCGCGTGCCAAAGAGCGTGGATCTCAGAATGCGATGGGAACAGCAATCCGAGGAACGTTGTATGTCCCGGAGATACCGGTAATCCTGGGTGAGTTCGAAACATGAAGGATGGAACTTCAGTTGAAATCCACGTGGGGTAAGTCTGAGACGGAGACAGTCACTGAGAAAGGAGATATGGCTGTGAAAGCGGGTTTTAGTAAACACCTTGTCAAACACCAGGAGAGAAATAGAAAGCAATGAAGGTGAACAAGGCAGAAGAGAAATACGAAAATCCTGACAGAGAGTGGAACAAAACTTCTTCAAGGAGGTAGGCATTTCTTGAAGAGAAGTGGCAGTCAATTAAACACAGAGATAAAAACAAAAAAACTGCGGATGCTGGAAATCCAAAACAAAAAATAAAAAATACCTGGAAAAACTCAGCAGGTCTGGCAGCATCGGCGGAGAAGAGCATACTTGATGTTTCAAGTCCTCATGACCCTTCAACAGAACTAAGTAAAAATAAGAGAGAGGTGAAATATAAGCTGGTTTAAGAGGGGTGGGGGGTGGTTGTTGGGACAAGCAAGCAGTGATAGAAGGAGATAACCAAAAGATGTTACAGACAAAAGAACAAAGAGGTGTTGAAGGTGGTGATATTATCTAAAAGAACGTGCTAATTAAGAATGGACAGCATTAATTATTATTTATTTATTAATTATTAATTAATTGATTATTAATTATTAATTGTGAATATTATAGGTATCTCCGGGACATACATCGTTCCTCGGATTGCAGTTCCCATCGCATTCTGAGATCCACACTCAGTGTCATACGCCGCCATATGAACACATTCGACCTCTCCCTTTTCCAAAGCTGCGCGTGCCCCCAGTTTCATTTTATTCTTCGGCTCATCCGATGCCTCAATAAGAAACTTTTTCTCTTTCTCTCAAGTGCTAAAGAACGCAAGCTCCAACAACTCATCGACACCAACACCCATCTAGGACCCTCCACCCCTGCCTGTCCCTCTGTCCCCACCCAATCTTCCAATCCAAGCCCTGGCCGGGTATTCACTATACCCCCTGACCTTCCCCTCTCCGATGCTGAACGTTCAGTGCTCAGCAAAGGACTTAGTTTCATACCCTTACGCCCTCACCTCAATGAATTTCGGGCTCGGCATGATGCTGAACTCTTCTTCCGCTGTCTTCGTCTCCAGTCTCACTTCTTTGGGCAGGAGTCCTCTCTCCGTTCAACGGATCCTTTTATCCACCACCAATATTCTCCCTCCACCTGGACACCTCCCTCTGGGTTCTTACCTTCTCTTGATCTTTTCATTGAGAACTGTAGGCGTGACATTAGTCCTCTCAATTTCTCTGCTCCGCTCACCCATTCTAATCTGTCTCTTTCTTAACTTACTGCACTCCGTTCTCTCAGGTCCAACCCTAATATTGTCATCAAACCCACTGACAAGGGTAGTGCTGTTGTTGTCTGGCGCACTGACCTCTACCTCGCGGAGGCTGAGCGTCAACTCACAGACACTTCCCCCTACCTCTCCCTGGACCATGACCCCACCACAGAACATCAAGCCATTGTTTCCAGGACTGTCACTGACCTCATCTCCTCTGGGATCTTCCTTCCACAGCTTCCAACCTGATAGTCGCCCATCCTCGGACAGCCCGCTTCTACCTCCTACCTAAAATCCACAAACAGGACTGTCCTGGCAGACTGATCGTGTCAGCCTGTTCCTGCCCCACGGCACTCATTTCTCGCTATCTTGACTCCCTTCTCTCTCCCCTTGTCCAGTCCCTTCCCACCTACATCCATGATTACTCTGACATCTTACGTCACATCAACAATTTCCAATTCCCTGGCCCCAACCGCTTCCTCTTCACCATGGACGTTCAATCCCTCTACACCTCCATCCCCCACCAGGATGGTCTGAGGGCCCTTAGCTTCTTCCTCAAACAGAGGCCCGAACAATCCCCATCCACCACTACTCTCCTCCGTCTGGCTGAACTTGTTCTCACACTGAACAATTTCTCCTTTAACTCCTCTCACTTCCTCCAAATAAAAGGTGTGGCTATGGGTACGCACACAGGCCCCAGCTATGCCTGTCTCTTTATGGGGTATGTGGAACATTCCTTGTTCCAGTCCTACTCCAGCCCCATCCCACAACTATTTCTCCAGTACATCGATGATTACTTCGGTGCTGCTTCATGCTCTCGTCAAGACCTGAAAAAATTTATTAATTTTGCTTCCAATCTCCACTCCCCCATCATTTTCACGTGGTCCATCTCTGACACTTCCCTTCCCTTCCTTGACATCTCTGTCTCAATTTCTGGTGATAGATTGTCCACCAATATCCATTACAAGCCTACCGACTCCCACAGCTACCTCGACTACAGCTCCTCACACCCCGCTTCCTGTAAGGACTCCATCCCATTCTCTCAGTTCCTTCGCCTCCATCACATCTGTTCTGATGATGCTACCTTCAAAAACAGTTCCTCTGACATGTCGTCCTTCTTCCTTAACCGAGGTTTTCCACCCACGATAGTTGACAGGTCCCTCAACCATGTCCAGCCCATCTCCCGCGCATCCGCCCTCATGCCTTCTCCTCCCTCCCAGAAACATGATAGGGTCCCCCTTGTCCTCACTTATCACCCCACCAGCCTCCGCATTCAAAGGAGCATCCTCTGCCATTTCCGCCAACTCCAGCATGGTGCCACCACCAAACACATCTTCCCTTCACCGCCCATGGTGGTATTCCATAGGGATCATTCCTTCCGTGACACCCTGGCCCACTCCTCCATCACCCCTACTCCTCAAACCCCTCCTACGGCACCTCCCCATGCGAACGCAAGATATGCAACACCTGCCCTTTCACTTCCTCTCTCCTCACCGTCCAAGGGCCCAAACACTCCATTCAAGTGAATCAGCATTTCACTTGCATTTCCCCCAACTTAGTCTACTGCATTCGTTGCTCCCAGTGTGGTTTCCTCTACATTGGAGAGACCAAACGCAGACTGGGTGACTACTTTGCACAACACCTGTGGTCTGTCCGCAAGAATGACCCAAAGCTCCCTGTTGCTTGCCATTTCAACACTCCACCCTGCTCTCTTGCCCACATGTCTGTCCTTGGCTTGCTGCATTGTTCCAGTGAAGCTCAACGCAAACTGGAGGAACAACACCTTATCTTCCGACTAGGCATTTTACAGCCTTCCGGACTGAATATTGAGTTCAACAATTTTAGATCCTAAACTCCTTCCTCCATCCCCACTCCCTTTTCTGTTTCTTCCCTCTCCTCCTTGTTTTTTCCAATAATTTATATAGATTTTTCTTTTCCCACCTATTTCCATTATTTTTAATGTACTCCACTGATCATTTATCTATACCTATTATGCCCTTTTAGTCTTATTTCACCCTACCCCAGCTAGAGCTACCTTGCTTGTCCTGCTATCCATTCTTAATTAGCACATTCTTTTAGATAATATCACCACCTTCAACACCTTAGTTCTTTTGTCTGTGACATCTTTTGGTTTTCTCCTTTTATCACTGCTTGCTTGTCCCAACAACCAACACCATCCCCCCCAACCTTAAACCCGCTTATATTTCACCCCACTCCTATCTTTACTTAGTTCTGTTGAAGGGTCATGAGGACTCGAAACGTCAAATGTACTCTTCTCCACCAATGCTGCCAGACCTGCTGAGTTTTTCCAGGTATTTTTTATTTTTTGTTTTGGATTTCCAGCATCCGCAGTTTTTTTTGTTTTTAACAATTTGTGTACGCTTTGCACTGTGACATCTGGTCATTGCTGTTTGTGGGAGCTTGCTGTGTACAAACAGCTGTTGTGTTTGCACCATTTAAACAATGCCTACACTTCAGAAGAGGTTCATTAACTGTAAAGCCTTCTGGAATGTTGTCAGGTTGTGAAAGGTGCTATAAAAATGCAAGTTGGATCAAACTGGTCTATGCAAGCAGTTCACAACAGACTGCATCACCTGTTATCCTGTATCAGCTTTTATTTTCTATTGATTTGGAAAATATTGGCAAGATTTTGAATTTCAAACCAAGCAATAGAGAGTCCAGGAAACAAACTTACAAGAAGAGTTTGAATGTTTGTCGTGTGAACTTGAGTAGAAAGAAGTTGAGGTATGCTGAAAAATCAAGCGCTGACTCGCGATGAACCCTATTCGAACTGCAGGTAGAGACCAATCTCACCCCCGCACCCCACCACCCACCACCACCTCGATATGTCTCCCTCTCTCTTAAATGTTGAAAAGTCTGCCTTTTAACCTGTGCTGCACTCCCACACCAGGCCACCTCGCACACTGCACTCAGATAAGGGCAGGGGGAGCAAACCACAGGACACAGCGCTGGATTGGGGTGGGGGAGAGAAAGGGGTTTGCTGTGCAGCTGTGTGCTTCCCGGGAAAGACCTCAAGAAATCTCCATGGACAAGTGCACCTCAGCTGTGGACTGCTGGTTTTGAAGCTGAACCAACAGGACGAGATGGATAAAAGCAAAAAACTGCGGATGCTGGAAATCCAAAACAAAAATAAAATTCCTTGAAAAACTCAGCAGGTCTGACAGCATCTGCGGAGAGGAGCACAGTTAACATTTCAAGTCTATATATCTCTTCAACAGAACTAAGTAAAAATAGAAAAGAGGTGAAATATAAGCTGGTTTAAGGGGAGGTGGGCCAGGTAGAGCTGGATAGAAGGCCAGTGATAGGTGGAGATAACCAAGAGATGTAATAGACAGAAGGACAAAGAGGTGGTGAAGGTGGTGATGTTATCTAAGGAATGTGCTAATTAAGGGTAGAAAACAGGACGAGCAAGGTACAGATAGCCCTAGTGGGGGTGGGGTGGGGTGAAGGAATCGAAAAAGGCTGAACGGTAGAGATAAAACAATGGATGGAAATACATTTAAAAATAATGGAAATAGGTGGGAAAAGAAAAATATATATAAATTATTGGAAAAAAGGGGGATCGGAAAATGGGTGGGGATAGAGGAGAGAGTTCATGATTAAAATTGTTGGACTCAATATTCAGTCCTGAAGGCTGTAAAGTGCCTAGTCGGAAGATGAGGTGCTGTTCCTCCAGTTTGCGTTGAGCTTCACTGGAACAATGCAGCAAGCCAAGGACAGACATGTGGGCATGAGAGCAGGGTGGTGTGTTAAAATGGCAAGTGACAGGGGGGACTGGGTAATGCTTGCGGACAGACTGAAGGTGATCTGCAAAGTGGTCACCCAGCCTGCGTTTGGTCTGGAAATTTTCCCTCTGAAATGTTCTGTCACTGACATCATGGTATAAACATTGTGTAGTGTATTGACATGATGTGTCCTGCCCTTCCAATAAAGCTATGGAAGCGGGATGTGGGAGCAGCTCCAAGGAAATTCATGGCCAATAGTTTTGGAGGAATTTACTGAACCAAAATTTGGAACATGGTGATCTTGGGATCTTACCTTTCTTATATGCAGGGGTATGACCGGGCACAAACTGCTCATGCTTAATTTATGTTTTAATGATAGGCAAGTTATAAATATTGATGAAAAACTCAACCTCTATTTCCTGTCATGGATTTGTTCATCATGACACCAGACATCCTACTGCCCATAGGGATCCCCGTCCCACGGTCTGTGTTCTGATAGGGATCCCCATCCCACTGTCTGTGTTTCGATAGGGATTCTCACCCCACTGTCTGTGTTCCGATAGGGATCCCCTTCCCACTGTCTGTGTTCTGATAGGGATCCCCATCCCATTGTCCGTGTTCTGATAGGGATTCTCATCCCATTGTCCGAGTATTGATAGGGAGCCTCAGATACAGACATAGAAAGAAGTTTTCATTGTTAGCCTACTCACTGTCAAATCATACTATCACTAACTAGATATTGGGCAGTAAAGACGGTAAACTCCTTATCATAAGGGATACAGGATTGATTTATGGGATAAAATGGTGATGTTTAACCCAATAGAATATCTAGTGAAGATCTGAAATGTGTAACACATGCATTTAGGCCAAGGTATAGTGTAAATATATCACTATATAACCCAGTGTCATCTCATGAACTGTGGGGTGCATGCTGATATTGGAACATCACTGTAGCTTCTCAAGACCTTGTAATCCTTTCATATTTCACTTTGTTTTGTAGAGGACGTCAGCCATAGTAAAAGAGGAAGAACAAGTATACAGGGAAAGCAAGCAGGTGCAGCAAGCAGTCAAGATGCAAATGGTATTTTGGCCTTCATTGCAAGAGGACTTGAGTACAGGAGCAAGGATCTCTTACAGGGCCTTGGTGAGACCACATCTGGAGTAGTATGTGCAGCTTTGGTCTCCTTACCCAAGAAAGGGGATACTTGCCATAGAGGGAGTGCAGCAAAGGTTCACCAGACTGATTCTTGGGATGGCAGGATTGTCTTATGAGGAGAGATTGGGCCGACTAGGCCTGTATTCACTGGAGTTTAGAAAAATGAGAGGGGATCACATTGAAACGCATAAGATTCTGACAGGGCTGGGCAGACTGGATGCGGCGATGATGTATCCTCTGGCTGGGGCGTCTAGAACAAGGAGTCACAGTCTCAGGATAAGGGGTAGGCCATTTAGGACTGAGATGAGGAGAAATTTCTTCACTCAGAGGGTGGTGAACCTGTGAAATTCTCTATCACAGTGGGTTGTGGAGGCCAAGTCACTGAATATATTTAAGAAGTAAATAGATAAATTTCTAGACACTAAAGGCATCAAGGGGTATGGGGAGAGAGCGGGAGTACCATGTTGAGATAGAGGATCAGCCACGATCATATTCAATGGCAGAGCAGGCTCAAAGGGCCGAATGACTTACTTCTGCTTCTATTTTCTATTTGTCTATGTTTCTATGGAACCCCTTTACATTCATTAGCCTCATAGGAAGAGGAAGTACTGGAAATCTTAGGGTTAAAAGGTCATTGAGAGAGGTTGGAGATGGGGAATTTTAAATACTTCCTTCCGATATTTCTCCTCCTAGTGTTCTCTTACTTGTATGGAGTGAGCATGCGACACCTCATATTGGGAGCTGTATGTAGAGGTTTCTGATTAGAGGCCCATTGGAGTGTCATTTAAAATCCTCTTTCTCTGAGCATGCTGGAGGATGTCAGCCTGAGCCTGGTGTCACACTACAATAGCTCAGACACATCCACCTGGGGCATTTAAATAGGGATATAGTGACCAGGACCACCCTCGGGCATTGGACAATTATTTAGACTTGCTTGATAGTATTCCTATGAGTAAATATCTTCTGCACATTCATTGAATGGAGGCCCTTTCGGTTTATTTAGTCAATGGGGTTGATGTGAGAGTCTTAAGCTGTATGTAGGTGCTCTTCACCATGCCATAAAACACTTGCTATCCCATTCACTGATGAGAATTTTGTGTTCGGTGCCTGCTTTTCATAGGAAAAGTAATGGATGTGTTGTCCATAAAATATAGCAGCTGTGATCTGCATGATGCATCTATGGGTTGCATTGGCAGATATTCCCCAAGGAATTCTTGGCAGAATTGGGTAGTGTAAAATCTTCATACAGTGGTAATGTTCATAAGGATGAGAAGAGCTGCTCTTGCTATGGAAATCTCCTGCAGGTCAATCTATAACAGACAGTATAGGTCTTCTGTGAATCAGAGGGAGCAAAGACAGCTCTTCTCTATTGGGTTGCCAACTCTGATTAAATGTATTCCTGGAAATTTCATCACTTGCCCCCCTGCTTCAGCCATTAGTCAGCCAACACATCCGTCCTTGTGAAACACTGCCTTCCTACACCAATTGGAAAGCAAAAAGACTCATGACCCACTTGGATGATGCTTGACTGTCAGCCAAACAGCCTTTTGTCCCATTCTCAATATTTTTATATCTGGTAAAGATAAATGTTGAAAGAAAATGACAAAAAAAAAATTGCACTCCTCTCACATACCTCGGTAACAGTGTTGGGTACTGTCAGAGTACTGGAGCTTGTAGGGATTTAGGGGCTTAGAACCATAGTGTCATAAGGGCCCAAAAGGAGGCAATTTGGCCCATTGTGTCCATGACATCTCTCTGTGGAGCAATCCACTCTGTCCCATTCCCTCCATGCCTGTATCCCTGCAAGTTTATTTTGCTCAAATGCCCCACCCAATTTTCTTCTGAAATCATCAACTGTCCCTACTCCCACCATCCTCGGCAGAAGTGGGTTCCAGGTCATTATCACTCCCCTAACATTCCTTTGTAGGGACATTAGGGTTTATAGGAATATTGTAAGAGAGTTGGGGTGTGTAAGAATGTTGGGATTTGTAGGAATATTGAGGTCTGATAGAATCTACGTATCTCTGGGCAAGTTGGGATTGTTGGAATTTTGTGCAATGTTGGAGAGTGTGAGAATATTGGGATCTGTAAGAATGTTGGAGTTTGTAGGAATGTTGGTTTCTAGGAATGTTGGATTTTGTAGCTATATTGGTGTCAGTAGAAATGTCTGGCTCCATAGGAATGCTAGGGTTGGTAGAGGAAAGGCAGGGTCCTTAAATGTTGAGGTCCATCGGGCAGGATCTTGGGTTTTCTAGGGGTGCTAGAGTCTGGAATTGCTGTCTCTGTTGGAATGCTGGGGTTTGTAGGAATGTTGAGGTTTGGAAAAATATTGAGTTTGTAGGAATGCTGTGGACTGTAGGAACATTTGATTCTGCAGCGATATTGGGTGGGTATGAATGTTGGGATCTATAGGAATGTTGGTGTTTGTGGGATTATTGGGACCGTCGAAATGTTTGAATTTACATGAACGTTCAGATCCATAAGAATTTGATGAATTATAGGGATGTTAAGGTTTTGGGAATGTTAGGGTTTGTGAGAATGTTGGGACCCATAGGAATTTGGGGATCTGAAGAAATGAAGGATTGTTCAGACAGTATTGTTTGAATTTATAGGAATGTTGGGATCCATAGGAATGTAGTGGATTGCAGGAACATTGGAGTCCTTAGGAAATTTGACTTTTTAAGGAACGCTAGAGTGTGTAGGAATGTAAAATTGTGTGGGAATGTTGGTTGTATAGGAATGTTAGGGTCTGCAGTAATATGTTGAGGTATGTATTAAAGGGTTGTGGGAATTGTGGGGTGTGTCAGAATACTTTGGTCAGTAGGAAAGCGGGCTGTGTGGCAATGGTGAGTTCTAGAGGATTATTATGGTTTGTACGATTGTTGGGGAGGTAGGAATGTGGGATTTTGTAGGAATGTTGAGATCTGTAGCGCCGATGGGAATTGTAAGCAGTTTGGGGTCTGTAGGAAGTTTGAATCTGTAGGATTGTTGGGGTGTATAGGAAGCTTGCGGTGTGTAGGAATGTTGGTTGTTTCGTGTACAAGCGGTGTGGTATCTTATCTGGAGAGACGGTAGCCTGACTCAGGTAGTTATTTCAAACTGGTTTATTTACACTCTGTACACCATAAACAAAGTGGGTTACTGAGTCGGCACATCTCCCCTGAGTGCTGTCTGCTCTGTCTTTTTTTATTATAAGAGCAATCTTTATTATAAATTGCAATTTTTACAATCATTTGACTTATTTCAACACTTAAAACTGCTGTTGAAGGCACGTTTGTAGTCATTTTACAATTCAACAAAACTCTGGAGAATATTAGGATTAAGGTTAGACCGTTTTAAAGTTGCTGAGTCAGATTCTGTTAGAACACCTTCCTCTGAATAGGAACTTCACTTGTTACACAGAGCCTGTAGCACATGACTGCTGATGTCACTGTTACCTCATGGCCTACAGCACTCATTACCATTCCATTAGCCCATTCACACGACACTGCTGTTTATTGGAATGTTGGCTGTGTAGGAATTTTGACATCTGTGGGGGTGGTTGGATGTTTAAAAATGTGGGGGTGTATAGGATTGTTGAGGTTTGTTGGAATGTTGCGATGTGTAGGAATGTTGAGGTCTGTAGCAAGGCTACAGTGTGTTGAAATGTCCAGAGTGTGAGAATGTCAGGATCCATAGAAATTATGGCTTGTTTAGGAATAATGGATTTTGTAAGGATGTTGAGTTTTGTAGGAATGTTGGTTTGTGTATGATGGGGTCTGCAGGTGTGTTTGGGTATGTAGGAAGTTTGGTGTGTATGGGAATGTTGATGTCTGCAGAAATATTGGTAGGAATTTTGATTTGTATAGGAATGTTGGAATGTTTGGGTCTACAGGGATTGGGGTGAGGGTAGGAATTTGGAGGTTTGTAGAAATGTTGGTTGAGGCATCTAGGAAACTTGAGATGTGTAAGAATGTTTGGTTTGAGGGCTAATGCTGGGGTATGTTGTAATGTTGGAGTATTTGGGAAAGTTGGAATAAATTGGATTTTTGAGGTGTAGGAAAGTTGGGCATATAGGAATGTCGATGCTTGTTGAAATGGTGAGGTTATAATGGGGTGTGTGAGAATGTTGCATTGTGTAGGAATGTTGCAGTTGGTAGCAATGTCAGGTGCAGGAATGTTGATGTATGAAGATTGCGATGTGTTGGAATGGATTGGTATGTGTAGAAAATTAGTGACTGAAGGATTATTGGAGTCTGTAAGGAATTCTGGCATCTGTAGGATTGTTGGGATTTGTAGAATGTAGGGAATGTTGGACCTTGTAGAATTGTTGGGGTATTTAGTGCTTCTAAGAATTGTTGGTTTTTGCAGAATTGTTGGTCTGTAGGAATGTTTGGGATTGTAGGAATGTTGGGGTTTAGAAGGTGCTCTCAAAGGAGCCTTGGCAAATTGCTGTAAAGAATCTTTTAGATAGTACACACTGCTGAAACTGTGCATTGGTGATGGAGGGAATGAATGTTTAAGATGCTAGATGGGGTATCAATCAAGCAAGCTGCTTTGTCCTGGAATGTGTTGAGCTTCTTGAGTACACTCAACCCGGCAAGTGGGGAGTATTCCAACATACTCCTGACTTATGCCTTGTAGATGGTGGACAGGCTTTGGGGAGTCAGGAGGTGAGTTACTTGTTGCAGAATTCCCAGCCTCTGACCGGCTCTTATAGCCGCAGTATTTATATGACAAGTCCAGTTCAGTTTCTGGTCAATGGTAACCCCAAGGATGTTGATAGTGGGGGATTCAGCAATGGTAATGCCATTGAATGTCAAGGGTTGATGGTTAAATTCTCTCTTGTTGGAGATGGTCATTGCCAGGCACTTGTGTGGTGCAAATGTTGCTTACCACTTGTCAGCCCAAGCCTGGATGTTGTCCAGGTCTTGCTGCATTTGGACATGGACTGCTTCAGTATCTGAGGAGTCATGAATGGTGCTGAACATTGTGCAATCATCAGTGAACATCCCCACTTCTGACCATATGATAGAAGGAAAATCATTGATGAAGCAGTTGAAGATAGTTGGGTGTCGGACATTACCCAGAGGAACTCCTGCAGTGATGTTCTGGAACTGAGATTATTGACTCCAACAACTACAATCATCTTCCTTTGTGTTAGGTATGACTCCACCAGTGAAGAGTTTTCCCCCTGGTTCCCATTGACTCCAGTTTTGCTAGGGCTCCTTGACGTCATGCTCAGTCAAATGCTGCCTTGATGTCATGGACAGTCACTCTCACCTCACCTTGGGAGTTCAGCTCTTTTGTCCATGTTTGAACCAAGGCGGCAATACGGTCAGCAGCTGAGTTGTCCAGGCAGAACCCAAACCTTGCATTGATGAGTAGGTTATTGCAGAGTAAGTGCCGCTATTTAATGACAGAACATACCTGGGCAATGTTCCAAATTGTTGGGTAGACGCCAGTGTTGTAAATGTACTGGAACAGATTGAACAGCAGTTATTTGGACATAACAAAAACAGAATTACCTGGAAAAACCCAGCAGGTCTGGCAGCATCGGCGGAGAAAAAAAGAGTTGATGTTTCGAGTCCTCTGTCAAAGGGTCATGAGGACTCAAAACATCAACTCTTTTCTTCTCCGTCGATGCTGCCAGACCTGCTGAGTTTTTCCAGGTAATTCTGTTTTTGTTCTGGACTTCCAGCATCCGCAGTTTTTTGTTTTTATCTCAGTTATTTGGGCATGTTCGGGTGAGTAGGAATGTTGGGGTAGGTAGGAAGGTTGGGGGTCTGTAACAATTTTGGGGTGTGTGAGGGGACTAAGACCTCACCATGTATATTTTTATAATATAAATACAGATATTCTCATGGCTATTTCTAAAATTTTAAAAACTGGACAAAGACCTTTTTAAAATAGTTGAAGTTATGTCTGTCTGTGACCCTCAAAAAAAAGGAACTTTCTGACAGTATCAGGGAAACTTATACCTTGTTATCTCTGAAGAGACACTAATGACATTCCTGTGTGCTGCACAGGCCAAATTCAAAAAGAACTATACAAAGGCCATCTGCATTTCCTAACCCAGGTTGGCCAGCAGGAGTATATTTGTCCTTAGGACAAAGGACCCACAACCCTCCTTTCAATTCTTAGTATTTGGAAGATTTAACCATTGCGGGAATCCATACAAGGGATACAGATCCCTTGTCAAAAACAATGTGGGGAGATGAGAATCATGTGATGTGAACATCTAGCTGGTGGAACCAGCTGTATTGCTTTGCTGTACTGCAAAATTCAGTCTGCCATCTTGCCATCCAATTAGCATCCTCACAGAAAAGGGGCTCTGCCCAGATTGAATACCTGGCCCCATCTATACGCTGGAGCTTCTATACCATCTCCGACAGGAATTATTCATCTCCACACGCCTATCTCATTGTGTGAAGTCAACTCCACTGGAAAAGTGGATTATACAGCATCAGTTTTCAACCCACCACCCTCCAGGAAGAAATACCTCATTGTACTTTGATCCTGGACTCTGGATTCACATGAAACAATTCTTTCTCTGTGGTCTTTGCCCTGTAAATCTTCCTCTATCCCTCTTTTACTGTATGAGTGCACTGGGGGCTATGTTGTGACCCCCCTCTCTCTTTTTGAGTGTGTGCAAATAAACTAACCACAAACTTTGAGTTCATCCCATCTTGAGTTTGCTATAGAAAATTAGACTGCACCAAAACACACCTCTGCTTATAAATGGGGAAGCAAATCAAACACACCTTTCTGTTTATGGACAGGTGGTGAGAGGAGAAATCAGGGCTGTTTAAATTAACCCTCCTCTTGTCTGTAACAGGTAGATGGGAATGTTGGGGTGTGTGAGATTTTGAGGTCTGTAGGAATGTAGGTTTGTGTAGAAATGTGGTGTGGGACTGTTGGAGTCTGTATGAATGTTGAGATCTGTAGGAATGCTGGGGGCTGTAGGAATAATTAGATCTGAATGAATGTTTGGCTGTGCAGGAAGGTACAGGTCAGTAAGAATTTTGGGATGTGTAGAAGTTTAGGTTCTGTAAGAATGGCGTAATCTGTGGTAATGTTCAGGTGTGGGGGAATGTTGGTGTATGGGGAACATTGTAATATGTAGGAATGTTAGGGTCTATAGGAATATTGGGTTTGTGGGAAATTTGAAATTTGTAGGAAGTTTGAAATATGGAAGTAGGAATGCCATTCTCTGTGGAATTTTTAGGGTGTGTAGGAATGTTGTGGAATGGATAAAGTTGAAGGATGTGAGAAAGTTAGGTTTGATAGGTGTGAGTGGCAGTTTGGGGTTGTGTGGGAATGTTAGCGTGAGTAGAAGTTTTGGGCTATGTGAGAACATTGGCATGTGTAGGACTGTCTGTGTGTGTATGAATATTGAGGTGGAAAGCATTGTTGGATTGAGGAAGTGTCTGAGTATTTTAGGATCTGTAGGAATTTTGAGGTGTGTGGGAATATTGGTCATGTGGGGAAATGTTGAGTTCTATAGGAATGTTAGGATATAAAGCAATGTGGTAATGTAAGATTGTTTTAGAATGATGGGACTGCAGGAATATTGGGTTGATTAGGAATGTTAGACTATGTAGGAATGTTGATGACTCTAGGAGTATGTTGCTATGGGAATGTAGTTTTGTGTGAGAATGCTGGAATGTCTGGGAGAGTTGGGGTCTTTAGGAATGTTGGGTTATGTGGGAATATTGTGGCGAGTAAGGATATTGGGTCTGTAGGAATTTGGGATTTTGTGGGAACTTTGGGATTTGTGGGAATTTTGGGACACGTAGGAATATTGTCCTCTGTGGAGATGTTAGGGTGTGTAGGAATTTTGGGCAGTGTAGGAATGTTGTGAAGTTGAGACATGTGAAAGAGTTGGATTCAACAATTGTCAATGGTACTAGCATTCAATAAACACGGTAAATTGTAGCATACATAGGAAGAAAGTAATTAAAGTAAATGAACTAAATAACATAAGTTAGAATGGCGGGACAGGAGTTATGTTGCAGCTGTGAGATGTGGGAGCTTTTGGACACCAAGGTGATCCATGACAGACACATGTGCAGGAAGTGTAAGCAGCTTGAGGAATTAATCTGGAAGCCGAAATGCAGACACTATGCAACATAAGGGATGGGGAGAAATTCCCTGGATACTTTGTTCCAGAAGACAGTCACACCTCTTAGAAGAGGGACATCTGTTTTGGTCAGCAGTGAGGGGCAGGAGGATGTGACTGTCTGTCTGTCAGGCAGGTAATGGGACCGAGCAGACAGTAGGGGAAGGGCCTCAGGCTTTGCAATTGCCAACTAGTTTTGAGGTGCTCACAACCTGTGTGGATGAAAGTGAAGCCTGCAAGATGGATGAGCTGGCTGGCCATGGCACTGTGGTACAGGAAGCCGTTCAAGTGGGGGAGCAAAAAGGAATGTAATGGTAGCAGGGGGTAGTATAGTGAGGGGGATTGACACTGTTCTCTGCAGAAAGGAGTGAGAGTCTAGGCAGCTATGTTGCCTGCCACGTGCCAGGATTCGGGATATCTACTGAGGGCTGGAGAGGAACTTGCAGTGGGAGGGGGAGAATCCAGTAGTCATGGTCCATGTAGGTACCAATGACATAGGAAGAACTAGGAAAGAGGTTCTGCAAAGCCAATATGAGGAGCTAGGTACCAAATTAAGAAGCAGAACCTCCAAAGGTAATAATTTCTGGATTATTACCTGACCCACATGCAAATTGGCTTAGGACAAATAAGATTAGAGAGATGAATGCATGGCACAAAGACTGGTGTGGGGGCTCTGGTATGTGGGGCACTGGCATCTGGGGAAAGTGGGGGCTGTACCGTTGGGATGGTTTACACCTGAGCCATGCTGGGATCAATATCCTCACAAATCACATAACTAGGGAAGTAGAGAAGGCTTTAAACTAAACAAGAGGGGTGGGAGAGCAAGCTTGGGTAGAGGTAGCAATTCAAGGTGCAGAGTCAAGACAAGAGAGCAAAATTGTAATATGAGAAATGGGGGTCAGAAAATGGCAGGAAGGGACAGAGAGAAAAAAACCGAAAAATATATCAACGGTCAAGACTAGATGTTACAAAAGTAACCAAAAGACAAAGCTGAAGGCTTTCTGTCTGAATGCATGTAGGATTCATGACAAAGTAAATGAATTGATTTCCCACACTGAAGTAAATAAATATGATCTGATAGCAATTACGGAGTCGCAGCTGCAGAACAACAAAGACCGGGTCCTTAATATTGAGGGATACCTGACATTCAAGAAGCATAGGAAGCTAGGTAAAGGTGGAGGGGTAGCACTGTTAATCAAAGAGGGCATTGGTGCAATAGATAGAGATGACTTTGGTTCAGGGGATCAGGATGTAGAATCAGTTTGGGTGGAGATGAGGAATAGTAGTGGGAAAAAGTCATTAGTGAGAGTGGTCTACAGACCCCTAACAGTAGCCACAGTGTAGGACAAAGTATTCAAGAGGAAATATTGCATGCTAGTGATAAAGGGATGGCAATAATCATGGGTGATTTTAATCTACACATAAACTGAAAAAATCCGATTAGCAGTAGCAGCCTGGACGAGGAGTTCACGGATTGCTTTCGAGAAAGTTTATTAGAGCAGCATGCTCTGGAACCAACCAGAGAGCAGGTTATATTAGACCTGGTATTATGTAACATGACAGGATTAATTAATGACCTCAGAGTAAAGACACCCATAGTTAGCAGCGACCACAATATGATTGAATTTTACATCCAGTTTGAAGGGGAGAAAGAAGAGTGAGTCTAAGATTAGTATCGTAAACTTAAATAAGGGCAACTATGTGGGGTTGAAAGTTGAGCTAGCTGAAGTGAACTGGGAAACTAGGCTTAAGGATAGGTCAATAGAGAAATAGTGGCAGACATTTAAGGGAATATTTCAGAGTATTCAGAATAAGTACATTCCTACTATAAAGAAGAATTCTAAGGGGAGGACCCAACATCTGTGGTTAACTAAAGAAGATAAGGAAAGCATCAAACTTAAGGAAAAACATACAACACAAAGATGAATGGCAGGACAGATGATTGGACAGAATATAAAGAACATCAGAGAATGGCTAAAAGGCTAATCAGGAGAAAGAAATTAGACTATGAGAGGAAGCTAGCTAGAAAAGCGAAAGCGGATAGCAAGAGTTTCTACGGGCACTTAAAAAGGAAAAGAATTGGTAAAGTGAGTGTTGGTCCTCTAGAGAGTGACAGTGGGAGGTTAATCATAGATAATAAGGAAATAGCAGAAGAAATTAACAACATTTTGCTTCTGTATTCACTATAGAGGATACAAAAAACATTCCAGTAATAGCTGCAAATCAGGAGGTGAACAGGAGGGAGGAGCTTGGTGAAATTAAAATCACTAGGGAAATGGTACTGAGCAAATTGATGAGCTGCAGGCTGGCAAGTCTCCGGGTCCCGATGGATTACATCCCAGGATCTTAAAAGAGGTGGCTAATGAGGTAGTGGATGTGCTGATGTTAATTTTCCAAAATTCGCTAGATTCTGGAAAGGTTCCATTGGATTGGAAAATAGCAAATATAACCCCTATATTCAAGAAGGGAGGGAGGCAGAAAACAGGAAACTATAGGCCAATTAGCTTGACGTCTGTCACGGGGAAGTTATTAGAATCGATCATTAAGGAGGTTATAGCTGGGCACTTAGAAGAGCTCAAGGCAATCGGGAAGAATCAGTGTTGTTTTGTGAAAGTCATGTTTAACCAATTTATTGGAGTTTTTTGAAAGAGAAATATGCACAGTGGATAAAGGGGAGCCTGTAGATATACTGTACTTGGATTTCCAGAAGGCATTTGATAAGGTGCCACATCAAAGGTTATTATGGAAAATAAAAGTTCATGGTGTAGGGAGTAACACACTAGCATGGATAGAAGATGGGCTGGCTGGCAGAAAGCAGAGAGTATGCATAAATGGGTCTTTTTCTGATTGGCAGGATGTGACAAGTGGAGTCCCACAGGGGTCTGGACTGGAGCCTCAACATTTTATGATTTACATCAATGACTTAGATGAGGAGAGTGAAGACATGGTAGCTAAATTTACAGATGTCACAAAGATAGCTAGGAAAGTATGTTGTGAAGAGGACATGAGGAGGTTGCAGATGGATATAGATAGGTTGAGTGAGTGGGCAAAGATCTGGCAAATGGAGTTTAATGTGAGAAAATGTGAAGTTGTTCACTTTGGCAGGAAGAACAAAAAAGCAGAGTATTACTTAAATGGAGAACGGCTGCATAATTCTGAGGTGCAGAGGGATCTGGGTGTTCTAGTACATTAGTCACAAAAAGTTATTATGTAGGTACAGCAAATAATTAAGGCTAATGGAATGCTTCCCTTTATTACGCGAGGGATTGAACATAAAAGTAAGGATTTATGTTTCAGTTATACAGGGCATTGGTGAGACTGCATCTCGAATACTGTGAGCAGTTTTAGTCTCCTTATTTAAGGAAGGATGTAAATGCATTGGAGGCGGTTCAAAGGAGGTTTACTAGATTGATACCTGGAATGAATGGGCTGTCTTATGAGGAAAGGTTGGACAGACTGGGCTTGTTTCCATTGGAGTTTAGAAAAGTCCAGGGGGGTGGGGGGTTGATTGAAGTATACAAGATCCTGAACAGCCTTGACAAGGTGGATATCAAAAGGATGTTTCCTCTTATGGGTGAGTCTAGAACTAGGGGGCACTGTTTTAAAATTAGGGGTCACCCTTTTAGGACAGAGATGAGGAGAATTTTTTTCTCTCAGAGGGTTGTGCAATTTTGGAATTCTCTGTCTCAGAAGGTGGTGGAGGTGGGATCACTGAATATTTTTAAGGCAGAGATAGATTCTTGTTAGGCAAGGGAATCAAAGGCTATCGGGGGTAGATGGGAATGTGGAAATCGAAACACAAGAAGATCAGCCCTGATCTTATCGAATGGTGGAGCAGGCTCGGGGCCGAATGGTGCACTCCTGTTCTTATAAATGTCGGCGTGTGTAGCAATTTGGGATGTGTGGGAATGTTGGGCTGTGTGGTAATGTTGATGCCTGTAGGAATCCAGGCTAAAGTACAGGGGACTCAGAGGACGCCTGGCCCCCGGATATGCGGCATGCATGTCCCCCAACATGTGGTTGTGCCCTGGTGCCCCCAAATCACAGCCCCAGCTATGGATAAATAGCCCAACTGCCTTGAGTGTCTCAGGAAATAAAAAGGCTAAGGGAGTAAACTCTGACAGAAAATCCAGACTGAAGTCTCGTAACCAGTAATCTGTCATCTATCAGGCAGATTTCCGGCACCTTCTACAGCAGAGATGATGTCAAGCAATACTGGCTTCATCCTTTCCTGAGGCCTGGGCAACTCAGAGTCTCCAGACTATTTGCCCAGGCTTGCACAAGAGAGCAGTCCAGCTTCATGGTTTACGTCAGTACAACATGGGAAAAAACAGTTACCGGTAATAAGCTCTCGCTGGATTGGCATAGAGCACAAGTGCCAGGCATTCTTTCTGACGGTGGGAGAGATCACACATCTCATCGGATAGCTACTGCCTGCTTCAAACTGGGAAGCCCCTAGTCAGTTAGGTGCTCTCCTACCAGGGCCTGCTTGTTCCAATGGGTGCTTGGAGCTTAGAGAGTCCTCTCTCAGCAGATGGGTTGCTAATCTCTGCCCAGGCAAGACAAACTCAACAAAGAAGACACCAGTCTTTCACATCACAAGATGGAAGGTGAGGATCGTGTGCCCTTACCAACAACCTTCTGCTGGTTGATGATACACATGAGACAGCTGTGATTGACAAAAACTTCCAAGGCTCAATGTGGCCATTGCTGCGCCCCAAGAAACTAGTCTGACTCAAAGTGAATTCCTTAAAGAGAAATATTACATGTTCTTCAGGCAGGGGAAACCCAAGAGGCAGCATGTGACCATGGAGTGGGTTTCGCAGTAAAAGAAGACTCTACTTACAGTGATGGAAGCAACGACCGAAGGCTCAGAGAGATTTCTAACATTTCACTTGTCAACCTGCACAGGCCCAGTTAACCTCATGTGCATCTATACCCCCACACCCACATCCGTTAGGATGTCAAGGATCAGTTCTACGTGGCACTTGATGCTGCCATCAGCGGAATTCCCTGCACTAAGGGACTGTACCTTCTAGGAGACTTCAAAACAAGGGTGGGTACTGTCTACACAGCTTGGCCAACGTGCACAGGACACCAGGGAATCGGCAAGATAAACAAAAATGGACAGAGGTTGTGGAACTATGCTTCCACCATGGACTCTCTGTGACAAACAGATACTTTCAAATCAAGCTGTGCAATAAGGTGTCCTGGAGATATGTGAGATTAGACCACTGACACCAGCTAGATCTCATCATCACAAGATGTACCACCCTCAACAATGTAACAATGTCCTCATCACTTGTGGCTATCAGAGCACAGATTGTGATGCTGACCACTCCCTGGTGTGTAGCCAGGTCAGGATTCAGCCAAGGAAACTAGACCATTCCAAGAAGAAAGGTCATTCTCAGATCAACGCTTACTGTATCACTGACCCAGAAAGGAGATTCTCAACATCCTCCATTAAGTTGTTTTGGACAACAACACCCAAGGCCAGAGTGTGTGTCAAAGTGGGATCACCTGCACAATGCCATCTATAACTGCACTCACTGCATGTGGGAAAAGAGATCAAAGGAATGCTGCCTGGTTTGAGGCTTGTTGGGCTGAAATGGAGTCAGTTACTGCAACCAAGAGGAGACCCCTCATGAACTGCAAACAAGTCCCCAGCAAACAAAATCTACACACTCTCAGGGCTGCCAGAACCAAGTCACAGCAGCCTGCGCATGTTGCACCAGTTGATACTAGTTGAAACTTTGCAACAGCATACAATCTGCGACTGAATCCGAGATGCTGGAGGGACATCTGAAGAAATCCAGAAAGCATCAGGTCCAGCAGCAGACAATTCAGCCCCCTTAAAGACAAACTGAAGGATCGTCCCAGAATTGCTTTAAGTGTGATAGCAGGCATGTAAAACAATGTTTACCCACCAGCCGGAATGGTGGGTTTTTGCGCCACACCGTCCCATTCCCACCTCATTATTTATTCAGTCATGGGAAACATGCCGTTTCGCTGGTGGGCTCCCTCCAATTTGCCCGCCATGCCGTCACCTCGTTGTTTCCTCACACCGGGCACCATATTTGAACTAAAACTACATGCACAACTCTCAATGCTCACAGCCCAGGACTGCGGTACAGAAGACAAGGCCTCAAAAGGTAAAAAGACTGCAGCCCA
This sequence comes from Isurus oxyrinchus, assembly GCA_026770705.1. Taxonomy (NCBI): domain Eukaryota; kingdom Metazoa; phylum Chordata; class Chondrichthyes; order Lamniformes; family Lamnidae; genus Isurus; species Isurus oxyrinchus. Next base: position 83,452,648 of record JANJGN010000007.1, on the reverse strand, counting down.
CTACTTTTCTTACACATCTCTGGAAGACATTTTGGATGCCGTGGAGGCTGCCGCGATGTCCTCCACCTCCGTTCTGGCTGCAGGAGGCCCATCAGTGTCACCACTTCGGCTTGGGAGGCAGTGGCAGTGGTGATCAGTGTCAGCACTGCACCGTAGAGGTTGGCCATCCAGTGCAGGAAGAGGGTGAATGATCTCATCTGTGCAGCCAGGGTATGGCAACTATCTCATCACTTTAAACTCACCCACTCAAGCCCATCACACATCCACCGGCATCTCACTCACTGCCAGCTCAAGGGACATCACCACTCACTCTCTCACACATACCCTCACATCTCCATCTGGCCTCATCTCTGCTGGAGACTGACTCGTCAGCTCTTGCCCTCTTGAGACCACTTGCACAGATCAACATGTGCCCCCACACAGACCCTGGGATAGCCTCCTTCCCCAGTACAGCCCTCATTCTCTAGCATCTTCCCTTGCCTGAGGCCACTTCTTCCCCTCTCTCAAGCAACCCATAGCCCTGCAGCCGTTGAAAAGCCTTACAGCAGGTTGGGTAGGTAGATACCTGCCCGTGTGCCCCCCTAAATGTTATGTGGTGCTGTCTGCGAAGCCTGGCACTGATGACTGTGAGTGCTGCCCAAAGCAAGATAGGTAAACAAACCTCGAAGTCCCAAGTGAAATGCAGCTCACCAGGTGCATGTCGCTTATGTTCAGTTGTGAAACACGTCGGCGTGATTGCTCAGATGATCCAGCGTGGGGGGTTGATTCCGGTGGGCAGGCAAGATGATGAAATGCAAATACATTTAAATTAGGTTCCCGACATTGGAAGGTGGGAAACGCAGCCTGCCATTGACAGGCTGAGCGGACAATCGCAAACTGGTTTCACAATGGTGTAAAACCGATTTTTGGCCTTCTCACCATACTCTGCGCTCACGCCCACCATGATGCCCAATGTCAGCGGGGGCGGAAAATTCCAGCCAAAGGCAGGGGTGATCATCACTGAATCAGTAAGCAGTTGGAAAGTTGGGTGAAGCACTATCTCGAGCTCTGTGCAACAGAGAACTGCCTCTGAAGAAGTTCTCGGTGCCATTCCAGACTTTCCTGTCATGGAGGAGCTGGACAGCGAGCCCACCATATTGGAGCTCAACAAAGTCCCAGGAAATGGAGGCTTCCACCTGAAATCATCAAAAGTGGAAAACCGGCACTGCTCCATGAACTTTTGTGTCTGTGCTGGAAGGAAAGGTTTGTGCCTCCGGGCATGTGTGATGCAAAAATAGTCACCGGTACAAAAACAACGGGGATCGCAGTGACCGCTACAATTCCCAAGGCATCTCCTTGTTCAGTATTGTTGGAATGTTTTTGCTTGCATTGACCTGACCAGATCATGGACCCTGACATCTACCCTGAGCCTCAGTGCAGCCTCTGAGCTGGCACACAGACAGCTGACAGAATTTTCTCACTTCGGCAATTACAGGAGAGGTGCCACAAACAGCGCAAACCACTCTACATTGTATTCCACTGATTTCCAGCAGAGACGGACTCTTTAAACAACTGTGGACAATAGGCTGCCTGCCTGGACTCCTGCCCATCATTTCTTCCTTTCATGAGAAAAAGCATGGTTTTGTCAGTGAGAATGCAGCTTCATTGGAGGCTTTCAAGATCAGCAGCGGGTAAAGCAGGACTGTATCCTGGTGCCAACTCTCTTTGGTATATTTTTCTCCATGCTCCTATTATACGCTTTTGGTGACTGAAGTAAGTGAGGGTGTCTACCTGCATGCCAGAGCTGAAAACAAGTCATTCTTGACAAGACTGCACGCCAAGACCAAAGTGTGTAATGTCCTAGACGGCAAGTTGCTGTTTGCCGATGATGCTGGGCTGACAATGCTCAAAGATGGCTGGGATTATACATCATTCTTTATTCTTTCACGATATGTGGGTGTCACTGACCAGGGGAGATAGTGGTGAGCTGCCTTCTTGAACCACTGCTGTCCATCTGGTGTAGGTACACCCACAGTGCTGTTAGGAAGGGAGTTCCAGGATTTTGACCAGCGACACTGAAGGAACAGTGAACAGCATTTCTAAGTCAGGATGGTGAGTGACTTGGAGGGGAACTTCCAAGTAGTGGTGTTCCCATGTATCTGCTGCCCTTGTCCTTTTGGATGGTAAAGGTTGCGGGTTTGGAAGGTGCTGTCCAAGGAGTCTTGGCGAGTATCTGCACTGCGTCTTGTAGATGGTACACACAGTACCATCAATGGCACAGTATGTTTAATGTGGCGAATGGGATGGCAATCAAGTGGGCTGCTTTGTCCTGGATGTTGAATCTTGTTGAGGCTGCACCCATCTAGGCAAGTGGAGAGTATTCCATCACATTCTTGACTTATGCCTTGTGATGAACAGGCATTGGGGAATCAGGAGGTAAGTTACTCACTGCAGAATTCCCAGCCTCTGTCCTATTGTTGTGGCTACAGTATTTATATGTTCCGTTTCTGGTCCATGGTGACCCCCAGAGAGTTGATTGTGGAGGATTTGGCAATTTTACTGTCACTGAATGTCAAGGGGAGATGATTAGACTGAGGTGTATTCCAATCCTAGTTCCATTTTTGAGGCTTTTTGGGATCAGGCATAGCTCCCAATTAACACCCCTCAAATTCAGCCAAAGGGAATTAGACTCAAGCACATATAACTGGGTCCACTGAGCCCAACTAAACTCCAGCCAAAGGAATCAGTGGAATTACTACCTTCTTTTGATCGTCTTATTCTCAATTGGTTTTTAGCTAAATTGTAATTTTTCTGGATATTATAAGGGTCCAGGTGAAACTCCTCAGTGAATATTACCCCAGCAAAAGGGAACAGAAGTTGGGTTCCTTGGGTTAGAGACAATTTAAATTTTAAAACACAGAAGTCTATAAGCAAGCATGAAATTCAATGGTTATATGAAAAATGAAAATATAAATTGCGAATCTAGATAAATCCTGTAAAAGAAAAGATTGCTAGTTCTTATTTTGAACAGATAATTCAAACTTTACATTTTACTTGTTACGGATATGATATTTTTAAAAGAAGAAAAGGATATCCATCAAATATTAAGGTAAGGTTATCTTAATCCCCGAGTGTGCGTGAGACTTGTTAGGTTCAAAACGAATCTGAAATGAATCTAATCTTATTCGCATTATGTGGATTCCTAATAGACCACCCCCTATTGATTTGGGGAAAGAACCACCCATTATGGTGAAGGTGTCTGTTCAGTTTCCACAAAATGTTTTTTGAATTATTCTTGGAAAGCTGCACCTTAGGTAACAACTATTGTGGTCAATTTTGCCTGGCCAAAGTAAAGCACCCAACAGGATAATCAAACTTGGGGCCTAATATTTTTCTGTCTGTTTGTGGTTTTATTTATTGGAGCTCGCATTCTACGTTTGCATACTAGTGTGAGAGAGAGGACCATAGAATGTCATTTTTTAGCTGTGTGTAATTTCTTACCAGTGAATTCTCATTTTTGTGAAGGTAGTTAATCATATTGGCTTGAATTTTACCCTCGGGGTGCGCCTGAAGTCAGTGCGGCCAGAAGCGGATGTAAAGCCTGCTCTTGGCTGAGATTGCCCTGTTAATGTGATATCACACAGGGTGGCCAATTAAGGCCCGCCCAGCATGGAATGCGACTGCCAGATGTGTTCTCTGTGAGCGGGGATGGAAACATGTCAAGCGCCGGGTCCAATGGGGATGGTGAGTTCAAAAAAGCAGAAGAAGCGGTTCTCTGAAGGCTGCCAGGAGGTGTGGGTGAGGCTGAGGGAGCTGTTTGGAAGCAGTCCAACAAATATCCTGGCATACAGAAATAGCCTCAGCACCTAGTGGTCATGGAAGGTGGGAGGGCAAGTTGAGTGGGCAGTCTGACCTCTCCCCCACCCCGTTTCTCAGATGAGTGCCTGGGAGTGCTGGTCAAGGAGGTCAGTGCCAGGCGGCATATCCTAATGCCCAGGGACAGCAAGAGAACGTCGCCCCACCTGACCAAGAAGCCTGGACAGAGGTCACTGCCTGGGTCAGTGTGTACGACGTGGTGCACTGCACTTGCCTTCAGTGCCGCACAGGATTCAATGATCTGCTGTGGTCAGCAAGGGTAAGTGCAGAAATGGCCTGGACCTGTAGGGAGAATGTGCCTGTTGCTCAGAACGTTCAGGGGTCTAAGAATGCATACGCCAACTGGCACTTAACCTGCCCTGTCAAGGCTGGGATATCAGCACAATTGTGACACAACTCGCCTAATGCCCGGGTGGGAGGGTGGGTGGGAACCAGGAATGGACCTACAGGGAGACGGAGCAATAATGAGGCTATTTGTCCCTGTCAGGGGTTATGACTGCCAGCGGAGTGCCGCAAAACAGGTGGAGGAGTGGCAAATCTGTGCATCCTCACGCAGCACAAAAGCGATGCACTGGAGTTGGAATGCCACTGGCCAGCTCGCTCCTCTGGTCGTGGTGAGGAGGGGGTCTCAGATGTAGGTAAGAGTGCAGGTGACAGATTCGTGTGTGGTGGGTACTGGAAACATAACAACCGGCTCCTCTCATCAGAAATTAAACTTTGTAGCCAGAGAGCTCGTTGAAGCTCCAATGTAGATTGCACCATGCAGCAGGTCTCCACTGTCTCCACAGACCACCAAGCATGCATAGTGACTTTGATGATTGAATGTACTGATCTTTTTCCTTCTTTCTGCAGATGCACCATCCGCAGGAGCCACCAGCGACCCAGAGGAACCCCCCCACATTGAGATCTGAGGAAGACATCACACCTGCACCAGCGTCACACTGCCTCTCTGAACCATGCACCAGCGCAGATACTCACACATCATTGGGCATTAGTTATTCGGCTCTGCAGGTAATGCACAGTAGTCAGGGAATATCACACTCGCATAAGGAACTGACAGAGGCAGAGGTCCAGAGAGTCGACAGTGGAAGCACAGCTGGAGACCAGGATCATGCTGCGTCCGAGGCAGATTGCAAGCCTTTGGAGTCATCCTGCACTCGGACCTGCAAGCCCTCAGGAGGTCATTGCCCGCGTGGGAGATGGATGAGGCACCTAGTCTCCATGCTAGGTCACCGTCCAACAATGGTGAGCAGGGAGGTGCAAACACACCTCATGCTGGCAGACGAGCTGCCTGTTGTCTCTATGGGCTTCTCTCAGGGCGCTCTGGACAAGGGCACAAGCTTCTCCACCCCTCTGCCGGGGCTGCTGCATCTGGTGATGCCTCAATGACTAAGTGGTGCCCAACTATGGGGCTGGATGCACCCTCCCAGGCAGAGCCTGCTCAAGCTCCGGCGGTCAGAGGACAACTGCCAAGGTCATCAGGGCCAGCAGGCCGGCAGAGACAACAGGCTACCTCCAACGCCACTATCAGTGAGGCAGGGGCACCAAGACGCAGCATGCGCAGACGTACATTGAAGGCATCTTGAGCACACCAGGGGCATGTAACGGGTGATATTTTTTGTGTTAATTATTTTGACTCTTATGTTAGGGATGGACACTTTGTTCTTATTTTGTTCAGGTGAAGTAACATAAACATTTATTTGACTTAAATGAGCTGAGTTGGCTGGATGGTTTGAATAGGTGCCAGATGCAGCACAGGCTTGTAAAAGAATGGCATTGTGTGGTGTTGGTGTACTGGATTGGGTTCTCATTTATTGATTGTTAGCAAAGGAGACAGTGACATTGTCTTGACGAGATATTGATGCCTTGGATGCCGAGCAGAAGGTTCGCTGCATCAAATCATCCCTTCAATCGGTGCGTCCATGAGTTTTCTGTCCTCTGCCTCGAGGTCCTCAACCTGTGCCTCCCCAGGCTCTTCCTCTGAGCCATCACTTCAGTCATTCTCCGTGGCCTATGGAGCTGCCTTACTTTCCTCAGCCTCCAGTGGGTCCCCCCTTGCCAGAGCCAGGTTGTGCATGGTGCAGCACATGATGACTATGAGGGAGACATGCTCTGGAGGATACTGCAATGCTCCCCTTGACCAGTCCAGGCATTTGAAGGACATCTTCAGCAACCTGATGGTCCTCTCCATCACCACCCTTGTGGAGGAGGCATGACTCCCTCAGCCTCAGTTCTTGAGTGGCAGAGCGGGGTCTTCAGCCACCTCTTCAAGGGATAGCCCCTGTCACCCAGGAATCATTCATCCACTTGTGCAAGAGCCACGTACAGCCTTGGTACCTGTGAGTGCTGCAAGATGTAAGCATCATGTGAGCTCCCAGGGTAATGGGCACAAACTTGGAGAATCTGTGTCTATGGTCGCAGACGATCTGAACATTCATTGAGTGGAACCCTTTCCTGTTTACTAAAGCTCCAGGCTCACTTGCTGGCATCTTGATGGCCATGTAAGTGCAATCTATTACACCCTGCACGTGGGGGAACCCAGCCATCGCAGCAAAGCCTTGTGCTCTCTCCGCCTGGCTCGCTTCCACTGTCCGGAAGTAGATGAACATGTGGACATGTCTAAAGGTAGCATCAGTCACAAGTTTGATGCAACTGTGTGCAGCTGATTGAGAAATGCCACAAAGGTCCCACACTGAGCCCTGAAAAGAACCGGAGGCACAGACGTTGAAGGCCACTGTGACCTTCAAAGCCACCGGCATGGGGTCTTCACCCACGCAGTTGGAAGCGATTTCCAGACCTATCATGTGGCATATTGCTGTCACTGTGTCCTTGGAGAGTGGAGTCTCCTGTGGCACTGGACTTCAAACATCTGGAGGAGTTGGAGGGCTGCCCGAACACTCTAAGCACTGGGTAGTGGCATCTTCGGCATGCCCTCCTGCTTTGGCCTCCCTGCTGACCCTGAGCCAAGTAAACCCATGCCTCTCCTCGTAAAGATCTGTCCCTGGGATGCTGCCTACGCCCACTTTGTCTCCTTTCCCTCCTGCCCCTCTCCCCTCTCTTCAGAGGAGGTTCCACCAGCAGAATACACTATCCCCATCTGGTGGGATGCAGAGGACCAGTGCCTTGAAAGTGAAGGAGCTCTGGGCTACAATACTTAGGGGAACCTTCCAGGGAAGATGAGGACCTGAAATGCTGAAAGGCAGGATTGACAATCAAACAAGATGCTAAGAAACTCTGGGACAACTATATACTCACACAGCAAAGGACTGGCAATGACAGACAAAGTGCTGCTGACCTTATGATGGAGGACAGAGAAAGAAAGATTTGTATTTATATAGCACTTTTCATGACCACTGTACATCTCAAAGCACTTTACAGCCAAGGAAGTACTTTTGAAGTATAGTCACTGATCTAATGTAGGAAACACAGCTGCCAATTTGCACACAGAAAACTCCCACAAAAAGCAATGTGATAATGATCAGAAAATCTGCTTTTTGTGATGTAGATTGAGGGATAATAGGCTGGACACAGGGATAATTCCGCTGCTCTTGGAAGGAATGTCACTGATAAAGCAGTTGAGGTTGGCTGGGCTAAGGACACTACCCTGAGGAACTCCTGCAGTAATGTTCTGGAGCTGAGATGCCTGACCTCCAACAACCATCTTCCTTTGTGCTAGATATGACCCCAACCAGCGGAGAGTTTTCCACTTGATTCCCATTGACTCCAGTTCTGCTGGAGTTCCTTGATGCCATATTGGGTCAAATGCTACCTTGATGTCAAGGGCAGTCATACTCACTCTCATGTCTTGAGTTCAGATCTTTTGTCCATGTTTGGATCAAGGCTGTAACAAGGTCAGGAGCTGAGTAGTCCGGGCAGAAGTCAAGCTGAACATCAACGAGTAGGTTATTGCTGAGTAAGCGCTGCTTGTTAGCACTGTCAACATTCCCTTCCATCTTTTGGCTGATGATCAAAAGTAGACTGAGGGGTGGTAATTAGCTAGGATGAATTTGTCCAGCTTTTTTCATAACCTCTACCATCTATAAGATATGGGCAGCAGATAGATGGGAACACCACCACTTGCAAGTACCTCTCCAAGTCACATACCACCCTGACTTGGAAATATATCACTTTTCCTTCACTGTCACTGGGTCAAAATCCTGGAACACCCTCCTTAATACCACTCTGAGTGTAACTATACCTCATGGACTTTAGCAGTACAAGAAGGCAGCTCACCACCACCTTCTCAAGGGCAACTAGGGATGCACAATAACTATTGGCCTAGCCAGCGAAGCCCGCATCCTGTGAATGAATTTAAAAAATGAATAAAGGCAGATAGAGTATAAGAGCAAGGACGTTATATTAAACTTGTATAAAACAATTATTGTGTCCAGTTCTGGGTGCAGGACTTTAGGCAGAATGTGAAGGCATTGGCGAGAGTGCAGAAAAGCTTCATGAGAATAGATCCAGGGATGAGGAACTCCAGTTACAAAGATAGATTGGAGAAATTAGGACTGTTTTCCTTGGAGAAAAGAAGGTTGGGAGGAGATTTGATAGAGGTATTCAGAATTTTGATGTATTGGGACAGAATAGATAGGGAAAACTGTTCCCACTGGTGGAAAGATCGAGAATAAGAGGGCACAGACTTAAGGTAATTGGCAAAGGAAGCAATGGAGACATGAAGAAAAACTTTTTCACACAGTGTTTAGGATCTGGAATGCACTGCCTGAGAATTTGGTGGAGGCAGGTTCAATCGAGGCTTTCAAGATGGAATTGCATTATTATCTGAAAAGGGAGAATGTGCAGGTTTACAGAGAGAAGGTGGGAGAACGGCACTAGGTGCATTGCTCATTTGGAGAGCCAATGCAGACACAATGGGCTGAATGGCCTCCTTCTGCGCTGTAACAATTCTGTGATTGTGAGTGGCCTGTAGTTCCTTGTTTTCTCTCCTCCTTTCTTGAACAGTGGTGTTACATTTGCTAACTTCTAACCTACTAGGACCATTCTAGAATCTGGGAAGTTTTGGAAAATCATAACTAATGCATCCACTACTTCTGCAGCTATCTCTTTTAGAACCCTAGGATGTAGACCATCAGGTCTTTGGGATTTGTTGGATTAGTCCCTTAACTTTCTCCAGTACTTTTTCTCCACTGATATTACTTACCTTAATTTCCTTACTCTTTTTAGCCCCTAGGTTACCCATTCCTGGTGTGTAACTTGTATCTTCTACTGTGAAGACAGACACAAAATATTTGTTCAATGTCTCTTCTATTTCCTCATTCTCCATGATAATTTGCCCTGTTTCTGCCTCAAAGGGATCAATGTTTACTTTAGTTACTCTCTTCCTTTTAATATACTTGTAAAAGCTCTTACAATCTGTTTTTATTTCCTGACTAGTTGACTCTCATATTCTATTTTTTTTCCTTTTTCTCAACTGTTTGATGGTTCTTTTCTAGTTACTATAACACTCCCAATCCTTAAACTTACTACTATTCTTCACACCATTATAAGCCTCTTCTTTTAATCTCATACAATCCTTAATTTCCTTATTAAACCACAGATGGGTCTTTCTTGCCAACTTTTTGCTTTTAAATGGAATACATTTTTGTTGAATGCTTTGAATTGTTTCCTTAAATGTTTCCCACTATTTATTTCTGGTCATACCTTTTAGTCTATTTACCCGACCAACCTTAGTCAATTCTCCCCTCATACCTATGTAATTAGCTTTGCTTAAGTTTAATATTCTTGTTTGCAATTGAATTATGTTGCTTTCAAATCTAATATGGAATTCTACTGTATTATGATCAGCATTTCCCAACCAAACATTTACTACGAGATTAATAATTAACCCTATCGCATTGCACAATACTAAATCTAGGTTTAGCCCTAGTTGGTTGTATATTATATTGCTCCAGGGAACTGTCATGAAAGCATTCTACAAACTCACCTTTCAGACCATCTTTACCAATTTAACTTGTCCAGTCTATATGAAGATGAAAGTTCCACACAACTATCACATTGCTTTTGTTACAAGCTTCAATAATTTATTGTTTAGTGCTCTGTCCAATGTTATAACTATTGTTTGGGGTGGGTGTGATTGGTGGGGTAGGAGGGCCTATAAACTACTCCTAATCCCCACCCACACTGATTCTATTTCCTGATCTTCTGAGCCAAGCTCCTTTCTCACTACTGTCTTTGTCTCATCCTTTACTATTAGGACTACCCCTCCTCCTTTACTATTCGGTCCATTTTTTCAAACTGTTGGAATATTTATTTTCCAACCTTGGTCACCTTGTAACCAAGGGCAAAATTTTATGAGTCCCCACTCGTGGATTCACAGATGGGTGGGGTGTTGGCCTGTAAAATTCCCTAGGTGGCCTCTTCACCACCTACCAGCCTGCCCCCGATTGTTTGCAATTTTGGTGATTGGGCACCTGCTGCATGTGTCTGCAATGGCAATTAGATCCACACCCTCTATCTGTATTTGTGCCACTAGTTCATCCATTTTACTGTGGATGCTTTGTGCATTCAGTTAAAGAGCTATTAACATTTTTTTAACTGCTATTCTTTGCATGGGCTTTCCTCACTGATGCACTATTCCCATTAAACTCTCTGTCCCTTCCTGCCCCACTCTGCTTATCTTTACCCAAATCACTACCCTGTCCTATTGTCTCAACTTTGCATTTGGATTTCTAAATCTCCTTTCAGCCAGACCCTCCTCTCCTCCTCCTCACCCCTATAGTTTAAAGCCCATTCTACAGCCCTAGATATAAGATCCACCAGGACATTGGTTCCAATGTGGTTTAAGTGAAACCCATCCTAACACAACAGCTCCCTCTTTCCTGAGTACAGGTGCCAGTGTCTCATTAATTGAAACCCGTTTTTTTCCCATGAGCCTCCCATTTAATTCTCTAATCTGCTTGACCTTATGCCAATTTGCTCATGGCTCAGGTAGAAATCTAGAGATGATTACCTTTGAGGCTGTGCACTTTATTTAAATGTAAAGGAGTTAAAAGTGAATTTAAAATGGGTATGAAGAACTTTGCAACATTCAGGACTCAATATTAAATTCAACAATTTCAGGTAATAACTGCTGCTCATTTTTTGGGGGTGTTGGGAGGGTGGATGGACAATAGGCTAATGATTCTGCTGCTGCTATTTACCCCTCCTCTAGACCCAGCTATTGTTTCTTTACTTGTCCCATTTCTAACTGTTTACCTTGCACCATCATTCCTTTTGTCATTTAATCACTCCTTCCTTCCACCCTATCACAGAGCTTCCATTTTCCCCCTCCCCCTTTCTGTACTTGCTTAGGATCTTTTACATTTCCATTTTTTTCCATTCTGACAAAGGGTCATTGACTTGAATTGTTAACACTGTTTCTGTCTCCACAGACGCTGCCAGACCTGCTGTGTACTTCCAGCAATTTCTGTTTTTGTATATTTGCAGTATCTGCAGTATTAAAAAGAACTTTGCTGAAAACTGTGCTAAATGTTTATATGAATCAACTAAGCAGAGCATGGGAGGTAGAAACATTGGGGACTTTTGAAATACAATAGGTTTTCTGATGGATGACTAAGGTGCTGAAGGGATGAGTTTAAAAGGATGGTACATGTTGGATCTTGTGGATCCTTCTGGCACACTTGTTGCAGGGTGGCCGGTTGGTACTATAGATACAGTTGATCAGCAGACACTTCTTAGGTGGAAAGCATTACGTTTATCTACAAAGGTACTCAGTAGCAACTCACGTGTGCTTTCACTTTACATCCTATCTCCATACTGCTGACTACCAATGACAGAGGAGCCGTGCGCTACTCTTCTATTGGTTACTCAAGATCATGTATCGTCCTTTGTAACATTCTTCTTAAAGGTATATTACACATATAAAACCATAATTACCACATCCCTCCCCCTTTACGCAGAGCATACATCTTACATTTACAAGTACAATTTTCTCAAGACACAAAATATTTACACTGGTAAGTAATTTACAAAGTCAATCTTTCTGGGGGTTTCCTTATGCATGTAGAATGCCCCAGCTCTACAACTTCAGATTCTTTGTCAGGAATCTCCTTTTCCGGAGTTGTCTGAACATCAGATGCTTCGGTGGGCACCTGCAATTCTGTATCCTCAACTCCACAGGAAAAACAGACATGTCTGTACTAGGTTGAGTTCTCGCAACAAGAAACACAGACCCAGCCGTGAGCACTGGTGGAATCAATTCTTGGTGATTTGTTTCTCTCTTCCTTAGATGATCCACATGTCTCCATGTCACTTGGCCTCCCACCTCCGTGTGGTAAGATAGAGGTCCAGTCACTGCACTGATTTCACCCTGTAACTACTTTGTTCCTTCTCCTCCAAGTATACCATCTCTACCATGGTAAATTTCCTCTCATGACTATGCCGGTCGTATCTAGTTTTCTGACTTCCCTGACCCCTTTCCATCATCCCCCTCCCCGCTAACTTCGGCATTATTAAGCTCAATTTCATCCTGAGATGGCATTTCAACAATAACTCTACAGGTGTGACACCTGTTGCTGTGTGAGGGGCAGTCCTATAATGGAAAAGAAAGCGTGCTAACTTAGTTGCTAAGGAATCTCCAGTTAGATTTTTCATGCCAGCCTTGAATCTTTGAACTGCCCTTTCAACGAGTCCATTTGAGGAAGGGTGATATGGTGAAGTTTTTACGTGAGTGATACCGTTGAAGCTGATAAATTGTTGAAACTCAGCACTTGTAAATGCCGTGCCGTTATCAGAAACAACTATTTCTGGTAGTCTGTTAACAGCAAAACTTTGACGTAGCTTCTCAATCATAGCAGAAGACATTGGTGACTTCACCTCATATGTTCATCCATTTTGAGTGAGCAGCAACATTGATCCCATGAAAGCTCCCACGAAGTCAATGTGTAATCGCACCCATGACCTTCCTGGCCACAGCCAAGTAACGAAGCGGTTGAAGGTAACATTTGCAGTTGCTGACATTGCACACAGTTCTTTACTAATCTCTCTATTTGGCCATCCATCCCAGGCCACCATAGATAGCTGTGTGCTATGGTCTTCGTTTGGGAAATTCCTAGATGTGTGCTAAATAGTTCAATTAAAAGTAGCTCTCTTCCCTTTGTAGGAACTATCACTCGTGCTCCCCACAACAAGATGCCATACTGGCTGGTTATTTCATGTCTTCTGTTGAAGTACGGTTTCATTTCATCAGAGACGGGCTCTTGTGACCAACCTTGAAGCACTTGTTCTCGTACTTGAGATAGAACTGGATCCCGACTTGTCTAGTCTCTGATCTGTCGAGCACATACCAATGAGGAATCTAAGAACTTTAGCAATAAAACAAGTTTCTGTGGAACTGGGACATGCTCATCATTGCCTTGTAAAGGCAAAGGACTAAGGGCATCAGCATCTGCAATTTGATTTCCAGGCCTATGCACAAAAGTATATTTGCATGCTTCCAGGATCAAAGCCCATTGTTGTATTCTTGCTGAGGCTATAGGTGCTATTGCCTTTTCCCCACTAAACAAATCTAGCAACGGCTTATGGTCTGAAATGACTGTAAAATGATGGCCATGTACGTACTGATGAAATTTCCTGACACCAAAGATGATGGACAGGCCTTCTTTTTCTATCTGCGAATATCCCTTTTCCACTGTGGTGAGCATTCTTGAAACATAACTTCTTGGCCATTCCAAGCTGTCGTCCATCTGATGGGAGAGAACTGTTCTCACTCCATATAGAGATGTGTCATGTGTCAGCACCAATTCTTTCATCTGGTCATAATGCACTAATAGATTGGACAAGTGCAACAGTTGTTTCACCTTGATGAAAGCTCCTTTTGGGGTGTCTCCCAAGACCAGTGTTTGTTCTGTTTGAGTAGAGAATGCAGGGGGGCCAGCATTGCAGACAAATTGGGTAAGAACCACCTGTAATAGTTGATAATTCCTAGGAATGATTTGAGCTCTGAGACACTCTTTGGCACAGGTGCCTCTCTTATGCCCCTCACTTTCTCCTCAACCGGGTGGAGGCCCTGTGAATCTACCCTGTGATCCAAATAGATTACCTCCCTCGCTTGGAACGTGCACTTTTCATTTTTTAAACGCACTCCAGCTTGGAAGAAACATTTTAAGATTTCTTCTAAGTTGCCAAATTCTCTTTTTCAGTGAATCCTGTCACCTATACATTGTCAAATAGACTGCAACCTGGGGCATTCCCTGCAGTAAGCTTTCCATTGTTCTCTGAAAGTTGACACAAGCTGAGGAGACACCGAAAGGCAATTGTGTATATTGGTACAACCCTTTGTGGGTATTAATTGTGACAAATTCCTGGGAGGCATTATCTAAATATGGGTCGCTGAGAAGCATGACTCATATCAAGCTTTGTGTAGGTGGTTCCACCTGCCAGATTGGCATTTGGTCTTTGATTTTTGGTATGGGGTGTCTGTCTAGCTCAGCTACTTTATTAACCATCAATTTATAGTCTCCACAACTTCGAACACTTTGATTGGGTTTAAGGATGGGGTCTATGAGTGCTGCCCATTCTGAGAACTGCACAGGTTGTATAATGCCCAGTTTCTCTAAGCTGTCCAATTTGGTGTCAACCTTTTCTCGCAATGCATAAGATACTGGTCTTGCCTTCATGAATTGGGGGGTTGTCTCTGGATCCACATGAGTTTTTGCTTGTAGCCTCTGGATCTTCCCAGGTTCATCTTAAAGACTGTGGCATATTTCGTAGTAACTCTGGTAACCCACTTACTCTCAACTGGAAAATTTTGGACCATTCTAATTTAATCTCCTTTAGCCAGTTTCACCCAGGAGGCTTAGCCCCTTGCCTGCTATCACCAACAAGGGTAGCTTTACCGATTGGCTTCCATAATGGACAGTTACTCTGCTTATGCTTCTCAGCAGAGTCTTGCATTTTTGCGCCCTTTTTGGCTGGGTCTACATGTCCGATATGGAGGATGGAGTTATCTTGCGCCCCCTGTTTGGCTTTTGAATCCCTTACGGCGCTTTCCATGGCCAGTGCTAACTCTAGCACCTTCTTAAAATCCAAATTTGTTTTGGACAATAATCTCTTCTGAATCGTGTCCTCATCCACACCGCACACTAAATGATCTCTGAGCATGTCATTTAGAGATATACCAATCTCACAATGTCCCATTAACTGCTTCAAGCTTGCCACATAACAAGTGTCGGTCTCTATTTGAACTATTGCATCATTACCGAAGCCTTTGGCTGGTAATGACCCTTCACAAGGTCAACCAATTCATCAAAATATTTTGAATCTGGGGCACTGGGTGCCGTTAAACTTAGAATCAAACTGTAGGCTTTATTCTCTAAGGGGATTGCTCACCTCTTCACTTCCCCATAATCTCGCTCTCTTGGAAAAAGAACATTAGGCATTCAATATAATGAGACTAATCATCCGTGGCTGGATCAAAAGGATCAATTTCCAAATTGCGGCATTCGGGAAGGGAATTACTTCTTTGATTTGAACAGAACTTCTAATTACAATTATTGTGCGAGGTACAGCCCGATTGCACTTCTCTTGATTTCTTCCATTATTTTATTGTCATCAACAGTTTGTTGTATCCTCACTTCATCATCACTTTATCCTCATCACCAGTTTGTTGGATCTTGTGGATCCTTGTTGCATGCTTGTTGTGGGATGACCAGGTTGGTACTATAGATAGAGTTGATCAGCAGACACTTCTTAGGTGGAAAACATTCTGTTTATTTACAAAGGTACTCAGCAGCATATGTCCTTTCACTTCAAACCCTATTTCTACACTACTGACGGCTAACAACAGAGGTAGCCCACACTGCTCTTCTATTGGTTACTCAAGATCATGTGATCTTCCATTATAACATTCTTCTTAAAGGTATATTACACATTAGGTAAAGCTATAGTTACCACAGTACATAACAAACCACATTTGATAGTCTTCACTAGATTAGTAGTTCCGACAGAACTGTAAAGGCTCAACGATAGCTCCAGATTCATCAACTCCAATTGTTACCATCATTAACAGGATGAAGATCCAGTAGTCCTTGTAGATGCTGGGGAACAACTGGAGATTCCAAGACTGAGACTGATAGATGTTTGTTGGGAAAGGATATCAGGAATATGGAGCAACAGTAGGAAAGTGGAGCTGAGGTCCAGATCAGACATGATCTAATTGAATATTGGAGCAGGACATGGAGCTGAATGGTAAACTCCTGTTCCTAATGTTCCTTGTTTTTGGGTGGGGTAAGGGCCTCTATTATTAATGTAGATCTATAGACAGTGGTGTGACAGCCCACTTTGTATCTTTGTTAGCAGCTGACACTTGACCCCTCAGTTTTATAACTGGCAGAAACACTCCCTGTTTTGAGACAGGTTCCACTGTCAGAGTGAGGTCTCAAACTGGGGTTGCCAAGTCCAATACAAGGTAGGAGCTGAGGAAGAGCAACAGTCAGGGTTTGGGTTGTGATAGGCAGATTTTACTGGGAATCTTATTGACTTATCCTCCAAATCAGGAGCGATTGGGAGAAGCAGGCTTTTGGAGTGTGGTTTATATTTTAGGAATTCCTGCACAGCACACTGGGCAATCAGGCAGTGAGTAGCTCTAGTCCAAGGCCTTCCCCAACAGGACGGTGTTCTAACACTTTTCTTTGGATTGTTCCCAGGTGGCCAACTTGCTCCGCTTGTTCCAGATCCCACAGATCAGCTATGCCTCAACCAGTGCCAAGCTGAGTGATAAATCACGCTATGATTACTTCGCCCGGACTGTACCTCCAGATTTCTACCAAGCAAAAGCCATGTCTGACATCCTGCGCTTCTTCAACTGGACATATGTCTCCACCGTGGCATCTGAGGGTGACTACGGCGAGACAGGCATCGAGGCCTTTGAGCAGGAAGCTCGTTCCAGGAACATCTGCATCGCCACCTCGGAGAAGGTGGGTCGCTCCATGAACCAGAAGACATACGACGGGGTCATCAAAGCTCTGATGCAGAAGCCCAACGCCAAAGTGGTGGTCCTGTTCACAAAGAGCGAGGATGCTCGGGAGCTGCTAGCCGCTGCCCGTAGGCTCAATGTGTCCTTCATGTGGGTGGCCAGCGATGGATGGGGTGCACTGGAGAATGTGGTCAAGGGCAACGAGCAGGCAGCCAATGGGGCGATAACTATCGAACTGGCAGCCCATGACATTGAGGAGTTTACAACCTATTTCATCAACCTCAGCGCTTACAATAACACCAGGAATTCCTGGTTTAGGGAGTTCTGGGAACAGAAGTTTCATTGCAGCTTAAGGACACTTGACTGTGGCAGGAACTCCCTCAAAATGAAGTTTGAGCAGGAGACAAAGATCATGTTTGTGTTGAATGCGGTATACGCCATGGCCCATGCCCTCCACAACATGCAACGGGCACTCTGTCCCAACACCACCAAGCTCTGCGACAACATGAGGCCCATGAATGGGAAGAAGTTTTACAAGGATTACATCATAAAAGTTCACTTTGATGGTAAATAAATTCTTCATTGTTGCTTCATTTCAGTAAAGAAAAAGAAAGACTTGCATTTCCGTCATGCCTTTCATGATCTCAGGACATCCCCAAAGCATTTTATTCCCAATTAAGGCCAACTGAAGTGTAGTCACTATTATAATGTGGAAATACAACAGCCAATTTGCACATAGCAAGGTCCCATGAACAGCAAACAGTTAAATGATGCAATACTCTGTGCAGTGGTGTTTGCAAGATAAATATTACACAGAACATACAAATTAGGAGCAGAAGTAGGCCCCTCGGCCCCTCGAGCCTGCTCTACCATTCAATAAGGTTATGGTTGATCTGATTTTGACCTCACCTCTGCATTCCTGCCTACCCCCAATAACCTTTAACTCCCTTGTCAATCAAGAATCTATCTAACTCAGTCTTAAAAATAGTCAGTGACCAGGGCAGAGGGAGAACTCCCTTGCTCTTCTTCAATCTAGTGCCCTGGAACCTTTCATGCCTTAGTTAAACCTCTCTTGCAAAAGATGGTACATCTGATAGTGCAGCTGTCCCTCAGTACTGCACTAGAGTGTCCTCAATGTTTCACTGGACGTGTTCTGGTCATGCCGATCCTATTGACTCACTTTTTGTACTTTCTTGTTAACATTCGTGGGCCTCAGCACTGAATGTTAACTATGAAGCTGGATTTATTTAGGCAGTGGATTGGGCCTGGTTCACACTGATGCAGAAAGACTGAGCAAGGCCCCTGAATGGGACAGGAAATCAATCAGGAGAGAGCTGGACTTGATAACAGTGACCTCCTGAGCAGTTCACTTGGTAAATTCAGGGTAACCAACCGTCCCGGATTTTCAGGCACTGTCCCGTAATTTACCTTTCCTTCCCACATCCTGAGTCAGGCCACCCCGGGACGCGTATTGCCCCAGATTTCATCTGCTGAGGTGGGATATGTGGCTGCACACACATCAGCCGTGGCAGGTTAGTGGCTTGTGTTCCAGTGGGAATCTGGGAAGAGGGCAACGAGCTGGAAGAATCAAAGCCAGCCTAGGTCAAGGGCAGACTGCCCCACCCACTCTGCTCTCAGAGGTTTGGCAGCAGCCCCTCTGCTGTCACACTCTCACCAGCACCCCTCCCCCTGCAAAGTGTCCCTTAATTCACTCTCCAAGAGTTGGTCACCCTGCTGCTCACTGTGGTACTGAGCCATATAGGTCACAAGCAAAGACCCCCAATTTGATCCCAACTCTGTGTTGAGGAAACTGATATCAGCAGATGGCACTTTGGACATGACAATTTGCCTCAGTGCCCTAGGGTTAGTGAAGAGACAATCAGGCAGTGCTTGTCCTCTTGATTGTATAGCCAAATAGTGAAAGATAGAACTGGAATCTCATTCTTTATTTGCTTTTATTTACAGAGAGACACTGCATACCGATTACCACCAATGGGTGGATGGTGTGCTGAATTTAGACCTTAATAAGGCAAGAATCCCGTTAACTACAGTCTGATCCCATGTTTGGGCTAGTCTGACCCTGTTATCTCACTGCATTAATTTACTTGAGACCCTGCCAATCCTGTTCTCTTGTCTCCCCAGCTCCTTTTCAACCTCACGATACAAAGAGTGAAATCCGATTTGATACATTTGGAGATGGAATTGGCCGTTATAATATCCTTAATTTCCAGTTGAAAGGTGGGAGATACTCCTATGAGAAGGTTGGCTACTGGGGAGAAGATCTCACATTGAACACCAGCTTGATTCCCTGGGCCAAGTCATCCATCCCCACATCACAGTGCAGTGACCCCTGCGCCAAGAATGAAGCCAAGAGTATGCAGCGCGGAGATGTCTGCTGCTGGCTCTGCATTGCCTGTCATCCTTATGAGTTTCTCTATGATGAGTTCACTTGCATGGATTGTGGGCCTGGAAGGTGGCCCACCGAGGATCTCAGCAGCTGCTATGAGCTTCCAGAAGAATATATCAAATGGGAAGATGCTTGGGCCATTGGGCCCATCACCATTTCCTGCCTCGGCTTTATCTCAACCCTCTGCGTGTTTGGAATCTTTGTTAAAAATAATAACACTCCAGTGGTGAAGGCATCAGGACGAGAGCTCTGTTACATCCTTCTCATTGGGGTCCTGATGTGTTATAGCATGACCCTGATCTTCATTGCAAAACCCTCGACCACGGTATGTACCTTACGTCGTTTAGGATTGGGGTCCTCCTTTGCAGTTTGCTACTCGGCCCTCCTCACCAAGACAAACCGCATCGCCAGAATCTTCAACGGCGTAAAAGATGGCACGCAGAGACCACGGTGCATCAGCCCAACTTCCCAGGTGGTGATCTGCTTGGCACTGATCTCTTGCCAATTAATTGTCGTCATCGTGTGGCTTGTGGTGGAAACACCTGGCACCAGAAAGGAAACCACGCCCGAGAAGCGGGACATTGTCACTCTCAAGTGCAACACCAAGGAATCCAGCATGCTCACCTCGTTGACGTACACTGTGGTTCTCATTGTGCTCTGCACTGTGTACGCCTTTAAAACCAGGAAGTGCCCTGAGAATTTCAATGAGGCCAAGTTCATTGGGTTCACCATGTATACCACATGCATAATCTGGCTGGCCTTCCTGCCAATCTTCTACGTCACCTCCAGCGACTATAGGGTAAGCAACACACCAAAGTCTTTATTCTAACAATGAGGAACTAAACTTAAACTGGCCCTAACCTCTGATTACTGAGCACTTACTTACCAGTTGCCTCAAACCTTGGAGACATTTCTCATTTTTACCCCATTGTTCCTGAATGCCAATCTCTGCCCACTTGCTTTCTGATTTTCCATGGAATAGTTAATCTTTTATAAATCCTGATGGTCCCCAAAACACGGCTCACCAGCAATTCTGCCAATCACTTGCCCCTGCCCTGGTGTCTCTTTAGTTTTCTGTATCCTGTACTCTCCTTGGGATTCAACCTGGTCCCATTTGATTTTGCTTTGAATCTGTGTGCCTAGTAGAGATAAGGCTTGTTTGTGTGGGAAAATGGAACAGCTTCGGTTTCCAGGTGCCTAGTGTGAGCATCAAGCACTCATATCACAGTATCAAACAGTGGGTATTCGAGTAAAGCTTCCTCCATTTCACCTTCCAATGCACCTCAGCCCTCACCTCAGAGGAATTACATAATATTTATAGCTTAAAATACAGAAACATGCCACTCAGCCCAGTTTTATACTGGAGTTTCTGCTCACAAACCCCCTTTCACTTTACTTCATGTACCTCCATCAGAATATTCCTTCACTCCCTCCCCCCATAAACTTACTCAGCTTCCCCTTAACTGCTTCTAAGAGCAACCATACTGCACAGTGTGACAATTTTTCCCATTTAACTCACCTCCATCCTATAGCCTCTCTGAGCACATTTGCCAAGCAGTGCAAAGATGGTTTTGTGATGTGCTCCATGCCCATCAAGAATTGGTTTGAGACTGTCCAAAATCATCTCCCAAAGGGCCCTTACATCAGCAGGCACAGGAGAATTTCATTCCATCTGTCCGAACCTGAGTCTCATAGCACTGCTACATACAGGGATCCCAACCACTGGTTTAATTCTGCTAGATCTCACCTACATTTCCTGCTAGTGATTGTAGTGATACCTTACCCACTCCTGATTCTGTTTCCATTGGCTTCTCCTCACTTTGGGAATCTCACAGGTTTGCCCGCTCACTGGGTTAAAATCAGCCTTGATTGCTTCTCTCCTCATGCCCACACCCCAGCCCGTCCTCCAATTTTGAAACTTATCACTCACCCCCAGTTATCACTCACTTCGCTCTTATTTACCCTCATCATCAGCTATGGATTGGCTTGAATTTGACCATTCTTCTAGTCATGTATGACCCTGTGACCTCCACTACTCTCTCCCCAAGTATGACCCTGTGACCTCTAGCCTCTCCCCATGTATGACTCTACAGGATCACCTGTTCCCTTCCTATCTTCCCCATCAAGAATTGCCCTCTGCCCCTCCCTATGTGTGATCATTTCTGCTCATGTTCACCGTATCTCCCACATATCCATGAGATAAACGACATTAGCAAACTTTGAAAAGCTTAAGCATCTTTAAGAAATGTTCCTTTAAAATAGAGCCGTAATCTTCTACCGTGTTAATCATCAAACTGCCATCTCCTACATAACAGGTCACAATGAGTCAGGTTGAGCCCTGTAAAAAAACAGTGCTAATTGACATCCTGTTGGATTTGTATAACTATAACTAATTATTTTCTTTTTTTCTTATTCATATATGACTATTTAATAATATATGTTGCTGATGAACTATTCATTTTGGGTGTAATGGTTAGTGAAGGCAGCAGTTGTCTTGATTTAAGTGTCACTGAGTCATTCATTGGGTCTGTGATTTCACCTTGAAAGAAAAGTCCTGAAAATTATCTATTTCTGCTAATTTATACTTGGGGAGTAAAGCAACGTTAGCAAGGTTGGCATTTATTGCCCTTTGCTAGCTGCCCTGAGAAGATGGTAATTTATTTTAGGTTTGAGACATCTTAGCAGCTTGAGCCACTGGAGTTTCATACAGTTCACATATAACACCTCTCATATCACCAGGCCATTCCAAAGTCTTCCACAGCCAATGAATTGCTTTAGAAGTGCAGGCACTATTGTTTTTCAGGTCGCACACCAGCCAGTTCAGTGCACAGTAGGATCCCACATACAACAAATGAAATAAATGATCAGTTAAACCAGTCATGCTGGTGTTGCTTGAGATTTAATGTTGAGAGCTCTGCGCTTTTCTTTGGGAAAGTGACAAGGCATCGTTTCCATTGCCATGAATAGGAAGACTGGCTCTAGTTGAGTCTTTAACCTGTAATGAGGAGAAACACCTGGGCTTCAGTGAGCAGTAGTGTCTGAAGGAGGTCCTTATTTTAATCTGACAGTTTCTCTCTCTGTCTCTCTCTCTCCTCGCAGGTCCAGACGACCACCATGTGTATCTCCGTTAGTCTGAGTGGCTCTGTTGTGCTGGGCTGTCTGTTCGCCCCCAAAGTCCACATCATCCTCTTCCAGCCTCAGAAAAACGTGGTTACCCATCGGGTGGCGACTAGTCGTTTCAGCGTGACCGGGTCAGGGGCTGTCCACTCGCATGGTGCGTATCTCCCTCCACCCAGGCTGAAATTTGAGGATTTCCCCCTATCACGGGGAGGGTCAAACTGCCCACAACTCCTCTGCTCGTCACTCCCTCTATATTTGCATAATAAATAATTTACATTTGCACAAATGACCTGAAATGCTTGTATTGGGAGAGTTTTCACCCTGCACCTGTAACTTCTTCCCTTCCTCGCCCCATGATACTGACTTATGTCGGGGAATGGTTCCTTTAGGTGTCAGTCTCAGCCCCCAGAGCCCTGGGGCCTCACACCCCATTGGCTATTCTTACCAAACGGTAAGCTATTTAAACACATGCACTGGGGGCACAGCAAACAAGCCTGAACCCCTCCTTTCATGAGCCTAGCAAGACAACACTGAGGACAAGCATGGGTCCCTTATCACCACACATGTCCAACATGTGTACAGGTACAGGGCCTGCTGTGAGTGCTTGTGGACCCCAGGTGTTTCCATCTGTCTATCTACAAGAGATGATGGGCACACTGCAAACGATGCATTGTGGATGGGTGCACCTTTGCTGATGGCCAATGCTGAGAAAGAGGTCCTGCCACCAACATGAAGCTGCCAAGTAATTTGGTGGGTTGTTGTTGTTTTTGGCATCAGCACCTGTTGCCAAGCTGCTGTAACCATTGGTTGTCATGGTGATGCATACCAGCCCACAGGAGGTGTCACTGAAACAACAGCGCTGAGCTAAACTTGGAATTTCTCTTTGCAGGTTCCGCTGTGCATTACGTGCCAACTGTATGTAATGGACGAGAGATAGTGGACTCCACAACATCGTCACTATGAGGACTGGATGTAGGCCTGCCTTCCTGCCACTAACCTCAACCCCGCTAACCCCCCAACCCCCTCCACCACGACTCCTTCAGAGAAGTGTATAAAGTAAAAGTCTTCAAGTGACAAAACTGGTTATTATGTTATATGTATAAAAGGTTTTTAATAAGTAGACTTCTTGTGAATTAGTATGTGCTATTGTAATTAATGTAAATAAAGTGATTTTTTTAATGAATATTGTAACCTAGTCACTGTTAACTACTCCTAGATTAGTACCAGGTCAGTGGAGTCATTAGGACAAACTATTATCAAGTAGATCCCTACAATGCATGAAATTCTGGCAGCTAAGAGGTTCCTAGTGACTCCCTGATGTCAAAGTTTGTTGTCTGTATTTTACTTTTAAAAAAAATTACCCCGCCCCCCCACCTCCCCCTCCCCTCACCCCGTCCCACTCCTCTGGCTCTGTCTCCTGAGGATGCTGACCATGGTCACTGGTTTATAATGACCAAATTTACCAAATTTTCTCACACTCCTTTCCCACTGGCTTCCCAGTACATACTGGCAGCAGTAGGAAAGAGCTTGGAAAGTCTAACCATGATGAGTCACATTCTCTCTTTATCACATGGGGTTGTAGGATTTTACCTGTTTAAAGTGATGAATGGTTTTGATAGTGTAGCTAGAGAGAAACTGTTTCCATTGGCAGGAGTGTTTGTAATCAAAGGTCAAAGATTTAAGATAATTAGCAAAGGAGCCAATGGGGAGATGAGGAGAAAGTTGTTCTGCTCAAGAATTCACTGTCTGAATGGGTGTCGGGAGAGGATTCAACTAACTTTCAAAAGGGAAATAGGTAGCTACATTGAAAAGGGAAAAGAATTGAAGGTCTATGAGGAAGGAGCAGGGAAATGGGATTAATTGGATAGCAAACACAGACAAATGTGATGGGCTGAATGGTCTCTATGCTAGGTGGTTCTAGGATTTTTATGCGTGATCATTCAGATTCTCTGAAGAATCACCATCCAGAGGCATTGGCAGCTTTTGTTGAGAGTCAACTATGCAGGTACCCACTCCCCTGTTGTTTGGCCAAGGAGTCATTCTTAATGAGTGCACCTAGACAGCGAGTGGTGTTGACGGTAGGCGATCCAGGTGAGCATCACAGTCGAGCTCCATTCTGTCCTCATCTGATGTACATATGTTCACTTTGCAACAGGATTGACTTGAGTGTCATTGGTACCGGATCCTTGGCTGCTATTTCTCTTACCTAGACTAGGCTAGTTCTCGTATCTCTAAATGCTCTTCCTTGCCCGGCTGGTATGGGCTGAATCAATCCAGAATGGGGATCAAATCATGGACTAGAATCATGAAACATACAGCAAAGAAGGAGGCCATTTGGCCCATCATGCCTATGCCAGTTCATTCAAAGAGCTATTCAGTTAATGGCACTCCCATATTCTCTTTCCAATTCCACACAAGTATTTCCTTTAAAAGTTTTTATCTAATTACCTTTTGGAAGTTACTCTTGAATTTTCTTCCAGCACCCTTTCAAACAGTGTGTTCCAGATCACCATTACTCACTGCATAAAAACATTCGCATTGTCTCCTTTATCAATTACAAGAACACAAGAATTAGAAGGAATAGGCTATTTTGCTCCTGGAGCCTGCTCTGTCATTCGATAAGATAAAGGTTGATCTGACTATGGCCTCAACTCCACATTTCTGTCTGTATCCGCATAACCCTCAACTCTCTTGTCAATCAAAAAACTATCTAACTCAGCCTTGAATATATTCAGTGACCCAGCCTTCACTACTCTCTCATTCTCTCTGCCTCCTCTGGTTACTGATACCCCTGCCACTGGAAATAGTTTCTCCCTTTCTACTCAGTCAAAACTTCTCAGTGCTTAATCCTGTATTAAATCTCCCCTTAACTTGTCTTGCTGCAAGGAGAACAATGTAGGAACTTACCAAATTGCCCAGCTCTGTTCCACACCTGCCAATTAAGGTTACAAGATGTGATATTGGAACCATTTACATTTTAAATGTTGCCACCTCATTTTTTTGGCTCCTGGTCCTTAAGGTTGTAGGGGTTAATCATGGAGCAATATTAACCCAGTTTCCAGCGGGCGTTGCTCCTCAACACGAAACTGCTCATAAACTTTCACATAAGCTGACAATCTCAATCTAGAGAGACCACAAGAATGACCTGAAAGGGTGGTGGAAGCAGAGCAATAGAGGCTTTCAAAAGGGAATTCAATATATACTTGAGAAAGAAGAATTTGGAGGGCTTTTGGGACAGAGCAGGGGGAGTGGGACTAATTGGATATATCTTTGAAAGAGTTAGCACAGACATGAGGGGCTGAATGGCCTCTTTCTATGCTGTGTGATTCTATAATGTTACACATTGAGCAGCTACAAAATGCAAAGAAAATATTCAATCCATGGCATGATCAGAATGTATTAAAGACAGCAAAACAGTTTTGATAATAAGATTGAGGTAGAGGTGCTGATGAAATATCTTTTTAGTTCCTTCTATTCAAGGTAATTGTCGCAGAATGTGTGATGAATTTGTTATTATTTTATACCTTTGGTCTTATTAGAAGAACATAGCTCCAGAGAGATCTGAGCATGACTGGGATTGTGCTGACTGATTAATCGCTTGAATTTAGTTCCTATTAACACAAAAGGATAGCCAGTTATTTAAAAACTAATAGTATGATGTCAGAATTATATGTATATGTTATCACATTGTTTGTTTGCATTAAACTGGTGTTCTGGATGGCCCATTTGACACAGACAGCATAAAAATCAGTGAATCCAAAACTGGGAGAAATTCCAACTGCTGTAGGGTCGGAAACGACAGGCAATGACTGCAGGTTTGACAATGAATCACATTGGCTGTGGAGACCAGCAAGATTAGGAATATTAGAGTGCTTGCAAACTTTTATTCAATATACAACATTCCAAACAGATTTTTAACAAACAAATTTGCTCATCCAGTGAGTATATAATCCCTCCTTTACCTAAGTGGTCAGTAAAATGCAATGTCAATGACCCTGTCTTCTTGCTCTGAGAATGAAGGAAAACATTCAGGAACCTTTAGTTTCAAAGAAATCATGAAAATCCATTTTCCCCCTAATTGATACATCAACAGCAGGTAGGCCCAAGACACTAAAACATTCCAAGACATCAGGGAGATAGAGGGCATCAGGGAGATAGAGGACATCTGGGAGATAGAGGGCATCAGGGAGGCCAGGGAGAACAAGGAGTTCAGAAGCCAGGACATTGCGATCAGGAACAACAGAGTGACCAGGGAGATTTCTCATCTACATGCTGCCTCTCAGCGATATCATCCACACATAAGCAGATGACGCCCAGATCTAGCTTACCCCATCTCTTTCCAACCCTCCGCTGTCTCTAAATTATCAGACTGTCAGTACCAGATGATCAGAAATTTCCTTCAACTAAATGTTGTGAAGATTGAAGCCACTGTCTTCAGCCCCCATCACAGACTCCTTTCACTAGCAACTGACTCTTTCCCCTCTCCCTGGCAACTGTCAATGGTTAAACCAAACTGTCTGTAACTTTGGTACCATATTTGACCCAAACTGAGCTTCCAGCCACATAACTATCCCATCACTAAGCCCGCCCTTTTCCACCTTCATGACACTATTCAACTCCACTCTTGCCTCAGCTCATCGTCTGCTGAAACCCTCATGATGTTTTTGCTACCTCTAGTCTTGACTATTCCAATGTGCTCCAGACTGACCTTAGATCTTCCACCCAAAATAAAATTAAGTATATCCAAAATTCTGCTGCCATATCCTAACTTGCAGTAAGTCCCATTCTCCTAGCATCCCTGTGCCTGCTAACCTATTTGGATCCCGGTTAAACAACACCTTGTTTTCCAAATCCCACATTGGCCTCACCCCTCCTTATCCCTGTAATCTCCTCCAGCCCCAAAACACTCAAAGATGTCTTCCAATCCTGGCCTCTTAAGCATTTCCAATTTTAATTGCTCTACTATTTGTAGTTGTACCTTCAGCTGCTGAGGCAATAAGCTCTGAAATTCCCTCCCTACACCCCTCCGCCTCTCTTTTCTCCTTTAAGGCACTCCTTAAAACTTACATCTCTGACCAAACTTTTGGTCGTTATCCCTAATAAATCTTTCTGAAGCTTAGTGTCCAATTTGCTTTGATAATGCTCCTGCAAAATGCTTTAACTGTGTTAAAGGTGCTATATAAATGCAAGTTGTTGTTGCAATTGTTGGGATCAAAGAAACCAGGAGCATTAGTGTCACCAAGGAGATCAAACAATCTCAGTGTTGGAAGGACAGCCAAAGACATTTTGGGGGCATCTTAGCTGCCAGTCAGACCATGGAAATCAGAGGCATCAAAGTGGCCAGTTACACCTCTTCTAAACATCTCAAAGTGCTTCACGTGCTTTTTTTTGGAATGAAGTAACTGTTGTTTGCAATTATAGCAGCTATTTTGCACAAAGCAAAGCTTGAACAAATCACAAGGAGATGAATCAGTTAATCTGTGACTAGAATGAGGAGAAATTTCTTCACACAAAGGGTTATGAATCTTTGAAATTTCGTACCCCAGAGGACCATGAATATCCAGTCAATGAAAATATTCAAGACTGGACTATATAGATTTTTGAGGACTGAGAAAATCAAGGGATATGGAGTCAGACTGGGAAGGGGAACTTGAGGTAAATTCAGCTCTCAAAGGGCCGAATAGCCTAGCTCTGCTCCTATTTTTTATGTTCCTTTGTTCTTAGAGACATTTCTGCTTTTTAAATGGCGCTATGGGATCTTAAACATACATCTAAAGCACCAGAACAGCTAAATGGACCTCAATTTAACATCTTATCTGCAGAATGGCTTATGTGCAGGATCACTTGCAATACAACTCTCGGCCATGGCTCAGTGGGGAGCATTCTTCCCTCTGAATCTGAAGCTTGTGTGTTTAACCCCCACCCCAGGAGTTGAGCACATAATTTAGGCTGATACTATAGTGCAGTACAGTGGAGGTGCTGCACTGTTGAAGGTGCTGTTCATTGGTTGCTTCATTAAACCAAAGCCCTTGCGCTCCTCCCAGGAGAGATGGCACTACTTGAAGAATAGGGGATATTTCACCTAGTATCCTGCTAAGATTAATTCATCAATTTAAATATGACCATTTATCTTGTTGCTGTTTCTTGAAGCTGGTTGTACACAAATTAGTTGCAGTGTTTTTCTACATGGGAACAGTTAGCTACATTTGCATAAGCCTTCACTGGCTGTGAAATGCTTTGGGAGGTCCTGAGGTCATAGAAGGTACTATATAAATGCAGGTTCCTTCTGGCCTTTCCTCAGCACTGCACTGGAGTTTCAACTTGGGATTTTGTACTCTGATTATGGAATGTGATTGAATTCACAATGTTCTCTCTTAGAAGTGAGAGTGTGACGAAGAAAGCCAAGTGCTTTCTTGGAACAAGTCAGGGATACCAGGCTGACCAGGATGATTGAGTAGATTAGGGACATCAAAATGGTGAGGGTATTCAAGGACATTAAGGGCACTGAGAGAAAAACCAAAGAGTGTCAAATACACCAAGATGTATAGGCGTACAAAGATCAGGTACATCACTGTGGCCAGGGATAGTAAAGTGACCAAGTATCTTATGGATATCAAGGTAATAAGGCAGATGAAGGCGTCAATGTTTGCAGTGTTCCCAAGGAGGTCAGGGTCTCCAGGGCAGCCCATGAGGTTTCTAATGCATCCTGTTGTAGTCTGAATGGAACATTCCCTGTAAAGTTTTCAAAAGGACAAAATATCTCTTCAAAACTGTACTGAATCAGTGCTGAATGTTTTACTGGAGACCTTCAAGGTGATTAATGTTTTTTTAAAAACTGAATTCATATTTTGTAGGTATTTCAAACCTAAGGTGCTGAATAAAAATCAGACTGAGAAAAACCTCTTGATGACTGATTTATTTTGCTGTCTGCGCACACGGAAACCCTAGGCAATGGCACAGAGGTCAAACTGTACGGCAGCACTTTTGTCATATCAGTGGTTATTAGTCAATGGATTTGTGAAAGGTTGGACATGTCTGACTAATCCAGTTACATTTTTTCATGGAAACCACTACCGAGATGATTAAAAGGAGTGGTCATGGTCATTTTCTTCATGGGCTTCCAGAAGGCATTAGATTTTTATTTCAAGACATTATAAACAAAAATGAGAGTACCTGGAAGAAGGAGGTAACCTTGGGAAACGTGTTAATAGTTGATTGGGTGGTAGAAGATGGGAAATGGGGATTGTACTTGGATTGATGAAGTGTGACAAGTGGTGATGCCTAGAGACTGTTACTGGGGTCTTGGTATTTCATCATATTTATTAATGACTTGGGATGAAGGATTAGAGATAAAAACAGAAATTTCTTGTCAAACTCAGCAGCTCTGGCAGCATCTGTGGAGAGAGAAACAGAGTTTAATGGGTTCTGAAGAATAGTTATATTGGACTCTCAAACATTAACTCTGTTTCTCTCTCCACAGATACTGCCAGGCCTGCAATTCCAACATTTTCTGTTTTTATTTCTGATCTCCAGCCACAGTATTTTGCTGTTATTGAAGGATTAGAGAGTTAGGTGGCACAGTAAATTGTTTCGATGGGAGCAAAATGTTACAAATGGACCTGGGTTTGGGAGTCGGAAAAATGGTGTCAGAAGGAGTTCAATTTGGGGAAGTGTGAGGTAATTCACGTTGGTTCTAGGAAAGACAATTAGATTATTGTTTGATGGTGAGAGAGCAGAAGGAGCACAAAAATTTAGGTAAATAAAAGCTATTGCATGGGTAAAACAAAAATCAAAAAGGCTAACGAAATGTTGGAATTTATCTAAAGAGGGCTGGAATACAGAGAGAAAGAAATTAATTTCACTTTTACAGAATCTTGTTCAGGCCCTATCTGGAGGACTGCATTTAGTTCTGGAATACCACACCTCAAGAAGACTATGCTGGACTTGGAGAAGGTAGAGAGAAGATTCAACAGAATGATACCAGGGGCTTAAAAGGTTAAAATATGAGTACAGGTTGTATAAACTTGAGTTATGTTTCTTAGCTTTATACAAGGATCATGAAAAATCTAATTGGGATGTTTAAAATGAGAAAGGGATTTGATAGATAAACAGAAACAATTTCCTCTGGTGGGGAATTAGAACAAGGGGGAAGCTACTTAAAGTTAGAGCTAGACCATTCAGGACTGAAATCAAGAAGCATTTTATCACACAAAGAGTGGCCTGCATATTGCTATATATCTACAGATATTACAGAACACACATTGCCAATGGAGGCATCCTGTACAAACAGTATGAATTGCCAAGTATTATTTTGGTCAAACTGTCACAACACATCAGCTTCAATGTTTTCTACTAAAGGCCAGTGAGTCTCTCAGTGGTAGGGAAACTATTGGAGAAAATTCTGAAGGAGAGAATCTATCTCCACTTGGAAAGGCAAGGTTTGATCAGGGATAGTCAGCATGGTTTTGTCAAAGGGAGGTCATGCCTAACAAATTTGATTGAATTTTTTGAGGAGGTGACCAGATGTGTAGATGAGGGTAGTGTAGTTGATGTAGTCTATATGGATTTCAGCAAAGCCTTTGACAAGGCCCACATCAGAGGCTTATAAAGAAGGCAAATGCACATGGGATACAGGGTAATTTGATAAGGTGGATTCAAAATTGCCTTAGTTGTAGGAGGCAGAGGGTGATAACAGAAGGATGCTTTAGTGACTGGAAGCCAGTGTCCAGTGGCGTACCATTGGGATCTGTACTGGGTCCGCTATTATTTGTCATTTATATAAATGACATGAATGACTATGTGGGGGATACGATTAGTAAGTTTGCGGATGACACAAAGATTGGCCGGGTGGTTAACAGTGAGGTTGAGTGTCTTGGGCTACAGGAAGATATTGACGGGATGGTCAAATGGGCAGATAAGTGGCAGATAGAATTTAACCTTGAAAAGTGTGAGGTGATACACTTTGAAAGGAGTGATTTGACAAGGAAGTATTCAATGAACGACATGACACTAAAAAGTTCTGAGGAACAAAGGGACCTTGGCGTGTGTGTCCATGGATCTCTGAAGGCGGAGGGGCATGTTAATGGGGTGGTGACAAAGGCATATGGGACACTTGCCCTTATCAATTGAGGCAGAGATTACAAAAGGAGTGGGATCATGCTGGAGTTGTATGGAACCTTGGTGAGGCCACAGCTGGATTTCTGTGTGCAGTTCTGGTCACCACATTATAGGAAGGATATGATTGCACTGGAGGGGGTGCAGAGGAGATTCACCAGGATGTTGCCTAGGATGAAATATTTAAGTTATGAAGAAAGTTGGTAAATACTAGGTTGTTTTCGTTGGAGCAGAGAAGACTGAGGGGCGACCTGATCGAGGTGTACAAGATTATGAGGGGCATGGACAGGGTGGATAGGGAGCAGCTGTTCCCCTTAATTGAAGAGTCAGTCACAAGGGGATATAAATTCAAGGTGAGGGGCAGGAGGTTTAGGGGGGATGTGAGGAAAAACTTTTTAACCCAGAGGGTGGTGATGGTCTGGAATGTACTGCCGGGGAGGGTGGTGAAGGTGGGTTGCCTCACATCCTTTAAAAAGTAACTGGATGAGCACTTGGCATGTCATTACATTCAAGGCTATGGACCAAGTGCTGGTAAATGGAATTAAGTAGGTAGGTCAGGTGTTTCTCACGTGTCGGTGCAGGCTCGATGGGTCAAAGGGCCTCTTCTGCACTATGTGATTCATGCAAATATACATGTCTAACCACTACACACACACACACACACACACACAAACACACAACCATCTATGAAAGCAAAGCAATCAAAGCTTTTTGTAAAGATTCCCCAACAACCCAGGGGCTCCTATCCCACATCTGGCATTATTCATACCAGTACTTACACCCTGCCTTTATCCCCTTACATATATTTGAATGTAGCTGATTGTATTTAATGGACATGCCTCAAGGCAAATACAAACTCAGTGAAAGCTCCTCATGTTAATGACTCAGGCAGCAGTGAAAGAGAAAACCCAACAAGAAAAAGAAGATGAAAGTGGAGATTGTTTAAGCACAGTGATTGGATTGAAAATGTATAGTATATATATATATATATATATATATATATGGGGAAATAAGAACTAAATGCAACTTTTAAAAATTCTTTCACAAGATGTGAGCATTGTTGGCTAGGCCAGCATTTGTTGCCCATCCCCAATTGTCACAGGAACACAAGTTTTAGAAGCAGGAATAGGCCATTCAGCCCCTCAGGCCAGTTCCACCATTCAATAAAATCTTGGCTGATCTGATCATGGCCTCAACTCCACTTTCTTGTCTGTCCCCCATAATATTTTGGCTCCTTTGTCGATCAAAAATCTATCTGAATCAGCCTTCAATATATCCAATGGCTCAACCTCCACTACTTCCTGGGGAAGAGTATTCCACAGGCTAATGATCCTCAAAGAAAAAAATGTTCCTTATCTCAGTCTTAAAATGGATGCTCCCTAATTTTTAAACTGTCTCTCTTTGTTCTAGCCTTTCCCACAAGGGGAAACATCCTCTCAGAATCCACCATGTCAAGTCCCCTCAGGAACTTAAATGTTTCAATGTCCCTGAGAAGGTGGTGGTGAGCTGTCTTCTTGAACCGCTGCAGTCCATGTGGTGTAGGTACACCCAATGACAGATAAAAGACAAGTGTTTGTTCTGTTTGCCCCTGTGTTGTTCCGTTGCTCGTGAAGTTAAATTCTGAGAGGGTGTTCAGATTTTTAAAACAAAAGAAAAAGCCAACGGCAATAAAACGATAAAACTCTTGATCAACGATCACTGAAAACAAACATTACAAGTGGAAACACAGTTGACAGTGAACTGAATGAAGGAGGGGAAAGTACATGATTCCCTTTGTAAAAAAAAATTGTCAAAAACAGGCATGTTAAAAGCAAGTCTTAAAGGAAATAGAATTAAACCAAGACTTGTCAGTTTTAAACATCAGTTGGACAGGTTTTGATAAGCTTACAGGAAACAGTAAATGCAGCTTGGGTGGTGTGCTTGAACATTGAAAACAATCTGAACATCTTTACTGGAGATATTTCCAGTAATTGAACAAAGAACACTGAGATAAGTATAGAGCTTTGATGAGGTTTTTAAAAAAGTCACTTCCTCTAGCTGGGGAGAGAAGTCACGGTGTAACTAATCTGAAATTCATAGATAGGACTTTCCATTTACTAATGACGATCTACATTATAATTATATTTGTTGGATCCCTTCAAATCTTCCCACAGACCCCAGTTGAAAACTCCTGATGTACAGCAAAACTCAAATGGATATGATGACACATGCACACAACATAGAGCAACATTAGAGGGGAGGATTTGTGAGTTGAATGCACACAAGGATGTAAAGTAACAATTCTAGGTGAAAGCTGTGCGTGCAAGGAGTGCCCTTCAGGCCTTTAAGACAACGTGAAGAAGGTAACTGTAAAAAACATTCATCTTTACTACAAAATAGAACTCATAGTTGGTTCTTCCGTTGTAGCTGACTAGCCAACGTCATTAAACATTTCCCTGGATTGCTGCTAGCTTCAATAGGGATGGCATTCATGCCTTTCTTCAACATATTCAAGATAGCCACTGTCTCTCAATCCCCCATGGCTGATCTTATTGGAGACCTGTGATGTGCAATACAGAGGAGGATCCCTTTCCTTTGCCTGGCTTCCTACAGGAGATTTTCTGCTGCCCCATCGGAGAAAGGGGATGTTTGCCAGTTGCCTGGACTCTTTTATCACAATTCATATTTGCTCAGAAGCTGACTTACTCCCAGTTTCTGAAAGCCCATCCCTTTAAGATGCTGCAAGACTTTAAGTGGTGATTCCCATTTGATGCTCCTGGTATATGCTGGGAGCATAGATTCAGAAATGGTGCATCCTTAGCCCATGATTTATAACTGCTAAAATTATGGGATGTAATATTATGTCCTGGAGGTGTTATTCTCCAGAAAGCCAGGTGGGTAAGGATATTTAAACACTTTTATAAACATTTATTCACAGAGATACACATTACAAGCATGCATCCCCTAAACTCAAACCCCACTTCCAGTCTGTTCCTATTTCTAGAAGTTAAAGTGAATGCTAATTAATATTTGCCACTTGTATCCAATTAAACACAATTAATATACAACTGACAGATTGCCTTCTTGATCTTTAGGTGTCAACTGTGGCTCAATTGGCAGTACACTTGTCTCTGAGCCAAAAGGATTGAGCACAGAAATCAAGCACTTCAGTGTAGTATGGAGGGAGAGCTCTGCTGTAAGAGGTGCTGTCTTTCGGGCAAGACTTTAAACTGAGGGCCCATTTTCCCTCTCAGGCTTTTGAAAAAGGTTCCATGGAACTATTTTGAAGATGGGCAGATAAGTTATCCCTAGTATCCTGCCCAATACTCATACTTCAAACAGCATCACAAAAAAAATCAGATTGCCTGGTCATTGTCACATTGCTATCTCTTTGGGCAGTTACAGAAACACTTCTCCCCGAAAAGGATCATCCCAGCAGAAATGAGGCTTTTATGTCAATTGATCTACACTCCCATGAAAATGTGGCCAAAAGAGTGAAAAAAACAAACTTAAATTACTTTTTTAGCTGAGGGAGAGTCCACAGTAACATATGTATCTTTTTTTTGCAAAAATATACTTTATTCATAAAATATCTTCAACAACATTCCAAACCATTTCAAAATCACCATCACAAAAATGCAATCAGGTTCAACTTTTACAACATGTATCACAAAATGCATCAATACAATAAATGAATATTACAATCATTCGCAGACATTCATTTTGAGCTGTGCAGCACCAGGGGCTCTCAACAGTTCCCAGCCCCTCGGTGCTCTGAGGCAGAAAGGTCTTAGACAGCAACCTTTCCCCATTGCGCCTTTGCGGCGGCTGCCCCAAGCTTTAGTGCATCCCTCAGCACGTAGTCCTGGACCTTGGAATGTGCCAGTCTGCAACACTCGGTCGGGGACAACTCTTTACACTGGAAGACCAACAAGTTTTGGGCAGACCAAAGAGCGTCTTTCACCAAGCTGATAATCCTCCAGCTGCAGTTGATGTTTGTCTCAGTGTGTGTCCCTGGGAACAGCTCGTAGAGCACAGTGTTCCCTGTCACAGAACTGCTCAGGATGAACCTCGACAGAAACCACTGCATCTCTCTCCAGACCTTCTTTGCAAAGGCACAATCTACAAGTGCCCTCGAGGTGGCTGTGGTGGGGAAGAGACCGTTGTTCACAGTAACACATGTATCGCC
Source organism: Isurus oxyrinchus (assembly GCA_026770705.1). NCBI lineage: Eukaryota > Metazoa > Chordata > Chondrichthyes > Lamniformes > Lamnidae > Isurus > Isurus oxyrinchus. The sequence continues at coordinate 83,417,050 of JANJGN010000007.1, read as the reverse complement.
CAGTCACTCTTCAAAACATGTCATAAGTAGCCTCACTTTAGCCTTGTAAGTCCCACCTTATATGTGACAAAGCTGGTTAACCCTTATCTGGTACCTCCAAACTCTCTCCAGTTATCTAATTCCATTTGTTTTGCTTCTCTGATTTGTTTACCCTCAGGTTTATTGGCCATTAAAGCTTCACAATCATGAGTACTTCTGTCTCTAGGTCTGTTCTGAGACTGTTTTGTGGCCTTTATTCCGTTGTCTAATTTTTTCAATCTATGGCCTTTACTTCCACTTTTAGGTCTGTTGGAAATGTGACTGTGAGGTCTCCCTCTTGCACTATGGGAGGTAGAGTCATTTTCTAACACCAGAGTCACTCCCAGACCCACAATCAATACTTGTACTGAGGTTTCTTACTCTCTAATTTTTTTACCCCAGTCTGCCAGTCCACAGACATCACTTCTTGGCCACTACCCTGAACATTCAACCAATAGTTAAAACTACCAGGAGCTTTTCCTGCAGGTATCAGAATTGTTGCATTTCTCCATTCACTAAATCCCCCTGGACTATATGTTCACCAAGTACCCACTCTGGGCAATTGGCCTGTGGATGTAATGGATCTCTGTCAGCAGGTGAGCAAATTCCCTGAAATGAGTTCCAAACATGAAGCTGGAGACAATGGAATAGAAAAATTCTATGCGCTACATGCCTTACCCTGCTCTCTAATGAGTCTTAATAATAGGTATTGTCAATCACTCAAGTTTTTGCCCAATTATTAAATTGAGATTGATTCTGGGTGACCTCCTTATGGGTCAGGTGGGTACAAATTGGGCATCTGCCACTTCTTAGCAGTCTTAACTTCTGGATGTAATATCTCAAGCAGTGGAAACATGTTTTACAGTTAACAGCTTCTTAAACACATAGCACCAAACAATTTTGCTATCCTAAAGGTTATCACGCAAGGTTTTGGCAATAGTTTAGCTCCTCACTGGTTGCCACCACTCGAGAAACCTGGAGTAAGTGTAGAAACACTGCAAGGTGCAATCTTTACCTCATTTCTTTCTTTATAATCAGCCAAATTGAACCACTGTGTAGTAACTAAGAATGAGAGCAGCAAAATAACTTCCTCACTCCAGACTATGGGCTGCAAGTTCTGGTGAAGTGGTAATTGAGTCGGATTGTTACTCTGCTTGAAAGTGCTTACCTGGAAATCCAAGAGATCCTACCTAGACGAGTAGGGGGTGGGGGGGATGGTGGAGGAAAGTCATGTGGGGCGGGGGTAGTCGGAAAGGAGCTGGTGAGGAATCCCATGGGGGTTAGTTTAGGTGGTGGGGGGCAGGGAGGAAGTCCCGTGGGGGGGATAGTCAGAGTAGGGGGTAGTCAGGGAGGTGACCCCATGCAGGTAGGGAGTCAGGGTGGGGGTGTTCCATGGGGGGGTGGGGGTGAGTCCCATTGTGGGGGGGGGTGCAGATGGTCAGGGAGGCGGGGTGGGGAATTCCATCAGGAGGTCAGGACGGGTAGTCGGAATGGGTAGGGTGGGGGAGGGTGAGTCCCATACTAGGACATGTGTTCTTGCGAATTGCGTAGCTATGGAAGTAGAGAGGGCTTTAAGCTAAACAAGGAGGGTGAGGGATCAAGCTTGGGTAGATGTGGCAAATCAAGGGATAGATTCAAAGCAGGAGGCTATATTAATAATATGGAAAATGAAGGTGATAGAATAGCAGGAAGGGCCAGAGAGATAAAACCCAAGAATACACCAATAGTCAAGACTAGATGTTACAACGATAACAAAAATACAAAACTAAAGGCTCTATATTTGAATGCGTGTAGCATTCCTAACAAAATAAATACATATGATCCGATAGCCATTACGGAGACGTGGCTGCAGGACGACAAAGATTGGGTCCTGAATATAGAGGGGTATATGACATTCAAGAAGAATAGGAAGCTAGGTGAAGGTGGTGGAGTAGCACTGTGGTTCAGGGATGGCATTGGTGCAACAGTTAGAGATTACCTCGGTTCAGGAGATCAGGATGTAGAATCAGTTTGGGTGGCGATGAGGAATAGTAAGGGAAAGAAGTCAATAATAGAAGTGCCTATTGCCCCTCTAACAGTAACCACAATGTAGGACAAAGTATACATGAAGGAATATTGGGTGCTTGTGATAAAGGGACAGCAGTAATCACGGGTGATTTTAATCTATATATGAACTGGAAAAATCAGATTGGCAGTAATAGCCTGCTTGAGGAGTTCTTAGAATACTTTCAAGATGGTTTCTTAGAGCAGCACATTCTGGAACCAACCAGAGAGCAGGTTATGCTAGACTTGGTATTGTGTAACATAGCAGGATTAATTGATGACCTCAGAGTAAAGACACCCCTAGGTAGCAGTGACCACAATATGATTGAATTTTACATCCAGTTTGAAAAGGAGAAGAGTGGGTCTAAGACTAGTATATTAAATTTAAATAAAATAAAAAAAATTAAATTAAATTAAACTTAAATGTGGGGATGAAAGCTGAGCTAGCTGAAGTAAACTGGGATACTAGGCTAGGGGATAGGTCAATAGAGAAACAGTGGCAGACATTTAAGGGGATATTTCAGAATATTCAGAATAAGTACATTCCTACTATAAAGAAAAATTCTAAAGGGAGGACTCACCGTCCATGGTTAACGAAAGAAGATAAGGAAAATCAAACTTAAAAAAAGCATATAACTGTGCAAAGATGAGTGGCAGGTCAGATGATTGGTAAGAATATAAAGAATGGCAGATTATGACTGAAAGATTAATCAGGAAAAAGAAATTAGACCTTGAGAGGAAGCTAGCTAGAAATGTAAAAACGGATAGCAAGAGTTTTTACGAGTATTTAAAAAGGAAAAAATAAAATAAGGTTTTTTTAATTGATTTACAGGATGTGGGCATCGCTGGCTAGACCAGCATTTATTGCCCACCCCTAATTGCCCTTGAGAAGGTGGTGGTGAGCTGCTGCCTTGAACCACTGCAGTCCATGTGGTCTAGGTACACCCACAGTGCTGTTAGGGAGGGAGTTCCAGGATTTTGACTCAGTGACACTGAAGGAATGGCGATATATTTCCAAGTCAGGACGGTGAGTGGCTTGGAGGGGAACTTCCTGGTGGTGGTGTTCCCACCTATCTGCTGCTCTTGTCCTTTAAGATGGTGGTGGTCATGAGTTTGGTAGGTGCTGTCTGAGGAGGCTTGATGAATTCTTGCAGTGCATCTTGTAGATGGTACACACTGCTATTACTGTTCAGCGGTGTTGGAGGGAGTGAATGTTGTGGATGTGGTGCCAATCAAGCGGGCTGCTTTGGCCAGGATGGTGTTGAGCATTTGAGTATTTTTGGAGCTGCACTCATCCAGGCAAGTGGAGAGCATTCCATCACACTCCTGACTTGTGCCTTGAAGATGGTGGACAGGCTTTGGGGAGTCAGGAAGTGAGCTACTCGTCGAGGATTCCTAGCCTCTGACCTGCTTGTAGCCACAGTATTTATATAGCTAGTCCAGTTCACTTTCTGGTCAATGGTAACCCCCCCAGGATGTTAATAGTGGGGGATTCAGTGATGGTAATGCCATTAAATATCAAGGGGTGATGGTTAGATTCTCTCTTGTTGGAGATGGCACTTGGGTGGTGAGAATGTTACTTGCCACTTGTCAGCCCAAGCGTTAATATTGTCCAGGTCTTGTTGCATTTGTACATGGACTGCTTCCATATCTGAGGAGTAGTGAGTCTGAGGAGTAGTGAGTGGTGCTGAACATTGTGCAATCATCAGTGAATATCCCCACTTCTGAACTTATGATGGAAGGAAGATCATTGGTGAGGCAGCTGAAGATATTTGGGCTGAGGACACTACCTTGAGGAACCCTGCAGTGATGTCCTGGAACTGTTGATCCTCTAGAGAGTGACAGTGTGAAGTTAATAGTAGATAATAAGGGAATAGTGGATAAAATGAACAAATATTTTGCTTCTGTCTTCTCTATAGTGGATACAAAAAATATTCCCGTAATAGCTGTGAATAAGGAAATGGAAGGGAGAATGGAACATGATGAAACTACAGTCAGTAGGGAAGCAGTACTGAGCAAACTGATGGAGCTGCAGCTGACAAGTCTCGGGGTCCTAATGGACTTCACCTTAGAGTTTTAAAAAAGGTGGCTAATGAGGTAGTAGATAGTGCTAATTTTCCAAATTTCCCTAGATTCTGGCAAGGTTCCATCAGGCTGGAAAGTAGCAAATGTAACCCCTATATTCAAGAAGGAAGGGAGGCAGAAAACAGGAAACTGTAGGCCAGTTAGCTTGATATCTTTTGAGGGGCAGGTGTTAAAATTGATCATTAAGAGGCTGGGCACTTAGAGAAACTCAAGGTAATCAGGAAGAGTCAGCATGATTTTGTGAAAGAAAAATCATGTTTAACCACTTTATTAGAGTTCTTTGAATGAGTAACATGTGCTGTGTATAAAGGGGAGCCTGTAGACGTACTGTACTTGGATTTCCAGAGGGCATTTGATAAGGGGCCACATCAGAGGACAGAGAAAGGATGTTTCCTCTTGTAGGTGAATCCAGAACTAGTGGGCACTGTTCTAAAATTAAGGGTCACCCTTTTAGGACAGGGATGAGGAGAATTTTTTTTCTCCCAGAGGGCTGTGTGACTTTGCAACTCTCTGCCTCAGAAGGTGGTGGAATATTTTTAAGGCAGAGATAGATTCTTGTTAGGCAAGAGAATCTAAGGCTATCAGAGACAGATGGGAATGTGGAATTCAAAACACAAGAAGATCGGCCATGACCTTATTGAATGGCAGATCAGGCTTGAGGGGCCGAATGTCCTACTTCTGCTCCTTTTTCATATGTTCGTATGTATGTTTATATGAGTCCTGTGGTTGGGGTGGAAGGTTGTCAGGGGTGGGGGGGGGGGGGAGTCCCATGGGGGGATAGTCAGTGGAGGGACAGTGAGTCCTGAGGGCTTGGGGTGTGGGGTAGGAGTCCCGGAGGAGGGGTGGGTGGTTGTCAGGGGTTGTGGGTGAGCCCTGTGATGGGAGGGGCTAGCCAGTGGCGGGGATAGGGGTAATCCTGCAAGGGTGTGGAGTCGCAGGGTGTATTGGGGGTTCTGTGGGGTTGGGGGGAGTCCCCTGGGTGTTTAGGGTGTGGCGGCTGTCCCATGTTGGGCCGGTGTTGGTCTGTACCATAGCTATCCAGAAGCTTGAAGTGACTGTAATTCTTCTAGCTTTTTCTAGGTAACTATTGATACAACACAGTCAGAATCATCTTAAGATTGCGATTTAAATTGCATTTTCAAATGGTTCCTCATGCAGGGGAATCGCCCAATGGAAGTTTACACCACCGGTCAATTAATTGCCGTCCTTACCTGGGATTTTCCAGTGGTGGGGGAAGCAGGGAGCTGGGGAGAACGAGGTGGGTGGGCAGCAATGGCTTTGCAGTGCAACATTGGTTTACCCTCACAGTTACACTGTCCCAAACCCTCTATGTCATGCAATGAGTCAAGACACAGCAGTGAAGGAACTTAGACTCATATGGCAACTTTCACAATCTCAAAATGTCTCAAAGCGCTTTGCAGCCAATGAAGTATTTTTGAAATGTAGCTATTGTTATTATGTAGGAAATGTGGCAGTCAAATTGTACTCAGCAAACTCCAGCATTGTACTAATTTTTAAAAAATTCATTCATGGGATGTGGGCTTCGCTGGCTGGGACAGCATTTATTGCCCCATTCCTAATTGTCCTTGAGAAGGTGGTGGTGAGCTGCCTTCTTGAACCACTGCAGTCCATGTGGTGTAGGTACACCCACAGTGCTGTTAGGAAGGGAGTTCCAGGATTTTGACCCAGTGACAGTGAAGCGATGGTGATATATTTCCAAGTCAGGATGATGAGTGGCTTGGAAGGGAACTTCCAAGTGGTGATGTTCCCACGTGTCTGCTGCCCTTGTCCTTCTAAACGTTAGTGGTCGCGGGTTTGGAAGGTGCTTTCTAAGGAGCCTTGGTGAATTCCTACAGTGCATCTTGTAGATAGTACACACTGCTGCTACTGTGCGTCAGTGGTGGAGGGAGTGAATGTTTGTGGGTGTGGTGCCAATCATGCCAGCTGTTTTGTCCAGGATGGTGTCCAGCTTCTTGAGTGTTGTGGGAGCTGCATTCATCCAGACAAGTAGAGAGTATTCCACCACACTCCTGATTTGTGCCTTGTAGATGGTGGACAGGTTTTGGAGAGTCAGGAGGTGAGTTACTCATCACATAATTCCTAGCCTCTGACCTGCTCTTGTAACCGCAGTAGTCATATGGCTAGTCCAGTTCAGTTTCTGGTCAATGGTAACCCCCAGGATGTTGATAGTGGGGGATTCGGTGGTGGTAATGCCATTGAACATCAAGGGGGGATGGTTAGATTCTCTCTTGTTGGAAATGGTCATTGCCTGGGTGGTGCAAATGTTACTTGCCACTTGTCAGCCCAAGCGTGAATATTGTCCTGGTCTTGCTGCATTTGGACATGGACTGCTTCAGTATCTGAGGAGTCACGAATGGTGTTGAACATTGTGCAATCATCAGTGAACATCCCCATTTCTGACCTTATGATGGAAGGAAGGTCATTGATGAAGTAGCTGAAGATGGTTGGGCCTAGGACGCTACCCAGAGGAACTCCTACAGTGATGTCCTGGAACTGAGATGACTGACCTCCAACAACCACAACCACCTTCCTTTGTGCTAAGTATGATTCCAATCAGTGGAGAGTTTTCCCCCTGATTCCCATTGACTCTAATTTTGCTATGGCTCCTTGATGCTACACTCAAATGCTGCCTTGATCTCAAGGACAGTCACTCTCACCTCACCTCGGGAATTCAGCTCTTTTGTCCATGTTTGAACCAAGGCTGTACTGGACATCAGGTTTACAATGCAAACTGGACATCAGTGAGCAGGTTATTGTTAAGCAAGTGCCGCTTGATAGCACTGTTGATGGCCCCTTCCATTACTTTACTGATGATGGAGAGTAGACTGATGGAGCAGTAATTGTCCAGGTTGGATTTGTCCTGCTTTTTGTGTACAGGACATACCTGGGCAATTTTCCACATAGCCAGATAGATGCCAGTGTTGTACCTGTACTGGGACAGCTTGGCTAGGAGCACTGCAAATTCTGAGCACAAATCTTCAGTACTGTTGCCGGAATATTGTCAGGCCCCATAGCCTTTGCCCTATCCAGTGCCTTCAGCTTTTTCTTGATGTTACGTTGAATCAAAATGGCTGAATACTGGCATCTGTGATGCTGGGGACCTCTGGAAGAGGCTGAGATGGATCATCCGCTTGGCACTTCTGGCTGAAGATTGTAGCAAATGCTTTGGCCTTATCTTTTGCACTGCTGTGCTGGGCTCATCCATCATTGAGGATGGGGATATTTGTGGAGCCTCCTCCTCCAGTGAGTTGTTTAATTGTCCACCACCATTCACGACTGGATGTGGCAGGACTGCAGATCTTAGATCTGATCTGTTGGTTGTGGGATCGCTTAGCTCTGTCTATCTCTTGCAGCTTATGCTGTTTGGCACGCAAGTAGTCCTGTGTTATAGCTTCACCAGGTAGACACTTCAGTTTTAGGTATGCCTGGTGCTGCTCCTGGCATGTCCTTCTGCACTCTTCATTGAATCAGGGTTGATTATCTGGCTTGATGGTAGTGGTAGATTGGGGGATATGCCAGGCCATGAGGTTACAGATTGTGTTCGAGTACAATTCTGCTGCTGCTGATGGCCCACAGATAACCAGATAATCTGCTTTACTGATGGTCAAGGAATAAACACATGTATAGGTCGACGTAGAAATGCCATGCAACTCAAATACACAGTGTCACATCCTCCAATTGTAATCAGCCTTGTTTTGCTCAATAGACTAACCACAAGCAACATTGGGCCTCTAAGCAGAGAATTAGTACAGTGAGACTCTGTCCACATGATTGGGACAGCAGGTGAACAATCCAGGAATTAACTGCAGTGTTGGCACAGTATGTTCAATGGCAGAACTGCACTCCCTTCTCATGACTTACCTGGCTGACTGAGTCCCAGGATTGACTTTCTGTCTTTCTAACTCTGAAATGTCTTTTAGGAGATAGTTTGGTCACAATTTCTTCCTCACAGTTCAGGCTGGTGTTTTCTGTTCTGCCCATTAATGTTAGGCAAGTTAACAATTCAACAACTCAAAATCTAGTAAGCATTTGAAGAAGCTACCTCACCATTAGGATGCCTCTTAAAGAGGGTAGTTACCTCTAGTCATAACTCTGCTCATAAGCTTGATAAACACAGAAATAATCCAGCTTAATTTCACAGAGCGGGGTTGGTGGCGTGGGGTGGGGCAGAGGGGATCAATTCGCATTCAACCACAGAAACAAAGGTACAAAGACAAATACTCTTTCATGCCAAATAGGTTCAATTCTTTTCAACAACTCTTCACTCTGGTTTGCCTTGTTTCCCTTTATTTGTGTTGACTTCTGGCTTGATGAGCCATTTATTTTATGAGTGACTTGAAGGTCATCAGTATTTTTTTTCTGGAAACTATTTATTTAGAATAACTTACATCCAAGATCCCAAGTTAAGTACATTATTCTCTGGGCACAAACTGTTCTGCATCTTGATCCCTTGGAGCTGCTTGGTCATTTGACCCTGATGTCATGTGTACATCATCATTATCTAATTAACATAACTATTAGCCCTTTACTCTACACACTCTTTATAAAGCCCAAGTTGATCAAGGAGTTAATACTGCTCCCAGATCATGCACTCTTGCACTTCTGAGGAGAACCCAGGAAGGACCTTCTTTTCTAGCAAATGATCAAGGCTTCACTACTCTGAGGTCTAACACACTCTTTCTTGTTTCTCTGTTTTATTATTATTACTCCTCAGAACTTCCCCCTACATTTCTCCTAAGTTTCAAACGTTTAGTCCAACATGCTTTCTCTCCTCTTTCACCTCCACTGTCCTCAAACTTAAAAGATCTACCATAACTGGCCATTTAAACTTTGAAATCCCATACTGTGGCACTTAAGGGTCAAACAGATTCCTGTGGATTTACCTGTCACAAAATACAACTCAAGAGTTTCCAGCTCCATTAGATTGGCACAACATACCATGTGAAGGTGTAGGTACAAACCCTAAAACAGAAACTTACGGGTAATGAATGCAAACATTACTTCCTACAGCTGGAGCACTTCTGCAGTCTCGATATTCGTTTGAGGAAGACAGTCGTGCACTTGTGGGCATGAAGCAAAGTTAGCATCATTATCACAACATGCATGCTAAACATTTCAAGCAATATACCCTGATGATACTGTGCAGATGAAATTCCCTGGTCAGTGTACTTGGAGCACTGACACGTTAATAAGTGTGGTGGATCTGAGAAACTACGCTAAACAAGTCAGACTCCTCAAACCGCAGGAATTGCTGTCAATTGATTTATGCTGACAAGCCACTTGTAAACAACATGCCTGGGGTTGAGGACATTTCTGAAACTCAGGTTCCATGGTAACCCTTTGAATGCTCCACATTCTCCAAATCAAGAGGCAACATCAGAAACTCCAAGTTATCAATTGCAGATCTGGAAAACAGTGAGAGCCTCCAGCTCAATTAAAGATTGATGCATTTTTATATTTGTGGTTGTGTTTTATTGTCAGATAAATTTTAGAGTCTCACTACGGATGCTTTACTTGAACCCTGAAATGGTTAGATAGCAAACCTTTTTCTATGAAAGTTGTGATGTAGGCCACTTGTTTTCTGCATGGGCATGTTGTCTGTGTTATGGTCATGTGTCATGTGGCTCTCTCCTGTAGGGTGCATGTACATATGGCATAGAGCTCAGCACTAGCTCTTGCAATTCATGTATGTTTAACATGTTTAGCTAATTAATAAAATTGATACATTTTCTAACAACACATGGCTTTGACTACACTCTAAGGAGGGATCAACACGGATACCTTATGTAACCTCTAGCAGAAAATGCAGGATTTGTCATGGGGGACGAGGTGATGGGTGATGAGTAAATAAACAGGGAATTCAGAGCTAGATACTCAATTTGACATTGATAAATATAGCTGGATATGGGTTATGACAGTGAACAACAGCATCCTCAGGCAGCATTGCACGCTTAAAATCAGCAATACTTTTAATAGTTGCCCCTGGAGATTGTTTCTGCAGCTGATGCTAAAGACTGGACTAGCTTTGAGAAAAATAACAATCACCATCCCTCAAGCTTCACTTCCTTCATATAGGATGATGAAAATCATTTCCTACATGCATTGTACAATGATTCCACCAAGCTGTCAACACCAATAAGATGGTAAGATTGATATTAATGATCAATGACAATTCCAGTTCCAGGCTCAACGCCCACTCCAGGGCTTAAGCACAAAAATCAAGACTGACACTCAATTGTAGTATTAGGGGTGCATTGCAGAGTCTGAAGTGCTGCCTTTCAGATGAGACATTAAGCCTTGGCCCTGTCTGCCTGCTTAGGTAGATGGACATATGAACAAAAATAAAAATACCTGGAAAAACTCAGCAGGTCTGACAGCATCTTCGGAGAGGAACACAGTTAACGTTTCGAGTCCAAATGACTCTTCATCAGAACTAAGGAAAAATATAAAAGAGGTGGAATATAAGCAGGTTTAAGGGAGGAGTGGGACAGGTAGAGCTGAATAGAGGGCCAGTGGAGGGTGCCAAAAGATGTCATAGACAAAAGGACAAAGAGGTATTGACGGTGGTGATATTAACGAAGAAATGTGCTAATGCGGACATTAAGGGTAGAAAGCAGGATGAGCAAGGGACAGATAGCCCGAGTGGGGGTGGGGTGGGGGATATTGAAAGGGGGTGGGGATGGAGGAGAGAGTTCATGATCTAAAGTTGTTGAACTCAACATTCAGTCCAGAAGGCTGTAAAGTACCGAGTCGGTAGATGAGGTGCTGCTCCTCCAGTTTGCATTGAGCTTCACTGGAACATTGCAGCAGGCCAAGGACGGACATATGGGCATGAGAGCAGGGTGGAGTGTTGAAATGGCAAGCGACAGGGAAGTCTCTCTCCAATGTAGAGGAAACTGCATTGGGAGCAGCGAATGCAGTAGACTAAATTGAGGGAAGTGCAAGTGAAATGCTGCTTCACCTGAAAGGAGTGTTTGGGCCCTTGGACGGTGAGGAGGGGGGAAGTAAAGAGGCAGGTATTGTACCTTCTACGGTTGCATGGAAGGTGCCGAGGGAGGAGGTTGAGCTGTAGAGGATGATGGAGGAGTGGACCAGGGTGTTCTGGAGGGAATGATCCCTGCAAAATGCCGCCAGGGGGATGAAGGAAAAATGTGTTTGGTGGTGGCATTATGCTAGAGTTGGCGGAGGATGATCCTTTGAATGCGGAGGCTGGTGGGGTGATAAGTGAGGTCAAGGGGGACCCTATCATAGTTCTGGGAGGGAGAGGAAGGTGTGAGGGCGGATGCACAGGAGATGGGCTGGACATGATTGAGGGCCCTGTCAACCACCGTGGGTGGAAAACCTCAGTTAAGGAAGAAGGAAGACATGCCAGAGGAACTGTTTTTGAAAGTGGCACCATCAGAACAGATGCAACGTAGGCGAAAGAACTGACAGAATGGGATGGAATCCTTACAAGAAGCGGGGTGTGAGGAGCTGTAGTCAAGGTGGCTGTGGGAGTTGATAGGCTTGTAATGGATATTGGTGGACAGTCTATCACCAGAAATTGTGACAGAGAGGTCAAGGAAGGGAAGGGTCAGTGATGGACCACGTGAAAATAATGGAAGTTGGAAACAAAATTAATAAATTTTTCCAGATCCAGCTGAGAGCATGAAGTGGAACCGAAGCAGTCATCGATGTACCAGAGAAAGAGTTGTGGGAGGAGGCCTGAGTAGGACTGGAACAAGGAATGTTCCACATACCTCATAAAGAGACAGGCATAACTGGGGCCCAAGCAGGTACCCATAGCCACACCTTTTATTTGGAGGAAGTGAGATGACTTAAAGGAGAAATTGTTCAGTGAGAGAACAAGTTCAGCCAGACGGAGGAGAATAGTGGTGGATGGGGATTGTTCGGGCCTCTGTTCGAGGAAGAAGCTGAGAGCCCTCAGACCATCCTGGTGGGGGGTGGAGATATAGAGGGATTGGATGTCCATGGTGAAGAGGAGGCGGTTGGGACCAGGGAACTGGAAATTGTTGATATGATGTAGGGCGTGAGAGGAATCACAGATGTAGGTGGGAAGAGACTGGACAAGGGGAGAGAGAATGGAGTCAAGATATGAACATATGAGTTAGAGCAAGAGTAGGCCAGTCAGCCTCTCGAGCCTGCTCTACCATTCAATAAGATCATGGCCGATGTGATTGTAGCCTTAACTTCACACTCCACTTACCCCCGATCACATTTGAGTCCCTTGTTAGTGAAGAATCTGTCTACCTCTGCTTTAAACATATTCATTGACCCTGCCACCACCACTCCAAAGAAATACCCTCAAACAAAAAAAAATCTCATTTCCATCTTAAATGGAAGACCCGTTATTTTTAAACTGTGCCCCCCAAGTTCAAGTCTCTCTCACAAGGGTAAAACATCTTTTCAGCATCCACCCTGTCAAGACTCCTCAGGATCTTATATTTTTCAATAAGGTCACCTCCTCTCAATCTTCTAAACTCCAATGTCCAACCTTCCCTCATAAGATAACCACACCCCCACCCCTCCCCCAAGCCCAGGTATCAGTCGAGTGAACCTTCTCTCAACTGCATTTATATCCTTTCTTAAGACCAAAACCGTATGCAGTACTCTAGCTGTGATCTCACCAAAGGAGCACTATTTTGAAGCACTATGCCTAGTGTCTTAAACAATATTTATCCCTCAATCAACATCATAAAATAGGTTTTCTGATAATTATCACCATTATTTGTGGGGGGCTTGCTGTGCTGCCAAAGTTCCTGAAACAGTGACTACACTTCAAAACTACTTGGTTGACTGTAAAGCACTTTGAAAGGCACTACATAAACGCAAGTCTTACTTTTAATTCATAGATGTTTTGTCTCAATTAAAGTTTGGAGTTCCAATACATTTCCTTTTCAACTCATATGGTAAGTATCTTGTTCTGAGGGGAAAGATGTACTGCAGGGCACACTCTCCTCTTGTGCATATGTTGGGCTGCAGACAGGTAATTCAGTACTAGGATATTGCTGTGATATTGATAAAAATGGCTGGATATGGGTTGCTACAATTAACAACAGCATCCTCGTCAGCGAATCACACTTAAAAATAAGCAACTTTTTTTTAAAAAATTGTGCCTGGAGATTGTTTTCTCAGCTGATGCTAGAGATTGGACTAGCTTTGAAAAAAATAAGACTACCCCTTGGGCTTCACTTCCTTCAGCTTCATATCAGATGAAAATCATCTCCTACTTGTATTTTACAATGATACTGCCAAGTTGTCAATGCCGATAAGATGGCAGGATTGACATTTCTAAGCCAACAATCTGCAGATGACAAACACTCAAGTACATAAGCTCAGCTTCTCCTGTGGCATTAGGTTAGGGTTAAAGCCTGCTTGTGCAACCAGTCAGTGCCACGATGGGATGGCAATCGTCAGAAAGAGTTAACAGCTTCAGGAAGATGAATCTCGGCAGAGTGGAAACCTGTGGAGGAAATGTCATCAAAAGCTGCTCGAGTCAATCCTTGAAACACTGAATGGTGTCCATGTCCTACAAACCACGAGACAGCTGCAGTACAGCAGGTAAATTAAACAATTGCATAGAGATCAAAATTAAAACACCAGTGTTCAGGACCCTCCCTTAAAGAGGTGTGGAGGGCACACAAAGATAATCCAACCATAGTTTGCCAATTAGGATGATCCTTTCCCTGAGGGGCATGTTGGCAAATGCATACCCCAGCATAGTGCCAAGACAACACCAACAGAATTCCTCAGGGTAGTAGCCTAGGCCAAACCATCTTCAGCTACCGTCCAACATAAGGGCATAAGTAGGGCTGTTCACTGATGATTGCAGTGTTCAGTTCCATTCGTAGCCCCTCAAATAACGAAGCAGTCCCATTCATGCACGCAAGACCTGAGCAACATTTGTTCAGCTGATCATTGGAAAGTAACAAATTGAGAAAATTGTGATAAATCTCTCAAATCCTTTCAAAAGAGTGACCAACCCACTCCCAGTAATGGCACTCTGGATCAAAACACACACTAAAATGGGACACTGTATCATTGTCCCCATAGCGCAAGTCTCTAGTGCAAAGTGTAAAGGTAGGTGAAAAATTGACAAGATGGGTTGAATCTTCTGTGCAGTGGCATACACCGTTGGATTTCCACTCCACTCTTACCTTCTTACCTTAGCCCAAAGCTCCACATTTCTCACCTGGAGTTCCGACCCAGGCCTGCTGAGAAACATAGAGTGTAGCTGCTCCTGGAGTCCTTCCCTTGTGGTGTAGGAGCATTGGGGGAAATGAAGCCATGTCCTTCCCCACCCCCCCCCACAACCTTTACCAGAATTTGACAGCTAGTACCTCAAGTTCAGATGGCTCAGCCACCTTAAGGAGAGAACTGTGTAAGGTTAGTGGGTGAGGGGGTAGGTTGGGTTGGAGCAAGTCAGGTGGTCCAGTGGGGAGTCAGGAGTCAGTAGTATATTTACCCATAAGTTAGAACTGCTTTTAATCCTTCAAACCTTTCCTTCTGCTAAATAAGTCAGAACTATCCAAAGTCTCCAACTTTAACTCAGAGTATCGGATGGTTGCAGACACTGGGTAATTGCCATGCAGTCCTTGCTGAGAAGTCCTTGGGGATTTCCGAAGAGTTTTCCCCACCCTGACGCACCCTCTGGGGTACAACCCTTCACGGAAGGGAAGATCTGGGCTGCTATCTATAAAGTTGTGTACTCCAGCAAGCTAATTACAGATTACGCTCCGAATGTAGGCTGTTTCTGGAAGAAGCATTTGACTGTTCCACAGTAGAATGCAATAATGCTGGTTACAGATCACCGCTCCTTTGACACTGTGAACTCAAACACAAGTGAAGAATGGCAGATTCTCCAGTGGAACAGGTTTAACACTGGGTATATTTAGAAGTGATGAGCAAGTCAAGCTGAATTGAGAGCACCACACAAGGTGCATATCACACTTTAGAGAGCACTGCCTTTGCCAACACATTACATAAAGCCTTACTGCAGATTCGCCTGGTTTCAATATGCTGACCTGCACCTATCCACGCCAAAACTGGTGCTCACTTGTTGATGAAACAAAGTTTGATTTTTTTAAAAAAGTTTCTCCATTTCAAAATGCCTTTGTTTAAATAAGGTATTCTCAAGATGCAGAATCCAGAAAAAAAAAATAAATCAAATATCAAAACATCACTATCAAAATAAGAATTCAGAAAGAATAGTTATCTTTGCCTGAAGTCCAAACTGCTCCTGCAGTCTCTTGCATTCTGGATTGCTCATCGAGTCCCAATTCCATGGGTGATCAGAACAATCTCTGATGAAAATGGTCGAGGCAAGTATAAAAAGCTGAGACTGGACAAAGGTTTATAGACAGTGTCAGGAGGAGAGAAAGCCACAATCTTTTCTGGAAGAGGATTAAATGTAGCAGCATGTACATCATGGCAAGTCAAGAAATTTCACCACAATTTTATTCACAAAGTATAGACTCTCAAAGTCACCAAGGTGGAGTGTGGAAGATCCAGCATAAACATCAGTTAATCACACCACAGCTATTTACTGTCCCCGGATTGTTCTTTGGTCTGTGTCTTCTTCAGTGGGATAATACAGATTCCATTCTTAGCTTCTTTTAGTCTCCACCAGCGGCCTAACCTGCAATGAAAAGTAGAAATTTTATTCAATTGTACAGAATTTATTCCTTTGTACAGAATTTAGGAACAGTTCAGATACAGCCAAAAAACATGAAAGCAAAGCTCCCAAGAATTGTCGACTTCATCTGAGAACTAAATTTAAACTCATGCCTATTTCTATATGTGGTTCCATAGTCACTGCTATTCCTCTGATACTTGACCAATTGGTTCACTCTTCACATGAGCCTGCATTGCTAGTGTCAGCAGATACGTTAGCCCCAGGAGCCAATCATACACAATCATTTGTCAGCAGGTCACCAGCTAGAATACTGGTTGATCAGTACTCCCAGAAACACTGGTGACACCTCCGCAGTCCCAACTGCCAATCAGTCCAGAATGAGTTCATTGGATGAGGTTGTGAGAAGTGCCATAGAAATGCAAGTTCTTTCTTTATCCTTGACTAACAAATTAAGGAGCCAAGTACATCCCTTACTTATAGCATTCATTAAAATCAAGGTGCTTTATAAATGCAAGTTAACACAGAAAAATGCCCTAATGCACAGGTCTCAACACACCCCCTGGTAATGATGGCTGCAAGTAATCACATTCAGGCCAGAGAGAAATAATGATATTGACAGTGTAGAATAAACACTCCAAAAGATCAAAACCAAAGATTGTAACCAACAACATCCAGTAATAAAAGCTCAAAGAGGCAGCATCCTTATACCGAGGAGTCAGACAAACGTGTCAGCTTCGGAACATAATCTACTGCCATCTTATCAATGATTACTCTCGGGGGATTTTTTTAAAAAGTATATTTAGAGCTTATGTTGGAAGATTGCACAGGTGAAACTGCTGTGAACAAGTCACTTTGTATTACTGCACAGTAGTACAAAGTTACACGAACTGACAAACAATTTAAAGCTCCTCTTTCTCTAAAGCCTTTTTTTAATGAAAGTCCCTTTTCCTTGTGCAAACACTTGTTTGCTGGCATACAGCTGTCAGGTAAAGCTATCACGATTTATGAAGAGAAGGAGTTGAGGTACAGATCAGCCCTGACTGAATAGAATGATGGTGCAGACTTGAGGGGAGGAAAGGTCTCATCCCTTGTGGGCAGCAGCTGCTTTTGACCAGCTCACCCAAATGACTGCTTCATACACACACCCAAGCCTGTGGAAAGGTGGCAGGCTATTCAACAGTGCAGCATCACAACCCAGCCGAGCCACCCGCCATGTACAAGCGCACTGGATAAAGATTAACAGTGGGAGCCCTGTCCAGCTCCTCCCTCCCTTATCATACGGCACTGCAACCAACTCTCCCATCCTAAGCACACGAGTTTGAGGAATATACACACAGCAGTTGTGATGCTGGGTTTGGTTGGTTAGAAACACTGCAAGCCCATCAAATGCTCACCCTACTCAGTAGATGCCACGCCCTTGTGCGCCACTCTCATCTACAGCTAATAACGCTCGGGTAGGAAGAACATTGGGGTGGTGAGGTGGGTGTTGGAGGGGTGGCAGGTCCCTCAAAACCAACTGTTCATCAGACCTCCTAAAGGAGTGGCACACCTCAACGTCACATTATTTTGCTGATAACAGCTCCACTCGCTTTCAGTCAATGATCAGTAACAAGCCAGGCCCTGCTCCACCTTTGTGTGGGTCCATCCAACACAAACATCTCATGCATAGCCTTTCCATAAACCTTCCATTACGCTCATCATCTGGCCTAACATTTGTTACCAGTTGATCTTATGCTCTGGTGGATATATATTTTTAACAGGTTGTCTGTTTGGAAATGTTTCAAAGGCCACAAACAAAATCACAACCAAACAGCTAAAGGCCCCACCAATGAATAAGTAGCAACTGTTTCACAATTAGAATGCGTGGCTTTAAATTACACAATGCTACATGAGAGAATATTACATTTGTGCCTTGCATGGTGTAACCCTTCTGTTCTTACAGAGCATTTTATCATTGAAACGACCATTAGCAGGAAATACAGGAAATGGGTTAAACAATATCCAAAGCTTGCCAGCCCTGAATTTCAACAGGGCCAGAGTAACTTCTACCACAAGGTCAATGGGAGATTGACAGAACTTTGGAGAAATGATGTACACTGGATGTTTTTGTAGCCATTCACTCCATTTCTCCAGAGTTTCACCGATTTTCCACCAGAGATTCCCAAGGAAAATCCAAGTGGCTGACATCGACAGAGATCAAGATACGCTTCATGACCCATGCCCCTTACCTGTGCTCCTGCCCCATACCAGCCACCAAAAAGTCACCTGAATTGGAAAACTTCAAACAGTTCACAAAGCCGACCTATGAAAGAAGCAGACAGGAAGAGGTTGTTAGCTTTCACAGAATGGTTACAGCACAGGCGGAGGTCACTCAGCCTGTCATGTCTGTGCTGGTTCTCCAAAGGAGCAATTAGCTAGTGCCGCTCCCCTGCCTTCTCCCTGTACATCTGCACATTCTTCCTTTTCAGGTCCCTCTTGAAAGCCTCGACTGAACCTGCCTCCACCACTCTCAAGCACTGCATTCCAGAGCCTAACCACTCACTGTGTGAAAAAGTTTTTCCTCATGTTGCTGTTGCTCCTTATGCCAATTACCTTAAATCTGTGCCCTCTCAGTCTCGATCCTTTCCTGAGAGGGAACAGTTTCTACCTATCTACTCTGTCCAGACCCCTCGTGATTTTGAATACCTCTATCAAATCTATTCTCAACTTTCTCCTCTCCAAGGAAATGATCAGCTCATCACAGATCTGGATTTCCCCATCGAAAGGGCCATGCCACCCTAATAAAAGGTTCTGCATTTGCTGCCACTACTCTCTGGTCAGTTAACTGTTCACAGCTGAGCAGTAGCAAAGGGGTTGGGAGTTGGAGATGGGAAGGGAACAGAGAGGGAGAGCTGGAGCTTCAAAACTCAACAAAAAAAAAAAATCAGGAGTGAATCTTGGACAAGTGATTAGCTTTATTTTATTCATTCATGGGATGTGGGCTTCACTGGCTATTGCCCATCCTTAGTTGCCCTTGAGGAGGTGGTGGTGAGTTGCCTTCTTGAACCACTGCAGTCCACGTAGTTTAGGTACACTCACAGTGCTGTTAGGGAGGGAATTCCAGGATTTTGACCGAGTGACAGTGAAGGAACGGCGATATACTTCCAAATCAGGATGTGAAAGAATTGGGAGGGGAACTTCCAGGTGGTGGTGTTCCCATCTATCTGCTGCCCTTGTCCTTCTAGATGGTAGTGGTCATGGGTTTGGAGCGTGCTGTCGAAGGAGCCTTGGTGAATTCTTACAGTGCATCTTATAGATGGAACACAATGCTGGTACTATGCGGTGGTGGTGGAGGGAATTAATGTTTATGGATGGGGTGCCAATGAAGCGGGTTGCTTTGTCCTGGATGGTGTCCAGCTTCTTGAGTGTTTTGGGAGCTGTACTCATCCAGGAAAGTGGGGAGTATTCCATCACGCTCCTGACTTGTGCCTTGTAGATGGTGGACAGGCTTTGGGATGTCAGGAGGTGAGTTACTCGTTACAGGATTCCCAGCCTCTGACCTGCTCTTGTAGACACAGTATTTATATGACTAGTCCAGTTCAGTTTCTGGTCAATGGTAACCCCGAGAATGATGATAGTGGAGGATTCAATGATGGTGATGCCATTGAATGTCAAGAGGCGATGGTTAGATTCTCTCTTCTTGGAGATGGTCATTGCCTGGCACTTATGTGGTGTGAATGTTACTTGCCACTTGTCAGTCCAAGCCTGGATATTGTCCAGGTCTTGCTTTATTTGGACACAGACTGCTTCAGTATCTGAAGAGTCGCGAATGGTGCTGAACATTGTGCAATCATCAGTGAACATCTCCACTTCTGACCTTATGATGGAAGGAGGTCATTGATGAAGCAGCTGAAGATGGTTGGGCCTAGGACACTACCCTGCAGTCCTGGAGCTGGGATGACTGGCCTCCAACAACCATGTCCATCTTCCTTTGAGCTAGGTATGACTCCAACCAGTGGTGATATTTCCCTCTGATTCCCATTGACTCCAGTTTTGCTAGGGCTCCTTGATGCTACACTCTGTCAAATGCTGCCTTGGTGTCAAGGGCAGTCACTTTTATTTCACCTTGGGAGTTCAGCTCTTTTGTCCATGTTTGAACCAAGGTTGTAATGAGGTCAGGAGCTGAGTGGCCCTAGCAGAACCCAAACTGGGCATCAGTGAGCAGGTTATTGCTAAGCAAGCGCCGTTTGATAGCACTGGTGATGATCCCTTCCATTACTTTACTGATGATCGAGAGTAGACTGATGGGGCGGGAATTAGCCAGGTTGGATTTGTCCTGCTTTTTGTGTACAGGACACACTTGGGCAATTTTCCACATAGCCGGGTAGATGCTAGTGTTGTAGCTGTGCTGGAATAGCTTGGCTAGGAGTGCGGCAAATTCTGAAGCACAAGTCTTCAGTACTATTGCCGGAATATTGTCAAGGCCCATAGCCTTTGCAGTATCCAGTGCCTTCAGCTGTTCCTTGATATCATGTGAAGTGAATTGAATTGGCTGAAGACTGGCATCTGTGATGCTGGAGACCTCCGGAGGAGGCCGAGATGGATCATCCACTCGGCACTTCTGACTCAAGATTGTAGCAAATGCTTTAGCCTTATCTTTTGCGCTGATGTTGATAAGTATTGCAATTTTATTTTTACTTTTTAAGCTAGGTGGTATGTCAAATCAAAAGTAAGAATCTGTAATCTACTATTACTTCATTAGATTAATAAATTAGTTAAACTAATGATTAGAACTTGAGTAATCAATTAACATTAATTTTAAATAATTAAAGTAAGTAAACAATTTGGATTCACATGATAGAGCAGGTGTTGTGCTACAGCTGCAGCATGTGGGAGCTGGAGTTTGTGGACAGCATTGCATTCTCATACAACCACATCTGTAGCAAGTGCCTGAAGCTTGAGGAACTTTGGCAGAGTTGCAGACACCAAGGGCATCAGAGAGGGGGAAGGGTTACCTGGATACTATTCCAGGAGGCAATCACACACGTTAGGTTAAACAGAATTTTAGAAGTGGTCCATGGTCAGGGATAGGAAAGTGCAACTGAGAGTCAGGCAGGTATGGGGTGCAGGATCTAGTGACGGTAGAGCCTTAGCCATGTGTTTGTCCAACAGGTATGAGGTACTTAAATAAAAGCAAAATACTGCAGATGCTGGAATGAAAATAGAAAGTGCTGGAAATACTCAGCAAGTCTGGTAGCATCCGTGGAGAGAGAAATAGAGTTAATGCTTCGAGTTCTGAAGAATCATAAGAGAACAAGGACTGTAAGGAGGATGGGTAAACTGACCATGGCCCCATTCAGGTGGATGGAGTATAGAGGGACGTGGCAGTGATCATGGACATAATCATTATGGGAACAGATACTGTTTTCTGCAGCCGTGACTGGGAATTCCAAAGGTTGCATTACCTGCCCAGTTGTCCAGGTTTGGAACTTTTTCTCAGGGCTGGAGAAGAAACTTACTTGGGAGGGTGCAGTTGTCGTGATCCACATAGGGGCCAATAACATAGGGAGAAATAAGATTGAGGATTTGTGGAAGGAGGTTGAGGAACCGGGTTCTAAATTAAGCAGAATCTCAAAAGTGATCATCTCTGGATTTATACCTGAGCAATCTGGCATAGGGTCAAGCAGATTGCAGAATGAAATGCCTGGCTCAAAGCGTGATGTAGGAAGGAGGAGTTTCAATTCATGGGATACTGGCATCAGTACTCGTGGCGTGGGATCAGTGTCCTGGAGAATTGTATAACCAGGGTTAGGGGTTGGCCTTCAAACTATATACTAAGGGAAGGGCGAGTCAGGTGAAAGGAATTTTAGAAACCTAAAGAGGACAGTTGAGGAATTAGTGTAGTGACCTGGGTTAAAAAAAAGATGGGACAGGGAGTAACAGAGTTTAATGACAATAGTGCATCAGTGAATAAAGTCCATGAAAAGGACGGTGATTTAAAAAAAAGGCTTTTTATCTGAATGCATGAAGCATTCCTAATGAGGTAGGCTAACTAGTGGCACAAATTTGATAAATGTATTTGAACTAATTGCCAATACTGAGACATGGTTGTGAGGTGACCAAGGGGACCAAAGAATATGGGGGTTTGGGTAGAAAAGGACTTAAGGCATAAGATTTGTTGCAATTGTATTGGGACAAAGCGGGCTCAAGGGGCTGTATGGTCTAAACCTGCTCCTAATTCTTTCAATCTTTGGGACTTCCAAACTGAATCTCTTGAAGTTCAGTCCTGTGTGCATTTCTATTTATTTATTAGGTTTTCTAGTGTGGACCTGCACGTTTGTAAAGGAGCTGTTTGTAGCTCTGTTTGCCAGCATTAGCAGCAGGTTATCATCTCACCCCATGGACCACGGCAGGGGAAGAGCTGGCCTGAGGGTGGTCAGAAAACAGGGGGCAAATCAGGGGACAAACACACCCATGCCACAAGTGTTGTGACCATTTTCACAAAAACAAATCTGGAGGTAACCTCCCCTTCAACATCATCCTTGTCGCCATTGCGAAAAGGCTACCTCTCCCCTTCCTTTCCACCCCATCCTACTCTCCAACTCCTCCTTATCTAAAATACATTTTCCCACCATAACTCATCACTAATTACTCTTCAACAAACAAACAGATTACACTCAACTAGGGGTGAAGTGGGGACAGCGGTGAGGGTGGAGGAAAAAGAGCTGGATGATGTCTGCCCTTTATCAGGATGAGCTGAGAAATCTATTGTGCAGGTTTAAGTTTTAAGGAACTGCTGAGTTTAAGTGGCCTTACACAGCCACATTTCCTGATTCTGATGGAGGATTTAATTGCAAGGCCTGAGAGCAACTCAGTGACCCAAGAAACACAGCTGATTTTAACAAGGGCAACCAGGCCATACTGGCCCCAGCTGAAAGCTAAGGAACCATAATGCGGTAGCAAACTTGGACAGTAACTGCTGCATTAATTAACTGAACTAATTAACTGTGCTGGCACTGTTATTTTAAGGTCAATTGACAGCAGGGTCGCTTCCAATATGAACTGAAGTCCTATGTTTGAGCAGTGCTCCACTGGGGAATAGGCACTGTGAATGTAATCAGTACCTGTTTCCAAATGGACCCGAATCCATTGTGAAATTGTGCAAGAGAAACAAGACACAAGAATACAGTCTTAAAGGGGAAGGGGAGTCCAGGAGCACTTTCTGTCCAGAGTACCACACTCTGCACAAAATGTGCAATGCTTAAAAATAAGTTCCATTAAAAAATTTCTTCAAATTCCAGCCCCCCTGCCACAATCAAAATAAAGAAGCTATCTGCAATGGTCACCATGGTGGAGTATTGCATCATTTTGATTAGGAACGGTTGCAAGTTAGATCCCTGATCAGCACAGAGTTAGCTGACCTCAGGCAAAGTGGCAGTAGGGGCAGTGCATACAGCGCTTTACCACTCCCTCACTCCTCAATGTGGAAAAAGAAACCAGCTCAGGTTCATTGCTCCCAGTCACTATTATCGCCTCCCTAAGAGTAAGTGCACGGATATGAGTATGGTCAGGAAAAGTCTCAACAATCCCTTTGCCCCTCGTTGAAAAGCCTGGTGATACTCTCACATAAGGCTCAGGTACAGAAGGGCTGCCATCTATTGCAGCACAGGTCACTTCAGGAGAGGTGCACACTAACTAGAGGGGTAAAGGAAAGCTCTCAGCTTATGGATCCCTGGGCTTGAACTGTTAACTCTGCTATATTGGAAGCTAGTGGCAGTAGTCAGAACAGTAACCCATTAGACACACAAGATCCTGTACAGTCTCTCTCTTACCATGGGAATGTCAAACAGCGGCTCTAGTGTCTTAAAACCTTCTCCACACTTCCAGAGTCTGATTTTAGAATCTTGTGAACCTGAAATCATCAAATTAAACTAGATTATAGCATGGCAATATTAACAGGCCAATTAATTACAGCAAAGAGCTGTGAAAAACACATGAGGCAGCTTGCTATGCATATAACGCCATATTCTCGGTTGTGCTGCAGCTGAGATTTGTAACTATCCATTAGCATCTGAAACAGGAAGACAGGGGAATGTCATAATAAAAATAAAATGCTGCAGATGTTGGAAATCTAAAATAAAAACGGAAAATGCTGGAAAAACTCAGCAGATCTGACAGCATCTTTGGAGAGAGAAACAGAGTTAACGTTATAGTTCGGAACTGGGTAATGTCATTCAATTTCTAGATAAAAATTGAAGCATCTTGTCAAAATGTGCACTTGCTAGTCTCTTCTAGGTGTTGAGTGACTGCTGTGTATTCCAGCTAGCCAACCTTTTAATACACTCATTGGCTCCTAGTCAGAGGGACCAAAACCAGACTCAAGACATGAAAAGTCTGAAATCAGGAAAATGATACATTCTGGTGATAATCGCTCTATCGCTGGTGATGCCCTGAAATCTGATGTCAACAACAACTTGCATTTATATAGAGCCTTTAACTTAGTCAAATGCCCCATGGCACTTCACAAGAGCAGCATGTGGAACCACTTCACTAGGAGAATGCTGTGATCAAAATGGAATGAGGAACAACAATGGGCAATTCTATATATTCTGAATGAAGCAGCCTGGTTGCTGAAATATCTGCACAACATGGGGTTAGTCACTTCTAGTAGATGAAAACTAAGAGACACAAGGAACATTAAAACAGTATCTCACAGCTTGAAGTACCTGAGACAACCAAATCACTGTTCAGCAATGCTGCCACAGAGGTAATCCAATTTGGCTGTTGTATCCCTGGGTCTCCATGGATACCATGAGCTTTCCTGACCGTCACCAGAGGCTTCTTCTTGGTAACTGTCCAAAGAGCCAAGGAGCTGGAACACAAAAAGGTCAACAGATATAAAACGTAATGGCCCTCAATGTAAGCAAAAGGATTTATTTCAAATATTTTTTTAAAAATTAAAAGCTGGATAGAAGTCCAGCACTTCAGGCAATAAACACACCCATCATCAGCTCCAGAAATCATGTATTCCTCGTTTATCAGTTGTATGCAGTCAATGGAACTCCTGGGGAACAAACAGAGCAGTACAGTTAGCATGCTGATACAGAGAGTAAGAAATGATCAGAAGGAGAAGCCAGTTTCTAGAGACTTTCCCATCAATGTTGGACATTGGGACAGCAGCACTCAGCTGTAAACCTGTGCCTTTGAGGCAGCCATCGGGTGGGGAGGCTGCTGTGGGGGGGAGCCTGTTGTTTCTTGCTGTTTAATGACCACCACTCTTCCTACTGAGGGGAGGCAGAGAAAAATAAAGTTAGGTCTTGGACTCTGCTGAAGGCGTGGAGCTCATCTCTTTTTATGCTGTCAGGTTCTTCAGGGTAAAGCAGTGGGAAAACTGCCCTCCTGCTGGCAAAAGCATGTTAACAATATGAAGGTATATATTGTGCAAATTGCTTTAAATGGAAGTTGTCCTCTATTTCAGCTACCCAGGGCTCTGCAATGCACCTTGCATTATTAACGTGGGAGGGGGGTTTGTAGAGAACTGAACAGAATTACTGTTAGAAAGTTCATACTGAACTAAGTTTAATCCTGCTGTAACGACAAACACATCTGAAGTTGCTCCATCAGAGCTGACTGACTGTCCACAGAAATGAGGGGCTTTAAATTACACTGCTCTCCTTTGTGCTGTATGTCAGCTACCCAAGACCTCGGGACTACCACCCCACACCACCCAAGTTAGTAATGCAATCCATTGGTACTGCATCTCCACAACGTACCCCACTGGCATGGACTGCTCCAACTCCCTTCCCCGAGACACCCTCAACCCACTGGCAATGCACCTCCTCCATTCGCAATAAGTTGAAGCTACTGTATTTATATACAGCCTTTAATGTATTCAAATACTACACTGTAAAGTGAGGCAAGCCTGCCACTTTATGATTCATTAATCAGACCACATTAGAGCACTGTGTCGTTTCAGTGGCCACATTACAAAAAAATACTGCAGTCATCAAGAGGAAACAGAATGATTGATGGACTGGATAACTACACCAGATATGGAGGACAGAAACAGACCATTCAACACAACCAGTCCATGACAATGTTAATGTTCCATCGAGCCTCTTTCCATCCCTCATCTAGCACAATCAGCACAACCTTCAACTCGTTTCTCCCTTGTATATTCACCTCACTTCTCCTTAAATGCATCTATACTATTCATCTCAAACTAGCCCCTGGGGTAGTACCCACCACTCTCTGAATAAAGCAGTTTCTTCTGAATTCCCCGTTCAATTTCTTGGTGACTACCTTTTATGGATTGCCTATAATTTTGATCTTGGGACCACACTGCCTCTATCAAAGCCTTTCATCATTTTAAAAATTGTGAAGATCAATTGCACGGGCTGGGCAGTGCCTTCATTGGAGGAAAGGGACACAGGCTGGGCAGTGCCTTCACCGAAGGAGGGGAGGGACAAGGGCTGGGCAATGCCTTCACTGGAGGAGAGGGACATGGGCTGGGCAGTGGAGTCACTGGACGAGAAGGATATGGGCTGGGCAGTGGAGAGGGACATGGGCTGGGCAATGGAATAATTGGAGGAGAGGGACATGGGCTGGGCAGTTGAGTCACTGGACGAGAAGGATACGGGCTGGGCAGTGGAGTCACTGGACGAGAAGGATACGGGCTGGGCAGTGGAGTCACTGGACGAGAAGGATACGGGCTGGGCAGTGGAGTCACTGGACGAGAAGGATACTGGCTGGGCAGTGGAGTCACTGGACGAGAAGGATACGGGCTGGGCAGTGGAGTCACTGGACGAGAAGGATACGGGCTGGGCAGTGGAGTCACTGGACGAGAAGGATACGGGCTGGGCAGTGGAGTCACTGGACGAGAAGGATACGGGCTGGGCAGTGGAGAGGGACATGGGCTGGGCAGTGGAATCACTGGAGGACAGGACATGTGCTGAGCAGTGGAGTCACTGGAGGAGAGGGACATGTGCTGGGCAGTGGAGTCACTGGAGGAGAGGGACATGTGCTGGGCAGTGGAGTCACTGGAGGAGAGGGACATGTGCTGGGCAGTGGAGTCACTGGAGGAGAGGGACATGTGCTGGGCAGTGGAGTCACTGGAGGAGAGGGACATGTGCTGGGCAGTGGAGTCACTGGAGGAGAGGGACATGTGCTGGGCAGTGGAGTCATTGGAGGAGAGGGACATGTGCTGGGCAGTGGAGTCACTGGAGGAGAGGGACATGTGCTGGGCAGTGGAGTCACTGGAGGAGAGGGACATGTGCCGGGCAGTGGAGTCACTGGAGGAGAAGGACATGTGCCGGGCAGTGGAGTCACTGGAGGAGAGGGACATGTGCAGGGCAGTGGAGTCACTGGAGGAGAGGGACATGTGCTGGGCAGTGGAGTCACTGGAGGAGAGGGACATGTGCTGGGCAGGGAAGTCACTGGAGGAGAGGGACATGTGCTGGGCAGGGAAGTCACTGGAGGAGAGGGACATGTGCTGGGCAGTGGAGTCACTGGAGGAAAGGGACATCTGCTGGGCAGTGGAGTCACTGGAGGAGAGGGACATGTGCTGGGCAGTGGAGTCACTGGAGGAGAGGGACATGTGCTGGGCAATGGACTCACTGGAGGAGAGGGACATGTGCTGGGCAGTGGAGTCACTGGAGGAGAGGGACATGTGCTGGGCAGTGGAGTCACTGGAGGAGAGGGACATGTGCTGGGCAGTGGAGTCACTGGAGGAGAGGGACATGTGCTGGGCAGTGGAGTCACTGGAGAAGAGGGACATGTGCTGGGCAGTGGAGTCACTGGAGAAGAGGGACATGTGCTGGGCAGTGGAGTCACTGGAGGAGAGGGACATGTGCTGGGCAGTGGAGTCACTGGAGGAGAGGGACATGTGCTGGGCAGTGGAGTCACTGGAGGAGAGGGACATGTGCTGGGCAGTGGAGTCACTGGAGAAGAGGGACATGTGCTGGGCAGTGGAGTCACTGGAGAAGAGGGACATGTGCTGGGCACTGCCTTCACTGGAGGAGAGTGATGTGGTGATAACTGTTTTTGAAAATTCTGAAGGAACTAAAGAATGTAGACAATGGGCAGCAATTTTACCATGCTCATAACACCAGAGCCAGAGAACATGGCCCGCACTTAAACAGCGCCAATTTAAAACACATCTGCAGAAATATTTCAATGAACAAGTCAGGCTCCCTTCGTTCAAATGCACATTAGATAGATCACTTTCAGAAAATATTATGGGATGTAGTATATGACCAATTTGAAATGCTAAGTATTTTCAAGAGAAGTATGTTAGAGAGAAAATGATAACTGAACCTGTGAGTCCCAAAGTTTTCCACTGCTGATGTTTCCGTCACCTCATTCCTGGGTCAACTGCAGACTACCTGATAAGAGTTTGACTGCAATGATTAGTGAATAACTCCATTCTCTCATGTATCATGCACCTACCAGGGTGGTAGAGGATGAACTAGATGGACCTTGCTCTTATTTTGGCCCTCAATTCCCATGTTCCCTGCCCATCAACTGGAAGTGATTTCAAAACTTGAGAAAAACAGCTGCAGCTCCAGTCGTTTAAAAGCAGTGTGCCACAATTTGTGCCTCTGGCAGCCAGACTCTCCCCTTTTAAACAACAATCCTCATTTTGGTTCTGTTTACAGTTAGATCCCCTGGTTTCCTTTAGCCGCAGAATTCTCATGATAATAGCACTCGGGCTTGTACTAGGAGTGTGCTGCCTGCGTACTGCTTCTCCCTGTTACATTCAGATGGAGAGAGGGTCTGCTTTTAGACAGAGGCCAATGGAAGGCTAAGTTCAGGAGTCAGTGCTGCCCCACCCTTCCATCTTCATCATTAAAATCTTATTTTATTTTTCACCCAGCGGGTGGTTGGAGTCTGGAACACACTGCCTGAGGGGGTAGTAGAGACAGGAGCCCTTACAACATTTTAGCAGTATTTAGGTGAGCACTTGAAACACCATGGCATACAGGGCTATGGGCCAAGTGCTTGAAAATGGGTTAGAATAGATAGGTGCTTGATGGCCAGCATGGACACAATGGACCAAAGGGCCTGTTTCTGTGCTGCATGACTATGACTCTATGGCTCAACTGCAGTCAGAGCCTCACATTTTCAAGAGTCAACACTGCCCTCAGATGAGACGCAGGGAATTGTTTACAGTACGGATAGCGGCCACTGGAGGCAAGCCACAAGTTATCTTGATGCGAAAGACATGCTAACAGGACACGTCGAGCAAACTTGTCAGGCACCTCACTTCAAGCTGCACGGCTTCTTTGAATGCAGTGTTTTAAGAATGCTGAATTAGTGATGTCCATGGTCAGGCTTGAATAGAGGGTAGGGAAAGCGGGTGAGCAAGCTGAGAAAATTACTTTTCTGTGAAGCATGGGTGAGATAAGTCAAAGTGATAACCAACTCAATCAGAGACGAGAATAGATTTCACAGCAAAAACACCAGCACCTTCATCTTTGGGCTTCTCTTCACTGTCTCTCCTTCACCGGCATTAGCCTTTCAAAAGATTTTCAACTAAGCTGTGGATATAATTAACCCATTCAGTACCAAAGGCCTGTTACAGCTTTATACCTACAGCATCAGCACTCTGACAGATGTGAAGTTTAAATGAAGCATCTCCACAGACACTGGTATATTAAGTAACAACCTAAACAGTAATTCTGCTCACTTTCCTGTAAACCCCTAGACAGAATGGTGGGGTGGAAAAAAGGATCCCTGCTCTTCATTGCCATTCAGCGGTCCCTGCTAGAAATGACATATCAAAGGAGGGCAGGACTTGACTTTGTTATGACACCTGCCAGGGTTAAGTAGCCAGCTGGCACTGATTCACCCAAGAAACCAGAGGTGGCCCAGGAAAATTCAACGCCTTGTGGGGAGAGTCAATCAGCAGGGTGGGGGCTGAAAGAAGGAAAACCAAGTGCTGATGACAGGATTGGCAACATCAAGTCGGCAAGGTTACAGAGTTTGACAGTGCTTCTGAATTAACATAGAATGTAGACACTGAAGCATCCGGAGGTTGATTGTGTTGATGCTAATTCAGATAATCAGTGCTTAGCAACTGCATTAGGCTGTAACTGCAAATAATCTCCAGAGCACTTGCACTCAAGTAAAGCCACCAAATGATCACAGAATGAAGGCCGTTCAGCCCATCATGTCTGTGCTGGCTCACCAAAGGAGCTATTTACCTAGTGCCAATCCCCTGGCTTCTCTCCCCATAGACCATTCTTCCTTTTCAGATAACAATTCAATTCCCTCTTGAATTCCTCGATTGAACCTACCTCCATCACACTCTCAGGCGATGCATTGCAAGTCCTGACCACTCACTCAGTGAAGTAGTTTTTCATGTTGCCATTGCTTCTTTTGCCTATTACCTTAAATCCTGTGCCCTCTGGTGCTCAATCCTTCCACTAATGTGAACAGTTTCTCTACCTACTCAGTCTAGACAACTCATGATTTTCTATACTTCTATCAATCTCCCCTCAGCCTTCTCTACTTCATGGAAAACAGTCCCAACTTCTCCAATCTATGCAACTGGAGTTCGTCACCCCAGGAACCACTCGCATGAATCTTTTCTGCACTCTCTGTAATGCCTTCACATTCTCCCTAAACTGTTGTGCCCAGAAATGGACACAATACTCCAGTTGAGACCAAACCAGTGCTTCTGTGCAAGGTTAAAATAGCTTCCTTACAGAAAACAGAAATAGAGGCTAAAAAGAGAACTTCTAGGGACTGTTCCACTTTAAAACAGGTTAAGGTGAAGTGCCACTGTTTGGACTCTGACATCACTGTGTTTACTGGACAAAAAGAGACAAAATTGAATTGTCTGAAAGTCACAATTTTGTAATCAACCTCTGGACTTTCGCAAATAACTGGGCAATCAGAAAACCACAGCATTGGCCTCCAGAGCTCGGGATAAGGAGGAAGAATTGGCATGTTTATTTATCTGCCAGCAAGGTGGGAGCTGTCAGTGGAATGTGAATGCAGCATTAATCTTTAAACGACAGGTGCTAAGTAGAGAATTTTCACATTACACCAGAGTGCTCAGGGAGCCAGCAGGTGTGAAATTGATGAACATTCTATATCGAGATCAACAGTGAAAGACAACCACTTGTAAATGTGAGAATGGAAGCCAAGGGAGTATGAACCAGAAAGCAAGATTATAATGAACATGAAACTGAATTAAATTAGTTAGAAAGTTAGCACTGGAATAAAACTTTGCACATTTAATCCTGCTGTAGAGAGATATATTTGAAATCTATCGACCGACTGGTTCTTGCTCAGGAGAAGTGATGTGCCTTTACATCACATTGTTCTCCTTTACAAGAGTAGTGCGGTAATATCAGTGAGGTGTTGGAACCAAGAACCACATTCTCTCTGCTTTCAAGGAGCAAAGGTATCAGGCTGCTGCTTGCTCCCCTTTCATCCGGGTGCACTCAGGCCAAGCTCACGGCAGCCATACCCAGTACAGGCAGAGCACCCTGTCCCCAGTTCTAATTCAGACCTGCTCAGTCACTCCAGTGCTGACCCAGTCAGCAGCCAGTCTCCAGCAAGTTCGTGGGAGAAGATTTACAGCCAAAAAATGATTCCAATTTGGAAAAACTATAGAAAAAGCTTGTTCGCCACAATATATACTGAGGTAAATATACTGCAGCTTGAACTGCTGAATCTGTACCATAACCAGTGCCTCCCATACACCTTTCAGTCTTTGTGAACTGCAGATTGCCAGGTTTTACATTTTCAGTTCAATTGCAGGCAAGTGCAGTGCTTCAGAAACACTTCATTAAACCCTAATCTGCAACGTTTCATCTGTTTCTCTCTCCACACTTCTCTTCTGAATGTATTGATGCTGGTTTTTCATGAACCACTATCCTCCAGCACCTTACCCATGTAATCATTCCTCAGGTTTGAACCTAGTTGTCAACAACTTGCATTTATATAGCACCTTTAACATAGTAAAACATTCCAAAGCACTTCACAGGAACGTTATCAAACAGAACTTGACACTGGGCTACATAAGGACAAGCAAAAGCCTGGTCAAGGAGGTAGGTTTTAAGGAGTGTCTTAAAAGAAGAAAATGGGCTAGAGAGGAGAGGTTTAGGGAAGGGGCTACAGAGTTGAGGGTTTAAGCATGGCCCCAGTGGTGGAGCAAATTAAAAACTGCGATGTACAAGAGATGGTGCAGTGCTGCACGTGCAAGCTCACAATTTACATGTGAGCGTGCATGCAACTACTCACTCATGACCATGAAATACAAGCTGTGCTTCTTCAACAATCTTCCAAACACGGACTGTCCGGTCTCTTCCCCCCGCTGTAACACAGCGTTCTCGACTAAGGCTGTCCAGTCCTGTGATGGCATCCTGGTGGCCAAACCTGTTTGAATTGGAAAAAAAGTAATCAAGGACAGCACCAAGCACTAACTGCGTTTCTCAGCGTCACTTCCACCCAAGCTCCAAATAAACCATCGTACTCACCTGAATCAGAAGGTTGTGGGCTCAAAACTGAGACAGAGCACAAAATTAAGGCTGACACTTCAGTGTAGTACCAAGGGAATGCAGCACTGTTTGAGGTACCATCTTTGAATGAAAGGTTAAAACCATTTGAGCTCTCAGGTGAACAGTAAGATCCTCAGGTTCAATGAGCAGGAAGTTCACCACAAGTCCTGGTCAATATTTGTCCAAAACTGAAAACAGATGATCTTGTTGGTTGCTTCATTACCATTTGTGGGAGCTTGGTGCGCACATATTAGCTGCTATGTTTCCTTCATGACAACAATGACTGTACTTCACAAAGTATCTCATTGTCTACAAAGCATTTTGGAATGTCCTGAGATTGCAAATGGCACTAATCTCTTTCTTTGCAGGAATTCCTCCATCCTGCATTCTCTGTGCATAAATCAAGACTTGGCAGACCATATCCTAACCTAACTCCTTTTCCAGGGCTTCAAAGGCAGGCAGTGCTTCACTGCAGCTGACTTAGGGTGTTTTTACTTTACAGTTGGTGGCCTGAAGATAAATGGCAGTAGGAAGGTATTGGGACTTACCCAGACGAGATACCACCACAGGCAGCAACACCCGACATTGGTCCATATAACCCAAAAGTTGAAATACCCAAAAACAAAATCAAAACATTCAAACAACTGCACATGGGCAGGGGATGGCGGCCAGCCAGGTGCTGTGCCGGGGGTGGGGGCCGCTGCCTGGTTATGGTCTATCTGCTCACAATTGCCTGTGAGAAAGAGAAAAACAGACCTGGAGGTTTCGGTGTCACCAGAACAATATATACATTCTCACTTGTGTAGTTTTTTATTGAAACCAAGGCAGAATGGCAGAAGAGATAAAACCTAAGAATGAGTAGATTAAATGGGTCTTTCTGAAATCCTTGACACAGGATAAAAATATTATCAAGCTAACAAACAAGAAATAGAAGTTTATTCCTTTAGTAATAAACAGGAAGGTAGTGCAGCAGAGGCTTGTATAATGAAATATTATTGACCCTTAGCGATAGCAGACAATGGGCAGGATATTAGTGAGGTCACAGCTCGAGAATTGTTTTTGCTCAGCAACCTCTCCTAAGGGTCATAAAACGTCCAGCAAGTTTAAATTTGACCCAAGGGCCACAAGCTGAAACTTGCTGACAACTGAATTGTAGACGTCTCAAGCATGAGCAATAAAATGGGTATAAAAAGGGGAAGAAGTTCTTGAAAAATGTCACTTCAGGAACAATATCCAAACCCAGCTGGGTGCCTCAAGTATGAGATGATGATTTGTAATAGAATAGGTCTGATGGGCTCTTTTTAATTGTCTATTAATGTAGTGTCTAATTAAGTTTGCATGGATTTTTAAACTATCAGGTTGAACTGACGTCTCAGCTGTCAATCAGAACTGGAACCTAACAATCCCAGCCTGATCATAGATACTCACAGGGTTTCAACATAGGCGTTCTGGTCGACATTCCATACCTTCACCGAGCGGTCATGAGAGGCACTATATAACTGATGTGTGCCTTTCCGAAAGGACAGGCCCTGAGGGGAAAATGGAGCATATAAAAGAGGCCTTGCAAGAGCTGGAAGTGCAAAAAGCTACTGGCGTGAAGCAACTTTAACCAATGAAGGCCTCCCTCTGCTTTTAAAAAAAAATCACAGGTTTTCAATTTTTTCTGAAGACCATTTCCTAAAAAATTCCAATGTAACCTCTCCTTTCCCCCTACACTACCATGACAATGTCACTGACGTCGTATAAGTTTACTGCTTCTCCCAATGCCAGAACTGCTATCTGCAGGATAAGCGTCTTAGTTTGTTTATTCAGGAAGTGTTCCATGCATGGTAGTGTGCAGAGTCAATAATCATAAGATAGCACAATGTCAGTGGTAGTACCTCAACCATTATCAGAAACTCGCACAAAAGACACAGGCAACCCACAGGCCCATGGTGTGTCTCTGATGCCCTTCTTGTAGTGTTCCTCCAAAGTTATAACTGCTCCCTACCACCAGGGGGCAACTGAGCTCAAAATGTACGTGAAGAGATTTCCATTTCAATGTTGAGCAGCCCACCAGCCCGTGTAGCAGCTCTCATGGCTACCGCCATTATCAAACACACCCTTTGAAGCTTCTCTCCTGATCACAGCTGCCAATTTCATAAATTTGAAAATGAGACATGAAATCCTGATGCTTCCTTAAGCAGTCTCAACACCCAGCAACCCTCCTGCTACTCAATTCATGCGAGAATAAGCAGTTATAAAACTGGATACAAGAGTTTACTTTCCCCATTAGTACCCAGGCATTAAACCTGGAGTATTTTCCTCTCTGTTTTTGGACTTGGGCAGACAGGGCATAATTTCAAAATTTGCATATGACGTCAAACTCAAATGTGGAAAACAATGAAGGCGATAGCAACAGATTTCAGGTGGCCATAAACTGACTGGTGAAGTGAGCAGATACATGGCAGATGAAATTTAACGGAGAAGTGTGAAATGATAAATTTTGGTAGGATAAATGAAGAGAGGCAATATAAGCTAAAAAGTACAATTTTAATAAGGTTGTAGGAACAAAGAGACCTGCAAGTGTATGTACAAGAATCTAGTCCACTTTGGCAGGAAGAATAGAAAAGCAGCATATTTAACTGGAGAGAGATTACAGAACTGAGGTACAGAGGGATCTGGGTGTCCTGGTACATGGATAACAAAAAGTTAGAATGCAGGTACAGCAAGTGATTGGCAAATGGAACATTGTCATTTATTGCAAGGGGAATGGAATATAACTTGAAATGTTTTGCTACAGTTGTATAGGGTGTTTATGAAACCACATCTGGAATACCGTGTACAGTTTTGGTCCTCATTTAAGGAAGGATATAAATGCACTGGAAGCAGTTCTGAAAAGGTTTACTTGACTGATACTTGGGATGGGGGCGTTATCTTATGAGGAAAGGTTGGGCAGGCTGGGCCTGTATCCATGGAGTTTAGAAGATTGAGAGGTGATCTTATTGAAACATAAAAGATTCTGAAGGGACTTGACAGGATGGATGCTGAGAGGGTGTTTCCACTTATGGGAGAGGCTTAGAACAAGGGAACGCAGTTTAAAAATAAGGGGTCTACCATTTAAAACAGAGATGAGGAGAAATATTTTCCTCTAAGGGCTGTGAGTCCTTGGAACTCTCTTCCCCCGACAGCAGTGGAGGCAGGGTCATTGAATATTTTTAAAGCAGAGGTAGATAGATTCTTAATTAACAAGGGAGTCAAAGATTATTAGGGATAAGTGGAACGTGGAGTTAAGGCTACAACCAGGCCAGCCGTGATATTATTGAATGGTGGAGCAGGCTTGAGGGGCTGAATGGCCTACTCCTACTCCTAATTCATATGTTCGTATGTATGTTCTTTGAAGATGCTAGGACAAGTAGAGAAGAATGGTAAAAAGGTACAGGGATTCTTGGATTGATAAACAGAGGAATAAAATTCAAAAGCAAGGAAGCTATGCTAAACCTTTGAAAATCACTGGTTCGGTCAAAACTGAAGCATTCTGGGCATCACACTTTAGGAAGAACATCAAAGGCATTGGAGAGAGCAGAGGAGATTTACTAGAACAGTACCAGGAACAGAGGGGCTTAGTTATATGGAGAGGCTGTAGAAGCTGGAGCTGTCCTGAGAGCAGAGAAGTTTATGAGGGAATTTCAGAGCTATTTAAAATCACAAAGAGTCTGGATAAAAGAAACTGTTTCTAATGTCAGGGGAGTCGTTAGCCGGAGGACACAGACAAAAGACAATTGCCAAAAGAACCAGAGGTGACATGAGGAATTTATTTTTAAAAAGCATACGAGTTGTTGTGATCTGGAAAGCACTACCTAAAAGGATGACAGACAATAAAAACTTTTTTAAAGGGAATTGGATAAATATCTGAAGTGAAAAAACTTGCAGAGCTAAAAGGAATAAGCTGAACAGTGGGACTAATTGAGGTAACTCCTTCAAAGAGCATTGTTCTATGCTGCATCATTTTCTGATTCTTTTTAACTCCTTGAAAGGTCTAGTCTCTTCCATATGAAACAATTATCTCCCAATCACCACTCCTCACTAATACATTCCACTCACCGATACTGCATCTTTATGCCCTTTGAATGTGTAAAGATGTTGGCACGTGGCAGGGTCCCAGATCAAGATCAGCTTGTTTCTGTCTCCTGTAGCCTACAAGGAAAGCCAAGTTAGATCTGGCATTTCACAGGGCACATACAGTACATTGTCACATGTACACTACCCACCAGATTACAGTATCAGTCACATATAGCGTCATATGCTTTAAACTCCATCACAGAACTGTTGAAATGGTGCAGCTGTATCCGGCAAGCCTCTGTTATGAAAACAAAAATAGCTGGAAAAACTCAGCAGGTCTGACAGCATCTGCAGAGAGGAATACAGTTAACGTTTCGAGTCCATATGACTCTTCATCAGAATAGGTTCTGATAAAGAGCCATACGGACTCGAAATGTTAATTCTGTCTTCCTCTCCGCAGATGCTGAGAGACCTGCTGAGTTTTTCAGCTATTTTTGTTTTTGTTTCAGATTTCCAGCATCCACAGTATTTTGCTTTTATCTTAGCTACTGTTATGGACAGAGGGCGGGGTGGTTTTAATTTAAACAGCCCTGATTTCTCCTCTCACCACCCGCCTGTTAAAGAAAGCTGTTTTGCTTTTGATTTCCCCTTTTATAAGTGGTGGGGTATTTTTCCCAACCCTTCAGTTTTGGTGTGACCCAATTTCTATCAACAACTGCACAGCAAACTTGAGATAGGGTAAAATCAGAGGGTTAATTCATTTGCACACATCCAAACGTGGGAGGCTGCGGGGGGCGCGTCGCTATGCAGCCCCCGGTACATTCATACAATAAGAGGGATAGAGACAGCAAGAGGTACAGGGCAAAGACCACAGAATAAATAATTATTGTTTCACAAGTCCAGAATCAAAAGTCTAATGGTGTATTCTTTCATAGAGTTAGCAGGTTGAACACTGATGCAGGAAAATTCATTTTTGTAGTAGAGGTGACTTCAACAACGGGCTAGGCATGTAGAGTTCCATTAGAAAGTGTAGATGGGGCCAGGCATTCACCTGGACCGAGCCCTTGTTCTAAGCTGTTGCTTGGTTGATAGAAGATGGCAGTCTAAGCTGTGCAGCTCCAAAAGGCAATATTACAGGTTCCAGCTCAGATGACTCCCACCTCCACTGTGGCTTGGACAAAGGATGTATATTTCCTAGCCTATAGTCCTGAGATTGGTAAGGTTTCAATCATCAATAATTCCAAAAGGAGTTTCACGGGGTCCTTTGTCCTATCAAACTGGTCGTCTCTGTTGGTCAGGCCTTGGCCTTAGAAATATAAATGGTCTTTGCACCATTCATTTGAATTTGATCTTTATAGTCACAGTGGTCATTCCTGTCTCTTAAGAGGTAACAAAGTGGCAGCTGGTTTGAAAGCCAAGAAGTTCCTTTTGAGTCCTCGCCAGCAATGGTGTCAGCCATTTTAAAGCCTTTGCCCAGTTTTTAAAAAAAATAATTAGCCATGATGATACAAATATAATGTTTATAAAAATATAGAGTAAGATCTTAGCTCTGGGACACTACAGCGGGACCGAGACAAATCAGATCCACTATGGTTTTATAACTCAATGGCAGTCACCTCATAGACGGATAATTTCCAGGAACTAACATTTCAGATCCATTGATAAAGTGAAATAACCATCTCAATCAATTTTAGTGGGTAAGAACTTGACAATTAAAGGGCTACTTACAATGACTGCAGGATGATTGGAGTGGGTAACAGCAAATATCACACTCCTGCAGTAGGGGACACCCTTATTAATGAGAGGCTTAAAGCACACTGTTGGAACACAACAGAAGCTGCTTCACACTGCGTCTAGCCTGTGCTGTACCTGATGGGGGATGTCACCCATGGCTGTGGTAGATGGGCATGGGTAGTCAGTCCCACTCCAGAAACTTGAGGACACATCCCAGGCTGACACACTAGTGAAGTACTGAGGGTATGCTGCACTATTGGAGGTGTCACCCTTCAGATAAGATGTTAAAGCTGTTCACCCTCGAGTGCACATAAAAATCATTTGACACTATTTTGAAGAGCAGGAGAATTCTATCCAATGTCCTCGACAATAATTATTCCTCATCTAACAGCAGATTATAAAATAGATTATCTTGCAATTTGCTGTTTCTAGGACTATTCTCTTGATAAAATTGTCTGTGCATTTCCTACATTACAACAGTGGCTACACTTCCACAAGTAGTTAACTGGCTGTAAAGTGCTTGGAATGTACTGAGATCACGAAAGATGCTACATTCAAGTGGAGGACCAAACTCTCAGAAAGACGAAGAATTCAACAAAACCCTAACTGAGATGGTAAGGAGATGGAGCCACTCACCAGGTACTTGCCATCTGATGAGATTGCCATGGAGAGGATGTGCATCGTGTGCCCCATGTGTCGGTCTTCTGTGCCCTTGCGCCCTCCATGGATCGTGTGAACTTTTTTCCCACAGGTAACATCCCCTAGAAACATAGGTGAGAAGCACCGTTCCTTAAACATGCAGCAACAAAACCCAGGGGAAACTGAGCACAAAGGGATGGTCAAATCCCAGCCTACCAGGCTTCCCTCAGCAGCCCACGATCAGCTGCTGACACAAGCCTATATCCAACCTGTAGAAACTTACACTTAATGATGGAACAATCTTTGGATGCTGAGAAAACGTATTTATCATCAGGGGACAGAACCAGACACGTGACTGGAAGCTGGTGACCTCGGAGCAGGCGAATCTCGGATACATCAGGAGGGAGGTACTGAAAGAAAATAAGTTATTGTCACTTTCAAAGTACAAGAGGGGTAACAGACAGACATACCCTGTTACAGAGAAGAAATGGCAAATGCTATACTGTTCCAGAAATCAGAGGGAAAAGAGAAGGTTTTAAAATTTATTTTTAGGATGTGAGCGATTTTGACAAGGCCATATTTTGTACCCATTCTTAGTCACCCAGTGATGGGCCTTCTCCTCGAAATCACTGTGAGGTGGCTTTGACACTCCCACAACGGTGTTAGGTAAGGAATTACAGGATATTCAAAGTCACAATGATGTACAGTTAAGGCAGGATGGTGTGCGAGTCGGAGGGGAAGTTCTAGGTAATGGGCTCCCAAGATATTGCTGCTCTTTTCCTGTATGGTAGAGATGACAGGAGTTGTTGCAGTGCACTCCGTAGTATGTAAATAGCATTGACAATGAAAATGGTGGGGGTGGGGGTGGTGAGTGCTGAAATCAAGTGACATGGAACAGATCAGGTGTCTTGGATAGAGTTGAGCTTCTTACAGGTGCACCAGGTGGGTGGTGAATATTCTATCACAACCCTGACTTAAGCCTTGTAAAAGGTAGAACAGTTTTAAGGGGTCCATGGGGAGAGACATACAGGCAAACACGCCAGCTACAGGAAATGCCAGTAACTCTAAGGTAGCACTGAATGCATCTTTGCATCTCACTACAGTGGAGCTCAGCTGTTTACTACATTATTAGCCTTATGTTACTGTTACTCCCTTTGGAAGAGCCTGTCCATTCTGAACAAGCAAGATTGACATTATAACCAAGTGTCACATGTTTTTTGACAAGTGTATGAATCAATGCCTTAACCCATGAAGCAAAATAGTCTATACTCCTGGGGATGGTGGAGGGGCAGGGATGGGGAAATACTCCCTGCGTACCAACCATTGGTATTAGTGAGGGGAAAGGGTGAGCAGCTCACCATATAGCATAGGTTGTCCTTATGTACAGGACCAGAACTGAAGCCTAGTGAGTCAGCACTTACACCAACAAAATGAAACACTGAAGAGAAACCCACAGCTAGATATTCCTCCAATCAGTGTGATTGAAAATAGATTTTTCTTATCTTGCTACTTGCACATATTACAATCTATACTCTTAGATATCTAGAATCGAAAGCAGAGGCTGCACCTTTGCTAAATACAAGAAACAGATCGGACTGTTGTTCACGAGTTAACAAATAAGGTTTCTTTTGAAGGCGAGCAGCCTGATTATAATTGTCACGTGGCAAAATAGCCTAGTGGAGCCGCAAAAAACTAAACAAAAACACTACTATTATAAGACATCGTTCCATTGTGAAAATTTACTTTGTTAGGCCGATTTTTTGAAAGGAACTGCCAGAAGCAACTGGATAAACAATAAATTCAAGTCACCCCAGTTGCAGGAATTGCAACAATCAATTGCACTGTAAAGTATTTTCTTTAGATTTTTACTTCTGTGAAACATTTTATTTATAATAAATCTGATAGTAGTAGCTTAACCTGTACAAAACAGTTTAGCCATGTAAATCTTTTCTGCCATCCAAACTGGAAAGTGATGTAATGAGCATCCTGTTACAGATATGTAATTTCACGATTCATATGTTTTAGGAGTGTAATTTTTAGTTTGGGATTTGCAACTTTTCAACGCAAGATAAATGAAAACCTCTGGTTAAGTAATTGTAAATCAAAAGGGGCCTATGTTTATTTTATAAAGTCATAGTAGGAAGTACTGGAAACAAACAATGGGCTACCTCTCTAAGCTTCTTGGCAGACACTGCAACTGCAGCTGTTTCAATAAGCAGTTTAAATTATTTACATGGCAGGTTTGAGAATTGAAGATAATTAGTAAATCTCTAATTGGGACACATTGCCGTGGGGATAGATTGCAGGGAGGCGTTATTTTTGTTTTTTTCACCTGAGTGATTGTACATAGAAACAGCTAGTCAGCCAGGAAGTAGCTTCGAGACAGCCAGAAAACCTGCCAGGAGCTGTAAAGCAGCTAGAACCAGTGGCAGAGAATTATCAGAAACCAAGGGTGTTTTGCTTTTGGAGTCACTAAGCAAGAATGCAGCGAGGCCCATACTTGAGTTGGGGAGTCCACAATTGTGAGTTGCTTTTGGAGAGTTCACCAAGCCGGATGCTAGTGGAAGGACCCCAAGAAATCTCATACTGCAAA
Source organism: Isurus oxyrinchus (assembly GCA_026770705.1). Classification (NCBI taxonomy): domain Eukaryota; kingdom Metazoa; phylum Chordata; class Chondrichthyes; order Lamniformes; family Lamnidae; genus Isurus; species Isurus oxyrinchus. Next base: position 83,375,751 of record JANJGN010000007.1, on the reverse strand, counting down.
GAATAGTGGAAACAATGAAGGGAATCAAAGTGAATTTCTGAGAGTTGTGGCACACCTTGGTTTGGTCCCAGGAGAAGATGAAGGAACCCTCTAGATCCTGTAGAGAGGAGTTCTTGGGTGGAAATAAAAGTAGACCTGGGCAGGTCGTGTTGACATTTTCAGATTTAACGTATAAGCTTTAATGAAATATGGTGTTACGTTAGCATTACTCTGCTTAACTCCTGTATACTTTGTTTAAAATGTGAAATCTTGTGGCTTAATTCTTTCAGTTAATAAATGAGAGATAACTGGGAGTTTGAAGTTAACAATCTCTACTGGGATCATAACACTGCATTTGTCCAGTATGCAATTTTACACGATTATGCTCAACTGTTAGACCAGGATTATGTCCATTCATCATGGGAGAGTAAAAGATCCAAGTTTAAATTTGGAAGTGACACAATTTACTTGTAGAAACTGTTGTCATGGCATTTACATAAGAAAAAAATGTTGAAAAAGAATGAAGCATAGAAGAGGTTTCGCTGCTTTATAGTCTTGCCTTTATGCTCAGGTTAGTGATGGAAGGAAAATTGACTCAAAGGTCTTTTAAACTTATACTCACATCTTTGGCAAGAAGTCGTTTAAGTTTTCCCTTCTGTTCAAGCTGCAAAGAGATAACAAAAATTAAAAACATTTGACATAACTGGAAACACTGCCAAGGCTACATTTTTACATCATAAAAACAATCTACCAATCAAATAGAAAACAGAAGGTTAATAATTAGTTGATGAACTTTAAGAGGTTCATTGGCTGCATACTCTCTCATCTCTCAGGCTCTGCCAACACAGATTGGATTAAAGTTTGTTCTTTAGCAGAAGACCTAGAGAAATAAATCAGGAAATCTCCACCAGTAGCGAGTGAGGGGCAGCATAAAACTACATGCAAATCAGCACAAAGTGAGACTGAACTGGCCACTTCATCTAGAGGAGCCTTAGTAATGGTGGAAAAATTGTCATTCTTCAAATGGGAGGTACTGCTCTGAAGCCTTTTTTTAAAAAAAGGTCTTTAGCGATCACTGTACAATGCAGCATCACACTGTGCAGATCCATTCTGCACACACAATCTCCACCGCTCCTTATATAGTAAACACTAGTATTGTCGCTGCACTAGCAATCCAGAGGCCCAGGGTGAGGACCCAGGTTCAAATCCCACCACAACAGATGATGGAATTTGAATTCAATAAAAATCTGGAATTAAAAGTCTAATGATGACCATGGAACCATTGCCAATTGTTGTAAAAACCCATTTGGTTCACTAATGCCCTTCAAGGAAGGATATCTGTCTCTCTTACCTGGTCTGGCCTAAATGTGACTCCAGACCCACAGCAATGTGGTTGACTCTTAAATGCCCTCTAAAATGGCCCAGCAAGCCATTCAGTTGTAACAAACCACTACAAAGTCACAAAAAAGGAATGAAACTGGACGAACCACCCGGCATCGACCTAGACACCAGAAACGACAACAGCAAACTCAGCCCTATTGACACTGCAAAGTCATCCTGACTAACATCTGGGAACTTATGCCAAAATTGGGAGAGCTGTGTCACAGACCAGTCAAGCTACATCCTGACATAGCCATTCTCACGGAATCATAACTTACAGATAATGTCCCAGACACCACCATCACCATCCCTGGTTAAGTCCTATCCCACCAGCAGGACAGATCCAGCAGAGGTGGAAGCATAGTGGTATACAGTCAGGAGGGAGTTGCCCTGGGAGTCCTCAACATTGACTCCAGGCTTCATGAAGTCTCATGGCATCAGGTCAAACATGGGCAAAGAAACACCCTGCTGATTACCATGTACCACCCTCCTTCAGCTGATGAATCAGTGCTCCTCCATGTTGAACATCACTTGGAGGAAGCACTGAGGGTGGCAAAGGCACAGAATATACTCTGGGTAGGGGGCTTCAATGCCCATCACCAAGAGTGGCTCAGTAGCACCACTATTGGCCGAGCAGGCCGAGACCCAAATGACATAGCTGCTAGACTGGGTCTGCAAGAGGGAAAAACACACTTGACCTCATCCTCACCAACCTGCCTGCCGCAGATGCATCTGTCCATGACAATATCAGTAGGAGTGACCGTCGCACAGTCATTGTGGAGACGAAGTCCCTCCATCATGTTGTGTGGCACCGTGCTAAATAGTATAGATTGCAAACAGATCTAGCAGCTCAAGACTGGGCATCCATGAGGCGCTGTGGGCCATCAGCAACAACAGAATTATACTTGACCACAATCTGTAACCTCATGGCCCGGCATATCTTCCACTCTACCATTACCATCAAGCCAGGTGGTCAACACTGGTTCAATGAAGAGTGCACGAGGGCATGCCAGGAGCAGCACTAGGCATACCTAAAAACGAGGTGTCAACCTGGTGAAGCTATAACACAGGACTACTTGCATGACAAACAGCATAAGCAGCAAGTGACAGACAGAGCTAAGCGATCCCAACTGATCAGATCTTATTTCTGCAGTCGTGAATGGGTAGTGGACAATTAAACAACTCACTGGAGGAAGCTCCACAAATACCCCCATCCTTAATGATGAAGGAGCCTAGCATAGCAGTGCAAAAGATAAGGCTGAAGCATTTGCTACAATCTTCTGCCAGAATTGCTGAGTGGATGATCCATCTCAGCATCCTCTGGAGGTCCCCAGCATCTTAGATGCCAGTCTTCAGCCAATTTGATTCACTCCACGTGATATCAAGAAAAAGCTGAAGGCACTGGATACTGTAAAGGCTATGGGCCCTGACAATATTCCAGCAATAGTACTAAAGACTTGTGCTCCAGAACTTGCTGTGCCCCTGACCAAGTTGTTCCAGTACAGCTACCCAGCAACGTGGAAAATTGCCCAGGTATGTCCTGTACACACAAAGCAGGACAAATCCAACCCGGACAATTACCGCCCCGTCAGAGTACTCTCGATCATCAGTGAAGTAATGGAAGTGGTCATCAACAGTGCTAACAAGCAGTGCTTAGCAATAACCTGCTCACTGATACTGAGTTTGGGTTATGTCAGGGCCACTCAGCTCCTGACCTCATTATAGCCTTGGCTCAAACATGGACAAAAGAGCTGAATTCCCAAGGTGAGGTGAGAGTGACTGCCCTTCATATCAAGGCAGCATTTGATCAAGTGTGCATCAAGGAGCCCTAGCCAAACTGGAGTCAATGGGAATAAGGGAAAAACTCTCCGCTGGTTGGAGTCATACCTAGCACAAAGGAAGATAGTTGTGGTTGTTTGAGGCCAGTCATCTCAGCTCCAGGACATCACAGCAGGAGTTCCTCAGGGTAGTGTCCTCTGCCCAAATATCTTCAGCTGCTTCATCAATGACCTTCCTTCAATCATAAGATCAGAAGTGGGGATGTTTGCTGATGATTACACAATGTTCAACACCATTCGCGACTCCTCAGAAACTGAAGCAGTCCATGTCCAAATACAGCAAGACCTGCACAATGTCCAGGCTCGGGCTGACAACACACAAATGTCAGGCAATTACCATCTCCTACAAGGGAGAATCCAACCATCGCCCCTTGATGTTCATGGCATCACCATCACTGAACCCCCCACTATCAACATCGTGGAGGTTACCATTGACCAGAAACAAACTGGACTAGCCATATAAATACTGTGGCTACAAGAGCAGGTCAGAGGCTAGGAATCGTGTGACGAGTAACACCTCCTGACTCCCCAAAGCCTGTCTTCCATCTACAAGGCACAAGTCAAGAGTGTGATGGAATACTCTACATTTGCCTGGATGAGTGCAGCTTCCACAATGCCAAAAAAGCTGTGCAGGACAAAGCAGTCCGCTTGATTGGCACCACACCCACAAACATTCACTCCCTCCACCACCGACGCACAGTAGCAGCAGTGTGTACCATCAACAAGATGCACTGCAAGAATTCACCAAGGCTGCTTAGACAGCACCTTCCAAACCCACAACCGCTACCACCTAGGAGGACAAGGGCAGCAGATAGATGGGAATATCACCACCTGGAAGTTCCCCTCCAAGTCACTCACCATCCTGACTTGGAAATATATCGCTGTTCCTTCACTGTCGCTGGGTCAAAATCCTGGAACTCTCTTCCTAACAGCACTGTGGGTGTACCAACATCACATGGACTGCAGTGGTTCAAGGAGGTAGTTCATCACCACCTCCTCTAGGGCAACTAGGGATGGGCAATAATTGTTGGCTCAGCCAGCAAAACCCACATCCCGGAAATGAATAAAAAAAGAAACATACAGTATTGCTGGTTTAAATCAAGGGCCACAATTGCAACCAATGCTGGAGTGCAATGCCGCAACACTAATGTGACGTGGGTTCCTGTCTGTGATTCTACTGAAGAGTGAGCTCCTCATCCCAAATGGACAGCTGCCAAAGAAAGCAGATTCTTTCTTAAAGGAATAGGAAAAAATCTATACAAAAAGTAAAAACGCTGAGGTACCAAAACTGATTCTTTCCACTTGCTTTGTGGAAGCTAGGATGGAGTTACTTTCTGATACAATTCCTTTCTACCCCCTTAAAGACATTTCTTACCACTTCCTCCTCCAGTCTGCCTCCGATCAGGTCACTCTCAAACTGCTCCTCTTCTACTTTCTCCTCCTCTGCAAATAAAAATCAATCACAATTACGGCTGCTGATCCCTGGACTGTTCAAAGGCAAGGAGACAATAACCCATCAGCTCCCCATGCCAAGACTATTTAAAAATATGTCGGCTTGCTCTGCAAGCAGGCGTACAGAGGGTCTCTGTGAATTGAGAGCGTCACGTAGATCCACTTCACAGCACTTATGTCTGCTTGAAGCAAGAACGGAGCTATTTTCTCTTTAGCTCCTCGGCACAAGGCACTGAGGGTAACTGTTGCAATCCCAGTTCTGTCCAGATGTGTCCAGCCAGCTCAGTGCAGACCAAATGCCAGAGTGGTGTCTATGACTCTATACCAGGCCGGGCTGTGCATGTATATCCATCCTGGTGCTACAGCACCCAGTAAAGCATGGTCTGACGTGCTGAGGGCTTCAACACGTTGGTAATGGATGGGAAGAAGATTCTTTGGAAATTGGCACTTTCAGAATTAGCTGGCTGCACCCCCCCCCCCCACCCGGTGAACTAGGGATTTGATCGCTGAACAGTAATCAGCTGCCACCTTCTTTGCAGCCCGTTATCCGTACCTTCCATCCGCAGTTGTTCCAGATAGAGTTTGGCGAGTCGCAGCTTCTTCTCTTGTGCAGTCTCTTCAATCTCCAACACTTCAGCATCTTTCTTATTGTGTCCAACACTGTCAGAGAAGAGGTGAAATAGTCTTTAGTTTTCAAGAGGTATGCAGTTGTGCAAAAAGTTTCTAATCTGTTTCCACTGCTTCTAACTCAATGGGTCGTTTTAGGCTCCATCCTGCTGTGGACTGAGTTAGTTGGTCTTTGCTCAGGCCAAGGGTTAGGGAGGGGAATGGGTTTACATTTGGGCTCAGTACCTTCAAACTGAACATGGGGGTGGAGGGGAGGAAAAGTCAGGCAGAGTTTCCTGCTCCTGATCCAATCTATAGGTTCCTTGTTGGGAGAATGCCCGGTGTGGACAAGGTGAAGTTTGGAGGCCCTGGAGGATTCCTCTTCAAGGCTCACCATTACCGTTGGAAACTCGAGTGGGGCATTGAAGGCACAATAATCCTGCAGAAAAATGTCTTTCACCTGCATAAGTCAGCAACTATTGCAGAGAACCAGGGGAAGGATAAGGCTTCAAATCTAACAATACATTACTGCTACGGTGCACATTTACAACATGACAAATTTTTATAGAAGCTGTTTTAAAGGTTACTTTTTTTTAAAACAAAAACCTACCTTGGACTGAGTTTAGAGTTTCAAAATGACTCCGAGCTACCAGGCAGAATTGTGGCTTTCAGACTGGGTCTCCTCTTTCCAGAGTACAATAGATAATCCTTAATTTAATTAAGTTTCACTATAATCTTACCCAGGATACAATGAATCCATTCTTAATTAGCATTCGTTTAGATAATATCACCAACTTCAACACCTCTGCGTTCTTTTGTTTGACATCTTTTGATGATCTGGTCCTATCACTGCTTGCTTGTCCCTACAACCCCACCGCCCCCCTCCACTTCTCTCTCCCCCCCCCCCCCCCCCCCCAACACCCCCCCCCCCCCCCCCCCCCCCCCCACCTTAAACCAGCTTATATTTCACCCCTCTCCTTGGATTCACATAGTTCTGTTGAAGGGTCATGAGGATTCGAAACGTCAACTCTTTTCTTCTCCGCCGATGCTGCCAGATCTGCTGAGTTTTTCCAGGTAATTCTGTTTTTGTTTTGGATTTCCAGCATCTGCAGTTTTTTGTTTTTAGACAATGAAGTTTGTTGACACCTCATTATAAGAATGTAAACTGTGCCTTGGCTAAGACAAAAGCTGAGAACCACGGGTGGGTGAAGGGCTTTTTGAAGTGTCGATGCTTTATTTGGGAGGTGACTTGGCATTTTGTACAGGTCCAGGATAATAGTGGCCATCTTGCCTTATTTGTGAAAAGCTTTGGAAAGGGCAGGAAGCTGGCAGATCCATAGAGAACCATCTTGAAGAAGCTTCAACTCAGGGAGAGACTGAGAAAGACGTCTATTGGTCTGCTGTAAAGTAACTAGGCAGCTAAAAGTGCCATGCCTGCACTCGCTCTCCTCCTTGTAAACTCTGATTCCGCCTACTAAGCTCACCTCGGCAATGGAGCTGGGAGCCCATGGAAGCCATCGCAGTTGCAGAATCGGCTTCACAAACATACCTTCCCTTCAGACAACACAATACCTCGACTTCAAACTTATTGGGCCTGCACGAAATATGGACTAATCTTGATTTACATTTATAAGTATTGTTTTTATCTTCCTCTGTAACTAATTTGTGTGTGTGAATGTCTTAGTGATTTTTCCAGAGCAACAAATTAACTTTTTCTTTTTTTAAGTAAAAAGTGCCACCAACACACTGTCCCCAGACGACTTTGGTGAAGCACCTCTTAAAATGCTCATGACAATCACAGCTGTTGTAATCTGCCCTACGGAAGAAGCCTACACATTATTTAATTTTACTTGCAAACTAATGAATAGAAAAATTCTTGTTTTAGTTAGTGTCTCTGAGCAAATCAGTCTATGACTGACATATGGGTTCTTCCCAGCTCAGGGCAAAAGCAGCCTCTTCATCCCCATCCACAGGATCCAAAGCAGGACTTCCATTCCCTGACAAATCACAAACACCAAACACTGCTGGCGGAGGAGGGGTGACAGACTGTCAGAAGCTATCACAGTGACTCCTTAACCAGAAACAGCCGACGGCCCTCCACCCAGTGGCTGGTCTTGCCTGAAGTGATATACACAGGCCGGGGACGCAGTCCAGCAGGGTCTGGGCATGGAGCCACACCTGGTCTACACATGTTCAAAATGGAAACTCTGGCAGTGTAGCAGGAACACAGTGACACTGGGAACCTTACGCAATATTTCAGTTTATACACATCAGGGTCATGGAGTTACAGAGTTATTTATGTCACAGAAGGAGGTCGTTCAACCTATTGAATCCATGCTGGCTCCCAGCAGAGCAATCCAGTCAGCCCCATTCCCCTGCACTATCCTTGTAGTCTTTCAAGTTTATTTCCTTCAAATGCCGATCCAATTTCCTTTTGAAAAATTTCCTCGTTGCCACTTCCACCACCCTCACGGACAGTGAGCTCCAGGTCATTACTTCTCGCTGTGTATAAAACTTCTTCCTCACATTCCTCTTGCAGCTCTTGCCCAAAACTTTAAATCTGTGTCCCCCCAGGCCTGGAACGATCAGCAAATGGGAAGTTTATCCAGACCTGTCATAAACCTGTACACCTCAATCTCCTTTGCTCCAAGGAGAACAACCCCAGCTTCTCCAACCTAACCTGATAAATAAAACCCCCATTCCTGAACCATTCTGGTAAATCTCCAATGTACCCTCTCAAGGACCTTCACATCCTTCCTAAAGCGTGGTGACCAGAACTGGACATAATACTCTAGTTGCAGCCCAACCAGAGGTTCACAAAGATTCAGCATAACTTGCCTGCTTTTGGACTCAATATATGTATTTATGAAGCCAAGATCCCACACGCTTTGCTAACCACGCTTTCATAATGTCCTGCCATCCACAAAGATCTAGGTAACCTCCAAGTACCTCTGTCCTCTACACTCTTTCAAACTGTGCCAGTAAGGCTATACTGCCTTTCCCTATATCTTCTGCCAAAAGCTTTCATAAGTTCTTTCCCAAAGTGAGGACTATCAGCTGCTGTGAGTCCTAAAACAAAGCCCATTTGGCAATCTCCTCAGCCTGGATTATCCTCTACATTCGAGGGGCAGCAAGTAAAGCAGAAGAGAAAATTTTCAAAAATAACATGCCACAGAGGTGCTGGAAGCTCCTGTCTCCGTTAACAGAGGTGGTTCCGTGAAGCTGCAGAAATGACAGGGATTAGCTCCTCACTGACAGGCCTGTGCTGGCTTGATTTATTCCTTTTATTCATTCATGGAATGTGGGCTTCACTGGCTAGACCAGCATTTATTGTCCATCCCTAAATGCCCTTGGGAAGGTGATGGTGAGCTGCCTCCTTGAACCGCTGCAATCCATATGGTGTAGGTACACCCACAGTGCTGTTAGGGAGGGAGTGCAAGGATTTTGACCCGGCGACACTGAAGGAACTGTGATATATTTTCAAGTCGGGATGGTGAGTGACTTGGAGGGGAAGTTCCAGGTGGTGGTGTTCCCACCTATCTGCTGCCCTTGTCCTTCTAGATGGTAGCGGTTGAAGGTTTGGAAGAAGCTGTCTAAGGAGCCTGGGTGAGTTCCTGCTTTGCACCTTGTAGATGGTACACACTGCTGTTACTGTGCATTGGTGACAGAGGGGGTGAATGCTTGTGGACGGGATGCCAATCAAGCCAGCTGCTTTGTCCTGGATGGCGTCAAGCTTTTTTAGTGTTGTTGGAGCTGCCCTTGTGTGTCAAGAATGTTACTTGCATTTGTCAGCCCAAGCCTGGATATTGTCCAGGTCTTGTTGCATTTGGACATGGGCTGCTTCAGTATCGGGGGAGTCATGAATGGTGAACATTGTGCAATTATCAGTGAACATCTCCACTTCTGGCCTTATGATGGAAGGAAGGTCATTGATGAAGCAGCTGAAGATGGTTAGGCCAAGGACAGTACCCTGGGGAGTGATCCTGCAGTGATGTCCTGGAACTGAGATGACTGACCTCCAACCTTTGTGCTAGGTATGATTCCAACCAGCGGAGACTTTTTCAAGGGCAGTCACTCTCACCTCATCTCGGGAGTTCAGCACTTTTGTCCATGTTTGAACCAAGGTTGTAATGAGGTCAGGAGCTGAGTGACCCTGGTGGAACCCAAACTGAATGTCAGTGAGCAGGTTATTGCTGAGCAAGTGCCACTTAATAGCACCATTGATGGCCCTTTCCATCACTTTACTGGTGATCGAAAGTAGACTAATGGTTATTGTCTGGGTTGGATTTGTCCTGCTTTTTGTGTACAGGACATACCTGAGCAATTTTCCACATAGCCTGGTAGATGCCAGTGTTGAAGTTGTAATGGAACAGCTTGGCCAGGGGTATAGCAAGTTCTGGAGCACAAGTCTTCAGTACTATTGCTGGAATATTGTCAGAGCCCATAGATTTTGCAGGATCCAGTGCCTTCGGCCATTTCTTGATATCACGTGGAGTGAATCGAATTGGCTGAAGGCTGGCATCTGTGATGCTGGGAACCTCTGGAGGAGGCCAAGATGGATCATCCACTTGGTACTTCTGGCTAAAGATCGTTGCAAATGCTTCAGCTTTATCCTTTGCACTGATGTGCTGGACTCCTCCATCATTGAGGATGGGGATATTTGTGGAGCCTCCTCCTCTAGTGAGTTGTTTAACTGTCCACCAACATTCACTACTGGAAATGGCAGGACTGCAGAGCTTGGATCTGATCCATTGGTTGTGAAATCGCTTAACTCTATCACTTGCTGCTTATGCTGTTTGGCACGCAAGTAGTCTTGTGTTGTAGCTTCACCAGGTTGACGTCTTATTTTAGGTATGCCTGGTGCTGCTACTGGCATGCCCTCCTGCACTGTTCATTGAACCAGGGTTGATCCCCTGGCTTAGTAGTAATGGTAAAGTAGGGGATATGTCAGGCCATGAAGTTACAAGTTGTGGTTGAGAACAATTCTGCTGCTGCTGATGGCCCCACATCATGGGGCATCATGGTTACCCAGATCTGTTCAAAATCTATCCCATTTAGCACAGTGGTAGTGCCAGACAACACAATGGAGGGTATCCTCAATGCGAAGCTGGGACTTTGTCTCCACAACGACTGTGCATTGGTCACTACCAATACCGTCATGGACAGATGCATCTGTAGGCAGGTTGGTGAAGATGAGATCAAGTATGTTTTTCCCTCTTGTTGGTTCCCTCACCACCTGCTGCAGGCCCAGTCTAGCAGCTATGTCCTTTAGGACTTGGCCAGCTCGGTCAGTAGTGGTTCTACCGAGCCATTCTTGATAATGGACATTGAAGTCCCCCACCCAGTGTACGTTCCGCGTTCTTGCCATCCTCAGCGCTTCCTCCAAGTGGTGTTCAACATGGAGAAGCACTGATTCATCAGCTGAGGAAGGACGGCACATGGTAATCAGAAGGAGATTACCCTGTCCATGTTTGACCTGATGCCATGACACTGGGGTCCAGAGTCGATGTTGAGGACCCCCAATGCAACTCCCTCCCGAACGTATACCTGCTGGTGAGACAGGACATAGCCAGGGATGGTGATGGAGGAGTCTGGGACATTATCTGCAAGATATGGTTCCATGAGTATGACTATGTTGCTCTATTAATCTGTGAGATAGCTCTCCCAATTTTGGCACTAGACCCCTGATGTTAGAAAGGAGGATTCTGCAGGGTCGACAGGGCTGAGTTTGCCATTGTTGCTTCAGGTGGCTAGGTCGATGCCAGGTGGGCCGTCTGGTTTCATTCATCTTTTTGTGAGACTATGTATACAACTTTTGAGGCTTGATACAACTGAGCGGCTTGCTCAGCCATTTCAGAGGGTATTTAAGAGTCAACCACATTGCTGTGGGTCTGGAGTCACATGTAGGCCAGACCAGGTAAGGATGACAGATTTCCTTCCCTAAAGGGCATTAGTGAACTGGATGGGTTTTTACAACAATCGACAATGGTTTCATGGTCATCATTAGGCTTTTAATTCCAGATTTTTATTGAATTCAAACTCCATCATCTGTCGTGGTGGGATTTGAACCTTGGTCTCCATAGTATTACCCTGGGTCTCTGGATTGCTCTTCCAGTGACAATACCACCACCTCCCCAACAGAAAGGTTGGGCATATGCTTAAAAAACTGTGAGACCACCTCCAAGGGAAACCTCATTGTTGCCCTAATGAAAATGAGCTCAATGCCTTCAAACTACTTACAGGGGAAGGGGCAGTGGGAGGGAGCTGGAGGGGGAAGCAATGTAATGGGCAACAGCAGATGGATAGTAGGGCTGGGGATGACATAAAGGACAGGGGAAGCTGACAGCTGCATGGAACAGGGCTCTGCTCATACCTGCATCTGTAAGCAGCTGTGTGCAGATCGGAGTTTTCCCTGACGGAAAACCCATTTTGAAACTGCAATGTAACTTGGGTCTGCAAGCCTTCTCTCAAAAGGCACTGGTTTTAAGTCCAGTAAGAGAGGGTTATGCTTCAGTATTGAAAGATGTAGAATCATAGTGTGAATGCTCAGTTACCTTTCTGTCTCCGAGTCACTGGAAATCTCTTCATCCAGTTTCCGAGTGAGCTTCTTGTGGGCTTTATCTTCGTCACCTTCAGCCTGGGAAGAAATACCAAATTAGATTTCTATGCTGGACAGAGTGTGCAGGAGCTAGAGTCATAGAGGTCTACAGCACAGAAAAAAGCCCTTTGGCCCATCAAGTCTGCACCAGTCAAACAAGTACCTAAATATTCTAATTACATTTTCCAGCTCTAGGCCCATAGCCTTGTATGCCAATGGCATCGCAAGTGCATATCCAAATACTTCTTAAATGTTATGAGGGTTTCTTTCTCTCTATTATCCTTTCAGGCAGTGAGTTCCAGATTCCCACCATCCTCTGGGTGAAAAAATTCTTCCTCACATCCCCGCTAAACCTTCTGCCTTACCTTAAATCTATGCCCCCTGGTTATTGATCCCTCCAATAAGAGGAAAAGTTCCTTCCCATCTACCCTATCTATGCCCCTCATAATTTTATACACCACAATCATGTCCCCCTCCCTCAATCTCCTCTGCTCCAGGGAAAATAACCCCAGCCTATCCAATCTCTCCACATAACTAAAACTCTCCAGCCCAGGCAATGTTCTGGTAAATCTCCTCTGCACTCTCTCTAGTGTAAGCCAGATATGAAGTTAAACTAAGACCCTCTCAGTTCCTCTCAGGCAATGTAAAAGATCTCATGTCAGTATTTCAATAATGAGCAAGGGAGCTCTCCCTGGTGTCCCGGCCAATATTTATTCCTCAACTTATGTCACTAAAAGCAGATTGTCCAATCATTATTACACTGCTTTTTTTTGGGGGGGTGGGATGGGTGAAAGCTAGTTGTGTGCAGTTTAGCTTCTGCATTTCCTACATTACAACAACTACATGACGACTTCAAAAGTGCTTGATTGTACAGCTTTTTGGGACATCCTCAGATTGTGAAAGGTGCCGTTTAAATGCAAGTTCAACACATGTCCACAAATTACTCCCACCAGTGAAATCTAAAGCAACCAGTACTTTGTAGGGACATTCTCTTCAGCTACTAACCACGTGGCACCAATGTCAACTTTGATCACTGTGATATTGAGTGGGAACATGGGGGTTGGCTGGCACAGACAGTCAGACAGACAGGCAGTCAGTGTGAAGTTAGTGAGAGTCCGGCTGAACCAGGCTGACTCCGGTTTCTGAGCTGTTGCTCAGGTCTGGGATCAACATGAATCCCTCAGCCATACTGCATTAACTGGGGAAAGGCAGCCTCTCCCCCGCCAGCCCCGCCGACCCTCACCTTCCTTTTGCGGCCTCTCCCCTCGGCTGCTTTCTTTTTCCGGATGAGAAATGATCCACTCGTCGCCATCCCGCTCCCCCGAATCCACATGGTAACCGAGCCGTACTGCGACCCAAACTGCTACCGCCTCTCCGCCAATCAGTGGCCTCTGACCGCCCCTCTCCGCCAATTAGCGTTCGCTAACCGCCACCCCCCCCCCCCCCCCCAGTGCTAATCAGCGCGCCCTGACTGCCGTTTCTCGCCAATCAGCGCTCTCTGCCAGCCTCCTCCCTGCCAATTGGCACTCTCTCCGCCAAGCAACGTTCACTCCGCTGCCCTTCCGCTATCCGATTGGTCTAACCAGCTGTCAATCACAAGAATGCCCCCCCCCCCGTCCGTTTGGCAGAAGTTGGTGTTACCCCAGGTGCGGGTCCCTCTAGAAAGTAAACGCCGAAACAATGGTACCGGTCTCTAGAACCGAACGTTTAAAAAATGCTGAGGAGGTGGAGTTTATCCTACACTTTAATTGTGTTTGAATTAATTTTGACAAGTTTGTTTCAAAGGGTCTTCAAGGAAAAGGAGGCAGAGGATTTTGGTAACAATAGTCTAAGGAAAAGCAAAATCTACCAAAAACCCCTATCACATACCTTCAGGGTAAGAGAGAGAGTTAAGGACCCCAGAGACTGAGAAAAATAGTGGAAATCCATGAAGTCTGTTATTGGATTCATGCCTGGCGGAAGCATCATTGGTGCCACTTTTGTTTTGAAACAAGTGATGGAGAAATATTGAGAAGGCCTTAATGCAACATGCACATCGATTTAAAATAATAATATAAAAACAAAAAACTGCGGATGCTGGAAATCCAAAACAAAAACAGAATTACCTGGAAAAACTCAGCAGGTCTGGCAGCATCAGTGGAGAAGAAAAGAGTTGATGTTGAGTCCTCATGACCCTTCCACAGAACGGACAACAAAAATATGTCTCAGTTTTCAAAGACGAACTTGGAAAGATTGAGGGGTTAAAACAAAAATTTGTGTAGATCCAGAGGCAACATCAAGATTCATGAAGGCAAGACTGGTACATTATGCAATGCGGGAAAAGGTAGACACCAAACTGGACAGATTAGAAAAAATGGGAGTGATACAACCAGTACAATTTTCAGAGCGGGCAGCACCAGTTGTACCTGTTCTCAAACCCAACCGAAGCATTCGAATATGTGGGGAGCATAAAGTTAACAGTCAATCAAACGGCTAAGCTGGACAGACACCCCAAACTAAAAATTGAAGACTTGTATGCTAAACTGGCAGGTGGAACAGTCTACACGAAGTTAGATACGAGTAATACCTACCAACAATTGGAATTAGAGAAGGCATCCCGGAAATTTGTCATCATAAATACACAAGGGATTGTACCACTATACCCGTTTACCTTTTGGCATATCTTCAGCTTGTGCCATATTTCAAAGAACCATGGAAAGTTTACTACAGGGACTGCCCCATGTTGTAGTTTATTTGGATGATGTTCCTGTGACTGGACTCACTGAAAAGGAACATTTGATGAACTTGGAAGAAGGTTTGAAATGTTTTTCGCAGGTTAGAGTGAGAATGAAAAAGAGGGGTGAAATATAAGCTGGTTTAAGGTAGGGGGGTGGTGGAGAAGTTGGGCGGTGGTGTGGTTGTAGGGACAAGCAAGCAGTGATAGGAGCAGATAATCAAAAGATGTCACAGAGAAAGGAACAAAGAGGTGTTGAAGGTAGTGATATTATCTAAACGAATGTGCTAATTAAGAATGGATGGTAGGACACTCAAGGTACAGGTCTAGTGGGGTGGGGTGGAAAGGCTAGCGGGGCATAAAAGATTTCAAAATAATGGAAATAGGTGGGAAAAGAAAAATCTATATAAATTATTGGAAAAAACAAAAGGAAGGGGGAAGAAATAGAAATGGGGTGGGGATGGAGGAGGGAGTTCAAGATCTAAAATTGTTGAATTCAATATTCAGTCCGGAAGGCTGTAAAGTGCCTAGTCGGAAGATGAGGTGCTGTTCCTCCAGTTTGCGTTGGGCTTCACTGGAACAATGCAGCAAGCCAAGGACAGACATGGGGGCAAGAGAGCAGGGTGGAGTGTTAAAATGGATCATTATATTCAATATCCCAGCCTCCACTGCTCAGTGGGGAAGAGAATTCCAAAGACTGACACACTTCTGCCTCACAGGCAGCAGGATCAGAACCCACACAGGTAGCAAGGTCAGCTCCCACACAGGGAACAGGGTCATTACCCACACAGGCACCAAGAGCAGCACCCACACAGGCAGCAGGACCTGCTCCCACACAAGCAGCATGATCAGAACCAACAGAAGCAGCAGGGAGAACACCCACACAGGCAGCAGGATCAGCACCCACACAAGCATCAAGGTCAGCATCCACACAGGCAGCAGGGTCAGCACAAATATAGACAGAGGACTCAGACTCTTGCAGCAGGGTCAGCACCCCAGCATGCACACAGGCAGCAGACTGATCACTCACACAGGCAACAGGTTCAGCACCGACACAGGAACAGCATCAGCACATAGTCAGGCAGCAGAGTCAGTATCCAAACAGGCAGCAGGAGCTGCACGAACACAGGCAGCCGTGTCAGCACCCACACAGGCAGCAGAGTCAGTACCCACGCAGGCAGCAGGATCTGCACCCATACAAACACCAAAATCAGAACCAACAGAAGCAGCAAGAAGAATTCCCACACAGGCAGCAGGATCAGCACACACATAGCATCAGGGTCAGCACCCACACAGGCAGTAGAATCAGCACAATTACAGGCACAGGATGAACATTCAGACTTGCAGCAGGATCAACACCCCAGCATACACACAGGCAGCAGACTGATCACTCACACAGGCACCAGGTTCAGCAACGACACAGAAACAGCATCAGCACATAGGTAGCAGGATCAGCACCCACATAAGCAGCAGTGTCAGCAACAACACAAGAAGTAAGGTCATCAGTCAAACAGCAGCTGGGTCAGTCCCCAAACAGGCAGCAGCATCAGCAACCACACAGGTAGAAGGGACAGCATCCACACAGGTGCAATATCAGCACACACAGAGGCATTAAGGTCAAGACCCACACAGGCAGTAGGTCGAGCACCCACATAGGCAGAAGGATCTGTACTCACACAGGAAGCAGGGTCAGCACCCACACACGCAGCAACATCAGCACCCACACAGGCAGCCGGGTCAGCACACAAACAGGCAGCAAGTTCAGCACCCACACAAACAGCAGGATCAGCAGCCATACAGGCAGCAGGATCAGCACCCAC
The DNA here is from genome assembly GCA_026770705.1 of Isurus oxyrinchus. Classification (NCBI taxonomy): domain Eukaryota; kingdom Metazoa; phylum Chordata; class Chondrichthyes; order Lamniformes; family Lamnidae; genus Isurus; species Isurus oxyrinchus. The sequence goes on along the minus strand of JANJGN010000007.1, from coordinate 83,359,365 downwards.
ACAGGCAGCAGGATCAGCACCCACACAGGCAGCTGGTTCAGCACCCACACAGGCATCGGGGTCAGCATTCATTCAGGCAGCAGGATGAGCACCTACAAAAGCTGCATGGTCAGCATGTCACACAGGAAGCAGGGTCAGCACTCACACAGGCAGCAGGATCAGAACCTACACAATCAGAAGGGTCAGCACAAATGAAGGCGCAGGGTGAGATCCCACACACATGCAACATAATCAGCACCCAAACAGGCAGCAGGTTCAGCACCCAGTCAGGTACAATATCAGCGCTGACATAGGCATCAGGGTCAGCAATCACACAGGCAAGATTTCTAGCACCCACAGGCACCAGGATCAGCACCCACAGGCAGCAATTACAGCACCAACACAGGCAGCAGAGTCAGAACTTACACAGGTAGCAGGGTCAGTGTCCACACAGGCAGCAGGGTCAGAACACACTCAGCCAAGAGAATCAGCACCCACGCAGGCAGCAGCAGAATCAGTACATACGCAAGCAGCAGGATCAGCACCCACACAGGCAGCAGGGTCAGCACCCACACAGGCAGCAGGGGCAGCACACACACAGCCAGCAGGGTCAGCACCCACACAGGCAGCGGGATCCATACCCACACAGGCAGTGGGATCAGCACCCACACACACAGCAGGATCAGAACGCACACAGCCAGCAATACCAGCAGCCACACAGCAATCAGGATCAGCACCCTCACAAGCAGCAGTTTCAGCACCCACAGAGGCAGCAGCAGCAGCTCCCAGAGAAGCAGCAGGATCAGCATGCACACAGGCAGCCAGGAAACACGCATATATGCAGCAATATCAGCACCCACACAAGCAGCAGGAATAGCACCCACGCAGGCAGCAGAGTCAGTACCCACATAGTCAGCAGGATTAGCACGCACAGAAGTAGCAGGGTCAGCACCCATAAGTCATTAGGGTCAGCATGCACAGAGGCAGCAAGTTCAGCACACACACAGGCAACAGGGTGAGCACCCACAAAGGCACTAGGAGCAGCACCCAGACAGGAAGCTGGATCAGCTCCCACCCAGGCAGCAGGGTGAGCATGCGCTCAAGCAGTAGGGTCAGCACTCACAGAGGCAGCAGGATCAAAACCCTCACCGGCTGCAGGATCAGAACCCACACGGGCAGCCATGTCAGCACCCACACAAGCTGCAGGGTCAGCAACCACACAGGCAGCAGGATCCACACCCACACAGGCAGCAGGGTCAGTACCCACACAGGCAGCAGGGCAGCACCCACACAGGCAGCAGGTCAGCACCCACACAGGGAGCAGGATCCACCCCCACACAGGCAGAAGGATCTGCACCCACAAGGGCAGCCATGTCAGCACCCACACAGGCAGCAGAGTCAGTACCCACACAGGCAGCAGGATCATCACCCTCAGAGATCGCAAGGTTAGCTCCCACACAGGGAGCAGGGTCATCACCGACACAGGCACCAGGAGCAGCAACCACACAGGCAGCAGGGTCAGCACACACACAGGTAGCAGGGTCAGCACACACACAGGTAGGAGCTCAGCAAAAACCAGGCAGCAGGGTCAGCACATACACAGGCAGCAGGATCAGCACCCACACAAGCATCAGGGTCAGCATCCACACAGGCAGCAGGGTCAGCACAAATATAGACAGAGGATGAGCACTCAGACACTTGCAGCAGTGTCAGCACCCCAACATGCACACAGGCAGCAGACTGATCACTCAGGCAGGTTCAGTGCCGACACAGGAACAGCATCAGCACATAGTCAGGCAGCAGGAACAGCACCCACGCAGGCAGCAACGTCAGCTCCCACACAGGCAGCAGAGTCAGTACCCACACAGTCCGCAGGATTTGCACACACAGAAGTAGCAAGATCAGCACCCACAAGGCATTAGGGTCAACATGCACAGAGGCAGCAGGTTCACCACACACACAGGCAGCAGGGTGAGCACCCACATAGGCACTAGGAGCAGCAACCAGACAGGCAGATGGATCAGCTCCCATCCAGGCAGCAGGGTAAGCATCCGCTCAAGCAGTAGGGTCAGCACTCACAGAGGCAGCAGTGTCAAAACCTTCACAGGCTGCAGGATCAGAACCCACACGCGCAGCCATATCAGCACCCACACAGGCAGCAGAGTCAGTACCCACACAGGCAGCAGGATCATCACCCACACAGATTGCAATGTCAGCTCCCACACAGGGAGCAGGGTCATCACCAACACAGGCACCAGGAGCAGCAACCACACAGGCAGCAGGGTCAGCACACACACGAGCAGCAGGGTCAGCACCCATACAGGCTGCAGGGACATCATCCACACATGCAGCAGGTTAGCACCCGTCCAGGCAGCAGGGACAGCACCCAAACAAGCAGCAGGGTCATCACCCACCCAGGCAGCAGGATCAACACCCACCCAGGCAGCAGGGCGAGCATCCTCTCAAGCAGTAGGGTCAGCACTCACAGAGGCAGCAGGGTCAAAACCCTCACAGGCAGCAGGAGCAGAACCCACACAGGTAGCAAGGTCAGCTCCCACACAAGGAACAGGGTCATTTCCCACACAGGCACCAAGAGCACCACCCACCCAGGCAGCAGGACCTGCTCCCACACAAGCAGCACGATCAGAACCAACAGAAGCAGCAGGGAGAACATCCACACAGGCAGCAGGATGAGCACCCACACAAGCATCAGGATCAGCATCCACACAGACAGCAGGGTCAGCACAAATATAGACAGAGGACGAGCACTCAGACACTTGCAGCAGGGTCAGCACCCCAGCATGCACACAGGCAGCAGACTGATCACTCACACAGGCAACAGGTTCAGCACCGACACAGGAACAGCATCAGCACATAGGCAGCAGAGTCAGTACCCAAACAGGCACAAGGAGCTGCACCACCACAGGCAGCAGAGACAGTACCCACACAGGCAGCAGGATTTGCACCCACACAAACACCAAAATCAGAAGCAGCAGGAAGAATTCCCACACAGGCAGCAGGATCAGCACAAATACAGGCACAGGATGAACATTCAGTTTCTTGCAGCAGGGTCGATACCCCAGCATACACACAGGCAGCAGACTGATCACTCACACAGGCAACAGGTTCAGCAATGACACAGAAACAGCATCAGCACGTAGGTAGCAGGATCAGCACCCACACAAGCAATAGTGTCAGCAACAACACAGGCAGTAGGGTCAGCACAGAAACAGACAGCAGGGTTAGCAATCAAACAGAAGCTGGGTCAGTCCCCAAACAGGCAGCAGCATCAGCAACCACACAGGTAGCAGGGACAGCACCCACACAGGTGCAATATCAGCACACACAGAGGCATTAAGGTCAAGACCCACACAGGCAGTAGGTCGAGCACCCACATAGGCAGAAGGATCTGTACACAAACAGGGAGCAACATCAGCACCCACAAAAGTAACAGGGTCAGATCCCACACAGGCAGCAGCAACAGCAAGGTCAGCAGCAGCAAGGTCAGCACCCACACAGGCAGCAGGGTAAGCACCCCGGTAGGCAGCAAGATTGGCACCCACACAGGCAGGAGGATCAGCACAGAAACAGACAGCAGGGTCTCAGCACCCACACAGGCAGTAGATCAGCACCCACACAGGCAGCAGGGTCAGCATCCACACAGGCAGCAGGGACAGCACCCACAAACGCAGTGGAGTCAGGACCCACACCAGAAGCAGGATCAGAACTCATAGAGGCAGCAGGATCAGCACCCATACAGGCAGCAGGATCAGTACACATGCAGTCAGTAGGATCAGCACACACACAGACAGCAGGATCAGCACACACACAGGCAGCAGGATCAGCACACACGCAAGCAGCAGGATCAGCACACACGCAGGCAGCAGGATCAGCACACACGCAGGCAGAAGGATCAGCAACCACACAGGCAGAAGGATCAGCACCACACAGGCAGCAGGATCAGCACACACGCAGGCAGCAGGATCAGGACACAAACAGGCAGCAAGATCAGGACCCAAACAGGCTGCAGGACCAGCAACCACGCAGGCAGCAGGATCAGCACACACACAGGCAGCAGAATCAGCACCCACACAAGCAGCAGGGTCAGCACCTACACAGGCATCGGGGTCAGCACCCAGCCAGGCACAATATCAGCACTGACATAGGCACCAGGATCAGGACCCACACAGGGAGCAGTGTCAGCACCCACACAGGCAGCAATTACAGGCTACAGGATCAGAACCTAGACAGGTAGCAGGGTCAGCGTCCACACAGGCAGCAGGGTTAGAACGCACACAGGCAACAGAATCAGCACCCACACATGCAGCAGAATCAGTACCTACGCAGGCAGCAGCATCAGCAACCACACTGGTAGCAGGTTCAGCACCCACACAAGCAGCAGGATCAGCACCCACACAAGCAGCAGGATCCGCACCCACACAAGCAGCAGGATCAGCACCCACACAAGCAGCAGGATCCGCACCTACACAAGCACCGGGGGCTGCACCCACACAGGTGTCAGGGTCAGCAACCAAACAGGCAACAGGGACAGCACCCAAACAGGCAGCATGACTAGAAGCAACAGAAGCAGCAGGGAGAACACCTACACAGACAGCAGGTTCAGCTCCCAAACAGGCAGCAGAGTCAGCACCCACACAGGCAGCAGGATCAGCACCCACACAGGCAGCAGGATCAGAACCCACACAGCCAGCAATACCAGCAGCCACACAGCAATCAGGATCAGCACCCTCACAAGCAGCAGTTTCAGCACCCACAGAGGCAGCAGCAGCAGCTCCCAGAGAAGCAGCAGGATTAGCATGCACACAGGCAGCCAGGAAACACGCATATATGCAGCAATATCAGCACCCACACAAGCAGCAGGAATAGCACCCACGCAGGCAGCAAGGTCAGCTCCCACACAGGCAGCAGGATTAGCACGCAGAGAAGTAGCAGGGTCAGCACCCACAAGTCATTAGGGTCAGCATGCACAGAGGCAGCAAGTTCAGCACACACACAGGCAACAGGATGAGCAGTCACATAGGCACTAGGAGCAGCAACCAGACAGGAAGCTGGATCAGCACCCACCCAGGCAGCAGGGTGAGCATCCGCTCAAGCAGTAGGGTCAGCACTCACAGAGGCAGCAGGGTCAAAACCCTCACAGGCTGCAGGATCAGAACCCACACGGGCAGACATGTCAGCACCCACACAGGCAGCAGAGTCAGTGTCCACACAGGCAGCAGGGTCATCACCCTCAGAGATTGCAAGGTCAGCTCCCACACAGGGAGCAGGGTCATCACCGACACAGGCACAAGGAGCAGCAACCACACAGGCAGCAGGGTCAGCACACACACAGGTAGCAGGGTCAGCACCCACACAGGTAGCAGGGTCAGCACCCACACAGGTAGGAGCTCAGCAAACAACCAGGCAGCAGAGTCAGCACATACATAGGCAGCAGGATCAGCACCCACACAAGCATCAGGGTCAGCATCCACACAGGCAGCAGGGTCAGCACAAATATAGACAGAGGATGAGCACTCAGACACTTGCAGCAGGGTCAGCACCCCAGCATGCACCCAGGCAGCAGACTGATCACTCACACAGGCAACAGGTTCAGTACCGACACAGGAACAGCATCGGCACATAGTCAGGCAGCAGAGTCAGTACCCAAACAGGCAGCAGGAACTGCACCAACACAGGCAGCCATGTCAGCACCCACACAGGTAGCAGAGTCAGTACCCACACAGGCGGCAAGAACAGCACCCACGAAGGCAGCAAGGTCAGCTCCCACACAGGCAGCAGAGTCAGTACCCACACAGTCAGCAGGATTAGCACGCACAGAAGTAGCAGGGTCAGCACCCACAAGGCATTAGGGTCAGCACCCACAAGGTATTAGGGTCAGCACCCACAAGGCAGCAGGTTCAGCACACACACAGGCAACAAGATGAACACCCACATAGGCACTAGGAGCAGCAACCAGACAGGCTGATGGATCAGCTCCCATCCAGGCAGCAGGGTAAGCATCCGCTCAAGCAGTAGGGTCAGCACTCACAGAGGCAGCAGTGTCAAAACCCTCACAGGCTGCAGGATCAGAACCAACACGGGCAGCCATATCAGCACCCACACAGGCAGCAGAGTCATCACCCACACAGATTGCAAGGTCAGCTCCCGCACAGGGAGCAGGGTCATCACCGACATAGGCACCAGGAGCAGCAACCACACAGCTAGCAGGGTCAGCACACACATGAACAGCAGGGCCAGCATCCATACAGGCTGCAGGGACATCATCCAAACATGCAGCAGGTTAGCACCCGTCCAGGCAGCAGGATCAGCACCCACCCAGGCAGCAGGGCGAGCACCCACTCAAGCAATAGGATCAGCACTCACAGAGGCAGCAGGGTCAAAACCCTCACAGGCAGCAGGATCAAAACCCACACAGGTAGCAAGGTCAGCTCCCACACAGGGAACAGGGTCATTACCCACACAGGCACCAAGAGCAGCACCCACACAGGCAGCAGGACCTGCTCTCACACAAGCAGCATGATCAGAACCAACAGAAGCAGCAGGGAGAACACCCACACAGGCAGCAGGATCAGCACCCACACAAGCATCAGGGTCAGCACACACACAGGCAGCAGGGTCAGCACAAATATAGACAGAGGACGAGCACTCAGACTCTTGCAGCAGGGTCAACACCCCAGCATACACACAGGCAGCAGACTGATCACTCACACAGGCAATAGGTTCAGCAAAGACAAAGAAACAGCATCAGCACATAGGTAGCAGGATCAGCACCCACACAAGCAACAGTGTCAGCAACAACACAGGCAGTAGGGTCAGCACAGAAACAGACAGCAGGGTTAGCAATCAAACAGCAGCTGGGTAAGTCCCCAAACAGGCAGCAGCATCAGTAACCACACAGGTAGCAGTGACAGCACCCACACAGGTGCAATATCAGCACACACAGAGGCATTAAGGTCAAGACCCACACAGGCAGTAGGTCGAGCACCCACATAGGCAGAAGGATCTGTACCCTAACAGGGAGCAACATCAGCATACACTCTAGTAGCAGGGTCAGATCCCACACAGGCAGCAGCAACAGCAAGGTCAGCAGCAGCAAGTTCAGCACCCACACTGGCAGCAGGGTAAGCACCCCAGTAGGCAGCAAGATTGGCACCCACACAGGCAGGAGGGTCAGCACAGAAACAGACAGCAGGGTCTCAGCACCCACACAGGCAGGAGATCAGCACCCACACAGGCAGCAGGGTCAGGACACACACCAGAAGTAGGATCAGCACCCATACAGGCAGCAGGATCGGTACACATGCAGGCAGTAGGATCAGCATACACACACAGACAGCAGGATCAGCATACACGCAGGCAGCAGCATCAGTACACACACAAGCAGCAGGATCAGCACACACGCAGGCAGCAGGATCAGCACACACGCAGGCAGCAGAATCAGCACACACGCAGGCAGCAGGATCAGGACACAGACAGGCAGCAAGATCAGGACCCACACAGGCAGCAGGACCAGCAAACATACAGGCAGCAGGGTCAGCACCTACACAAGCAGCAGGATCCACACCCACACAAGCAGCAGGATCAGCACCCACACAAGCACCAGGGGCTGCACCCACACAGGCGGCAGGGTCAGCAACCAAACAGGCACAGGGACAGCACCCAAACAGGCAGCATGACCAGAAGCAACAGAGGCAGCAGGGAGAACACCCACACAGACAGCAGGTTCAGCACCCACACAGGTGCAATATCAGCACACTCAGGGGCATTAAGGTCAAGACCCACACAGGCAGTAGGTCTAGTACACATATAGGCACCAGGATCTGCAACCACACAGGCAGCAGCAACAGCAAGGTCAGCACCCATACAAGCAGCAGGGTAAGCATCTCTGCAGGCAGCAGGATTGGTACCCGCATAGGCGGGAGGGTGAGTACGCCCAAAGGCAGCAGGGTCAGCATCCAGACAGGCCGCAGGATCAGCACCCACACAGGCAGCAGGATCAGCACTAATACAGGCAACATGATCAGCACCCACACAGGCAGCAGGATCAGCACACAAACAGGCAAGTGGATGAGCACAGAAACAGACAGCAGGGTCAGCACCCAAACAGGCAGCTGCGTCAGCAACCACACAGGTAGCAGGGACAGTGTCCACACAGGTGCACTATCAGCACACACAGAGGCATTAAGGTCAAGACCCACACAGGCAGTAGGTCTAGCACCCACATAGGCACCAGGATCTGCACCGACACAGGGAGCAGAGTCAGCACCCACACAGGCAGCAATATCAGCACCCACACAAGTAGCAGGATCAGCACCCAATCAGGCAGGAGGATCAGCATCCACACAAGCAGCAGGGTCAGCAACAACACAGGCAGCAGGGTCAGCAATCAAATAGCAGCTGGGTCAGTCCTCAAACAGGCAACAGCATCAGCAACCACACAGGTAGCAGGGTTGGGCACCCACACAGGCAGCATGTTCAGCAACCACACAGGTAGCAGGGTTGGGCACCCACACAGGCAGCATGTTCAGCAACCACACAGGTGCAATATCAGCACACACAGGGGCATTAAGGTCAAGACGCACACAGGCAGTAGGTTTAGCACCCACATAGGCACCAGGATCTGCACCCACACAGGCAGCAGCAGCCGCAACAGCAAGGTCAGCACCCATACAGGCTGCAGGGTAAGCACCCCTGCAGGCAGCAGGATTGACACCCGCATAGGCAGGAGGGTCCGCACAGAAACAGACAGCAGGGTCAGCACCCGCACAGGCAGGCGGTCAGCACAGAAACAGACAGCAGGGTCAGCACCTACATAGGCAGAGGGTCAGTACCTACATAGATAGGAGGTAGGCACCCACACAGGCAGCAGGATCAGCAAGCATACAGGCTGCAGCAACAGCAAGGTCAGCAGCACGGTCAGCACCCATAAAGGCAGCAGTGTCAGCACCCAAACAGGCAACAGGGTAAGCACCCTGCAGGCAGCAGGATTGGCACCTGCACAGGCAGCAGGGTCAGCACCCACAGAGGAAGGAGGTCTGCACCCACACAGGCAGCAGGATCAGCAAACACACAGGCAGCAGGATCAGCATCAACAGAGGCAACAGGAGCAGCACCCATATGGGCAGCAGGATCAGCACACACACAGGCCAGCAGGTCAGCACAGAAACAGACAGCAGGGTCAGCACCCACACAGGCAGCAGGGTCAGCACCCACACAGGCAGCAGGGTCAGCACCCACACATGCAGCATGGGTCAGCACCCACACAGGCAGCAGGCTAAACACCCACACAGGCAGCAGCGTAAGCACCCCTGCAGGAAGCAGGATTGGCACCCACACAAGCAGGAGGGCCAACACAGAAACCGACAGCAGGGTCAGCACCCACACAGGCAGGAGGTCAGCACCCACACAGGGAGGAGGGTCAGCACAGAAACAGACAGCAGTGTTAGCAATAAACAGCAGTTGGGATATTCCCAAACAGGCAGCAGCGTCAGCAACCACAGCGGTAGCAGGGAAAGTGTCCACACAGGTGCAATATCAGCACACACACAGGCATTAAGGTCAAGACCGATACAGGCAGTAAGTCTAGCACCCACATAGGCGCCAGTATCTGCACCCACACAGGCAGCAGCAACAGCAAGTTCAGCAGTAATGTCAGCACCCATACAGGCAGCAGGGTAAGCACCCCTGCAGGCAGCAGGATTGGCACCCGCATAGGCAGGCAGGTCAGCACAGAAACAGAGAGCAGGGTCAGCACCCACGCAGGCAGGAGGTCAGCACGCACAAAGGCAGCATTTTCAGCATCCACACAGGCAGAGGTCAGCACCCACACAGGCAGAAGGGTCAGCACCCACACTGGCAGCAGGATCAGCACCCACACAGGCAGCAGAGTCAGCACCCACAGAGGCAGGACGGTCAGCTTCTAAACAGACAGCAGGTTCAGCACCTACATAGGAAGGAGGTTAGCAAACAACCAGACAGCAGGGTCAGCATCCACACAGGCAGCAGGGTCAGCACCCACACAGGAAGCAGCAACAGCAAGGTCAGCAGCAAGGTCAGCACCCAAACAGGCAGCAGGATAAGCACCCCTGCAGGCAGCAGGATTGGCACCCGCACAGGCAGGAGGGTCAGCACAGAAACAGACAGCAAGGTCAGCACCCACACAGGCAGCAGGGTCAGCACCCACACAGGCAGGAGGTCAGCACACACACAGGCAGCAGGCTCAGCACCGACACAGGCAGCAGGATCAGCACCCACACAAGGCAGCAGGGTCAGCACCCACACAGGTAGCAGGGTAAGCACCTGTGCAGGAAGCAGGATTGGTACCCACACAGGCAGGAGGTCAGCACACACACAGGCAGCAGGCTCAGCACCGACACAGGCAGGAGGGTCAGCACAGAAACAGACAGCGGGGTCAGCAATCAAACAGCAGCTGGGTCAGTCCACAAACAGGCAGCAGCATCAGCAACCACACACGTAGCAGGGACAGTGTCCACACAGGTGCAATATCAGCATACACAGATGCATTAAGGTCAAGACCCACACAGGCAATAGGACTAGCACCCACATAGGTGCCAGGATCTGCACCCACACAGGGAGCAGAGTAAGCACCCACACAGGCAGCAATATCAGCACCCACACAAGAAGCAGGATCAGCACCCCAACAGGCAGCAGGGTCAGCACCCAAACAAGCAGCACGAACTATACAAACACAGGCAGCCGTGTCAGTTACCACACAGCCAGCAGAGTCAGCACTCACACAAGCAGCATCATCAGAACCAACAGAAACAGCAGGGAGAACACCCAGTCAGGCAGCAGGATCAGCATTCACACAAGCAGCAGGGTCAGCAACAACACAGGCAGCAGGGTCAGCAATCGAACAGCAGCTGGGTCAGTCCCCAAACAGGCAGCAGCATCAGCAACCACACAGGTGCAATATCAGCACGCACAGGGGCATTAAGGTCAAGACCCGCACAGGCAGTAGGTTTAGCACCTACATAGGCACCAGGATCTGCACCCACACAGGCAGCAGCAACAGCAAGGTCAGCAGCAAGGTCAGCACCCATACAGGAAGCAGGGTAAGCACCCCTGCAGGCAGCAGGATTGGCACCCGCATAGGCAGGAGGGTCAGCGCAGAAACAGAGAGCAGAATCAGCACCTATAAAGGCAGCAGGGCCAGCCCCCAAACAGGCAGCACGATCTGTACCCACACAGACAGCCGTGTCAGCCCCCACACAGCCAGCAGATTCAGTACCCACACAGGCAGCAGCATCTGCACCCAGACAGGCAGCAGGGTCAGCACTCACACAAGCAGCATGATTAGAACCAACAGAAGCAGCAGGGAGAACACCCACACAGGCAACAGGACAAGCAGCAGGGTCAGCAACAACACAGGTAGCAGGGACAGCAATCAAACAACAGCTGAGTCAGTCCGCAAACAGGCAGCGGCGTCAGCACCCACACAGGCAGAGATAAAAACAAAAAAACTGCGGATGCTGGAAATCCAAAACAAAAACAAAAACAGAATTACCTGGAAAAACTCAACAGGTCTGGCAGCATCGGCGGAGAAGAAAAGAGTTGACGTTTCGAGTCCTCATGAGGACTCGAAATGTCAACTCTTTTCTTCTCCGCCGATGCTGCCAGACCTACTGAGTTTTTCCAGGTAATTCTGTTTTTGATTTTGTCCCACACAGGCAGTATGTTCAGCAGCCACATAGGTGCAATATCAGCACACACAGTGGCATTAAGGTCAAGACCCACACAGGCAGTAGGTCTAACACGCACATAGGCACCGGTATCTGCACCCACACAGGCAGCAGCATTGGTACCCGCATGGGCAGGCAGGTCAGCACGGAAACAGACAGCAGGGTCAGCACCCACACAGACAGGAGGTCAGCGCGCACAAAGGCAGCATTTTCAGCATCCAGACAGGCAGCAGGATCAGCACCCACACAGGCAGGTGTGTCAGCACAGAAACAGACTGCAGGGTGAGCACCTACACAGGCAGCAGGATCAGCACCCACACTGGCAGTAGGATCAGCACCCACACAGGCAGCAGGGTCAGCAACAACACAGGCAGCAGGATCAGCATCCACACTGGTAGCAGGATCAGCACCAACACAGGCAACATGGTCATCACCCACACAGGCAGCAGGGTCAGCACCCACACAGGCAGCAGGATCAGCACCCACACAGGCAGCAGGATCAGCACCCCTGCAGGCAGCAGGATTGGCACCTGCTCAGGCAGCAGGATCAGCACCAACACAACAGCAGGATCAGCAACAACACTGTTAGCAGGGCCAGCTACCACACAGGCAGCAGGGTCAGCACCCACACAGGCAGCAAGGTCAGCACCCACACAGGCAGCAGGGTCAGCACACATACAGGCAGCAGGGTCAGCAACCACACAGGCAGCAGGGTCAGCACCAAACAGGCGGGAAGAGTAGCATCCACACAGGCAGCAAGATCAGCAACCACAAAGGCAGCAGGATCAGTACATACACAGGCAGCAAGATCAACACTCACACAGGCCGCAGGATCAACACCCACACAGGCAGCAGGATCAGCACTCACACAGGTAACAATATCAGCAGCCACAGAAACAGGGTCAGAGCCCAGACAGGCTGCAGGAACAGCAAGGTCAGCAGCAAGATCACCGCCCATATAGGCAGCAGGATCAGCATCCATGCAGGTAGCAATATCATCAGCCACACAGACAGGTGGGTCAGCACAGAAACAGACAGCAGGGTCAGTACCCACACAGCAGGGTCAGCACCCACACAGGCAGCAGGGTCAGCACCCATACAGGCAGAAGGATCAGCAATCACACAGGCAGCAGGTTCAGCACCCACTCAGGCAACAGGGTCAGTACCCACAGAGGTAGGACGGTCTGCATCTAAACAGACAAACAGACCGCAGCGTCAGCACCCACACGGGCAGGAGGTCAGAAAACAACCAGGCAGCACGTTCAGCACCCACACAGGCAGTAGAATCAGTAGCCACACAGGCAGCAGGATCAGCACCCATAAAGGCAGCAGGATTGGCACCTGCATAGGCAGCAGGATCAGTACACACCCAGGTAGCAAGATCAGCACCAACACAGCAGCAGGATCAGCAATAACACTGGCAGCAGGATCAGCACCCACACAAGGCAGCAGGTTCAGCACCAACACAGGCAGCAGGGTCAGCACCCACACAGGATCAGCACACATGCAGGCAGCAGGATCAGTACATACACAGGCAGCAAGATCAGCACCCACACAGGCAGCAGGATCAACACCCACACAGGCAGCAGGATCAACACCCGCACAGGTAACAATATCAGCAGCCACACAGGCAGGGTCAGAGCATACACAGGCAGCAGCAACAGCAAGGTCAGCAGCAAGGTCAGTGCCCATACAGGCAGCAGGATCAGCACCCACACAGGTAGCAATATCAGCAGCCAAACAAGCAGAGTCAGCACCCACTCAGACAGCAGGGTCATCGCCCACAGAGGCAGGATCAGAAAGCAACCAGGCAGCAGGGTCAACACCCACACAGGCAGCAGGATCAGCACCCAAACATGTAGCAGGATCAGCACGCATACAGTCAGCAGGATCAGCAACCCTGCAGGCAACAGGATTGGCTCCTGCAAAGGCAGCAGGATCAGCACCAACACAGCAGCAGGATCAGCAATAACACTGGCAGCAGGGTCAGCACCCACACAAGGCAGCAGGTTCAGTACGAACACAGGCAGCAGGGTCAGCAACCACACAGGCAGCAGGTTCAGCACCCATACAGGCAGCATGGTCAGCAACCACACAGACAGCAGGATCAGCAAACATACAGGAAGCAGGGTCAGCACCCACAAACGCAGCATGGTCAGCACCAACACAGCAGCAGGGTCAGCACCCACACAGGCAGCAGGATCAGCAATATCACAGGCAGCAGGTTCAGGACCCACTCAGGCAACAGGGTCAGCACCCACAGAGGCAGGACAGTCAGCATTCAAACTGACAGCAGCATCAGCACACACACAGGCAGGAGGTCAGACAACAACCAGGCAGCAGGGTCAGCACCTACACAGGCCGCAGAGTCAGTACCCACATAGGCAGCAGGATCAGCAGCCATACAGGCAGCAGGTTCAGCACACATACAGTCAGCAGGATCAGCAACCCTGCAGGCAACAGGATTGGCACCTGCACAGGCAGCAGGATCAGCACCAACACAGCAGCAGGATCAGCAATAACACTGGCAGCAGGATCAGCACCCACACAAGGCAGCAGGTTCAGCACCAACACAGGCAGCAGGGTCAGCACCCAAACAGGTAGCAGGGTCAGCACCCACACAGGCAGCAGGGTCAGCAACCACACAGACAGCAGGATCAGCACACATACAGGAAGCAGGGTCAGCACCCACACACGCAGCAGGCTCAGCACCCACACAGGCAGCAGGATCAGCAATCACACAGGCAGCAGGTTCAGGACCCACTCAGGCAACAGGGTCAGCGCCCACAGAGGCAGGACGGTCAGCATTTAAACTGACAGCAGCGTCAGCACACACACAGGCAGGAGGTCAGACAACAACCAGGCAGCAGAGTCAGCACCTACACAGGCAGCAGAGTCAGTACCCACATAGGCAGCAAGTCAGCACACATACAGTCAGCAGGATCAGCAACCCTGCAGGCAGCAGGATTGGCACCTGCACAGGCAGCAGGATCAGCACCAACACAGCAGCAGGATCAGCAATAACAAGGCAGCAGGTTCAGCACCAACACAGGCAGCAGGGTCATCACCCAAACAGGCAGCAGGGTCAGCACCCACACAGGCAGCAGGGTCAGGAACCACACAGACAGCAGGATCAGCACACATACAGGAAGCAGGGTCAGCACCCACACACGCAGCAGGGTCAGCACCCACACACGCAGCAGACTCAGTACCCACATAGGCAGCAGGAGCAGCAGCCATACAGGCAGCAGGTTCAGCACCCATTGCAGGCAGCAGGATTGGCACCTGCACAGGCAGCAAGATCTGCACCCACACAGGCAGCAGGATCAACACCCACACAGGCAGCAGGGTCAGCACCCACAGAGGCAGGACGGTCAACATCTAAACAGACAGCAGGGACAGCACCCACACAGGAAGCAGGATCAGCGCCCATACAGGCAGCAGCAACAGCAAGGTCAGCAGCAAGGTCAGCAAACAAACAGCCAGCAGGATAAGCACCCCTACAAGGCATCAGGATTAGCACCCGCACAGGCAGGAGGTTCAGCAGAGAAACAGAGAGCAGGGTCAGCACCCACACAAACAGGAGGTCAGCACACACACAGGCAGCTGGATCAGCACCCACACAGGCAGCAGGATCAGCGCCCACACAAGGCAGCAGGGTCAGCACCCACAGAGGCAGGATCGGAAAACAACCAGGCAGCAGGATATGCACCGCTGCAGGCAGCAGGATCAGTACCCCTACAGGCAGCAGGATCAGCACCAACACTGGCAGCAGGATCAGCACCCACACAAGGCAGCAGGATCAGCACCCACAGAGGGAGGGTCGGAAAACAACCAGGCAGCAGGATCTGCACCCCTGCAGGCAGCAGGATCAGCACCCGCACAGGCAGAGTCAGAGCCCACACAGTCAGCAGCAACAGCAAGGTCAGCAGCAAGGTTAGTGCCTATACAGGCAGCAGGATCAGTACACACACAGGCAGCAAGATCAGCACCCACACAGGCAGCAGGATCAACATCCACACAGGCAGTAGGTTCAGCACCAACACAGGTAGCAGTGTCAGCACCCACAGAGGCAGCAGGGCCAGCAACCACTCAGGCAGCAGGGTCAGCACCCATACAAGCAGCAGGAACAGCACCCATACAAGCAGCAGGATCAGCACCCCTGCAGGCAGCAGGATAAGCACCAACACAGCAGCAGGATCAGCAACAACACTGGCAGCAGTATCAGCACCCACACAGGCAGCAGGGTCAGCACACACACAGGCAGCAGGGTCAGCAACCACACAGGCAGAAGGTGTGGCATCCACACAGGCAGCAGGATCAGCAACCACAAAGGCAGCTGGATCAGCACATATGCAGGCAGCAGGAACAGTATACCTGCAGGCAGCAAGATCAGCACCCACACAGGCAGCAGGATCAACATCCACACAGGCAATAGGTTCAGCACCAACACAGGTAGCAGTGTCAGCACCCACAGAGGCAGCAGGGCCAGCAACCACTCAGGCAGCAGGGTCAGCACCCATACAAGCAGCAGGAACAGCACCCATACAAGCAGCAGGATCAGCACCCCTGCAGGCAGCAGGATAAGCACCAACACAGCAGCAGGATCAGCAACAACACTGGCAGCAGTATCAGCACCCACACAGGCAGCAGGGTCAGCACACACACAGGCAGCAGGGTCAGCAACCACACAGGCAGAAGGTGTGGCATCCACACAGGCAGCAGGATCAGCAACCACAAAGGCAGCTGGATCAGCACATATGCAGGCAGCAGGAACAGTATACCTGCAGGCAGCAAGATCAGCACCCACACAGGCAGCAGGATCAATACCCACACAGGCAGCACGTTCAGCACCCAAACAGGCAGCAGGGTCAGCACCCAGACAGGCAGCAGGGCCAGCAACCACACAGGCAGCAGGGTCAGCACCCATACAGGCAGCAGGGCCAGCAACCACACAGGCAGCAGGATCAGCACCCATACAGGCAGCAGGATCGGCACCAACACAGGCAGCAGAATAAGCACCCCTGAAGGCATCATGATTGGCACTCGCACAGGCAGGAGAGTCAGCACAGAAACAGAGAGCAGGGACAACACCCAAGCAGGCAACAGGATTGGCACCTGCACAGGCAGCAGGATCGGCACCAACACAGCAGCAGGATCAGCACCAACATAGCAGCAGGATCAGCAACAACACTGGCAGCACTTTCAGCACCCACACAAGGCAGCAGGGTCAGCACCAACACAGGCATGCGGGTCAGCACCCACGCAGGCAGCATGGTCAGCACCCACACAGGCAGCAGGATCAGCAATCACACAGGCAGCAGGTTCAGGACCCACTCAGGCAACAGGGTCAGCGCCCACAGAGGCAGGACGGTCAGCATTTAAACTGACAGCAGCGTCAGCACACACACAGGCAGGAGGTCAGACAACAACCAGGCAGCAGAGTCAGCACCTACACAGGCAGCAGGGTCAGCACCCACACAGGCAGCAGGGTCAGCAACCACACAGACAGCAGGATCAGCACACATACAGGAAGCAGGGTCAGCACCCACACACGCAGCAGGCTCAGCACCCACACAGGCAGCAGGATCAGCAATCACACAGGCAGCAGGTTCAGGACCCACTCAGGCAACAGGGTCAGCGCCCACAGAGGCAGGACGGTCAGCATTTAAACTGACAGCAGCGTCAGCACACACACAGGCAGGAGGTCAGACAACAACCAGGCAGCAGAGTCAGCACCTACACAGGCAGCAGAGTCAGTACCCACATAGGCAGCAAGTCAGCACACATACAGTCAGCAGGATCAGCAACCCTGCAGGCAGCAGGATTGGCACCTGCACAGGCAGCAGGATCAGCACCAACACAGCAGCAGGATCAGCAATAACAAGGCAGCAGGTTCAGCACCAACACAGGCAGCAGGGTCATCACCCAAACAGGCAGCAGGGTCAGCACCCACACAGGCAGCAGGGTCAGGAACCACACAGACAGCAGGATCAGCACACATACAGGAAGCAGGGTCAGCACCCACACACGCAGCAGGGTCAGCACCCACACACGTAGCAGACTCAGTACCCACATAGGCAGCAGGAGCAGCAGCCATACAGGCAGCAGGTTCAGCACCCATTGCAGGCAGCAGGATTGGCACCTGCACAGGCAGCAAGATCTGCACCCACACAGGCAGCAGGATCAACACCCACACAGGCAGCAGGGTCAGCACCCACAGAGGCAGGACGGTCAACATCTAAACAGACAGCAGGGACAGCACCCACACAGGAAGCAGGATCAGCGCCCATACAGGCAGCAGCAACAGCAAGGTCAGCAGCAAGGTCAGCAAACAAACAGCCAGCAGGATAAGCACCCCTACAAGGCATCAGGATTAGCACCCGCACAGGCAGGAGGTTCAGCAGAGAAACAGAGAGCAGGGTCAGCACCCACACAAACAGGAGGTCAGCACACACACAGGCAGCTGGATCAGCACCCACACAGGCAGCAGGATCAGCGCCCACACAAGGCAGCAGGGTCAGCACCCACAGAGGCAGGATCGGAAAACAACCAGGCAGCAGGATATGCACCGCTGCAGGCAGCAGGATCAGTACCCCTACAGGCAGCAGGATCAGCACCAACACTGGCAGCAGGATCAGCACCCACACAAGGCAGCAGGATCAGCACCCACAGAGGGAGGGTCGGAAAACAACCAGGCAGCAGGATCTGCACCCCTGCAGGCAGCAGGATCAGCACCCGCACAGGCAGAGTCAGAGCCCACACAGCAGCAACAGCAAGGTCAGCAGCAAGGTTAGTGCCTATACAGGCAGCTGGATCAGTACACACACAGGCAGCAAGATCAGCACCCACACAGGCAGCAGGATCAACATCCACACAGGCAGTAGGTTCAGCACCAACACAGGTAGCAGTGTCAGCACCCACAGAGGCAGCAGGGCCAGCAACCACTCAGGCAGCAGGGTCAGCACCCATACAAGCAGCAGGAACAGCACCCATACAAGCAGCAGGATCAGCACCCCTGCAGGCAGCAGGATAAGCACCAACACAGCAGCAGGATCAGCAACAACACTGGCAGCAGTATCAGCACCCACACAGGCAGCAGGGTCAGCACACACACAGGCAGCAGGGTCAGCAACCACACAGGCAGAAGGTGTGGCATCCACACAGGCAGCAGGATCAGCAACCACAAAGGCAGCTGGATCAGCACATATGCAGGCAGCAGGAACAGTATACCTGCAGGCAGCAAGATCAGCACCCACACAGGCAGCAGGATCAACATCCACACAGGCAATAGGTTCAGCATCAACACAGGTAGCAGTGTCAGCACCCACAGAGGCAGCAGGGCCAGCAACCACTCAGGCAGCAGGGTCAGCACCCATACAAGCAGCAGGAACAGCACCCATACAAGCAGCAGGATCAGCACCCCTGCAGGCAGCAGGATAAGCACCAACACAGCAGCAGGATCAGCAACAACACTGGCAGCAGTATCAGCACCCACACAGGCAGCAGGGTCAGCACACACACAGGCAGCAGGGTCAGCAACCACACAGGCAGAAGGTGTGGCATCCACACAGGCAGCAGGATCAGCAACCACAAAGGCAGCTGGATCAGCACATATGCAGGCAGCAGGAACAGTATACCTGCAGGCAGCAAGATCAGCACCCACACAGGCAGCAGGATCAATACCCACACAGGCAGCACGTTCAGCACCCAAACAGGCAGCAGGGTCAGCACCCAGACAGGCAGCAGGGCCAGCAACCACACAGGCAGCAGGGTCAGCACCCATACAGGCAGCAGGGCCAGCAACCACACAGGCAGCAGGATCAGCACCCATACAGGCAGCAGGATCGGCACCAACACAGGCAGCAGAATAAGCACCCCTGAAGGCATCATGATTGGCACTCGCACAGGCAGGAGAGTCAGCACAGAAACAGAGAGCAGGGACAACACCCAAGCAGGCAACAGGATTGGCACCTGCACAGGCAGCAGGATCGGCACCAACACAGCAGCAGGATCAGCACCAACATAGCAGCAGGATCAGCAACAACACTGGCAGCACTTTCAGCACCCACACAAGGCAGCAGGGTCAGCACCAACACAGGCATGCGGGTCAGCACCCACGCAGGCAGCATGGTCAGCACCCACACAGGCAGGAGGAGTAGCATCCACACAGGCAGCAGGATCAGCAACCACAAAAGCAGCAGGATCAGCACACATGCAGGCAGCAGGATCAGTACACACACAGGCAGCAGGATCAGTACACACACAGGCAGCAGGATCAGCACCCACACAGGTAGCAATATCAGCAGCCACACAAGCAGGGCCAACACCCACTCATGCAGCAGGGTCAGCACCCACAGAGGGAGGTTCAGAAAGTAACCAGGTAGCAGGGTTAGCACCCTCACAGTCAGCAGTTTCACCATCATCACAGGCAGCAGGGTCAGCACCAACACAGCTAACAGGATGAGTACCAACACAGGCATCATGATCAGCAAAGACACAGGCAGCAGGATCAGCACCCACACAGGCGACAGGATCAGCATCAACAAAGCCAACAGGATCAGCACCCACACAGGCAGCAGTGTCAGCACATACACAGTGAGCAGATCAGCAACAAGACAGGCAGCAGGGTCAGCACACACACACGCAGCAGGATTGGCACCCATACAGGCAGGAATGCCAGCACAGAAACAGACAGCAGGGTCAGCATCCACACAGGGAGCAGATCAGCAACAAGACAAGCAGCAGGGTCAGCACACACACAGGGAGCAGGATCAGCAACCACACAGGCAGCACAGTCTGCAACAATACAGGCAGCAGGATCAGGACACATACAGGCAGCAGCAACAGCGAAATCAGCAACAAGGTCAGCAAACAAACAGCCAGCAGGATAAGCACTCCTGGCAGGCATCATGATTGGCACCCGCACAGGCAGGAGGGTCAGCACAGAAACAGAGATGAAGGTCAGCACCCACAGAAGCAGGTCAGCACGCACACAGGCAGATGGTTCAGCACCCACACAGGCAGCAGGATCAGCACCCCTGCAGGCAGCAGGATCGGCACCTGCACAGGCAGCAGGATCAGCACCAACACAGCAGCAGGATCAGCACCAACATAGCAGTAGTACCAGCAACAACAAAGGCAGCAAGGTCAGCACCCTCACAGGCAGCATGGCCAGCACCCACACAGGCAGCAGGGTCAGCAGCCACCCAGGCAGCAGGGTCAGCAACCATACAGGCAGCAGGGTCAGCAACCACACAGGCAGGAGGAGTAGCATCCACACAGGCAGCAGGATCAGCAACCACAAAAGCAGCAGGATCAGCACACAGGCAGGCAGCAGGATCAGGACACACACAGGCAGCAGGATCAACACCCACACAAGGCAGCAGGATCAGCACCCTCACAGGTAGCAATATCAGCAGCCACACAAGCAGGGCCAACACCCACTCATGCAGCAGGGTCAGCACCCACAGAGGGAGGTTCAGAAAGCAACCAGGTAGCAGGGTTAGTACCCACACAGTCAGCAGTTTCACCATCAACACAGGCAGCAGGGTCAGCACCAACACAGCTAACAGGATGAGTATCAACACAGGCAACATGATCAGCAAAGACACAGGCAGCAGGATCAGCACCCACACAAGCAACAGTATCAGCATCAACAGAGGCAACAGGATCAGCACCCAAATAGGCAGCAGTGTCAGCACACACACACGGAGCAGATCAGCAACAAGACAGGCAGCAGTGTCAGCACACACACAGGGAGCAGGATCAGCAACCACACAGGCAGCAGGATTGGCAACCGCACAGGCAGGAATGCCAGCACAGAAACAGACAGCAGGTTCAGCACCACACAGGGAGCAGATAAGCAGCAAGACAGGCAGCAGGGTCAGCACACACACAGGGAGCAGATAAGCAGCAAGACAGGCAGCAGGGTCAGCACACACACGGAGCAGGATCAGCAACCACACAAGCAGCACGGTCTGCAACAACACAGGCAGCAGGGTCATCACCCATACAGGCAGCAGAATAAGCACCCCTGAAGGCATCATGATTGGCACTCGCACAGGCAGGAGGGTCAGCACAGAAACAGAGAGCAGGGACAGCACCCAAGCAGGCAACAGGATTGGCAGCTGCACAGGCAGCAGGATCGGCACCAACACAGCAGCAGGATCAGCACCAACACAGCAGCAGGATCAGCAACAACACTGGCAGCACTTTCAGCACCCACACAAGGCAGCAGGGTCAGCAACCACACAGGCAGCAGGATCAGCACCCCTGCAGTC
The DNA here is from genome assembly GCA_026770705.1 of Isurus oxyrinchus. Taxonomy (NCBI): domain Eukaryota; kingdom Metazoa; phylum Chordata; class Chondrichthyes; order Lamniformes; family Lamnidae; genus Isurus; species Isurus oxyrinchus. The sequence goes on along the minus strand of JANJGN010000007.1, from coordinate 83,337,380 downwards.
AGCAGCATTAGCACATGTACAGGTAACAGGATTGGCACCTGCACAACAGCAGGATCAGCACCAACACAGCAACAGGATCAGCAACAACACTGGCAGCAGGTTCAGCACCCACACTAAGCAGCAGGTTCAGCACCAACACAGGCATGCGGGTCAGCACCCACACAGGCAGCAGGGTCAGCACCCACACAGGCAGGAGGAGTAGCATCCACACAGGCAGCAGGATCAGCAACCACAAAAGCAGCAGGATCAGCACACATGCAGGCAGTCGGATCAGTACACACAGAAGGCAGCAGGCACAGCACCCACAGAGGCAGTATCAGCAAACAACCAGGCAGCCTTGCAGGAAGCCTTGCAGTACACACACATGCAGCAGGTTAAGCACCCTTGCAGGAAGCAGCAGTGGCATCCACACATGCAGGAGGGCCAAAAGAAAAAGACAGCACGGTCAGCACACACACAAGCAGGAGGGTTAGCACAGAAACACACAGTAGGGTCAGCACCCACAGAGGCAACAGGATCAGCACCAAAAGAGGCAACAGGATCAGCACCCACACAGGCAGCAGAGTCAACACACACAGGGAGCAGGATGAGCAACCACACATGCAGCAGGTTCAGCACTAACACAGGCAGCAGGATCAGCACCAACACAGGCAACATGATCAGCAACGACACAGGCAGCAGGATCAGCACCCACACAGGCAACAGGATCAGCATCAACAGAGGCAGCAGAATCAGCATCCACACAGGCAACAGGATCAGCATCAACAGAGGCAACAGGATCAGCACGCACACAGGCAGCAGGGTCAGCACACACACAGGGAGCAGATCAGCAACAAGACAGGCAGCAGGGCCAGCACACACACAGGGAGCAGGTTCAGCACCGACACAGGCAGCAGGATTAGCACCCGTGCAGGCATCAGGATTGGCACCCGCACAGACAGGAGGGTCAGCACAGAAACAGACAGCAGGGTCAGCACCACACAGGGAGCAGATCAGCAGCAAGACAGGCAGCAGGATCAGCACACACACAAGGCAGCAGGGACAGCACCCACAGAGGCAGTATCGGCAAACAACCAGGCAGCAGGATCTGCACCCCTGCAGGCAGGAGGATCAGCATCCACACAGGTAGCAGGATCAACACCCACACAGGCAGCAGGTTCAGCACTCACACAGGCAGCAGGGTCAGCACCCACACAGGCAGCAGGATCAGCACCCCTGCTGTCAGCAGGGTTGGCACATACACAGCTAGCAGGATTGGCACCTGCACAGCAGCAGGATCAGCAACAACACAGGCAGCAGTGCCAGAAACCACAGAGGCAGCAGGGTCAGCACCTACACAGGCAGCAGGGTCAGCAACCACACAGGCAGCAGGGTCAGCAACCACACAGGCAGGAGGAGTAGCATCCACACAGGCAGCAGGATCAGCAACCACAAAAGCATCAGGATCAGCACACATGCAGGCAGCAGGATCAGTACACACACAGGCAGCAAGATCAGCACCCACACAGGCAGCAGGATCAACACCCACAGAAGGCAACAGGATCAGCACCCACACAGGTAGCAATATCAACAGCCACACAAGCTGGGCCAACACCCACTCAGGCAGCAGAGTCAGCACTCAGAGAGGCAGGTTCGGAAAGCAACCAGGTAGCAGGGTTAGAACCTACACAGGCAGCAGGATCTGCATCCAAACAGGCAGCAGGATCAGCACCCAAACAGGTAGCAAGATCAGCACCCATACAGGCAGCAGGGCCAGCACCCACACAGGGAGAAGGGTCAGCATCCACACTGGTAGCAGGGTCAGCAACCACACAGGTAGCAGGGTCAGCACCCATATAGGCAGCAGGATCAGCACCCACACAGGCAGCAGGATTGGCACCTGCACAGGCAGCAGGATCAGCACCAACACAGCAGGTGGATCAGCAACAACACTGGCAGCAGGGTCAGCACCCACACAGGCAGCAGGTTCAGCAACCACACAGGCAGCAGTGTCATCAACCACACAGGCAGAAGGAGTAGTATCCACACAGGCAGCAGGAATAGCCAAGTGGTTATGGTACTGGGTTTGTAACCCCAAGATCAAGAGTTCAAATCTCACAATGGCAAACTATAAACAATGTAACTTCATCTGGAACAGATGGAAACGGGTTTGTGCTCAAAAGAGTATCAGCAACCACAAAGGCAGCAGGGTCAGCACCCACACAGGAAGAAAGGTCAGCATCCACACAGGCAGCAGGGTCAGCAACCACACAGGCAGCAGCGTCAGCACCCACACAGGCAGCAGGATTGGCACCTGCACAGGTAGCAGGATTGGCACTGACGGAGCAGTAGGATCTGCAACAACACAGGCAGCAGGGCCAGCACCTACACAGGCAGCAGGGTTACCCCCCACACAGGTAGTAGGGTCAGCAACCACAAAGGCAGCAGGATCAGCACACATGCAGGCAGCAGGATCAGTACACACACAGGCAGCAGGATCAGCATCAACAAAGGCAACATGATCAGCAACGACACAGGCAGCAGGATCGGCAACGACAAAGGAAACAGGATCAGCATCAACAGAGGCAACAGGATCAGCACCCACACAGGCAGCAGTTCAGCAACAAGACAGGCAGCAGGGTCAGCACACACACAGGGCGCAGGATCAGCAACCACAAAGGCAGGACCGTCAGCACCCACACAGGCAGCAGGATCAGGACCCATACAGGCAGCAGCAACAGCAAGGTGAGCAAACAAACAGCCAGCAGGATAAGCACCCCTGCAGGCATCAGGATTGAGACCCACACAGGCAGGAGGTTCAGCACAGAAACAGAGAGCAGGGAAAGCACCCAAGCAGGCAGCAGGATTGGCATCTGCACAGGCAGTAGGATCAGCAACAACACTGGTAGCAGGATTTGCACCCATACAATGCAGCAGGTTCAGCACCAACACAAACAGCAGGGTCAGCACCCACACGGGCACCATGGTCAGCAAACACACAGGCAGCATGGTCAGCAAGCACACAGGCAGAAGGAGTAGCATGCACACAGGCAGCAGGATCAGCACCCACAAAGGAAGCATGGTCAGCAACCACACAAGAAGCAGGGTCAGCAAGCACACAGGCAGAAAGAGTAGCATCCACACAGGCAGCAGGATCAGCAACCACAAAGGCAGCAGGATTAGCACATATGCCGGCAGCAGGATCAGTACACACACATGCAGCAAGATCAGCACCCACACAGACAGCAGGATCAACACCCACACAGGTAGCAGGGTCAGCACCCACACAGGCATCAGGGCCAGCAACCACACTGGCAGCAGGGTCAGCACCCATACAGGCAGCAGTATCAGCACCCCTGCAGTCAGCAGGATTGGCACAGGCAGAGGTAGCAGGATTGGCAACTGCACAGCAGCAGGATAAGCAACAACACTGGCAGCAGGGCCAGCAACCACAGAGGCAGCAGGGTTAGAACCCACACAGGCAGGGGGAGCAGCATCCACACAGGCAGCAGGATCAGCAACCACAAAAGCAGCAGGATCAACACCCACACAAGGCAGCAGTATCAGCACCCACACAGGTAGAAATATCAGCACCCATACAAGCAGGGCCAAGACCCACTCATGCAGTAGGGTCAGCACCCATAGAGGCAGGTTCAGAAAGCAACCAGGTAGCAGGGTTAGTTCACACACAGGCAACATGATCAGTAACAACACAGCAGGATCAGCACCCACACAGGCAGGAGGGTCAGCACAGAAACAGAGATGAAGGTCAGCACCCACAGAAGCAGGTCAGCACGCACACAGGCAGATGGTTCAGCACCCACACAGGCAGCAGGATCAGCACCCCTGCAGGCAGCAGGATCGGCACCTGCACAGGCAGCAGGATCAGCACCAACACAGCAGCAGGATCAGCACCAACATAGCAGTAGTACCAGCAACAACAAAGGCAGCAAGGTCAGCACCCTCACAGGCAGCATGGCCAGCACCCACACAGGCAGCAGGGTCAGCAGCCACCCAGGCAGCAGGGTCAGCAACCATACAGGCAGCAGGGTCAGCAACCACACAGGCAGGAGGAGTAGCATCCACACAGGCAGCAGGATCAGCAACCACAAAAGCAGCAGGATCAGCACACAGGCAGGCAGCAGGATCAGGACACACACAGGCAGCAGGATCAACACCCACACAAGGCAGCAGGATCAGCACCCTCACAGGTAGCAATATCAGCAGCCACACAAGCAGGGCCAACACCCACTCATGCAGCAGGGTCAGCACCCACAGAGGGAGGTTCAGAAAGCAACCAGGTAGCAGGGTTAGTACCCACACAGTCAGCAGTTTCACCATCAACACAGGCAGCAGGGTCAGCACCAACACAGCTAACAGGATGAGTATCAACACAGGCAACATGATCAGCAAAGACACAGGCAGCAGGATCAGCACCCACACAAGCAACAGTATCAGCATCAACAGAGGCAACAGGATCAGCACCCAAATAGGCAGCAGTGTCAGCACACACACACGGAGCAGATCAGCAACAAGACAGGCAGCAGTGTCAGCACACACACAGGGAGCAGGATCAGCAACCACACAGGCAGCAGGATTGGCAACCGCACAGGCAGGAATGCCAGCACAGAAACAGACAGCAGGTTCAGCACCACACAGGGAGCAGATAAGCAGCAAGACAGGCAGCAGGGTCAGCACACACACAGGGAGCAGATAAGCAGCAAGACAGGCAGCAGGGTCAGCACACACACAGGGAGCAGGATCAGCAACCACACAAGCAGCACAGTCTGCAACAACACAGGCAGCAGGGTCATCACCCAAACAGGCAGCAGAATAAGCACCCCTGAAGGCATCATGATTGGCACTCGCACAGGCAGGAGGGTCAGCACAGAAACAGAGAGCAGGGATAGCACCCAAGCAGGCAACAGGATTGGCACCTGCACAGGCAGCAGGATCGGCACCAACATAGCAGCAGGATCAGCACCAACATAGCAGCAGGATCAGCAACAACACTGGCAGCACTTTCAGCACCCACACAAGGCAGCAGGGTCAGCAACCACACATGGCAGCAGGGTCAGCAACCACACAGGCAGCAGGATCAGCACCCCTGCAGTCAGCAGCATTGGCACATGCACAGGTAACAGGATTGGCACCTGCACAACAGCAGGATCAGCACCAACACAGCAACAGGATCAGCAACAACACTGGCAGCAGGTTCAGCACCCACACTAAGCAGCAGGTTCAGCACCCACACAGGCAGCAGGGTCAGCACCCACACAGGCAGGAGGAGTAGCATCCACACAGGCAGCAGGATCAGCAACCACAAAAGCAGCAGGATCAGCACACATGCAGGCAGCAGGATCAGTACACACACAAGGCAGCAGGCACAGCACCCACAGAGGCAGTATCAGCAAACAACCAGGCAGCAGGATCTGCACCCCTGCAGGCAGGAGGATCAGCATCCACACAGGTAGCAGGATCAACACCCACACAGGCAGCAGGGTCAGCACCCACACAGGCAGCAGGATCAGCACCCCTGCTGTCAGCAGGATTGGCACATGCACAGTTAGCAGGATTGGCACCTGCACAGCAGCAGGGTCAGCACCTACACAGGCAGCAGGGTCAGCAACCACACAGGCAGCAGGGTCAGCAACCACACAGGCAGGAGGAGTAGCATCCACACAGGCAGCAGGATCAGCAACCACAAAAGCATCAGGATCAGCACACATGCAGGCAGCAGGATCAGTACACACACAGGCAGCAAGATCAGCACCCACACAGGCAGCAGGATCAACACCCACAGAAGGCAACAGGATCAGCACCCACACAGGTAGCAATATCAACAGCCACACAAGCAGGGCCAACACCCACTCAGGCAGCAGAGTCAGTACCCACAGAGGCAGGTTCAGAAAGCAACCAGGTAGCAGGGTTAGAACCCACACAGGCAACAGGATCTGCATCGAAACAGGCAGCAGGATCAGCACCCAAACAGGTAGCAAGATCAGCACCCATACAGGCAGCAGGGCCAGTACCCACACAGGGAGAAGGGTCAGCAGCCACACTGGCAGCAGGGTCAGCAACCATACAGGCAGCAGGGTCAGCACCCATATAGGCAGCAGGATCAGCACCCACACAGGCAGCAGGATTGGCACCTGCACAGGCAGCAGGATCAGCACCAACACAGCAGGTGGATCAGCAACAACACTGGCAGCATGGTCAGCACCCACACAGGCAGCAGGTTCAGCAACCACACAGGCAGCAGGATCAGCAACCACACAGGCAGAAGGAGTAGTATCCACACAGGCAGCAGGATCAGCAACCACAAAGGCAGCAGGATCAGCACCCACACAGCCAGCAGGTTCAGCACCAACACAGGCAGCAGGGTCAGCACCCACACAGGCAGCAGGGTCAGCACCCACACAGGCAGCAGGATTGGCACCTGCACAGGTAGCAGGATTGGCACCGACGGAGCAGCAGGATCAGCAACAACACAGGCAGCAGGGCCAGCAACCACAGAGGCAACAGGGTCAGCACTCACACAGGCAGCAGGATCAACACCCACACAAGGCAGCAGGATCAGCACCCTCACAGGTAGCAATATCAGCAGCCACACAAGCAGGGCCAACACCCACTCATGCAGCAGGGTCAGCACCCACAGAGGGAGGTTCAGAAAGCAACCAGGTAGCAGGGTTAGCACCCACACAGTCAGCAGTTTCACCATCAACACAGGCAGCAGGGTCAGCACCAACACAGCTAACAGGATGAGTATCAACACAGGCAACATGATCAGCAAAGACACAGGCAGCAGGATCAGCACCCACACAAGCAACAGTATCAGCATCAACAGAGGCAACAGGATCAGCACCCAAATAGGCAGCAGTGTCAGCACACACACACGGAGCAGATCAGCAACAAGACAGGCAGCAGTGTCAGCACACACACAGGGAGCAGGATCAGCAACCACACAGGCAGCAGGATTGGCAACCGCACAGGCAGGAATGCCAGCACAGAAACAGACAGCAGGTTCAGCACCACACAGGGAGCAGATAAGCAGCAAGACAGGCAGCAGGGTCAGCACACACACAGGGAGCAGATAAGCAGCAAGACAGGCAGCAGGGTCAGCACACACACGGAGCAGGATCAGCAACCACACAAGCAGCACGGTCTGCAACAACACAGGCAGCAGGGTCATCACCCATACAGGCAGCAGAATAAGCACCCCTGAAGGCATCATGATTGGCACTCGCACAGGCAGGAGGGTCAGCACAGAAACAGAGAGCAGGGACAGCACCCAAGCAGGCAACAGGATTGGCAGCTGCACAGGCAGCAGGATCGGCACCAACACAGCAGCAGGATCAGCACCAACACAGCAGCAGGATCAGCAACAACACTGGCAGCACTTTCAGCACCCACACAAGGCAGCAGGGTCAGCAATCACACAGGCAGCAGGATCAGCACCCCTGCAGTCAGCAGCATTAGCACATGTACAGGTAACAGGATTGGCACCTGCACAACAGCAGGATCAGCACCAACACAGCAACAGGATCAGCAACAACACTGGCAGCAGGTTCAGCACCCACACTAAGCAGCAGGTTCAGCACCAACACAGGCATGCGGGTCAGCACCCACACAGGCAGCAGGGTCAGCACCCACACAGGCAGGAGGAGTAGCATCCACACAGGCAGCAGGATCAGCAACCACAAAAGCAGCAGGATCAGCACACATGCAGGCAGTCGGATCAGTACACACAGAAGGCAGCAGGCACAGCACCCACAGAGGCAGTATCAGCAAACAACCAGGCAGCAGGATCTGCACCCCTGCAGGCAGGAGGATCAGCATCCACACAGGTAGCAGGATCAACACCCACACAGGCAGCAGGTTCAGCACACACACAGGCAGCAGGGTCAGCACCCACACAGGCAGCAGGATCAGCACCCCTGCTGTCAGCAGGATTGGCACATGCACAGCTAGCAGGATTGGCACCTGCACAGCAGCAGGGTCAGCACCTACACAGGCAGCAGGGTCAGCAACCACACAGGCAGCAGGGTCAGCAACCACACAGGCAGGAGGAGTAGCATCCACACAGGCAGCAGGATCAGCAACCACAAAAGCATCAGGATCAGCACACATGCAGGCAGCAGGATCAGTACACACACAGGCAGCAAGATCAGCACCCACACAGGCAGCAGGATCAACACCCACAGAAGGCAACAGGATCAGCACCCACACAGGTAGCAATATCAACAGCCACACAAGCAGGGCCAACACCCACTCAGGCAGCAGAGTCAGCACCCACAGAGGCAGGTTCGGAAAGCAACCAGGTAGCAGGGTTAGAACCCACACAGGCAACAGGATCTGCATCGAAACAGGCAGCAGGATCAGCACCCAAACAGGTAGCAAGATCAGCACCCATACAGGCAGCAGGGTCAGCACCCACACAGGGAGAAGGGTCAGCATCCACACTGGCAGCAGGGTCAGCAACCACACAGGCAGCAGGGTCAGCACCCACACAGGCAGCAGGATTGGCACCTGCACAGGCAGCAGGATCAGCACCAACACAGCAGGTGGATCAGCAACAACACTGGCAGCATGGTCAGCACCCACACAGGCAGCAGGTTCAGCAACCACACAGGCAGCAGGATCAGCAACCACACAGGCAGAAGGAGTAGTATCCACACAGGCAGCAGGATCAGCAACCACAAAGGCAGCAGGATCAGCACCCACACAGCCAGCAGGTTCAGCACCAACACAGGCAGCAGGGTCAGCACCCACACAGGAAGAAAGGTCAGCATCCACACAGGCAGCAGGGTCAGCAACCACACAGGCAGCAGGGTCAGCACCCACACAGGCAGCAGGATTGGCACCTGCACAGGTAGCAGGATTGGCACCGACGGAGCAGCAGGATCAGCAACAACACAGGCAGCAGGGCCAGCAACCACAGAGGCAGCAGGGTCAGCACTCACACAGGCAGCAGGATCAACACCCACACAAGGCAGCAGGATCAGCACCCTCACAGGTAGCAATATCAGCAGCCACACAAGCAGGGCCAACACCCACTCATGCAGCAGGGTCAGCACCCACAGATGCTGGTTCAGAAAGCAACCAGGTAGCAGGGTTAACACCCACACATTCAGCAGTTTCACCATCAACACAGGCAGCAGGGTCAGCACCCCACAGGCAACAGGATCAGCATCAACAAAGCCAACAGGATCAGCACCCACACAGGCAGCAGTGTCAGCACATACACAGTAAGCAGATCAGCAACAAGACAGGCAGCAGGGTCAGCACACACACAGGCAGCAGGATTGGCACCCACACAGGCAGGAATGCCAACACAGAAACAGACAGCAGGGTCAGCACCACACAGGGAGCAGATCAGCAACAAGACAAGCAGCAGGGTCAGCACACACACAGGGAGCATGATCAGCAACCACACAGGCAGCACAGTCAGCAACAACACGGGCAGCAGGATCAGGACACATACAGGCAGCAGCAACAGCAAAATCAGCAACAAAGTCAGCAAACAAACAGCCAGCAGGATAAGAACTCCTGGCAGGCATCATGATTGGCACCCGCACAGGCAGGAGGGTCAGCACAGAAACAGAGATCAAGGTCAGCACCCACAGAAGCAGGTCAGCACGCACACAGGCAGATGGTTCAGCACCCACACAGGCAGCAGGATCAGCACCCCTGCAGGCAGCAGGATCGGCATCTGCACAGGCAGCAGGATCAGCACCAACACAGCAGCAGGATCAGCACCAACACAGCAGCAGGATCAGCACCAACACAGCAGCAGGGCCAGCAACCACAAAGGCAGCAAGGTCAGCACCCTCACAGGCAGCATGGCCAGTACCCACACAGGCAGCAGGGTCAGCAGCCACACAGGCAGCAGGGTCAGCAACCACACAGGCAGCAGGGTCAGCAACCACACAGGCAGGAGGAGTAGCATCCACATAGGCAGCAGGATCAGCAACCACAAAGGCAGCAGGATCAGCAAACACAGTGGCAGCAGGATCAACACCCACACAGTCAGCAGGATCAACACCCACACAGGTAACAATATCAGCAGTCACACAACCAGGGTCAGCGCCCACACAGGCAGCAGGGTCAGCAACCACACAGGCAGGAGGAGTGGCATCCACACAGGCAGCAGGATCAGCAAACACAATGGCAGCAGGATCAACACACTTGCAGGCAGCGTGATCAACACCCACACAGGTAACAATATCAGCAGCAACCCAGGCAGGGTCAGCACCCACATAGCAGGTTAAGCACCCTTGCAGAAAGCAGCAGTGGCATCCACACATGCAGGAGGGCCAAAAGAAAAAGACAGCACGGTCAGCACACACACAAGCAGGAGGGTTAGCACAGAAACACACAGTAGGGTCAGCACCCACAGAGGCAACAGGATCAGCACCAAAAGAGGCAACAGGATCAGCACCCACACAGGCAGCAGAGTCAACACACACAGGGAGCAGGATGAGCAACCACACATGCAGCAGGTTCAGCACTAACACAGGCAGCAGGATCAGCACCAACACAGGCAACATGATCAGCAACGACACAGGCAGCAGGATCAGCACCCACACAGGCAACAGGATCAGCATCAACAGAGGCAGCAGAATCAGCATCCACACAGGCAACAGGATCAGCATCAACAGAGGCAACAGGATCAGCACGCACACAGGCAGCAGGGTCAGCACACACACAGGGAGCAGATCAGCAACAAGACAGGCAGCAGGGCCAGCACACACACAGGGAGCAGGTTCAGCACCGACACAGGCAGCAGGATTAGCACCCGTGCAGGCATCAGGATTGGCACCCGCACAGACAGGAGGGTCAGCACAGAAACAGACAGCAGGGTCAGCACCACACAGGGAGCAGATCAGCAGCAAGACAGGCAGCAGGATCAGCACACACACAAGGCAGCAGGGACAGCACCCACAGAGGCAGTATCGGCAAACAACCAGGCAGCAGGATCTGCACCCCTGCAGGCAGGAGGATCAGCATCCACACAGGTAGCAGGATCAACACCCACACAGGCAGCAGGTTCAGCACTCACACAGGCAGCAGGGTCAGCACCCACACAGGCAGCAGGATCAGCACCCCTGCTGTCAGCAGGATTGGCACATACACAGCTAGCAGGATTGGCACCTGCACAGCAGCAGGATCAGCAACAACACAGGCAGCAGTGCCAGAAACCACAGAGGCAGCAGGGTCAGCACCTACACAGGCAGCAGGGTCAGCAACCACACAGGCAGCAGGGTCAGCAACCACACAGGCAGGAGGAGTAGCATCCACACAGGCAGCAGGATCAGCAACCACAAAAGCATCAGGATCAGCACACATGCAGGCAGCAGGATCAGTACACACACAGGCAGCAAGATCAGCACCCACACAGGCAGCAGGATCAACACCCACAGAAGGCAACAGGATCAGCACCCACACAGGTAGCAATATCAACAGCCACACAAGCTGGGCCAACACCCACTCAGGCAGCAGAGTCAGCACTCAGAGAGGCAGGTTCGGAAAGCAACCAGGTAGCAGGGTTAGAACCCACACAGGCAGCAGGATCTGCATCCAAACAGGCAGCAGGATCAGCACCCAAACAGGTAGCAAGATCAGCACCCATACAGGCAGCAGGGCCAGCACCCACACAGGGAGAAGGGTCAGCATCCACACTGGTAGCAGGGTCAGCAACCACACAGGTAGCAGGGTCAGCACCCATATAGGCAGCAGGATCAGCACCCACACAGGCAGCAGGATTGGCACCTGCACAGGCAGCAGGATCAGCACCAACACAGCAGGTGGATCAGCAACAACACTGGCAGCAGGGTCAGCACCCACACAGGCAGCAGGTTCAGCAACCACACAGGCAGCAGTGTCATCAACCACACAGGCAGAAGGAGTAGTATCCACACAGGCAGCAGGAATAGCCAAGTGGTTATGGTACTGGGTTTGTAACCCCAAGATCAAGAGTTCAAATCTCACAATGGCAAACTATAAACAATGTAACTTCATCTGGAACAGATGGAAACGGGTTTGTGCTCAAAAGAGTATCAGCAACCACAAAGGCAGCAGGGTCAGCACCCACACAGGAAGAAAGGTCAGCATCCACACAGGCAGCAGGGTCAGCAACCACACAGGCAGCAGCGTCAGCACCCACACAGGCAGCAGGATTGGCACCTGCACAGGTAGCAGGATTGGCACTGACGGAGCAGTAGGATCTGCAACAACACAGGCAGCAGGGCCAGCACCTACACAGGCAGCAGGGTTACCCCCCACACAGGTAGTAGGGTCAGCAACCACAAAGGCAGCAGGATCAGCACACATGCAGGCAGCAGGATCAGTACACACACAGGCAGCAGGATCAGCATCAACAAAGGCAACATGATCAGCAACGACACAGGCAGCAGGATCGGCAACGACAAAGGAAACAGGATCAGCATCAACAGAGGCAACAGGATCAGCACCCACACAGGCAGCAGTTCAGCAACAAGACAGGCAGCAGGGTCAGCACACACACAGGGCGCAGGATCAGCAACCACAAAGGCAGGACCGTCAGCACCCACACAGGCAGCAGGATCAGGACCCATACAGGCAGCAGCAACAGCAAGGTGAGCAAACAAACAGCCAGCAGGATAAGCACCCCTGCAGGCATCAGGATTGAGACCCACACAGGCAGGAGGTTCAGCACAGAAACAGAGAGCAGGGAAAGCACCCAAGCAGGCAGCAGGATTGGCATCTGCACAGGCAGTAGGATCAGCAACAACACTGGTAGCAGGATTTGCACCCACACAATGCAGCAGGTTCAGCACCAACACAAACAGCAGGGTCAGCACCCACACGGGCACCATGGTCAGCAAACACACAGGCAGCATGGTCAGCAAGCACACAGGCAGAAGGAGTAGCATGCACACAGGCAGCAGGATCAGCACCCACAAAGGAAGCATGGTCAGCAACCACACAAGAAGCAGGGTCAGCAAGCACACAGGCAGAAAGAGTAGCATCCACACAGGCAGCAGGATCAGCAACCACAAAGGCAGCAGGATTAGCACATATGCCGGCAGCAGGATCAGTACACACACATGCAGCAAGATCAGCACCCACACAGACAGCAGGATCAACACCCACACAGGTAGCAGGGTCAGCACCCACACAGGCATCAGGGCCAGCAACCACACTGGCAGCAGGGTCAGCACCCATACAGGCAGCAGTATCAGCACCCCTGCAGTCAGCAGGATTGGCACAGGCAGAGGTAGCAGGATTGGCAACTGCACAGCAGCAGGATAAGCAACAACACTGGCAGCAGGGCCAGCAACCACAGAGGCAGCAGGGTTAGAACCCACACAGGCAGGGGGAGCAGCATCCACACAGGCAGCAGGATCAGCAACCACAAAAGCAGCAGGATCAACACCCACACAAGGCAGCAGTATCAGCACCCACACAGGTAGAAATATCAGCACCCATACAAGCAGGGCCAAGACCCACTCATGCAGTAGGGTCAGCACCCATAGAGGCAGGTTCAGAAAGCAACCAGGTAGCAGGGTTAGTTCACACACAGGCAACATGATCAGTAACAACACAGCAGGATCAGCACCCACACAGGCAACAGAATCAGCATCAACAGAGGCAACAGGATAAGCACCCACACAGGCAGCAGGGTCAGCACACACACAGGGAGCAGATCAGCAACAAGACAGGGAGCACGATCAGCAACCACACAGGCAGCAGGATCAGCACCCATACAGGCAGCAGCAACAGCAAAACCAGCAACAAGGTCAGCAAACAAACAGCCAGCAGGATAAGCACCCCTGCAGGCATCAGGATTGGCACCCGCCCAGGCAGGAGGGTCAGCACAGAAATAGCAAGGTCAGCACCCACAGAAGCAGGAGGTCAGCACGCACACAGGCAGCAGGATCAGCACCCAAACAAGCCAGAAGGTTCAGCACCCACTCAGAAAGCAGGGTCAGCACCCACAGTGGCAGTATCAGAAAACAACCAAGCAGCAGGGTCAACACCCACACAGTCAACAGGATCAGCACCCATACAGGCAGCAGGATCTGCAGCCCTGCAAGCGGCAGGATCAGCAACCCCTGCAGGCAGCAGGATCAGAACATATGCAGGCAGCAGGATCAGTACACACACAGGCAGCAGGATCAACACCCACACAGGCAGCAGGGTCAGCACCAACACAGGCAGCATGGTCAGCACCAACACAGGCAGCATGGTCAGCACTCACACAGGCAACAGGGTCAGCACCCCTACAGTCATCAGATTTGGCACATGCACAGCTAGCAGGATTTGCACCTGCATAGCAGCAGGATCAGCAAAACACTGGCAGCTGGGCCACCAACCACAGAGGCAGCAGGATCAGCAACCACACAGGCAGCAGGGTCAGCAACCACACAGGCAGGAGGAGTAGCATCCACACAGGCAGCAGGATCAGCAACCACAAAGGCAGCAGGATCAGCACACAAGCAGGCTGCATCATCAGTACACATACAGGCAGCAAGATCAGCACCCACACAGGGCAGCAGGATCAGCACCCATACAGGCAGCAGGATCTGCAGCCCTGCAAGCGGCAGGATCAGCAACCCCTGCAGGCAGCAGGATCAGAACATATGCAGGCAGCAGGATCAGTACACACACAGGCAGCAGGATCAACACCCACACAGGCAGCAGGGTCAGCACCAACACAGGCAGCATGGTTAGCACTCACACAGGCAACAGGGTCAGCACCCCTAAAGTCATCAGATTTGGCACATGCACAGCTAGCAGGATTTGCACCTGCATAGCAGCAGGATCAGCAAAACACTGGCAGCTGGGCCACCAACCACAGAGGCAGCAGGATCAGCAACCACACAGGCAGCAGGGTCAGCAACCACACAGGCAGGAGGAGTAGCATCCACACAGGCAGCAGGATCAGCAACCACAAAGGCAGCAGGATCAGCACACAAGCAGGCTGCATCATCAGTACACATACAGGCAGCAAGATCAGCACCCACACAGGGCAGCAGGATCAGCACCCATACAGGCAGCAGGATCTGCAGCCCTGCAAGCGGCAGGATCAGCAACCCCTGCAGGCAGCAGGATCAGAACATATGCAGGCAGCAGGATCAGTACACACACAGGCAGCAGGATCAACACCCACACAGGCAGCAGGGTCAGCACCAACACAGGCAGCATGGTTAGCACTCACACAGGCAACAGGGTCAGCACCCCTACAGTCATCAGATTTGGCACATGCACAGGTAGCAGGATTTGCACCTGCATAGCAGCAGGATCAGCAAAACACTGGCAGCTGGGCCACCAACCACAGAGGCAGCAGGATCAGCAACCACACAGGCAGCAGGGTCAGCAACCACACAGGCAGGAGGAGTAGCATCCACACAGGCAGCAGGATCAGCAACCACAAAGGCAGCAGGATCAGCACACAAGCAGGCTGCATCATCAGTACACATACAGGCAGCAAGATCAGCACCCACACAGGGCAGCAGGATCAGCACCCACACAGGTAGCAATTTCAGCAGCCACAGAAGCAGGGCCAACACCCACTCAGGCAGCAGGGTCAGCACTCACAGAGGCAGGTTCAGAAAGCAACCAGGCAGCAGGGTCAACACCCACACAGGCAGAAGGATCAGCACCCAAACTGGCAGCAGGATCAGCACCCAAACAGGCAGCAGGATCAGCAACCCTGCAGGCAACAGGATTGGCACCTGCACAGGCATGGAATCAGCATCAACACAGCAGCAGGATCAGCATCAACACAGCAGCAGGATCAGCATCAACAGAGGCAACAGGATCAGCACCCATACAGGTAGCAGGGTCAGCACACACACAGGGAGCAGATCAGCAACAAGACAGGCAGCTGGGTCAGCACACACACAGGGAGCAGGATCAGCACACACAGAAGCAGGACGTCAGCACTCACACAGGCAGCAAGGTCAGCACCCACACAGGCAGCAGGATCAGTACCAACACAAGGCAGCAGTAACAGCACCCACACAAGGCAGTAGGAACAGCACCCACACAAGCCGGAAGGTTCAGCATCCACTCAGGTAGCAGGGTCAGCACCCACAGTGGCTGGGTCAGAAAACAACCAGGCAGCAGGGTCAACACCAACACAGGCAATAGGATCAACACCCCTGCAGGCAGCAGGATCAGCACCTGCACAGGCAGCAGGATCAGCAAAAACAGAGGCAGCAGGGTCACCACCAACACAGCTAACAGGATGAGCACCAGCACGGGCAACATGATCAGCAACGACACAGGCAGCAGGATCAGCACACACACAGTGAGCAGGATCAGCACCAACAGAGGAAACAGGATCAGCACCTGCACAGGCAGCAGGATCAGCAACGACACAGGCAGCAGGATCAGCACCAACAGAGGAAACAGGATCGGCATCAACAGAGGCAACAGGATCAGCACCTGCACAGGTAGCAGGATCAGCAACAACACTGGCAGCAGGATCAGCACCTGCACAGGCAGCAGGATCAGCAACAACACTGGCAGCAGGATCAGCACCCACACAAGGCAGCAGATTCAGCAAAAACAGAGGCAGCAGGGTCACCACCAACACAGCTAACAGGATGAGCACCAGCACGGGCAACATGATCAGCAACGGCACAGGCAGCAGGATCAGCACACACACAGGGAGCAGGATCAGCACCCACACAGGCAGCAGGATCAGCACCAACAGAGGAAACAGGATCAGCACCCACACAGGTAGCAGGGTCAGCACACACACAGGGAGCAGATCAGCAACAAGACAGGCAGCAGGGTCAGCACACACACAGGGAGCAGGATCAGCAACCATACAGGCTGTACGGTCAGCACTCACACAGGCAGCAGGATTGGCACCCACACAGGCAGGAATGCCAGCACAGAAACAGACAGCAGGGTCAGCACCCACACAGGGAGCAGATCAGCAACAAGACAGGCAGGAGGATCAGCACACACACAGGGAGCAGGATCAGCAACCACACAGGCAGCACAGTCAGCAACCACACAAGCAGCAGGATAAGCACACCTGCAGGCATCAGTATTGGCACCCGCACAGGCAGGAGGGTCAGCACAGAAACAGAGAGCAGGGTCAGCACCCACACAAGCAGGAGGTCAGCACGCACACAGGCAAGAGAGTCAGCACCGACACAGGCAGCAGGATCAGCACCAACACAAGGCAGCAGGATCAGCAACCACAAAGGCAGCAGGATCAGCACACATGCAGGCAGCATCATCAGTACACACACAGGCAGCAAGATCAGCACCCACACAGGCAGCAGGATCAACACCCACACAAGGCAGCAGGATCAGCACCCATGCAGTTAGCAATATCAGCAGCCACAGAAGCAGGGCCAACACCAACTCAGGCAGCAGGATCAGCACCAACAGAGGCAGGTTCAGAAAGCAACCAGGCAGCAGGGTCAACACCCGCACAGGCAGAAGGATCAGCACCCAAACAGGCAGCAGGATCAGCACCCAAACAGGCAGCAGGATCAGCACCCAAACAGGCAGCAGGATCAGCACCCAAACAGGCAGCAGGATTGGCACCTGCACAGGCATGGAATCAGCATCAACGCAGCAGCAGGATCAGCACCAACACAGGCAGCAGGGTCAGCACCAATACAGGCAGCAGGGTCAGCATGCAACCAGGCAGCAGGGTCAACACCCACACAGGCAGGAGCAACAGCAAGGTCAGCAACAAGGTCAGCAAACAAACAGCCAGCAGGATAAGCAGCCCTGCACGCATCAGGATTGGCACCCGCACAGTCAGGAGGATCAGCACAGAAACAGAGAGCAGGGTCAGCACCCACAGAAGCAGGAGGTCAGCAACAACACGGGCAGGAAGGTCAGCACCCACACAAGGCAACAGGATCAGCACCCACACAAGGCAGCCGGAACAGCACCCACACAAGCTGGAAGGTTCAGCACCCACTCAGGCAGCAGGGTCAGCACCCACAGAGGCTGGATCAGAAAACAGCCAGGCAACAGTGTCAACACCCGCACACGCAACAGGTTCAGCACCCCTGCAGGCAGCAGGATCAGCACATATGCAGGCAGCAGGATCAGTACACACACAGGCAACATGAGCAGCACCCATACTGGCAGCAGGATCAACACCCACACAGGCAGCAGGATCAGCACACACACAGGTACCGATATCAGCAGCCGCACAAGCAGGGTCAGAGCCCACATAGGCAGCAGCAACAGCACGGTCAGCAGCAAGTTCAGCGCCCAGACAGGCAGCAGGAACAGCAACCACACAGGTAGCAATATCATCAGCCACACAAGCAGGGGCAGCACCCACACAGGCAGCAGCGTAAGCACCCCTGCAGGAAGCAGCATTGGCACCCACACAGGCAGGAGGGCAAAAACAGAAACAGATAGCAGGGTCAGTACCCACACAGGCAGGAGCTCAGCACCCACACATGCAGCAGAGTCAGCTCTCACACAGGCAGCAGGGTCAGCACAGAAACACACAGCAGGGTCAGCACCCACAGAAGCAGGAGGTCATCAACCACACAGGCAGCAGGATCAGCACCCACACAGGCAACAGGATCAGCACCCACACAGGCAGCAGGGTCAGCACACACACACAGGGAGCAGGATCAACACCAACACAGGTAACAGGATCAGCACCAACACAGGCAACTTGATCAGCAATGACACAGGCAGCAGGATCAGTATCAACAGAGCAACAGGATCAGCACCCACACAGGCAGCAGGTTCAGCACACAAACAAAGAGCAGATCAGCAACAAGACAGCCAGCATGGTCAGCACACACACAGTGAGCAGGATCAGCAACTACACAGGCAGCACAGTTAGCACTCACACAGGCAGTAGGATTGGCACCCACACAGTGAGGAGGACCAGCACAGAAACGGACAGCAGGGTCAGCGCTCACATAGGCAGGAGGTCAGCACCCACACAAGCAGCCGGGCCAGCACCCACACAGGCAGCATGGGTCGGCACTCACACAGACAGCAGGATCAGCAACCACACAGGCATCAGGGTCAGCACCCACGCAGGCAACAGGACCAGAACCAAAAGACACAACAGGATCAGCACCTACACAGGCAGCAGGTTCAGCACACACACAGGGAGCAGGATAAGCAACCACACAGGTAGCAGGGTCAGAAACCACACAGGGAGCAGGTTTGGCACCCTCACAGGCAGGAGGACCAGTACAGAAAAAGACAGCTGGCTCAGCACCCACACAGGCAGCAGGGTCAGCACCCACACAGACAGCAGTGTCGGCATAGAAACAGACAGCAGTGTCAGCACCCACAGAGGCAGGAGGTGAGCAACCACACAGGAAACAGGAGCAGCAACCACACAAGCAGCAGGGCCAGCGGCCACACAGGGAGCAGAATCAGCAACCACACAGGCAGCAGGATCAGAACCAACGCAGGCAGCAGGATCAGCACCAACTGAGGCAACAGGATCAGCAACCACACAGGCAGCAGGATCAGAACCAACAGAGGTAACAGGATCAGTAACCACACAGGGACCAGGATCAGCAACCACACAGGCAGTAGCATCAGCACCAACACAGGTAACAGGATCAGCACCAACACAGGCAACAGGATCAGCACCAACAGAGGCAACAGGATCAGCAACCATACAGGCAGCAAGATCAGCACCCAGATAGGTAGCAGGGTCAGCACTCACAGAAGCAGCATGATTAGAACCAACAGAAGCAGCAGGGATAACAGCCACATAGGCAGCAGGATCAGCATCCACACAAGCAGCAGGGTTAGCAACGACACAGGCAGCATGTTCAGCACCCACACAGGTGCAATATCAGCACACAAAGGGGTATTAAGGTCAAGACCCAAAAAGACAGTAGGTCTACCACCCACATAGGCACCAGGAACTGCACCCACACGGGGAGCAGAGTCAGCACCCACACAGGCAGCAGGATCAGCACCCATACAGTCAGAAGGATCAGCACCCATACAGGCAGCAGGATCAGCACCCCTGCAGGCAGCAAGATTGGCATCTGCACAGGCAGCAGGATCAGCACCAACAGAGGCAACAGGATCAGCACCCACACAGGTAGCAGGGTCAGCACACACACAGGGAGCAGATCAGCAACAAGACAGGCAGCAGGGGGAGCACACACACAGGGAGCAGGATCAGCAACCACACAGGCAGTACGGTCAGCACCCAAACAGGCAGCAGGATCAGCAACCCTGCAGACAGCAGGATTGGCACCAACAAAGCAGCAGGAACAGCAACAACACTGGCAGCAGGATCAGCACCCACACAAGGCAGCAGTTTCAGCACCAACGCAGGCAGCAGGGTCAGCAACCACACAGGCAGCAAGATCAGCACCCAAACAGGCAGCAGGGTCAACACAGGCAGCAGCAACAGCAAAATCAGCAACAAGGTCAGCAAACAAACAGCCATCAGGATAAGCAGCCCTGCACGCATCAGGATTGGCACCCGCACAGTCAGGAGGGTCAGCACACAAACAGAGAGCAGGGTCATCACCCACAGAAGCAGGAGGTCAGCACGCACACAGGTAGGAAGGTCAGCACCCACACAAAGCAGCAGGATCAGCACCCACACAAGGCAGCAGGAACAGCACCCACACTAGCTAGAAGGTACAGCACCCACTCAGGCAGCAGCGTCAGCACCCACAGAGGCAGGATCAGAAAACAACCAGGCAACAGGGTCAACACCCAAACAGGCAACTGGTTCAGCACCCCTGCAGGCAGCAGGATCAGCACATATGCAGGCAGCAGGATCAGTACACACACAGGCAGCATGAGCAGCACCCATACAGGCAGCAGAATCAACACCCACACAGGCAGCAGGATCAGCACACACACAGGTACCGATATCAGCAGCCACACAAGCAGGGTCAGAGCCCACATAGGCAGCAGCAACAGCAAGGTCAGCAGCAAGTTCATCACCCATACAGGCAACAGGAACAGCAACCACACAGGTAGCAATATCAGTAGCCACACAAGCAGGGGCAGCACCCACACAGGTAGCAATATCATCAGCCACACAAGCAGGGGCAGCACCCACACAGGCAGCTGCGTAAGCACCCCTGTAGGAAGCAGCATTGGCACCCACACAGGCAGGAGGGCAAAAACAGAAACAGACAGCAGGGTCAGCACGCACACTGGCAGGAACTCAGCACTCACACATGCAGCAGAGTCAGCTCTCACACAGGCAGCAGGGTCAAAACAGAAACACACAGCAGGGTCAGCACTCACATAGGCAGGAGGTCAGCACCCACAAGCAGCCGGGCCAACACCCACCCAGGCAGCATGGGTCGGCACTCACACAGGCAGCAGGATCAGCAACCACACAGGCAGCAGGGTCAGCACACACGCAGGCAACAGGACCAGCACCAAAAGACACAACAGGATCAGCACCCACACAGGCAGCAGGTTCAGCACACACACACGGAGCAAGATCAGCAACCAGACTGGCAGCAGGGTCAGCACACACGCAGGGAGCAGGATAAGCAACCACACAGGTAGCAGGGTCAGAAACCACAGAGGCAGCAGGATTGGCACCCACACAGGCAGGAGGACCAGTACAGAAAAAGACAGCTGGCTCAGCACCCACACAGGCAGCAGGGTCAGCACCCACACAGACAGCAGTGTCGGCATAGAAACAGACAGCAGTGTCAGCACCCACAGAGGCAGGAGGTGAGCAACCACACAGGAAACAGGAGCAGCAACCACACAGGCAGCAGGGCCAGCAGCCACACAGGCAGCAGGATCAGCAACCACGCAGGCAACAGGATCAGCAACCACACAGGCAGCAGGGTCTGCACCCACACAGGGAGCAGAATCAGCAACCACACAGGCAGCAGGATCAGAACCAACACAGGCAGCAGGATCAGCACCAACTGAGGCAACAGGATCAGCAACCAGACAGGCAGCAGGATCAGAACCAACACAGGCAGCAGGATCAGCACCAACAGAGGTAACAGGATCAGTAACCACACAGGGACCAGGATCAGCAACCACACAGGCAGTAGCATCAGCACCAACACAGGTAACAGGATCAGCACCAACAGAGGCAACAGGAACAGCAACCATACAGGCAGCAAGATCAGCACCCAGATAGGCAGCAGGGTCAGCACTCTCAGAAGCAGCATGATTGGAACCAACAGAAGCAGCAGGGATAACAGCCACATAGGCAGCAGGGTCAGCAACTACACAGGTAGCAGTGTCAGCACCCACACAGGCAGCATGTTCAGCACCCACACAGGTGCAATATCAGCACACAAAGGGGTATTAAGGTCAAGACCCAAACAGACAGTAGGTCTAGCACCCACATAGGCACCAGGAACTGCACCCACACGGGGAGCAGAGTCAGCACCCACACAGGCAGCAGGATCAGCACCCATACAGTCAGAAGGATCAGCACCCATACAGGCAGCAGGATCAGCACCCCTGCAGGCAGCAAGATTGGCATCTGCACAGGCAGCAGGATCAGCAGCAACAGAGGCAACAGGATCAGCACCCACACAGGTAGCAGGGTCAGCACACACACAGGGAGCAGATCAGCAACAAGACAGGCAGCAGGGGGAGCACACACACAGGGAGCAGGATCAGCAACCACACAGGCAGTACGGTCAGCACCCAAACAGGCAGCAGGATCAGCAACCCTGCAGACAGCAGGATTGGCACCAACAAAGCAGCAGGAACAGCAACAACACTGGCAGCAGGATCAGCACCCACACAAGGCAGCAGTTTCAGCACCAACGCAGGCAGCAGGGTCAGCAACCACACAGGCAGCAAGATCAGCACCCAAATAGGCAGCAGGGTCAACACAGGCAGCAGCAACAGCAAAATCAGCAACAAGGTCAGCAAACAAACAGCCAGCAGGATAAGCACCCCTGCACGCATCAGGATTGGCACCCGCACAGTCAGGAGGGTCAGCACACAAACAGAGAGCAGGGTCATCACCCACAGAAGCAGGAGGTCAGCACGCACACAGGTAGGAAGGTCAGCACCCACACAAAGCAGCAGGATCAGCACCCACACAAGGCAGCAGGAACAGCACCCACAGAGGCAGGATCAGAAAACAACCAGGCAACAGGGTCAACACCCGAACAGGCAACAGGTTCAGCACCCCTGCAGGCAGCAGGATCAGCACATATGCAGGCAGCAGAATCAGTACACACACAGGCAACATGAGCAGCACCCATACAGGCAGCAGAATCAACACCCACACAGGCAGCAGGATCAGCACACACACAGGTACCGATATCAGCAGCCACACAAGCAGGGTCAGAGCCCACATAGGCAGCAGCAACAGCAAGGTCAGCAGCAAGTTCATCACCCATACAGGCAACAGGAACAGCAACCACACAGGTAGCAATATCAGTAGCCACACAAGCAGGGGCAGCACCCACACAGGTTACAATATCATCAGCCACACAAGCAGGGGCA
Organism: Isurus oxyrinchus; assembly: GCA_026770705.1. Classification (NCBI taxonomy): domain Eukaryota; kingdom Metazoa; phylum Chordata; class Chondrichthyes; order Lamniformes; family Lamnidae; genus Isurus; species Isurus oxyrinchus. Next base: position 83,313,968 of record JANJGN010000007.1, on the reverse strand, counting down.
GCACCCACACAGGCAGCTGCGTAAGCACCCCTGTAGGAAGCAGCATTGGCACCCACACAGGCAGGAGGGCAAAAACAGAAACAGACAGCAGGGTCAGCACCCACACTGGCAGGAGCTCAGCAACCACACATGCAGCAGAGTCAGCTCTCACACAGGCAGCAGGGTCAGCACAGAAACACACAGCAGCGTCAGCACCCACAGAAGCAGGAGGTCATCAACCACACAGGCAGCAGGATCAGCACCCACACAGGCAACAGGATCAGTACCAACAGAGGCAACAGGATCAGCACCCACACAGGCAGCAGGGTCAGCACACACACACAGGGAGCAGGATCAACACCAACACAGGTCACAGGATCAGCACCAACACAGGCAACTTGATCAGCAACGACACAGGCAGCAGGATCAGTATCCACAGAGCAACAGGATCAGCACCCACACAGGCAGCAGGTTCAGCACACAAACAGGGAGCAGATCAGCAACAAGACAGCCAGCAGGGTCAGCACACACACAGTGAGCAGGATCAGCAACCACACAGGCAGCACAGTTAGCACTCAGACAGGCAGTAGGATTGGCACCCACATCGTGAGGAGGACCAGCACAGAAACAGACAGCAGGGTCAGCATTCACATAGGCAGGAGGTCAGCACCCACACAAGCAGCAGGGGCAGCACCCACACAGGCAACAGGACCGGCACCAAAAGATGCAATAGGATCAGCACCCACACACGCAGCGGCATCAGCAACCACACAGGCAGCATGGGTCAGCACTCACACAGGCAGGAGGATCAGCAACCACACAGGCAGCAGGGTCAGCAACCACTCAGGCAGCAGGGTCAGCACTGACACAGGCAGCAGGGTCTGGACCGACACAGGCAGCAGGGTCAGCAACGACACAGGCAGCAGGGTCAGCACCGACACAGGCAGCGGGTCAGCACCGACACAGGTAGCAGGATCAGCACCCACACAGGCTGCAGCATCATCACCCCTGCAGGAAGCAGGATTGGCACCTGCACAGGCAGCAGGATCAGCACCAACACAGGCAGTAGGATCAGCAAACACACTGGCAGCAGTGTCAGCACCCACACAGGCAGCAGGGTCAGAAACCACACAGGCAGCAGGGTCAGTACCCACACAGGCAGCAGGGTCTGCACCGACACAGGCAGCAGGATCAGCACCTCTGCAGGCAGCAGGATCAGCACCCATGCAGGCAGCAGGATTGGCACGTGCACAGGTAGCTGGATCAGCAACAACACTGGCAGCAGTATCAGCACCCACACAAGGCAACAGGTTCAGCAAAAACACAGGCAGCATGGTCAGCACCAACACAGTCAGCAGGATCAACACCAACAGAGGCAACATGATCAGCATCCACACAGGTAGCAGGGTCAGCACACACACAGGGAGCAGATCAGCAACAAGACAGGCAGCAGGGGGAGCACACAGACAGGGAGCAGGATCAGCAACCTCACAGGCAGTACAGTCAGCACCCAAACAGGCAGCAGGATGAGCACACACACAGGGAGCAGGATCAGCAACCACACAGGCAGTACAGTCAGCACCCAAACAGGCAGCACGATTGGCACCAACACAGCAGCAGGATCAGGAACAACACTGGCAGCAGGATCAGCACCAACACAAGGCAGCAGTTTCAGCACCAACGCAGGCAGCAGGGTCAGCAGCCACACAGGCAGCATGGTCAACACAGGCAGCAGCAACAGCAAAATCAGCAACAAGGTCAGCAAACAAACAGCCAGCAGGATAAGCAGCCCTGCACGCATCAGGATTGGCACCCACACAGTGAGGAGGGGCAGCACAGAAAGAGAGAGCAGGGTCACCACCCACAGAAGCAGGAGGTCAGCACGCACACAGGCAGGAAGGTCAGCACTCACACAAGGCAGCAGGATCAGCACCCACACAAGGCAGCAGGAACAGCACCCACACAAGCTAGAAGGTTCAGCACCCACTCAGGCAGCAGCATCAGCACCCACAGAGGCAGGATCAGAAAACAACCAGGCAACAGGGTCAACACCCGAACAGGCAACAGGTTCAGCACCCCTGCAGGCTGCAGGATCAGCCCCCCTGCAGGCAGCAGGATCAGCACCCCTGCAGGCAGCAGGATCAGCACATATGCAGGCAGCAGAATCAGTACACACACAGGCAGCATGAGTAGCACCCATACAGGCAGCAGAATCAACACCCACACAGGCAGCAGGATCAGCACACACACAGGTACCGATATCCGCAGCCACACAAGCAGGGTCAGAGCCCACATTGGCAGCAGCAACAGCAAGGTCAGCAGCAAGTTCATCACCCATACAGGCAACAGGAACAGCAACCACACAGGTAGCAATATCAGCAGCCACACAAGCAGGGGCAGCACCCACACAGGTAGCAATATCATCAGCCACACAAGCAGGGGCAGCACCCACACAGGCAGCTGCGTAAGCACCCCTGTAGGAAGCATCATTGGCACCCACACAGGCAGGAGGGCAAAAACAGAAACAGACAGCAGGGTCAGCACCCACACTGGCAGGAGGATCAGCAACCACACAGGCAGCAGGGTCAGCAACCACTCAGGCAGCAGGGTCAGCACTGACACAGGCAGCAGGGTCTGGACCGACACAGGCAGCAGGGTCAGCAACGACACAGGCAGCAGGGTCAGCACCGACACAGGCAGCGGGTCAGCACCGACACAGGTAGCAGGATCAGCACCCACACAGGCTGCAGCATCATCACCCCTGCAGGAAGCAGGATTGGCACCTGCACAGGCAGCAGGATCAGCACCAACACAGGCAGTAGGATCAGCAAACACACTGGCAGCAGTGTCAGCACCCACACAGGCAGCAGGGTCAGAAACCACACAGGCAGCAGGGTCAGTACCCACACAGGCAGCAGGGTCTGCACCGACACAGGCAGCAGGATCAGCACCTCTGCAGGCAGCAGGATCAGCACCCATGCAGGCAGCAGGATTGGCACGTGCACAGGTAGCTGGATCAGCAACAACACTGGCAGCAGTATCAGCACCCACACAAGGCAACAGGTTCAGCAAAAACACAGGCAGCATGGTCAGCACCAACACAGTCAGCAGGATCAACACCAACAGAGGCAACATGATCAGCATCCACACAGGTAGCAGGGTCAGCACACACACAGGGAGCAGATCAGCAACAAGACAGGCAGCAGGGGGAGCACACAGACAGGGAGCAGGATCAGCAACCTCACAGGCAGTACAGTCAGCACCCAAACAGGCAGCAGGATGAGCACACACACAGGGAGCAGGATCAGCAACCACACAGGCAGTACAGTCAGCACCCAAACAGGCAGCACGATTGGCACCAACACAGCAGCAGGATCAGGAACAACACTGGCAGCAGGATCAGCACCAACACAAGGCAGCAGTTTCAGCACCAACGCAGGCAGCAGGGTCAGCAGCCACACAGGCAGCATGGTCAACACAGGCAGCAGCAACAGCAAAATCAGCAACAAGGTCAGCAAACAAACAGCCAGCAGGATAAGCAGCCCTGCACGCATCAGGATTGGCACCCACACAGTGAGGAGGGGCAGCACAGAAAGAGAGAGCAGGGTCACCACCCACAGAAGCAGGAGGTCAGCACGCACACAGGCAGGAAGGTCAGCACTCACACAAGGCAGCAGGATCAGCACCCACACAAGGCAGCAGGAACAGCACCCACACAAGCTAGAAGGTTCAGCACCCACTCAGGCAGCAGCATCAGCACCCACAGAGGCAGGATCAGAAAACAACCAGGCAACAGGGTCAACACCCGAACAGGCAACAGGTTCAGCACCCCTGCAGGCTGCAGGATCAGCCCCCCTGCAGGCAGCAGGATCAGCACCCCTGCAGGCAGCAGGATCAGCACATATGCAGGCAGCAGAATCAGTACACACACAGGCAGCATGAGCAGCACCCATACAGGCAGCAGAATCAACACCCACACAGGCAGCAGGATCAGCACACACACAGGTACCGATATCCGCAGCCACACAAGCAGGGTCAGAGCCCACATTGGCAGCAGCAACAGCAAGGTCAGCAGCAAGTTCATCACCCATACAGGCAACAGGAACAGCAACCACACAGGTAGCAATATCAGCAGCCACACAAGCAGGGGCAGCACCCACACAGGCAGCTGCGTAAGCACCCCTGTAGGAAGCAGCATTGGCACCCACACAGGCAGGAGGGCAAAAACAGAAACAGACAGCAGGGTCAGCACCCACACTGGCAGGAGCTCAGCACCCACACATGCAGCAGAGTCAGCTCTCACACAGGCAGCAGGGTCAGCACAGAAACACACAGCAGGGTCAGCACCCACAGAAGCAGGAGGTCATCAACCACACAGGCAGCAGGATCAGCACCCACACAGGCAACAGGATCAGCACCAACAGAGGCAACAGGATCAGCACCCACACAGGCAGCAGGGTCAGCACACACACACAGGGAGCAGGATCAACACCAACACAGGTAACAGGATCAGCACCAACACAGGCAACTTGATCAGCAACGACACAGGCAGCAGGATCAGTATCCACAGAGCAACAGGATCAGCACCCACACAGGCAGCAGGTTCAGCACACAAACAGGGAGCAGATCAGCAACAAGACAGCCAGCAGGGTCAGCACACAGACAGTGAGCAGGATCAGCAACAACACAGGCAGCACACTTAGCACTCAAACAGGCAGTAGGATTGGCACCCACATAGTGAGGAGGACCAGCACAGAAACAGACAGCAGGGTCAGCATTCACATAGGCAGGAGGTCAGCACCCACACAAGCAGCAGGATCAGCACCCACACAGGCAACAGGACCAGCACCAAAAGATGCAATAGGATCAGCACCCACACACGCAGCGGCATCAGCAACCACACAGGCAGCATGGGTCAGCACTCACACAGGCAGGAGGATCAGCAACCACACAGTCAGCAGGGTCAGCAACCACACAGGCAGCAGGGTCAGCACCGACACAGGCAGCAGGGTCAGCACCGACACAGGCAGCAGGGTCAGCACCGACACAGGCAGCAGGATCAGCACTGACACAGGTAACAGGATCAGCAACCACACTGGCAGCAGGATCAGCAACCACACAGGCTGCAGCATCATCACCCCTGCAGGAAGCAGGATTGGCACCTGCACAGGCAGCAGGATCAGCACCAACACAGGCAGCAGGATCAGCAAACACACTGGCAGCAATGTCAGCACCCACACAGGCAGCAGGGTCAGCAACCACACAGGCAGCAGGGTCAGTACCCACACAGGCAGCAGGGTCTGCACCGACACAGGCAGCAGGGTCAGCACCCACAGAGGCAGGATCAGAAAACAACCAGGCAGCAGGGTCAAAACCCACACAGGCAACAGGATCAGCACCCCTGCAGGCAGCAGGATTGGCACGTGCACAGGTAGCAGGATCAACAACAACACTGGCAGCAGGATCAGCACCCACACAAGGCAACAGGTTCAGCAAAAACACAGGCAGCATGGTCAGCACCAACACAGCTAACAGGACGAGCACCAACACAGGCAACATGATCAGCAACAACACAGTCAGCAGGATCAGCACCAACAGAGGCAACAGGATCAGCACCCACACAGTAGCAGGGTCAGCACACACACAAGGAGCAGATCAGCAACAAGACAGGCAGCAGGATCAGCACACACACAGGTACCGATATTAACAGCCACACAAGCAGGGTCAGAGCCCACATAGGCAGCAGCAACAGCAAGGTCAGCAGCAAGTTCATCACCCATACAGGCAGCAGGAACAGCAACCACACAGGTAGCAATATCAGCAGCCACACAAGAAGGGCAGCACCCACACAGGTAGCAATATCCGCAGCCACACAAGCAGGGTCAGCACCCACACAGGCAGCTGCGTAAGCACCCCTGTAGGAAGCAGCATTGGCACCCACACAGGCAGGAGGGCAAAAACAGAAACAGACAGCAGGGTCAGCACCCACACTGGCAGGAGCTCAGCACCCACACATGCAGCAGAGTCAGCTCTCACACAGGCAGCAGGGTCAGTACAGAAACACACAGCAGGGTCAGCACCCACAGAAGCAGGAGGTCATCAACCACACAGGCAGCAGGATCAGCACCCACACAGGCAACAGGATCAGCACCAACAGAGGCAACAGGATCAGCACCCACACAGGCAGCAGGGTCAGCACACACACACACGGAGCAGGATCAACACCAACACAGGCAACTTGATCAGCAACGACACAGGCAGCAGGATCAGTATCAACAGAGCAACAGGATCAGCACCCACACAGGCAGCAGGTTCAGCACACAAACAGGGAGCAGATCAGCAACAAGACAGCCAGCAGGGTCAGCACACACACAGCAGGATCAGCAACCACACAGGCAGCACAGTTAGCACTCAAACAGGCAGTAGGATTGGCACCCACACAGTGAGGAGGACCAGCACAGAAACAGACAGCAGGGTCAGCACTCACATAGGCAGGAGGTCAGCACCCACACAAGCAGCAGGGCCAGCACCCACACAGGCAGCAGGACCAACACCAAAAGATGCAATAGGATCAGCACCCACACACGCAGCGGCATCAGCAACCTCACAGGCAGCATGGGTCAGCACTCACACAGGCAGGAGGATCAGCAACCACACAGGCAGCAGGGTCAGCAACCACAAAGGCAGCAGGGTCAGCACCGACACAGGCAGCAGGGTCTGCACCGACACAGGCAGCAGGGTCAGCACCGACACAGGCAGCAGGGTCTGCACCGACACAGGCAGCGGGTCAGCACCGACACAGGCAGCAGGATCAGCACTGACACAGGCAGCAGGTTCAGCACAAACACAGGGAGCAAGATCAGCAACCAGACAGGCAGCAGGGTCAGCAACCACACGCAGGGAGCTGGATCAGCAACCACACAGGTAGCAGGGTCAGAATCCACACAGGCAGCAGGATTGGCCCCCACACAGGCAGGAGGACCAGTACGGAAAAAGACAGCAGGGTCAGCAACCACACAGGCAGCAGGGTCAGCACCGACACAGGCAGCAGGGTCTGCACCGACACAGGCAGCAGGGTCTGCACCGACACAGGCAGCAGGGTCAGCACCGACACAGGCAGCAGGGTCAGCACCGACACAGGCAGCGGGTCAGCACCGACACTGGCAGCAGGATCAGCACTGACACAGGTAGCAGGGTCAGCAACCACACTGGCAGCAGGATCAGCACCCACACAGGCTGCAGCATCAGCACCCCTGCAGGAAGCAGGATTGGCACCTGCACAGGCAGCAGGATCAGCACCAACACAGGCAGCAGGATCAGCAAACACACTGGCAGCAGTGTCAGCACCCACACAGGCAGCAGGGTCAGCAACCACACAGGCAGCAGGGTCAGTACCCACACAGGCAGCAGGGTCTGCACCGACACAGGCAGCAGGGTCAGCCCCGACACAGGCAGCAGGGTCAGCACCGACAGAGGCAGCGGGTCAGCACCGACACAGGCAGCAGGATCAGCACTGACACAGGCAGCAGGATCAGCAACCACACTGGCAGCACCAACACAGCGAACAGGATGAGCACCAACACAGGCCACATGATCAGCAACGGCACAGGCAGCAGGATCAGCAGTCACACAGGCAACAGAATCAGCATCAACAGAGGCAACAGGAACAGCACCCACACAGGTAGCAGGGTCAGCACACACACACGGAGCAGATCAGCAACAAGACAGGCAGCAGGGTTAGCAACCACACAGGCAGCAGTGTCAGCAACCACACAGGCAGCAGGGTCAGCAACCACACAGGCAGGAGGATTAGCATCCACACAGGCAGCAGGATCAGCAACCACAAAGGCAGCAGGATCAGCACACATGCAAGCAGTAGGATCAGTACACACACAGGCAGCAAGATCAGCACCCACACAGGCAGCAGGATTAACCCCTACTCAAGGCAGCAGATTCAGCACCCACACAGGTAGCAATTTCAGCAGCCACAGAAGCAGGGCCAACACCCACTCAGGCAGCAGGGTCAGCATCCACAGAGGCAGGTTCAGAAAGCAACCAGGCAGCAGGGTCAACACCCACACAGGCGGAAGGATCAGCACCCAAACAAGCAGCAGGATCAACACCCAAACAGGCAGCAGGATCAGCAATCCTGCAGGCAGCAGGTTTGGCAGCTGCACAGGCATGGGATCAGCAACAACACAGCAGCAGGATCAGCAACAACACTGGCAGCAGGATCAGCACCCACACAAGGCAGCAGGTTCAGCACCAACACAGGCAGCAGGGTCAGCACCCACACAGGGAGCAGGATCAGCGACCAACCAGGTAGCAGTATCAACACCCACACAGGCAGCAAGGTCAGAAACTAGGTCAGCAAAGAAACAGCCAGCAGGATATGCACCCTTGCCGGCATCAGGATTGGCACCCGCACAGGCAGGAGGGTCAGCACAGAAACAGAGAGCAGGGTCAGCACCCACAGAAGCAGGAGGTTAGCAAGCACATAGGCAGCAAGGTCAGCACCCACACAGGCAGCAGGATCAGCAACCACAGAGGCAGGATCAGAAAACAACCAGGCAGCAGGGTCAAAACCCACACAGGCAACAGGATCAGCAGCCCTGCAGGCAGCAGGATCAGCACCCCTGCAGTCAGAAGGATTGGCACCTGCACAGGTAGCAGGATCAGCAACAACACTGGCAGCAGGATCAGCACCCACACAAGGCAACAGGTTCAGCAAAAACATAGGCAGCATGTTCAGCACCAACACAGCTAACAGGACGAGCACCAACACAGGCAACATGATCAGCAACGACACAGTCAGCAGGATCAGCACCAACAGAGGCAACAGGATCAGCACCCACACAGGTAGCAGGGTCAGCACACACACAGAGAGCAGATCAGCAACAAGACAGGCAGCAGGGTGAGCACACACACAGGGAGCAGGATCAGCAACTACACAGGCAGTACAGTCAGCACCCAAACAGGCAGCAGGATGAGCAACCCTGCAGGCAGCAGGATTGGCACCAACACAGCAGCAGGATCAGCAACAACACTGGCAACAGGATCAGCATCCACACAAGGCAACAGTTTCAGCACCAACGCAGGCAGCAGGGTCAGCAGCCACAGAGGCAGCAGGATCAGCACCCAAATAGGCAGCAGGGTCAACACAAGCAGCAGCAACAGCAAAATCAGCAACAAGGTCAGCAAACAAACAGCCAGAAGGATAAGCACCCCTGCACGCATCAGGATTGGCACCCACACAGTCAGGAGAGTCAGCACAGAAAGAGAGAGCAGGGTCATCACCCACAGAAGCAGGAGGTCAGCACGCACACAGGCAGGAAGGTCAGCACCCACACAAGGCAGCAGAATCAGCACCCACACAAGGCAGCAGGAACAGCACCCACACAAGGCAGCAGGAACAGTACCCACACAAGCTGGAAGGTTCAGCACCCACTCAGGCAGCAGCGTCAGCACCCACAGAGGCAGGATCAGAAAACAACCAGGCAACAGGGTCAACACCCGCACAGGCAATAGGTTCAGCACCCCTGCAGGCAGCAGGATCAGCAGCCACACAGGCAACAGGATCAGCACCAACAGAGGCAACAGGATCAGCACCCACACAGGCAGCAGGGTCAGCACACACACACAGGGAGCAGGATCAACACCAACACAGGCAACAGGATTAGCACCAACACAGGCAACTTGATCAGCAACGACACAGGCAGCAGGATCAGTATCAACAGAGCAACAGGATCAGCACCCACACAGGCAGCAGGTTCAGCACACAAACAGGGAGCAGATCAGCAACAAGACAGCCAGCAGGGTCAGCACACACACAGTGAGCAGGATCAGCAACCACACAGGCAGCACAGTTAGCACTCACACAGGCAGTAGGATTGGCACCCACACAGTGAGGAGGACCAGCACAGAAACAGACAGCAGGATCAGCACCCACACAGGCAACAGGACCAGCACCAAAATACGCAACAGGATCAGCACCCACACACGCAGCGGCATCAGCAACCACACAGGCAGCATGTGTCAGCACTCACACAGGCAGCAGGAGCAGCAACCACACAGGCAGCAGGGTCTGCACCCACACAGGGAGCAGAATCAGCAACCACACAGGCAGCAGGATCAGAACCAACACAGGCAGCAGGATCAGCACCAACTGAGGCAACAGGATCAGCAACCACACAGGATGCAGGATCGGCACCCACACAGGATGTAGGATCAACACCCACGCAGGCAGCAGGATCAGCACCAACAGAGGTAACAGGATCAGTAACCACACAGGGAGCAGGATCAGCAACCTCACAGGCAGTAGCATCAGCACCAACACAGGTAACAGGATCAGCACCAACACAGGCAACAGGATCAGCACCAACAGAGGCAACAGGAACAGCAACCATATAGGCAGCAAGATCAGCACCCAGATAGGCAGCAGGGTCAGCTCTCACAGAAGCAGCATGATTAGAACCAACAGAAGCAGCAGGGATAACAGCCACATAGGCAGCAGGATCAGCATCCACACAAGCAGCAGGGTCAGCAACTACACAGGTAGCAGTGTCAGCACCCACACAGGCAGCATGTTCAGCACCCACACAGGTGTATTAAGGTCAGGACCCAAACAGACAGTAGGTCTACCACCCACATAGGCACCAGGAACTGCACCCACACAGGGAGCAGGATCAGCACCCATACAGGCAGCAGGATCAGCACCCCTGCGGACAGCAGAATTGGCATCTGCACAGGCAGCAGGATCAGCACCAACACTGCAGCAGAATCAGCAAAAACACTGGCTGCAGGGCCAGCAACCATAGAGGCAGCAGGGTCAGCACCCACACAGGCAGCAGGGTCTGCACCGACACAGGCAGCAGGGTCAGCACTGACACAGGCAGCAGGGTCAGCACCGACGCAGGCAGCAGGTCAGCACCGACACAGGTAGCAGGATCAGCACTGACACAGGCAGCAGGATCAGCAACCACACTGGCAGCACCAACACAGCTAACAGGATGAGCACCAACACAGGCAACATGATCAGCAACGACACAGGCAGCAGGATCAGCACTCACACAGGCAACAGAATCATCATCAACAGAGGCAACAGGATCAGCACCCACACAGGTAGCAAGGTCAGCACACACACAGGCAGCAGATGAGCAACAAGACAGGCAGCAGGGTCAGCACACACACAGGGAGCTGGATCAGCAGCCACAGAGGCAGCAGGGTCAGCAACCACACAGGCAGCAGGGTCAGCAAACACACAGGCAGCAGGGTCAGCAACCACACAGGCAGGAGGAGTAGTATCCACACAGGCAGCAGGATCAGCAACCACAAAGGCAGCAGGATCAGCACACATGCAACCAGCAGGATCAGTACATACACAGGCAGCAAGATCAGCACCCACACAGGCAGCAGGATCAACCCCTACTCAAGGCAGCAGGATCATCACCCACACAGGTAGCAATATCAGCAGCCACACAAGCAGGACCAACACCCACTCAGGCAGCAGGGTCAACACCCACACAGGCAGAAGGATCAGCACCCAAACAAGCAGCGGGATCAACACCCAAACAGGCAGCAGGATCAGCAACCACACAGGCAGCAGGGTCTGCACCGACACAGGCAGCAGGGTCAGCACCGACGCAGGCAGCGGGTCAGCACCGACACAGGTAGCAGGATCAGCACTGACACAGGCAGCAGGATCAGCAACCACACTGGCAGCACCAACACAGCTAACAGGATGAGCACCAACACAGGCAACATGATCAGCAACGACACAGGCAGCAGGATCAGCACTCACACAGGCAACAGAATCATCATCAACAGAGGCAACAGGATCAGCACCCACACAGGTAGCAAGGTCAGCACACACACAGGCAGCAGATCAGCAACAAGACAGGCAGCAGGGTCAGCACACACACAGGGAGCTGGATCAGCAGCCACAGAGGCAGCAGGGTCAGCAACCACACAGGCAGCAGGGTCAGCAAACACACAGGCAGCAGGGTCAGCAACCACACAGGCAGCAGGATCAGCACACATGCAACCAGCAGGATCAGTACACACACAGGCAGCAAGATCAGCACCCACACAGGCAGCAGGATCAACCCCTACTCAAGGCAGCAGGATCATCACCCACACAGGTAGCAATATCAGCAGCCACACAAGCAGGACCAACACCCACTCAGGCAGCAGGGTCAACACCCACACAGGCAGAAGGATCAGCACCCAAACAAGCAGCGGGATCAACACCCAAACAGGCAGCAGGATCAGCAACCACACAGGCAGCAGGGTCTGCACCCACACAGGGAGCAAAATCAGCAACCACACAGGCAGCAGGATCAGAACCAACACAGGCAGCAGGATCAGCACCAACTGAGGCAACAGGATCAGCAACCACACAGGATGCAGGATCGGCACCCACAGAGGCAGCAGGATCAACACCCACGCAGGCAGCAGGATCAGCACCAACAGAGGTAACAGCATGATTAGAACCAACAGAAGCAGCAGTGATAACAGCCACATAGGCAGCAGGATCAGCATCCAAACAAGCAGCAGGGTCAGCAACTACACAGGAAGCAGTGTCAGCACCCACACAGGCAGCATGTTCAGCACCCACACAGGTGCAATATCAGCACACACAGGGGTATTAAGGTCAAGACCCAAAAAGACAGTAGGTCTAGCACCCACATAGGCACCAGGAACTGCACCCACACGGGGAGCAGAGTCAGCACCCACACAGGCAGCAGGATCAGCACCCATACAGTCAGCAGGATCAGTACCCATACAGGCAACAGGATCAGCACCCCTGCAGGCAGCAGGATTGGCATCTGCACAGGCAGCAGGAGCAGCACCAACACAGCAGCAGAATCAGCAAAAACACTGGCAGCAGGGCCAGAAACCATAGAGGCAGCAGGGTCAGCACCCACAAAGGCAGCAGGGTCTGCACCGACACAGGCAGCAGGGTCAGCACCGACACAGGCAGCAGGGTCAGCACCGAAGCAGGCAGCGGGTCAGCACCGACACAGGCAGCAGGATCAGCACTGACACAGGCAGCAGGATCAGCAACCACACTGGCAGCACCAACACAGCTAACAGGATGAGCAGCAACACAGGCAACATGATCAGCAACGACACAGGCAGCAGGATCAGCACTCACACAGGCAATAAAATCAGCATCAACAGAGGCAACAGGATCAGCACCCACACAGGCAGCAGGGTCAGCACACACACAGGGAGCAGGATCAGCAGCCACACAGGCAGCAGGGTCAGCAACCACACAGGCAGTAGGGTCAGCAACCACACAGGCAGCAGGGTCAGCAACCACACAGGCAGGAGGAGTAGCATCCACACAGGCAGCAGGATCAGCAACCACAAAGGCAGCAGGATCAGCACACATGCAAGCAGCAGGATCAGTACACACACAGGCAGCAAGATCAGCAGCCACACAAGCAGGACCAACACCCACTCAGGCAGTAGGGTCAGCATCCACAGAGGCAGGTTCAGAAAGCAACCAGTCAGCAGGGTCAACACCCACACAGGCAGAAGGATCAGCACCCAAACAAGCAGCGGGATCAACACCCAAACAGGCAGCAGGATCAGCAACCCTGCAGGCAGCAGGGTCTGCACCCACACAGGGTGCAGAATCAGCAGCCACACATGCAGCAGGATCAGAACCAACACAGGCAGCAGGATCAGCACCAACTGAGGCAACAGGATCAGCAACCACACAGGATGCAGGATCGGCACCCACACAGGCAGCAGGATCAACACCAACAGAGGTAACAGGATCAGTAACCACACAGGGAGCAGGATCAGCAACCACACAGGCAGTAGCATCAGCACCAACACAGGTAACAGGATCAGCACCAACACAGGCAACAGGATCAGCACCAACAGAGGCAACAGGAACAGCAACCATACAGGCAGCAAGATCAGCACCCAGATAGGCAGCAGGGTCAGCACTCACAGAAGCAGCATGATTAGAACCAACAGAAGCAGCAGGGATAACAGCCACATAGGCAGCAGGATCAGCATCCACACAAGCAGCAGGGTCAGCAACTACACAGTTAGCAGTGTCAGCACTCACACGGGCAGCATGTTCAGCACCCACACTGGTGCAATATCAGCACACACAGGGGTATTAAGGTCAAGACCCAAACGGACAGTAGGTCTAGCACCCACATAGGCACCAGGAACTGCACCCACACAGGGAGCAGAGTCAGCACTCACACAGGCAGCATGATCAGCACCCATACAGTCAGCAGGATCAGCACCCATACAGGCAGCAGGATCAGTACCCCTGCAGGCAGCAGGATTGGCATCTGCACAGGCAGCAGGATCAGCAACAACACAGCAGCAGGATCAGCAACAACACAGCAGCAGGATCAGCAACAACACTGGCAGCAGGATCAGCACCCACACAAGGCAGCAGGTTCAGTACCAACACAGGCAGCAGGGTCAGCACCCACACAGCCAGCAGGATCAGCGACCAACCAGGCAGCAGGATCAACACCCACACAGACAGCAGCAACAGCAAGGTCAGAAACAAGGTCAGCAAACAAACAGCCAGCAGGATAAGCACCCCTGCCGGCATCAGTATTGGCACCCGCACAGCTAGGAGGGTCAGCACAGAAACAGAGAGCAGGGTCAGCACCCACAGAAGCAGGAGGTCAGCAAGCACACAGGCAGCAAGGTCAGCACCCACACAGGCAGCAGGATCAGCACCCACAGAGGCAGGATCAGAAAACAACCAGGCAGCAGGGTCAACACCCACACAGGCAACAGGATCAGCAGCCCTGCAGGCAGCAGGATCAGCACCCCTGCCGGCAGCAGGATCAGCACCCCTGCAGGCAGCAGGATCAGCACCCCTGTAGGCTGCAGGATTGGCACTTGCACAGGCAGCAGAATCAGCACCCACACAAGGCAACAGGTTCAGCAAAAACACAGGGAGCATGGTCAGCAGCAACACAGCTAACAGGATGAGCACCAACACAGGCAACATGATCAGCAACGACACAGTCAGGATGATCAGCACCACCTGAGGCAACAGGATCAGCACACACACAGGGAGCAGATCAGCAACAAGACAGGCAGCAGGGTGAGCACACACACAGGGAGCAGGATCAGCAACCACACGGGCAGTACGGTCAGCACCCAAACAGGCAGCAGGATCAGCAACCCTGCAGGCAGCAGTATTGGCACCAACACAGCAGCAGGATCAGCAACAACACTGGCAGCAGGATCAGCATCCACACAAGGCAGCAGTTTCAGCACCAACGCAGCCAGCAGGGTCAGCAGCCACAGAGGCAGCAGGATCAGCACCCAAACAGGCAGCAGGGTCAACACAGGCAGCAGCAACAGCAAAATCAGCAACAAGGTCAGCAAACAAACAGCCAGCAGGATAAGCACCCCTGCACGCATCAGGATTGGCACCCGCACAGTCAGGAGGGTCAGCACACAAACAGAGAGCAGGGTCATCACCCACAGAAGCAGGAGGTCAGCACAGACACAGGCAGGAAGGTTAGCACCCACACAAGGCAGCAGGATCAGCACCCACACAAGGCAGCAGGAACAGCACCCACACAAGCTGGAAGGTTCAGCACCCACTCAGGCAGCAACGTCAGCACCCACAGAGGCAGGATCAGAAAACAACCAGGCAACAGGGTCAACACCCGCACACGCAACAGGTTCAGCACCCCTGCAGGCAGCAGGATCAGCACATATGCAGGCAGCAGAATCAGTACACACACAGGCAGCATGAGCAGCACCCATACAGGCAACAGAATCAACACCCACACAGGCAGCAGGATCAGCACACACACAGGTACTGATATCAGCAGCCACACAAGCAGGGTCAGAGCCCACATAGGCAGCAGCAACAGCAAGGTCAGCAGCAAGTTCATCACCCATACAGGCAGCAGGAACAGCAACTACACAGGTAGCAATATCATCAGCCACACAAGCAGTGTCAGCACCCACACAGACAGCTGCGTAAGCACCCCTGCAGAAAGCAGCATTGGCACCCACACAGGCAGGAGGGCAAAAACAGAAACAGACAGCAGGGTCAGCACCCACACTGGCAGGAGCTCAGCACCCACACATGCAGCAGAGTCAGCTCTCACACAGGCAGCAGGGTCAGCACAGAAACACACAGCAGAGTCAGCACCCACAGAAGCAGGAGGTCATCAACCACACAGGCAGCAGGATCAGCACCCACACAGGCAACAGGATCAGCACCAACAGAGGCAACAGGAACAGCAACCATACAGGCAGCAAGTTCATCACCCATACAGGCAGCAGGAACAGCAACTACACAGGTAGCAATATCATCAGCCACACAAGCAGTGTCAGCACCCACACAGACAGCTGCGTAAGCACCCCTGCAGGAAGCAGCATTGGCACCCACACAGGCAGGAGGGCAAAAACAGAAACAGACAGCAGGGTCAGCACCCACACTGGCAGGAGCTCAGCACCCACACATGCAGCAGAGTCAGCTCTCACACAGGCAGCAGGGTCAGCACAGAAACACACAGCAGGGTCAGCACCCACAGAAGCAGGAGGTCATCAACCACACAGGCAGCAGGATCAGCACCCACACAGGCAACAGGATCAGCACCAACAGAGGCAACAGAATCAGCACCCACACAGGCAGCAGGGTCTGCACCCACACAGGGTGCAGAATCATCAGCCACACATGCAGCAGGATCAGAACCAACACAGGCAGCAGGATCAGCACCAACTGAGGCAACAGGATCAGCAACCACACAGGATGCAGGATCGGCACCCACACAGGCAGCAGGATCAACACCAACAGAGGTAACAGGATAAGTAACCACACATGCAGCAGAGTCAGCTCTCACACAGGCAGCAGGGTCAGCACAGAAACAGACAGCAGGGTCACCACCCACAGAAGCAGCAGGTCATCAACCACACAGGCAGCAGGATCAGCACCCACACAGGCAACAGGATCAGCACCAACAGAGGCAACAGAATCAGCACCCACACAGGCAGCAGGGTCTGCACCCACACAGGGTGCAGAATCATCAGCCACACATGCAGCAGGATCAGAACCAACACAGGCAGCAGGATCAGCACCAACTGAGGCAACAGGATCAGCAACCACACAGGATGCAGGATCGGCACCCACACAGGCAGCAGGATCAACACCAACAGAGGTAACAGGATAAGTAACCACACATGCAGCAGAGTCAGCTCTCACACAGGCAGCAGGGTCAGCACAGAAACAGACAGCAGGGTCACCACCCACAGAAGCAGCAGGTCATCAACCACACAGGCAGCAGGATCAGCAACCACACAGGGAGCAGTATCACAACCAACACAGGCAACAGGATCAGCATCAACAGAGGCAACAGGATCAGCACCCACACAGGTAGCAAGGTCAGCACACACACAGGCAGCAGATCAGCAACAAGACAGGCAGCAGGGTCAGCACACACACAGGGAGCTGGATCAGCAGCCACAGAGGCAGCAGGGTCAGCAACCACACAGGCAGCAGGGTCAGCAAACACACAGGCAGCAGGGTCAGCAACCACACAGGCAGCAGGATCAGCACACATGCAACCAGCAGGATCAGTACACACACAGGCAGCAAGATCAGCACCCACACAGGCAGCAGGATCAACCCCTACTCAAGGCAGCAGGATCATCACCCACACAGGTAGCAATATCAGCAGCCACACAAGCAGGACCAACACCCACTCAGGCAGCAGGGTCAACACCCACACAGGCAGAAGGATCAGCACCCAAACAAGCAGCGGGATCAACACCCAAACAGGCAGCAGGATCAGCAACCACACAGGCAGCAGGGTCTGCACCCACACAGGGAGCAAAATCAGCAACCACACAGGCAGCAGGATCAGAACCAACACAGGCAGCAGGATCAGCACCAACTGAGGCAACAGGATCAGCAACCACACAGGATGCAGGATCGGCACCCACAGAGGCAGCAGGATCAACACCCACGCAGGCAGCAGGATCAGCACCAACAGAGGTAACAGGATCAGTAACCACACAGGGAGCAGGATCAGCAACCATACAGGCAGCAAGATCAGCACCCAGATAGGCAGCAGGGTCTGCACTCACAGAAGCAGCATGATTAGAACCAACAGAAGCAGCAGTGATAACAGCCACATAGGCAGCAGGATCAGCATCCAAACAAGCAGCAGGGTCAGCAACTACACAGGAAGCAGTGTCAGCACCCACACAGGCAGCATGTTCAGCACCCACACAGGTGCAATATCAGCACACACAGGGGTATTAAGGTCAAGACCCAAACAGACAGTAGGTCTAGCACCCACATAGGCACCAGGAACTGCACCCACACGGGGAGCAGAGTCAGCACCCACACAGGCAGCAGGATCAGCACCCATACAGTCAGCAGGATCAGTACCCATACAGGCAACAGGATCAGCACCCCTGCAGGCAGCAGGATTGGCATCTGCACAGGCAGCAGGAGCAGCACCAACACAGCAGCAGAATCAGCAAAAACACTGGCAGCAGGGCCAGAAACCATAGAGGCAGCAGGGTCAGCACCCACAAAGGCAGCAGGGTCTGCACCGACACAGGCAGCAGGGTCAGCACCGACACAGGCAGCAGGGTCAGCACCGAAGCAGGCAGCGGGTCAGCACCGACACAGGCAGCAGGATCAGCACTGACACAGGCAGCAGGATCAGCAACCACACTGGCAGCACCAACACAGCTAACAGGATGAGCAGCAACACAGGCAACATGATCAGCAACGACACAGGCAGCAGGATCAGCACTCACACAGGCAATAAAATCAGCATCAACAGAGGCAACAGGATCAGCACCCACACAGGCAGCAGGGTCAGCACACACACAGGGAGCAGGATCAGCAGCCACACAGGCAGCAGGGTCAGCAACCACACAGGCAGTAGGGTCAGCAACCACACAGGCAGCAGGGTCAGCAACCACACAGGCAGGAGGAGTAGCATCCACACAGGCAGCAGGATCAGCAACCACAAAGGCAGCAGGATCAGCACACATGCAAGCAGCAGGATCAGTACACACACAGGCAGCAAGATCAGCAGCCACACAAGCAGGACCAACACCCACTCAGGCAGTAGGGTCAGCATCCACAGAGGCAGGTTCAGAAAGCAACCAGTCAGCAGGGTCAACACCCACACAGGCAGAAGGATCAGCACCCAAACAAGCAGCGGGATCAACACCCAAACAGGCAGCAGGATCAGCAACCCTGCAGGCAGCAGGGTCTGCACCCACACAGGGTGCAGAATCAGCAGCCACACATGCAGCAGGATCAGAACCAACACAGGCAGCAGGATCAGCACCAACTGAGGCAACAGGATCAGCAACCACACAGGATGCAGGATCGGCACCCACACAGGCAGCAGGATCAACACCAACAGAGGTAACAGGATCAGTAACCACACAGGGAGCAGGATCAGCAACCACACAGGCAGTAGCATCAGCACCAACACAGGTAACAGGATCAGCACCAACACAGGCAACAGGATCAGCACCAACAGAGGCAACAGGAACAGCAACCATACAGGCAGCAAGATCAGCACCCAGATAGGCAGCAGGGTCAGCACTCACAGAAGCAGCATGATTAGAACCAACAGAAGCAGCAGGGATAACAGCCACATAGGCAGCAGGATCAGCATCCACACAAGCAGCAGGGTCAGCAACTACACAGTTAGCAGTGTCAGCACTCACACGGGCAGCATGTTCAGCACCCACACTGGTGCAATATCAGCACACACAGGGGTATTAAGGTCAAGACCCAAACGGACAGTAGGTCTAGCACCCACATAGGCACCAGGAACTGCACCCACACAGGGAGCAGAGTCAGCACTCACACAGGCAGCATGATCAGCACCCATACAGTCAGCAGGATCAGCACCCATACAGGCAGCAGGATCAGTACCCCTGCAGGCAGCAGGATTGGCATCTGCACAGGCAGCAGGATCAGCAACAACACAGCAGCAGGATCAGCAACAACACAGCAGCAGGATCAGCAACAACACTGGCAGCAGGATCAGCACCCACACAAGGCAGCAGGTTCAGTACCAACACAGGCAGCAGGGTCAGCACCCACACAGCCAGCAGGATCAGCGACCAACCAGGCAGCAGGATCAACACCCACACAGACAGCAGCAACAGCAAGGTCAGAAACAAGGTCAGCAAACAAACAGCCAGCAGGATAAGCACCCCTGCCGGCATCAGTATTGGCACCCGCACAGCTAGGAGGGTCAGCACAGAAACAGAGAGCAGGGTCAGCACCCACAGAAGCAGGAGGTCAGCAAGCACACAGGCAGCAAGGTCAGCACCCACACAGGCAGCAGGATCAGCACCCACAGAGGCAGGATCAGAAAACAACCAGGCAGCAGGGTCAACACCCACACAGGCAACAGGATCAGCAGCCCTGCAGGCAGCAGGATCAGCACCCCTGCCGGCAGCAGGATCAGCACCCCTGCAGGCAGCAGGATCAGCACCCCTGTAGGCTGCAGGATTGGCACTTGCACAGGCAGCAGAATCAGCACCCACACAAGGCAACAGGTTCAGCAAAAACACAGGGAGCATGGTCAGCAGCAACACAGCTAACAGGATGAGCACCAACACAGGCAACATGATCAGCAACGACACAGTCAGGATGATCAGCACCACCTGAGGCAACAGGATCAGCACACACACAGGGAGCAGATCAGCAACAAGACAGGCAGCAGGGTGAGCACACACACAGGGAGCAGGATCAGCAACCACACGGGCAGTACGGTCAGCACCCAAACAGGCAGCAGGATCAGCAACCCTGCAGGCAGCAGTATTGGCACCAACACAGCAGCAGAATCAGCAACAACACTGGCAGCAGGATCAGCATCCACACAAGGCAGCAGTTTCAGCACCAACGCAGCCAGCAGGGTCAGCAGCCACAGAGGCAGCAGGATCAGCACCCAAACAGGCAGCAGGGTCAACACAGGCAGCAGCAACAGCAAAATCAGCAACAAGGTCAGCAAACAAACAGCCAGCAGGATAAGCACCCCTGCACGCATCAGGATTGGCACCCGCACAGTCAGGAGGGTCAGCACACAAACAGAGAGCAGGGTCATCACCCACAGAAGCAGGAGGTCAGCACAGACACAGGCAGGAAGGTTAGCACCCACACAAGGCAGCAGGATCAGCACCCACACAAGGCAGCAGGAACAGCACCCACACAAGCTGGAAGGTTCAGCACCCACTCAGGCAGCAACGTCAGCACCCACAGAGGCAGGATCAGAAAACAACCAGGCAACAGGGTCAACACCCGCACACGCAACAGGTTCAGCACCCCTGCAGGCAGCAGGATCAGCACATATGCAGGCAGCAGAATCAGTACACACACAGGCAGCATGAGCAGCACCCATACAGGCAACAGAATCAACACCCACACAGGCAGCAGGATCAGCACACACACAGGTACTGATATCAGCAGCCACACAAGCAGGGTCAGAGCCCACATAGGCAGCAGCAACAGCAAGGTCAGCAGCAAGTTCATCACCCATACAGGCAGCAGGAACAGCAACTACACAGGTAGCAATATCATCAGCCACACAAGCAGTGTCAGCACCCACACAGACAGCTGCGTAAGCACCCCTGCAGAAAGCAGCATTGGCACCCACACAGGCAGGAGGGCAAAAACAGAAACAGACAGCAGGGTCAGCACCCACACTGGCAGGAGCTCAGCACCCACACATGCAGCAGAGTCAGCTCTCACACAGGCAGCAGGGTCAGCACAGAAACACACAGCAGAGTCAGCACCCACAGAAGCAGGAGGTCATCAACCACACAGGCAGCAGGATCAGCACCCACACAGGCAACAGGATCAGCACCAACAGAGGCAACAGGAACAGCAACCATACAGGCAGCAAGTTCATCACCCATACAGGCAGCAGGAACAGCAACTACACAGGTAGCAATATCATCAGCCACACAAGCAGTGTCAGCACCCACACAGACAGCTGCGTAAGCACCCCTGCAGGAAGCAGCATTGGCACCCACACAGGCAGGAGGGCAAAAACAGAAACAGACAGCAGGGTCAGCACCCACACTGGCAGGAGCTCAGCACCCACACATGCAGCAGAGTCAGCTCTCACACAGGCAGCAGGGTCAGCACAGAAACACACAGCAGGGTCAGCACCCACAGAAGCAGGAGGTCATCAACCACACAGGCAGCAGGATCAGCACCCACACAGGCAACAGGATCAGCACCAACAGAGGCAACAGAATCAGCACCCACACAGGCAGCAGGGTCTGCACCCACACAGGGTGCAGAATCATCAGCCACACATGCAGCAGGATCAGAACCAACACAGGCAGCAGGATCAGCACCAACTGAGGCAACAGGATCAGCAACCACACAGGATGCAGGATCGGCACCCACACAGGCAGCAGGATCAACACCAACAGAGGTAACAGGATAAGTAACCACACATGCAGCAGAGTCAGCTCTCACACAGGCAGCAGGGTCAGCACAGAAACAGACAGCAGGGTCACCACCCACAGAAGCAGCAGGTCATCAACCACACAGGCAGCAGGATCAGCACCCACACAGGCAACAGGATCAGCACCAACAGAGGCAACAGAATCAGCACCCACACAGGCAGCAGGGTCAGCACACACACACAGGGAGCAGGATCAACACCAACACAGGTAACAGGATCAGCACCAACACAGGCAACTTGATCAGCAACAACACAGGCAGCAGGATCAGTATCAACAGAGCAACAGGATCAGCACCCACACAGGCAGCAGGTTCAGCACACAAACAGGGAGCAGGATAAGCAACCACACAGGCAGCACAGTTAGCACTCACACAGGCAGTAGGATTGGCACCCACACAGTGAGGAGGACCAGCACAGAAACAGACAGCAGGGTCAGCACTCACACAGGCAGGATGTCAGCACCCACACAAGCAGCAGGGCCAGCACCCACACACGCAGCAGGATCAGCAACCACACAGGCAGCAGGATCAGCACCCACGCAGGCAACAGGACCAGCAGCAAAAGACGCAACAGGATCAGCACCCACACAGGCAGCAGGTTCAGCACACACACAGGGAGCAAGATCAGCAACCAGACAGGCAGCAGGATTGGCACCCACACAGACAGGAGGACCAGTACAGAAAAAGACAGCTGGCTCAGCACCCACACAGGCAGGAGCTCAGCACCCACACATGCAGCAGAGTCAGCTCTCACACAGGCAGCAGGGTCAGCACAGAAACACACAGCAGAGTCAGCACCCACAGAAGCAGGAGGTCATCAACCACACAGGCAGCAGGATCAGCACCCACACAGGCAACAGGATCAGCACCAACAGAGGCAACAGGAACAGCAACCATACAGGCAGCAAGTTCATCACCCATACAGGCAGCAGGAACAGCAACTACACAGGTAGCAATATCATCAGCCACACAAGCAGTGTCAGCACCCACACAGACAGCTGCGTAAGCACCCCTGCAGGAAGCAGCATTGGCACCCACACAGGCAGGAGGGCAAAAACAGAAACAGACAGCAGGGTCAGCACCCACACTGGCAGGAGCTCAGCACCCACACATGCAGCAGAGTCAGCTCTCACACAGGCAGCAGGGTCAGCACAGAAACACACAGCAGGGTCAGCACCCACAGAAGCAGGAGGTCATCAACCACACAGGCAGCAGGATCAGCACCCACACAGGCAACAGGATCAGCACCAACAGAGGCAACAGAATCAGCACCCACACAGGCAGCAGGGTCTGCACCCACACAGGGTGCAGAATCATCAGCCACACATGCAGCAGGATCAGAACCAACACAGGCAGCAGGATCAGCACCAACTGAGGCAACAGGATCAGCAACCACACAGGATGCAGGATCGGCACCCACACAGGCAGCAGGATCAACACCAACAGAGGTAACAGGATAAGTAACCACACATGCAGCAGAGTCAGCTCTCACACAGGCAGCAGGGTCAGCACAGAAACAGACAGCAGGGTCACCACCCACAGAAGCAGCAGGTCATCAACCACACAGGCAGCAGGATCAGCACCCACACAGGCAACAGGATCAGCACCAACAGAGGCAACAGAATCAGCACCCACACAGGCAGCAGGGTCAGCACACACACACAGGGAGCAGGATCAACACCAACACAGGTAACAGGATCAGCACCAACACAGGCAACTTGATCAGCAACAACACAGGCAGCAGGATCAGTATCAACAGAGCAACAGGATCAGCACCCACACAGGCAGCAGGTTCAGCACACAAACAGGGAGCAGGATAAGCAACCACACAGGCAGCACAGTTAGCACTCACACAGGCAGTAGGATTGGCACCCACACAGTGAGGAGGACCAGCACAGAAACAGACAGCAGGGTCAGCACTCACACAGGCAGGATGTCAGCACCCACACAAGCAGCAGGGCCAGCACCCACACACGCAGCAGGATCAGCAACCACACAGGCAGCAGGATCAGCACCCACACAGGCAACAGGACCAGCAGCAAAAGACGCAATAGGATCAGCACCCACACAGGCAGCAGGTTCAGCACACACACAGGGAGCAAGATCAGCAACCAGACAAGCAGCAGGATTGGCACCCACACAGGCAGGAGGACCAGTACAGAAAAAGACAGCTGGCTCAGCACCCACACAAGCAGCAGGGTCAGCACCCACACAGACAGCAGGGTTGGCACAGAAACAGACAGCAGTGTCAGCACCCACAGAGGCAGGAGGTGAGCAACCACTCAGGAAACAGGACCAGCAACCACACAGGCAGCAGGGCCAGCAGCCACACAGGCAGCAGGATCAGCAACCACACAGGCAGCATGTGTCAGCACTCACACAGGCAGCAGGAGCAGCAACCACACAGGCAGCAGGGTCTGCACCCACACAGGGAGCAGAATCAGCAACCACACAGGCAGCAGGATCAGCACCAACTGAGGCAACAGGATCAGCAACCACACAGGCAGCAGGATCAACACCCACGCAGGCAGCAGGATCAGCACCAAGAGAGGTAACAGGATAAGTAACCACACAGGGAGCAGGATCAGCAACCTCACAGGCAGTAGCATCAGCACCAACACAGGTAACAGGATCAGCACCAACACAGGCAACAGGATCAGCACCAACAGCGGCAACAGGAACAGCAACCATACAGGCAGCAAGATCAGCACCCAGATAGGCAGCAGGTTCAGCACTCACAGAAGCAGCATGATTAGAACCAACAGAAGCAGCAGGGATAACAGCCACATAGGCAGCAGGATTAGCATCCACACAAGCAGCAGGGTCAGCAACTACACAGGTAGCAGTGTCAGCACCCACACAGGCAGCATGTTCAGCACCCACACAGGCAGTAAGTCAGCACACACAAAGGCAGCAGGTTCAGCACCCACACAGGCAGCAGGTTCAGCACCCACTCAGGAGCAGTATCAGCACCCACAGAGGCAGGACGGTCAGCAAATGAACTGACAGCAGCATCAGCACACACACAGGCAGGAGGTCAGAAAACAACCAGACAGCAGGGTCAGCACCCATACAGTCAGCAGGATCAGCACCCATACAGGCAGCAGGATCAGCACCCCTGCAGGCAGCAGGATTGGCATCTGCACAGGCAGCAGGATCAGCACCAACACAGCAGCAGGATCAGCAAAAACACTGGCAGCAGGGCCAGCAACCACAGAGGCAGCAGGGTCAGCACCCACACAGGCAGCAGAGTCAGTACCCACACAGGCAGCAGGATCAGCACCCATACAGGCTGCAGGATCAGCACCAACACAGGCAGCAAGATCAGCAAACACACTGGCAGCAGGGTCAGCACCCACGCAGGCAGCAGTATCAGCAACCACACAGGCAGCAGGATTGGCACCCACACAGTGAGGAGGACCAGCACAGAAACTGGCAGCAGGGTCAGCATTCACACAGGCAGGAGGTCAGCACCCACACAAGCAGCAGGGCCAGCACCCACACAGGCAGCAGGATCAGCACCCACACAGGCAACAGGACCAGCACCAAAAGACGCAATAGGTTCAGCACTCACACATGCTGCGACATCAGTTACCACACAGGCAGCATGGGTCAGCACTCACACAGGCAGCAGGATCAGCAACCACCCAGGCAGCAGGATCAGCACCCACACAGGCAGCAGCAACAGCACCCATGCAGGAAGCAGGATTGGCAACTGCACAGGCAGCAGGATCAGCAACCACACAGGCAGCAGGATCAGCACCCACACAGGCTGCAGCATCATCACCCCTGCAGGAAGCAGGATTGGCACCTGCACAGGCAGCATGATCAGCACCAACACAGGCAGCAGGATCAGCAAACACACTGGCAGCAGGGTCAGCACCCACACAGGCAGCAGGGTCAGCAAACACACAGGCAGCAGGGTCAGCACTGACACAGGCAGCAGGGTCTGCACCGACACAGGCAGCAGGGTCTACAACCAAACAGGCAGCAGGGTCTGCACCGACACAGGCAGCGGGTCAGCACCGACACAGGCAGCAGGATCAGCACTGACACAGGCAGCAGGGCTCAGCACCCACACAGGCAGCAGGGTCAGCACACACACACAGGGAGCAGGATCAACACCAACACAGGTAACAGGATCAGCACCAACACAGGCAACTTGATCAGCAACAACACAGGCAGCAGGATCAGTATCAACAGAGCAACAGGATCAGCACCCACACAGGCAGCAGGTTCAGCACACAAACAGGGAGCAGGATAAGCAACCACACAGGCAGCACAGTTAGCACTCACACAGGCAGTAGGATTGGCACCCACACAGTGAGGAGGACCAGCACAGAAACAGACAGCAGGGTCAGCACTCACACAGGCAGGATGTCAGCACCCACACAAGCAGCAGGGCCAGCACCCACACACGCAGCAGGATCAGCAACCACACAGGCAGCAGGATCAGCACCCACGCAGGCAACAGGACCAGCAGCAAAAGACGCAACAGGATCAGCACCCACACAGGCAGCAGGTTCAGCACACACACAGGGAGCAAGATCAGCAACCAGACAGGCAGCAGGATTGGCACCCACACAGACAGGAGGACCAGTACAGAAAAAGACAGCTGGCTCAGCACCCACACAGACAGCAGGGTCAGCACCCACACAGACAGCAGGGTTGGCACAGAAACAGACAGAAGTGTCAGCACCCACAGAGGCAGGAGGTGAGCAACCACACAGGAAACAGGACCAGCAACCACACAGGCAGCAGGGCCAGCAGCCACACAGGCAGCAGGATCAGCAACCACACAGGCAGCATGTGTCAGCACTCACACAGGCAGCAGGATCAGCAACCACACAGGCAGCAGGGTCTGCACCCACACAGGGAGCAGAATCAGCAACCACACAGGCAGCAGGATCAGCACCAACTGAGGCAACAGGATCAGCAACCACACAGGCAGCAGGATCAACACCCACGCAGGCAGCAGGATCAGCACCAAGAGAGGTAACAGGATCAGTAACCACACAGGGAGCAGGATCAGCAACCTCACAGGCAGTAGCATCAGCACCAACACAGGTAACAGGATCAGCACCAACACAGGCAACAGGATCAGCACCAACAGAGGCAACAGGAACAGCAACCATACAGGCAGCAAGATCAGCACCCAGATAGGCAGCAGGTTCAGCACTCACAGAAGCAGCATGATTAGAACCAACAGAAGCAGCAGGGATAACAGCCACATAGGCAGCAGGATCAGCATCCACACAAGCAGCAGGGTCAGCAACTACACAGGCAGCAGTGTCAGCAACCACACAGGCAGCATGAGTAGCATCCACAAAGGCAGCAGGATCAGCACACATGCAGGCAGCAGGATCAGTACACACACAGGCAGCAAGATCAGCACTCACACAGGCAGCAGGATCAACACCCACACAGGCAGCAGGATCAGCAGCCCAACAAGCAGGGTTATAGCCCACACAGGCAGCAGCAACACATGGTTAGTATCAAGGTCAGCGCCCATACAGGCAGCAGGGTCAGCACCCACACAGGCAGCAGGGTCAGCACCCACACAGGCAGCAGGGTCAGCACCCACAAATGCAGCAGGATCAGCAATCACACAGGCAGCCGGTTCAGCACCCACTCAGGCAGCAGGGTCTGCACCAACAGAAGCAGGACGATCAGCATCTAAACAGGCTGGAGGTCAGAAAACAACTAGGCAGCAGGATCAGCAACCACACCGGCAGCAGGGTCAGCACCCACACAGGTAGCAGGGTCAGCACCCACACAGGCAGCAAGGTCAGCACACACAGGCAGCAAGGTCAGCACACACAGGCAGCAGGATCAGCACCCATACAGGCAGCTGGATCAGCAAACCTGCAGGCAGCAGGATTGGCACCTGCACAGGCAGCAAGATCAACACCAACACTGTCAGCAGGATCAGCAACCACACAGTCAGCAGGATCAACAACCACACTGGCAGCAGCGTTAGCACCGATACAGGCAGCAGGATCACCAACCACACAGGCAAGAGGAGTAGCATCCACACAGGCAGTAGGATCAGCACACATACAGGCAGCAGGATCAGTCCACACGCAGGCAGCAAGATCAGCACCCACACAGGCAGCAGGATCAACACCTACACAGGCAGCCGGATCAACACCCACACAGGCAGCAGGATCAACACCCACACAGGCAACAGGATCAGAAGCTACACAAGCAGGGTTAGTGCCCATACAGGCAGCAGGATCAGCACCCATACAGACAGGTGGGTCAGCACAGAAACAGACAGCAGGGTCAGCACCCAGACATGCGGCAGAGTCAGCACCAACACCTGCAGCAGGGTCAGCACCCACAAAGGCAGCAGGATCAGCAATCACACAGGCAGCAGGTTCCGCACCCACTCAGGCAGCAGGGTCAGCACCCACAGAAGCAGGACAATCAGCATCTAAACAGACAGCATCGTCAGCACCCACACAGGCAGGAGGTCAGAAAACAACCAGGCAGCAGGGTCAGCACCCACACAGGCAGCAGAGTCAGTATCCACACCGGCAGCAGAATCAGCATCAATACAGGCAGCAGGATCCGCACCAGTACAGGCAGCAGGACCAGCACCAACACAGTCAGCAGGATCAACATCCACACTGGCAGCAGGGTCAGCAGTCACACAGGCAGCAGGGTCAGCACCCACACAGGCAGCAGGGTCAGCACCCACACAGGCAGCAGGATCAGCAACCACACAGGCAGGAGGTGTAGCATCCACACAGGCAGGAGGAGTAGCATCCACACAGGCAGCAGGATCAGCACCCATACAGGCAGCAGGATCAGCAAAC
This sequence comes from Isurus oxyrinchus, assembly GCA_026770705.1. Lineage (NCBI taxonomy): Eukaryota > Metazoa > Chordata > Chondrichthyes > Lamniformes > Lamnidae > Isurus > Isurus oxyrinchus. The sequence continues at coordinate 83,284,691 of JANJGN010000007.1, read as the reverse complement.
CTGCAGGCAGCAGGATTGGCACCTGCACAGGCAGCAAGATCAACACCAACACAGTCAGCAGAATCAGCAACCACACTGGCAGCAGTGCTAGCACCGACAGAGGCAGCAGGATCAGCAACCACACAAGCAAGAGGAGTAGCATCCACACAGGCAGCAGGATCAGCACACACGCAGGCAGCAGGATCAGTACACACACAGGCAGCAAGATCAGCACCCACACAGGCAGCAGGATCAAAACCTACACAAGCAGCAGGATCAACACCCACACAGGCAGCAGGATCAGAAGCCACACAAGCACGGTTAGTGCCCATACAGGCAGCAGGATCAGCACCCATACAGACAGGTGGGTCAGCACAGAAACACACAGCAGGGTCAGCAACCACACACGCAGCAGGGTCAGCACCCAAACATGCAACAGGGTCAGCACCAACACAGGCAGCAGGGTCAGCACCCACACAGGCAGCAGGATCAGCAATCACACAGGCAGTAGGTTCAGCACCCACTCAGGCAGCAGGGTCAGCACCCACACAGGCAGGAGGAGTAGCATCCACACAGGCAGGAGGAGTAGCATCTACACAGGCAGCAGGATCATCAACCACACTGGCAGCAACGTTAGCACCGACACAGGCAGCAGGATCAGCAACCACACAGGCAAGAGGATTAGCATCCACACAGGCAGCAGGATCAGCACACATGCAGGCAGCAGGATCAGTACACACACAGGCAGCAAGATCAGCACCCACACAGGCAGCAGGATCAACACTCACACAGGCAGCAGAATCAACACCCACACAGGCAGCAGGATCAGAAGCCACACAAGCAGGGTTAGTGCCCATACAGGCAGCAGGATCAGCACCCATACATACAGGTGGGTCAGCACAGAAACACAGTGCAGAGTCAGCATCCACACACGCAACATGGTCAGCACACACACATGCAACAGGTTCAGCACCAACGCAGGCAGCAGGGTCAGCACCCACACAGACAGCTGGATCAGCAACCACACTGGCAGCAGGATCAGCTACCACACTGGCAGCAGGGTCCGCACCCACACAGGCAGTGGTGTCAGCAACCACACAGGCAGCATGAGTAGCATCCACACAGGCAGCAGGATCAGCACACATGCAGGCAGCAGGATCAGTACACACACAGGCAGCAAGATCAGCACCCACACAGGCAGCAGGATCAACACCCACACAGGCAGCAGGATCAGCAGCCAAACAAGCAGGGTTAGAGCCCACACAGGCAGCAGCAACAGCATGGCTAGCAGCAAGGTCAGCGCCCACACAGACATGTGGGTCAGCACAGAAACAGACAGCAGGTTCAGCACCCACATACGCAGCAGGGTCAGCATCCACACAGGCAGCAGGGTCAGCACCCACAAAGGCAGCAGGATCAGCACCCACACAGGCAGCAGGGTCAGCACCACAAAGGCAGCAGGATCAGCAATCACACAGGCAGCAGGTTCAGCACCTACTCAGGCAGCAGGGTCAGCACCAACAGAAGCAGGACGATCAGCATCTAAACAGGCTGGAGGTCAGAAAACAACCAGGCAGCAGGATCAGCAACCACACCGGCAGCAGGGTCAGCACCCACACAGGCAGCAAGGTCAGCAACCACACGGGCAGGAGAAGTAGCATCCACACAGGCAACATGATCAGCACCCATACAGGCAGCTGGAACAGCAAACCTGCAGGCAGCAGGATTGGCACCTGCACAGGCAGCAAGATCAACACCAACACTGTCAGCAGGATCAGCAACCACACTGGCAGCAGGATCAGCACACATGCAGGCAGCAGGATCAGTCCACACACAGGCAGCAGGATGAACACCTACACAGGCAGCAGGATCAATAACCACACAGGCAGCAGGATCAGAAGCCACACAAGCAGGGTTAGTGCCCATACAGGCAGCAGGATTAGCACCTATACAGACAGGTGGTTTAGCACAGAAACACACAGCAGGGTCAGCACCCACACATGCGGCAGAGTCAGCACCAACACAGGCAGCAGGGTCAGCACCCACAAAGGCAGCAGGATCAGCAATCATATAGGCAGCAGGTTCAGCACCCACTCAGGCAGCAGGGTCTGCACCCACAGAAGCAGGATGGTCAGCATCTAAACAGACAGCAGCGACAGCACCCACACAGGCAGGAGGTCAGAAAACAACCAGACAGCAGGGTTAGCACCCACACAGACAGCAGAGTCAGTACCCACACAGGCAGGAGGTCAGAAAACAACAAGGCAGCAGGGTAAGCACCCACACAGGCAGCAGAGTCAGTATCCACACCAGCAGCAGAATCAGCACCAATACAGACAGCAGGATCCGCACCAGCACAGGCAGCAGGATCAGCACCAACACAGTCAGCACGGTCAGCACTCACACAGGCAGCGGGGTCAGCACCCACACAAGCAGCAGGGTCAGTACCCACACAGGCAGCAGGTTCAGCAACCACACAGGCAGGGGGAGTAGCATCCACACAGGCAGGAGGAGTTGCATCCACACAGGCAGCAGGATCAGCACCCATACAGGCAGCAGGATCAGCAAACCTGCAGGCAGCAGGATTGGCACCTGCACAGGCAGCAAGATCTACACCAACACAGTCAGCAGGATCAGCAACCACACTGGCAGCAGCGTTAGCACCGACACAGGCAGCAGGATCAGCAACCACACAGGCAAGAGGAGTAGCATCCACACAGGTAGCAGGATCAGCACACACGCAGGCAGCAGGATCAGTACACACACAGGCAGCAAGATCAGCAACCACACAGGCAGCAGGATCAACACCTACACAGCCAGCAGGATCAACATCCTCACAGGCAGCAGGATCAACACCCACACAGGCAGCAGGGACAGCAACCACACAAGCAGCAGGGTCAGCAACCACACTGGCAGGAGGAGTAGCATCCACAGAGGCAGCAGGATCAGCAACCACAAAGGCAGCAGGATCAGCTCATATGCAGGCAGCAGGATCAGTACACACACAGGCAGCAAGATCAGCACCCACACAAGCAGCAGGATCAACACCTACACAGGCAGCAGGATCAGCACCCACACAGGTAACAATATCAGCAGCCACACAAGCAGGGTCAGAGCCCACATAGATAGCAGCAACAGCAAGGTCATTAGCAGGTCAGTGCCCACACAGGCAGCAGGAACAGCAACCACACAGGTAGCAATATCATCAGCCACACAAGCAGGGGCTGCACCCACACAGGCAGCAGAGTAAGCACCCCTGCAGGAAGCTGCATTGGCACCCACACAGGCAGGAGGGCAAAAACAGAAACAGACAGCATGGGTCAGCACACACACAGGCAGCTGGGTCAGCTCCCACACAGGCAACAGGATCAGCACCAACAGAGGCAACAGGATCAGCACCCACACAGGCAGCAGGGTGGGAACACACACAGGGAGCAGGATTAGCAACCACACAGGGAGCAGGATCAGCACCACCACAGGTAACAGGATAAGCACCAACACAGGCAACATGATCAGCAACGACATAGGCAGCAGGATCAGCATCAACAGAGGCAACCGGATCAGCAACCACACAGGGAGCAGGGTCAGCACACACACAGGGAGCAGATCAGCAACCAGACAGGCAGCAGGGTCAGCACACACACAGGGAGCAGGATCAGCCAAAACACAGGCAGCAGGGTCAGCATTCACAAAGGCAGCAGGATTGGCACCCACACAGTCAGGAGGGCCAGCACAGTAACAGACAGCAGGGTAAGCACCTACACAGGCAGCAGGTCAGCACCCTCACAAGTAGCAATATCAGCAGCCACAGAAGCGGGGTCAGCACCCACGCAGGCAGCAGGGTAAGCAGACCTGCAGGAAGCAGCATTGGTACCTACACAGGCAGGAGGGCCAAAACAGAAACAGACAGCAGGGTCAGCACCCACCCTTGCAGCAGGGTCAGCTCCCACACAGGCAGGAGGGTCAGCAAAGAAACAGACTGCAGTGTCAGCACCCACAGAAGCAGGAGGTGAGCGCCCATACAGGCAGCATGGGTCAGCACTCACACGTGCAGCATGGGTCAGCAACAACACAGGCAGCAGAATCAGCACCCACACAAGCAACAGGATCAGCACCAACAGAGGTAACAGGATCAGCACCCACACAGGCAGCATGGGTCAGCAACCACACAGGCAGCATGGGTCAACAACAACACAGGCAGCAGCATCAGCACCCACACAAGCAACAGGATCAGCACCAACAGAGGTAACAGGATCAGCACCCACACAGCCAGCAAGGTCAGCACACATACAGGGAGCAGGATCAGCAACCAAACATGCAGCAGGGCAGCACACACACAGGGAGGAAGGATCGGCAACCGCACAGGCAGCAGGGTCAGCACTCACACAAGAAGCAGGTTTGGCACCCATACAGGCAGGAGGGCCAGCAACCACACTGGCAGGAGGAGTAGCATTCACACTGGCAGCAGGATCAGCAAACACAAAGGCAGCAGGATCAACACATATGCAGTCAGCAGGATCAGTACACAAACAGGCAGTAAGATCAGCACACATACAGGCAGCAGGATCAACACCCACACAGGTAGCAGGATCAGGACACACACAGGGAGGAGGTCAGCACACACACAGGCAGCAGGGTCAGCTCACACACAGGCAACAGGATCAGCACCCACACAGGCAGCAGGGTCAGCACACACACAGGGAGCAGGATCAGCATCCACACAGGGAACAGTATCAGCACCAACACAGGTAACAGGATCAGCACCCACACAGGTAACAGGATAAGCACCAACACAGGCAACATAATCAGCAACGACATAGGCAGCAGGATCAGCACCCACACAAGCAACAGGATCAGCATCAACAGAGGCAACAGGATCAGCACCCACACAGGGAGCAGGGTCAGCACACACACAGGGAGCAGATCAGCAACAAGACAGGCAGCAGGGTTAGCACACACACATGGAGCAGGATCAGCCACCACACAGGCAGCACGGTCAGCACTCACAAAGGCAGCAGGATAGGCACACACACAGTCAGCAGTGCCAGCACAGTAACAGAAAGCAGGGTCAGCACACACACAGGGAGCAGATCAGCAACAAGACAGGCAGCAGGGTTAGCACACACACATGGAGCAGGATCAGCCACCACACAGGCAGCACGGTCAGCACTCACAAAGGCAGCAGGATAGGCACACACACAGTCAGCAGTGCCAGCACAGTAACAGAAAGCAGGGTCAGCACCCACAGAGGCAGCAGGTCAGCACACACACAATCAGCAGGGCCAGCACCCACACAAGCAGCAGCACCAGTACCCACACAAGCACCAGGGCCAGCACCCACACAGGCAACGGCATTAGCAACCACACAGGCAGCATGGGTCAGCACTCACACAGGCAGCAGGATCAGCACCAAAAGAGGCAACAGGATCAGCACCCACACTGGCAGCAGGGGCAGGACACAAACAGGGAGCAGGATCAGCAACCAGACAGGCAGCAGGGGCAGCACATACGCAGGGAGCAGGATCAGCAACCACACAGGTAGCAGTGTCAGCAACCACACAGGCAGCAGGATTGGCACCCACACAGGCAGGAGGGCCAGCACAGAAACAGACAGCAGGGTCAGCACCAACACAGGCAGCAGGTTCAGCACAGAAACAGACAGCAGGTTCAGCACCCAAACATGTAGGAGGTCAGCACCCACACAGGTAACAATATCAGCAGCCACACAAGCAGGGTCAGAGCCGACACAGGCAGCAGCAACAGCAAGGCCAGCAGCAAGGTCAGCGCCCATACAGGCAGCAGGATCAGCACCCTCACAGGTAGCAATATCAGCAGGCACACTAGCAGGCAGCACCCACATAGGCAGCAGCATAAGCACCCCTGCAGGAAGCAGCATTGGCACCCACACAGGCAGGAGGCCGAAAACAGAAACAGACAGCAGGGTCCGCAACCACACTAGCAGCAGGGTCAGCTCCCACACAGGCAGGAGGGTCAGCACAGAAACAGACTGCAATGTCAGCACCCACAGAAGCAGGAGGTTAGCACCCATACAGGCAGCCGGATCAGCAACCTCAAAGGCAGCAGGACCAGCACCCACACAGGCAGCAGGATCAGCACCCACACAGGCAGCATGGGTCAACACTCACACAGGCAGCATGGGTCAGCAACCACACAGGCTGCAGAATCAGCACCCACACAGGCAACAGGATCAACAGCAACAGAGGTACAGGATCAGCACACACACAGGCAGCAGAGTCAGCACACACACAGAGATCAGGATCAGCAACCAAACATGCAGCAGGGCAGCACACACAGAGGAAGCAGGTTTGGCATCCACACAGGCAGGAGGGCCAGCACAGAAACAGAAAGCAGTATCAGCACCCACACAGGCAGCAGGATCAGCACCCACACAGGCAGCAGGCTCAGCAACCACACAGGCAGCTGGGTCAGCAACCACACTGGAAGGAGGAGTAGCATCCACACAGGCAGCAGAATCAGCAACTACAAAAGCAGCAGAATCAGCACATATGCAGGCAGCAAGATCAGCACATATACAGGCAGCAGGATCAACACCCACACAGGCAGCAGAATCAGCACCCACACAGGTAACAATATCAGCAGCCACACTAGCAGGGTCAGAGCCCACGTAGGCAGCAGCAACAGCAAGGTCATTACCAAGGTCAGTGCCCATACAGGCAGCAGGAAGAGCAACCACACAGGTAACAATATCATCAGCCACACAAGCAGGGTCAGCACCCACACAGGCAGCAGGGTAAGCAACCCTGCAGGAAGCAGCATTGGCACCCACACAGGCAGTAGGGCAAAAACAGAAACAGACAGCAGGGTCAGCACCGACACAGGGAGGAGGACAGCACACACTGGCAGCAGGGTCAGCTCCCACACAGGCAACAGGATCAGCACCAACATAGGCAACAGGATCAGCACCCACACAGGCGGCAGGGTCAGCACCCACACAGGGAGCCCGATCAGCAACCACACAGGGAGCAGTATCAGCACCAACACAGGTAACAGGATCAGCACCAACACAGGTAACAGGATAAGCACCAACACAGGCAACATGATCAGCAACGACATAGGTAGCAGGATCAGCACCAACACAGGCAATAGGATCAGCATCAACAGAGGCAACACAGGCAGCAGGGTCAGCACTCACACAAGGAGCAGATCAGCAAGAAGACAGGCAAAAGGGTCAGAACACACACAGGGAGCAGAGTCAGCACACACACAGAGATCAGGATCAGCAACCAAACATGCAGCAGGGCAGCACCCACACAGGCAGCACGGTCAGAACTCACACAGGCAGCAGGATTGGCACACACACAGGCAGGAGGGCCAGCACCCACACAGGCAGCAGGATCAGCACCCACATAGGCAGCAGGGTCAGCACCCATACAGGCAGGAGGAGTAGCATCCACACAGGCAGCAGGATCAGCAACCACAAAGGCAGCAGGATCAGCACATATGCAGGCAGCAGGATCAGTACACACACAGGCAGCAAGATCAGCACCCATACAGGAAGCAGGATCAACACCCACACAGGCAGCAGGTTCAGCACCCACACAGGTACCAATATCAGCAGCCACACAAGCAGGGGCAGAGCCACATAGGCAGCAGCAACAACAAGGTCATTAGCAAGGTCAGTGCCCACACAGGCAGCAGGAACAGCAACTACACAGGTAGCAATATCACCAGCCACACAAGCAGGGTCAGCACCCACACAGGCAGCAGGGTAAGCACCCCTGCAGGAAGCAGCATTGGCACCCACACAGGCAGGAGGGCAAAAACAGAAACAGACAGCAGGGTCAGCACCGACACAGGGAGGAGGACAGCACACACTGGCAGCAGGGTCAGCTCCCACACAGGCAACAGGATCAGCACCAACATAGGCAACAGGATCAGCACCCACACAGGCGGCAGGGTCAGCACCCACACAGGGAGCCCGATCAGCAACCACACAGGGAGCAGTATCAGCACCAACACAGGTAACAGGATCAGCACCAACACAGGTAACAGGATAAGCACCAACACAGGCAACATGATCAGCAACGACATAGGTAGCAGGATCAGCACCAACACAGGCAACAGGATCAGCATCAACAGAGGCAACACAGGCAGCAGGGTCAGCACTCACACAAGGAGCAGATCAGCAAGAAGACAGGCAAAAGGGTCAGAACACACACAGGGAGCAGAGTCAGCACACACACAGAGATCAGGATCAGCAACCAAACATGCAGCAGGGCAGCACCCACACAGGCAGCACGGTCAGAACTCACACAGGCAGCAGGATTGGCACACACACAGGCAGGAGGGCCAGCACCCACACAGGCAGCAGGATCAGCACCCACATAGGCAGCAGGGTCAGCACCCATACAGGCAGGAGGAGTAGCATCCACACAGGCAGCAGGATCAGCAACCACAAAGGCAGCAGGATCAGCACATATGCAGGCAGCAGGATCAGTACACACACAGGCAGCAAGATCAGCACCCATACAGGAAGCAGGATCAACACCCACACAGGCAGCAGGTTCAGCACCCACACAGGTACCAATATCAGCAGCCACACAAGCAGGGGCAGAGCCACATAGGCAGCAGCAACAACAAGGTCATTAGCAAGGTCAGTGCCCACACAGGCAGCAGGAACAGCAACTACACAGGTAGCAATATCACCAGCCACACAAGCAGGGTCAGCACCCACACAGGCAGCAGGGTAAGCACCCCTGCAGGAAGCAGCATTGGCACCCACACAGGCAGGAGGGAAAAAACAGAAACGAACAGGAGGGTCAGCACCCACACAGGCAGCAGGATCAGCAACCACACAGGGAGCAGTATAAGAACCAACACAGGCAACATGATCAGCAACGACATAGGCAGCAGGCTCAGCACCAACACAGGCAACAGGATCAGCATCAACAGAGGCAACGGATCAGCACACACACAGGCAGCAGGGTCAGCACTCACACAAGGAGCAGATCAGCAACAAGACAAGCAGCAGGGTCAGCACACACACAGGGTGCAGGATCAGCCACCACACAGGCAGCAGGGTCAGCACTCACACAGGCAGCAGGATTGGCACCCACACAGTCAGCAGGGCCAGCCCAGTAACAGACAGCAGGGTCAGCACCTACACAGGCAGCAGGTCAGCACCCACACACGCAGCAGGGTCAACACCCACACACGCAGCGGCATCAGCAACCACTCAGGCAGCATGGGTCAGCACTCACACAGGCAGCAGGATCAGCAACCACACAGGCAGCAGGATCAGCACCCAAACAGGCAACAGGATCAGCACCAAAAGAGGCAACAGGATCAGCAACCACACTGGCAGCAGGGTCAGCACACATATAGGGAGCAGGATCAGCAACCACACAGGTAGCAAGGTCAGCAACCACACAGACAGCAGGGTCAGCTCCCACACAGGCATGAGGGTCAGCACAGAAACAGACTGCAGGGTCAGCACCTACACAGGCAGCAGGTCAGCACCCACACACGCAGCAGGGCCAGCACCCACACACGCAGCAGGGCCAGCACCCACACACGCAACAGGGCCAGCACCCACACACGCAGCAGGATCAGCACCCACACAGGCAGCAGGATCAGCACCCACACAGGCAGCAGGATCAGCAATCACACAGGCAGCATGGGTCAGCACTCACACAGGCAGCAGGATCAGCAACCACACAGGCAGCATGGGTCAGTACTCACACAGGCTGCAGGGTCAGCACACACACAGGGAGCAGGATCAGCAACCAATCATGCAACAGGGCAGCACACACCCAGGGAGGAAGAATCAGCAACCACACAGGCAGCATGGTCAGCACTCACACAGGACGCAGGTTTGGCACCCACACAGGCAGGAGGGCCAGCACAGAAACAGAAAGCAGGATCAGCACCCACACAGGCAGCAGGGTCAACACCCACACTGGCAGCAGGGTCAGCAACCACACAGGCAGCAGGATCAGCATCCACACAGGCAGCAGGATCAGCAACCACAAAGGCAGCAGGATCAGCACATATGCAGGCAGCAGGATCAGTACACACACAGGCAGCAGGATCAACATCCACACAGGCAGCAGGATCAGTACACACACAGGCAGCAAGATCAGCACCCATACAGGCAGCAGGATCAACACCCACACAGGCAGCAGGAACAGAACTCACATAGGTAACAATATCAGCAGCCACACAACCAGGGTCAGAGCCACATAGGCAGCAGCAACAGCAAGGTCATTAGCAACGTCAGTGCCCATACAGGCAGCAGGGACAGCAAACACACAGGTAGCAATATCACCAGCCACACGAGCAGGTCAGCACACACACAGGCAGCAGAGTAAGCAACCCTGCAGGAAGCAGCATTGGCACACACACAGGCAGGTGGGCAAAAACAGAAACAGAAAGCAGGGTCAGCAACCACACAGGCAGCAGGATCAGCACATATGCAGGCAGCAGGATCAACACCCACGCAGGCAGCAGGATCAGCACCCACATAGGTAACAATATCAGCAGCCACACAAGCAGGGTCAGAGCCACATAGGCAGCAGCAACAACAAGGTCATTAGCAAGGTCAGTGCCCACACAGGCAGCAGGAACAGCAACCACACAGGTAGCAATATCACCAGCCACACAAGCAGGGTCAGCACCCACACAGGCAGCAGGGTAAGTACCCCTGCAGGAAGCAGCATTGGCACCCACACAGGCAGGAGGGCAAAAACAGAAGCAAACAGGAGGGTCAGCACCCACACGGGCAGCAGGGTCAGCACACACACAGGGAGCAGTATCAGAACCAACACAGGCAACATGATCAGCAACGACATAGGCAGCAGGCTCAGCACCAACACAGGCAACAGGATCAGCATCAACAGAGGCAACCGGATCAGCACACACACAGGCAGCAGGGTCAGCACTCACACAAGGAGCAGATCAGCAACAAGACAGGCAGCAGGGTCAGCACACACACAGGGTGCAGGATCAGCCACCACACAGACAGCAGGGTCAGCACCTACACAGGCAGCAGGTCAGCACCCACACACGCAGCAGGGCCAACACCCACACACGCAGCGGCATCAGAAACCACTCAGGCAGCATGTGTCAGCACTCACACAGGCTGCAGAGTCAGCACACACACAGGGATCAGGATCAGCAACCAAACATGCAGTAGGGCAGCACACACAGAGGAAGCAGGTTTGGCATCCACACAGGCAGGAGGGCCAGCACAGAAACAGAAAGCAGTATCAGCACCCACACAGCCAGCAGGATCAGCACCCACACAGGCAGCAGGCTCAGCACCAACACAGGCAACAGGATCAGCATCAACAGAGGCAACCGGATCAGCACACACACAGGCAGCAGGGTCAGCACTCACACAAGGAGCAGATCAGCAACAAGACAGGCAGCATGGTCAGCACACACACAGGATGCAGGATCAGCCACCACACAGACAGCAGGGTCAGCACCTACACAGGCAGCAGGTCAGCACCCACACACGCAGCAGGGCCAGCACCCACACACGCAACAGGGCCAGCACCCACACACGCAGCGGCATCAGAAACCACTCAGGCAGCATGGGTCAGCACTCACACAGGCAGCAGAGTCAGCACACACACAGGGATCAGGATCAGCAACCAAACATGCAGTAGGGCAGCACACACAGAGGAAGCAGGTTTGGCATCCACACAGGCAGGAGGGCCAGCACAGAAACAGAAAGCAGTATCAGCACCCACACAGCCAGCAGGATCAGCACCCACACAGGCAGCAGGCTCAGCACCAACACAGGCAGCAGGCTCAGCACCAACACAGGCAACAGGATCAGCATCAACAGAGGCAACCGGATCAGCACACACACAGGCAGCAGGGTCAGCACTCACACAAGGAGCAGATCAGCAACAAGACAGGCAGCATGGTCAGCACACACACAGGGTGCAGGATCAGCCACCACACAGACAGCAGGGTCAGCACCAACACAGGCAGCAGGTCAGCACACACACACGCTGCAGGGCCAACACCCACACCCGCAGCGGCATCAGAAACCACTCAGGCAGCATGTGTCAGCACTCACACAGGCAGCAGAGTCAGCACACACACAGGGATCAGGATCAGCAACCAAACATGCAGCAGGGCAGCACACACAGAGGAAGTAGGTTTGGCATCCACACAGGCAGGAGGGCCAACACAGAAACAGAAAGCAGTATCAGCACCCACACAGGCAGCAGGATCAGCACCCACACAGGCAGCAGGCTCAGCAACCACACAGGCAGCTGGGTCAGCAACCACACTGGAAGGAGGAGTAGCATCCACACAGGCAGCAGAATCAGCAACTACAAAAGCAGCAGAATCAGCACATATGCAGGCAGCAAGATCAGCACATATACAGGCAGCAGGATCAATACCCACACAGGCAGCAGAATCAGCACCCACACAGGTAACAATATCAGCAGCCACACTAGCAGGGTCAGAGCCCACGTAGGCAGCAGAAACAGCAAGGTCATTACCAAGGTCAGTGCCCATACAGGCAGCAGGAATAGCAACCACACAGGTAACAATATCATCAGCCACACAAGCAGGGTCAGCACCCACACAGGCAGCAGGGTAAGCAACCCTGCAGGAAGCAGCATTGGCACCCACACAGGCAGGACGGCAAAAACAGAAACAGACAGCAGGGTCAGCACCCACACAGGGAGGAGGACAGCACACACACAGGCAGCAGGGTCAGCTCCCACACAGGCAACAGGATCAGCACCAACACAGGCAACAGGATCAGCACCCACACAGGCAGCAGGGTCAGCACCCACACAGGGAGCCCAATTAGCAACCACACAGGGAGCAGTATCAGCAACCACACAGGTAACAGGATCAGCACCAACACAGGTAACAGGATAAGCACCAACACAGGCAACATGATCAGCAACGACATAGGTAGCAGGATCAGCACCAACACAGGCAACAGGATCAGCATCAACAGAGGCAACAGAGGCAGCAGGGTCAGCACTCACACAAGGAGCAGATCAGCAAGAAGACAGGCAAAAGGGTCAGAACACACACAGGGAGCAGGATCAGCCACCACACAGGCAGCACGGTCAGCACTCACACAGGCAGCAGGATTGGCACACACACAGGCAGGAGGGCCAGCACCCACACAGGCAGCAGGATCAGCACCCACACAGGCAGCAGGGTCAGCACCCACATAGGCAGCAGGGTCAGCACCCATACAGGCAGGAGGAGTAGCATCCACACAGGCAGCAGGATCAGCAACCACAAAGGCAGCAGGATCAGCACATATGCAGGCAGCAGGATCAGTACACACACAGGCAGCAAGATCAGCACCCATACAGGCAGCAGCATCAACACCCACACAAGCAGGGTCAGAGCCACATAGGCAGCAGCAACAACAAGGTCATTAGCAAGGTCAGTGCCCACAGAGGCAGCAGCAACAGCAACTACACAGGTAGCAATATCACCAGCCACACAAGCAGGTCAGCACCAACACACGCAGCAGGGCCAGCACCCACACACGCAGCAGGGCCAGCACCCACACACGCAACAGGGCCAGCACCCACACACGCAGCAGGATCAGCACCCACACAGGCAGCAGGATCAGCACCCACACAGGCAGCAGGATCAGCAACCACACAGGCAGCATGGGTCAGCACTCACACAGGCTGCAGGATCAGCAACCACACAGGCTGCAGGGTCAGCACACACACAGGGAGCAGGATCAGCAACCAATCATGCAACAGGGCAGCACACACACAGGGAGGAAGAATCGGCAACCACACAGGCAGCACGGTCAGCACTCACACAGGAAGCAGGTTTGGCACCCACACAGGCAGGAGGGCCAGCACAGAAACAGAAAGCAGGATCAGCACCCACACAGGCAGCAGGGTCAACACCCACACTGGCAGCAGGGTCAGCAACCACACAGGCAGCAGAGTCAGCATCCACACAGGCAGCAGGATCAGCAACCACAAAGGCAGCAGGATCAGCACATATGCAGGCAGCAGGATCAGTACACACACAGGCAGCAGGATCAACATCCACACAGGCAGCAGGATCAGTACACACACAGGCAGCAAGATCAGCACCCATACAGGCAGCAGGATCAACACCCACACAGGCAGCAGGATCAGAACTCACATAGGTAACAATATCAGCAGCCACACAAGCAGGGTCAGAGCCACATAGGCAGCAGCAACAGCAAGGTCATTAGCAACGTCAGTGCCCATACAGGCAGCAGGGACAGCAAACACACAGGTAGCAATATCACCAGCCACACAAGCAGGGTCAGCACCCACACAGGCAGCAGGGTAATCACCCCTGCAGGAAGCAGCATTGGCACCCACAGAGGCAGGAGGGCAAAAACAGAAACAAACAGGAGGGTCAGCACCCACACGGGCAGCAGGGTCAGCACACACACAGGGAGCAGAATCAGAACCAACACAGGCAACATGATCAGCAACGACGTAGGCAGCAGGCTCAGCACCAACACAGGCAACAGGATCAGCATGAACAGAGGCAACCGGATCAGCACACACACAGGCAGCAGGGTCAGCACTCACACAAGGAGCAGATCAGCAACAAGACAAGCAGCAGTGTCAGCACACACACAGGGTGCAGGATCAGCCACCACACAGACAGCAGGGTCAGCACCTACACAGGCAGCAGGTCAGCACCCACACACGCAGCAGGGCCAACACCCACACACGCAGCGGCATCAGCAACCACTCAGGCAGCATGTGTCAGCACTCACACAGGCAGCAGGATCAGCAACCACACAGGCAGCAGGATCAGCACCCAAACAGGCAGCAGGACCAGCACCAAAAGAGGCAACAGGATCAGCACCCACACAGGCAGCAGGGTCAGCACACACATAGGGAGCAGGATCAGCACCCACACTTGCAGCAGGGTCAGCTCCCACACAGGCATGAGGGTCAGCACAGAAACAGACTGCAGGATCAGCAGCCACACAGGCAGCAGGATCAGCACCCACACAGGCAGCAGGGTCAGCACCCACATAGGCAGCAGGGTCAGCACCCATACAGGCAGGAGGAGTAGCATCCACACAGGCAGCAGGATCAGCAACCACAAAGGCAGCAGGATCAGCACATATGCAGGCAGCAGGATCAGTACACACACAGGCAGCAAGATCAGCACCTAAACAGGCAGCAGGATCAACACCCACAGAGGCAGCAGGTTCAGCACCCACACAGGTACCAATATCAGCAGCCACACAAGCAGGGTCAGAGCCACATAGGCAGCAGCAGCAACAAGGTCATTAGCAAGGTCAGTGCCCACACAGGCAGCAGGAACAGCAACTACACAGGTAGCAATATCACCAGACACACAAGCAGGGTCAGCACCCACACAGGCAGCAGGGTAAGTACCCCTGCAGGAAGCAGCATTGGCACCCACGCAGGCAGGAGGGCAAAAACAGAAACAAACAGGAGGGTCAGCACCCACACGGGCAGCAGGGTCAGCACACACACAGGGAGCAGTATCAGAACCAACACAGGCAACATGATCAGCAACGACATAGGCAGCAGGCTCAGCACCAACACAGGCAACAGGATCAGCATCAACAGAGGCAACCGGATCAGCACACACACAGGCAGCAGGGTCAGCACTCACACAAGGATTAGATCAGCAACAAGACAGGCAGCAGGGTCAGCACACACACAGGGTGCAGTATCAGCCACCACACAGGCAGCAGGTTCAGCACTCACACAGGCAGCAGGATTGGCAACCACACAGTCAGCAGGGCCAGCCCAGTAACAGACAGCAGGGTCAGCACCTACACAGGCAGCAGGTCAGCACGCACACACGCAGCAGGGCCAACACCCACACACGCAGCGGCATCAGCAACCACTCAGGCAGCATGGGTCAGCACACACACAGGCAGCAGGATCAGCAACCACACAGGCAGCAGGATCAGCACCCAAACAGGCAACAGGATCAGCACCAAAAGAGGCAACAGGATCAGCAACCACACTGGCAGCAGGGTCAGCACACACATAGGGAGCAGGATCAGCAACCACACAGGTAGCAGGGTCAGCAACCACACAGACAGCAGGGTCAGCTCCCACACAGGCATGAGGGTCAGCACAGAAACAGACTGCAGGGTCAGCACCTACACAGGCAGCAGGTCAGCACCAACACACGCAGCAGGGCCAGCACCCACACACGCAGCAGTGCCAGCACCCACACACGCAGCAGGGCCAGCACCCACACACGCAGCAGAATCAGCACCCACGCAGGCAGCAGGATCAGCACCCACACAGGCAGCAGGATCAGCACCCACACAGGCAGCAGGATCAGCAACCACACAGGCAGCATGGGTCAGCACTCACACAGGCTGCAGGATCAGCAACCACACAGGCTGCAGGGTCAGCACACACACAGGGAGCAGGATCAGCAACCAATCATGCAACAGGGCATCACACACCTAGGGAGGAAGAATCGGCAACCACACAGGCAGCACGGTCAGCACTCACACAGGAAGCAGGTTTGGCACCCACACAGGCAGGATGGCCAGCACAGAAACAGAAAGCAGGATCAGCACCCACACAGGCAGTAGGGTCAACACCCACACTGGCAGCAGGGTCAGCAACCACACAGGCAGCAGGGTCAGCATCCACACAGGCAGCAGGATCAGCAACCACAAAGGCAGCAGGATCAGCACATATGCAGGCAGCAGGATCAGTACACACACAGGCAGCAGGATCAACATCCACACAGGCAGCAGGATCAGTACACACACAGGCAGCAAGATCAGCACCCATATAGGCAGCAGGATCAACACCCACACAGGCAGCAGGATCAGAACTCACATAGGTAACAATATCAGCAGCCACACAACCAGGATCAGAGCCACATAGGCAGCAGCAACAACAAGGTCCTTAGCAAGGTCAGTGCCCATACAGGCAGCAGGGACAGCAAACACACAGGTAGCAATATCACCAGCCACACAAGCAGGTCAGCAACCACACAGGCAGCAGGATCAGCAACCACACAGGGAGCAGTATCAGAACCAACACAGGCAACATGATCAGCAACGACATAGGCAGCAGGCCCAGCACCAACACAGGCAACAGGATCAGCATCAAAAGAGGCAACCGGATCAGCACACACACAGGCAGCAGGGTCAGCACTCACACAAGGAGCAGATCAGCAACAAGACAAGCAGCAGGGTCAGCACACACACAGGGTGCAGGATCAGCCACCACACAGGCAGCAGGTTCAGCACTCACACAGGCAGCAGGATTGGCACCCACACAGTCAGCAGGGCCAGCTCAGTAACAGACAGCAGGGTCAGCACCTACACAGGCAGCAGGTCAGCACCCACACACGCAGCAGGGCCAACACCCACACACGCAGCGGCATCAGCAACCACTCAGGCAGCATGGGTCAGCACTCACACAGGCAGCAGGATCAGCAACCACACAGGCAGCAGGATCAGCACCCAAACAGGCAACAGGATCAGCACCAAAAGAGGCAACAGGATCAGCAACCACACTGGCAGCAGGGTCAGCACACACATAGGGAGCAGGATCAGCAACCACACAGGTAGCAGGGTCAGAAACCACACAGACAGCAGGGTCAGCTCCCACACAGGCATGAGGGTCAGCACAGAAACAGACTGCAGGGTCAGCACCTACACAGGCAGCAGGTCAGCACCCACACACGCAGCAGGGCCAGCACCCACACATGCAGCAGGGCCAGCACCCACACACGCAACAGGGCCAGCACCCACACACGCAGCAGGATCAGCACCCACACAGGCAGCAGGATCAGCACCCACACAGGCAGCAGGATCAGCACCCACACAGGCAGCAGGATCAGCAACCACACAGGCAGCATGGGTCAGCACTCACACAGGCTGCAGGATCAGCAACCACACAGGCTGCAGGGTCAGCACACACACAGGGAGCAGGATCAGCAACCAATCATGCAACAGGGCAGCACACACACAGGGAGGAAGAATCGGCAACCACACAGGCAGCACGGTCAGCACTCACACAGGAAGCAGGTTTGGCACACACACAGGCAGGAGGGCCAGCACAGAAACAGAAAGCAGGATCAGCACCCACACAGGCAGCAGGGTCAACACCCACACTGGCAGCAGGGTCAGCAACCACACAGGCAGCAGAGTCAGCATCCACACAGGCAGCAGGATCAGCAACCACAAAGGCAGCAGGATCAGCACATATGCAGGCAGCAGGATCAGTACACACACAGGCAGCAGGATCAACATCCACACAGGCAGCAGGATCAGTACACACACAGGCAGCAAGATCAGCACCCATACAGGCAGCAGGATCAACACCCACACAGGCAGCAGGATCAGAACTCACATAGGTAACAATATCAGCAGCCACACAACCAGGGTCAGAGCCACATAGGCAGCAGCAACAGCAAGGTCATTAGCAACGTCAGTGCCCATACAGGCAGCAGGGACAGCAAACACACAGGTAGCAATATCACCAGCCACACAAGCAGGGTCAGCACCCACACAGGCAGCAGGGTAATCACCCCTGCAGGAAGCAGCATTGGCACCCACAGAGGCAGGAGGGCAAAAACAGAAACAAACAGGAGGGTCAGCACCCACACGGGCAGCAGGGTCAGCACACACACAGGGAGCAGTATCAGAACCAACACAGGCAACATGATCAGCAACGACGTAGGCAGCAGGCTCAGGACCAACACAGGCAACAGGATCAGCATGAACAGAGGCAACCGGATCAGCACACACACAGGCAGCAGGGTCAGCACTCACACAAGGAGCAGATCAGCAACAAGACAAGCAGCAGTGTCAGCACACACACAGGGTGCAGGATCAGCCACCACACAGACAGCAGGGTCAGCACCTACACAGGCAGCAGGTCAGCACCCACACACGCAGCAGGGCCAACACCCACACACGCAGCGGCATCAGCAACCACTCAGGCAGCATGTGTCAGCACTCACACAGGCAGCAGGATCAGCAACCACACAGGCAGCAGGATCAGCACCCAAACAGGCACAGGATCAGCACCAAAAGAGGCAACAGGATCAGCACCCACACAGGCAGCAGGGTCAGCACACACATAGGGAGCAGGATCAGCAACCACACAGCTAGCAGGGTCAGCAACCACACAGACTGCAGGTTCAGCACCCACACTTGCAGCAGGGTCAGCTCCCACACAGGCATGAGGGTCAGCACAGAAACAGACTGCAGGATCAGCAGCCACACAGGCAGCAGGATCAGCACCCACACAGGCAGCAGGGTCAGCACCCACATAGGCAGCAGGGTCAGCACCCATACAGGCAGGAGGAGTAGCATCCACACAGGCAGCAGGATCAGCAACCACAAAGGCAGCAGGATCAGCACATATGCAGGCAGCAGGATCAGTACACACACAGGCAGCAAGATCAGCACCCATACAGGCAGCAGGATCAACACCCACACAGGCAGCAGGTTCAGCACCCACACAGGTACCAATATCAGCAGCCTCACAAGCAGGGTCAGAGCCACATAGGCAGCAGCAACAACAAGGTCATTAGCAAGGTCCGTGCCCACACAGGCAGCAGGAACAGCAACTACACAGGTAGCAATATCACCAGCCACACAAGCAGGGTCAGCACCCACACAGGCAGCAGGCTAAGCACCCCTGCAGGAAGCAGCATTGGCACCCACACAGGCAGGAGGGCAAAAACAGAAACAAACAGGAGGGTCAGCACCCACACGGGCAGCAGGGTCAGCACACACACAGGGAGCAGTATCAGAACCAACACAGGCAACATGATCAGCAACGACATAGGCAGCAGGCTCAGCACCAACACAGGCAACAGGATCAGCATCAACAGAGGCAACCGGATCAGCACACACACAGGCAGCAGGGTCAGCACTCACACAAGGATTAGATCAGCAACAAGACAGGCAGCAGGGTCAGCACACACACAGGGTGCAGTATCAGCCACCACACAGGCAGCAGGTTCAGCACTCACACAGGCAGCAGGATTGGCACCCACACAGTCAGCAGGGCCAGCCCAGTAACAGACAGCAGGGTCAGCACCTACACAGGCAGCAGGTCAGCACGCACACACGCAGCAGGGCCAACACCCACACACGCAGCGGCATCAGCAACCACTCAGGCAGCATGGGTCAGCAAACACACAGGCAGCAGGATCAGCAACCACACAGGCAGCAGGATCAGCACCCAAACAGGCAACAGGATCAGCACCAAAAGAGGCAACAGGATCAGCAACCACACTGGCAGCAGGGTCAGCACACACATAGGGAGCAGGATCAGCAACCACACAGGTAGCAGGGTCAGCAACCACACAGACAGCAGGGTCAGCTCCCACACAGGCATGAGGGTCAGAACAGAAACAGACTGCAGGGTCAGCACCTACACAGGCAGCAGGTCAGCACCCACACACGCAGCAGGGCCAGCACCCACACATGCAGCAGTGCCAGCACCCACACACGCAGCAGGGCCAGCACCCACACATGCAACAGGGCCAGCACCCACACACGCAGCAGAATCAGCACCCACACAGGCAGCAGGATCAGCACCCACACAGGCAGCAGGATCAGCACTCACACAGGCTGCAGGATCAGCAACCACACAGGCTGCAGGGTCAGCACACACACAGGGAGCAGGATCAGCAACCAATCATGCAACAGGGCATCACACACCCAGGGAGGAAGAATCGGCAACCACACAGGCAGCACGGTCAGCACTCACACAGGAAGCAGGTTTGGCACCCACACAGGCAGGAGGGCCAGCACAGAAACAGAAAGCAGGATCAGCACCCACACAGGCAGTAGGGTCAACACCCACACTGGCAGCAGGGTCAGCATCCACACAGGCAGCAGGATCAGCAACCACAAAGGCAGCAGGATCAGCACATATGCAGGAGGCAGGATCAGAACACACACAGGCAGCAGGATCAACATCCACACAGGCAGCAGGATCAGTACACACACAGGCAGCAAGATCAGCACCCATACAGGCAGCAGGATCAACACCCACACAGGCAGCAGGATCAGAACTCACATAGGTAACAATATCAGCAGCCACACAACCAGGGTCAGAGCCACATAGGCAGCAGCAACAGCAAGGTCATTAGCAAGGTCAGTGCCCATACAGGCAGCAGGGACAGCAAACACACAGGTAGCAATATCACCAGCCACACAAGCAGGGTCAGCACCCACACAGGCAGCAGGGTAAGCACCCCTGCAGGAAGCAGCATTGGCACCCACACAGGCAGGAGGGCAAAAACAGAAACAAACAGGAGGATCAGCACCCACACGGGCAGCAGGGTCAGCACACACACAGGGAGCAGTATCAGAACCAACACAGGCAACATGATCAGCAACGACATAGGCAGCAGGCTCAGCACCAACACAGGCAACAGGATCAGCATCAACAGAGGCAACCGGATCAGCACACACACAGGCAGCAGGGTCAGCACTCACACAAGGATTAGATCAGCAACAAGACAGGCAGCAGGGTCAGCACACACACAGGGTGCAGTACCAGCCACCACACAGGCAGCAGGTTCAGCACTCACACAGGCAGCAGGATTGGCACCCACACAGTCAGCAGGGCCAGCCCAGTAACAGACAGCAGGGTCAGCACCTACACAGGCAGCAGGTCAGCACGCACACACGCAGCAGGGCCAACACCCACACACGCAGCGGCATCAGCAACCACTCAGGCAGCATGGGTCAGCACTCACACAGGCAGCAGGATCAGCAACCACACAGGCAGCAGGATCAGCACCCAAACAGGCAACAAGATCAGCACCAAAAGAGGCAACAGGATCAGCAACCACACTGGCAGCAGGGTCAGCACACACATAGGGAGCAGGATCAGCAACCACACAGGTAGCAGGGTCAGCAACCACACAGACAGCAGGGTCAGCTCCCACACAGGCATGAGGGTCAGCACAGAAACAGACTGCAGGGTCAGCACCTACACAGGCAGCAGGTCAGCACCCACACACGCAGCAGGGCCAGCACCCACACACGCAGCAGGGCCAGCACCCACACACGCAGCAGGGCCAGCACCCACACACGCAACAGGGCCAGCACCCACACACGCAGCAGGATCAGCACCCACACAGGCAGCAGGATCAGCACCCACACAGGCAGCAGGATCAGCACCCACACAGGCAGCAGGATCAGCAACCACACAGGCAGCATGGGTCAGCACTCACACAGGCTGCAGGATCAGCAACCACACAGGCTGCAGGGTCAGCACACACACAGGGAGCAGGATCAGCAACCAATCATGCAACAGGGCAGCAACACACAGGGAGGAAGAATTGGCAACCACACAGGCAGCACGGTCAGCACTCACACAGGAAGCAGGTTTGGCACCCACACAGGCAGGAGGGCCTGCACAGAAACAGAAAGCAGGATCAGCACCCACACAGGCAGCAGGGTCAACACCCACACTGGCAGCAGGGTCAGCAACCACACAGGCAGCAGAGTCAGCATCCACACAGGCAGCAGGATCAGCAACCACAAAGGCAGCAGGATCAGCACATATGCAGGCAGCAGGATCAGTACACACACAGGCAGCAGGATCAACATCCACACAGGAAGCAGGATCAGTACACACACAGGCAGCAAGATCAGCACCCATACAGGCAGCAGGATCAACACCCACACAGGCAGCAGGATCAGAACTCACATAGGTAACAATATCAGCAGCCACACAACCAGGGTCAGAGCCACATAGGCAGCAGCAACAGCAAGGTCATTAGCAAGGTCAGTGCCCATACAGGCAGCAGGAACAGCAACCACACAGGTAGCAATATCACCAGCCACACAAGCAGGGTCAGCACCCACACAGGCAGCAGGGTAATCACCCCTGCAGGAAGCAGCATTGGCACCCACCGAGGCAGGAGGGCAAAAACAAAAACAAACAGGAGGGTCAGCACCCACACGGGCAGCAGGGTCAGCACACACACAGGGAGCAGTATCAGAACCAACACAGGCAACATGATCAGCAATGACGTAGGCAGCAGGCTCAGGACCAACACAGGCAACAGGATCAGCATGAACAGAGGCAACCGGATCAGCACACACACAGGCAGCAGGGTCAGCACTCACACAAGGAGCAGATCAGCAACAAGACAAGCAGCAGTGTCAGCACACACACAGGGTGCAGGAACAGCCACCACACAGACAGCAGGGTCAACACCTACACAGGCAGCAGGTCAGCACCCACACACGCAGCAGGGCCAACACCCACACACGCAGCGGCATCAGCAACCACTCAGGCAGCATGTGTCAGCACTCACACAGGCAGCAGGATCAGCAACCACACAGGCAGCAGGATCAGCACCCAAACAGGCACAGGATCAGCACCAAAAGAGGCAACAGGATCAGCACCCACACAGGCAGCAGGGTCAGCACACACATAGGGAGCAGGATCAGCAACCACACAGCTAGCAGGGTCAGCAACCACACAGACTGCAGGTTCAGCACCCACACTTGCAGCAGGGTCAGCTCCCACACAGGCATGAGGGTCAGCACAGAAACAGACTGCAGGATCAGCAGCCACACAGGCAGCAGGATCAGCACCCACACAGGCAGCAGGGTCAGCACCCACATAGGCAGCAGGGTCAGCACCCATACAGGCAGGAGGAGTAGCATCCACACAGGCAGCAGGATCAGCAACCACAAAGGCAGCAGGATCAGCACATATGCAGGCAGCAGGATCAGTACACACACAGGCAGCAAGATCAGCACCCATACAGGCAGCAGGATCAACACCCACACAGGCAGCAGGTTCAGCACCCACACAGGTACCAATATCAGCAGCCACACAAGCAGGGTCAGAGCCACATAGGCAGCAGCAACAACAAGGTCATTAGCAAGGTCCGTGCCCACACAGGCAGCAGGAACAGCAACTACACAGGTAGCAATATCACCAGCCACACAAACAGGGTCAGCACCCACACAGGCAGCAGGGTAAGCACCCCTGCAGGAAGCAGCATTGGCACCCACACAGGCAGGAGGGCAAAAACAGAAACAAACAGGAGGGTCAGCACCCACACGGGCAGCAGGGTCAGCACACACACAGGGAGCAGTATCAGAACCAACACAGGCAACATGATCAGCAACGACATAGGCAGCAGGCTCAGCACCAACACAGGCAACAGGATCAGCATCAACAGAGGCATCCGGATCAGCACACACACAGGCAGCAGGGTCAGCACTCACACAAGGATTAGATCAGCAACAAGACAGGCAGCAGGGTCAGCACACACACAGGGTGCAGTATCAGCC
The DNA here is from genome assembly GCA_026770705.1 of Isurus oxyrinchus. NCBI lineage: Eukaryota > Metazoa > Chordata > Chondrichthyes > Lamniformes > Lamnidae > Isurus > Isurus oxyrinchus. The sequence goes on along the minus strand of JANJGN010000007.1, from coordinate 83,260,414 downwards.
ACCACACAGGCAGCAGGTTCAGCACTCACACAGGCAGCAGGATTGGCACCCACACAGTCAGCAGGGCCAGCCCAGTAACAGACAGCAGGGTCAGCACCTACACAGGCAGCAGGTCAGCACCCACACACGCAGCAGGGCCAACACCCACACACGCAGCGGCATCAGCAACCACTCAGGCAGCATGGGTCAGCAAACACACAGGCAGCAGGATCAGCAACCACACAGGCAGCAGGATCAGCACCCAAACAGGCAACAGGATCAGCACCAAAAGAGGCAACAGGATCAGCAACCACACTGGCAGCAGGGTCAGCACACACATAGGGAGCAGGATCAGCAACCACACAGGTAGCAGGGTCAGCAACCACACAGACAGCAGGGTCAGCTCCCACACAGGCATGAGGGTCAGAACAGAAACAGACTGCAGGGTCAGCACCTACACAGGCAGCAGGTCAGCACCCACACACGCAGCAGGGCCAGCACCCACACACGCAGCAGGGCCAGCACCCACACACGCAGCAGGGCCAGCACCCACACACGCAACAGGGCCAGCACCCACACACGCAGCAGGATCAGCACCCACACAGGCAGCAGGATCAGCACCCACACAGGCAGCAGGATCAGCACCCACACAGGCAGCAGGATCAGCAACCACACAGGCAGCATGGGTCAGCACTCACACAGGCTGCAGGATCAGCAACCACACAGGCTGCAGGGTCAGCACACACACAGGGAGCAGGATCAGCAACCAATCATGCAACAGGGCAGCAACACACAGGGAGGAAGAATTGGCAACCACACAGGCAGCACGGTCAGCACTCACACAGGAAGCAGGTTTGGCACCCACACAGGCAGGAGGGCCTGCACAGAAACAGAAAGCAGGATCAGCACCCACACAGGCAGCAGGGTCAACACCCACACTGGCAGCAGGGTCAGCAACCACACAGGCAGCAGGGTCAGCATCCACACAGGCAGCAGGATCAGCAACCACAAAGGCAGCAGCATCAGCACATATGCAGGCAGCAGGATCAGTACACACACAGGCAGCAGGATCAACATCCACACAGGCAGCAGGATCAGTACACACACAGGCAGCAAGATCAGCACCCATACAGGCAGCAGGATCAACACCCACACAGGCAGCAGGATCAGAACTCACATAGGTAACAATATCAGCAGCCACACAACCAGGGTCAGAGCCACATAGGCAGCAGCAACAGCAAGGTCATTAGCAAGGTCAGTGCCCATACAGGCAGCAGGGACAGCAAACACACAGGTAGCAATATCACCAGCCACACAAGCAGGTCAGCACCCACACAGGCAGCAGGGTAAGCACCCCTGCAGGAAGCAGCATTGGCACCCACACAGGCAGGAGGGCAAAAACAGAAACAAACAGGAGGGTCAGCACCCACACGGGCAGCAGGATGAGCAACCACTCAGGGAGCAGTATCAGAACCAACACAGGCAACATGATCAGCAACGACATAGGCAGCAGGCTCAGCACCAACACAGGCAACAGGATCAGCATCAAAAGAGGCAACCGGATCAGCACACACACAGGCAGCAGGGTCAGCACTCACACAAGGATCAGATCAGCAACAAGACAAGCAGCAGGGTCAGCACACACACAGGGTGCAGGATCAGCCACCACACAGGCAGCAGGGTCAGCACTCACACAGGCAGCAGGATTGGCACCCACACAGTCAGCAGGGCCAGCCCAGTAACAGACAGCAGGGTCAGCACCTACACAGGCAGCAGGTCAGCACCCACACACGCAGCAGGGCCAACACCCACACACGCAGCGGCATCAGCAACCACTCAGGCAGCATGGGTCAGCACTCACACAGGCAGCAGGATCAGCAACCACACAGGCAGCAGGATCAGCACCCAAACAGGCAACAGGATCAGCACCAAAAGAGGCAACAGGATCAGCAACCACACTGGCAGCAGGGTCAGCACACACATAGGGAGCAGGATCAGCAACCACACAGGTAGCAGGGTCAGCAACCACACAGACAGCAGGGTCAGCTCCCACACAGGCATGAGGGTCAGCACAGAAACAGACTGCAGGGTCAGCACCTACACAGGCAGCAGGTCAGCACCCACACACGCAGCAGGGCCAGCACCCACACACGCAGCAGGGCCAGCACCCACACACGCAGCAGGGCCAGCACCCACACACGCAGCAGGATCAGCACCCACACAGGCAGCAGGATGAGCACCCACACAGGCAGCAGATTCAGCACCCACACAGGCAGCAGGATCAGCAACCACACAGGCAGCATGGGTCAGCACTCACACAGGCTGCAGGATCAGCAGCCACACAGGCTGCACGGTCAGCACACACACAGGGAGCAGGATCAGCAACCAAACATGCAACAAGGCAGGACACACCCAGGGAGGAAGAATCAGCAACCACACAGGCAGCACGGTCAGCACTCACACAGGAAGCAGGTTTGGCACCCACACAGGCAGGAGGGCCAGCACAGAAACAGAAAGCAGGATCAGCACCCACACAGGCAGCAGTGTCAACACCCACACTGGCAGCAGGGTCAGCAACCACACAGGCAGCAGGGTCAGCATCCACACAGGCAGCAGGGTCAGCATCCACACAGGCAGCAGGATCAGCACATATGCAGGCAGCAGGATCAGTACACACACAGGCAGCAGTATCAACATCCACACAGGCAGCAGGATCAGTACACACACAGGCAGCAAGATCAGCACCCATACAGGCAGCAGGATCAACACCCACACAGGCAGCAGGATCAGAACTCACATAGGTAACAATATCAGCAGCCACACAACCAGGGTCAGAGCCACATAGGCAGCAGCAACAGCAAGGTCATTAGCAAGGTCAGTGCCCATACAGGCAGCAGGGACAGCAAACACACAGGTAGCAATATCATCAGCCACACGAGCAGGTCAGCACACACACAGGCAGCAGAGTAAGCAACCCTGCAGGAAGCAGCATTGCCACACACACAGGCAGGTGGGCAAAAACAGAAACAGAAAGCAGGGTCAGCAACCACACAGGCAGCAGGATCAGCACATATGCAGGCAGCAGGATCAGTACACACACAGGCAGCAAGATCAGCACACATACAGGCAGCAGGATCAACACCCACACATGCAGCAGGATCAGCACCCACATAGGTAACAATATCAGCAGCCACACAAGCAGGGTCAGAGCCACATAGGCAGCAGCAACAACAAGGTCATTAGCAAGGTCAGTGCCCACACAGGCAGCAGGAACAGCAACCACACAGGTAGCAATATCACCAGCCACACAAGCAGGGTCAGTACTCACACAGGCAGCAGGGTAAGCACCCCTGCAGGAAGCAGCATTGGCACCCACACAGGCAGGAGGGAAAAAACCGAAACAAACAGGAGGGTCAGCACCCACACGGGCAGCAGGGTCAGCACACACACACAGGGAGCAGTATCAGAACCAACACAGGCAACATGATCAGCAACGACATAGGCAGCAGGCTCAGCACCAACACAGGCAACAGGATCAGCATCAACAGAGGCAACCGTATCAGCACACACACAGGCAGCAGGGTCAGCACTCACACAAGGAGCAGATCAGCAACAAGACAGGCAGCAGGGTCAGCACACACACAGGGTGCAGGATCAGCCACCACACAGACAGCAGGGTCAGCACCTACACAGGCAGCAGGTCAGCACCCACACACGCAGCAGGGCCAACACCCACACACGCAGCGGCATCAGCAACCACTCAGGCAGCATGTGTCAGCACTCACACAGGCTGCAGGATCAGCAACCACACAGGCAGCAGGATCAGCACCCAAACAGGCAACAGGATCAGCAGCAAAAGAGGCAACAGGATCAGCACCCACACAGGCAGCAGGGTCAACACACACATAGGGAGCAGGATCAGCAACCACACAGGTAGCAGGGTCAGCAACCACACAGACAGCAGGGTCAGCACCCACACTTGCAGCAGGGTCAGCTCCCACACAGGCATGAGGGTCAGCACAGAAACAGACTGCAGGATCAGCAGCCACACAGGCAGCAGGATCAGCACCCACACAGGCAGCAGGGTCAGCACCCACATAGGCAGCAAGATCAGCACCCATACAGGCAGGAGGAGTAGCATCCACACAGGCAGCAGGATCAGCAACCACAAAGGCAGCAGGATCAGTACACACACAGGCAGCAAGATCAGCACCCATACAGGCAGCAGGATGAACACCCACACAGGCAGCAGGTTCAGCACCCACACAGGTACCAATATCAGCAGCCACACAAGCAGGGTCAGAGCCACATAGGCAGCAGCAACAAAAAGGTCATTAGCAAGGTCAGTGCCCACACAGGCAGCAGGAACAGCAACTACACAGGTAGCAATATCACCAGCCACACAAGCAGGGTCAGCACCCACACAGGCAGCAGGGTAAGCACCCCTGCAGGAAGCAGCATTGGCACCCACACAGGCAGGAGGGCAAAAACAGAAACAAACAGGAGGGTCAGCACCCACACGGGCAGCAGGATGAGCAACCACTCAGGGAGCAGTATCAGAACCAACACAGGCAACATGATCAGCAACGACATAGGCAGCAGGCTCAGCACCAACACAGGCAACAGGATCAGCATCAAAAGAGGCAACCGGATCAGCACACACACAGGCAGCAGGGTCAGCACTCACACAAGGATCAGATCAGCAACAAGACAAGCAGCAGGGTCAGCACACACACAGGGTGCAGGATCAGCCACCACACAGGCAGCAGGGTCAGCACTCACACAGGCAGCAGGATTGGCACCCACACAGTCAGCAGGGCCAGCCCAGTAACAGACAGCAGGGTCAGCACCTACACAGGCAGCAGGTCAGCACCCACACACGCAGCAGGGCCAACACCCACACACGCAGCGGCATCAGCAACCACTCAGGCAGCATGGGTCAGCACTCACACAGGCAGCAGGATCAGCAACCACACAGGCAGCAGGATCAGCACCCAAACAGGCAACAGGATCAGCACCAAAAGAGGCAACAGGATCAGCAACCACACTGGCAGCAGGGTCAGCACACACATAGGGAGCAGGATCAGCAACCACACAGGTAGCAGGGTCAGCAACCACACAGACAGCAGGGTCAGCTCCCACACAGGCATGAGGGTCAGCACAGAAACAGACTGCAGGGTCAGCACCTACACAGGCAGCAGGTCAGCACCCACACACGCAGCAGGGCCAGCACCCACACACGCAGCAGGGCCAGCACCCACACACGCAGCAGGGCCAGCACCCACACACGCAGCAGGATCAGCACCCACACAGGCAGCAGGATGAGCACCCACACAGGCAGCAGATTCAGCACCCACACAGGCAGCAGGATCAGCAACCACACAGGCAGCATGGGTCAGCACTCACACAGGCTGCAGGATCAGCAGCCACACAGGCTGCACGGTCAGCACACACACAGGGAGCAGGATCAGCAACCAAACATGCAACAAGGCAGGACACACCCAGGGAGGAAGAATCAGCAACCACACAGGCAGCACGGTCAGCACTCACACAGGAAGCAGGTTTGGCACCCACACAGGCAGGAGGGCCAGCACAGAAACAGAAAGCAGGATCAGCACCCACACAGGCAGCAGTGTCAACACCCACACTGGCAGCAGGGTCAGCAACCACACAGGCAGCAGGGTCAGCATCCACACAGGCAGCAGGGTCAGCATCCACACAGGCAGCAGGATCAGCACATATGCAGGCAGCAGGATCAGTACACACACAGGCAGCAGTATCAACATCCACACAGGCAGCAGGATCAGTACACACACAGGCAGCAAGATCAGCACCCATACAGGCAGCAGGATCAACACCCACACAGGCAGCAGGATCAGAACTCACATAGGTAACAATATCAGCAGCCACACAACCAGGGTCAGAGCCACATAGGCAGCAGCAACAGCAAGGTCATTAGCAAGGTCAGTGCCCATACAGGCAGCAGGGACAGCAAACACACAGGTAGCAATATCATCAGCCACACGAGCAGGTCAGCACACACACAGGCAGCAGAGTAAGCAACCCTGCAGGAAGCAGCATTGCCACACACACAGGCAGGTGGGCAAAAACAGAAACAGAAAGCAGGGTCAGCAACCACACAGGCAGCAGGATCAGCACATATGCAGGCAGCAGGATCAGTACACACACAGGCAGCAAGATCAGCACACATACAGGCAGCAGGATCAACACCCACACATGCAGCAGGATCAGCACCCACATAGGTAACAATATCAGCAGCCACACAAGCAGGGTCAGAGCCACATAGGCAGCAGCAACAACAAGGTCATTAGCAAGGTCAGTGCCCACACAGGCAGCAGGAACAGCAACCACACAGGTAGCAATATCACCAGCCACACAAGCAGGGTCAGTACTCACACAGGCAGCAGGGTAAGCACCCCTGCAGGAAGCAGCATTGGCACCCACACAGGCAGGAGGGAAAAAACCGAAACAAACAGGAGGGTCAGCACCCACACGGGCAGCAGGGTCAGCACACACACACAGGGAGCAGTATCAGAACCAACACAGGCAACATGATCAGCAACGACATAGGCAGCAGGCTCAGCACCAACACAGGCAACAGGATCAGCATCAACAGAGGCAACCGTATCAGCACACACACAGGCAGCAGGGTCAGCACTCACACAAGGAGCAGATCAGCAACAAGACAGGCAGCAGGGTCAGCACACACACAGGGTGCAGGATCAGCCACCACACAGACAGCAGGGTCAGCACCTACACAGGCAGCAGGTCAGCACCCACACACGCAGCAGGGCCAACACCCACACACGCAGCGGCATCAGCAACCACTCAGGCAGCATGTGTCAGCACTCACACAGGCTGCAGGATCAGCAACCACACAGGCAGCAGGATCAGCACCCAAACAGGCAACAGGATCAGCAGCAAAAGAGGCAACAGGATCAGCACCCACACAGGCAGCAGGGTCAACACACACATAGGGAGCAGGATCAGCAACCACACAGGTAGCAGGATCAGCAACCACACAGACAGCAGGGTCAGCACCCACACTTGCAGCAGGGTCAGCTCCCACACAGGCATGAGGGTCAGCACAGAAACAGACTGCAGGATCAGCAGCCACACAGGCAGCAGGATCAGCACCCACACAGGCAGCAGGGTCAGCACCCACATAGGCAGCAAGATCAGCACCCATACAGGCAGGAGGAGTAGCATCCACACAGGCAGCAGGATCAGCAACCACAAAGGCAGCAGGATCAGTACACACACAGGCAGCAAGATCAGCACCCATACAGGCAGCAGGATGAACACCCACACAGGCAGCAGGTTCAGCACCCACACAGGTACCAATATCAGCAGCCACACAAGCAGGGTCAGAGCCACATAGGCAGCAGCAACAAAAAGGTCATTAGCAAGGTCAGTGCCCACACAGGCAGCAGGAACAGCAACTACACAGGTAGCAATATCACCAGCCACACAAGCAGGGTCAGCACCCACACAGGCAGCAGGGTAAGCACCCCTGCAGGAAGCAGCATTGGCACCCACACAGGCAGGAGGGAAAAAACAGAAACAAACAGGAGGGTCAGCACCCACACAGGCAGCAGGATCAGCAACCACAAAGGCAGCAGGATCAGCACATATGCAGGCAGCAGGATCAGTACACACACAGGCAGCAAGATCAGCACCCATACAGGCAGCAGGATCAACACCCACACAGGCAGCAGGTTCAGCACCCACACAGGTACCAATATCAGCAGCCCCACAAGCAGGATCAGAGCCACATAGGCAGCAGCAACAACAAGGGCATTAGCAAGGTCAGTGCCCACACAGGCAGCAGGAACAGCAACTACACAGGTAGCAATATCACCAGCCACACAAGCAGGGTCAGCACCCACACAGGCAGCAGGGTAAGCACCCCTGCAGGAAGCAGCATTGGCACCCACACAGGCAGGAGGGAAAAAACAGAAACAAACAGGAGGGTCAGCACCCACACAGGCAGCAGGATCAGCAACCACACAGGGAGCAGTATCAGAACCAACACAGGCAACATGATCAGCAACGACATAGGCAGCAGGCTCAGCACCAACACAGGCAACAGGATCAGCATCAACAGAGGCAACCGGATCAGCACAGACACAGGCAGCAGGGTCAGCACTCACACAAGGAGCAGATTCGCAACAAGACAAGCAGCAGGGTCAGCACACAAACAGGGTGCAGGATCAGCCACCACACAGGCAGCAGGTTCAGCACTCACACAGGCAGCAGGATTGGCACCCACACAGTCAGCAGGGCCAGCCCAGTAACAGACAGCAGGGTCAGAACCTACACAGGCAGCAGGTCAGCACCCACACACGCAGCAGGGCCAACACCCACACACGCAGCGGCATCAGCAACCACTCAGGCAGCATGGGTCAGCACACACACAGGCAGCAGGATCAGCAACCACACAGGCAGCAGGATCAGCACCCAAACAGGCAACAGGATCAGCACCAAAAGAGGCAACAGGATCAGCAACCACACTGGCAGCAGGGTCAGCACACACATAGGGAGCAGGATCAGCAACCACACAGGTAGCAGGGTCAGCAACCACACAGACAGCAGGGTCAGCTCCCACACAGGCATGAGGGTCAGCACAGAAACAGACTGCAGGGTCAGCACCTACACAGGCAGCAGGTCAGCACCCACACACGCAGCAGGGCCAGCACCCACACACGCAGCAGGGCCAGCACCCACAAACGCAGCAGGGCCATCACCCACACACGCAACAGGGCCAGCACCCACACACGCAGCAGGATCAGCACCCACACAGGCAGCAGGATCAGCAACCACACAGGCAGCATGGGTCAGCACTCACACAGGCTGCAGGATCAGCAACCACACAGGCAGCAGGATCAGCACCCAAACAGGCAACAGGATCAGCACCAAAAGAGGCAACAGGATCAGCAACCACACTGGCAGCAGGGTCAGCACACACATAGGGAGCAGGATCAGCAACCACACAGGCAGCAGGGTCAGCAACCACACAGACAGCAGGGTCAGCTCCCACACAGGCATGAGGGTCAGCACAGAACAGACTGCAGGGTCAGCACCTACACAGGCAGCAGGTCAGCACCCACACACGCAGCAGGGCCAGCACCCACACACGCAGCAGGGCCAGCACCCACACACGCAGCAGGGCCAGCACCCACACACGCAACAGGGCCAGCACCCACACACGCAGCAGGATCAGCACCCACACAGGCAGCAGGATCAGCACCCACACAGGCAGCAGGATCAGCACCCACACAGGCAGCAGGATCAGCAACCACACAGGCAGCATGGGTCAGCACTCACACAGGCTGCAGGATCAGCAACCACACAGGCTGCAGGGTCAGCACACACACAGGGAGCAGGATCAGCAACCAATCATGCAACAGGGCAGCAACACACAGGGAGGAAGAATCGGCAACCACACAGGCAGCACGGTCAGCACTCACACAGGAAGCAGGTTTGGCACCCACACAGGCAGGAGGGCCTGCACAGAAACAGAAAGCAGGATCAGCACCCACACAGGCAGCAGGGTCAACACCCACACTGGCAGCAGGGTCAGCAACCACACAGGCAGCAGGGTCAGCATCCACACAGGCAGCAGGATCAGCAACCACAAAGGCAGCAGGATCAGCACATATGCAGGCAGCAGGATCAGTACACACACAGGCAGCAGGATCAACATCCACACAGGCAGCAGGATCAGTACACACACAGGCAGCAAGATCAGCACCCATACAGGCAGCAGGATCAACACCCACACAGGCAGCAGGATCAGAACTCACATAGGTAACAATATCAGCAGCCACACAACCAGGGTCAGAGCCACATAGGCAGCAGCAACAGCAAGGTCCTTAGCAAGGTCAGTGCCCATACAGGCAGCAGGGACAGCAAACACACAGGTAGCAATATCACCAGCCACACAAGCAGGTCAGCACCCACACAGGCAGCAGGGTAAGCACCCCTGCAGGAAGCAGCATTGGCACCCACACAGGCAGGAGGGCAAAAACAGAAACAAACAGGAGGATCAGCACCCACACGGGCAGCAGGATCAGCAACCACACAGGGAGCAGTATCACAACCAACACAGGCAACATGATCAGCAACGACATAGGCAGCAGGCTCAGCACCAACACAGGCAACAGGATCAGCAACAACAGAGGTAACCGGATCAGCACACACACAGGCAGCAGGGTCAGCACTCACACAAGGATCAGATCAGCAACAAGACAAGCAGCAGGGTCAGCACACACACAGGGTGCAGGATCAGCCACCACACAGGCAGCAGGGTCAGCACTCACACAGGCAGCAGGATTGGCACCCACACAGTCAGCAGGTCCAGCCCAGTAACAGACAGCAGGGTCAGCACCTACACAGGCAGCAGGTCAGCACCCACACACGCAGCAGGGCCAACACCCACACACGCAGCGGCATCAGCAACCACTCAGGCAGCATGGGTCAGCACTCACACAGGCAGCAGGATCAGCAACCACACAGGCAGCAGGATCAGCACCCAAACAGGCAACAGGATCAGCACCAAAAGAGGCAACAGGATCAGCAACCACACTGGCAGCAGGGTCAGCACACACATAGGGAGCAGGATCAGCAACCACACAGGTAGCAGGGTCAGCAACCACACAGACAGCAGGGTCAGCTCCCACACAGGCATGAGGGTCAGCACAGAAACAGACTGCAGGGTCAGCACCTACACAGGCAGCAGGTCAGCACCCACACACGCAGCAGGGCCAGCACCCACACACGCAGCAGGGCCAGCACCCACACACGCAACAGGGCCAGCACCCACACACGCAGCAGGATCAGCACCCACACAGGCAGCAGGATCAGCACCCACACAGGCAGCAGGATCAGCAACCACACAGGCAGCATGGGTCAGCACTCACACAGGCTGCAGGATCAGCAACCACACAGGCTGCAGGGTCAGCACACACACAGGCAGCAAGATCAGCACCCATACAGGCAGCAGGATGAACACCCACACAGGCAGCAGGTTCAGCACCCACACAGGTACCAATATCAGCAGCCACACAAGCAGGGTCAGAGCCACATAGGCAGCAGCAACAACAAGGTCATTAGCAAGGTCAGTGCCCACACAGGCAGCAGGAACAGCAACTACACAGGTAGCAATATCACCAGCCACACAAGCAGGGTCAGCACCCACACAGGCAGCAGGGTAAGCACCCCTGCAGGAAGCAGCATTGGCACCCACACAGGCAGGAGGGAAAAAACAGAAACAAACAGGAGGGTCAGCACCCACACAGGCAGCAGGATCAGCAACCACAAAGGCAGCAGGATCAGCACATATGCAGGCAGCAGGATCAGTACACACACAGGCAGCAAGATCAGCACCCATACAGGCAGCAGGATCAACACCCACACAGGCAGCAGGTTCAGCACCCACACAGGTACCAATATCAGCAGCCACACAAGCAGGGTCAGAGCCACATAGGCAGCAGCAACAACAAGGGCATTAGCAAGGTCAGTGCCCACACAGGCAGCAGGAACAGCAACTACACAGGTAGCAATATCACCAGCCACACAAGCAGGGTCAGCACCCACACAGGCAGCAGGGTAAGCACCCCTGCAGGAAGCAGCATTGGCACCCACACAGGCAGGAGGGAAAAAACAGAAACAAACAGGAGGGTCAGCACCCACACAGGCAGCAGGATCAGCAACCACACAGGGAGCAGTATCAGAACCAACACAGGCAACATGATCAGCAACGACATAGGCAGCAGGCTCAGCACCAACACAGGCAACAGGATCAGCATCAACAGAGGCAACCGGATCAGCACAGACACAGGCAGCAGGGTCAGCACTCACACAAGGAGCAGATTCGCAACAAGACAAGCAGCAGGGTCAGCACACAAACAGGGTGCAGGATCAGCCACCACACAGGCAGCAGGTTCAGCACTCACACAGGCAGCAGGATTGGCACCCACACAGTCAGCAGGGCCAGCCCAGTAACAGACAGCAGGGTCAGAACCTACACAGGCAGCAGGTCAGCACCCACACACGCAGCAGGGCCAACACCCACACACGCAGCGGCATCAGCAACCACTCAGGCAGCATGGGTCAGCACACACACAGGCAGCAGGATCAGCAACCACACAGGCAGCAGGATCAGCACCCAAACAGGCAACAGGATCAGCACCAAAAGAGGCAACAGGATCAGCAACCACACTGGCAGCAGGGTCAGCACACACATAGGGAGCAGGATCAGCAACCACACAGGTAGCAGGGTCAGCAACCACACAGACAGCAGGGTCAGCTCCCACACAGGCATGAGGGTCAGCACAGAAACAGACTGCAGGGTCAGCACCTACACAGGCAGCAGGTCAGCACCCACACACGCAGCAGGGCCAGCACCCACACACGCAGCAGGGCCAGCACCCACACACGCAGCAGGGCCATCACCCACACACGCAACAGGGCCAGCACCCACACACGCAGCAGGATCAGCACCCACACAGGCAGAAGGATCAGCACCCACACAGGCAGCAGGATGAACACCCACACAGGCAGCAGGATCAGCAACCACACAGGCAGCATGGGTCAGCACTCACACAGGCTGCAGGATCAGCAACCACACAGGCAGCAGGATCAGCACCCAAACAGGCAACAGGATCAGCACCAAAAGAGGCAACAGGATCAGCAACCACACTGGCAGCAGGGTCAGCACACACATAGGGAGCAGGATCAGCAACCACACAGGCAGCAGGGTCAGCAACCACACAGATAGCAGGGTCAGCTCCCACACAGGCATGAGGGTCAGCACAGAAACAGACTGCAGGGTCAGCACCTACACAGGCAGCAGGTCAGCACCCACACACGCAGCAGGGCCAGCACCCACACACGCAGCAGGGCCAGCACCCACACACGCAGCAGGGCCAGCACCCACACACGCAACAGGGCCAGCACCCACACACGCAGCAGGATCAGCACCCACACAGGCAGCAGGATCAGCACCCACACAGGCAGCAGGATCAGCACCCACACAGGCAGCAGGATCAGCAACCACACAGGCAGCATGGGTCAGCACTCACACAGGCTGCAGGATCAGCAACCACACAGGCTGCAGGGTCAGCACACACACAGGGAGCAGGATCAGCAACCAATCATGCAACAGGGCAGCAACACACAGGGAGGAAGAATTGGCAACCACACAGGCAGCACGGTCAGCACTCACACAGGAAGCAGGTTTGGCACCCACACAGGCAGGAGGGCCTGCACAGAAACAGAAAGCAGGATCAGCACCCACACAGGCAGCAGGGTCAACACCCACACTGGCAGAAGGGTCAGCAACCACACAGGCAGCAGGGTCAGCATCCACACAGGCAGCAGGATCAGCAACCACAAAGGCAGCAGGATCAGCACATATGCAGGCAGCAGGATCAGTACACACACAGGCAGCAGGATCAACATCCACACAGGCAGCAGGATCAGTACACACACAGGCAGCAAGATCAGCACCCATACAGGCAGCAGGATCAACACCCACACAGGCAGCAGGATCAGAACTCACATAGGTAATAATATCAGCAGCCACACAACAAGGGTCAGAGCCACATAGGCAGCAGCAACAGCAAGGTCCTTAGCAAGGTCAGTGCCCATACAGGCAGCAGGGACAGCAAACACACAGGTAGCAATATCACCAGCCACACAAGCAGGTCAGCACCCACACAGGCAGCAGGGTAAGCACCCCTGCAGGAAGCAGCATTGGCACCCACACAGGCAGGAGGGCAAAAACAGAAACAAACAGGAGGGTCAGCACCCACACGGGCAGCAGGATCAGCAACCACACAGGGAGCAGTATCACAACCAACACAGGCAACATGATCAGCAACGACATAGGCAGCAGGCTCAGCACCAACACAGGCAACAGGATCAGCAACAACAGAGGTAACCGGATCAGCACACACACAGGCAGCAGGGTCAGCACTCACACAAGGATCAGATCAGCAACAAGACAAGCAGCAGGGTCAGCACACACACAGGGTGCAGGATCAGCCACCACACAGGCAGCAGGGTCAGCACTCACACAGGCAGCAGGATTGGCACCCACACAGTCAGCAGGGCCAGCCCAGTAACAGACAGCAGGGTCAGCACCTACACCGGCAGCAGGTCAGCACCCACACACGCAGCAGGGCCAACACCCACACACGCAGCGGCATCAGCAACCACTCAGGCAGCATGGGTCAGCACTCACACAGGCAGCAGGATCAGCAACCACACAGGCAGCAGGATCAGCACCCAAACAGGCAACAGGATCAGCAACCACACTGGCAGCAGGGTCAGCACACACATAGGGAGCAGGATCAGCAACCACACAGGTAGCAGGGTCAGCAACCACACAGACAGCAGGGTCAGCTCCCACACAGGCATGAGAGTCAGCACAGAAACAGACTGCAGGGTCAGCACCTACACAGGCAGCAGGTCAGCACCCACACACGCAGCAGGGCCAGCACCCACACACGCAGCAGGGCCAGCACCCACACACGCAACAGGGCCAGCACCCACACACGCAGCAGGATCAGCACCCACACAGGCAGCAGGATCAGCACCCACACAGGCAGCAGGATCAGCAACCACACAGGCAGCATGGGTCAGCACTCACACAGGCTGCAGGATCAGCAACCACACAGGCTGCAGGGTCAGCACACACGCAGGGAGCAGGATCAGCAACCAACCATGCAACAGGGCAGCAACACACAGGGAGGAAGAATCGGCAACCACATGGCAGCACGGTCAGCACTCACACAGGAAGCAGGTTTGGCACCCACACAGGCAGGAGGGCCAGCACAGAAACAGAAAGCAGGATCAGCACCCACACAGGCAGCAGGGTCAACACCCACACTGGCAGCAGGGTCAGCAACCACACAGGCAGCAGGGTCAGCATCCACACAGGCAGCAGGATCAGCAACCACAAAGGCAGCAGGATCAGCACATATGCAGGCAGCAGGATCAATACACACACAGGCAGCAGGATCAACATCCACACAGGCAGCAGGATCAGTACACACACAGGCAGCAAGATCAGCACCCATACAGGCAGCAGGATCAACACCCACACAGGCAGCAGGATCAGAACTCACATAGGTAACAATATCAGCAGCCACACAACCAGGGTCAGAGCCACATAGGCAGCAGCAACAGCAAGGTCATTAGCAAGGTCAGTGCCCATACAGGCAGCAGGGACAGCAAACACACAGGTAGCAATACCATCCGCCACACGAGCAGGTCAACACACACACAGGCAGCAGAGTAATCAACCCTGCAGGAAGCAGCATTGGCACACACACAGCCAGGAGGGCAAAAACAGAAACAGAAAGCAGGGTCAGCAACCACACAGGCAGCAGGATCAGCACATATGCAGGCAGCAGGATCAGTACACACACAGGCAGCAAGATCAGCACACATACAGGCAGCAGGATCAACACCCACACAGGCAGCAGGATCAGCACCCACATAGGTAACAATATCAGCAGCCACACAAGCAGGGTCAGAGCCACATAGGCAGCAGCAACAACAAGGTCATTAGCAAGGTCAGTGCCCACACAGGCAGCAGGAACAGCAACCACACAGGTAGCAATATCACCAGCCACACAAGCAGGGTCAGCACCCACACAGGCAGCAGGGTAAGCACCCCTGCAGGAAGCAGCATTGGCACCCACACAGGCAGGAGGGCAAAAACAGAAACAAACAGGAGGGTCAGCACCCACATGGGCAGCAGGGTCAGCACACACACAGGGAACAGTATCAGAACCAATACAGGCAACATGATCAGCAACGACATAGGCTGCAGGCTGAGCACCAACACAGGCAACAGGATCAGCATCAACAGAGGCAACCGGATCAGCACACACACAGGCAGCAGGGTCAGCACTCACACAAGGAGCAGATCAGCAACAAGACAGGCAGCAGGGTCAGCACACACACAGGGTGCAGGATCAGCCACCACACAGACAGCAGGGTCAGCACCTACACAGGCAGCAGGTCAGCAACCACACACGCAGCAGAGCCAACACCCACACACGCAGCGGCATCAGCAACCACTCAGGCAGCATGGGTCAGCACTCACACAGGCAGCAGGATCAGCAACCACACAGGCAGCAGGATCAGCACCCAAACAGGCAACAGGATCAGCACCAAAAGAGGCAACAGGATCAGCACCCGCACAGGCAGCAGGGTCAGCACACACATAGGGAGCAGGATCAGCAACCACACAGGTAGCAGGGTCAGCAACCACACAGACAGCAGGGTCAGCACCCACACTTGCAGCAGGATCAGCTCCCACACAGGCATGAGGGTCAGCACAGAAACAGACTGCAGGATCAGCAGCCACACAGGCAGCAGGATCAGCACCCACACAGGCAGCAGGGTCAGCACCCACATAGGCAGCAGGGTCAGCACCCATACAGGCAGGAGGAGTAGCATCCACACAGGCAGCAGGATTAGCACCCACAAAGGCAGCAGGATCAGCACATATGCAGGCAGCAGGATCAGTACACACACAGGCAGCAAGATCAGCACCCATACAGGCAGCAGGATCAACTCCCACACAGGCAGCAGGTTCAGCACCCACACAGGTACCAATATCAGCAGCCACACAAGCAGGGTCAGAGCCACATAGGCAGCAGCAACAAAAAGGTCATTAGCAAGGTCAGTGCCCACACAGGCAGCAGGGTCAGCACTCACACAGGGTGCAGGATCCGCCTGCACACAGGCAGCAGGGTCAGCACTCACACAGGCAGCAGGATTGGCACCCACACAGTCAGCAGGGCCAGCCCAGTAACAGACAGCAGTGTCAGCACCTACACAGGCAGCAGGTCAGCACCCACACACGCAGCAGTGCCAACACCCACACACGCAGCGGCATCAGCAACCACTCAGGCAGCATGGGTCAGCACTCACACAGGCAGCAGGATCAGCAACCACACAGGCAGCAGGATCAGCAACCAAACAGGCAACCAGATCAGCACCAAAAGAGGCAACAGGATCAGCTCCCACACAGGCAGCAGGGTCAGCACACACATAGGGAGCAGGATCAGCAACCACCCAGGTAGCAGGGTCAGCAACCACACAGACAGCAGGGTTAGCACCCACACTTGCAGCAGGGTCAGCTCCCACACAGGCATGAGGGTCAGCACAGAAACAGACTGCAGGATCAGCACCTACACAGGCAGCAGGTCAGCACCCACACAAGCAGCAGAGCCAGCACCCACACACGCAGCAGGGCCAGCAACCACACACGCAGCAGGGCCAGCACCCACACACGTAACAGAGCCAGCACCCACACAGGCAGCAGGAGCAGCAATCACACAGGCAGCATGGGTCAGCACTCACACAGGCAGCAGGATCAGCAACCACACAGGCTGCAGGGTCAGCACACACACAGGGAGCAGGTTCAGCAACCAATCATGCAGCAGGGCAGCACACACGCAGGGAGGATGAATCGGCAATCACACAAGCAGCAGGGTCAGCACTCACACAGGAAGCAGGTTTAGCACCCACACAGGCAGGAGGGCCAGCACAGAAACAGAAAGCAGGATCAGCACCCACACAGGCAGCAGGGTCAACACCCACATAGGCAGCAGGGTCAGCAACCACACAGGCAGCTGGGTCAGCATCCACACAGGCAGCAGGATCAGCAACCACAAAGGCAGCAGGATCAGCACATATGCAGGCAGCAGGATCAGTACATACACAGGCAGCAAGATCAGCACCCATACAGGCAGCAGGATCAACACCCACACAGGCAGCAGGATCAACACCCACACAGGCAGCAGGATCAGAACCCACACAGGTAACAATATCAGCAGCCACATAACCAGGGTCAGAGCCACATAGGCAGCAGCAACAGCAAGGTCATTAGCAAGGTCAATGCGCATACAGGTAGCAGGGACAGCAAACACACAGGTAGCAATATCATCAGCCCCACAAGCAGGTCAGCACCCACACAGGCAGCAGAGTAAGCACCCCTGCAGGAAGCAGCTTTGGCACACACACAGGCAGGTGGGCAAAAACAGAAACAGAAAGCAGGGTCAGCAACCACACAGGCAGCAGGATCAGCACATATGCAGGCAGCAGGATCAGTACACACACAGGCAGCAAGATCAGCACACATACAGGCAGCAGGATCAACACCCACACAGGCAGCAGGATCAGCACCCACATAGGTAACAATATCAGCAGCCACACAAGCAGGGTCAGAGCCACATAGGCAGCAGCAACAACAAGGTCATTAGCAAGGTCAGTGCCCACACAGGCAGCAGGAACAGCAACCACACAGGTAGCAATATCACCAGCCACACAAGCAGGGTCAGCACCCACACAGGCAGCAGGGTAAGCACCCCTGCAGGAAGCAGCATTGGCACCCACACAGGCAGGAGGGCAAAAACAG
The DNA here is from genome assembly GCA_026770705.1 of Isurus oxyrinchus. Taxonomy (NCBI): domain Eukaryota; kingdom Metazoa; phylum Chordata; class Chondrichthyes; order Lamniformes; family Lamnidae; genus Isurus; species Isurus oxyrinchus. Next base: position 83,241,972 of record JANJGN010000007.1, on the reverse strand, counting down.
AAACAAACAGGAGGGTCAGCACCCACAGGGGCAGCAGGATCAGCACACACACAGGCAGCAGGATCAGCAACCACACAGGGAGCAGTTCTCAGAACCAACACAGGCAACATGATCAGCAACGACATAGGCAGCAGGACCAGCACCAACACAGGCAACAGGATCAGCATCAACAGAGGCAACGGGATCAGCACACACACAGGCAGCAGGGTCAGCACTCACACAAGGAGCAGATCAGCAACAAGACAGGCAGCAGAGTCAGCACACACACAGGGTGCAGGATCAGCACCCACACAGGCAGCAGGGTCAGCACACACACAGGGTGCAGGATCAGCCACCACACAGGCAGCAGGGTCAGCACTCACACAGGCAGCAGGATTGGCACCCACACAGTCAGCAGGGCCAGCCCAGTAACAGACTGCAGGGTCAGCACCCACACACGCAGCAGGGCCAACACCCACACACGCAGCGGCATCAGCAACCACACAGGCAGCAGGATCAGCAACCACACAGGCAGCAGGATCAGCACCCAAACAGGCAACAGGATCAGCACCAAAAGACGCAACAGGATCAGCAACCACACTGGCAGCAGGGTCAGCACACACATAGGGAAAAGGATCAGCAACCACACAGGTAGCAGGTTCAGCAACCACACAGACAGCAGGGTCAGCTCCCACACAGGCATGAGGGTCAGCAGAGAAACAGACTGCAGGGTCAGCACCTACACAGGCAGCAGGTCAGCACCCACACACGCAGCAGGGCCAGCACCCACACAAGCAGCAGGGCCAGCACCCACACACGCAGCAGGATCAACAATCACACAGGCAGCATGGGTCAGCACTCACACAGGCAGCAGGATCAGCAACCACACAGGCAGCATGGGTCAGCACTCACACAGGCAGCAGGATCAGCAACCACACAGGCAGCATGGGTCAGCACTCACACAGGCAGCAGCATCAGCAACCACACAGGCTGCAAGGTCAGCACACACACAGGGAGCAGGATCAGCAACCAATCATGCAGCAGGGCAGCATACACGCAGGGAGGAAGGATCGGCAACCACACAGGCAGCACGGTCATCACTCACACAGGAAGCAGGTTTGGCACCCACACAGGCAGAAGGACCAGCGCAGGAACCGAAAGCAGGATCAGCACCCACACAGGCAGCAGGGTCAACACCCACACTGGCAGCAGGGTCAGCAACCACACAGGCAGCAGGGTCAGCATCCACACAGGCAGCAGGATCAGCAACCACAAAGGCAGCAGGATCAGCACATATGCAGGCAGTAGGATCAGTACACACACAGGCAGCAAGATCAGCACCCATACAGGCAGCTGGTTCAATACCCACACAGGCAGCAGGATCAACACCCACACAGGCAGCAGGATCAGACTCCACATAGGTAACAATATCAGCAGCCACACAACCAGGGTCAGAGCCACATAGGCAGCAGCAACAGCAAAGTCATTAGCAAGGTCAGTACCCATACAGGCAGCAGGAACAGCAAGCACACAGGTAGCAATATCATCAGCCACACAAGCAGGTCAGCACCCACACAGGCAGCAGAGCAAGCACCCCTGCAGGAAGCAGCATTGGCACACAAACAGGCAGGTGGGCAAAAACAGAAACAGAAAGCAGGGTCAGCAACCACACAGGGAGGAGGTCAGCACCCACACAGGCAGCAGGATCAGCACACACACAGGGAGGAGGTCAGCACACACACAGGCAGCAGGGTCAGCTCACACACAGGCAACAGGATCAGCACCAACAGAGGCAACAGGATCAGCACCCACACAGGCAGCAGGGTCAGCACACACACAGGGAGTAGGATCAGCATCCACACAGGGAACAGTATCAGCACCAACACAGGTAACAGGATCAGCACTAACACAGGGTACCACGATAAGCACCAACACAGGCAACATAATCAGCAACGACATAGGCAGCAGGATCAGCACCCACACAGGCAACAGGATCAGCATCAACAGAGGCAACCGTGCACCCATGCAGGCAGCAGGGTCAGCACACAAACAGGGAGCAGGATCAGCAACCAGACATGCAGCAGGGGCAGCACACACGCAGGGAGCAGGATCAGCAACCACACAGGTAGCAGTGTCAGCAACCACACAGGCAGCAGGATTGGCACCCACTCAGGCAGGAGGGCCAGCACTGAAACAGACAGCAAGGTCATCACCCACACAGGCAGCAGGGTCAACACCCTCACAGGCAGCCGGGTCAGCACAGAAACAGACAGCAGGGTCAGCACCCAAACATGTAGGAGGTCAGAACCCACACAGGTAACAATATCAGCAGCCACACAAGCAGGGTCAGAGCCGACACAGGCAGCAGCAACAACAAGGCCAGCAGCAAGGTCAGCGCCCATACAGGCAGCAGGATCAGCACCCTCACAGGTAGCAATATCAGCAGGCACACAAGCAGGCAGCACCCACACAGGCAGTAGCCTAAGCACCCCTGCAGGAAGCAGCATTGGCACTCACACAGGCAGGAGGGCCAAAACAGAAACAGACAGCAGGGTCCGCAAACACACTTGCAGCAGGGTCAGCTCGCACACAGGCAGGAGGGTCAGCACAGAAACAGACTGCAGTGTCAGCCCCTATAGAAGCAGGAGGTGAGCACCCATACAGGCAGCTGGATCGGCAACCACAAAGGCAGCAGGGCCAGCACCCACACAGGCTGCAGGATCAGCACCCACACAGGCAGCATGGGTCAGCAACCACACAGGCAGCATGGGTCAGCACCCACACAGGCAGCAGTGTCAGCACATACACAGGGATCAGGATCAGCAACGAAACATGCAGCAGGGCAGCCCACACACAGAGGAAGCAGGTTTGGAACCCACACAGGCAGGAGGGCCAGCACAGAAACAGAAAGCAGTATCAGCACCCACACAGGCAGCAGGGTCAGCAACCACACAGGCAGCTGGGTCAGCAACCACACTGGAAGGAGGAGTAGCATCCACACAGGCAGCAGAATCAGCAACTACAAAGGCAGCAGAATCAGCACATATGCAGGCAGCAAGATCAGCACATATACAGGCAGCAGGATCAACACCCACACAGGCAGCAGAATCAACACCCACACAGGCAGCAGGATCAGCACCCACACAGGTAACAATATCAGCAGCCACACAAGCAGGGTCAGAGCCCACGTAGGCAGTAGCAACAGCAAGGTCATTACCAAGGTCAGTGCCCATACAGCCAGCAGGAACAGCAACCACACAGGTAGCAATATCATCAGCCACACAAGCAGGGTCAGCACCCACACAGGCAGCAGGGTAAGCACCCCTGCAGGAAGCAGCATTGGCACCCACACAGGCAGGAGGGCAAAAACAGTAACAGACAGCAGGGTCAGCACCCACACAGGGAGGAGGTCAGCACTCACACAGGAAGCAGGTTTGGCACCCACACAGGCAGGAGGGCCAGCACAGAAACAGAAAGCAGTATCAGCACCCACACAGGCAGCAGGGTCAGCAACCACACAGGCAGCTGGGTCAGCAACCACACTGGAAGGAGGAGTAGCATCCACACAGGCAGCAGAATCAGCAACTACAAAGGCAGCAGAATCAGCACATATGCAGGCAGCAAGATCAGCACATATACAGGCAGCAGGATCAACACCCACACAGGCAGCAGAATCAACACCCACACAGGCAGCAGGCTCAGCACCCACACAGGTAACAATATCAGCAGCCACACAAGCAGGGTCAGAGCCCACGTAGGCAGTAGCAACAGCAAGGTCATTACCAAGGTCAGTGCCCATACAGCCAGCAGGAACAGCAACCACACAGGTAGCAATATCATCAGCCACACAAGCAGGGTCAGCACCCACACAGGCAGCAGGGTAAGCACCCCTGCAGGAAGCAGCATTGGCACCCACACAGGCAGGAGGGCAAAAACAGAAACAGACAGCAGGGTCAGCACCCACACAGGGAGGATGTCAGCACACACACAGGCAGCAGGGTCAGCTCCCACACAGGCAACAGGATCAGCACCAACACAGGCAACAGGATCAGCATCCACACAGTGAGCCCGATCAGCAACCACACAGGGAGCAGTATCAGCACCAACACAGGTAACAGGATCAGCACCAACACAGGTAACAGGATAAGCACCAACACAGGCAACATGATCAGCAACGACATAGGTAGCAGGATCAGCACCCACACAGCTAACAATATCAGCAGCCACACAAGCAGCGTCAGAGCCCACATAGGCAGCAGCAACAGCACGGTCATTAGCAAGGTCAGTGCCCACACAGGCAGCAGGAACAGCAACCACACAGGTAGCAATATCAGCACCAACAGAGGGAACAGGATCAGCACCCACACAGGCAGCACGGTCAGCACACACACAGGGAGCAGGATCAGCAACCAAACATGCAGCAGGGCAGCACACACACAGGGAGGAATGATCGGCAACCACACAGGCAGCAGGGTCAGCACTCACACAGGAAGCAAGTTTGGCACCCACACAGGCAGGAGGGCCAGCACAGAAACAGACAGCAGGATCAGCACCCACACAGGCAGCAGGGTCAGCAACCACACAGGCAGCAGAATCAGCATCCACACAGGTAGCAGGATCAGCAACCACACAGGCAGCAGGATCAGAACATATGCAGGCAGCAGGTTCAGTACACACACAGGCAGCAAGATCAGCACACATACAGGCAGCAGGATCAACACTCACACAGGCAGCAGGATCAGCACCCACACAGGTAACAATATCAGCAGCCACACAAGCAGGGTCAGAGCCACATAGGCAGCAGCAACAACAAGGTCCTTAGCAAGGTCAGTGCCCACACAGGCAGCAGGAACAGCAACCACACAGGTAGCAATATCACCAGCCACACAAGCAGGGTCAGCACCCACACAGGCAGCAGGGTAAGCACCCCTGCAGGAAGCAGCATTGGCACCCACACAGGCAGGAGGGCAAAAACAGAAACAGACAGGAGGGTCAGCACCCATACAGGCAGCAGGATCAGCAACCACACAGGGAGCAGTATCAGAACCAACACAGGCAACATGATCAGCAACGACATAGGCAGCAGGATCAGCACCAACACAGGCAACAGGATCAGCATCAACAGAGGCAACGGGATCAGCACACACACAGGCAGCAGGGTCAGCACTCACAGAAGGAGCAGATCAGCAACAAGACAGGCAGCAGTGTCAGCACACACACAGGGTGCAGGATCAGCCACCACACAGGCAGCAGGGTCAGCACACACACAGGGAGCAGGATCAGCAACCACACAGGCAGCAGGATCAGCACCCAAACAGGCAACAGGATCAGCACCAAAAGAGGCAACAGGATCAGCAACCACACTGGCAGCTGGATCAGCACACACATAGGGAGCAGCATCAGCAACCGCACAGGTAGCAGGCTCAGCAACCACACAGACAGAAGGGTCAGCACCCACACTTGCAGCAGGGTCAGCTCCCACACAGGCATGAAGGTCAGCACAGAAACAGACTGCAGGGTCAGCACTTATACAGGCAGCAGGTCAGCACCCACACACGCAGCAGGGCCAGCACCCACACACGCAGCAGGGCCAGCACCCACACACGCAGCAAGGCCAGCACCCACACACGCAGCAAGGCCAGCACTCACACACGCAGCAGGATCAGCACCCACACAGGCAGCAGGATCAGCAACCACACAGGCAGCAGGATCAGCAACCACACAGGCTGCAGAATCTGCACCCATACAGGCAACAGGATCAGCACCAACAGATGTAACAGGATCAGCACCCACACAGGCAGCAGGGTCAGCACTCACACAGGAATCAGGTTTGGCACCCACACAGGCAGGAGGGCCAGCACAGAAACAGAAAGCAGGATCAGCACCCACACAGGCAGCAGGGTCAGCAACCACACAGGCAGTAGGGTCAGCATCCACACAGGCAGCAGGATCAGCAAACACACAGGCAGCAGGGTCAGCAACCACAAAGGCAGCAGGTTCAGCACATATGCAGTCAGCAGGATCAGCACCCATACAGGCAGCAGGATCAACACCCACACAGGCAGCAGGATCAACACCCACACAGGCAGCAGGATCAGAACTCACATAGGTAACAATATCAGCAGCCACACAACCAGGGTCAGAGCCACATAGGCAGCAGCAACAGCAAGGTCATTAGCAAGGTCAGTGCCCATACAGGCAGCAGAGTAAGCACCCCTGCAGGAAGCAGCATTGGCACCGACACAGGCAGGAGGGCAAAAACAGAAACAGACAGCAGGGTCAGCAACCACACAGGGAGGAGGTCAGCACACACACACGCAGCAGGGTTAGGTCCCACACAGGCAACAGGATCAGCACCAACAGAGGCAACAGGATCAGCACCCACACAGGCAGCAGGGTCAGCACACCTACAGGGAGCAGGATCAGCAACCACACAGGGAGCAGTAGCAGCACCAACACAGGTAACAGGATCAGCACCAAAACAGGTAACAGGATAAGCACCAACACAGGCAACATGATCAGCAACGACACAGGCAGCATGGTCAGCACTCACACAGGCAGCAGGATGGGCACCCACACAGTCAGAAGGACCAGCACAGTAACAGAAAGCATGGTCAGCACCCACACAGGCAGCAGGTCAGCACCCACACACGCAGCAGGGCCAGCACCCACACAGACAGCGGCATCAGCAACCACACAGGCAGCATGGGTCAGCACTCACACAGGCAGCAGGATCAGGAATCACACAGGCAGCAGGATTAGCACCCACACAGGCAGCAGGATCAGCACCCACACAGGCAACAGGATCAGCACCAAAAGAGGCAACAGGATCAGCAATCACACAGGTAGCAGGGTCAGCAATCACACAGGCAGCAGGATTGGCACTCACACAGGCAGGAGAGCCAGCACAGAAACAGACAGCAGGGTCAGCACCCACACAGGCAGCAGGATCAGCAACCAAACAGGCAACCAGATCAGCACCAAAAGAGGCAACAGGATCAGCTCCCACACAGGCAGCAGGGTCAGCACACACATAGGGAGCAGGATCAGCAACCACCCAGGTAGCAGGGTCAGCAACCACACAGACAGCAGGGTTAGCACCCACACTTGCAGCAGGGTCAGCTCCCACACAGGCATGAGGGTCAGCACAGAAACAGACTGCAGGATCAGCACCTACACAGGCAGCAGGTCAGCACCCACACAAGCAGCAGAGCCAGCACCCACACACGCAGCAGGGCCAGCAACCACACACGCAGCAGGGCCAGCACCCACACACGTAACAGAGCCAGCACCCACACAGGCAGCAGGAGCAGCAATCACACAGGCAGCATGGGTCAGCACTCACACAGGCAGCAGGATCAGCAACCACACAGGCTGCAGGGTCAGCACACACACAGGGAGCAGGTTCAGCAACCAATCATGCAGCAGGGCAGCACACACGCAGGGAGGATGAATCGGCAATCACACAAGCAGCAGGGTCAGCACTCACACAGGAAGCAGGTTTAGCACCCACACAGGCAGGAGGGCCAGCACAGAAACAGAAAGCAGGATCAGCACCCACACAGGCAGCAGGGTCAACACCCACATAGGCAGCAGGGTCAGCAACCACACAGGCAGCTGGGTCAGCATCCACACAGGCAGCAGGATCAGCAACCACAAAGGCAGCAGGATCAGCACATATGCAGGCAGCAGGATCAGTACATACACAGGCAGCAAGATCAGCACCCATACAGGCAGCAGGATCAACACCCACACAGGCAGCAGGATCAACACCCACACAGGCAGCAGGATCAGAACCCACACAGGTAACAATATCAGCAGCCACATAACCAGGGTCAGAGCCACATAGGCAGCAGCAACAGCAAGGTCATTAGCAAGGTCAATGCGCATACAGGTAGCAGGGACAGCAAACACACAGGTAGCAATATCATCAGCCCCACAAGCAGGTCAGCACCCACACAGGCAGCAGAGTAAGCACCCCTGCAGGAAGCAGCTTTGGCACACACACAGGCAGGTGGGCAAAAACAGAAACAGAAAGCAGGGTCAGCAACCACACAGGCAGCAGGATCAGCACATATGCAGGCAGCAGGATCAGTACACACACAGGCAGCAAGATCAGCACACATACAGGCAGCAGGATCAACACCCACACAGGCAGCAGGATCAGCACCCACATAGGTAACAATATCAGCAGCCACACAAGCAGGGTCAGAGCCACATAGGCAGCAGCAACAACAAGGTCATTAGCAAGGTCAGTGCCCACACAGGCAGCAGGAACAGCAACCACACAGGTAGCAATATCACCAGCCACACAAGCAGGGTCAGCACCCACACAGGCAGCAGGGTAAGCACCCCTGCAGGAAGCAGCATTGGCACCCACACAGGCAGGAGGGCAAAAACAGAAACAAACAGGAGGGTCAGCACCCACAGGGGCAGCAGGATCAGCACACACACAGGCAGCAGGATCAGCAACCACACAGGGAGCAGTTCTCAGAACCAACACAGGCAACATGATCAGCAACGACATAGGCAGCAGGACCAGCACCAACACAGGCAACAGGATCAGCATCAACAGAGGCAACGGGATCAGCACACACACAGGCAGCAGGGTCAGCACTCACACAAGGAGCAGATCAGCAACAAGACAGGCAGCAGAGTCAGCACACACACAGGGTGCAGGATCAGCACCCACACAGGCAGCAGGGTCAGCACACACACAGGGTGCAGGATCAGCCACCACACAGGCAGCAGGGTCAGCACTCACACAGGCAGCAGGATTGGCACCCACACAGTCAGCAGGGCCAGCCCAGTAACAGACTGCAGGGTCAGCACCCACACACGCAGCAGGGCCAACACCCACACACGCAGCGGCATCAGCAACCACACAGGCAGCAGGATCAGCAACCACACAGGCAGCAGGATCAGCACCCAAACAGGCAACAGGATCAGCACCAAAAGACGCAACAGGATCAGCAACCACACTGGCAGCAGGGTCAGCACACACATAGGGAAAAGGATCAGCAACCACACAGGTAGCAGGTTCAGCAACCACACAGACAGCAGGGTCAGCTCCCACACAGGCATGAGGGTCAGCAGAGAAACAGACTGCAGGGTCAGCACCTACACAGGCAGCAGGTCAGCACCCACACACGCAGCAGGGCCAGCACCCACACAAGCAGCAGGGCCAGCACCCACACACGCAGCAGGATCAACAATCACACAGGCAGCATGGGTCAGCACTCACACAGGCAGCAGGATCAGCAACCACACAGGCAGCATGGGTCAGCACTCACACAGGCAGCAGGATCAGCAACCACACAGGCAGCATGGGTCAGCACTCACACAGGCAGCAGCATCAGCAACCACACAGGCTGCAAGGTCAGCACACACACAGGGAGCAGGATCAGCAACCAATCATGCAGCAGGGCAGCATACACGCAGGGAGGAAGGATCGGCAACCACACAGGCAGCACGGTCATCACTCACACAGGAAGCAGGTTTGGCACCCACACAGGCAGAAGGACCAGCGCAGGAACCGAAAGCAGGATCAGCACCCACACAGGCAGCAGGGTCAACACCCACACTGGCAGCAGGGTCAGCAACCACACAGGCAGCAGGGTCAGCATCCACACAGGCAGCAGGATCAGCAACCACAAAGGCAGCAGGATCAGCACATATGCAGGCAGTAGGATCAGTACACACACAGGCAGCAAGATCAGCACCCATACAGGCAGCTGGTTCAATACCCACACAGGCAGCAGGATCAACACCCACACAGGCAGCAGGATCAGACTCCACATAGGTAACAATATCAGCAGCCACACAACCAGGGTCAGAGCCACATAGGCAGCAGCAACAGCAAAGTCATTAGCAAGGTCAGTACCCATACAGGCAGCAGGAACAGCAAGCACACAGGTAGCAATATCATCAGCCACACAAGCAGGTCAGCACCCACACAGGCAGCAGAGCAAGCACCCCTGCAGGAAGCAGCATTGGCACACAAACAGGCAGGTGGGCAAAAACAGAAACAGAAAGCAGGGTCAGCAACCACACAGGGAGGAGGTCAGCACCCACACAGGCAGCAGGATCAGCACACACACAGGGAGGAGGTCAGCACACACACAGGCAGCAGGGTCAGCTCACACACAGGCAACAGGATCAGCACCAACAGAGGCAACAGGATCAGCACCCACACAGGCAGCAGGGTCAGCACACACACAGGGAGTAGGATCAGCATCCACACAGGGAACAGTATCAGCACCAACACAGGTAACAGGATCAGCACTAACACAGGGTACCACGATAAGCACCAACACAGGCAACATAATCAGCAACGACATAGGCAGCAGGATCAGCACCCACACAGGCAACAGGATCAGCATCAACAGAGGCAACCGTGCACCCATGCAGGCAGCAGGGTCAGCACACAAACAGGGAGCAGGATCAGCAACCAGACATGCAGCAGGGGCAGCACACACGCAGGGAGCAGGATCAGCAACCACACAGGTAGCAGTGTCAGCAACCACACAGGCAGCAGGATTGGCACCCACTCAGGCAGGAGGGCCAGCACTGAAACAGACAGCAAGGTCATCACCCACACAGGCAGCAGGGTCAACACCCTCACAGGCAGCCGGGTCAGCACAGAAACAGACAGCAGGGTCAGCACCCAAACATGTAGGAGGTCAGAACCCACACAGGTAACAATATCAGCAGCCACACAAGCAGGGTCAGAGCCGACACAGGCAGCAGCAACAACAAGGCCAGCAGCAAGGTCAGCGCCCATACAGGCAGCAGGATCAGCACCCTCACAGGTAGCAATATCAGCAGGCACACAAGCAGGCAGCACCCACACAGGCAGTAGCCTAAGCACCCCTGCAGGAAGCAGCATTGGCACTCACACAGGCAGGAGGGCCAAAACAGAAACAGACAGCAGGGTCCGCAAACACACTTGCAGCAGGGTCAGCTCGCACACAGGCAGGAGGGTCAGCACAGAAACAGACTGCAGTGTCAGCCCCTATAGAAGCAGGAGGTGAGCACCCATACAGGCAGCTGGATCGGCAACCACAAAGGCAGCAGGGCCAGCACCCACACAGGCTGCAGGATCAGCACCCACACAGGCAGCATGGGTCAGCAACCACACAGGCAGCATGGGTCAGCACCCACACAGGCAGCAGTGTCAGCACATACACAGGGATCAGGATCAGCAACGAAACATGCAGCAGGGCAGCCCACACACAGAGGAAGCAGGTTTGGAACCCACACAGGCAGGAGGGCCAGCACAGAAACAGAAAGCAGTATCAGCACCCACACAGGCAGCAGGGTCAGCAACCACACAGGCAGCTGGGTCAGCAACCACACTGGAAGGAGGAGTAGCATCCACACAGGCAGCAGAATCAGCAACTACAAAGGCAGCAGAATCAGCACATATGCAGGCAGCAAGATCAGCACATATACAGGCAGCAGGATCAACACCCACACAGGCAGCAGAATCAACACCCACACAGGCAGCAGGATCAGCACCCACACAGGTAACAATATCAGCAGCCACACAAGCAGGGTCAGAGCCCACGTAGGCAGTAGCAACAGCAAGGTCATTACCAAGGTCAGTGCCCATACAGCCAGCAGGAACAGCAACCACACAGGTAGCAATATCATCAGCCACACAAGCAGGGTCAGCACCCACACAGGCAGCAGGGTAAGCACCCCTGCAGGAAGCAGCATTGGCACCCACACAGGCAGGAGGGCAAAAACAGTAACAGACAGCAGGGTCAGCACCCACACAGGGAGGAGGTCAGCACTCACACAGGAAGCAGGTTTGGCACCCACACAGGCAGGAGGGCCAGCACAGAAACAGAAAGCAGTATCAGCACCCACACAGGCAGCAGGGTCAGCAACCACACAGGCAGCTGGGTCAGCAACCACACTGGAAGGAGGAGTAGCATCCACACAGGCAGCAGAATCAGCAACTACAAAGGCAGCAGAATCAGCACATATGCAGGCAGCAAGATCAGCACATATACAGGCAGCAGGATCAACACCCACACAGGCAGCAGAATCAACACCCACACAGGCAGCAGGCTCAGCACCCACACAGGTAACAATATCAGCAGCCACACAAGCAGGGTCAGAGCCCACGTAGGCAGTAGCAACAGCAAGGTCATTACCAAGGTCAGTGCCCATACAGCCAGCAGGAACAGCAACCACACAGGTAGCAATATCATCAGCCACACAAGCAGGGTCAGCACCCACACAGGCAGCAGGGTAAGCACCCCTGCAGGAAGCAGCATTGGCACCCACACAGGCAGGAGGGCAAAAACAGAAACAGACAGCAGGGTCAGCACCCACACAGGGAGGATGTCAGCACACACACAGGCAGCAGGGTCAGCTCCCACACAGGCAACAGGATCAGCACCAACACAGGCAACAGGATCAGCATCCACACAGTGAGCCCGATCAGCAACCACACAGGGAGCAGTATCAGCACCAACACAGGTAACAGGATCAGCACCAACACAGGTAACAGGATAAGCACCAACACAGGCAACATGATCAGCAACGACATAGGTAGCAGGATCAGCACCCACACAGCTAACAATATCAGCAGCCACACAAGCAGCGTCAGAGCCCACATAGGCAGCAGCAACAGCACGGTCATTAGCAAGGTCAGTGCCCACACAGGCAGCAGGAACAGCAACCACACAGGTAGCAATATCAGCACCAACAGAGGGAACAGGATCAGCACCCACACAGGCAGCACGGTCAGCACACACACAGGGAGCAGGATCAGCAACCAAACATGCAGCAGGGCAGCACACACACAGGGAGGAATGATCGGCAACCACACAGGCAGCAGGGTCAGCACTCACACAGGAAGCAAGTTTGGCACCCACACAGGCAGGAGGGCCAGCACAGAAACAGACAGCAGGATCAGCACCCACACAGGCAGCAGGGTCAGCAACCACACAGGCAGCAGAATCAGCATCCACACAGGTAGCAGGATCAGCAACCACACAGGCAGCAGGATCAGAACATATGCAGGCAGCAGGTTCAGTACACACACAGGCAGCAAGATCAGCACACATACAGGCAGCAGGATCAACACTCACACAGGCAGCAGGATCAGCACCCACACAGGTAACAATATCAGCAGCCACACAAGCAGGGTCAGAGCCACATAGGCAGCAGCAACAACAAGGTCCTTAGCAAGGTCAGTGCCCACACAGGCAGCAGGAACAGCAACCACACAGGTAGCAATATCACCAGCCACACAAGCAGGGTCAGCACCCACACAGGCAGCAGGGTAAGCACCCCTGCAGGAAGCAGCATTGGCACCCACACAGGCAGGAGGGCAAAAACAGAAACAGACAGGAGGGTCAGCACCCATACAGGCAGCAGGATCAGCAACCACACAGGGAGCAGTATCAGAACCAACACAGGCAACATGATCAGCAACGACATAGGCAGCAGGATCAGCACCAACACAGGCAACAGGATCAGCATCAACAGAGGCAACGGGATCAGCACACACACAGGCAGCAGGGTCAGCACTCACAGAAGGAGCAGATCAGCAACAAGACAGGCAGCAGTGTCAGCACACACACAGGGTGCAGGATCAGCCACCACACAGGCAGCAGGGTCAGCACACACACAGGGAGCAGGATCAGCAACCACACAGGCAGCAGGATCAGCACCCAAACAGGCAACAGGATCAGCACCAAAAGAGGCAACAGGATCAGCAACCACACTGGCAGCTGGATCAGCACACACATAGGGAGCAGCATCAGCAACCGCACAGGTAGCAGGCTCAGCAACCACACAGACAGAAGGGTCAGCACCCACACTTGCAGCAGGGTCAGCTCCCACACAGGCATGAAGGTCAGCACAGAAACAGACTGCAGGGTCAGCACTTATACAGGCAGCAGGTCAGCACCCACACACGCAGCAGGGCCAGCACCCACACACGCAGCAGGGCCAGCACCCACACACGCAGCAAGGCCAGCACCCACACACGCAGCAAGGCCAGCACTCACACACGCAGCAGGATCAGCACCCACACAGGCAGCAGGATCAGCAACCACACAGGCAGCAGGATCAGCAACCACACAGGCTGCAGAATCTGCACCCATACAGGCAACAGGATCAGCACCAACAGATGTAACAGGATCAGCACCCACACAGGCAGCAGGGTCAGCACTCACACAGGAATCAGGTTTGGCACCCACACAGGCAGGAGGGCCAGCACAGAAACAGAAAGCAGGATCAGCACCCACACAGGCAGCAGGGTCAGCAACCACACAGGCAGTAGGGTCAGCATCCACACAGGCAGCAGGATCAGCAAACACACAGGCAGCAGGGTCAGCAACCACAAAGGCAGCAGGTTCAGCACATATGCAGTCAGCAGGATCAGCACCCATACAGGCAGCAGGATCAACACCCACACAGGCAGCAGGATCAACACCCACACAGGCAGCAGGATCAGAACTCACATAGGTAACAATATCAGCAGCCACACAACCAGGGTCAGAGCCACATAGGCAGCAGCAACAGCAAGGTCATTAGCAAGGTCAGTGCCCATACAGGCAGCAGAGTAAGCACCCCTGCAGGAAGCAGCATTGGCACCGACACAGGCAGGAGGGCAAAAACAGAAACAGACAGCAGGGTCAGCAACCACACAGGGAGGAGGTCAGCACACACACACGCAGCAGGGTTAGGTCCCACACAGGCAACAGGATCAGCACCAACAGAGGCAACAGGATCAGCACCCACACAGGCAGCAGGGTCAGCACACCTACAGGGAGCAGGATCAGCAACCACACAGGGAGCAGTAGCAGCACCAACACAGGTAACAGGATCAGCACCAAAACAGGTAACAGGATAAGCACCAACACAGGCAACATGATCAGCAACGACACAGGCAGCATGGTCAGCACTCACACAGGCAGCAGGATGGGCACCCACACAGTCAGAAGGACCAGCACAGTAACAGAAAGCATGGTCAGCACCCACACAGGCAGCAGGTCAGCACCCACACACGCAGCAGGGCCAGCACCCACACAGACAGCGGCATCAGCAACCACACAGGCAGCATGGGTCAGCACTCACACAGGCAGCAGGATCAGGAATCACACAGGCAGCAGGATTAGCACCCACACAGGCAGCAGGATCAGCACCCACACAGGCAACAGGATCAGCACCAAAAGAGGCAACAGGATCAGCAATCACACAGGTAGCAGGGTCAGCAATCACACAGGCAGCAGGATTGGCACTCACACAGGCAGGAGAGCCAGCACAGAAACAGACAGCAGGGTCAGCACCCACACAGGCAGCATGATCAGCGCCCACACAGGTAACAATATCAGCAGCCACACAAGCAGGGTCAGAGCCCACATCGGCAGCAGCAACAGCAAGGCCAGCAGCAAGATCAGCGCTCATACAGGCAGCAGGATCAGCACCCACACAGGTAGCAATATCAGGAGGCACACAAGCAGGCAGCACCCACACGGGCAGCAGCGTAAGAACCCCTGCAGGAAGTAGCATTGGCACCCACACAGGCAGGAGGGCCAAAACAGAAACAGACAGCAGGGTCAGCACCCACACTTGCAGCAGGGTCAGCTCGCACACAGGCAGGAGGGTCAGCACAGAAACAGACTGCAGTGTCAACACCCACAGAAGCAGGAGGTGAGCATCCATACAGGCAGCCGGATCGGCAACCATAAAGGCAGCAGGATCAGCACATATGCAGGCAGCAGGATCAGTACACACACAGGCAGCATATGTCAGCACTCACACAGGCAGCATGGGTCAGCAACCACACAGGCTGCAGAATCAGCACCCACACAGGCAACAGGATCAGCACCAACAGAGGTAACAGGATCAGCACCCACACAGGCAGTAGGGTCAGCACACACACACAGGGAGCAGGATCAGCAACCAAACATGCAGCAGGTTCAACACACACACAGGGAGGAAGGATCGGCAACCACACAGGCAGCAGGGTCAGCACTCACACAGGCAGCAGGTTTGGCACCCACACAGGCAGGAGGACCAGCGCAGGAACAGAAAGCAGGATCAGCACCCACACAGGCAGCAGGATCAGCACCCACACAGGCAGCAGGGTCAGCAAACACACAGGCAGCAGGGTCAGCAACCACACTGGCAGGAGGAGTAGCATCCACACAGGCAGCAGAATCAGCAACCACAAAGGCAGCAGAATCAGCATATATGCAGGCACAAGGATCAGTACACACACCGGTAGCAACATCAGCACCCATACAGGCAGCAGGATCAACACTCACACAGGCAGCAGGATCAGCACACACAGGTAACAATATCAGCAACCACACAAGCAGGGTCAGAGCCCACATAGGCAGCAGCAACAGCATGGTCATTAGCAAGGTCAGTGCCCATACAGGCAGCAGGAACAGCAACCACACAGGTAGCAATATCAGCAGCCACACAAGCAGGTCAGCACCCACACAGGCAGCAGGGTAAGCACCCCTGCAGAAAGCAGCATTGGCACCCACACAGGCAGGAGGGCAAAAACAGAAACAGACAGCAAGGTCAGCACCCACACAGGGAGGAGGTCAGCACACACACAGGCAGCAGGGCCAGCTCCCACACAGGCAACAGGATCAGCACCAACAGAGGCAACAGGCAGCAGGGTCAGCACACACACAGGCAGCAGGGTCAGCAACCACACAGGCAGCAGAATCAGCATCCACACAGGTAGCAGGATCAGCAACCACACAGGCAGCAGGATCAGAACATATGCAGGCAGCAGGATCAGTACACACACAGGCAGCAAGATCAGCACACATACAGGCAGCAGGATCAACACTCACACAGGCAGCAGGATCAGCACCCACACAGGTAACAATATCAGCAGCCACACAAGCAGGGTCAGAGCCACATAGGCAGCAGCAACAACAAGGTCATTAGCAAGGTCAGTGTCCACACAGGCAGCAGGAACAGCAACCACACAGGTAGCAATATCACCAGCCACACAAGCAGGGTCAGCACCCACACAGGCAGCAGGGTAAGCACCCCTGCAGGAAGCAGCATTGGCACCCACACAGGCAGGAGGGCAAAAACAGAAACAGACAGCAGGGTCAGCACCCACACAGGCAGCAGGATCAGCAACCACACAGGGAGCAGTATCAGAACCAACACAGGCAACATGATCAGCAACGACATAGGCAGCAGGATCAGCACCAACACAGGCAACAGGATCAGCATCAACAGAGGCAACGGGATCAGCACACACACAGGCAGCAGGGTCAGCACTCACAGAAGGAGCAGATCAGCAACAAGACAGGCAGCAGTGTCAGCACACACACAGGGTGCAGTATCAGCCACCACACAGGCAGCAGGGTCAGCACACACACAGGGAGCAGGATCAGCAACCACACAGGCAGCAGGATCAGCACCCAAACAGGCAACAGGATCAGCACCAAAAGAGGCAACAGGATCAGCAACCACACTGGCAGCAGGATCAGCACACACATAGGGAGCAGCATCAGCAACCACACAGGTAGCAGGGTCAGCAACCACACAGACAGCAGGCTCAGCACCCACACTTGCAGCAGGGTCAGCTCCCATACAGGCATGAAGGTCAGCACAGAAACAGATTGCAGGGTCAGCACCTATACAGGCAGCAGGTTAGCACCCACACACGCAGCAGGGCCAGCACCCACACACGCAGCAGGATCAGCACCCACACAGGCAGCAGGGCCAGCTCCCACACAGGCAACAGGATCAGCACCAACAGAGGCAACAGGCAGCAGGGTCAGCAACCACACAGGCAGCAGAATCAGCATCCACACAGGTAGCAGGATCAGCAACCACACAGGCAGCAGGATCAGAACATATGCAGGCAGCAGGATCAGTACACACACAGGCAGCAAGATCAGCACACATACAGGCAGCAGGATCAACACTCACACAGGCAGCAGGATCAGCACCCACACAGGTAACAATATCAGCAGCCACACAAGCAGGGTCAGAGCCACATAGGCAGCAGCAACAACAAGGTCATTAGCAAGGTCAGTGTCCACACAGGCAGCAGGAACAGCAACCACACAGGTAGCAATATCACCAGCCACACAAGCAGGGTCAGCACCCACACAGGCAACAGGATCAGCACCAACAGAGGCAACAGGCAGCAGGGTCAGCACACACACAGGCAGCAGGGTCAGCAACCACACAGGCAGCAGAATCAGCATCCACACAGGTAGCAGGATCAGCAACCACACAGGCAGCAGGATCAGAACATATGCAGGCAGCAGGATCAGTACACACACAGGCAGCAAGATCAGCACACATACAGGCAGCAGGATCAACACTCACACAGGCAGCAGGATCAGCACCCACACAGGTAACAATATCAGCACCAACAGAGGCAACAGGCAGCAGGGTCAGCACACACACAGGCAGCAGGGTCAGCAACCACACAGGCAGCAGAATCAGCATCCACACAGGTAGCAGGATCAGCAACCACACAGGCAGCAGGATCAGAACATATGCAGGCAGCAGGATCAGTACACACACAGGCAGCAAGATCAGCACACATACAGGCAGCAGGATCAACACTCACACAGGCAGCAGGATCAGCACCCACACAGGTAACAATATCAGCAGCCACACAAGCAGGGTCAGAGCCACATAGGCAGCAGCAACAACAAGGTCATTAGCAAGGTCAGTGTCCACACAGGCAGCAGGAACAGCAACCACACAGGTAGCAATATCACCAGCCACACAAGCAGGGTCAGCACCCACACAGGCAGCAGGGTAAGCACCCCTGCAGGAAGCAGCATTGGCACCCACACAGGCAGGAGGGCAAAAACAGAAACAGACAGCAGGGTCAGCACCCACACAGGCAGCAGGATCAGCAACCACACAGGGAGCAGTATCAGAACCAACACAGGCAACATGATCAGCAACGACATAGGCAGCAGGATCAGCACCAACACAGGCAACAGGATCAGCATCAACAGAGGCAACGGGATCAGCACACACACAGGCAGCAGGGTCAGCACTCACAGAAGGAGCAGATCAGCAACAAGACAGGCAGCAGTGTCAGCACACACACAGGGTGCAGGATCAGCCACCACACAGGCAGCAGGGTCAGCACACACACAGGGAGCAGGATCAGCAACCACACAGGCAGCAGGATCAGCACCCAAACAGGCAACAGGATCAGCACCAAAAGAGGCAACAGGATCAGCAACCACACTGGCAGCAGGATCAGCACACACATAGGGAGCAGCATCAGCAACCACACAGGTAGCAGGGTCAGCAACCACACAGACAGCAGGCTCAGCACCCACACTTGCAGCAGGGTCAGCTCCCATACAGGCATGAAGGTCAGCACAGAAACAGATTGCAGGGTCAGCACCTATACAGGCAGCAGGTCAGCACCCACACACGCAGCAGGGCCAGCACCCACACACGCAGCAGGATCAGCACCCACACACGCAGCAGGGCCAGCACCCACACACGCAGCAGGGCCAGCACCCACACACGCAGCAGGATCAGCACCCACACAGGCAGCAGGATCAGCAACCACACAGGCAGCATGGGTCAGTACTCATACAGGCAACAGGATCAGCACCAACAGAGGTAACAGGATCAGCACATACACAGGCAGCAGGGTCAGCACTCACACAGGAAGCAGGTTTGGCACCCACACAGGCAGGAGGGCCAGCACAGAAACAGAAAGCAGGATCAGCACCCACACAGGCAGCAGGGTCAGCAACCACACAGGCAGCAGGGTAAGCATCCACACAGGCAGCAGGATCAGCAAACACACAAGCAGCAGGGTCAGCAACCACAAAGGCAGCAGGTTCAGCACATATGCAGGCAGCAGGATCAGTACACACACAGGCAGCAAGATCAGCACCCATACAGGCAGCAGGATCAACACCCACACAGGCAGCAGGATCAACACCCACACAGGCAGCAGGATCAGAACTCACATAGGTAACAATATCAGCAGCCACACAACCAGGGTCAGAGCCACATAGGCAGCAGCAACAGCAAGGTCATTAGCAAGGTCAGTGCCCATACAGGTAGCAGGGACAGTAACCACACAGGTAGCAATATCATCAGCCACACAAGCAGGTCAGCACCCACACAGGCAGCAGAGTAAGCACCCCTGCAGGAAGCAGCATTGGCACCCACACAGGCAGGAGGGCGAAAACAGAAA
Source organism: Isurus oxyrinchus (assembly GCA_026770705.1). Classification (NCBI taxonomy): domain Eukaryota; kingdom Metazoa; phylum Chordata; class Chondrichthyes; order Lamniformes; family Lamnidae; genus Isurus; species Isurus oxyrinchus. The sequence continues at coordinate 83,221,790 of JANJGN010000007.1, read as the reverse complement.
CAGACAGCAGGGTCAGCAACCACACAGGGAGGAGATCAGCACACACACAGGCGGCAGGGTTAGCTCCCACACAGGCAACAGGATCAGCACCCACACAGGCAGCAGGGTCAGTACACCTACAGGGAGCAGGATCAGCAACCACACAGGGAGCAGTATCAGCACCAACACAGGTAACAGGATCAGCACCAAAACAGGTATCAGGATAAGCACCAACACAGGCAACATGATCAGCAACGACACAGGCAGCATGGTCAGCACTCACAAAGGCAGCAGGATGGGCACCTACACAGTCAGAAGGACCAGCACAGTAACACAAAGCATGGTCAGCACCCACACAGGCAGCAGGTCAGCACCCACACACGCAGCAGGGCCAGCACCCACACAGGCAGCGGCATCAGCAACCACACAGGCAGCATGGATCAGCACTCACACAGGCAGCAGGATCAGCAATCACACAGGCTGCAGGATTAGCACCCACACAGGCAGCAGGATCAGCACCCACACAGGCAACAGGATCAGCACCAAAAGAGGCAACAGGATCAGCAATCACACAGGTAGCAGGGTCAGCAATCACACAGGCAGCAGGATTGGCACTCACACAGGCAGGAGAGCTAGCACAGAAACAGGCAGCAGGGCCAGCACCCACACAGGCAGCAGGATCAGCGCCCACACAGGTAACAATATCAGCAGCCACACAAGCAGGGTCAGAGCCCACATAGGCAGCAGCAACAGCAAGGCCAGCAGCAAGATCAGCGCCCATACAGGCAGCAGGATCAGCACCCACACAGGTAACAATATCAGGAGGCACACAAGCAGGCAGCACCCACACAGGCAGCAGCGTAAGAACCCCTGCAGGAAGCAGCATTGGCACCCACACAGGCAGGAGATCCAAAACAGAAACAGACAGCAGGGTCAGCACCCACACTTGCAGCAGGGTCAGCTCGCACACAGGCAGGAGGGTCAGCACAGAAACAGACTGCAGTGTCAGCACCCACAGAAGCAGGAGGTGAGCATCCATGCAGGCAGTCGGATCGGCAACCATAAAGGCAGCAGGATCAGCACATATGCAGGCAGCAGGATCAGTACACACACAGGCAGCATATGTCAGCACTCACACAGGCAGCATGGGTCAGCAACCACACAGGCAACAGGATCAGCACCAACAGAGGTAACAGGATCAGCACCCACACAGGCAGCAGGGTCAGCACACACACACAGGGAGCAGGATCAGCAACCAAACATGCAGCAGGTTCAACACACACACAGGGAGGAAGGATCGGCAACCACACAGGCAGCAGGGTCAGCACTCACACAGGCAGCAGGTTTGGCACCCACACAGGCAGGTGGACCAGCGCAGGAACAGAAAGCAGGATCAGCACCCACACAGGCAGCAGGATCAGCACCCACACAGGCAGCAGGGTCAGCAAACACACAGGCAGCAGGGTCAGCAACCACACTGGCAGGAGGAGTAGCATCCACACAGGCAGCAGAATCAGCAACCACAAAGGCAGCAGAATCAGCATATATGCAGGCACAAGGATCAGTACACACACCGGTAGCAACATCAGCACCCATACAGGCAGCAGGATCAACACCCACACAGGCAGCAGGATCAGCACACACAGGTAACAATATCAGCAACCACACAAGCAGGGTCAGAGCCACATAGGCAGCAGCAACAGCATGGTCATTAGCAAGGTCAGTGCCCATACAGGCAGCAGGAACAGCAACCACACAGGTAGCAATATCAGCAGCCACACAAGCAGGTCAGCACCCACACAGGCAGCAGGGTAAGCACCCCTGCAGAAAGCAGCATTGGCACCCACACAGGCAGGAGGGCAAAAACAGAAACAGACAGCAAGGTCAGCACCCACACAGGGAGGAGGTCAGCACACACACAGGCAGCAGGGTCAGCTCCCACACAGGCAACAGGATCAGCACCAACAGAGGCAACAGGCAGCAGGGTCAGCACACACACAGGCAGCAGGGTCAGCAACCACACAGGCAGCAGAATCAGCATCCACACAGGTAGCAGGATCAGCAACCACACAGGCAGCAGGATCAGAACATATGCAGGCAGCAGGATCAGTACACACACAGGCAGCAAGATCAGCACACATACAGGCAGCAGGATCAACACTCACACAGGCAGCAGGATCAGCACCCACACAGGTAACAACATCAGCAACCACACAAGCAGGGTCAGAGCCACATAGGCAGCAGCAACAGCAAGGTCATTAGCAAGGTCATTGCCCATACAGGCAGCAGGAACAGCAACCACACAGGTAGCAATATCAGCAGCCACACAAGCAGGTCAGCACCCACACAGGCAGCAGGGTAAGCACCCCTGCAGGAAGCAGCATTGGCACCCACACAGGCAGGAGGGCAAAAACAGAAACAGACAGCAAGGTCAGCACACACACAGGCAGCAGGGTCAGCTCCCACACAGGCAACAGGATCAGCACAACAGAGGCAACAGGCAGCAGGGTCAGCACACACACAGGGAGCAGGATCAGCATCCACACAGGGAGCAGTATCAGCACCAACACAGGTAACAGGATCAGCACCAACACAGGTAACAGGATAAGCACCAACACAGGCAACATGATCAGCAACAACATAGGCAGCAGGATCAGCACCCACACAGGCAACAGGATCAGCATCAACAGAGGCAACCGGATCAGCACCCACACAGGCAGCAGGGTCAGCACACACACAGGGAGCAGATCAGCAACAAGACAGGCAGCAGGATCAGCACACACACAGGGAGCAGGATCAGCCACCACACAGGCAGCAGGGTCAGCACTCACACAGGCAGCAGGATTGGCACCCACACAGTCAGGAGGGCCAGCATAGTAACAGACAGCAGGGTCAGCACCCACACACGCAGCGGCATCAGCAACCATACAGGCAGCATGGGTTAGCACTCACACAGGCAGGAGGTCAGCACCCACACACGCAGCAAGGCCAGCACCCACACAGGCAGCGGCATCAGCAACCACACAGGGAGCAGAATCAGCAACCACACAGGCAGCAGGGACAGCACCCACAGAGGCAACAGGATCAGCACCACCAGAGGCAACAGGATCAGCATCTACACAGGCAGCAGGGTCAGCACACACACAGGGAGCAGGGTCAGCACTCACACAGGCAGCAGTATCAGCAACCACACAGACAGCAGGTTCAGCACCCACACAGGCAGCAAGATCAGCACCCATACAGGCAGCAGTGTCAGCAGGATCAGCACAGAAACAAACTGCAGGGTCAGTATCCTCCAGGATTCTGTCCAAAAGTCTCCCACAATCGAAGGTTTTCCACCCTCGGTGGTTGACAGGCCCTCAACCATGTCCAGCCCATCTCCTGTGCATCCACCCTCACACCTTCCTCGCCCTCCCAGAACCATGATAGGGTTCCCCTTGTCCTCACTTATCACTCTACCAGCCTCCGAATTCAAAGGATCGTCCTCTGCCATTTCCGCCAACTCCAGCATGATGCCACCACCAAACACATCTTCCCTTCCGCCCCTCCAGCGGCATTCCTCAGGGATCGTTCCCTCCGGGTCACCCTGGTCCACTCCTCCATCACCCCCTGCACCTCAACACCCTCCCACGGCACCTTCCCATGCAACCTAGGAAGGTGCAACACCTGTCCCTTTACTTCCTCCCTCCTCACTATCCAAGGCACAAACACTCCTTTCAAATGAAGCAGCATTTCACTTGCACTTCCCTCAACTTAGTCTACTGCATTCGCTGCTCCCAATGCGGTTTCCTCTATATTGGAGAGACCAAAGGCAGACTGGGTGACCGCTTTGCAGAACACCTTCAGTCTGTCTGCATGCATTACCCAGACCTCCCTGTCACTTGCCATTTCAATACACCACCCTGCTCTCTTGCCCACATGTCCGTCCTTGGCCTGCTGCAATGTTCCAGTGAAGCTCAACTCAAACTGGAGGAACAGCACCTCATCTTCCAACTAGGCACTTTACAGCCTTCCAGACTGAATATTGAGTTCAACAACTTTAGATCATGAACTCTCTCCTCCATCCCCACCCCCTTTTCGATCTCCCTTTTTTCCAATAATTTATATATATTTTTCTTTTCCCACCTATTTCCATTATTTTTAAATGTATTTCCATCCATTGTTTAATCTCTACCTTTTAGCCTATTTCAATCCCTTCCCCCCGCCCCACCCCCACTAGGGCTATCTGTACCTTGCTCGTCCTGCTTTCTACCCTTAATGTCACCTATTAGCACATTTCTTAATATCACCACCTTCAACACCTTTTTGTCCTTTAATCTGTGACATCTTTTGGTTATCTCCACTTATCACTGGCCCTCTATCCAGCTCTACTTGTCCCACCCCCCCCCCCCCCCCCCCCCGCCCCTAAACCAGTTTATATTTCACCTCTCTATTTTTACTTAGTTCTGTTGAAGAGTCATGTGGACTCGAAACATTAACTGTTTTCCTCTCTGCAGATGCTGCCAGACCTGCTGAGTTTTTCCAGGTAATTTTGTTTTTGTTTTGAATTTCCAGCATCCGCAGTTTTTTGCTTTTATTATAAATCAAGGTGATCGCTGGTTGCTGGGTGAAGGTCAGTTGTTGGATGATGGACATATACATTGACCATTGGCAGGTGCATAGGGGCGTAATGTTGTGAAGATGGACGTCTGGATCAACCAATGGGTGGAACAGGAGGCATGATGCTATGATGATTGATGTAGGGATGGACCAATGGCAGCAGCACGGGGGCGGTGTGGCACGACATCATGTACTGAAAGTCCTGGAATAGGAGCCTGCAGGTTTCAGCAGCTGGAGGGGGGCCTATTCTCACATCAAACCCGGCCGGTGGGGATGTCAGCTCGTGTCCTGCTCAGTGATAGGACATTTTGGTTTGTGAATGATCACAGTGAGGAATGTGAATGCTGCAAATGGAGCTGAGCTCAGCAGGCCTGCAGCTGGAATCCCTGTGGAGAGGAGGGAGGGGGTTAACTCTGGGCTGTCAGAAGGAAGCTGTGTCTACTTCTCATTGGATCAGTGTTTGTTGTGGGTGAGGCCACTTCCTCAGCAGCTGATCTGCTTGTACAGATCCTGATCCCTGCTTGTTCAGACTTGTTCAACCTGTGGAGCAATTCACCAGGAATGCTTCCAGCCAGCAGTTTTCATTCAGGACTACAGGCCAGAACCCGACCCCTTCAGTAAGTACAAAAACAAAAAAAACTGCGGATGCTGGAAATCCAAAACAAAAACAGAATTACCTGGAAAAACTCAGCAGGTCTGGCAGCATCGGCGGAGAAGAAAAGAGTTGACGTTTCGAGTCCTCATGACCCTTCGACAGAACTTGATTTCGAGTCCAAGAAAGAGTTGAAATATAAACTGGTTTAAGGTGTGTGTGTGGGGCGGAGAGATAGAGAGAGAGAGAGGTGGTTGTGTAGACAAACAAGCAGTGATAGAAGCAGATCATCAAAAGATGTCAGCGACAATGGTACAAAAGAACACATAGGTGTTAAAGTTAAAGTTGGTGATATTATCTAAACGAATGTGCTAATTAAGAATGGATGGTAGGGCACTCAAGGTATAGCTCTAGTGGGGGTGGGGGGAGCATAAAAGATTTTAAAATATTTAAAAATAATGGAAATAGGTGGGAAAAGAAAAATCTATATAATTTATAGGGAAAAAAAAAGGGAAAAGGGGGAAACAGAAAGGGGGAGGGAGCTCACGACCTAAAGTTGTTGAATTCAATATTCAGACCGGAAGGCTGTAAAGTGCCTAGTCGGAAGATGAGGTGTTGTTCCTCCAGTTTGCGTTGGGCTTCACTGGAACAATGCAGCAAGCCAAGGACAGACATGTGGGCAAGAGAGCAGGGTGGAGTGTTAAAATGGCAAGCGACAGGGAGGCTTGGGTCATTCTTGCGGACAGACCGCAGGTGTTCTACAAAGCGGTCGCCCAGTTTACGTTTGGTCTCTCCAATGTAGAGGAGACCACATTGGGAGCAACGAATGCAGTAGACTAAGTTGGGGGAAATGCAAGTGAAATGCTGCTTCACTTGAAAGGAGTGTTTGGGCCCTTGGACGGTGAGGAGAGAGGAAGTGAAGGGGCAGGTGTTACATCTTTTGTGTGGGCATGGGGTGGTGCCATAGGAGGGGGTTGAGGAGTAGGGGATGATGGCGGAGTGGACCAGGGTGTCCCGGAGGGAGTGATCCCTACGGAATGCCGATAAGGGGGGTGAAGGGAAGATGTATTTGGTGGTGGCATCATGCTGGAGTTGGCGGAAATGGCGGAGGATGATCCTTTGAATGCGGAGGCTGGTGGGGTGATAAGTGAGGACAAGGGGGACCCTATCATGTTTCTGGGAGGGAGGAGAAGGCGTGAGGGCGGATGTGCGGGAGATGGGCCGGACACGGTTGAGGGCCCTGTCAAAGACCGTGGGTGGAAAACCTCGGTTAAGGAAGAAGGAGGACATGTCAGAGGAACCGTTTTTGAAGGTAGCATCATCGGAACAGATGCGATGAAGGCGAAGGAACTGGGAGAATGGGATGGAGTCCTTACAGGAAGCGGGGTGTGAGGAGCTGTAGTCGAGGTAGCTGTGGGAGTCGGTGGGTTTGTAATGGATATTGGTGGACAGTCTATCACCAGAGATTGAGACAGAGAGGTCAAGGAAGGGAAGGGAAGTGTCAGAGATGGACCACGTGAAAATGATGGATGGGTGGAGATTGGAAGCAAAATTAATAAATTTTTCCAAGTCCCGACAAGAGCATGAAGCGGCACCGAAGTAATCATCGATGTACCGGAGAAAAAGTTGTGGAAGGGGGCCGGAGTAGGACTGCAACAAGGAATGTTCCACATACCCCATAAAGAGACAGGCATAGCTGGGGCCCATGCGGGTACCCATAGCCACACCTTTTATTTGGAGAAAGTGAGAGGAGTTGAAGGAGAAATTGTTCAACGTGAGAACAAGTTCAGCCAGACGGAGGAGAGTAGTGGTGGATGGGGATTGAGACTCATCGACACCAACACCCATCTAGGACCGTCCACCCCAGCCTGTCCCTCCGTTCCCACCCCATCTTCCAATCCCAGCCCCAGCCGTGTATTCACTATACCCCCTGACCTTCCCCTCTCCGATGCTGAACGTTCAGTCCTCAGCAAAGGACTTAGTTTCATACCCTTACGCCCTCACCTCAATGAGTTTCGGGCTCGGCATGATACTGAACTCTTCTTTCGCCGTCTTTGTCTCCGGGCTCACTTCTTCGGGCAGGAGTCCTCTCCCAGTTCAACGGATCCTTTTACCCACCTCCAATATTCTCCCTCCACCTGGACCCCTCCCTCTGGATTCTTACCTTCTCTTGATCTTTTCATTGAGAACTGTCGGCGCGACATTAGTCGTCTCAATTTCTCTGCTCCTCTCACCCATTCTAACCTGTCTCTCTCTGAACTTACTGCACTCCGTTCTCTCAGGTCCAACCCTGACATTGTCATCAAACCCGCTGACAAGGGTGGTGCTATTGTTGTCTGGCGCACTGACCTCTACCTCGCGGAGGCTGAGCGTCAACTCGCAGACACTTCCTCCTACCTCTCCCTGGACCATGACCCCACCACTGAACATCAAACCATTGTTTCCAGGACTGTCACTGACCTCATCTCCTCTGGGGATCTCCCTCCCATAGCTTCCAACCTGATAGTCGCCCAACCTCGGACAGCCCGCTTCTATCTCCTACCCAAAATCCACAAACAGAACTGCCCCAGTAGACCGATCGTCTCAGCTTGCTCCTGCCCCACAGAACTCATTTCTCGTTATCTTGACTCCCTTCTCTCTCCCCTTGTCCAGTCCCTTCCCACCTACATCCGTGATTCCTCTGACACCTTACGTCACATCAACAATTTCCAGTTCCCTGGCTCCAACTGCTTCCTCTTCACCATGGACGTCCAATCCCTCTACACCTCCATCCCCCACCAGGATGGTCTGAGGGCCCTTAGCTTCTTCCTCGAACAGAGGTCCAAACAATCCCCATCCACCACTACTCTCCTCCGTCTGGCTGAACTTGTTCTCACGTTGAACAATTTCTCCTTCAACTCCTCTCACTTTCTCCAAATAAAAGGTGTGGCTATGGGTACCCGCATGGGCCCCAGCTATGCCTGTCTCTTTATGGGGTATGTGGAACATTCCTTGTTGCAGTCCTACTCCGGCCCCCTTCCACAACTTTTTCTCCGGTACATCGATGATTACTTCGGTGCCGCTTCATGCTCTTGTCGGGACTTGGAAAAATTTATTAATTTTGCTTCCAATCTCCACCCCTCCATCATTTTCACGTGGTCCATCTCTGACACTTCCCTTCCCTTCCTTGACCTCTCTGTCTCAATCTCTGGTGATAGACTGTCCACCAATATCCATTACAAACCCACTGACTGCCACAGCTACCTCGACTACAGCTCCTCACACCCCGCTTCCTGTAAGGACTCCATCCCATTCTCCCAGTTCCTTCGCCTTCGTCGCATCTGTTCCGATGATGCTACCTTCAAAAACGGTTCCTCTGACATGTCCTCCTTCTTCCTTAACCGAGGTTTTCCACCCACGGTCGTTGACAGGGCCCTCAACCGTGTCCGGCCCATCTCCCGCGCATCCGCCCTCACGCCTTCTCCTCCCTCCCAGAAACATGATAGGGTCCCCCTTGTCCTCACTTATCACCCCACCAGCCTCTGCATTCAAAGGATCATCCTCCGCCATTTCAGCCAACTCCAGCATGATGCCACCACCAAACACATCTTCCCTTCACCCCCCTTATCGGCATTCCGTAGGGATCGCTCCCTCCGGGACACCCTGGTCCACTCCTCCATCACCCCCTACTCCTCAACCCCCTCCTATGGCACCACCCCATGCCCACACAAAAGATGTAACACCTGCCCCTTCACTTCCTCTCTCCTCACCGTCCAAGGGCCCAAACATGCCTTTCAAGTGAAGCAGCATTTCACTTGCATTTCCCCCAACTTAGTCTACTGCATTCGTTGCTCCCAATGTGGTCTCCTCTACATTGGAGAGACCAAACGTAAACTGGGCGACCGCTTTGCAGAACACCTGCGGTCTGTCCGCAAGAATGACCCAAACCTCCCTGTCGCTTGCCATTTTAACACTCCACCCTGCTCTCTTGCCCACATGTCTGTCCTTGGCTTGCTGCATTGTTCCAGTGAAGCCCAACGCAAACTGGAGGAACAACACCTCATCTTCCGACTAGGCACCTTACAGCCTTCCGGTCTGAATATTGAATTCAACAACTTTAGGTCGTGAGCTCCCTCCCTCATCCCCACCCCCTTTCTGTTTCCCCCTTTTTCCCTTTTTTTTCCCTATAAATTATATAGATTTTTCTTTTCCCACCTATTTCCATTATTTTTAAATATTTTAAAATCTTTTATGCTCCCCCCACCCCCACTAGAGCTGTACCTTGAGTGCCCTACCATCCATTCTTAATTAGCACATTCGTTTAGATAATATCACCAACTTTAACACCTATGTGTTCTTTTGTACCATTGTCGCTGACATCTTTTGATGATCTGCTTCTATCATTGCTTGTTTGTCTACACAACCACCTCTCTCTCTCTCTATCTCTCCGCCCCACACACACACCTTAAACCAGCTTATATTTCAACTCTTTCTTTTGAGAAATCAAGTTCTGTCGAAGGGTCATGAGGACTCGAAACGTCAACTCTTTTCTTCTCCGCCGATGCTGCCAGACCTGCTGAGTTTTTCCAGGTAATTCTGTTTTTGTTTTCCCTTCAGTAAGTACCAGGCTGGCTCTCTGAGGATGTGGGTGTCACTGGTAGAGCTGACATTTGTTGCTCCGAAGAGGGGTCATACGGACTCGAAACGTTAACTTTGTTTTTCTCTCCACAAATGCTGTCAGACCTGCTGAGTTTTTCCAGCATTTTCTGGTTTTGTTTCAGATTTCCAGCATTTACAGTATTTTGCTTTTATCATTTGTTGCCCATTCCTAGTTGCCCCGACTTGTGGCTTGTTAGGGCACTTTAGCGAGCAGTTCAGATTTAGCCCTGTGGGAATGGAGTCATATAGGCAGACTGGTAATGACAGCAGGCTTCCTTCTCTAAAGAACATTAGTAATCCATTTGAAAAGAAAGACTTGCATTTATATTGCACTTTTCACAGCCACCGGATGTATCAAAGCTCTTTTGCAGCCAATGGACTATTTTTGAAATGTGGTTAGCCATTGTAGGTTTTAATGAAAATCCAGCAGCATTGTGGTTATTTCTTTTACTGATACCAGCTTTTAATTTTTGAATTGAATTCAGATTCTCCAATTAAGGTGGTAGGATTTAAAGTTTTTCTGGATTATTAGACTAGGCCTCCAGTTGAGATCTGAGTTAGAAGTGCACTCACTGCATTCCCCAAAATGCTGCATGGCACTCTTGATTTCTAAATACCCTAAATGTGACCAACAATGCCTGAAATGTGGCAATAGTGTTGTTTTCTAATTAACCCCTGTGCTCACTGACCTAACTGGTTCCCAGTTGAGCAACACCTTGATTTTAAAATTCTCATCCTTGTTTTTAAATCCACCCATGGCCTTGCCTTCCCTTTCTCTCTGATCTCTTCTAACCTGACAAACCTCTGAGATATCTACGCTCCTCAAATTCAGGCCTCCTGTATATTCCTGATTTTATTCCGTCCACCATTGACGACTGTGCTTTCAGCTGCCATAAGCTCTCAAATTCCCTTCCTATACCTGTCTGCCTCACTTCCTTCTGTTAGCTGTGGTTCAGCTGATAGCACTATAATGTCTGAGCCATGTGGTTCTGGGTTCAAGTACTACTCTAGGGCCTGAAAATACAAAAATCAAGGCTGGCATTCCACTGCACTACTGAGGGACTGCTACACTGTCAGAAGTACTATCTTTCAGATGAGATGTTAAACTGAGGCTCCATCTGCCTGCACGGGTGGATGTAAAATAATCCATGGCACTATTTCAAAGAAGAGTAGGGGAGTTCTCCCCGGTGTCCTGGCCAATATTTATCCCTTATTCAACATTGCAAAAAACAGATTATCTGGTCATTATCACATTGCTGTTTGTGGGAGTTTGCTGTGTGCAAATTAGTTCTCATGTTTGCTACATTACAACAGTGACTACACTTCAAGAGTACTCATTAGTTCTGAAGTGCTTTAAAAACGTTCAATGTTTTATATAAATGCAAGTCTTTTTCCTTTCATGGAGTCATAGAGGTCTACAGCACAGAAAAAGGCCCTTTGGCCCATCAAGTCTGCGCCAGTCAGTCAAGTACTTAACTATTCTAATCCCATTTTCCAGCACTAGGCCCATAGCCTTGTATGCCATGGCATCGCAAGTGCACATCCAAATACTTTTTAAATGTTATGAAGGTTTCTTTCTCTCTACTACCCTTTCAGGCAGAGAGTTCCAGATTCCCACCACCCTCTGGGTGAAAAAAATTCTTCCTCACATCCCTTATAAATCTCCTGCCCTTTACCTTAAATCTATGCCCCCTGGTTATTGATCCCTCCACCAAAGAGAAATGTTCCTTCCTGTTTACCCTATCTATGCCCCTCATAATTTTATACAGCTGAATCATGTCCCCCCTCATTCTCCTCTGCTCCAGGGAAAATAACCCCAGTCTATCCAATCTTTCCTCATAACTAAAACTCTCCAGCCCAGGCAACATCCTGGTAAATCTCCTCTGCGCACACTCTAGTGCAACCATATCCTTCCTATAATGCGGATTCCAGAACTGCACGCAATACTCTAGCTGTGGCCTAACCAGCATTTTATACAGTTCCAGCGTAATCTTCCTGCTCTTATATTCTATGCCTCGGCTAATAAAGGCAAGTATCCCATATACCTTCTTAACACCTTATCTACCTGTCCCGCCACTTTAAGGGACCAGTAAACATGCACAGCAAGGTCCCCCGATCCTCGATACTTCCTAGGGTCCTACCATTCATTGTGTATTCCCATGCCTTGTTTGTCCTGCCCAAGTGCATCACCTCACACTTATCCAGGTTAAATTCCATTTGCCAATGATCAGCCCGTCTATACCCTCCTGTAATCTAAGGCTATCCTCCTCACTATTTACCACCCCACCAATTTTCTGCTTCATCTGCGAACTTACTGATCAGCATTCAAATCTAGATCTTTTATATATACCACAAACAGCAAGGGACCCAACACCAATCCCTGTGGAGCCCCACTGGACACAGGCATCCAGTCACAAAAACACCCCTCGATCATCACCCTCTGCTTCCTGCCACTCAGCCAATTCTGGATCTGATTTGCCAAATTGCCTTGGATCCCATGGGCTCTTACCTCCGTTATCAGTCTCCCATGCGGGACCTTATCAAAAGCCTTGCTGAAGTCCAAATAGACTACGTCAAATGCATTGCCCTCATCTATACAACCTGGTCACCTCTTTGAAAAATTCAATCAAATTGGTCAGACATGACCTCCCCTTTCAGATGTTTCTTGAAATTTATGCCTTCGATTATGCTTTTGGTGACCTGTGCTAATTTCTTCTTTTGTGGTTCAGTGCCAAATTTTGTTTACGAGCACTCCTGCAAAGCACCTTTGGATGTTTCAGTATGTGAAAGATGTGGTATAAATTTAACTGTGGATGGGCATGGCCCATACAATTGTTCTCCTATCTGGCTGAGGTGGCAGTCACCACAATATCTGCAGCATTACTGGAAGCTCTTTGCTGGTCTCGGTTGGTGAGGTGTGGTTGGGGGATGTGGGGTGTGGTTGCGGTTGCCTTGGAAAATGTCAGAGTATTTTCTTTTCCTGAGCAAGGCCACTTTCCAAAAATCTTCAGCCTATCAGCTGGGATTTGGTAATGCAGCATCACAAATGCCACCCAGGACTTAAGTTTAGTGATATTTGTCATGAGGAGATGGTGGGTTAAGGATTTAAAGGGACATTGCACATGTGGCTTGGTAAACCTTTGTTGCAAAAGAAGCAGCAAGAGCTGTGCATCATTTTTCATTACAATGATGTGACATGCAGGCGATGTGATGATGCCATTTACACCCCAGGGCAGTACTGAGGCAGTGCTGCACTGTCGGAGGTGCTGTCTTCTGGATCAGGTGTTGAACTGAGGTTTCATTTGCCCTCTCAACTGGATTAAAAGTAATCTTTAAAAGTACTTCATTGGCTGTAAAGTGCATTGGGACTTGTGAAAGGCCCTAAAAATGTTACTTTCATGTTTACATCGCCATGTATTCAAGCAAGAAAAACAAGTTGATTTTTTTGGCAACACTGTCTGAGTTTTTTTTAAGTTGATTACTGCTGTTTATCTGTAGAGTTGAGGATTTATTTGTGCTTCATTTGTGTCCATATGGACTTTAGTAAGGCCTTTGACAAGGTCCCACATAGAAGGTTAGTTCAGAAGGTTCAGATACTTGGTATCCATGGAGAGGTTGTAAACTGGATTCGAAATTGGCTGTGTGGGAGAAGACAGAGAGTGGTAGTGGATGATTGCTTCTCAGACTGGAGGTCTGCGACTAGTAGTGTGCCTCAGGGATCTGTGCTGGGACCATTGTTGTTTGTTGTCAATATCAATGAATTGGATGATAATGTGGTAAATTGGATCAGCAAGTTTGCTGATGACACTAAGATTGGAGCATTGTGGATAGCGAGGAAGGCTTTCAAAGCTTGCAGAGGAATCTGGACCAACTGGAAAAATGGGCCAGAAAATGGCAGATGGAATTTAATGCAGAAAAGTGTGAGCTGTTATATTTTGGAAGGACAAACCAAGGTAGGACATACACAGTAAATGGTAGGGCACTGAGGAGTGCGGAGGAACAAAGGGATCTGGGAGTTCAGATACATAATTCCCTGAAAGTGGCGTCACAGGTAGACAGGATTGTAAAGAAAGCTTTTGGCATACTGGTCTTCATAATTCAAAGTATTGAGTATAGGAGTTGGGATGTTATGGTGAGGTTGTATAAGACATTGGTGAGGCCAACTTTGGAGTATTGTGTGCAGTTCTGGTCACCTAACTACAGGAAGGATATCAGTAAGATTGAAAGAACGCAGAGAAGATTTACTAGGATGTTGCCGGGTCTTAAGGAGTTGAGTTACAGGGAAAGATTAAACAGGTTAGGACTTTATTCCTTGGAGCGTAGAAGGATGAGGGGAGATTTGATAGAAATTTACAAAATTATGAGGGGTATAGACAGAGTAAATGCGAGTAGGCTCTTTCCACTTTGTTAGGAGAGATAAACATGAGAGGACATGGCTTTAGGGTGAAAGGGAAAAGGTTTAAGGAGAACATTAGGGGGAACTTCTTCATTCTGAGAGTGTGGATGGAGCTGCCATCTGACGTAAATGCGGGCTCACTCTTAAGTTTTAAGAATAAAGTGAATGGATACATGGATGGGAGAGGTCCGGAGGGTTATGGACTGGGTGCAGGTCAATGGGATTAGCGGAATAATATTTTGGCACAGACTAGAAGGGCCAAATGGCCTGTTTTCTGTGCTGTTGTGTTCTATGGTTCATTATGCAAGGAGCTCCTCTCCTGGGGTCGAGCAGCTGCATTGCCAAGGGCTGGGCCTGTTAGTTATGTTCCAGGCTTCAGGCCTGGGCGTGATTGGCTGGCTTGTGAAGCAAGGCCTGGGCGTGATTGGCTGGCTTGTGAAGCAAGGCCTGGGCGTGATTGGCTGGCTTGTGAAGCAAGGCCTGGGCGTGATTGGCTGGCTTGTGAAGCAAGGCCTGGGCGTGATTGGCTGGCTTGTGAAGCAAGGCCTGGGCGTGATTGGCTGGCTTGTGAAGCAAGGCCTGGGCGTGATTGGCTGGCTTGTGAAGCAAGGCCTGGGCGTGATTGGCTGGCTTGTGAAGCAAGGCCTGGGCGTGATTGGCTGGCTTGTGAAGCAAGGCCTGGGCGTGATTGGCTGGCTTGTGAAGCAAGGCCTGGGCGTGATTGGCTGGCTTGTGAAGCAAGGCCTGGGCGTGATTGGCTGGCTTGTGAAGCAAGGCCTGGGCGTGATTGGCTGGCTTGTGAAGCAAGGCCTGGGCGTGATTGGCTGGCTTGTGAAGCAAGGCCTGGGCGTGATTGGCTGGCTTGTGAAACATCGTGGACCATGTATAACCCAGGAAGAAAGCCCAGAATCATTAGTTGATGGGATCCCTCCGTTAGTGAGAAAACTCAGGAAGTACATGTTTAGCCCTGACGTTGTGAGGGGCATCCTTGGAACCATGTTTCACAAGCCAGCCAATCACACCCAGGCCTAGAGCCTGGAACACAACAAACAGGCCCAGCCCTTGGCAATGCAGCTGCCCCACCCCAGGAGAGGGCTCCTTGCATAATGAAGCACAAATAAATAAATAATTCCTCAACTCTATAGATAAACAGCATTAATCAATTTTTAAAAATTGGGGGAAGGGGAATTGTGTGACAGCAGGAATTGTAGTAGCTCTGGGCCCACAGGGTTGAGTGAACAGTGGACCCGAGGTGTAAGGCTACTTCTATTAACTCTTTTCTTGAGGGTTGACCACTAGGGTGGACAAAGCTCTAAGTGTTTCCCTGGAAACTCCAGGAAATGATGATTTATGCCCGGGATACTGTGTGGCAAAAATAATCAGGAGAGACATCACTAGGATATTGAAAAGGTTGTGTGTTTTTTATTATTAATAAAAATATTGGAGATGGGGGAAAATGAGAGTTGGCATGCGCAAGGTTTTGGAAGCGAGTAACAAGGTGCTGAAGCACTCCAGGAATACGTCCAACCTCCCAACTTGGCAACCCGGCATTCTCTTTAACCAAACGCCATGAGGAACAAAGGCCTGTGTTTCTGGGAGACCTCCTTAAGCTGTCATTGAATTGAGGTCAACCTCTTAAGTATTGAAGTAAGATAGCCTTTCCAAACATAACACCGTAGAAAATAAGAGCAGGAGTAGGCCACTCGGATATGATCATGGCCGATCCTCTATCTCAACGTTATAATCCTACGCTCTCCCCATACCCCTTGATGCCTTTAGAGTCCAGAAATCTACTTATTTCCTTCTTAAATATATTCAGTGACTTGGCCTTCACAGCCCTCAGTGGTAGAAAATTCCGCAGGTTCACCACCCTCTGAGTGAAGAAGTTTCTCCTCATCTCAGTCCTAAATATTCTATCCTGTATCCTGAGATTGTGACCCGTTGTTCTAGACCCCCCCCACCCCGGCCAGAGCAAACATCATCTCTGCATCCAGTCTGCCCAGCCCTGTCAGAATTTTATGCATTTCAATGAGATCCCTTCTCATTCTTCTAAATGCCAGTGAATACAGGCCTAGTCAGCCCAATCTCATCTCATACAATGCCATCCCAGGAATCAGTTTGGTGAACCTTAGCTGCACTCCCTCTATGGAAAGTATATCCCTTCTTGGGTAAGGAAACCAAAACTGCAGACACTACTCCTGGTGTGGTCTAACCAAGGCCCTGTGCAGTTACAGTAAGATATCCTTGCTCCTGCACTCAAGTCCTATCCCAATGAAGGCCAACATACCATTTACCTTCTTAGCTGCTTGCTGCACCTGCATGCTTGCACGTTCTTTTAGATAATATCACCACCTTCAATACCTCTTTGTTCCTTTGTCTGTGACATCTTTTGGTTATCTCCTCCTATCACTGCTTGCTTGTCCCTACAACCACCACACCCCCCCCCCCCCACCTTTTCTTCCCCCTGCCCCAAACCAGCTTATATTTTACCCCTTTCCTATTTTTACTTAGTTCTGTTGAAGGGTCATGAGGACTCGAAACGCCAACTGTACTCTTCTCTGCTGATGCTGCCAGACCTGCTGAGTTTTTCCAGGTATTTTTTATTTTTTGCTTGCTTTCAGTGACTGGTGTAAAAGGACACCCAGGCCCCTTTGCACATCAACATTTCCCAATCTATCACCATTTACATAATACTCTGCCATTCTGTTTTTCCTACCGAAGTGGATAACTTCACACTAATCCATGTTATACTGCATCTGCCATGTATTTGCCCACTCACTCAACATGCCTAAATTGCCTTGAAGCCTCTTAATACTCTCCTCACTACTTACATTCCCACCAAGTTTTGTGTCACCAGCAAACTTGGAAATATTACATTTGGTCCCGTCATCTAAATCATTGATATATATTGTGAATAGCTGGGGCCCAAGCACTGATCCCTGCAGTACCCACTAGTCACTTCCTACCACTCCGAAAAAGGCCTGTTTATTCCTATTCTGTTTCCTGTCTGCTAACCAATTCTCAATCCATGCTAATATATTACCCCCAATCCCATGTGCTTTAATTTTGCACACTAACCTCTTATGTGGGACTTTATCAAAAGCTTTCTGAAAATCCAAATACACCACACCCACTGGTTCTCCCTTATCTATTCTGCTAGTTATGTCCTCAAAAATCTCCAGTAGGTTTGTTAAACATGATTTCCCTTTCATAAGTCCATCTTGACTTTGTCTAATCCTGTTGATATTTTTTTAAGTGTCCTGTTATCACATCCTTTACAATAGGCTGTAGCATTTTCCCTATCTCTGATGTTAGGCTCACCGGTCTATAATTTGCTGTTTTCTCCCTCCCTCTTTTTTAAATAGTGGGGTTACATTTGTCACCCTCCAATGTGCTGGGACTGTTCCAGAATCTACAGAATTTTGGAAGATGACAACCAACGCTTCCATTATTTCCATGACCACCTCCTTTAGTACCCTGGGATGTAGATTATCATGCCCAAGGGATTTATTGGCTTTTCAGTCCCATTAATTTCTCCTGCACTAATTTCTCCTGCACTATCGTTTTAGTAATACTAATTTCCTTCAATTCCTCCTTCTCACTAGACCTTTGGTTCCCTAGTGTGATAAACTTGGAGAGTAGAGGACGGGTTTCTTGTAAGAAACAGTAAACTTTATTAACTGACATCAGATGAGGCTACATGCTTGTTCCAAAGCCAAGGCTAAAAAGCTCCGTCCCTAAGATTCCCCACACTTGGGGCTGATTGGTCTATACAATCACATGATTCTATAACTGTAAGAAATGGCTTAATTTACAATCATTACATTCCTCCCCCTTTACTTTTGTTTTACCCTCTTATTTACAAAGTATCTGAACCCATATATACAATTATATACAGTTCAAGCCATTATAAATTCAGTCTTTGAGGAGGTTCTCGGATTCGGGTAGAGCGACGCAACTCTACAACTGGAGGTTCTTCTATTGGATCGACTTGCACAGGAACTGCAGCTTCAGGGACATCCCTAGGTAATGGCAGTTCAGAATTATTTACTTCAGCAGAGACGTCCGGTATATCTATTCTTTGTTGATCTGGCACCTCGGGTGTCGAAATTTCAACTTCAGTTTCAGGTGGATTAACTGATTGTTGGAGGGTTTCTCGACTTCTGAGATAAACCACGTGTTTCCTCACAATCCTGTTTTCCACTTCCAACTGATAAGATAAAGGTCCTGTTTCAGAGACGATTGTACCAGAAACCCATCTCGGTCCAGTTGAAAAATTTCATACAAAAACTGTCTTTCCCACAGTAAGCTCTCGACCTTTACTGTGAATGTCATGATTCACTTTCTGACTCGCCTGGTTTCTCGCCACCTTCCCCCCTAAATTAAGGAATACCCGACTCAATCTCATACGAAGTCGGCGCTTCATCAACAATTCTGAAGGTGTTAAACCTGTGGTCGCATGAGGAGTTGTACGATAACTGAACAGGAATCTTGAAATTCGTGTTTCTAATGTTCCTTCTAATAATTTCTTCATGCCTATTTTAAAGGTTTGTACCACACTTTCTGCCAAGCCATTAGAAAAAGGATAGTACACTGCTGTTCTGACGTGCTTAATCCCACCTAGGTTCACAAATCTTTGGAATTCAGTGTTAGTGAAAACTGTACCATTATCTGACACAGTAACTTCAGGTAAACCTTGAACACTAAAACTCTGGAGCAGTTTTTCAATGGTTGTAAACAAAGTAGGTGATCTTAATTCAAACACGTCCATCCATTTGGAATGTGTGCCGATAATTACGAGAAGCATGGCACCTAGAAATGGATCGACAGAGTCCTATATGTAGTGTAATCAGGGTTGACCAGGCCACTCACACAGATGCAGTGAGGCTGAAACGGGCAACATCTGCTGTTGCTGGCACTGTGGACAGTGTTTCACCAGTTTTTTTTCTATATCACTGTCCATACCTGGCCGCCAGGTATAACTTTGTGTGAGTATCTTCATCTTTGAAATACTAGGATGCACACTATGAAGTTCTTCTAAAAATGGTTCTCTTCCTTGGACAGGGATAATGACTTTTGCTCCCCATAATAAATACCATCTTGACAACTCAGTTCGGGTCTACGTGCACAGAATGGTTATTTTAATTCTTTAGGGATTTGTGCATTTGACCATCTTTGTAGTACTTGTTCACGGGCTCTTGCTAAAATTGGATCCCGATTCATCCAATTCTTTATCTGTCTTGTGCAGACTGGTGAGGAGTTCAGGAAATTTAATGCAAGTACCTCCTTGATGCACTGCTACATGCGTAATACTATCTGGAAAAGGAGACGACTGAGGGGCGTCTGCATTTGCTATATGCACGCTCTGACAATGCATAAAAGTGTACACATATGCCGACAAAATTAAAGCCCATCTTTGAATTCTAGCAGAAACTATCGGTGGGATTGCCTTATCTTCACTAAACAATCCTAACAATCCTCCCGTGCATCTGCCCTCACACCTTTCTCTCCCTCCCGGAAACATGATAGGGTCCCCCTTGTCCTCACTTATCACCCCACCAGCCTCTGCATTCAAGGATCATCCTCCGCCATTTCTGCCAACTCCAGCATGATGCCACCACCAAACACATCTTCCCTTCACCTCCCCAGCAGCATTCCTCAGGGATCGTTCCCTCCGGGTCACCCTGGTCCACTCCTCCATCACCCCTACACCTCAACACCCTCCCACGGCACCTTCCCATGCAACCGCAGAAAGTGCAAACACCTGCCCCTTCACTTCCCCTCTCCTCATCTTCCAAGAGCCCAAACACTCCTTTCAAGTGATGCAGCATTTCACTTGCACTTCCCTCAATTTAGTCTACTGCATTCGCTGCTCCCAATGCGATTTCCTCTACATTGGAGAGACCAAACGCAGACTGGGTGACCGCTTTGCAGAACACCTTCGGTCTGTCCGCAAGCATGACCCAGACCTCCCTGTCATTTGCCATTTCAACACTCCACCCTGCTCTCTTGCCCACATGTCCATCCTTGGCTTGCTGCATTGTTCCAGTGAAGCTCAACGCAAACTGGAGGAACAGTACCTCATCTTCCGAATAGGCACTTTATAGCCTTCCGGACTGAATATTGAGTTCAACAATTTTAGATCATGAACTCTCTCCTCCATCCCCCACCCCCTTTCCGATTTTTCTCCCCCCCCCCACTTTTTTCCCAATAATTTAGATAGTTTTTTCTTTTCCCATCTATTTCCATTATTTTTAAATGTATTTCCATCCATTGTTTTAGCTCTACCTTTTAGCCTTTTTCAATCCCTCCCCCACCCCACCCACTAGGGCTATCTGTACCTTGCTTGTCCTGCTTTCTACCCTTAGACAATATCACCACCTTCAACACCTCTTTGTCCTTTTGTCTATGACATCTTTTGGTTATCTCCACCTATCACTGGCCCTCTATCCAGCTCTACTTGTCCCACCCCCCTTAAAGCAGCTTATATTTCACCTCTCTTCCATTCTTACTTAGTTCTGTTGAATGGTCATTCGGACTCGAAACGTTAACTGTATTCCTCTCCACAGATGCTGCCAGACCTGCTGAGTTTTTCCAGGTATTTTTGTTTTTGTTTTGCATTTCCAGAATCCGCAGTTTTTTTTGCTTTTATCCTAACAGTGGTTTGTGATCCATCACTATGGTGAAGAAGTATTGACTGTGTAAATATTGATGGAGCTATACTCCAGGCACAATGGATAAGCCCTCTTTTTCAGTTTGCGAGTATCCTTTCTTGGCTACAGAAAGACCTCTGGAAACATATACCCTGTTGGTCTTTCAGATTTGATTTCTGTTTTTTCTTCATATGTTTGCCACAGGGTTTTGTCTCTTTTTTTTGATTTCACAGTCGGTCAAATTTCTCTCTGGTGAAATTTTAACTTGGTTCAGTTTGGGGATTGAGTTACCCATTCACATCTTGGAAAGTTCCTTGACTTTTCTTTCTAATGCCTCTTTTGTCTCAAACAACTGATTCTTCAGTTCCTCTGTCCACCTCCATGAGCAGACTCTTTCTATTTACTTGAAGTGTAACAATGATTGGCTCAATTTTCCTGGCCTTCAGATTGTGTAGGGAATAAACGTCTGCCTCAGTAACTCGTGGTTCTTCTATGTTGTGCATTTCATTTAACTTGACTAGCTGTCTGAATGGCTGCCTTGATCAAGTTCTGCGCTGTTTAACAGCATGCCCTTTTTTTGTGGCAGTGGTAGCATTCTGCCTATTTAAGTCTACAGACTTTGGGTGCGTGATTTCTGGGTGAGCTGCCTCCAGCAGTTCTTTTTGCTTTCTAGTGGTAGGGACCATGTCCTTCTTCACTGTAGCCATCCTAATCTTCGTGCCATGCCCAGTTTGCAGGTTCCTGTTAGCTGCAAAACGGCGCCATGTTGCACAGACTGCAGAGCCTGCGAGTCCCTCTCAGCACACTCCATTACTAGCGTAATCTCCATGGTGCGCTTCAGGTCAATATTAATTTCTGCAAGCAAAGGGCACTGAATGGTATTATTTATGCTGCAAATTAAATGGTCTTGTAACATGCCGTTTAAAGCATCACTGAAGTCACAGTACTCCGTTAACTGTTTTAACTTTGTGATGTACATTGCAATCGACTCACTGGAGGCCTTACTCAAGAGTTAAACTTGAATCTTTGCATGATCACAGAGGGTTTAGGCTGAAAATGTCCTTTCAAGAGGTTGACTAGCTTGGTGGAGAATCTGGAATTTAGCATGTTTGGAGCCTTCAAGCTACAGATTAGATTAGATTATAGGTTTTGCTCATGCAGACACTTGGGAGAATTGTCTTCTATTTCTCCTCGGCCGTTATATCATTGGCTACAAAGTAAAACCTAATCGCTCAATGTATTGCCTCCAGTCCTCAACGGATGAGTTGTACAGGTCAATTCTACCAAGGAGAGGCATTGCTAGTTAGTGTACACCTTTTATCCCCTTAAAATATCAGAATACTCAAGTCGAGAGCGCTTTTTATCCTTGTCACCAGTTATGATAAACTTGGAGAGTGCAGGACGGGTTTCTTGTAAGAAACAGTAAACTTTATTAACAGATTTCAGAGAAGGCTACATGCTTGTTCCAAAACCAAGGCTAAAAAGCTCTGTCCCTAAGATTCCCCATGTTTAGGACTGATTGGCCTATACAGTCACATGACCCCCATAACAGTAAGAATTGATTTAACTTACAATCATGACACTGGGTATTTCTGGGTAGTTATTTGTCTCCTCCATGAAGACAGAACTAAAGTAGTCGTTTAATTTCTCTGCCATTTCCTAGTTATGTTATAAATTGTCTCTTTTCAGACTGTAAGGGGCCTACATTTATCTTCACTAACCTTTTCTTAAAATTAGCTGGATTTTGCACGACAGTCCTCAAGGTATCCAGGGTCATTAACCATTAACAATAATTCATTACCTATTGGATCTCGATCATACTAGAGTGTAAGAGGCAGCAGTAGTTCTGCTTTGTAAACAAGCTGTTTATTAAAAATGCTGAAGGGGTTTGATTTTCTTTATCCCTTTCATTGTGTGTGTTTTAAGACTAATCTCCTATACTTTAGCTGATTTGAGCTGTGCTGTCAATATTAGGCACAGCCAAGGTTTTAGACTTGAGATTGTCCGCCCAGCTTTGAACCAGAAGTCAGAATGGGATACTACCAAAAACTATGGCTCTGTAAGAAACCAGGCTTTGGGGAGAGAACAGGGCAGTGGGAACAACTTGGATTGTTAAAGCCACAGAGTCAGGACAGACACAAAGGGCTGAATGGCCTCCTGTTCTGCCAGCCTCTATGGTTGTGCCTCTTGAGGTAATTTTCTCTGAGACACATTGGGCAGGATTTTCCCTTCGTCAGACAGGCGGGCCCAGGAGTGGCTGCGAAATGGTCTGCCCCCCGCGATTGGGCCCTGACCGTGATTTCATGCTGGCTGGCCAATTAATGGCCAGCTAGCATGAAAGGCACGCTGAAAGGCTCAGCGCTGCTGGGGTGGGGGCGGGAGGGAGGAGGGCAGTCTGTGTGTGCGTGGGGAAGGGTGTGCTGACAGCTCCCTGAGGACACACAGCTGCCTCAGAGCTTGAAGAGTTGGACAAAGAAAAATAAAGATATAATAAATGATGTAAACGTGTCCCTACATGTGACTCAGTCACGTGAAGAGGGACATGTTTAAAATGAAGTAAAAACATTTTTTTTAGTTTTTTACTTACCATTGGAAACCTCATCCTGCCCATGGATGAGGATTTGTAAAAATGTAAAGTCTGCCTGGCCTATTCGCCTGCCCACCAACTGAATGGTTGAGCGGGCAGTGAAAAATACAACTTAAGAAGCCTATTAAGGCCCTTAAAGTATTAATTAACTGGCAGCTGCTGACTTTCACGCATGATTGCTGACCGAAAGATCGTGAGAGTGGGCGAGTGTCCTGATGTCATTGCATGAGATTTTGCATCCGATTGGGTTGGGTGAGTGCCCGGCTGCCATATCTTGGCCATTGAGGAAACCAGCAAGCGGTAAAATAAGGTATTCCCTGAATACTGCAACCACTTTTACCCCCATGAGTTAAGTATAAAAAATAAACATTCAGTTCACTTCAAGATTTCCGTGAATTTTAGGCACATTTAAATGAGCCCATGAGATGGCCGTTAAATCTGCGTGGTGCATTGAAAATCCATGAGAGTTGCCATGTCTGTGTAGCTCACCTGTTTAAAGGGACTTAAAGGGGAGTGCTCCATTCATCCTTGCACAGTCGCTCCTCCTTTAACCCCAGTCTGCCGTTAGTTTGGCCTTGGGAAGGTTCCTGTCTGCCTTGAGTTAAGGGAGTGCCTGTTGTGTGGGATAGATTCCCAGCTTTAGTCATTGTGTCAATTAACGCTGTTCAGAAAGAGCTGATGGGTGGAATCTCCCCAGTCCACCAGCAGCAGGAAGCTTAGTGGGCAGGGGAACTTGATTTGATGTGAGGCCAAAAATCCGTTTCCCGATGGTGGGATGAACTTTAGCAATTTTATTGAGGGGACTATAAGGGCGGGTCAAGCTCCCTGACGAGCAATGTCGGGAGCCCTTTTACATGCATTAGCATGTCATGTATGCTCATTAAAAGGCCAGCTCACAGGAATTAAGTTTCCCCATGAAATTAAGTTTCCTGTCAATGAGAAATTAGAATGTTCAACATTTACAACTGCGTATAGGTCGTGTGTACCTTGCAAGGTAGACTTCCTCCATGATTAATGGTGAGTTGCCATTGCACTGCCCTCTTTGGGGAGCGTCTGTAAATGGCAGCCTATGCTTGAGTGGTGGCGGCAGCGCAAGTTGCTTGGAGGATGCCTAAGGGAGGAAGGGTTAGTGGGGAAGGGTGCAGCAGTGGCTGGGCAAGGATGGAAAGGATATTGTGGGTGGCCCCTGGGGAGGGGGAGTGTGGGTGGCCCAGGGAGGGGTGGGTTGCAGGCGGCCCGGGGAGGGGGAATGGGTTTGCAGTTGGCCCGGGGATAGGGGTGTGTTGTGGGTAGCCCGGGGTTGGGGGGGGGGGGGGGGGGGGGGGGGGGGTGGTGGGTGTAGGTTGTGGGCGGCCTGGGAAGAGGGGGTTGCAGGCTGACTATCCATTTAAATATGGCACCTTGACCTTCAACCCCATGTCATAATACAAGGATGGCGACTTCCTGCCCGCCCTCTCCAGGAGATTCGCTGTACTCCTTGCAGATGTACATGCAATGAGCTGAACAGTGCAAGATTGTTCCCTGCCCCGCGCAGCGGAAATCTCTCCCACTTCTCCCCCCACCACCAAGCTTAGACTCCAGAACGGAAGATTCAGGCCAATGGCTCATTTGAGGAAGGGAGGCCTCAGGCTTCAATCCTCAATCTGTGCTGAATTAGCAGGTGGGGACAGGAACAGCACAGTTGGTCTCACTGCCCCGGCCATGGATGAAATACAATGGGGAGGTGCAAAATCTGAAGAACTAAATTCTCAGTACAATGCACTGCCTTCTGGAGTGAATGAGAAGCCTAAACTGAGCTGGCTGATTGCATAACTAGGAATGGAATGGAGGGCTGATAGAGTTAATACAATGGAGCTCATCATAAGCTATGGAAAATGATGATCTCTTAGCATTGGGGACTTGTGACTGGGATAAAAATGGGGGAGCCGGCTGGGGGAGAGGAGAGGGGCAAAGGGATGGTGGAGGAGAGAGAGGGATGCGGAATTCCATGTCAACATTACCCCTGGCACGCTGCCAGGTTTTACCAGCAAGTCCAGCATTATTTCCCCTCTCCCCTATTTTCTACCATCTCTTTCCCCCTACTTCCTTCCTCCTTCATCTTCCTCTTTTCCTGGACCCCTGCCTCTGCACTGACCCCTCTCACTCCAACTCCCCAACCTCTGCATTCTCTTTCCTATAAAGCCCCCCGCATGTGCTCTCTTTCTCCCCCAATCCTCTCACACTCTCCCTCTCCCCCAATACCCCCTGTCCGCAATCTCTCTCTTTTCCTCCGTCCATTTAATGTGCTTTGTTTTCCATTTTCCAGCTCTTGTTTCAGCGATGCCACCAAAGAGGAAATCAGCTGCCACCAACTCGGATGCCAAGCAAAAGAAGGTCAAAGTTGAGCCAGAGGAGGATAATGTAAAGTCAACTGTTGAAGCCTTAAAAGCTGCTCCGAAAGACAAGGCCAAGGCCAAGATTGATGAGCATTGCCAGCTGAGTTCTAATGCATTGGCGACGGTAGGTGGGCTCCAGTATTGCTGATATTCTTAGGATTTCTACACATTCTCCTGCAATGATTGACTTACATTGGCTGGGATTTTCCATGGCCGCTGGCATTGGGCATGTTCGGTGATGTGAGCGGACAATATGGTGCAATTGGTTTTACGACGTTGTGAAACCAGCTTGCGATTGTCCGCTCAGCCCATCATGGTGGGCCGCGTTTCCCACCATTGGATGTCGGGAACCTCACTGTAATACATCAGCATATCATTATAAGGTCAGCCTGTCTGATTCATCACCACCCTTCCCGCTGATGTGTTTCACAACAGTATGTGAGTAACGTTCACCTGGTGGACTGCACTTTGCTCAGGACTTCACGGTTTGTTTGCCAACATTGATTCAGTCAGCACTCGCAGTCATCAGCACCAGGCTTCACAGACAGCACCACATCACTTTCAGTGGGGCTGATGGGCAGGTCTCTACCTACCAGATCAGCCAAATGTGGGCAGCTTTTCAATGGCTGCAGGGCTGGGGCTTCCTTGGGGAAGGGGGAGAAGTGGCCTCAGGCAAGGGAAGAGGCTGCAGGGTGAGGGCTGTACTGGGGAAGGGGGGTATCCCAGAGTGTGTGTGGGGGCACATGTTGATCTGTGCAAGTGGCCTCAAGGTGGTGAGGGCTGAAAAGGCAATCTCCAGAGGAGATGAGGCCAGATGGACATGAGGGTGTGTGAGAGAGTGAGTGGTGATGTCCCTTGAGCTGGCAGTGAGTGAGATGCCAGTGAATGTGTGATGGGCTTGTGAGTGTGAGTTTAGAATGATGAGATGGTTGCCATACCCTGGCTGCACAGTTGAGATCATTCATCTGCTATCTGCACTGGATGGCCAACCTCTTCTGTGCAGCTTTGGCACTGATCACCACTGCCACCGCCTGCCATGCTGGAGTAATAATGTTGCTGCCCCTCCTGCAGCCAGAACGTGGGTAGATCACCTCACAGTGGGCCTCCACAGCGCCCAAAAGGTGCTTGAGGGTTGCAGTCATCTTGCCTTTCGGGGCCATGTCTTTGTCCTGGGCTGGAAGCACAAGTGCGGCTGTACTTTAAATGTGGGGCCTGGCGTGATGAAGCGGTGATTTGATGGCAGGTTAGTTGGAACCCGCCCGCCATGGAAATGGCATGTTTCCTGGGAATGCATAAGTAATGTAGCAGGCGTGGGACAATATGGCATTGCTTTACCCGCCCACTATCACACTTAGACAATGGGCAGAATCGTCCCAGATTTGTACGAACAGATTTGAACCCTTTGAGGACCACAGAGCACTTCTATATCGAAGCAAAGTGCCAATGCCTCTTCCTGTGGCAGACAGTACAAAATATTCCAATTTTCCTCCAGAATTTCAATTTTTTTCTTGTACTGAAATTAAAATAATAAATAATCGAAAGAAACATCTTCCTCCCCTATTCTCTTTCCTGCAGTTGCTGTTCTGGAGCACAGTTCCACAGCACCAGCTGCCTGCCAGTACTGAAGAGACTATCCTTCACTGCAAACTCAGACAGTGAGTGCCAGCTGGCTGTATGCTCAGCAGAGAGGGCATTATGGCCAAACCCACTCCTATCTCTACACTCCTGGCAGGACTCACGGACCAGTTGAATTGCTTCATGTTGTAATGTGGAAGGCAGTGATTGATGTTGCAGAGAGGCTGTGTTGGAGATCAGCACAGGCAGTGAGGCCATTGTTGAACATGTCCACTAGCAGCTTCCCTGCTGAGACAGCCTAACTTGCCACAGACCAGAGATCGAAATATTAGCTGCTAGGTGCACATTTTAGAAATTTCCAGACATTCCCCTCAACAAAGAAACTGGAATAAAAGCATAAAATGTCAGAAACACACCAGTCAATATTGGTGAAGAGGAATGATGGGGCTATGGCATTTAGGATGTGTACATTGTCTCAGAACTGAAGATGGGAGGGGCTTTTGGAGAATCGTACAGCACAGGAGATGCCCTTTGTGGTTGTGTTGGCTCTTTGAAAGAGCAATCAGTTGGCAGCATGTCAGGAGGTTGTAGGTTCAACTCACATTCCAGAGACTTGATTACAAAAATCTAGGCTGACACTGCAGTGCACATGGGAGTGCTACACTGCCTGAGATGCCATCCTTCTGATGAAACGTTAAACAAGGCCCTGTCTGCTCTATTTCGAAGAAGAACAGGGGAGTTATTCCTGGTGTCCTCTGTCAACATCACATTGCTGTGTGCCTATTGACTGCAGCATTTCCTACATTACAACAGTAACTACAGTTCAGAAAAGAAAGTACTTCATTGGCTGTAAAATGCTTTGGGGCACCTTGTGGCATGATATTAATGCAAATCTTTTCTTTTTCTATCCAATTTGTCCCATTCCCCTACTCTTTCCCCATTGCCCTGCAATTCTTTTTCCTATCAAGTATTTTTCTTTCAACTGTTTATCAAATAGTTTATCCCTGTCTACTATATCAAACTCTCCTAATTATGAAAACCTCTATTAACTCTCCCCTTAACCTCCTCTGCTCTAAGGAGAACAACCCCTCATTGTCTAGCCTCTCCACATAGCTGAAGTTCCTCATCCCTGGGATCAATGGGGAGATGGTGGCATAGTGATAATGTTACTGGACTAATAATCCAGAGACATGGGCTCTGGGGGATAGGTGTTCAAATTCCATCACGGCTGCTAGTAGAATTCGAATTCAATTAGTAAATCTGGAATACAAAGCTAGGTTCAGTATTAGTGACCCTGGAAGTATCATCATGTGTCCTAAAGACCCATCTGGTTCACAAATGTTCTTTTAGGGAAGAAATTTGTCACCCTTACCAGGTCTGGCCTACATGTGACTCCAGATCCACAGCAATGTGGTTGACTCTTAACTGTCCTCTGAAATGGCTTAGCAAGTCACTCGCTTCAAAGACAATTGGGGATAGGTGACAAATGCTGGCCTTGCCAGGGACACCCACATCCCATGAAAGAATAAAAATACAATTCTGGTAAATCTTTATGGTTGGAAAAACATAAGAGGGAGAAATCAGCCAATGATTTGAATGTTTCCAAACTTACTTTTAAATTGAGGGGTATTTTGATAGATATGTGAGGCAGGTGGTGAGGGAACCAGAATTGAGTGAAAAACCCATTTAACTTCAGCTTCACCAGCTTGCCTCTTGCAGATGCATCTGTCCATGACAGTATTAGTAGGACTGACCACCACACAGTCTTTGTGAAGATGAAGTCCTATCTTCACAGAGGATACCCTCCATTGTGTTGTGTAGCACTATCACCGTGCAGAACAGATCTAGTAACTCAAAACTGGGCATTCATGAGGCGTTGTGGGCCATCAGCAGTAGCAGAATTGTATACAACCACAGCCTGTAATCTCATGCCCTGTCATACCCTGCCATTACTATCAAGCCAGAGGAATCAACCCTGGTTCAGTGAGTACAGAAGAGCATGCCTTCCAAACCCATGACCCATCTAGGACAAGGGCAGCAGATGCACAGGATCACCACCACCTGCAAGTCCCCCACCAAGTTGCACATCATCCTGACTTGGAACCATATTGCCGTTCCTTCAATGTCGCTGGGTCAAAATCCTTGACCTCTCTCCTGAGGAACACTGTGGGTGCAGCTACAGTACATGGACTGCAGCGGTTCAAGAAAGTGGCTCACCACCACCTTCTTAAGGGCAATAAATGCTGACCTAGCCAGCAATGCGCACATCCTGTGCACAAATAAAAAATAAAAAAGGGATGGGTTAAGAAGACAATGAGAAGGTAGGCTGCAACTATAGCACATCTGAAATGGAAGGATGAAATATTTACAAAGTGCAGGATATCTCAAAAAGTGGGCAGGTTTACAGTACAGAAAATCCTAGGTAGTTCACTTTCTGGGCCAAGACTAGCTTACATAGATCTTACAGCACAGAGACAGGCTTTCCTCATGTATATCCACAGGACTGTGTGGGGTTTCCTGTTACACTGATCGTGACACCTTACTTTTGTTACAGATTCATGAGGATTATGATTGCATGTTGAACCAAACCAACATCGGAAACAACAACAACAAGTTCTACATCATCCAGCTGATTAAACTGAATGACTTCTATTATTGCTGGAACCGCTGGGGCCGTGTGGTAAGTAGCAGAGGCAGCAAATTCTTTCTCCTTCTGCCCACCCATCGCCCTGGACTTCCAACTCGAACCTTCTTCAACTGGTTGGATGAGGGACCTGACATCTTTCTGTTTACTCCTGGGGAGGGAACTGGGGGAGCCTGGACTGTTATCAAGGCTGGGTGTGAGGAGAGGAAGTTCTGGGCTAATGCTGGGTTAGACCCTCAGGTCAGTTATCAGAGATAAGGGGGAGGAGAGGCTCTGGGCTGAGATTTGGGATGAGAATTTAGTCAGTTATCAGTGTTGGGAGTGGCCAAAGGCTTTTCTATGAGGCCTTCTGCTGCACAAGGAGGGAAGCTTGGGCCTTGGATCATATTCCAGGCAGCCGGAGACTTGGGCCTTCCATTGTCAATCCCCATTTCCAGTCAAAGTTTAGTCAAAGCACTGTTGATATCATCAGGCAGTGACTTTGGACTGTTAATGAGAGTCCTACCTACCTTTGCCGGGAGCCACTTCAATAGCCTGATTTCTGGGTTGGGAATAAGATCAGGCTACCTGGTCCTGAACTGTTTGCCCCATCTGACTGTTTTGCATCCATCAAGTGGTTGTGAGGGTGAGCATGTGACTAAATGGAGACCCATGAACCGAATGTCTGACATTTTCCAGCGACTCCACTAACTAGATTGTAACGTGCTTCTTTGAAAACAGCATTGCACAGAATATATACATTGGTTGTTGTTTTTCTTTCTTCACATGTCCTCTTCTCTTGGAGAATAGTGTGAAGCAGTGAGAGGATTGACAAGGTGATTAACAGTCTGACAGGGTGGCATTGTTGTTGTTTTTGTATCTTCACACTCTTCCCTTGGAGAGCAGTGTGGTGTAATGAGAGGATTCACAGGATAATTAATAGTGTGAACGCACACTCTGTGACCATGACCATCTATATACCAGCTGTTAGAGTGGTTAGTTCTATACAGCGGGAGGTTTTATCGGATCACATGCCCACCGAACGTGAGTAACCCACTTAATGCAGAATCCAGAACTTGAATTGTGGCCTCTGCTCACTGGAACTGTCTGGATTCGAGCCCTCCACCTTCTGACTCAGAAAGGGGAATGTTACCGTACTGCAGCATTTTGGGAGTTCAACAAATTGAGAAAACTGCAGAAATGTGTTGACTTTTAGGGCCCCTGCAAATCCCTTATTAATCCCTAAGGTTCAGGGGCCTGAGATTGAAAACCACTGGTTTAGGAAAGCAATGGGCTTGATAGGCCCAAGAGCCCTATTCCTGTCAAGCTCTGAGGGCACTTGGTGAGTACTTGTTGCTGCCTCTGGGGAACTTAAGTGCAGATGTGTTCCGTCCCAGAACTCTCAACATTTATCTTCACAAACGTTTTTTTAAAAAAAAACTACAGACATTCTTTAGCAGTGCCATTTATGGACCATAGATCTGAATGAAATCTGACAACTTTGCATTATTCCTTCCTCTCTTGGTCTCGGATATTCTCGGTACTCCAGCTTACAGTGGACAACAGTTTATCATACCACCTTGGTTTCTTGAACAATTTCCCAAACTAGGCCTCTGCAGAGGGAGCTCCTTCTCCTGATTTCCATCCAATCATTTTTGTTTAAGCAGTAATGTAAAAGGAAAAGAACTGAACATGCTGGAATTCTGTAATAAAAATAGAAAAGCTGGAAACTTTCAGTAGATGAAGACTGTCCTGAAAGCTTAAGGCCAGCTTCCTCCAGCTTCAAGTTATCAAGTGAACATTTAATGTTCATTGTTTTTTCTGTTGCTTTCTCAATCTCTTTCCTGGTTAGGGAGAAGTTGGCCAAAATAAACTGGGTCCTCCAGTTGCCCTGAATGTTGCTATGAAGGATTTTGAAAAGAAGTTCAAAGACAAGACCAAGAATGACTGGGTGAACAGAGATTCCTTTGTAGCACATCCTGGAAAATACACAATGATTGAAGTTCAGCAGGGCTATGAAGAAGTGACAGTTATGAAGGTAGGTCAAACTTAGGTTTGTGTCCAATTTTAACTTGCTTTAGTGTGTGTCAGCCTTGCATCTGAGTTGTTTGTGGTTGATTTAGTCAACTGATATCTAGTGACTAATCTCTCTCTATCAAGCACGTCAGGGAGGGAGGAGTAAGTGGAGGATAAAAAGGTTGGGGTGGATTAGGATAGTCGGAGCAGCAGCGGGAGCAGCAGCGGGAGCAGAGCAAACCTGGGGGTGAACGGTGCCAGCGGAGCTTCTCAATAAGGCTCGACCCCCTGAGGGTCGAGGCCCAGATCAAGCCAGTCAGGGCAGCGGCTAACCCCAACAGGAACCCCACCAGAATTTGAAAAGGCTGACGAAAGTAATGTCAGCACAAAGCCGAGAACTGATTGGCAGTTAGCGGTAAGCTGTTTTTCTCCACTTCATAGCTGCATTAAGGAAAGGTAAGAGTCCTAGGGCTTTTTCTGAAAAAGAAAGAAACTTAAATAATTTTCTAC
Organism: Isurus oxyrinchus; assembly: GCA_026770705.1. Classification (NCBI taxonomy): domain Eukaryota; kingdom Metazoa; phylum Chordata; class Chondrichthyes; order Lamniformes; family Lamnidae; genus Isurus; species Isurus oxyrinchus. The sequence goes on along the minus strand of JANJGN010000007.1, from coordinate 83,189,247 downwards.
TTGGCTTAAATTTAGGTAAGAGTATTTTAACCAAGGTATGGCAGGGGAGCTCAGTCCCATGTGTTGTATGGCCTGCAGTATGTGGGAAGTCTTAGACGCTCCTGGCAGTCTTGACAACCACATCTGCAAAAGTGCCACTGGTTTGACCAGCTTGAGCGCCTGGTTTTGGAGCTTGAGCATTGGCTGGAGGCACAGCAATGTATCCGCGAGGCAGAGGATTACGTGCACAGCACGTTTTTAGACGTGGTCACCCCGCAGCTTAAGGAAGTGCAATCAGAGTAGGAATGGGTGACCACCAGCCAGAAGAAGGGAGGCAAGCAGGTAGTCAGGAAAGCCCCAGAGTGCATCTCACTTGAACAGTTTTTCTGTGTTGTAAAAAGGTGGGAGTGACTGGGGAATGCAGCCAGAGCCTAGCTGCACAAGGTGGGAGGAGAAAGAGAAAGAGCAACAGTGGTAGGAGATTCAATAATGAGGGGTACAGACAGGCGTTTCTGCAGCCACAGACATGACATCAGGAAGGTATGTTGCCTCCCTGGGTCCAGGGCCAAGAATGTCACGGAACGGCTGCAAGGAATTCTGAAGGGAGAGAGCGAACTGTCAGAGATCATGGTTCATATTGGTACCAAGGACGTAGGTAGAAAGAGGGATGAGGTCCTGCAACAAGAATTTAGGGAGCTAAATAGCAGATTGAAAAGCAGGACCTCAAAGGTTGTAATCTCTGGATTACTCCCGGTGCCATGTGCTAGTGAATATAGGAATAGGAGGATGGAGCAGCTGAAGAGTTGGTGCAGGATTGGAAGCTTTAGATTCCTGGATCACTGCGTTCATTTCTGGGGAAAGTGGGACCTGCACAAGTCTGGGTTGCACCTGAACCGGAACAGGACCAACATCTTTGCGGGGAGTGGGGGGGGCGAGGTTTGCTAGTGCTGTTGGGGGTTTAAACCAATTTGGCAGGGGGTCGAGTTACGAAGTGGAGGTATAGTGTGAGTGATGCACAGACAAATATAGAAGAAAAACCAAGTCAGTCTGGAAGGCAGGGCATATATTGTCAAGTTAAGACACAAGGGAGCATGGCAAGGCTGGATGGCATTTATTTTAATGCAAGGAGTCTTGCGAGTAAGGCAGATAAATTGAGGGTGTTGATTAACATGTGGGGATATGATATCATAGCTATTATTGGAGACATGGGTGAGAGAGGGGCAGGATTGGCAGCTCAATATCCTGGGGTATAGAATCTTCAGGTGGGAGGGGTATAAAAGAGGAGGTGGGGTGCAATATTGATCAAGGAGCTAATTACTGCAATAAGTAGGGATGATATCTTAGAATATCTCTGGACTTGTTGGTCTTAGAAAGTTCCTCAAATGAAGCCATATGAGTAGAAAATAAAAACAAAAAGGGGGCAGTCACATTGTTGGGAGTATACTATAGACCCCCAAACAGTGGGAGAGATAGTAAGGCAGATATGTAGGCAAATGTCAGAAGTGTAAAAATAATGGGGTAATAATAGGGGATTTCAACTTCCCCGATATTAATTGGGATAGAAAAAGTGTGAAAGGCTTAGAGGGGTGGGATTCTTAAATGTATCCAGGAGAGCTTTTTAAGCCAGCACGTAGAAAGTCCTACAAGAAAGAGGGCGGTGCTGGACCTAATTTTAGGGAACAAAGCCAGGAAAGTGGTAGAATTGTCAGTGTAGGAGCATTTTGGTTACATAACTCAGTAAAATTTAAGGTAGTTATGGAAAATCCAAAGATGGACTGGAAATAAAGGCTCTGAATTGGGGGAAGGTTGATTTAATATAAGACAGGATCTGGCCAAGGTGGACTGGGAGCAGCTACTTGTAGGAAAATCTACATCAGAGCAGTGGAAGTCATTCAAAAAGGAAATAGTGAGAGTTCAGGGCCAACATGTTCCCATAAAGGTGAAGGGTAGGACCAACAAGTCCAGAGAACCCTGGATGTCAAGAAATGTACAAGGTCGGATAAGGGAAAAAAAGGAAGCTTATGGTAGATGCCGAGGGCTCAAAACAGCGGAAGCCCTAGAGAGTATAGAAAGTGCAGGGAGTTACTTAAAAAATAAATTAGGAGAGAGAACAGGGGGTATGAAAAAATGCTGGCGGGTAAAATGAAGCAAAATCCAAAGGCATTTTATAAGTATATTAGGAGCAAGGGGATAACCAGGCAATGAGTAGGGTGCATTAGGGACCAAAGTGGCAATCTGTGTGAGGAGCCAGAGGACATAGGTGAGGTTTTAAATGATTACTTTTCATCTCTATTCACTATATAGAGATGGACGATGTAGCTATATAAATTAGGGAGGGGTCTGTGATATATTTGAACAAATTAGCATTGAGAGGGAGGAAGTATTGGCAGTTTTAGCGGGCTTAAAAGTGGATAAACCCCCAGGATTGGATGAGATGTATCCCAGGCTGCTTTGAGAGGCAAGAGAGGAGATTGCAGGGACCATGACATTAATTTTCAAACCCTCTCTGGCCACAGGAGAGGTGCCAGAGGACTGGAGGACAGCTAATGTGGTACCATTATTCAAGAAAAGTGGTAGGGATAAACCAGGGAACTATAAGCCAGAGTGTCTAACATTAGTGGTAGGGAAACTTTTGGAAAAATTCTGAGGGACAGAATTAATCTCCGCTTGGGGAGGCAAGGATTAATCATGGATAGTCAGAATGGCTTTGTCAGGGAAATATCATTTGTAACAAATTTGATTGATTTTTTTTCAAGGAGGTGACTAGGTGTGTAGATGAGGGTAATGCAATTGACTTAGTCTACATGGGTAAGGCTTTTGACAAGGTCTTGCATGGGAGACTGGTCAAGAAGGTAAGAGCCCATGGGATCCAGAGCAATTTGGTAAATTGGATCCAAAATTGGCTTAGTGGCAGGAGGCAGAAGGTGATGGTCGAAGGTTGTTTTTGTGACTGGAAGCCTGTGTCCAGTGGCGTACTGCAAGGTTTGGTGCTGTTTGTAGTGTATGTTAATGATCTAGAAATTAATGTAGGAGGTATGATCAGTAAGTTCGCAAATGACACAGAAATTGGTGGTGTGGTAAATAATAAGGACGGAAGCCTTACACTACAGGACAACATAGATGGGCTGGTCAGATGGACAGAACAGTGGCAAACAGAATTTAATCCTGAAAAGTGTGAGGTGAGGACTAACAAGGCAAGGGAATACATGATGCATGGTAGGACCCTAGGAAGTACAGAGGACCATAGGGACCTTGGCGTGCATGTCCATAGGTCCTTGAAGGTAGCGGGACAGGTAGATAAGGGGATTTATTAGTTGAGGCGTTGAATACAACAGCAGGCAAGTTATGATGGAGCTATGTAAAACGTTAGTTACGCCACAGCTGGAGTACTGTGTGCAGTTCTGGTTGCCACACTATAGGAAGGATGTGATTGCACTGGAGAGGGTGCAGAGGAGATTCACCAAAATGTTGCCTGGGCTGGAGTGTTTCAGCTATGAAGAGAGACTAGGTAGGCTGGGGTTGTTTTCCTCAGAGAAGAGGAGGCTGAAGGGGACCTGACTGAGGTGTACAAAATTGAGGCATATGGATAGGGTAAATAGGAAAAAACTTTTTCCCCTTAGTGGAGGGGTCAATAACCAGGGGGCATCGATTTAAGGTAAGGGGCAGGAGATTTAGAGGGGATTTGAGGAAAACTTTTTTCACCCAGAGGGTGGCGGTTATCTGGAACTCACTGCCTGAAAGAGTAGTACAGGTGGGAACCCTCACAACATTGAAGTAATATTTAGATGAACATTTGAAACGCTGTAGCATACAAGGCTATAGGGCAAATGCTGAAAAATAGGATTAGAGTAGATAGGGGCTTGATGACTGGCGTGAACACGATAGACCGAAGGGCCTCTTTCTGTGCTGTAAAACTCTGACTATAGATTTCTGTGTTAAAAGCAGAGCAGCTATCTGTCAGAGTCAATAGCCTACCCATGACAGGCCCCACCTAATGGATTTTCACCCAAACTGGGAAGACAAAAAGCTGTTTGTTTTTAATTGGAGACATTTGGATGAATGTTTGAAGGCTCCTAATGTTGACAAGGACCAGGGCTTAAAAGAGATGAGGTAAATCAATACATTCTGGTTTAAAAAAATAGATTTTATGAGAGTTGGGAGAATATTTGAGGTCCATGGAAAGAGTGGGTTGATTTAAGAGACCTTATATCATGCAGAATCTCAATCCCAAATAGTGAGGATGCAGGAAAGCAGTAGTATTTGGAGTTTAACAAGTGAACAACATTTGGAGAAGAGAGGATATTTCATAAAATACAGAGATATGTAAAGATTGTGATGGGGAGTTTGAAGGGTAGAGATGGAAGAGAAATGCGATATCATACCACAAGACGGAGGTACAGGGTGTGTTGAAAATGTTCCAAAAGCAGGACTGAATAGGGGGAGCAATGGGTATTGTCCACTCAGACAGAGCGACTTGTGGGAGAATCCTTATGTCATGCATTGTCTTCTTGTAGACTGACGCTGTGGACGGAGGTTCAGTGGTGAATAAGAAAGTCAAACATTGCACTTTAGATAAACCAACCCAGGAGCTGATCACTCTCCTCTTCAGCCATGATATGTTCAAGGAGCAGATGCAAACCATGAACCTTGGTAAGTCCTTCAGCCCAGTTTCAACAGCCTGATAGACCAGAACTTGAACTTCAGATTAAAATGGAGCCAGAGATCTGGACCATTGAACTTAATCCCTGTTCCTAAAGTTCATATAGGGATGCCCAGATGATGTGGCTCTCCACTCGTGCTCAGTATCCACTGGCACATTATGAATTCCACTACTCCTTGCTTTGACTTGATAGTTTTGTGAAGCTTTGTACAGTAGTTTAACCCCCTCTGAGATTCCATTGACTCTCAGCCTTGGCATATTGAATGTAAATGATGTTCCCCCAGCCTGTACTCCCTAAAACCCCTTGCTACAAGGAAACAATCTGGACATTTTCCCCATTGTTACACTGTCCTGCCCTGACAATGACTCTGGGAATCCCATCTACAGAATCGTTGGTGGTAAGATCTGTTTATCTACATTGAGACTTTACGAGTATAAGGACCTAGCAATTCTACAATGCTGCAGTCATATTGCTGGGCTGAAGCAATTCTACGTTTAGTTTGAGCACGAGGACCCGTCCCATTTACAACATTGGAAAGTTGGGTGTCAGCCATGATTCAGTTGGCAACAGTCTTGCCTCTCAGTCTGAGGTTGTGGGTTCATGGCCCACTTGAACACAAAATATAGGCCAAAATTCCAGTGAGTATTGAGGGAGTGCTGCACTGTTGGAGGTGCTGTCTTTTGGATGAGAAGTTAAACTGCGGCCCCATCTGCCTTCTCCAATTGATGTGAAAGATCCCGCTATTTCAGTGGGAGTGTTGTCTCCTCTGTCCTAAGCCAATATTTATCCTTCAACAGTAGTAAATCTGGTCGTTATCACATTGCTACTTGTGGGAGTATGTAAACCAACTGGCAACTCTATTTCTTACATTATAACAGTGACTACACTTCAAAGGCGCTTCATTGGCTCAAAAGTGGTTTGGGGTGCCCTAGGAAAGATGCTATATAAATGCAAGTTCTTCCTATTTCCTGGTTTAAAATTGCAAGTTAATATACCACAGGAGTGACTGGTATGTTGGTTTTGACATTGCCCTCCACCTCTGGGACGTAGGTTTGTGTTCAGGGTGAAAGTCTGAAGGCTGATTGCCATGGGGAGCGCCCCAAATTTATTTAATGTAAGAGCTAAGTGCCTACAATACATGATTGTCCTGATTTCAATACTATTTGAATTTTGAACAAGAAATTAAACTGACATCTTGTTTGCTCTCTCAGGTGAATATGAAAGATCCCCTGGCATCGTTTTGAAGAAGACGAGGGATTTCTCCCTTGTGACCTGGCCAATATTTATTCTTCCACCAACATCACTAAAAGAAATGACTTGGTTATTATCACCTTTTGATAGCAATAAAAAAGTAAAATACTGCAAATGCTGGAAATCTGAAATCAAAAAAAACTGAGAATACTATGCACACTCAGCTAGTCAGGCAGCATCCATAGAGAGAGAAATTAAGTTAATGTTTCTCATCAAGTCCCTCGATGACCACTTATCAGAACCTTTGTTCTTTTTTTGATTACCGTAACTTTGTGCCCTCCAGTTACTGACTCTCTGGCCAATGAAATAATTTATTCTGCTTTACTTTATCACAAGCCCTCACATTTTTGAACACTTCTACAAAATCTCCTCTCAACCTTTGATAAGAAGAAACATTTATCCTGCCCAATTTTTTTCTTCCAAATGCTTGGAACAACATCTTTGCTGATTGGCAAAAGTGGCTAAAAGATTGAGCTGTGGGGAGCTAGAAGGTCCGAGATTTGTTCTCTATTCATAACTAATATCAGCTGGGGGCATTTGGTGTCGGTGTCCCAGACTAGGGAAAGAACATTTCAGTTAGGGTTCCTGTCCTGATCCCTATCTATTCGCCTCAGTTTTGCAGGATGTGTTGTTGGGTGAGGGTGGAGTTGCTGTGCAGCTCAGGTATAGAGAGGCCTATTGGAGAGTTACTGCGAGGGTAGTGAGTCCTTATCCTGATTAAACCCTTCAGGAGGGCAACAAAGAGATGCTGCCCTCCATTAATGATTGTTCTCTTTGCTATTGGTCTGATCAGATGTGAAGAAGATGCCTCTTGGAAAGTTGAGTAAGCAGCAAATTGCCAAGGGTTTTGATGCGTTGGATGAGATTAAGGAAGCCTTGGAGAAATCCCAGCAAAAACAGCTGGAAGAACTGTCCTCAAAGTTCTATACTATCATTCCTCACTACTTTGGGCGCAATAGACCCCCGGTGATTGATACATCTGAAGTGATCCAAGCCAAAAAAGACATGCTGCAGGTAATTGTCATTGAAAGTAGGCCAAAGATTTTCAGTAGGACCATGATTGGTGCTAATCTCAGTGTGGACTCTCTAAGCAGGCATTCGGTAAAGCTAAAGTACTTCAGTATCTATTTCTTTCTGTCATACTCCATATAACAGGAGCTCATTGAGTTGGTGGGTTTGAAAAGCCAATATTACTTGGCAGCCATCTTGTTCTTGTGTCTGTGTTGTCCTCAGGCAACCATCAAAAGTACAAGCCCATAAAGTCTATACTGATTAATCTCAACCTTACCTCACCACATCCTTCAACCCCACGTTCTCACCTTGTTCAGGATATGCACTCTTCACTCTACCGCCATTACAGTATGTAAAAGTACCCAGAAACCATTCAAACAGCTAAGTAGCTGCACGTCACAGGGAAATTGTTCACCTTCCCAATGACCTTGTAATGATAACTCCAAGAGCGGCCACTCCACAAGGTAAGGGCAAAACCAACCAATAGACAAAGTCCATCCCAGAACAGCCATGATGACAATGATGGTAGAGCCAGTCCTGATGACCTCACGTTCCCTGTAATATTTTATTTTGTGTTGTTTGTTCTGTTATGAATAGGATATCTGTGGGGTTGTCTGTGATCCAGTAGGTCTTCATACCAGAACACACACCAGATATTTGTGTTGTTGCAAGGTTCCTGGACATGGAACCTTTTGTCAGTCTGGCAGATGCAAGATAAAGTAAACCATCCCTCGCTGGTTTGATTAGTCAATGCCAGGATTCATTCTTCAGACTCGCACATTTATAATTGCCACTTTGGCCAGTAAATTGGAACCAAGAGCCATCAGGAGTTAGTGTCTTAAGGGGAGAGGCGTGGGTGGGGGTGGGTGGGCATGGGGAAGGTGAAGAGAAATAATGTAGGTTTCCAAGAAATCATCAGTTCTCCAAGCTAAATTACAAACTTTTATCTGAATGACCAGGTGCTTGCCGATATAGAACTGGCTCAGAGTCTTCAAGCTGAGAAAGAACAGAAAACCAAGACTGAAGTTGTTGAGGATGTTCCACATCCTCTGGATGAAGATTATAACCTATTGAAGTGTAAGCTCTCATTGCTGATGCACACTTCCGAAGAATTCAAGGTAAAACTAGGACTGCACCTCGCCTCGAGTAAATCCCCACCCAACACCCCACCTCATTTCAAGTAAATCCTCACCCAACATCCCCCACCGCCCCCACCACCCCTCCCCAAACCCCACCTCACCTCTAGTAAACACTCTCAGTCTCTTTAAACTTAAAATATGGCACCCACAGAACGGACAAAAACAGCCTACCAACTTCATTCAGAAGATTAGATAAAGCTACGAAGTACAACGGTGTTGGACCAATAATTGAATACAAGATATTTGAGCTTTCCCTGACCAGATACTAGCAGGGAGCTAGTACATGCCTAGCGCTAACAGAATGTTGATTGTGAACCCGTTCCCCTGGTAGGGAGTTCAACATGAGACAAGTAAGCAACTTGCTTAGAGATCCTTAGCCTGAAGTCCTCTCTGACTTCAACAATGGTTAACTAACCTAACGAGAGACTGTACTTTTATCCACTCAATTTCTTTGAGTAAGGGATGCAAAATTTGAAAGGTAATATAGTTAAGAGGCAGAGAGGCTGAATGGCCCTCTCTGAGCTGTAAATGACTCTATGGGCCAGATTTTCATGGAGTCGGGCCGACTCCAGAGATCTTTAAAAATAGTGGGCAGGACCCAGACGCAGAAGTCCTGCCCTAACTTCCGGCAGATCCAATTTTTGCTGGTGGGGGAAGGTACGAGATATTAATCGCATAGGAGGAAACTCAAACTCAGCAGGGCTGAGTTCAAACTGACCCCATTTTAACTATTCCAACAGCCTTAATCCACAGTTTCAGAGTCATGAATTGATGGAGTATGTGTAAACGCTTTTGTAGGGTGGATGGGATCTGGTTAAGTATCATGATCTGAAGTTTCTTCAATGCACCACCTCTTAAGCATGGTTTTTAAAAAAGGCTTAAGCTGTTTGTGAGAGTTTAAAAAAAAAACCTCTGCTGGACTGATTTGATCGACAGATCATCTGATGCAGCTCAGAAAAAACGTTACCACCTGTTCGTGCACTTTCAATAGAAATCTTCGTTGACATTCCCCAAGGGCTATTATTATGTTATTATGAATACTTGGCTGTGTTTCAACAGTTACAATTATCTCAGCGGGGGGCATTCTGAGTTCACAACTTGATTGGCAGTTTAAACAGGCTATTAAAGTATAGGAGTAAAGATCTCTTACTGCAATTATATAGAGCCTTGGTGAGACCATGCTGGAGTATTGTGTGCAGTTTTGGTCTCCTTACCTAAGGAATGATATACTTGCCATAGAGGGAGTGCGACGGAGGTTCACTAAATTAATTCATGGGATGGAGGGATTGTCCTATGAGGAACAATTAAATAGACTATCCTTTATTCTCTGGAATTTAGAAGAATGAGAAGTGATCTCATTCAAACCTACAAAATTCTGACAAGGCTTGACAGGGTAGATGCAGAAAGGATGTTTCCCCCCTGACTGGGGTGTCTAGAATCAGTTTCAGAATAAGGGGCTGGTCATTTAGGCCTGAGATGAGGAAGGATTTCTTCACGCAGAGGGTGACGAATCTTTGGACTTCTTGCCCCAGAGGGTTGTGGAGGCTCAGTCGTTGAGGTATGTTCAAGACTGAGATCGATAGATTTTTACATATTAAAAACACTATGGTGATGGTGCAGGAAAATGACGTTGAAGTAGAAGATCAGCCATGATCTCATTGAACGGTGGAGCATGCTCTCAAAGTTAAATGGCCTACTCCTGCTCCTATTTCTTGTGTTCTTATGTCCTTAAAGGATTAGCTTTCTTTGTGGGGTCTGAGTAGAAATTTGTTTTTATAAGAGATTAACCACTTGAGGAGATTTAAAAGTTTTAAATGGGTTTCATGGATGGGAGTTTTTTTCCCTATCAAATGTGAAAGTGAGAGCTGTTTTAGATTGTCGGAGGTTTTTTTTCATCTCCACATGGCTACTGAGGTCTGCCCATGGTGGATACTAGGTGAATGACTATGAAAGTGGCATGGGGCCTATGAGGAGGCATGGATGGCAGGTTGTTGGGCATGAGTTGGCATTGGGGGTGGGTCAGGAAATTTCCCGACTTGAGCTACCCGCCTTGGTAGTGATAATCCAGTACGAGTCAATGATTGTACTCTAGAATAGAATAATATTTCACAGTTCTTGCATAGTCCACTACCAATTTCAGGTGTGACCATTTGTCCACTGGAACCCACACTCCAACCTCACTTCACACAGCTTTGAAATCATCATGAAGGTGTGTCAGTGGTGATGCAGTTGGCAGCACTCTTACCTCTTGAGTCACTAGGTTTTGGGTTCAAATCCTACCCCAGGACTTGAGCACAAAAATCAGGGCAGACACTTCAGTGTAGTAATGAGGGAGTACTGCACTGTCAGAAGGATTGCCTTTCATTTGAAGCCAGCGTGTGCCATCTCAGTTGGATGTAAAGGATCCTACAGCACTATTTCAAAAAAGCAGTGGGGTGGGGTGTGGTTTCCCTCTGGTGTCTTGCTCATTATTCATCCCTCAATCATCATCACAAAAAGAGATTATCTGGTCATTATCACATTACTGTTTGTGCAAGTTTGCTGCCATGTTTCCTACATTACAGCAGTGACTACATTTTTAAAATGTTTGGGGGGGGTGAGGGGGCTGGTCTACTTTATTTGATGTATGGCACCAGTAATTATGAAAGGCGCTATATAAATGCATATCTTTTTTGTTCCAAATTGACTGGGACCAATTTATTCTGTTAGAAAATTGCAAAATTCAAGGCCCTTTAGCATTTCAGAGTAAATAGCAAAGCTGGTTTTCCATTACTGCACCCCCCCTACCAAGAATGAATGCCTGTAAAGTAAATGTAGCCACACTTGATATTAGTTGTCTTTTCAAAATGAAACAGGAGCAGGTTTCAAGATTGTGACAGCTGCCCTGGGAGTGCCTGATGAAGGTACTGGCTATCAAGTGGAAAATTTCTCACTTCACAAAATTGATATTCCTCACTGTAATGCAGTAAAATTCAACAAAAAATATAGACTGGGGCACCAGAATTCCTTGAGTCCCATTTCGCCCCTGGCTGCACCAAGATTCTACATCATTTAGACCAAACTTTTATGTTCTACTTGGGGGGGAGGGGGTCATGGAATCACAGAATTGTTACAATGCAGGAGGCCATTCAGCCCATCATGTCTGCACCTGCTCTTCGAATGAGCAGTTCACCTATTGTCTTCTCCCTGTAACTCTGCACATTTTTCCTTTTCAGATAACAGTCTATTTCCCTTTTGAATGCTTTGATTGAATCTGCCTCCACCGCACTCTCAGGCAGCACATTCCACAACTTAACCACTCACTGCATGAAAATGTTTGTCCTCATGTCATTTTTGCTTCCTTTGCCAGTTACTTAAACTCTGTGCCCTCGCGTTTGGCTCTTTTGGACCTTTCACCTGCCCTGCATCACCCCTCAGCATCAAGTGGGGTGGGGGAGGTGGGGGTTTGCAGGTGTTAGGAGAGAACATGGGCTTCCCAGAAAGTCCCTTCCCTGCTGAAAGTTCTCATTTGAGACTCAAAATGAGTGGCTTTGAGGCCTCGCAGCCTTGAACCCTTTAGCTGAGTGAGGTGATTGATTCAGTTAGTCAGTAGTTTTTCCATTTGCACCATTAATCCTAGCCACCTCCCTATATCCTATTTGGCCTTCATTGCAAGAGGATTTGAGTACAGGAGTAAAGATGTCTTGCTGCAATTGTATAGAGTCTTGGTGAGTATTGTATACAGTTTTGGTCTCCTTGCCTAAGGAAGGATATACTCGCCATAGAGGGAATGCAATGAAGGTTCACTGGACTGGTCCCTGGCATGGTGAGATTGTCCTATAAGGAGGGATTGAGGAGACTGGGACTGTATTCTCTAGGGTTTAGAAGAATGAGAGGCGATCTCATTGAAACTTTTAAAGTTCTTACAGGGCTTGACAGGGTAGATGCAGGAAGGATGTTTCCCCTAGCTGAGGGGGGTGGAGGTAGTTGGTCTAGAATCAGGGGCACAGAATAAGGGGCAAGCTATTTAGGACTGAGATGAGGAGGAATTTCTTCACTCAGGATGGTGAATCTTTGGAATTCTCTACCCCAGAGGACTGTGGAGGCTCAGTCATTGAGCATGTTCAAGACAGAGATCAATGGTTTGCTAAGAATTAAAGATACCAAGGGATACAGGGAAAGTGCAGGAAAATGGTATTGAGGTCGAAGATCAGCCATGATCTTGTATGGCAGAGCAGGTTTGAGGGGCCGAATGTTCCTTTATACCTATCACACGCAGTGTCTGCAGCCTCCATGTTTAAGCTCTGTTGATGGGGAAGGAGGGGAATTGCTTTCATTGTCAGCTCCCCCCACGTCACATGGCACCCACCTCATCCCTTTTGGTCCCCCTTTTCTAATGGGACCCATCCAACTTGTTGTTTCATTGCAGATGTTTAAGAAATATGTGGATGTGACTGGTGGTGCCCACAGACCAGTGAAAATCCTCAACATCTGGGAGCTGGACAGAGACGGAGAGGTGAGTTTGCAAGCTGAGGCTAGAACTCATCACAGGTTTAGTGCAAACATGGTATTTGTATTGTGACAGTCTCAGAGAGTGAAGGCACCAACAGATTGACTAAGGTAAGTGCCACCAGAGCCTTTGCTGTTTTCTGCCAGGAACTGGCCAACGCTGTCCTCATGGGGTTGTAGGAAGCATTTCCCACTGGATGGGACCAGGGGCAAGGTAACATCTGGAGAAACCTTATTCAATGAGACAGAAAGGAAAGTCAAGCACACGCATGAAAAATCTCCAGAAAGAAGATAAACTAAAATCAGTTGAATGCTGATTAGCAGGATATTACATAAAGATGAAAATGGGGTACAGTAATAAAAAGGTGCTGGAAAAACTCAGCAGGCCTGGCAGTGTCTGTGGAGAGAGAAAAACAAAGTTAACGTTTCGAGTCCTATATGACTTCTTCAGAATGGGGTTCAGTACTTGAAGGCAAACAGATGAGGAGGGAATGATTAGGAGACAGAAGGAGACACAATCCAGTTAGACTGTCTGTGGCGTGACCTTACCACTTGGTGAATATCCTCTCCAGGCCACTTATATCTTGCTCAGACACTGCTTAGTCCACACCCTGAGAAAAGCATGGGATGAATCACAGAGTATAAGTGAAGAATCAGCTCCAGCTGTCAACTGAGCAGCTGGAGTGGAATTAACACCAGAATTATTATTTTTTTAAATTGTCCAGCCTAGTATTTTTTGGGGGTTTGTGATGATGCAATCAGTCAAGTACTGGGAGTCCAAAACAAAAACAGAATTACCTGGAAAAACTCAGCAGGTCTGGCATCTAAGTACTGGGAGTGTTTGATGGGACAGTATAGAGGGAGCTTCACTCTGTATCTAACTCTGTGTTGTACCTGCCCTGGGAGTGTTTGATGGTCATACTACCAGGAAAAAGAGTAATGGTAATCCATTGCTCAGGGCAACACATAAAGTTGATGAGAACACTGATGCCAGAGAAACTGAGGGGTCGGTGTCACCAGGTGGAGGCATTAGCCAGACACTAATACGGACTCTTCCTGTGTTTCTAGGGGGTACGTTTCAAGACCCACGATAACATTGAAAACCGACGCCTCCTGTGGCACGGCACTAACATTGCAGTTGTCGCTGCCATTCTGAAAACAGGGTTGCGGATCATGCCACACTCAGGGGGCCGTGTAGGATGTGGAATTTATTTTGCATCTGAAAACAGCAAGTCAGCAGGATATGGTAATTAAAGCAACCTGACTGCACTCAGCCCTGATCATCAGGAAACTCAGAAACATTGTAAAAAAAAAATCAGGATGATAATAAGAAACCTCAGGAGCATAGACTGGTGAAATGGACAGACACATGGCTAATGAAATTTAACAGAGATGTGAGCATTGAAGCATTTTGGTAGGAAGGATGAGGAGAGGCAATATATAATAAAGGATGCAATTTAAAGAGGGTTAGGACAGAGACATCTGTGGGTGTATTTACACCAGGAATGCCAACATTAACACCTGGTAAATCAGGAGGTAAACCTTTGAAGAATTATGAGAGTTGGTATCAAAATCATGCTTTCGTTTTCAAACATAATCCATCTGTCAATCTATTTTGGTTTATAAACCTCATTAGTCACTTATTTAATCACTGACATCATATAAAGCTGTACTTAGCCTTGCGTTTATCTATGGTTATAAAAGCAGACCTAGAGTGTGGTGCTCAGAAACCCTTGATCTCCATGCACCCCCTTCCATTTAATGTTCTTCTTGCTTCCAATCCAAATTAAAGCTTTTATTCCCATGAAGAAGGAAATTGACTTCTGTGCTTTTAAATTTGTTGGTGCTGCAGTTTTGTTTATCGGAAGTTGTTAAAATTGTCTCTCCTATCCTGACAGCTGATTTGTAGACTCCAGTTTTCTTGGGCCCATTGCTGGAAAACAGCAAGTCAGCAGTATATACTTTACAATTTATTTTACAATTTAAACACAGGAAGCCAAGGTCACTCTCCTATCACATGAACTGCAGAAGCACCAAATATAAAAGCATATTGAGTTGTAAACTGTGGCCTTATGACAACATCAAGACTCAGGATAAACTAGGTCTCCAATGCTGTTGCATCCTCAGCCTGTGGGTCACTGTGGAAGCAGGTTCAATTAAGGAATCCATGAGGAAATTGGATTATTATCTGAAAAGGAAGACTATATTGCAGGGCTACAGGGAAATGGCACTAGGTGAATGGCTCCTTCAGAGAGCCAGCACAGACACACACACACACACACACTAGGCCAAATGGCTTCCTTCTATGCTATAACATAACCATTCTTGTGATACAAAATGACATCAGTAATGCTGCATTCTGAACAATATGAACCACCCTAGTAACTGAAATCCACATAAGTAGATAGAAATAACATTGACATTACTAAGAGACGGCATTTAATCACCTGGACACTAAAATAATTAATTTTCTTGTGTTTAGATGAATATTTAAGTAGGAAAATTATATTTAGTATTTTACCATTTTAAGTTGTATTAATTGGACTTCAACATAAAAAATGATAAATCAATCAGTGCCATAAAATCTTTGATTATATATGCTTTTACTTAATGTGAGTGCAGCATATGCTGTCATATTATTGCATCATTTATGTTGGGAGTAGGAAAATTTATAAACTATCCAGTAATTGTAACACTGCAATCCTGATTAGTGTGTGCTCTGCCTTTAACAGTTGCGGGATACTTACCTCTTTCAAAGCGGTTGGAGGGTGGTGCCAAGAACAATATATAATAAAAAAAAGCCAGCAGTAGATTCGGAGCCTTGCAGATTTCTTTTCTGTAAACATGTTGGTGACTAGCAGACAAAAACTCAACAACCCAGTCCCAAACTGACTCCCCAAACAACAGTCAAAAGGAAACTACTGGGAAATACTTAGTAGCAGCTACTGGCTGGTTTTGTTTCAATTCTAACCCAGTGTAATGGTGTAGAGATTGTGCTGAATCAGCCAAACACATCAAGAATTTAACAGCTTTAACATATTCCCTAAATTTTCAACTTAAAAGTGGCATTTGCAGGAGATAAATAAATATTTACTATAGAGTCTCCCACCTGAGCAATTATTCATCTTTGTACATGTAGAAAATATGTTCCCTGTGGAAATTGTGAGGCTTCAAGAACTCGATTGCAAGAGAGGCTTAATTTTACTGAGGAACCGGGCCCCTCACCATAAAATTGAGAGAGTTGACCTGTCTGGGGCACAAGTCTGTGAAGGTAGCAGGATAAGTTGAAAAGGCATACGGGATCCTTGATTTTATTAACGAGAGACATAGAGTACAAAGGAAAGAAAGTTATGTTAAGCCCATCATAAAATAGTGGTTAGGGCCCAACTGGAGTATTGTATTCAGTTCTGGGCACCACACTTAAGAAAAACTGTCAAGGCCTTGGAGAGAGTATAGAGGAGATTTACTAGACTGGTACTGGAGATGTCAGACTTTGATTATATGGAGCTGACAAACTGAGGTTGTTCTCCTAAGAGCAGAGAAGGTTAAAGGCAGGTTTGATAAAGTTGTTCAAAATCTTAGTAATAAAGTAAATAGGGAGAAATTCCCAGGCGACAGAAGGACATAGATTTAAGCGAATTGGTAAAAGAACCAGAGACAACATGAGAAAAATATTATGCACTGAGCTATCGTGACCTACAATGCACTGCCTGGTGGAAGAAACTTCAATAATAACTTTCAAAAGGGAATTGGATAAATATTTGAGAGGGTAAAATTTGCATGGAATCTATGGGGAAAGAACAGGAGTGTAGGACTGATTGGATAGCTTTTTCATAGGCACAATGGGCCAAATGGCCTTCCTGCATGTTGCATCAGTTTATGGCAAAAGGAAATAGTCTCAGCCCCATCACTTGACATCTCCGAGACCCATCTCTAGATGACTTCCGCTTATACGTTTTTCACTATTAGGACTGCCACCTCAGCAGGTCATGTCTGGGTTAGCCAGTACTAACTATATAAATGGAATATGGATATTAGTCCGTGATGCTGACACAACCAAAACAGAAGGTTTTATTACAAAAGGAAGGTTTTTCCAAATGCATTCTCCTCCTCACCTGAAGGTACTGACTCACTGGGATATGAGCCCAAATGTGCTGCTGCCACCTAGCATCTTGCTCAATAACCATTCCTGATGTGAGAGCCTGGACGCCGACAGGATATTTAACTGTGTGAGCCATCAATGTTGAGCAGATCCCTGTTCTCATTCAACCTTTGCACGCATAGTTTCCAGCAGGGTCCCTCACTAATGATCAGAAGCATGAAACCCTGCCTGATATCTCTCTTCTTTAGATGCATACATAGAAGAATTAACAAGAATTGTAACAGATGTCTGTTGAATTTGATTTTGATTCTTGCTCAGCACAGGGAGATTTGGGGAAAGTTGACTTTTTCATAGCTCATGGCTTCAAGTATGTAGTTCAGGCTCAGGTGCCTCCTTTGTCTCTGAGTCAGAAGCTTGTTGGTTCAAGTCCCAACCCAGAGGTTCGAGTACTGAGGGACTGCTGCACTGTTGGAGGTGCTATCTTTTGGATGAGACTTTATACCAAGGGTCTATCTTCCCTGTAGGTGGATGTAAAAGATCCTACAGCACTATTTCGAAGAAGGACAGGGGAGTTCTCTTCTGGGTTAATATTTATCCCATAACCACTGTCACTAAAAACAGATGCTCTGATCATTTATTATTTATCTCTTTTTTGGTAGTGCTGAACCAGAGCTAACATTGCACTAAGACAGTTTTGTTCTCTTTTGCAGTTGGGTTTACATCCAGCCATGTTGGTGTCATGTTCCTGACTGAAGTGGCTTTGGGGAAAGAACATTCAATTTTCCAAGATAACTCCAATCTGAAAGCTGCTCCCAAAGGATTTGACAGTGTTGTTGCCCGTGGCACAACCGAACCAGGTATCGACATTCCACCCTCTCTCGCACACCCAATCAATATATCTTTTTTTTTCTTCCCCATCCTCCCCACACTCAATTTTCTCCCTTCCTCATCTTGGCCCTTGGTTGCATCAGCCTCTGGTCCCCCCAACTGGTCAGTTTGAGTAGACAGTGAGTGTTAGCTGTTCGACTTCACCTGAATTGAGCCTGGATGCAATCAATGTAGCATGATTGGGAGATCAGACCAAACTGATGACCTGTCCTCCATCTCCTTCCTGAATCCAAGGATCAATCTAGGCTGAGGCAGATCATGTCTGGAACCTTCTTGGTCTCCATGACTGAACTCAACATTGTATTTAATCATTGTGCTTTTATGAAGAGACAAAGCACAGTATTATGTAAACTGCTTTATGCCCAGTAACACACATGGTGGGGTTGGGGGTGGGGGGTCATTTTAACTCTGAATTGCCAGACAACAAACAGGACGCTAGCAAATTGGCCATTGATTTTATCCCCACCCCACTGTATTTTCCAAGCTATTTTATAGCTACTCCAATATCAACAACAATTTGCATTTATATAGTGTCTTTAAAGTAAATGTCCCAAGGTACTTCACAGGATCGTTATCAAACAACATTTGACAAACTGCATAAGGAGATATTAAGTCAGATGACCA
This sequence comes from Isurus oxyrinchus, assembly GCA_026770705.1. Taxonomy (NCBI): domain Eukaryota; kingdom Metazoa; phylum Chordata; class Chondrichthyes; order Lamniformes; family Lamnidae; genus Isurus; species Isurus oxyrinchus. The sequence continues at coordinate 83,171,104 of JANJGN010000007.1, read as the reverse complement.
AAAGCTTGGTCAAAGAGGTAACTTTTAAGGAGCCTCTTTACAGAAGCAGAGAGTTTTAGGAATGGAATTCCAGAGCTTAGCGTGTTGGCAGCTGAACAGTGGAATGATTTAAATTGGGCTATCCAAGAGGCCAGAATGAGAGATATCCCTGAGAACTGCAGGGCTGGTGGAGGTTACAGAGATGGGGAGGAGAGAGATCATGAAGAGATTTGAAAATAAGGAGAATTTTGAAAAATGAGGTGTTGTTTAACCGGGAGCCAGTGTAGGTCAGTGAATACATGTGTGGGTTTAGACACAGGCAGCAGAGTTTTGGATGACCTCAAGTTTGCAGAGGTTAGAATGTGGGAGACCAGCCAGGAGTGTGTTGGAATAGTCAAGTCTAGAGGTAATGACAGCATGAATGAAGGTTTCAGCAACAGAAAACTGAGGCAGGGGTGGGTCAGATGATATTGAAGTCGAAGTAGGCGATTTTAATAGTGTGGATATGTGTCGCAAGCACACCTTGGGTTTAAACTTGGCATCAATGTTGTGAATAATCTAAAAACAAAGAAAACTGCGGATGCTGGAAATCCAAAACAAAAACAGAATTACCTGGAAAAACTCAGCAGGTCTGGCAGCATCGGCGGAGAAGAAAAGAGTTGACGTTTCGAGTCCTCATGACCATGAGTTCTGTCGAAGGGTCATGAGGACTCGAAACGTCAACTCTTTTCTTCTCCGCCGATGCTGCCAGACCTGCTGAGTTTTTCCAGGTAATTGTGAATAATCTGTTGAACCTTAATTACCAGGAGAGGAATGGAGTCGGAAGCATGGGAGTGGAATTTATGGCAAGGCTGGAGACAATGCCTTGAGTTTTCCCAATATTTAGCTGGAGGAAGCTTCTGCTCATCCAGCAACAAATGTTGGACAAGCAGCCTGGCAAATCAAGGAATGGAGGAGCTGAGAGAGGTGGTGATGAGGTAGAGCTGGGTGACATCAGCAAATATCTGAAAACTATTTTATGCTCCTTTGGGAGCATAAAAAATAATGCTGTATTTTCAGATGTTGTTGCTGAGGGGCAACATACAGATGATAAATAGGAGAAGGTCAAGGATAGATCTTTGGAGGTGTGGGAGCAGAAAGAGGAGCCATTGCTCTGGCTATAACTGAACAAACAATAGAACCAGAAGAGTGCAGTCTTACCCAGCAGGATGACAGTGGAGAGGTGTTGGAGGAGGATGGTGTGGTCAACCGTGTCAAAGGCTGCAGACAGGATGAAAAGGATGAGGAGGGAATGTTTACCTTTGTCACAGTCACATAGGATATCATTTGTGACTTTGATCAGAGCCATTTTAATAGCCAGTGCTGTGGCAGGGGCAGAAACCTGAATGCAGCGATTCAAGCATGGAGTTCTGGGTAAGATGGGAACAGATTTAGGGGGTGACAACAGGAAAGGGAGGTTGGAAATGGGCAGTAGTTTGCAAGTTCAGAGGAGTTATGCAAGTTTAGAGGAGTTATGGGGTTGTTTTTTTTTGAAAGAGATGGAGACAACACCTGAAGAGAGAGACCATTAACAATACGGGGGCCACGTAGTGAAGTTGGGTGCTCAGCAGTTTAGTTGGAATAGTATTAAAGAAACAGACAGTGGATCTTGCAGACAAAAGAGCTCAGAGAGGACGTATGGGGAGATGAGAGAGAAACTAGAGAAAGATGCTAATTCAGGGCTAGGTGATGGGGTGCATGAGAGGAAGTTTTGCCCAATGGGCTAGTGGAGGGGAGGAATATGGCAGATGCAACCGATTGGCTGATCTTAATCTTGGCGACACAGAAATCAATGAGCTCCTCACCAATGTTCCCTCTAAGCTGGTCACCTGGGTGGCTGTGCAGTAGCCTTGAATGTAATACAGAGTGCAACAAATAGGCTGCATACAATGAAAAAAAATGAGAGGAAATGTTGCTCTTCACATTTGTTGTTGGAGGTGAGGGTGGAGAAGGAAAGGGAGAGGAGTTTAACATATGAACTTATGAATTAAGAGGAGTAGGCCATTCAGCCCCTCGCCTGCTCTGTTCTTCAATAAGATCAAGACTGATCTGATTATGGCCTCAGCTCCACGTTCCCGCCTATTCCCGATAACCTTTAATTCTCTTATTAGTCAAGAATCTATCTACTTCTGCCTTAAAAATATTCATTAACCCTGCCTCCACCGCTGTCTGAGGAAGAGAGTTCCAAAGATTGCCAATCCTCTGGGGGAAAAAAATTTCTTCTCAAATACGTCTTAAATGGGAGACCCCTTATTTTTAAATTGTGTCCCCTGGTTCTAGTCTCTCCCACAAGGGGAGAACATCCTCTCTGCATCCACCCTAACAATTCCTGACAAAAAATCAGACCAGGCTACTGTATCCCAACTCTAAAGGGAAAATCAGCCTCTACTGTTCCTGTCTTTTCATCATTTAGAAAGTACCTTGTTCTATCCTTTTTGGTCTAAATTGGCTGATCTCATATTTGCCTACATCATTTTTGCCCAATTCATTTATCAATATGTCTTTGTAATTTTTGCTTCCAGCTACACTACACCTATCTTTGTGTCAGAAGCAAATGGATTTGTATCTTTCTCTCCCATCATCTAAGTCATTAATAAATACGGTGAATAGTTAAGGCCTCAATGCAGATCCTTGTGCGACATCACTGGTGGCATCCTGCCAATTAGAGTACCTGCCAATTATCCTTACTCTCTGCCTACTTCAGCCAGCCAATTTTCTAACCAGGGCAACAATTTGCCTTAAATCTGCTCACTGTAGAAGGTTCAGAAGGGAATTGAAAAAGCAAATGAGAGAATCAAAGAGAGAGTATGAGAAGATACTGGTAGCAAATATAAAACGGAATCCAAAAATCTTTTATCAGCATATATATAGTAAAAGGCTTGTAAAAGGAGGAGTAGAACTGAGTAGGGACAAAAAAAAGGGATTAACGCATGCCGGCAGAGAGTGTGGCTGAGGTATTAAATCAATACCATCTTTACCAAGTAAGAAGATGCTGCCCAGATCATGGTGAAAGAGGAGAGTAGTTCAGACATTTTATTGGTCTAAAATTGATAAGGAGGTGGAATTCGATGGGCTGACTGTACTTTAAGTTGATAAGGCACCAGGACTGGATGAGATAAATCCAAGAATAATAAGGAAAGTGAGAGTGGAGATTGCGGAGGTGCTGGTCATAATTTTTCAATCTGCCTTAGATTCAGGAATGGTGCCAGAGGACTGGAGAATTGCAAATGTTACACCCTTGTTCATAAAAGGGTGTAAAGCTAAGCCCAACAACTACAGTTTAACCTTGATGGTGGGGAAACTTCTAGAAACAAGGAGTCGGGACAAAATTAATAGTCACTTGAGAAAATACAGGTTAACTAAGGAAAACCAGCATTGATTTGTTATGGGCAAATCATGTTTAACTAACTTGCACTTCGTTGCAATAATTAAACCAGATGGATTTTGATAAACGTGTTGAGGTAACAGAGTTAATGGGGGTAATGCTGTTGATGTGATGTACACAGACTTCAAAAAGGCATTTGATACAGTGCTGCACAACAGATTGTGAGCAAAATTATAGCTCATGGAATAAAAGGAACCGTAGCAACATGGATACGAAATTGGCTGAGTGACAGGAAACAGTGAGTAGTGGTGAATGATTGTTTTTCGCCTTGGAGGAAGGTTTATAGTGGAGTTAGGACCCCTGCTCTTCATGATAATATATTAATGACCTAGACCTTGGTGCAAGGCTGCAGTTTTTGTGGAATACACAAAACTTGGAAGTATTGTGAACTGAGGGGGATGGTGGTAAACTTCAAAAAGACTTAGACAGGATGGTGGAATAGGCAGACAAGTGGCAGATGGAATTTAATGCAGAGAAATTTGAAGTGATTTGTTTTGGTAAGAAGAACATGGCCAGACAATATAAAATAAAGGGTACAATTCTAAAGGGGGCACAAATGCTGTGGGACCTGGGTGTTTATGTACATAAGTCATCAAAGGTGGCAGGACAGGTTGAGAGTGCAATTAATAAAGCATACGCAATCCTGGGCTTTATAGACGGGCATAAAGTACAAGAGCAAGGATGCTATGTTAAAACTGTACAAAACACTGTTTCAGCCTCAAATGGAATATTCTGTCCTGTTTTGGGCACCACACTTTAGGAAGGATGGGAAAGCATTGGAGAGGGTGCAGAAAAGATTCAAGAGAATAGTTCCAGGGATAAGCAACTTCAGTCATGTAGAAAGATTGGAGAGGTTAAGATTGTTCTCCCTGGTGAAGAGAGGGTTGTGAGGGGATTTGATAATAAATAATTATTTGATAACAGAATTGAGATATTCAAAATCATGAGTCTGGACAGAGTAGACAGGGAGAAACTGTTCCCATTGAGGACCAGAGGGCATAGATTTGAGGCATTTGGCAAAAGAAGCAATAGTGACATGAGGAGAGCCATTTTTTATGCAGCAAATGGTTAGGATCTGGAATGTGGTGGAGGCAGGTTCAATCGAGAACTTCAAGGGAATTAGATTGTTTTGTGAAAAAGAGGAATGTGCAGAGTCATGGGGGAAATGGTAGGGGAGTGCCACTAGGTGAGTTGCTCTTGCAGAGAGCCAGCATAGACATGATGGTCCGAATAGCCTTCATCTGTGCTGATGCCATTCTACGATTTGATGATTCAGTTCCATGAGCTTCAATTTTAGTGTTAAAGATATGAAAGGCTGAGTCTGCCCAGGTGTGAAGCATTGGGTTGATGGTCAAGTATTGGAAAAATAAGAGGAGAAAATCCATGCTTTTTCTTTTCTCTGTTTTGTTCTCTTAAGATTGTTCTCAGGACAGGGAGATAACTCTCGAAGGGAAGAAAGTGATGGTTCCCCAAGGGAAGCCAGTGAAGATGAAGCTGCAAAAGCAAAGCTACTTTTCCCAGAGTGAATATGTGATCTACAAAGAGAGCCAGGCCCGCCTTCGCTACCTGCTGCTGGTGAAATACTGAATGGCCTTCACCCACTCTTCCACCATGAGACTGCACCCTGTGATCATTTCCCAGGAAGGCTCAAGCTGCCTTAACTAAAGGAGCAAAGTCATGTTTACTTTCTGCTGCAGTTTAATTCTGTTTGGCTAGTTCCACTACACAGGTGTTTGGATTGGCTGCTTTCACAGTTGTTGCTGCTTTGCACTCCAGACACTTACAATTTTAAACGGCTCTTATCTGGGGGACTTAACGAGATGTTGGAGATGAAAACTGGTCAGAAATACTCCCAAGTTCTGGGCTCCCCTTCCATTGAAGAGTCTGAGCCTGTTTGGCTTCATTTGTAGCCCAGACTAGACCAAATTAATCCTTGCAGGTAGATGCTGACTGAATGTTAGTGCTGGGATTAAACAAAGAATACTGACCATCAGGAGCATTACAGGCCATGGGGTATTAGACTTTTACTAACAACTGTGTGGGTATCTAAGCAAGGGGAGAACTGACAGGCCTCCCTGCCTCTACTCAACCCCTCTCCAGGCCTCACTGTAACCTTTACTGAACTGACAGGCTTTGCCCAAGGCCTCCCTCACTGGCCACACTAAGTAATAGGGCCATTCTCACTGGAGGTCTCCCTCAGGCAAGCTGCACTAAATTATTTGTAAAACCATTTTTGCTTGCTGAATATTACTGACTTCAGACTGACAACACGAGTTGAACATGTGCCTCATCAAATTGGGCATCTTGACTCTCACATGACAATCAGAAACACTTTCACACGCCTTTCACCTACCCCTCCTGCCTCGATACACTGTATTCCCTAAGGAACCAGTCTCTGTGTTCCCTGCAACCTCGCACAGGCCTAGAGGAGACTTGCGGCAAATTGAAATATAGAAACGGGAGAATGACATGTCTACTCTCCTGAAGTTCGGCCATATTCGGCTGCAAAACTGGACGCTCCCCATGACTGATCCTTAATCCTCCCATCTTCCCAAGGCTGCACTAAGTGCCTCAAGCTGAAATGACAGACTGCTTCCATCTGTCTCCTTCACCCCACCAACCAATATATTAAGAATTGGCGACTGTCATGGATGACTGATGTGCTGTATTCATCCCCTGAACCCTATTAGACTGGTGCTTATCATAGGATGATGGAAGAACAGTGCAGACTGGACTTTTGAAATGCAGTGTGTGTGGTTGATGTTGGCCATGTGGAAGTACAGCAGCTTGCTTCCACTGCTTACGGTTCATTGGAAGTTGAGGCATGTGTGGCTCATAGTCCCCTTCTGTGGTAGGCTCACACCCAGCAACTGCACAGGCCTCTGTCTCCAAGTAGCCACCATTAGCTGGAGGGTGAATGGAGGTTAGAGGTTGCCCTTGACATCCTTAGGTAAAATCCTTTTTTGAAAGGTGGTGTGACAGAGCTGTTTCAAAGTAGACCTAACTGCAGATCTTCACCATGAAAGGCACTAATCTGAGGTTATTTTACTGAAGCGACTGTGGCACAGGACAACTCCTTTACCTTTGTATTTGGCACTGTTAGTCTGTTGGAAACTGTCATTCCCCTCACAATGTAGAAGAATTCATATGTTCATAGATTGTATCCTGTTGGTCGGTAATTGTTGCCACTGTCCCGACTTATGGTCCCAGGAGTATGTTTGCACTATTAAAGCATTCTGTTATTCACCACTCTAAACTGGATCAATTGGTTCCTCTTATTCAATTTTTCTGCTTTCTTCGGTGTCTCTCTTTCTCCTCCTCCTCCCCCCACCCCCCCCCCCCCCCCCCCACCCCAACCTTCTCCATGTACCTCAGCCCAACGACCTTCCTTCATGCGTGAGCCTAGACAGTGAAGGTCAGTAGCTTATTAGATAATGGCAGGAGGAATGTTGCAGTTGAGTCCAGTCCTGTCTTCACTTTTCCCCTGCTCAGAAGTTACTGTCTGTGTTAAGAGTCGGGTTCCCCACCCCAGCTCACAACCTTTTAATATCTCCGCTGCTCAGCTCCATAGAGGCAGAGAGCCCACTCGGCACTCTGTTTCATTCTTTTCTTCCCTTGCATTCAGTATCTAACTCTGTGGCACCTCTAAGTTAGGTCAAGAGTTCAACTATCTCTGCAGACACTCCATTTAAGACCTTAAGATACAGGCCATCAGGTCCAAGGGACTTGTCAGCCTTTAGTTCTGATAGTTGTCCCAGTATCTTTTCCCTGGTGAGTGTGATTGTTTTAAATTCTTTCTTCACTTTTACCTCTTGATTTTCAAGTATTCTTGGGATCATGTGAGGGTAAGTGATGTAACTAGGAAGTTGACATATAGTAAAGGATTTTCTGTTTGATCTCCAGATACACTACATATTATTTAGATATTCAGCAGAATAAAGGTGCAACTTGGGTTATAGAAAATGGGGGGGAGCGGGTGGGAGGTCAGGAGTTCAAGTCCCTCTGCAAGACTTGAGCATATAATGGGGAGACAATAGCATTGCAGTAGTGTCGCTGGACTAGTAATCCAGAGACCCAGGGTAATACTAATGCTTTGGGGACCTGAGTTCAAATCCTGCCATGGCAGATGGTGGAATTTGAGATCAATAAAAATCTGGGATTAAAAGTCTAATGATGACATGAAACCATTGTCAATTGTTGTAATTCACTAATGTCCTTTAGGGAAGGAAATCTGCTGTCCTTGTCTGGTCTGGCCTACATGTGACTCCAGACCCACAGCAATGTAGTTGACTCTTAAATGCCCTCTGAACAAGGGCAATAAATGCTGGCCTAGCCAGTGATGCCCACATCCCATGAGTGAATAAAAAAAAATATAATCCAGGCTGACACTCCAGTGCAGTGTTGAGGGAGTGCTGCAATGTCAGAGCTGCCATCTTTTGGATGAAATGTTGAACCTCACCTTGTTGAGAGGTTGTATAAGATCCCATGGTGCCTATCTCCTGGCTGATGGTTATCCTTCAAACAATATGCCCAAAACAGATTATCTAGTAATTTCTACATTCTGGGATCTTGCTGTGCACTAATTGCCACATTTCCTACATTACAACAGAGACTAGGCTTCAGAAGTAGTTTATTACGAAGTGCTTTAAAAGCACCGTAGAAATGCAAAGTGCTTTCTCTCCTACCTTAGTGTGAATGTTGCCACCAATGCCATGCGTTGCAGTGGCTGAGACTAGACTGTGTACTTTGCTGGAAAGCCTGTGTATTTCCTAGTGTGGTTAGATGGTAATGTTGTGGATGATGTATTTTATAGTGCCGGCTAACGCTGGGATCCCTGTCTCTCCACAGAGGAAACATTTGTAGGGAAAATAATCCATTGCTGGAGGGGTGTGGGGGTAAGTCTCCTTGGACTGCTGGGTTCTGCCATGAAAGTGAGTCTGCGTGTTCCACTGCATGTGATTCTGCTGCGCCACATAACCTGACATGAATCACTCTTCCTCAGAGCTGAAAGACAGCTGGTGCAAGAATTCCAAACCTCACTCTTGTGTGGCAGAGGGTGATCCTTAATGGTTCATATAAATCCACACTCAAGCTCTTTAGGACTCGGGTTGTGATTTTACTACAGACTAAAGTGACTCTTCTATTGAGACAAAGCTATTATCTGCATTTAAGTAATACTGATGCTGCACCTAGCATTCTCACCTCATCAAAACTCTAATAAATGAAATGTTGGGAGACACTTATTGAGTGATTAATCCTTAACCTGCTGAACTAACGGGGACTATATACAGTTACACTGCGATTAATCCTTACCCTGCTGAACAAACAGGGACTGTACACAGTTACTGAGTGATTAATCCTTACCCTGCTGAACTAACAGGGACTGTACACAGTTACTGAGTGATTAATCCTTACCCTGCTGAACAAACAGGGACTGTACACAGTTACTGAGTGATTAATCCTCACCCTGCTGAACAAACAGGAACTGTATACAGTTACACCGCGATTAATCCTTACCCTGCTGAACAAACAGGGACTGTACACAGTTACTGAGTGATTAATCCTTACCCTGCTCAACAAACAGGAACTGTATAGTTACACAGTGATTAATCTTTACCCTGGTGAACAGCAATTTCACACAGTTACACAGTGAGTGAACCAAAACTCGTAAGACAATCGTATTCAGTCCAGTAAAGGGTCGAAACAAAACTTGAATCTCTTGGAAAGTTAAACCTCATTCAACAGTCCATCAGGTTGAAGAATTTAGTTCAACCAGCCAGTAGAGGTGCTGAACTTGTACTATGCTGTTACTGTAGTAGATGTTCTGGATTAATGCATCCCTAAAGTTTGGCTGTTTTAATTTTCTTTCTCTTAATATTAACCAAGAGTGATAAACAAGACCTGCCAGCTCAGATATTAAGGAGTAGGAGTCAGAGAGAAGGCTCTAAGAGTCTGGATATCAAAACGAACAAACTCTGTCAACCTGGCGACAGACATAATAAACTGCCTGCAGCAGCCCAACAAACTGGTCCAGGGGCTATTACAGATAGCGGGCTATTACAGATAGCAGCAGAAACACACAAACACTGAATGTGTATTTCAGTCCATTGCAAAGTTTTACTTGGAGTTGGATAACTTGGTCATTGCCTTTGTCCCTTCCGACATGACATGCTTGGCCAGTTCCCTGGGCAGCTGCAGGCGCATGGCGGTCTGGATCTCCCGGGAGCTGATGGTGCTGTGCTTGTTGTAATGGGCCAGGCAGGAAGTTTCACTCACGAAGCGCTCGAAAAAACCGTTCACAAATGAACTCATGATGCCCATGGCCTTGGAGGAGATGCTGGTGTCGAGGTGAACTCACTTCATCGCTTTGTAGATGGAGTAACTCTCCTTCCTCGACCTTCGCCGCTTGTTCCTGCCCTTTGCTAGGGACCCACATTCCCCAGTGATTATACACTGAACATGGACACGCATTCCCTGGGTGATTAATCACTGAACACAGACACACATTCTCCAATGATTATACACTGAACACAGACACACATTCTCCAGTGATTATACACTGAACATGGACACGCATTCCCTGGGTGATTAATCACTGAACACAGACACACATTCTCCAATGATTATACACTGAACACAGACACACATTCTCCAGTGATTATACACTGAACACAGACACACATTCCCCGGGTGATTATACACTGAACATGAACCCACATTCTCCAGTGATTATACACTGAACACAGACCCATATTCCCCAGTGATTATGCACTGAACACAGAAATACATTCCCCAGTGATTATACACTGAACCCGAACCCACATCCCCCAGTGATTATACACTGAACACAGACCCACATTCTCCAGTGATTATACACTGAACACAGACCCATATTCCCCAGTGATTATACACTGAACACAGAAATACATTCCCCAGTGATTATACACTGAACCCGAACCCACATCCCCCAGTGATTATACACTGAACCCGAACCCACATCCCCCAGTGATTATACACTGAACACAGACCCACGTTCTCCAGTGATTATACACTGAACACAGACCCATATTCCCCAGTGATTATACACTGAACACAGAAACACATTCCCCAGTGATTATATGCTGAACACTGACCCACATTCTCCGGGTGATTATACACTGAACACAGACTCACATTCCCCAGTGATTATACACTGAACACAGAAACACATTCCCCAGTGATTATACACTGAACACTGATCCACGTTCCCCGGGTGATTATACACTGAACACAGACCCATATTCCCCAGTGATTATACACTGAACACAGAAACATATTCCCCAGTGATTATACACTGAACACAGACCCACATTCCACAGTGATTATAGACTGAACACAGAAACACATTCCACAGTGATTATATGCTGAACACTGACCCACATTCTCCGGGTGATTATACACTGAACACAGACCCACTTTCTCCGGGTGATCGTACACTGATCCACGTTCCCCGGGTGATTATACACTGAACACGGACACACATTCCACAGTGATTATATGCTGAACACTGACCCACATTCTCCGGGTGATCATACACTGAATTCTCACACTTGTGGACAGTACGCCAGAGAAAGCTGTCTGTCTGGCAGGTTCTTCCACTTGTTTGTAACCTCTTTCTCCATTGAAAATTTCCCTGTTTTTGTCCATTGTCAGGTAGCACCAATACATTTTATGCGTCCCTACCCTTTCCCCTTATTGCTCTCACTCCCACATGTCCCCCTCACTGTGATTTTTATTATTCGTATGGCTGGGGAAGCAGTTATAGTTCACAACGTTGAGGTTAACAATCTATTCAACGACTTCAGCTGACACTATGTATGGTTGTGTTGCCGCCGATGTGGTGAAATCACATCTTATTGTTCAATCTCCTGCTCTAATTGATTCTTTTTTGTTCTTGATATTTCACAGGGTGTGTGCGTCACTGGCTAGGCCAGCATTTATTGCCCATCCCTAGTTGCCCTTGAGGAGATGGTGGTGAGCTGCCTTCTTGAACCGCTGCAGTCCATGTGGTGTAGGTACACCCACAGTGCTGTTAGGGAGGGAGTTCCAGGATTTTGATCCAGTGACAGTGAAGGAACAGCGATATATTTCCAAGTCAGGGTGGTAAGTGACTTGGAGAGGGACTTCCAGGCAGTGGTGTTCCCATGTGTTTACTGCCCTTGTCCTTCTAGATGGTAGTGGTCATGGGTTTGGAAGGTGCTGTCTAAGGAGCCTTGGTGAATTTCTGTAGTGTATCTTGTAGATGGCACACACTGCTGCTACTGTGTGTCGATGGTGGATGGAGTGAATGTTTAAGGCTATGGATGTGGTGCCAATCAAGCGGCTGCTTTGTCCTGGATGGTGTCAAGCTACTTGAGTGTGGTGGGAGCTGCACTCATCCAGAGATGTGAAGAGTATTCCATCACACTCCTGACTTGTGCCTTGTAGATGGTGGGCAGGCTTTGGGGAGTCAGAAGGTGAGCTACTCATCACAGAATTCCAGCCTCTGATCTGCTCTTGTAATTACATAATTTATATGACTAGTCCAGTTCAGCTTCTGGTCAATGGTAATCCCCAGGATGTTGATAGTTTGCTCCAGTACAAACTATGGAGCTCTTAACCTCCCTTCTTCCTCCTCCAGGCATTTAAACCCAAGCTTGGTGTGAATCAGTCACTAAGCCGATCTCTCCTTCCCTCTCCAATATTGCTGGTATCCTGAACCATGAGCCCTCAGTTCAACAGTGACTACACTTCAAAAGTGCTTCAATGAATAGAAAGTGCCTTGGGACATTCTAAGGTAGTGAAAGGTGAGAGAGAAGTACAAGTTTTTCTTTCTTTCCTATTTCTTTCTGTAGAATTGATGCCCTGGATCATTTGCCAATAGAAAGTATACGTATTTTAGAATGTTGTGCCTACCTTAATTCATCGTCCCTCAGCTGCGGATAGGCAGCAGGCAGGAACATTTAAAATCAAAATAATGAAGAATATCCCAGCAAGGTTTATAATGAAGTATTCATATTTTTCAGAAACATTTATATGCAGAGCAGATGATCAATAAAGCATTGCGACAGATGGGTGAAGGAGACTGATTGTGCCAAAACAGAAAAAGTTCAGGGTTGCCAGGGTCAAGAGTAACCTTGGTGAAGTGGAGCAGCGATAGGTCAATTCTGTCAGGTGCAAGTGATTCTCCTCACCAGCTCTTCTTGTGCTATGCCCCTGAGCACTGTGGGGATTGAGCGATGGAGTAGGACTGATTGCACTGCTCTGCAGGGAGGCGGCCTGGACTCGATGGGCTGAATGGCCTCCTTCTGTGCCCTAAATGATTCTATAATAAATGATTCTATAAATGATTCTAAGCACAATGGTTATGAAATCAAAGATTCATCCTGATATACTGAAAGGAAATGCAGTAATGCAGCGGTAAATGCCTCCCCGCAAAGTTTGGTTGAGCGAGGGAGTGACAGTAGCTGGAGCAGCTCACTCTCTCACATCCAGCGTCGTGCACCTGTGGTGGTGTTGAAAAGATAATGTCTTCCTGTACCTGAAAAAGAAAATGGTTCCATTCAAGGATCTGCTGGACAAGGATTTTCATACATTTATTTTTGATCGAGAATAATCTGTTGTCTATCTCTAGACACATCTATTCTTTCTTTACTTATCCCATTCCTTTTTACCTTGCACCATCATTCCTTTCATCATTTAACTTCTCCTGCCCTCTACCCTATCACAGACCTTCCCCTTTCTTCTTTCCTCCCCTCCCCTCCCCCTTTCACTGCCTCTGTACTTGCTTAAGGATGACCTACAGGAGGTACCTCAAAGCACTGGAGAAGTATCACCGATGCTGTCTTCACAAGATCCTCCTAATCTGGTGGCAAGAAAGGCAGTCCATCAGCAGTGTTCTCTCCCAGGCTAATTTGTCCAGCACTGAGGCGCTAATCACTCAAAACCAGCTCCACTGGGCAGAACATATTGTTCACATGCCTGACACCAGGCTGCTGAAGCATCTGTTTGACTCGCAACTCGGTCGTGGCTAGACATTTCCAGGAGGACAGTGGAAACATTTTAGGGATGTCCTCAAAGCATCCCTGAAGGAATCAAACATCCCCTTCAACTCCTGGGAGTCCCTGGCTTGGGACTGGCCGAAATGGAGGAGATTCACTTGGGAAGACACGGGCACACTGAGGGAATACAAACAACTCATCTATCTAATGCTTCAATCATCACCTACCCTGCCTGTGGCAGACTCTGCAGATCACACTTTGGACTTATCACCATCTCAGAACCCATCGAACAGGAGTGGAAGGAAGTCATCCTTGATCCCAAGGGACTGCCTAAGAAGAAAACTTGCTTAAAACCTGTCAGATCTTGGAACCTTTGAATTGTGATGGAAGGTCATTGACCTGAAACATTATCTCCACAGATGCTGCTGAAGCTGTTACGTAATTCCAGCATTTTCTGTTTTTATTCCAGATTTTCCACAACTACAATAATTCCATTATGTATTCTATTCCGCCCTTTTACTGAGAGAAAAATACCTAGGGGCTTGGATCTTGCTTCATTTTCTTGTTGAGGATCTTGCCACCAGTTCTGCTAGGCTCCAGCCTCGAAATCCTACGCACTCCAGATGGATGGACAATTGCAAATTTTCCAATCCACCACTGGCCTTCACTGAATACTGAGGGAAGCAAGTACTTATTCATCAAGGCTGCAGCCTCAGCCCCTTGGGATGGAATCATCCCAGATCTGCACTAATTGTGGTAGTGGGCTGGAAAACAACGTTTTATCTACTGGCCGCAATGGTGGCTTCTCATGTCGGATCGTCCCAATCCCACTACATTAAATATGCATTCCTAGGAAGCACACCATTTCCATGGCAGGCAGGCTCTCATTCGCCCGCCATACCATCACCTCACTGCTTCATCACGCCAGGCGCCATATTTAAAGTACAGCTGTGCGTACACATCTCAGTGCTTCCAGCCCATGGCAGCTGCAAAGAAGACACGGCCCCGAAAGGCAAGAAGACTGCAGCCTCCCGATATAATGACACGTCCCTCAAGTACCTTTTGGACGCAGTGGAGGTCCGCCGTGATGTCCCCTACTCCTGCTCTGGCCGCAGGATGGGCAGCAGCATTGCCAATCCAGCATAGGAGGCAGTGGCAGTGGTGGTCAGTGGCAATGCCCTGCAATTCAGGACAGCCAGCCAGTGCCAAAAGAGGATAAATGATCTCCTCCGTTCCGCCAGGGTAAGTCACTCTTCTCATCACTCCCAACTCACACACTCACCAGCCTATCACACATCCACAGGGATCTCACGCTTTAAGGGAAAACACCTCTTACTCTCACACACACCTTCACATTTCCATCAGGCTCATAACCTCTGGAGCTCGCGCCTTCATCCCGTCCATGGCTCCAATCACCACACAAACATTTCATGCATCCTTATCATTTGCCATGGCACACGTCCTGCTCACATACTCCCCATCTGTTTTCATGCAGGAGAAGTTGGCTCACAACAGGAGGGGGAGGTCCCAGACCGGTGGCAGATTGGCCCACATTAGGCCCCTCACTCACTTTGAGGAGCGGCCATGGCGCTGACTGGTGAGGACATGGGCCGTGCCCATGGCAACGCTGAGGTCGGCGGTGAACACCCTCGTGAAGATCCTGCATCACATCATCCCTTTCTCAACGCAACTGTGAATGCTCTCTCTCCTGCTTTTCGACTCTGCTGCCACGCACTAATTATCTCTACTTTGGTTCACAGGGAGCTCTGCCAAGTGACCGACACCCTCAGCCAGCCAGTCCCTCAGCTCCATCCACATCCTCACCTCCAGCCAAGTGGACACCTCCTCCAATGAAGAGCTAGAAATAAGCAGCCTGGAAGACCTGTCACAGCCCTTACCCACACCCTCCACCAGAACAGAGACACACACCTTGGTGGAACCTAGATCTAGAGCAGGCTCGGGTTCACAACGTAGTGGCCCCCGTACGGACACATGTCCACAGCAGGAGGAGGCAAGTTCAGTCGAGCACCCTGCCACTCGGAGGACGGCTGGGGAATCTCAGGCATCTGTGAGGTCCGAGTCAGATGATGAGCCTCTGGATTTGGCTTCCCAACTCATCCCGGAGAATCAGCAGAAGGCGGGGGAACATCACACAGAGATGTTGGAAGCCCTCAACAGAGTGGCATGTGAGTCAGAGGAGTGTGTCCACCTGCTCTCTGATGAAGTGGTGCCCACATGGAGGTCTCCATGGGGAGGATGGCGGATGCCATGGAGACCCTGGTCCAGCAGAATGTGGAGGAAGGTGAAGACCTGCACTCCATCGCGGTAACCACGGGTGAGTTCCTGCAGTGGCAATGTGAGACTGAAACAGGGCACCTCAAAGACCCTCCAGGTGCTCCTTCCCCTCAAGAAGTCAGGCCAGGACCCTTGGGCACCCGAAGGGAGGAGCAGCGGCAGCTGGACATCCCTGGGTCGTCCACTCAGGAATCTCAGAGGCTGTCCGCTCCCTCCGAGTCCCCTTTGCCTGTGACCCCCTCAACCTTGTCCTCTGTCACCGCAGAGGGAGTAGCTGGCACACAGGAGGACAGACAAAGCAAGCCGGGACCTCCAACACCCCAGCCCTCCGGAGAACCCACATTGAAGGCAACAGGTCCAACCATTGCACAAGCTGTCCCTGCCCCTGCTGTGGATGTCAGGGCAGCACCTAGAAGTGTTAGGCCTAGAAAAGTTAAGGAATTCTGATCACAGCTGGTTGCAGGGGTGAACACATTTTGTCACTTTACAATCTGGAAATATATTCACTTTCGTTGAACGGTGTTGTAATAGTGTCTTTCAGTTTCATTGACAGGCTTCGCAAGTCCTCCTACATCATCCCTCCCTCTAGCAGTTCAGCTGCACGCAGCCAGACCACAAGTGATTCTGGAGGGAGAAGTGAGTGAGTAAGTGTGTGTATGTTTGTGTGTGTGTGTGTGGCAGCATCTTTAGGAGCCTCGTGCAAACACAGCCTCACACACGCGGATCCTTCCCATTTCACACTCATCTCAATGTCAATGCTGCCTGCTGGGGTTCACTTTCAGTTGTCCATCTGAGCCGACCTGCACCTCTGCCCACCCACTGAGCACACTCCCATGCAGCACCTGTTCCTGCCCAACACAATTATCCTTTCACTTTCGATTTAGCCAGCATGGTGGTGCTACTGTTTTTATTTTGCTCCCCTGTCCTTTCCCATCCTCCAGTCACCCATTTCCTTTCCCCTGGCATCCACCTCCCCACTGTCACCTACCAGCCAGAACACTTTTCCTTTGGGGATGTCCAGGTGAATGTGTACATTCCCATCCTTCCCAAAAATCCCACCCCCATCCACATTCACCTCCCGAACCTCCTCCTTCCCACCTCCAGGGTCCATGACTGTCTCCGAGTCCCGCCAATCACTCTTGCTGTCCCTTCGACCGCTACTGTCAAACCCACCCTACCACCTCACTCTGCCCTCAGTCATTCTCACCATTCCCTCGTACTATGCCCACCCTCAGTTTGCTCCCCAGGAGACAGTCATGGACACATCAGAGCCCGCCCTTGCACGTTCACCTGGACATTCCCTCCCACACCCTGGACTCCTCCCCCCCTTGGAACTCCTTTCCCCCTTGGAACTCCATATCCTTAGTCCTTCCATCCCACCCCAGACACCCCCTGCCCTTAGTCCTTCCCCCTTCCTGACAGCTTCAGACACCCTTACTCCTTCCTCCACCCTTACTCCCTCCCCCCCACCCCGCATTCCTTCCTCTCCCTGGACTCCCTCTCATCTCTGCACACTATGCTCCTCCCCCCATCAAACTCCTTCCCTCAAACCTCAACCCCCCCGCCACACCTACCTCACCAGTTGCCATCTTCTTCCTGTTACCCACACCTCCCCTTCCAACCTCCTGCCCCCGACACCTTTATTCCTCCCTCTCAACTTCCCCCCAACAGCTTTGTTCCCCCCATCCCAACCTCATCCTCCCGGCACATTTGTTTCCCCCAAATTTCACTCTCCCTGGCACCTTCATTCCTCCCCTCCCAACCTCACCTCCGACACCTTTTCCTCTCCCAGTCAATCCTAGACCTTCCTCTCCCATCCCCTGGTACATCTTCCTCTCCCAAACACCACTGGACCTTCCTCTCCACCCCTTCGATCATCATCTGTTGTGAGCAGACCCTCAACAGTGACTTTCCAACTTCCGTGAGCTGCTTCGCAGCAGAGCCATGTCCATGAGAATCCACCCTACATGTCATGGATGTTCCTCCAGTGCTGTTACTGTTGGATTCCAGCATCTTCTGCTCCTCAGATGTCCACGATGTGAGCAAGGCCCTGGCAGGTAAATCCCAACTTCTGCATGTCAAGATGTGTTCTGTACCAATGTGTTTTCCTGCCGATGTGGGCGAGTGATCCAGCATGGGGTGTGCAGGGGATGATTCTGGCAGCTGGGCTTAAAATGATATGCTGATTCTTGACATCCGTGGTGGGAACCATAATGGGAAATGCAGCCCACCATTGACTGGCTGAGTGGACAATTGCAAACCGGTTTCATGACGTCGTGAAACTGATTTTTGGCCTTCTCACCATATTGTCCACTCATGCTGCCAAATACGCCCAATACCAGTGGCCCACGAAAAATTCTGCCCTTGGTGCGGGACAAGGCCTAGTGTCTTTATCGCATTAAAAATTTTTAAACTGTATTACCTACTTCTAGTCTCCCCCACAAGGGGAAACACCCTCTCAGCATCCACCTTATCACGTCCCCTTAGGATTACATATGTTTCAATAAGATCACCTCTCATTCTTCTAAACTCCAATGGGTATAGGCCTCACCTGTTCAACCTTTCTTCATAAGACAACCCCTTCATCCCACGAATGAGCCAAGCGAACGTTCATTGAACTGTTCTGAATGCAATTATTTCCTTTCTTAAGTAATGAGACAAAAACTGTACACAGTACTCCAGACGTGATCTCACCAAGTCCCTGTACAGCTGCATTAAGCTTGGCCTAAATAGCCAAGTGGTTATGGTACTGGGTTTGTAAACCCAATATCAAGAGTTCAAATCTCACAATGGCAAACTATGAAACAATGTAACTTCACCTGAAACAGATGGAAACAGGTTTGTACTCGAAAGAGTTACAGCTGCATTAAAACTTCCTTGTTTTATATTTAATTCCCCTTGCAATAAATACCAGCATTGTGTTTGCCTTCCTGATCACTTGCTGTACCTGCATACTAACTTTTTGTGATGCATGTACCAGGACACTCAGATCCCTCCGTACAATAGAGCAGAATCACCCCATCACTATGTGCAGTTGCGGGCGGTAAAAAGAATGCTTTACCCACTGGCCGCAATGGCGGGTTTTCATACCGTATCATCCCAATCCTGCCTCATTAATCAGGCATTCCCAGGAGACACGCCATTTCAATGGCGGGTGGGCTCTCATTCGCCCGCCAGCCATCACCTCACTGTTTCCTCACATGGGGGCACCATATTTAAATTGCATTTGTACACACACCTCTCAGTACTTCCAGCCCATGACTGCTGCATAGAAGACATGGCCCTGAAATACAAGAAGACTGCAGCTCCCGATTTAATGACATGTCTCTTGAGCACCTTTTGGATGCGCATATTGGATTCGCTGGCATGTGATCTACTCCCGCTCTGGCCACAGGATGGGCAGCAAATTCACCAATCCGGCTTGGGAGGTGGTGGCAGTGGTGATCCATGCCAATGCCCTGCAAAAGAGAATAGTCACCCAATGCCAAAAGAGGGTGAATGATCTCCTCTGTTCTGCCAGGGTAAGTCACTCTTCTCATCACTCTCAACTCTCACACTCACAAACCCAGCACATACCCACAGGGATCTCACTCACTGCCAGTTCAAGGGACTCTCTCACACTCACCATCACTATCCTCATCCTGTCCATGGGACCACTCACCACCCACATATGCCAGGCATACTTATCATCTGGCCTGGCAGGCATCCTGTTTACGCTCTCTCCATTTGTATTCATGCAGGACAAGCTGGCACACAACAGGGAGAGCACATTGCACTGTCTGATCCACAAAAGGTGCAGGCAGGGACTTCTCAGGTTTCTGGAACTTAGAGGATGGCTGGAGGCCAGAAATCTGCTGAGTCCAAGGCAGATGAGGAACCGTTGGATTCGGTCATGTCACAATTGCTGGAGCTGTAAAGGCAAGCTCGGGAACATCAGGAAGGGATATCCACTGCACTCCTCAGATTGCAAGGCACAATGGGGGAGTCCGTCCACCTTCAGGCTGAGGTGATAGCGCCAGCATGCCAATGCACCAAGGTCAACACTGGTAGGATGGCAGCCGCCATGGAGACCTTGGTCCAGGATGTTGCTCCTGCACTGCTGCACGGGCTTAACTCCATTGCTGACATCATAGTTCCCGTATGCGAGAGGGGTGCTGAGCAGCTCAATCTCATTCCAGCTACCCCTTCACCTCAAGGAGTCAGTCAGGGGCCCCGGGTACCCACTGGGAGGAGGATCAGCAGGTACATACACCGGGACCATCCATCTAGTTGACTCCAGGAGTATTCAGCCCGTTTTGAGGCTCCAGCAGATCCAGCTCCATGGGCTGAGGGTGCCACTGCCACACAGCAGGACCCCGAAAGCAGGTTGGGGCCCTCCAGTTCTCGGCCCTCCAGAGGACACCCACCAAGGCCATCACAGAAAAGGCGTAGTGATCATCAGGCTGTCTCCACCTCTGCTGTGGTTGTCTGGGGAGAACCAAGACATAGCGGCAGGGTTAGGAAGGTTAAGAAGATATAACTCTTGTTGAATTAAAACCAATAAAACCAAATTAACAAAATTGGGATAAATCAGGCACAGCCCCTAATGCAGGTCAGCTGTAAAACCAAGGACAAAAATTTAAAGGAAACTTACAAACTTTAAATCAAAATGTGATTAAAGGAGTCGACAAAACACCCCAGTCCCCGCGGTGCCCACCGAGCACGGAAGGCCTCGAGAGTGCCAGCAGACACCGTGTGCTCCCTCTCCAGGGACATCCGGCAGCGAATGTAGCCGCAGAAGAGGGACAATCGGGCGGGACTCCCCCGTCGATCGCCCGCTGCCTGGACCTGTTAATGGCCAACTTGGCCAGGCCCAGGAGTAGGTTCACGAGGAGGTCCTCCTCCTTCCCGACCCCCTTCCGCACCGGGTGCCCATAGATCAGGAGCGTGGGGCTGAAGTGCAAACAAAACATCAATAAAAGGTTTTTCAAATAACTAAAAAGGGAGTGCAGCCTACAACACCCTATGTATACATGGTCCATGGACTCCACAAGACCGCAAAAAGGGAAGAGGTAACTCTTTCAAGTACAATCCCGTTTCCATCTGTTTCAGATGAAGTTACATTGTTTCATAGTTTGCCATTGTGAGATTTGGACTCTTGATCTTTGGGTTACAAACTCAGTACCATAACCACTTGGCTATTTTGGCCAAACTAAGAAAACGTAACTCTTTCGAGTACAAACCCGTTTCCATCTGTTCCTATTCAGATGAAGTTACATTGTTTCATAGTTTGCCAATTGTGAGATTTGAACTCTTGATCTTGGGGTTAAAAAACCCAATACTATAACCACTTGGCTATTTAGGCCAAGCCAAGAAAATGTACCTCTTTTGAATACAAACCCGTTTCCATCTGTTTCAGATGAAGTTACATTGTCTCATAGTTTGCCACGGTGAGATTTGAACTCTTGATAATCTTTTAAATGAAAATCAAATCAATAAAATCGGGATAAATCAGGCACAGCCCGTAATTTAGGTCAGCTGTAAAACCAAGAACAAAGTTTAAAGGAAACTTACAAACTTTAAATCAAAATGTGATTAAAGGGGTCAACAAAACACCCCAGTCCCCGCGGTGCCCACCGAGCACAGAAGGCCTCGAGAGTGCCAGCAGACGCCGCGTGCTCCCTCTCCAGGGACATCCGGCAGCGAACGTAGCTGCAGAAGAGGGACAATCGGGCGGGACTCCCCTGTCGATCGCCCGCTGCCTGGCCAACTTGGCCAGGCCCAGGAGTAGGTTCACGAGGAGGTCCTCCTCCTTCCCGACCCCCTTCTGCACTGGATGCCCATAGATCAGGAGTGTGGGGCTGAAGTGCAAACAAAACATCAATAAAAGGTTTTTCAAATAACTAAAAAGGGAGTGCAGCCTACAACACCCTATGTATACATGGTCCATGGACTCCACAAGACCGCAAAAAGGGAAGAGGTAACTCTTTCAAGTACAATCCCGTTTCCATCTGTTTCAGATGAAGTTACATTGTTTCATAGTTTGCCATTGTGAGATTTGGACTCTTGATCTTTGGGTTACAAGCCCAGTACCATAACCACTTGGCTATTTTGGCCAAACTAAGAAAACGTAACTCTTTCGAGTACAAACATGTTTCCATCTGTTCCTATTCAGATGAAGTTATATTCTTTCATAGTTTGCCATTGTGAGATTTGAACTCTTGATCTTGGGGTTAAAAAACACAATACCATCACCACTTGGTTATTTAGGCCAAGCCAAGAAAATGTACCTCTTTTGAGTACAAACCTATTCCCATCTGTTTCAGATGAAGTTACATTGTTTCATAGTTTGCCATTGTGAGATTTGAACTCTTGATCTTGGGGTTACAAACCCAGTACCATTACCACTTGGCTATTCAGGCCAAGCACTAAGAAAATGTAACTCTTTTGAGTACAAACCCGTTTCCATCTGTTTCAGATGAAGTTACATTGTTTTGCATTGTGAGATTTGAACTCTTGATCTTGGCAAACCCAGTATCATAACCACTTGGCTATTTAGGCCAAGCCCACTTGATAGATGTAACTCTTTCGAGTACAAACATGTTTCCATCTGTTTCAGATGAAGTTACATTGTTTCATAGTTTGCCATTGTGAGATTTGAGCTCTTGATCTTGGGGTTACAAACGCAGTACCATAACCACTTGGCTATTCAGGCCAAGCACTAAGAAAATGTAGTTGCACAGCCTGGCTACGGGTGTTAATCACTTATACGTAATAGTCACTATTGTAAATATACTCCCAAAAATGTCTTCATGTCTATTGCTCCTTGTTCTGATGAGCAGTGTTCGTGTCACTCAGATGTGAAACCTTGGTTCCTGCACAAGAGAAAGGCAGGTGTCTCAGTCCAGGGCCTCTTCCCTGTGCAGTGTGTAAACTTCAGACCAAAGTGATGGTCCAGCCTCACACTCACTGGACACATCACTGATGCCTGCACCTCGATGGTGCTTGTCATTGCTGCCAGAAGGTCATGGGCGGGTGTCACAGAGTTCCATCATTCTTACTGTGTGCTCTCAGCACCTTTGAGGTGGGGCTGGCCACCTCCATCTCTTCAGCATCTGTGACCAGTGACACTGTGCTCCTGAAGGGGTCAGGTGCTGAAGGCAGACAAGTTTCATGGCTGCATCTCTGTGATATGACCCAGATTACAGAGCATAAGCGAACTGCCCTCAGCCAGTCATTCATTCTCAGAGGCAATGTGAAGATCTATGGAGTGTCTTCACTGCATATTGTCATCATCCTCCTGTAATCGAGCAACTATTAGGGCCTCTGCTGCATCTCCGTGACAGGAGCATTATCACAGAGGGTATGTGCACTGTCATAAGCCAGACTGGAGTCAAATGTTCACAGATGCAATGTGAGGATCTATGGGGTCACCTCACTGCATGTTGTTATCATCCTCCACAAATCTAGCAGCTATGAGGGCCTCCCAAGTGCACCTGCCTTGTCTGGCCCATGCGAGGGCCTCACCACTGGCACCCTCCTCACCCTCAACCCCATCGAAGTCCTCCTCACTGGAAGAGACTTCCAGTTCCTCCATCTCCTCCTCAGCCAGCTCCTCTCCCCATTGCAGCACCAGGTTGTAAAAGGCACAGCAGATGATGATGACAATGCGTGACACCCTCTGTGGACTGTATTGCAGGGCTCCACCAGACTGGTCCAGGCACCGGAACCTCATCTTCAGCATCCCGATGGCCTGCTCCACCAAGTTGTGAGTTGCTGCATGAGCCTCATTATACCATCGCTCTGCTGCAGTCTGAAGCCGCCACATGGGTGTCATCAGCCACGGCCTCTGCGACTAGCCCTTGTCCCCAAGGAGCCATCTCTGAAGCTTCTGTGGACCCTGGAAGACTGCAGGGACCAGGGACCTGCTAGGGCTGTAGGAGTCATGGACACTCCCTGGGAACCATGCACAGACCTGCAGGATGCGTTTGTGGTAGTTTCGCACCAGCTGAGCTTTCAGCGAGTGCAAGCCCTTCTGGTTGACGTAGTTGACCGCTTGTTGCCAGGAGATCTGAGCGCAGTTGATGGCTCCCTGCACCTGTGGGAAACCTGACATTTGGGCAAATCCCAGTGTTCTTGCTTCCTGGCTTTCCTGACCTGAGAAAAATGCACAAAGTTGTGTGCCTTCGCGAAGATGGCATCCATGACCTCATGGATACATCTGTGGGTGGAGGCTTGTGATATCCCACAGAGGTCACCTGTGGAGCCCTGAAAGGAGCCACTGGTGTAAAAGTTAAGCGCTGCGGTAACCTTCATGGCCACGGGCAGTGGATGCCCTCCATGTCCCCGTGGCGCCAAATCCTGCATCAGCTGGCAGATGTGACCGACCAGTTGCCTATACAACCACAGTCTTCGGCAACACTGATTCTCAGTCATCTGCAGGAATGAAAGACAGCATCCATAGTCCCTGGATCTAGCTAGGCACTGACCAGCAATGGGTTGCTGTGATCTTCAGCGGTGTGTTCGGGAGCCCCCTCTTCTCCCTTCTGCTCAGCCAGACACATCTGTTGTTCTCTTCTCCTTCGTCTCCACTCTCTGTATGCCATAAGCCATACGGTTAGGTCACCAAGCTCCATGGACATGATGTACTCCTCCCGCAGGATGAAAGAGAGATGCATGGGTCAGATCAGGTGTTCTAAGATCCTCTCTTGGTTAAGTCTGAAGGCTCCTTACCACACCCCAAAGAGTGTTGGCCACCGCTTGGATGGCCAGAGTTTAGTGCACTGCATGGCTGCCCGAAACCCCACCCTCCTTCGCCCCACTCTACCTGACTGATTGGCAGCAGCTTTGCCCATTGGACTGCATGCTGTGCTCTCAAGCTTAGGCACAGGCATTCTCCTAACCCATGCTGCATGGCTACACTGTTAGCTTGAGCCATGGGGGAGACTGGTCCAAAACAGGATGATGACATTGTAAGGGGCTGTGAGCGCCTCCACCAGTGACTGTTCCATGGCCAGCTTTAGCAAGGAGATTGTACAATGTGCCCAGTCGTCCAATTGTTCTGCAGGCCACTAAATTGCTCATTAGTTTGCAGTCTGTGCCTATCAAGAAGATACAATAATTCTCATAATATTATCGGAATTTATTGTAAAATAGCGTAATAGTGGAATGTGTCTGTGTCTATATGAGTCTGTGTGTGTGTGTGTGAGAGATTTAATTGAATGATTTAATTTAATTTAATTTAATTGAGCCTCATTGTACCGTCGCTCTGCTGCAGTCTGAAGCCACCGCATGGGTGTCATCAGCCACGGCCTCTGCGACTAGCCCTTGTCCCCAAGGAGCCATCTCTGAAGCTTCTGTGGACCCTGGAAGACTGCAGGGACCAGGCAGCTCGTCTGGGTGCTTTGATCTAAGAGAGGTTAGGTTTGAAATGTTAATTAGATAAACATGGGGAAGTTTAGAAAAATAGGTGTCAAGGGAACATTTGCATTTTTAAATAAAACAGGCTAGATTGTTTTCAAAGGAGGGGTGAAATGTGTCACCTAGACAGGTGAACGTTAGGAACAGTGTGTTTATTTTTCCTAAAGATTACTTGTAAAACCTAGTGCTATCAGGGTGATAAAGTTCAAAAACATAGTAAAACAAGGGGAATTTGCATTCAAAGGGGTAAATATGTATAAAGGAACGAAGGTTGTGTGTGTAAGGGTAGGCATTTTAAGATCTTACAAGTATGAACAGCCTCAAGTTGTTGAGTTCAAAGGACTGAAGTTAAAAAAACTCACTTGGAATTCAACTTGTTCAGGGTATCATGTTTCTTTGTCTGGGTCTTATAAAATCTGTGTGTCTTACTGTTGCCTTAACAAAAGTGTAACTGGGAGTTAGCTTGAGCAGATGTAATACAATGAAGCTCCTAATGTGCAGTGGTGGGAAACACGGCCCACCATTGATGTGCAGAATGGATGGTTACAAACTTGTTTCATGATGTCGTGAAACTGATTTTTGGCCTTCCTGCCATGTTGTCCGCTCATGCCACCAAGTACGCCAATGGGAGCAGACGATTCTATCTGTAGAGTTCTGCAATCTCTCCCCATTTAAATAATATGCTGCTTTTCTATTCTTCCTGCCAAAGTGGACAAGTTCACATTTTCTACATTGTACTCCAAATTTCTGCCCTCTCAGTTAACCTATCTAAATTCCTTATATCCTATTGGCAACTTACTTTCCTACCTATGTTTGTGTCATCAGCAAATTTAGCAACCATACATTCGGTCCTTTCTTCCAAGACACTGATATGGATTGTAAATAGTTGAGGCCCCAGCACTAATCCCTGTGGCACTCCACTTATCACATCTTACCAACCCAAAAATAACCCATTTATGCCTACTCTCTGTTTCTTGTTAGCTAACCAATCCTCTGTCCATGTTCATATGTTACCCCTATACCTTGAACTCTTATTTTGTGTAGTAACATTTGACGTGATACCTTATCAAATGCCTTTTTGAAATCCAAATACACCACATCTACAGGGTCTCCTTTATCCACTTTGCTTGTTACTTCTCCTAAGAACTCTAATAAATCAGTTAAACACAATTTCCCTTTCACAGAACCATGTTGACTGTCTGATTGTATTGTGATTTTCTAAATTTCCTGTTACTACCTCCTTAATAATGGATTCTAGCATTTTCCTTATGACAGATGTTAGGCTAACTGGCCTATAGTTTCCAGCTTTCTGTCTCCCTCCTCTCTTGAATAGAGATGTTATATTTGTGATTTTCCAATTTGCTGGGACCTTCCCAGAATCTAGGGAATTTTGGAAGATCACAACCAATGTATCCACTATCTCTGCCGCCATGTCTTTTAAAATCCTAGGATGCAGGCCATCAGGTCCAGGGGACTTGTCAGTGCGTTTTCCCTTTGTGATTGTTTTAAGTTCCTCCCTCCCTCTTACCTCTTGATTTTCAAGTATTCTTGGGATATTTTTTGTGTCTCCACCATCGAAGACAAAGACAAAATTTCCTGTTCAATGCTTCCACCATTTCCTTCTTTCCCATGAATAATTCCCCAGTGTCATCATCTACAGGACCAATGCTCACTTTAGTTACTCTTTTCCCTTTTAAATACTTGTGGAAACTCTTACTGTATATTTATATATTTCTAGCTAGCGTTCTCTCATACTCTAATTTTACCCTCATTACTTTTATAATTATTCTTCGCTGGTTTCTAAAATCTGTCTAATCTTCTGACCTAATCTTCGCAATTTTTATACTGTCCCCTGCCAATGCAAGACGGTCTCCTGCGCATGAGCACTGATTACACCTGTGCGGAAACCCAATGACGCCTTTGGCTAGCAAAATCCGTGAGTAAAGAAATTTCTGTGATAAAGGGGAGGGGAATATTATAACAATCAGAGAAACTTTGGTCAGGATTTCACAGCCCCTCCCTGGGCAGTGGGGTATTACGGTCCCACTGAACTGAATGAGAATTTAAATGGCTCACCGCATCCACCAGGGGGAGCAACACTGCAAATTCCTGGCCTCTGTTTTCCCTCCCCGATCACATGAGCAAAGAGTTTAAAATAACCCTGATTGACACGAGCAGTGGGAATGCAGTACATGTGCCTAGTTTCTGACTCACACCTAACTTTCTGTGTCAATTTTTTTTTTGGAAAATAATTTTTGTTAAACTAGGTGAATTTTCTTTATTTTGAAAGTCTTTGGTTTTGATTCTGAGCTCTGTCGCTCGCAATGGCATTACAGAGTAAAATGGTACAACTGCGCATGCACCACCTTGGCAGCAAACACAGCCTTTTTTAGGGGCTTATTCTATCAATTTGATACTATCCTTAACTGCCAGCCCCTGCACCCACACTACACCCCATTCAGCCCTCCACCTTCCCATATCCACACTGTACCCCATCCAACCACCCACCCACTCACATCCACACTGTACACCAATCAACCCTCTCACATCCACACAGTACACCTTAAAAACTCCTTACCTTCTCTCATTCACTGTACCCCATCCAACACTCCACCCTCTCACACACACTGTACCACATCCAACTCCCCACACCCTCTCACACACACTGTACCACATCCAACTCCCCACACTCTCAAACACACACTGTACACCATTCCAACACCCCACACTATCACACCAACAATTTACCCAAACACCCCACCCTATCTCACACACTATACCTCATCCGACTCCCCACCCTCTCACACACTGCACCCCATTCAACCCTTCTCACACACTCTCATACACAGACTGTACCCCACCCAACTCCCCACCCTCTGACACCCACACTTTACCCCATCCAACTCCCCACGCTTTCACGCAATGTACACCATTCAACTCCCCACCCGACCTCACACACACTGTACCCCATCCAACTACCCACCCTCTCTCACACACACTTTACCCCATCCAACTCCCCACCTTCTCAAACCCACACTTCACCCGATCCAACTCCCCACCCACTCACACACTGAACTCCATCCAACTCTACACGC
The DNA here is from genome assembly GCA_026770705.1 of Isurus oxyrinchus. Taxonomy (NCBI): domain Eukaryota; kingdom Metazoa; phylum Chordata; class Chondrichthyes; order Lamniformes; family Lamnidae; genus Isurus; species Isurus oxyrinchus. The sequence goes on along the minus strand of JANJGN010000007.1, from coordinate 83,142,893 downwards.
TCTCACACAGAAACTGTACCACATCCAAATCCCCACCCTCTCACACACTGTACCCCATCCAACTCCCCAAACTCTCACACACTGAACCCCATCCAACTCCCCACCCTCTCACACACACATTGTACCCCAACCAACTCCGCACCCTCTCTCACACACACTGTACCCCATCCAACTATCCCACCCTCTCACACACACAATGTACCCCATCAAACTCACCACCCTCTTTCACACACAGTACCCCATCCAACACCCCAAACTATCACACCAACACTTTACCCAATTCAACTCCACACCCTCTCTCACACACTGTACCCCATCCAACACCCCAAATGCACGCACACACATTGTACCCCATCCAACTCCCCACCCTCTCACACACACTGAACCCCATACAACACCCCACCCTCTCTCACACACTGTACCCCATCCAACTCCCCACCCTCTGACAAATACATTGTTCGACATCCAACTCCCCAGCCTCAGTCACACACTGTACCCCATCGAATGCCCCATCCTTTCACAACCACACTGTACCCCATTCAACATCCCACCCTCCCTCACACACTGTACCCCATCCAACACCCCACACTCTCTCCCACACTGTACCCCATCCAATGAACCACCCACTCACACTTTACCCCATCCAACTCCCCAAACTCTCACACACTGTACCCCATCTAAGCCCCACCCTCTCACACCCACTGTACCCAATGAAACTCACCACCCTCTCTCACACACTGTACCCCATTCAAGTCCCTACCCTATCTCACACTGTATCCCATGCAACACCCCAACCTGTTTCACACACTGTACCCCATCCTATTCCCCAGACTCACACACACACTGTACACCATCCAAATCATCACCCTCTCACACACACTTTACCCCACCCAACTACCCCACCCTCTCTCACACGTACGCTGCACCCCATCCAACTCCCCACCCCCCCAACACACACTGTACCCCATTCAACTTCCCACTCTCTCACACACACACCATGCCCCATTAAACTCCCCACCCTCTCTCACACTGTGCCCCATCCAACTCCCCACACTCACACACACACACATACACTGTACCTATCCAACTTCCTACCCTCTCTCACACACACTTTAACCCATCCAACTCCCCACCCTCTCAAACACACTGTACCACATCCAACTCCCCACCCTCTCTCACACCCTGTACGCCACCAAACCACCACCCTCTCACACGCACTAACCCATCCAACCTACCATCGTCTCTCACACACTTACAACCCTCCACCCTTGCACACGCACTGTGCCTCATCCAACTCCTTGCCCTCTCTCACTCAAACACTATCCCATCCAACTCCCCACCCACTCACACATATCATGCCCCATTTAAACCCCCTCCCTCTCTCACACACTTAACCCCTTCCAACCGCCCACCCACTCTCATACACACTTGACCCCATCCAACTCCTCATCCTCTCTCAAACACAGTTGACCTCATTCAACTCCCCACTCTCTCACACCCAGGCGTTACCCCATCCAACTCCCCACCCTTTCTGACACACTGTACCCCATCCAACTCCCCACCCTCTTGACCCCATCCAACTCCTCATCCTCTCTCAAACACAGTTGACCTCATTCAACTCCCCACTCTCTCACACCCAGGCGTTACCCCATCCAACTCCCCACCCTTTCTGACACACTGTACCCCATCCAACTCCCCACCCTCTCACACACACACTGTACCCATCCAACTCCCCACCCTCTCACACACACACTGTACCCATCCAACTCCCCACCCTCTCACACACACACTGTACCCCATCCAACTCCCCAGCCTCTCACACACACACTGTACCCATCCAACTTCCCACCCTCTCTCAAACACACTGTACCCATCCAACTCCCCAATCTCTCACACACTGTACCCCAACCAACTCCCCACCCTCTCTCACACACACGCTGCACCACATGCAACTCACCACCCTCTCTCACACACTGTACCCCATCCAAAACCCCATCCTCTAACGAACACTGTACCCCATTCAACTGCCCCACCCTCTCTCACACACACGCTGCACCCCATCCAACTCCCCACCCTCTCACACACACGGTACCCCATCCAACTGCCCCACCCTCCCTTAAACAAACTGAACCCCATCCAACTGCCCCACCCTCTCTCACGCACTGTACCCATCCAAATCCCCACCCTCCCTCAAACAAACTGTACCCCATCCAACTCCCCACACTCTCTCACATTGTACCCCATCCAACTCCCCACCCTCTCACGCACACTGTACGCCATCCAACTACCACAGCCTCTCTCATACAGGTGCTGCACCCCATCCAACTCCCCACCCTCCCTCTCACACTGTACACCAACCATCGCCCCATCCTGTCACACCAACACTTTACCCCATTCAACTCCCCACCCTTTCTCACACACTGTAGCCCATCCGACTTCCCACCCTCCCACACACACACTGCACCCTATCTGACCCCCCACCGTCTCTCAGATACACACTGTAGCCCATCCAACTCCCCACTCTCTCACACACTGTACCCCAACCAACTCCGCACCCTCTCACACATGCACTGTACCCTATCCAACTCCCCACCCTATCACAGACACTGTACCACATCCAACCTCCCACGCACTCTCACATGCTGTAACCCTTCCAACTCCCCACCCTCTCACACACACTCTACCCCATCTAACTACCCCACGCTCTCTCACACACACACTGTACCTCTTCCAACTCCCCACCCTCTCTCACACAATCCACCCCATCCAACACCCCACCCTCTCTTACACAATTTACCCCCTACAAATCCCCGACCTCTTTCACACACTGAATACCATCCATCTCGACACCCGCTCTCACACACAGTACCCCATCCAACTCCACACACTCTCTCACACGCTGTACCCCAACCAACTCCCCACCCTCTCTCACATGCTATAACCCATTCAACTCCCCAAGCTTTCAGACATACTGTACCCCATCCAACTTCCCACTCTCTCACACACACTGTGCTCCATTAAACTCCCCACCCTCTCACACATACTGTCCACCATCCAACTACCCCACCCTCTCTCACACACACGCTGCACACCATCCAACTCCCCACCCTCTCTCACACACACACTGTACCCATCCAACTCACCACCCTCTCATACACACTGTGCCCCATTAAACTCCCCACCCTCTCACACGCACTGTACCCCTTACAAATCCCCGACCTCTCTCAAACACTGTACATCATCCATCTCGCCTCCCGCTCTCACACACGCTGTACACCATCCAACTCCCCACCCCATCCAACTCCCCACCCTCTCTCACATGCTATACCCCATCCAACTCCCCAAGCTTTGAGACATACTGTACCCCATCCAACTCCCCACCCTCTCATGCACACACCATCCAAATCACCACCCTCTCACACACACTGTACCCCATCCAACTCCCCACCCTCTCACACACACACTTTACCCCATCCAACTCCCCACCCTCTCACACACACCTTACCCCATCCAACTTCCCACCCTCTCACACACTGTACCCCATCCAAATCCCCATCCTCCCTCACAAACACTACCTTATCCAACCACCCACCATCTCAAACACACTGTGACCCATCCAACTCCCCACCTTCTCACACCCACACTTTACCCCATCCAACTCCCCACTCTCTCTGACATGCTGTACCCCATCCAACACCCCACCCTCTCACACCCACACTGTACCCATCCAACTTTCTACCCTCTCTCAAACACACTGTACACCGTTCAACTCCCCACCCTCTCACACACAATGTACCCCTTACAACTCCCCGCCCTCTCACACACACACTGTACCCCATTCAACTCCACACCCTCTCTCACACACTGTACCCCATCAAACACCCCAACCGCACGCACACACATTGTACCCCATCCAACTCCCCCCCCTCTCACACACACTGAACCCCATACAACACCCCACCCTCTCTCACACACTGTACCCCATCCAACTCCCCACCCTCTGACAAACACATTGTTCGACATCCAACTTCCCAGCCTCAGTCACACACTGTACCCTGTCGAATGCCCCATCCTTTCACAACCACACTGTACCCCATTCAACATCCCACCCTCCCTCACACACTGTACCCCATCCAACACCCCACACTCTCTCCCACACTGTACCCCATCCAATGAACCACCCACTCACACTTTACCCCATCCAACTCCCCAAACCCTCACACACTGTACCCCATCTAAGCCCCACCCTCTCACACCCACTGTACCCAATGAAACTCACCACCCTCTCACACACTGTACTCCATTCAAGTCCCTATCCTATCTCACACTGTATCCCATGCAACACCCCAACCTCTTTCACACACTGTACCCCATCCTATTCCCCAGACTCATACACACTGTACACCATCCAAATCATCACCCTCTCACACATACTGTACTCCAGCCAACTCCCCACCATCTCACACACACTTTACCCCACCCAACTACCCCACCCTCTCTCACACGTACGCTGCACCCCATCCAACTCCCCACCCCCCCAACACACACTGTACCCCATTCAACTTCCCACTCTCTCACACACACCATGCCCCATTAAACTCCCCACCCTCTCTCACACACTGTGCCCCATCCAACTCCCCACACTCACACACACACACACACTGTACCTATCCAACTTCCTACCCTCTCTCACACACACTTTAACCCATCCAACTCCCCACCCTCTCAAACACACTGTACCCCATCCAACTCCCCATCCTCTCAAACACATTGTATCCCATCCACCTCTCACCCTCTCACACACACACTTTACCCCATCCATCTCCCCACCCTCTCACACACTGTACCCCATCCAACACCCCACCCTCTCTCACACACTGTACCCCATCCAACTCCCCACCCTCTCTCACACACACTGTACCCCATCCAAATCCCCACCCTCCCTCAAACTGAGCCCCATCCAACCACCCACCATCTCACACACACTGTGCCCAATCCAACTACCACCCTCTCACGCCCACACATTACCCCATCCAACTCCCTACCCTCTCTGACACACTGTACCCCATCCAACTCCCCACCCTCTCTGACACACTGTACCCCATCCAACTCCCCACCCTCTCTGACACACTGTACCCCATCCAACTTCCCAACCTCTCTCAAGCACACAGTACACTGTCCAACTCCCCACACTTTCACATACAGTACCCAATACAACTCCCCACCCTCTCTCACACACACGCTGCACCCCATCCAACTCCCACCCTCTCTCACACACAGTACACCATCCAACACCCCACCTAATCACACAAACACTTTACCCCATTCAATTCCCCACCCTCTCTCACACACTGTATCCCATCTGACTTCCCACTGTCACACACACACCGCAGCCCATCCGACACCCCACCCTCTCTCAGACACACAATGTAGCCCATCCAACTCCACGCCCTCTCACACACTGTAACCCATCCAACCACCCTCTCACACACACTGTACCCCATCCAACTCCCCACCCTCTCAAACCCACACTTTACCCCAACCAAATCCCCACCCTCTCTCGCACGCACACAGTACCCCATCCAAAACCCCATCCTCTAACGAACACGGTACCCCATCCAACTACCCCGCCCTCTGTCACACACGCTGCACCCCATACAACTCACCACCATCTCACACACACTGTACCCCATCCAACTCCCCACCCTCTCTCACACACTGTACCCCATCCAACTACCCCACCCTCTCTCACACACACTGTACCCCATCCAACTTCCCACCCTCTCTCACACACTGTACCCCATCCAACTACCCCACCCTCTCTCACACACACTGTACCCCATCCAACTACCCCACCCTCTCTCACACACGCTTCACCCCATCCAACTCCCCACCCTCTCACGGACACTTTACCCCATCCAACTCCCCAGTCTTTCACACATACATTGTACCCCATCCAACTCACCAACCTCTCACACAAACTGTGCCCCATCCAACTCCCCACTCTCGCAAACACACACTGTGCCACCTTAAACACCCCACTCTCTTTCACACCCTGTAGCCCATCCAACTCCCCACCCTCTCACACACACACTTTACCACATCCAACTCCCCACCCTCTTTCACACCCTGTAGCCCATCCAACTCCCCACCCTCTCACACACACACTTTACCCCATCCAACTCCCCACCCTCTCTCACACCCTGTACCCCATCCAACTCCCCACCCTCTCACACACACACTGTACCCCATCCAACTCACCACCGTCTCTCACACACACGCTGCACCCCATCCAACTCCCCACCCTCTCACACACACACTTTACCCCATCCAACTCCCCACCCTCTCTCACACCCTGTACCCCATCCAACTCCCCACCCTCTCTCACACACACGCTGCACCCCATCCAACTCCCCACCCTCTCACACACACGGTACCCCATCCAACTGCCCCACACTCCCACAAACAAACTGAACCCCATCCAACTGCCCCACCCTCTCTCACGCACTATACCCATCCAAATCTCCACCCTCCCTCAAACAAACTGTACCCCATCCAACTCCCCACACTCTCTCACATTGTACCCCACCCAACTCATGCACACTGTACGCCATCCAACTACCACAGCCTCTCTCATACAGACGCTGCACCCCATCCAACTCCCCACCCTCTCTTACACACTGTACACTAACCATCGCCCCATCCTGTCACACCAACACTTTACCCCATTCAACTCCCCACCCTTTCTCACACACTGTAGCCCATCCAACTTCCCACCCTCCCACACACACACTGCACCCTATCTGACCCCCCACCGTCTCTCAGACACACACTGTAGCCCATCCAACTCACCACTCTCTCACACACTGTACCCCAACCAACTCCGCACCCTCTCACACATGCACTGTACCCCATCCAACTCCCCATCCTCTCTCACACACTTTAACCCAACCAACCGCCCACCCTCTCACACACACTGTACCCCATCCAACTCTCCACCCTCTCACACACACCGTACCCCATCTAACTACCCCACGCTCTCTAACACACACACACTGTACCCCATCCAACTCCCCACCCTATCACAGACACTATACCACATCCAACCTCCCACGCACTCTCACATGCTGTAACCCTTCCAACTCCCCACCCTCTCACACACACTCTACCCCATCTAACTACCCCACGCTCTCTCACACACACACTGTACCTCTTCCAACTCCCCACCCTCTCTCACACAATCCACCCCATCCAACACCCCACCCTCTCTTACACAATTTACCCCCTATAAATCCCCGAACTCTTTCACACACTGAATACCATCCATCTCGACACCCGCTCTCACACACAGTACCCCATCCAACTCCACACACTCTCTCACACGCTGAACCCAACCAACTCCCCACCCTCTCTCACATGCTATAACCCATTCAACCCCCCAAGCTTTCAGACATACTGTACCCCATCCAACTTCCCACTCTCTCACACACACTGTGCTCCATTAAACTCCCCACCCTCTCACATACACTGTCCACCATCCAACTACCCCACCCTCTCTCACACATACGCTGCACACCATCCAACTCCCCACCCTCTCTCACACACACACTGTACCCATCCAACTCACCACCCTCTCATACACACTGTGCCCCATTAAACTCCCCACCCTCTCACACACACTGTACCCCTTACAAATCCCCGACCTCTCTCAAACACTACACCATCCATCGCGCCTCCCGCTCTCACACACGCTGTACACCATCCAACTCCCCACCCTCTCTCACATGCTATACCCCATCCAACTCCCCAAGCTTTGAGACATACTGTACCCCATCCAACTCCCCACCCTCTCATGCACACGACACCATCCAAATCACCACCCTCTCATACACACTGTACCCCATCCAACTCCCCACCCTGTCACACACACACTTTACCCCATCCAACTCCCACCCTCTCACATACACTTTACCCCATCCAACTCCCCAGTCTTTCACACGTACATTGTACCCCATCCAACTCACCAACCTCTCACACAAACTGTGCCCCATCCAACTCCCCACACTCGCAAACACACACTGTGCCACAAACATCCCATCCTCTTTCACACACTGTAACTCATCCAACTCCCCACACTCTCACACACACACTTTACCCCATCCAACTCCCCCCCGCTTCTTTCACACCCTGTATCCCATCCAACTCCCCAGGCTCTCACACACCGACTGTACCCCATCCAACACCCCACCCACTTTCACACACTGTAACCCATCCAACTGCCCACCCTCTCTCACACACTGTATCCCATCCAAGTCCCCACCCTCTCTCGCACCCTGTATGCCAAGCAACTACCCACCCTCTCACACACACACTGTACCCCATCCAACTCCCCACCATCTCACACACACTGTACCCCATCTAACTACCCCACGCTCTCTCACACATACACTGAACCCCATCCAACTCCCCAACCTATCACAGATACTGTACCACATCCAACCTCCCATGCTCTCCCACACGCTGCAACCCTTCCAACTCCCCACCCTCTCACACACACTGTACCCCATCAAACTCCCCCACGCTCTCTCAGACACACACTGTACTTCTTCCAACTCCCCACCCTCTCTCACACAATGTACCCCTTACAAATCCCCGACTTCTCCCACACACTGGAAACCATCCATCTCGACACCCGCTCTCACACACAGTGCCCCATCCAACTCCACACACTCTCTCACACGCTGTACCCCATCCAACTCCCCACCCTCTCTCACATGCTATATCCCATTCAACTCCCCAAGCTTTCAGACATACTGTACCCCATCCAACTCCCCACCCACTCACACACACTGTGCCCCATTCAACTTCCCATTCTCTCTCACACACACTGTGCCCCATTAAACTCCCCACCCTCTCACACACATTGTCCACCATCCAACTACACCACCCTCTCTCACACACACGCTGCACACCATCCAACACCCCACCCTTTCTCTCACACACACTGTGCCCCATTAAGCTCCCCACCCTCTCACACACACTGTCCACCATCCAACACCCCACACTCTCTTACCCAATGTACCCCTTACAAATCCCCGACCTCTCTCACACACTGTACACCATCCATCTCGCCTCCCGCTCTCACACACAGTACCCCATCCAACTCCACACACTCTCACACACTGTACCCAATCCTACTCCCCACACTCTCACACACAGTACCCCATCCAACTTCACGCACACTCTCACACGCTGTACCCCATCCAACTACGCACCCTCTCTCACATGCTATTCCCGACCAACTCCCCAAACTTTGAGACATACTGTACCCCATCCAACTCCCCACCCTCTCACACACACTTTACCCCATCCAACTCCCCACCCTCTCACACACACTTTACCCCATCCAACTCCCCACCCTCTCACACACACTTTACCCCATCCAACTCACCACCCTCTCTCATACACATGCTGCACACCATCCAACTCCCCACCCTCTCTCACACACTGTACCCCATCCAACACCCAACCTCTCTCACACACACTGTACCCCATCCAACACCCCACACTCTCACACAGACTGTACCCCATCCAAAACCCCACACTCTCACACAGACTGTACCCCATCCAACATCCCACATTCTCACACGGACTGTACCACACCAACTTCCCACACTCTCACACACACACTGTACCCCATCCAACTTCCCAACCTCTTACACCCACACATTATCCCTTCCAACTCCCCACCCTCTCACACACTGTACCCCATCCAACACCACACCATCTCGCTACCACACTTTACCCCATCCAACTCCCCAACCTCTCACGCACGCACTGTACTCCATCCAGCTCCCCACACTCTCACAAACACATTTCTCCCCATCCAACTCCCCACCTTCTCACAAACACACTGTACCCCATCCAAGTCCCTAACCTCCCTCTCACACACTTTACCCCATCCAGCTACCCCACCCTCTCTCACACACACGCTGCACACCATCCAACTCCCCACCCTCTCTCACACACACACTGTACCCATCCAACTCACCACCCTCTCACACACACTGTACACATCCAACTTCCCACCCTCTCTCACACATGCTTTAACCCATCCAACTCCCCCTCTCTCTCACACAATGCACCCCATCCAACACCCCACCCTCTCTTACACAATGTACCCCTTACAAATGCTCGACCTCTCATACTGTACACCAATCATCTTGCCTCCCGCTCTCACACACAGTACCCCATCCAACTCCACACACACTCTCACACGCTGTACCCCATCCAACTCCACACACTCTCTCACATGCTATACCCCATCCAATTCCCCAAGCTTTGAGACATACTGTACCCCATCCAACTCCCCACCCTCTCACACACACCTTTCCCCATCCAACTCACCACCCTCTCACACTCACTGTGCCCCATTCAACTTCCCACTCTCTCACACACACACTGTGCCCCATTAATCTCCCCAACCTCTCACACACACTGTACACCATCCAACTACCCCACCCTCTCTCACACACATGCTGCACAACATCCAACAGCCCACACTCTCTCACACACTGTGCCCCATTCAACTCCCCATCCTCACACACATACTGTACCCATCCAACTTCCCACCCTCTCTCACACACACTTTAACCCATCCAACTCCCCACCCTCACACACACACTGTACCCCATCCAAATTGCCCACCCTCCCTTTCTCACACACTCAACTCCATCCAATGCCCCACACTCTCACACACACACTTTACCCCATCCAACTCCCCACCCACTCAAACACACAGTTTACCCCATCCAACACCACACTTTCTCAAAAACACAATGTACCCCATCCAACTCCACACCCTCATACACACACTGTACCCCATCCAAAACCCCAACCTCTCTCTCACACACTTTACCGCATCCAACACACCACCCTCTCACACACACACTGTACCCCATACACTCTCCCATTCCTCTCACACACCCTGTACCCCATTCTTCTCCCCACCCTCTCTCATGTGCACACTGTAGCCCATACAACTCCTTAACCTCTGTCACACACTGTACCCCTACCAACTCCCCACCCTCTCACACACACAATGTACCCCATCCAACTCCCCACCCCCTCGCATACACTCAGTATCCCATCCAACTACTCACCCTATCTCACACACAACTGTACCCCATCCAACTCCCCACCCTTTCACACATACACGGTACTCCACGCAACCACCCACTCTCTCTCACAAACACTGTCCTCCATCCAATCCCACACCCTCTCTCACACACTGTAACCCATCCGACTCCCCACCATCTCACACACACACTTTACCTCAACCACCCTCCACCCTATCACACACACTGTACCCCTTCCAACTCCCCATCCTTTCTCACACACACTGTACCCCAGCCAAATCCAAACCCTCTCACACACACATCATACCCCATCCAACTTCCCACCCTCTCTAACACACTGTACTCCATACAACCCCTCACACACACTGTATCCGAACCAACTCCCCATCCTCTTACACCCACTCTTTACCCAATCCAACACCCCACCTTCTGACACACACATAGTACCCCATCCGACCCACAACCCTCTTACACACACACTGTGCCTCATCCAACACCCCACCCTCTTCCACACTCTGTACCCCATCCAACTCCCTACCCTTTCACACACACTTTACCCCATCCAACTCCCCACTCTCTCAGACACACTGTACCCCATCCAACTCCCCACTCTCTCACACACACACTTCACCCCATCCAACCCTCCACCCTCTCACACACACACTATGCCACATCCAACCACAGAACCTGTCACACACACACTGCACCCTATCCAACTCCCAACCTCTCACACACAATTTACCCCATCCAACCCACTGACCCTCTCTCACACACACTATACACCATCGAAGCTCCCACCCTGTCTCACACACTGTACCCCTTCCAACTCCCCACCCTCTCTCACACACACTATATCCCATCCAACTCCCTACCCTTTCACAACCACACGGTACCCCATCAAAGATCCCACCCTCTCACACACACACTGTACCCCATTCAACCCCCCGACACTCTCACACACACTGTATGCCATCCAAATACCCACACTCTCACACCCACACTTTACCCCATCTAACACACCACCCTCTCACAAACAATCGACCCCAACCAAATCCACACCCTCTCAGACCACTACACGACATCCAACTGGCGACCGTCTCCCATCTCCACTGCATCCCATCCAACTCCCCACCATCACACACACACACAACATTCCATCCAACACCCCACCTTCTCACACTGTACCCTATCCAAATCCCCACCCGCTCACACACACACTTTACCCCATCCAACTCCCTAGCCTCTCACACACACTGTATCCCATTTAACTCCCCACCCACTCTAACACACATTGTACCCCATCCAACATCCCACCCTCTCTCACACCCTGTACCCCATCCAACTCCCCACCCTTTCACACACACACTGTACCCCATCCAACACCCCATCCACTTTCACACACTGTAACCCATCCAACTGCCCACCCTCTCTCACACCCTGTACGCCACCCAACCACCACCCTCTCACACGCACTAACCCATCCAACCTACCATCCTCTCACACACTTACAACCCTCCATCTTCGCACACGCACTGTGCCTCATCCAACTCCTTGCCCTCTCTCACTCAAACACTATCACATCCAACTCCCCACCCACTCACACACATCATGCCCCATCCAAACCCCCTCCCTCTCTCACACACTTAACCCCTTCCAACCGTCCACCCACTCTCACACACACTTGACCCCATTCAACTCCCCACCCTCTCACACCCAGGCTTTACCCCATCCAATTCCCCACCCTTTCTGACACACTGTACCCATCCAACATCCCACCCTCTCTCAAACACACTGTAAACCATCCAACTCCCCACATCTCACACACTGTACCTCAACCAAATCCCCACCCTCTCTCACATACACACTGCACCACATCCAACTCACCACCCTCTCTCAGACACACTGTACCTCATCCAAAACCCCATCCTCTAACGAACACTGTACCCCATCCAACTACCCCACCCTCTCTCACACACATGCTGCACCCCATCCAACTCCCCACCCTCTCACATAAACTGTACCCCATCCAACTCCCCACCCTCTCTCAAGCACTGTACCCATCCAAATCCCCACCATCCCTCAAACACACTGTACCCCATCAACCACCCACCATCTCACACACACTGTGCCCAATCTAACTACCCCATGCTCTCTCACACACACACTGTAACCCATCCAACTCCCCACCCTATCACAGACACTGTACCACATCCAACCTCCCATGCGCCTTCACACGCTGTAACCCTTCCAACTCCCCACCCTCTCACACACATGTACCCCATCTAACTCTCCACTCTCTCAGACACAATGTAACCCATCTAACTCCCCCACGCTCTCTCAGACACACACTGTACCCCTTCCAACTCCCCACCCTCTCTCACACAATGCACCCCATCCAACACCCCACCCTCTCTTACACAACGTACCCCTTACAAATTCCCGACCTCTCTCACACACTGAATACCATCCATCTCAACACCCGCTTTCACGCACAGTACAGGCTGTACCCCATCCAACTCCCCACCCTCTCTCACATGCTGTACCCCATCCAACTCCCCACCCTTTCATACATACACGGTACTCCACGCAACCACCCTCCCTCTCTCACAAACACTGTCCTCCATCCAATCCCACACCCTCTCTCTCACACTGTAACCCATCCAACCCCCCACCATCTCACACACACACTGTACCCCATACATCTCCACACCCTCACACACACACTGTACCCCATCCAAAACCCCAACCTCTCTTTCACACACTTTACCGCATCCAACACACCACCCTCTCACACACACACTTTACCCCATATGCTCTCCCATCCCTCTCACACACACTGTATCCCATCCAACTCCCCACCCTCTCACACACACACTGTACCCCATCCAACTCCCCACCCTTTCACACATACTCTGTACCCCTTCCAACTCCCCATCCTTTCTCACACACACTGTATGTGAGATGTTGGGAGTTGGATGGGGTGCAGTGTGTGTGTGACAGCTTCTGTGGTTGGATGTGGTACAGTGTGTGTGTGAGAGGGTGGAGGGTTGGATGGGGTGAAGTGTGTGTGTGAGAGAGTGGGGAGTTGGATGGGGTACAGTGTGTCTGAGAGAGTGGGGAGTTGGATGGGGTGAAGTGTGTGTGAAAGGATAGGGAGTTGGTTGGGGTACAGATTGTGGAAGAGGGTGGGGTGTTGGATGGGGCACAGTGTGTGTGTAAGAGGGTGGGGGGTCGGATGGGGTACCATGTGTGTGTCAGAAGGTGGGGCGTTGGATTGGGTAAAGAATTGGTGTGAGAGGATGGGGAGTTGGTTCGGGTATAGTGTGTGAGAGGGTGGGTGAGTCAAATCCAAACCCTCTCACACACACTGTATCCCATCCAACTCCCCACCCACTCTAACACACATTGTACCCCATCCAACATCCCACCCTCTCTCACACACTGTAGCCCATCCAACATCCCACCCCCTCTCACACACTGTACCCCATCCAATGACCCACCCTCTCACACCCACACATTACCCCATCCAACTCACCACCCTCTCACACTCACTGTGCCCCATTCAATTTCCCACTCTCTCACACACACACTGTGCCCCATTAAACTCCCCACCCTCTCACACACAGACACTGTACCCATCCAACACCCCACCCTCTCACACACACTGTACCCCATCCAAATCACCCACCCTCCCTTTCTCACACACTCAACTCCATCCAATGCCCCACACTCTCACATACACACTGTACCCCATCCAAGTCCCTTACCTCCCTCTCACACACTTTACCCCAACCATGTCCCGAACCTCTCACACACACACTGTACCCCATCCAACACCCCACCCACTCAAACACACACTTTACCCCATCCAACTCCCCACCTTCTCACGCAAAAACTGTACCTCATCCAAATCCACCCCCTCACACACACACTGTACCCCATCCAAAACCCTAACCTCTCTCTCACACACTTTACCGCATCCAACACACTACCCTCTCACACACACTTTATACCATACACTCTCCCATCCCTCTCACACATACTGTACCCCATCCTTCTCCCCACCCTCTCTCATGTGCACACTGTACCCCATCCAACTCCCCACCCTCTCGCACACACTCAGTATCCCATCCAACTACCCACCCTATCTCACACACAACCGTACCCAATCCAACTCCCTACCCTCTCACACACACGGTACTCCACGCAACCACCCATTCTCTCACAAACACTGTCCTCCATCCAATCCCACACCCTCTCTCACACACTATAACCCATCCAACACCCCACCATCTCACACACACACTGTACCCCATCCAACTCCCCACCATCTCACACACACACTGTACCCCATCCAACATCCCACCATCTCACACACACTGTACCCCATCCAACTCCCCACCATCTCACACACACACTATAACCCATCCAACACCCCACCATCTCACACACACACTGTACCCCATCCAACTCCCCACCATCTCACACACACACTTTACCCCATCCAACTCCACACCTTCACACACACACTGTACCCCATCCAAAATCCCAACCTCTCTCTCACACACTTTACCGCATCCAACACACTACCGTCTCACACACACACTTTACCACATACACTCTCCCATTCCTCTCACACACACACTGTACCCCATCCAACTCCCCAACCTTTCACACATACACGGTACTCCACGCAACCACCCACCCTCTCACAAACACTGTCCTCCATCCAATCCCACACCCTCTCTCACACACTGTAACCCATCCAACACCCCACCATCTCACACACACACTGTACCCCATCCAACTACCCACCATCTCACACACATACTGTACCCCATCCAACATCCCACCATCTCACACACACACTGTACCCCATACACTCTCCCATTCCTCGCACTCACCCTGTACCCCATTCTGCTCCCCACCCTCTCTCGTGTGCACACTGTACCCCATCCAACACCTTAACCTCTGTCACAGACTGTACCCCTACCAACTCCCCACCCTCTCACACACACACTGTACCCCATCCAACTCCCCACCATCTCACACACACACTGTACCCCATCCAACATCCCACCATCTCACACACACTGTACCCCATCCAACTCCCCACCATCTCACACACACACTATAACCCATCCAACACCCCACCATCTCACACACACACTGTACCCCATCCAACTCCCCACCATCTCACACACACACTTTACCCCATCCAACTCCACACCTTCACACACACACTGTACCCCATCCAAAATCCCAACCTCTCTCTCACACACTTTACCGCATCCAACACACTACCGTCTCACACACACACTTTACCACATACACTCTCCCATTCCTCTCACACACACACTGTACCCCATCCAACTCCCCAACCTTTCACACATACACGGTACTCCACGCAACCACCCACCCTCTCACAAACACTGTCCTCCATCCAATCCCACACCCTCTCTCACACACTGTAACCCATCCAACACCCCACCATCTCACACACACACTGTACCCCATCCAACTACCCACCATCTCACACACATACTGTACCCCATCCAACATCCCACCATCTCACACACACACTGTACCCCATACACTCTCCCATTCCTCGCACTCACCCTGTACCCCATTCTGCTCCCCACCCTCTCTCGTGTGCACACTGTACCCCATCCAACACCTTAACCTCTGTCACAGACTGTACCCCTACCAACTCCCCACCCTCTCACACACACAATGTACCCCATCCAACTCCCCACCCCCTCGCACACACTCAGTATCCCATCCAACTACCCACGCTATCTCACACACAACTGTACCCCATCCAACTCCCTACCCTCTCACACACACACTGTACCCCATCCAACTCCCCACCCTTTCACACATACACGGTACTCCACGCAACCACCCACTCTCTCTCACAAACACTGTCCTCCATCCAATCCCACACGCTCTCTCACACACTGTAACCCATCCAACACCCCACCATCTCACACACACACTGTACCTCATCCAACTCCCCACCATCTCACACATACACTTTACCTCAACCACCCTCCACCCTCTCACACACACTGTACCCCTTCCAACTCCCCATCCTTTCTCACACACACTGTACCCCAGCCAAATCCAAACCCACTCACACACACATCATACCCTATCCAACTTCCCACCCTCTCTAACACACTGTACTCCATACAACCCCTCACACACACTGTATCCGAACCAACTCCCCATCCTCTTACACCCACTCTTTACCCAATCCAACACCCCACCTTCTGACACACACATAGTACCCCATCCGACCCACAACCCTCTTACACACACACTGTGCCTCATCCAACACCCCACCCTCTTCCACACTCTGTACCCCATCCAACTCCCTACCCTTTCACACACACTTTACCCCATCCAACTCCCCACTCTCTCAGACACACTGTACCCCATCCAACTCCCCACTCTCTCACACACACACTTCACCCCATCCAACCCTCCACCCTCTCACACACACACTATGCCACATCCAACCACAGAACCTGTCACACACACACTGCACCCCATCCACCTCCCAACCTCTCACACACAATTTACCCCATCCAACCCACTGACCCTCTCTCACACACACTATACACCATCGAAGCTCCCACCCTGTCTCACACACTGTACCCCTTCCAACTCCCCACCCTCTCTCACACACACTATATCCCATCCAACTCCCTACCCTTTCACAACCACACGGTACCCCATCCAACTCCCCACCCTTTCACACACACACTGTACCCCATCCAACACCCCATCCACTTTCACACACTGTAACCCATCCAACTGCCCACCGTCTCTCACACTCTGTACGCCACCCAACCACCACCCTCTCACACGCACTAACCCATCCAACCTATCATCCTCTCTCACACACTTACAACCCTCCATCTTCGCACACGCACTGTGCCTCATCCAACTCCTTGCCCTCTCTCACTCAAACACTATCACATCCAACTCCCCACCCACTCACACACATCATGCCCCATCCAAACCCCCTCCCTCTCTCACACACTTAACACCTTCCAACCGTCCACCCACTCTCACACACTTGACCCCATCCAACTCCTCATCCTCTCTCAAACACAGTTGACCCCATTCAACTCCCCACCCTCTTACACCCAGGCTTTACCCCATCCAACTCCCCACCCTTTCTGACACACTGTACCCATCCAACATCCCACCCTCTATCAAACACACTGTAAACCATCCAACTCCCCACACTCTCACACACTGTACCCCAACCAAATCCCCACCCTCTCTCACACACACACTGCACCACATCCAACTCACCACCCTCTCTCAGACACACTGTACCTCATCCAAAACCCCATCCTCTAACGAACACTGTACCCCATCCAACTACCCCACCCTCTCTCACACACATGCTGCACCCCATCCAACTCCCCACCCTCTCACACAAACTGTACCCCATCCAACTCCCCACCCTCTCTCAAGCACTGTACCCATCCAAATCCCCACCATCCCTCAAACACACTGTACCCCATCCAACCACCCACCATCTCACACACACTGTGCCCAATCCAACTACCACCCTCTCATGCCCACACTTTACCCCATCCAACTCCCCAACCTCTCTGACGCACTGTACCCCATTCAACTTCCCATCCTCTCTCAAGCACACAGTACACCGTCCAACTCCCCAAACTCTCTCACATTGTACCCCATCCAACTCCCCACCCTCTGATCCACACTGTACCCCATCCAACTACCACAGCCTCTCTCATACAGACGCTGCACCCCAGCCAACTCTCCACCCTCTCTCACACACTGTACACTAACCAACGCCCCACCCAGTCACACCAACACTTTACTCCATTCAACTCCCCACGCTTTCTCACACACTGTATCCCATCCGACTTCCCACCCTCCCACACAAACACTGCAGCCTATCTGACCCCCCACCATCTCTCAGACACACACTGTAGCCCATCCAACTCCCCACCCTCTCAGACCCTGTACCCCAACCAACTTCGCACCCTCTCACACACGCACTGTACCCCATCCAACTGCCCACCCTTTCACACAATGTACCCCAACCAACTCTGCAATCTCTCACACACGCACTGTACCCCATCCAAATCCCCACCCTCTCTCACACACTTTAACCCAACCAAGCGCCCACCCCCTCACACACACTGTACCCCATCCAACTCCCCACCATCTCACACACACTGTACCTCACCTAACTACCCCATGCTCTCTCTCACACACAGTATCCCATCCAACTCCCCACCCTATCACAGACACTGTACCACATCCAACCTCCCACGCTATCTCACACGCTGTAACCCTTCCAACTCCCCACCCTCTCACACACACTGCACCCCATCTAACTCCCCCACGCTCTCAGACACACACTGTACCTCTTCCAACTCCCCACCCTCTCTCACACAATGTACCCCTTACAAATCCCCGACCTCTCTCACACACTGAATACCATCCATCTCGACACCCGCTCTCACACACAGTACCCCATCCAACACCACACACTCTCTCACACGCTGTACCTCAACCAACTCCCCACCCTCTCTCACACACTGTGCCCCATTAAACTCCTCACCCTCTCACACACACTGTCCACCATCCAACTACCCCACCCTCTCTCACACAAACGCTGCACACCATCCAACTCCCCACCCTCTCTCACACATGACACCATCCAAATCACCACCCTCACACACACTGTACCCCATCCAACCCTCCAACCACTCACACACACACTTTACCCTATCCAACTCCCCACCCTCCCACATACACTTTACCCCATCCAACTCCCCAGTCTTTCACACATATATTGTACCCCATCCCACTCACCAACCTCTCACACAAACTGTGCCCCATCCAACTCCCCACTCTCGCAAACACACACTGTGCCACCTTAAACACCCCACCCTCTTTCACACCCTGTAGCCCATCCAATTCCCCATACTCTCACACACACACTTTACCCCATCCAACTCCCCACCCTCTCTCACACCCTGTACCCCATCCAACTCCCCACCCTCTCATACACACACTGTACCCCATCCAACACCCCACCCACTTTCACACACTGTAACCCATCCAACTGCACACCCTCTCTCACACACCGTATCCCATCCAAGTCCCCACCCTCTCTCGCACCCTGTACCTCATCCAACTCCCCACCCTCTCTCACACACTTTAACCTAACCAACCGCCCACCCTCTCACACACATTGTGCCCCATCCAACTCCCCACCCTCTCACACACACTGTACCCCATCCAATTCCCCACCCTATCACAGACACTGTACCACATCCAACCTCCCACGCTCTCTCACACGCTGTAACCCTTCCAACTCCCCACCCTCTCACACACACTGTATCCCATCTAACTACCCCACGCTCTCTCACACACACACTGTACCTCTTCCAACTCCCCACCCTCTCTCACACAATGTACCCCTTACAAATCCCCGACCTCTCCCACACACTGAATACCATCCATCTTGACACCCGCTCTCACGCACAGTACACCATCCAACTCCACACACTCTCTCACACGCTGTACCCCATCCAACTCCCCAGCCTCTCTCACATGCTATATCCCATTCAACTCCCCAAGCTTTCAGACATACTGTACCCCATCCAACTCACCACCATCTCACACACACTTTACCCCATCCAACTCCCCACCCTCTCACACACACTGTGCCCCATTAAACTCCCTACCCTCTCACACACACTGTCCACCATCCAACTACTCCACCCCCTCTTACACACTGTGCCCTATTCAACTTCCCACTCTCTCACACACACTGTGCCCCATTCAACTTCCCACTCTCTCTCACACACACTGTGCCCCATTAAACTCCCCACCCTCTCACACACACTGTAACCATCCAACTTCGCACCCTCTCTCACACACTTTAACCCATCCAACTCCCCCACTCTCTCAGACAATGCACCCCATCCAACACCCCACCCTCTCATAGACACTTTACCCCATCCAACTCACCACCCTCTCACTCACACTGTGCCCCATTCAACTTGCCACTCTCTCACACACACTGTGCTCCATTAAACTCCCCACAATCTCACACACACTGTACACCATCCAACTACCCCACCCTCTCACACACACACGCTGCATACCATCCAACTCCCCACCCTCTCTCACACACTGTGCCCCATCCAACTCCCCACACTCTCTCACACACTGTACCCCATCCAAATCGCTCACCCTCCCTTTCTCACACTCAACTCCATCCAATGCCCCACACTCTCACACACACACTTTACCCCATCCAAGTCCCTTACCTCCTTCTCACACACTTTACCCCAACCAAGTCCCCAACCTCTCACACACACACTGTACCCCATACAACTCCCCACCCTCTCGCACACACTCAGTATCCCATCCAACTACCCACCCTATCTTACACACAACCGTACCCAATCCAACTCCCTACCCTCTCACACACACACGGTACTCCACGCAACCACCCACTCTCTCACAAACACTGTCCTCCATCCAATCCCACACCGTCTCTCACACTATAACCCATCCTACACCCCACCATCTCACACACACACTGTACCCCATCCAACTCCCCACCATCTCACACACACACTGTACCCCATCCAACATTCCACCATCTCACACACACTGTACCCCATCCAACTCCCCACCATCTCACACACACACTATAACCCATCCAACACCCCACCATCTCACACACACACTGTACCCCATCCAACACCCCACCATCTCACACACACACTTTAACCCATCCAACACCCCACCATCTCACACACACACTGTACTCCATCCAATTCCCCACCATCTCACACACACTTTACCCCATCCAACTCCACACCCTCACACACACACTGTACCCCATCCAAAACCCCAACCTCTCTCTCACACACTTTACCGCATCCAACACACTACCCTCTCACACACACACTTTACCACATACACTCTCCCATTCCTCTCACAGACACACTGTACCCCATCCAACTCCTCACCCTTTCACACATACACAGTACTCCACACAACCACCCACCCTCTCACAAACACTGTCCTCCATCCAATCCCACACCCTCTCTCACACACTGTAACCCATCCAACTCCCCACCATCTCACACACACACTGTACCCCATCCAACTCCCCACCATCTCACACACATACTTTACCCCAACCACCATCCACCCTCTCACACACACTGTACCCGAACCAACACCCATCCTCTCACACCCACTCTTTACCCAATTCAACACCCCACCTTCTGACACGCACATAGTACCCCATCCGACCCCCCACCCTCTTACACACACACTGTGCTCCATCCAACACCCCACCCTCTTCCACACTCTGTACCCCATCCAACTCCCTACCCTTTCACACACACTTTACCCCATCCAACTCCCCACTCTCTCAGACACACTGTACCCCATCCAACTCCCCACTCTCTCACACACACACTTCACCCTATCCATCCCTCCACCCTCTCACACACACACTATGCCACATCCAACCACAGAACCTGTCACACACACACTGCACCCCATCCTACTCCCAACCTCTCACACACAATTTACCCCATCCAACCCACTGACCCTCTCTCACACACACTATACACCATCGAAGCTCCCACCCTGTCTCACACACTGTACCCCTTCCAACTCCCCACCCTCTCTCACACACACTGTACCACATCCAACTCCCTACCCTTTCACAACCACATTGTACCCCATCAAAGATCCCACCCTCTCACACACACACTGAACCCCATTCAACCCCCCGACACTCTCACACACACTGTATCCCATCCAAATACCCACTCTCTCACACCCACACTTTACCCCATCTAACACACCACCCTCTCACACAAACAATCGACCCCAACCAAATCCACACCCTCACAGACCACTACACCACATCCAAATGGCGACCGTCTCCCATCTCCACTGTATCCCATCCAACTCCCCACCATCACACACACACACACACAACATCCCATCCGACACCCCACCTTCTCACAAACACACTTTACCCCATCTAACTACCCAGACTCTCAAACACACTGAACCCTATCCAAATCCCCACCCGCTCACACACACACTTTCCCACCTCCTACTCCCTAGCCTCTCACACACACTGTATCCCATCCAACTCCCCACCCACTCTAACACACATTGTACCCCATCCAACATCCCACCCTCTCTCACACACTGTACCCCATCCAACATCCCATCCCCTCTCACACACTGTACCCCATCCAATGACCCACCCTCTCACACCCACACATAATCCCATCCACCTCCCCATACTCTCACACACTGTACCCCATCCAGCCAGGCACACTCACACACACTCCGCATTCAACTTCCCACCCTTACACAAACCCATTCTTCCCAATCCAACTCCCCACACTCTCTCACACACACTGTACGCTATCCAACATCACACCCTCTCTCACACACTGTACCCCATCCAACACCCCAGCCTCTATCACACACTGTACCCCATCCAATGCCCCACCCTCTCACACCCACATTTTACCCCATCCAACTCCCCATACTCTCATACACTGTACCCCATCCAAGTCCCTACCCTCTCTCACACACTGTACCGCATGCAACCCCCCAACCTCTCTCACGCACTGTACCCAATCTTACTCCCCACACTCTCACACACACTGTACACAATCCAAATCACCACCCACTCACACATACTGTATCCGATCCAACTCCCCACCCACTCACCCACACTGTACCCCATCCAACTACCCCATCCTCTCTCACAAACACGCTGCACCCCATCCAACTCCCCACACTCTCTCACACACTGTACACCAACCAATGCCCCACCCTATCACACCAACAATTTACCCCATTCAACTCCCCACCCTCTCTCACACACTGTATCACAACTGACTTCCGACCCTCCCACACACACACTGCACCCTATCTGACCCCCCACTGTCTCTCAGACACACACTGTAGTCCATCCAACTCCCCACCCTCTCACACACTGTACGCCAACCAACTCTCCACCGTCTCAAACACACACTTTACCCCATCCAACTCCCAACCTTCTCACACACATTGTACCCCATCCAAATCCACACCCTCACACATACACTGTACCCCATCCAAAACCCCAACATCTCTCTCACACACTTTACCGCATCCAACACACCACCCTCTCACACACACACTTTACCCCAATCACTCTCCCATCCCTCTTACACATACTGTGCACCATCAATCTCCCCACCCTCTCTCACACACACACTGTACCCCATCCAACTCCTTAACCTCTGTCACACACTGTACCCCTTCCAACTCCCCACCCTCTCACACACACAATGTACCCCAACCAACTCCCCAACCTCTCGCACACACTCAGTACCCCATCCAACTACCCACCCTATCTCACACACAACTGTACCCCATCCAACTCCCCACCCTCTCACACACACACTGTACCCCATCCAACTCCCAACCCTTTCACACATACATGGTACTCCACACAACCACCCACCCTCTCTCACAAACACTGTCCTCCATCCAATCCCACATGCTCTCTCACACACTGTAACCCATCCAACCCCCCACCATCTCACACACACTGTACCGCATCCAACTCTCCACCATCTCACACACACACTTTACCCCAACCACCCTCCACCCTCTCACACACATTGTACCCCTTCCAACTCCCCATCCTTTCTCACACACACTGTACCCCAGCCAAATCCAAACCCTTTCACACACATCATACCCCATCCAAATTCTGACCCTCTCTAACACACTGTACTCCCTACAACCCCTCACCCTCCCTCACACACACTATACCCGAACCAACTCCCCATCCTCTCACACCCACTCTTTACCCAGTCCAACGCCCCACCTTCTGACACACACATAGTACCCCTTCCGACCCCCCACCCTCATACACACACGCTGTACCCCATCCAACTCCCTACACTTTCACACACACTTTACCCCATCCAACTCCCCACTCTCTCAGACACACTGTACCCCATCCAACTCCCCACTCTCTCACACACACACTTCACCCCATCCAACCCTCCACCCTCTCACACACACACTATGCCACATCCAACCACAGAACCTGTCACACACACACTGCACCCCATCCAACTCCCAACCTCTCACATACAATTTACCGCATCCAACCCACTGACCCTCTCTCACACACACTGTACACCATCGAAGCTCCCACCCTGTCTCACACACTGTACCCCATCCAACTCCCTACCCTTTCACAACCACACTGTACCCCATCAAAGATCCCACCCTCTCACACACACACACTGTACCCCATTCAACCCCCCGACACTCTCACACACACTGTATCCCATCCAAATACCCACCATCTCACACCCACACTTTACCCCATCTAACACACCACCCTCTCACACAAACAATCGACCCGAACCAAATCCACACCATCTCAGACCACTACACCACATCCAACTGGCGATCGCCTCCCATCTCCACTGTATCCTATCCAACTCCCCACCATCTCACAGACACACACATACAACATCCCATCCGACACCCCACCTTCTCACAAACACACTTTATCACATCCAACTCCCCAGACTCTCAAACACACTGAACCCTATCCAAATCCACACCCGCTCACACACACATTTTAACCCATCCAATTCCCTAGCCTCTCACACACACTGTATCCCGTCCAACTCCCCATCCTCTCTAACACACATTATACCCCATCCAACATCCCATCTCTCTCACACACTGTACCCCATCCAATGACCCACCCTCTCACACCCACACATTACCCCATCCAACTCCCCATACTCTCACACACTGTATCCCATCCAAGCCAAACACTCTCACACACACTGTACCCCATTCAACTCCCCACCCTCTCTCACACACACTGTACCCTATCCAACATCACACTCTCTCTCACGCACTGTACCCCATCCAACACCCCACTCTCTCTCACACACTGTACCCCATCCAATGCCCCACCCTTTCACACCCATATTTTACCCCATCTAACTCCCCATACTCTCATACACTGTACCCCATCCAAGTCCCTACCCTTTCTCACACACTGTACCTCATGCAACACCCCAACCTCTCTCACACACTGTACCCAATCCTACTCCCCACACTGTCACACACACCACTCAATCCAAATCACCACCCTCTCACACATACTGCACCCCATCCAACTCCCCACCCTCTCTCACACACGGTATCCCATCCGACTTCCCACCCTCCCGCATACACATACTGCACCCTATCTGACCCCCCACCATCTCTCAGACACACATGGTAGCCCATCCAACTCCCCACACTCTCACACACTGTACCCCAACCAACTCCGCACCATCTCCCACAGATTGTACCCCATCCAACTCCCCACCCTCTCTCACACACTGTACCCGAACCAACTCTCCACCCTCTCAAACAGACTGTACCCCATCCAACTCTTCACCCTCTCACACAGACTGTACCCCCTCCAACTCTCCACACTCTCACACACTCACTTTAACCCATCCAACCGCCCACCCTCTCACACACACTGTACCCCATCTAACTCCACACCCTTTCTCACACAATGCACCCCATCCAACACCCCACCCTCTCTTACATAATGTACTCCTTACATATCCCCAAATTCTCACACACACACTGTACCCCATCCAAGTTCCTAACCTCGCTCTCACACACTTTACCCAATCCTACTCCCCACCCTCTCACAGACACTGGACACAATCCAAATCACCCCCCTCTCACACATACTGTACCCTATCCAACTCCCCACCCTCTCACCCACACTGTTCCCCATCCAACTCTCCACTGTCTCACACACACACACACACTATGCCCCATTAAACTCCCCACCCTCTCACACACACTTTTCACCATCCAACTACCCCACCCTCTATCACACACACGCTGTACCCCATCCAACTCCCTGCCCTCTTTCACACACTGTGTCCTATCCAATTCCCCACCACCTCACACACGCACACTGTATACATCCAACTTCCCACCCTCTCTCAAACACGCAGTCCACAGTCCAACTCCCCACACTCTCACACACTGTACCCCATCCAACTGCCCACCCTCTCACACACACTGTACCCCATTCAACTACCCCACCTTCTCTCACACACACGCTGCACCCCATCCAACTCCCCACCCTCTCTCACACACTGTACCCCATTCAAATCCCCAGCCTCCCTCAAACACACTTTACCCCATCCAACTCCCCACCCTGTCTGACACACTGTACCACATCCAACTTCCCATCCTCTCTCAAGCACACAGTACACCATCCAACTCACACACTCTCTCACATTGTACCCCATCCAAATCCCCACCCTCTCACCCACACTGTACCCCATCCAACTACCACAGCCTCTCTCATACACACGCTGCACCCTATCCAACTCCCCACCCTCTCTCACACACAATACACCAATCAATGCCCCACCCTATCACACCAACACTTTACCCCATTCAAGTCCCCAACCTCTCCCACACACACTGTACCCCATCCAAGTCCCTAACCTCTCTCTCACACAGTGTATCCCATCCAACCCCCCACCATCTCACACACACACTTTACCCCATCCAACTCCACACCCTCACACACACACTGTACCCCATCCAAAACCCCAACCTCTCTCTCACACACTTTACCGCATCCAACACACCACCCTCTCACACACACACTTTACCCCATACACTCTCCCATTCCTCTCACACACATTGTACCCCATCCTACTCCCCACCCTCTCTCACGTGCACACTGTACCCCATCCAACTCCTTAACCTCTGTCACACACTGCACCCCTTCCAACTCCCCACCCTCTCGCACACACTCAGTACCCCATCCAACTACCCACCCTATCACACACACACTGTACGCCTTCCAACTCCCTACCCTCTCACACACACACTGTACCCCATCTAACTCCCCCACGCTCTCTCACACACACACACTGTACCCCTTCCAACTTTCCCCTCTCTCTCACACAATGTACCCCATCCAACACCCCACCCACTCTTACACAATGTACCCCTTACAAATCCCCGACCTCTCTCACACACTGTACACCATCCATCTCGCCTCCTGCTCTCACACACAGTACCCCATCCGACTCCACACACTCTCTCACACACTGTACCCAATCCTACTCCCCACACTCTCACACACACTGTACACAATCCAAATCATCCCCCCCTCACACATACTTTACCCTATCCAACTCCCCACCCTCTCACACACACTGTACACCATCCAACTACCACACACTCTCTCACACACACGCTGCACCCCATCCAACTCCCTGCCCTCTTTCACACACTGTGACCTATCCAATTCCCCACCCTTTCACATCAACACTTTACCCCATTCAATTCCCCACCCTCTCACACACACACACACTGTATCCATCCAACTTCCCACCCTCTCTCAAACACGCAGTCCACCGTCCAACATCCCACCCTCTCACACACACTTTACCCCATACACTCTCCCATTCCTCTCACACACACTGTACCCCATTCTACTCCCCACCCTCTCTCACGTGCACACTGTACCGCATCCAACTCCTTAACCTCTGTCACACACTGCACCCCTTCCAATTCCCCACCCTCTCTCACACACTCAGTACCCCATCCAACTCCCCACCCCCACGCACACACTCAGTACCCACCCTATCTCACACACAACTGTACCCCATCCAACTCCCTACACTCTCACACACACACGGTACCCCATCCAACTCCCTACCCTTTCACACATACACGGTACTCCAAGCAACCACCCAGCCTCTCTCACAAACACTGTCCTCCATCCAATCCCGCACCCTCTCTCACACACTGTAACCCATCCAACACCCCACCATCTCACACACACTCAGTACCCCATCCAACTCCCCACCCCCACGCACACACTCAGTACCCTATCCAAGTACCCACCCATTCTCACACACAACTGTACCCCATCCAACTCCCTACCCTCTCACCAACACACGGTACTCCACGCAACCACCCAGCCTCTCTCACAAACACTGTCCTCCATCCAATCCCACACCCTCTCTCACACATTGTATCCCATCCAACCCACCACCATCTCACACACACACCGTACCCCATCCAAAACCCCAACCTCTCTCTCACACACTTTACCGCATCCAACACACCACCCTCTCACACACACACTTTACCCCATACACCCTCCCATCCCTCTCACACACACTGTACCCCATCCAACTCCCCACCCTCTCTCACGTGCACACTGTACCCCATCCAACTCCTTAACCTCTGTCACACACTGCACCCCTTCCAACTCCCCACCCTCTTGCACACACTGTATCCCATCCGACTTCCCACCCTCCCACATACACATACTGCACCCTATCTGACCCCCCACCATCTCTCAGACACACATGGTAGCCCATCCAACTCCCCACACTCTCACACATTGTACCCCAACCAACTCCGCACCATCTCCCACAGATTGTACCCCATCCAACTCCCCACCCTCTCTCACACACTGTACCCGAACCAACTCTCCACCTTCTCAAACAGACTGTACCCCATCCAACTCTTCACCCTCTCACACAGACTGTACCCCCTCCAACTCTCCACACTCTCACACACTCACTTTAACCCATCCAACCGCCCACCCTCTCACACACACTGTACCCCATCTAACTCCCCACTCTCTCACACACACTGTACCCCATCTAACTCCACACCCTTTCTCACACAATGCACCCCATCCAACACCCCACCCTCTCTTACATAATGTACTCCTTACATATCCCCACCTTCTCACACACACACTGTACCCCATCCAAGTTCCTAACCTCGCTCTCACACACTTTACCCAATCCTACTCCCCACCCTCTCACAGACACTGGACACAATCCAAATCACCCCCCTCTCACACATACTGTACCCTATCCAACTCCCCACCCTCTCACCCACACTTTTCCCCATCCAACTCTCCACTGTCTCACACACACACACACTATGCCCCATTAAACTCCCCACCCTCTCACACACACTTTTCACCATCCAACTACCCCACCCTCTATCACACACACGCTGCACCCCATCCAACTCCCTGCCCTCTTTCACACACTGTGTCCTATCCAATTCCCCACCACCTCACACACGCACACTGTATACATCCAACTTCCCACCCTCTCTCAAACACGCAGTCCACCGTCCAACTCCCCACACTCTCACACACTGTACCCCATCCAACTCCCCACCCTCTCTCACACACTGTACCCCATTCAAATCCCCAGCCTCCCTCAAACACACTTTACCCCATCCAACTCCCCACCCTGTCTGACACACTGTACCACATCCAACTTCCCATCCTCTCTCAAGCACACAGTACACCATCCAACTCACACACTCTCTCACATTGTACCCCATCCAAATCCCCACCCTCTCACCCACACTGTACCCCATCCAACTACCACAGCCTCTCTCATACACACGCTGCACCCTATCCAACTCCCCACCCTCTCTCACACACAATACACCAATCAATGCCCCACCCTATCACACCAACACTTTACCCCATTCAAGTCCCCAACCTCTCCCACACACACTGTACCCCATCCAAGTCCCTAACCTCTCTCTCACACAGTGTATCCCATCCAACCCCCCACCATCTCACACACACACTTTACCCCATCCAACTCCACACCCTCACACACACACTGTACCCCATCCAAAACCCCAACCTCTCTCTCACACACTTTACCGCATCCAACACACCACCCTCTCACACACACACTTTACCCCATACACTCTCCCATTCCTCTCACACACATTGTACCCCATCCTACTCCCCACCCTCTCTCACGTGCACACTGTACCCCATCCAACTCCTTAACCTCTGTCACACACTGCACCCCTTCCAACTCCCCACCCTCTCGCACACACTCAGTACCCCATCCAACTACCCACCCTATCACACACACACTGTACGCCTTCCAACTCCCTACCCTCTCACACACACACTGTACCCCATCTAACTCCCCCACGCTCTCTCACACACACACACTGTACCCCTTCCAACTTTCCCCTCTCTCTCACACAATGTACCCCATCCAACACCCCACCCACTCTTACACAATGTACCCCTTACAAATCCCCGACCTCTCTCACACACTGTACACCATCCATCTCGCCTCCTGCTCTCACACACAGTACCCCATCCGACTCCACACACTCTCTCGCACACTGTACCCAATCCTACTCCCCACACTCTCACACACACTGTACACAATCCAAATCATCCCCCCCTCACACATACTTTACCCTATCCAACTCCCCACCCTCTCACACACACTGTACACCATCCAACTACCACACACTCTCTCACACACACGCTGCACCCCATCCAACTCCCTGCCCACTTTCACACACTGTGACCTATCCAATTCCCCACCCTTTCACATCAACACTTTACCCCATTCAATTCCCCACCCTCTCACACACACACACACTGTATCCATCCAACTTCCCACCCTCTCTCAAACACGCAGTCCACCGTCCAACATCCCACCCTCTCACACACACTTTACCCCATACACTCTCCCATTCCTCTCACACACACTGTACCCCATTCTACTCCCCACCCTCTCTCACGTGCACACTGTACCGCATCCAACTCCTTAACCTCTGTCACACACTGCACCCCTTCCAATTCCCCACCCTCTCTCACACACTCAGTACCCCATCCAACTCCCCACCCCCACGCACACACTCAGTACCCACCCTATCTCACACACAACTGTACCCCATCCAACTCCCTACACTCTCACACACACACGGTACCCCATCCAACTCCCTACCCTTTCACACATACACGGTACTCCAAGCAACCACCCAGCCTCTCTCACAAACACTGTCCTCCATCCAATCCCGCACCCTCTCTCACACACTGTAACCCATCCAACACCCCACCATCTCACACACACTCAGTACCCCATCCAACTCCCCACCCCCACGCACACACTCAGTACCCTATCCAAGTACCCACCCATTCTCACACACAACTGTACCCCATCCAACTCCCTACCCTCTCACCAACACACGGTACTCCACGCAACCACCCAGCCTCTCTCACAAACACTGTCCTCCATCCAATCCCACACCCTCTCTCACACATTGTATCCCATCCAACCCACCACAATCTCACACACACACCGTACCCCATCCAAAACCCCAACCTCTCTCTCACACACTTTACCGCATCCAACACACCACCCTCTCACACACACACTTTACCCCATACACCCTCCCATCCCTCTCACACACACTGTACCCCATCCAACTCCCCACCCTCTCTCACGTGCACACTGTACCCCATCCAACTCCTTAACCTCTGTCACACACTGCACCCCTTCCAACTCCCCACCCTCTCACACACACTGTATCCCATCCGACTTCCCACCCTTCCACATACACATACTGCACCCTATCTGACCCCCCACCATCTCTCAGACACACATGGTAGCCCATCCAACTCCCCACACTCTCACACATTGTACCCCAACCAACTCCGCACCATCTCCCACAGATTGTACCCCATCCAACTGCCCACCCTCTCACACACACTGTACCCCATTCAACTACTCCACCTTCTCTCACACACACGCTGCACCCCATCCAACTCCCCACCCTCTCTCACACACTGTACCCCATTCAAATCCCCAGGCTCCCTCAAACACACTTTACCCCATCCAACTCCCCACCCTGTCTGACTCACTGTATCACATCCAACTTCCCATCCTCTCTCAAGCACACAGTACACCGTCCAACTCACACACTCTCTCACATTGTATCCCATCCAAATCCCCACCCTCTCACCCACACTGTACCCCATCCAACAACCACAGCCTCTCTCATACACACACTGCACCCCATCCAACTCCCCATCCTCTCACACACAATACACCAACTAACGCCCCACCCTATCATACCAACACTTTACCCCATTCAAATCCCCAACCTCTCCCACACACACTGTACCCCATCCAAGTCCCTAACCTCTCTCTCACACACTTTGTCCCATCCAAATCCCCAACCGCTCACACACACACTGTACCCCATCCAACACCCCACCCTCTCAAACACACACTTTACCCCATCCATCTCCCCACCTTCACACACACACTGTACCCCATCCAAAACCCCAACCTTTCTCTCACACACTTTATCGCATCCAACACAACACCCTCTCACACACACACTTTACCCCATACACCCTCCCATCCCTCTCACACACACTGTACCCCATCCAACTCCCCACCCTCTGTCACGTGCACACTGTACCCCATCCAACTCCTTAACCTCTGTCACACACTGCACCCCTTCCAACTCCCCACCCTCTCGCACACACTGTATCCCATCCGACTTCCCACCCTCCCACATACACATACTGCACCCTATCTGACCCCCCACCATCTCTCAGACACACATGGTAGCCCATCCAACTCCCCACACTCTCACACATTGTACCCCAACCAACACCGCACCATCTCCCACAGATTGTACCCCATCCAACTCCCCACCCTCTCTCACACACTGTACCTGAACCAACTCTCCACCTTCTCAAACAGACTGTACCCCATCCAACTCTTCACCCTCTCACACAGACTGTACCCCATCCAACTCTCCACACTCTCACACACTCACTTTAACCCATCCAACCGCCCACCCTCTCACACACACTGTACCCCATCTAACTCCCCACTCTCTCACACACACTGTACCCCATCTAACTCCACACCCTTTCTCACACAATGCACCCCATCCAACACCCCACCCTCTCTTACATAATGTACTCCTTACATATCCCCACCTTCTCACACACACACTGTACCCCATCCAAGTTCCTAACCTCGCTCTCACACACTTTACCCAATCCTACTCCCCACCCTCTCACAGACACTGGACACAATCCAAATCACCCCCCTCTCACACATACTGTACCCTATCCAACTCCCCACCCTCTCACCCACACTGTTCCCCATCCAACTCTCCACTGTCTCACACACACACACTATGCCCCATTAAACTCCCCACCCTCTCACACACACTTTTCACCATCCAACTACCCCACCCTCTATCACACACACGCTGCACCCCATCCAACTCCCTGCCCTCTTTCACACACTGTGTCCTATCCAATTCCCCACCACCTCACACACGCACACTGTATACATCCAACTTCCCACCCTCTCTCAAACACGCAGTCCACCGTCCAACTCCCCACACTCTCACACACTGTACCCCATCCAACTGCCCACCCTCTCACACACACTGTACCCCATTCAACTACCCCACCTTCTCTCACACACACGCTGCACCCCATCCAACTCCCCACCCTCTCTTACACACTGTACCCCATTCAAATCCCCAGCCTCCCTCAAACACACTTTACCCCATCCAACTCCCCACCCTGTCTGACACACTGTATCACATCCAACTTCCCATCCTCTCTCAAGCACACAGTACACCATCCAACTCACACACTCTCTCACATTGTACCCCATCCAAATCCCCACCCTCTCACCCACACTGTACCCCATCCAACTACCACAGCCTCTCTCATACACACGCTGCACCCTATCCAACTCCCCACCCTCTCTCACACACAATACACCAATCAATGCCCCACCCTATCACACCAACACTTTACCCCATTCAAGTCCCCAACCTCTCCCACACACACTGTACCCCATCCAAGTCCCTAACCTCTCTCTCACACACTGTATCCCATCCGTACCCCCCACCATCTCACACACACACTTTACCCCATCCAACTCCACACCCTCACACACACACTGTACCCCATCCAAAACCCCAACCTCTCTCTCACACACTTTACCGCATCCAACACACCACCCTCTCACACACACACTTTACCCCATACACTCTCCCATTCCTCTCACACACATTGTACCCCATCCTACTCCCCACCCTCTCTCACGTGCACACTGTACCCCATCCAACTCCTTAACCTCTGTCACACACTGCACCCCTTCCAACTCCCCACCCTCTCGCACACACTCAGTACCCCATCCAACTACCCACCCTATCACACACACACTGTACGCCTTCCAACTCCCTACCTTCTCACACACACACTGTACCCCATCTAACTCCCCCACGCTCTCTCACACACACACACTGTACCCCTTCCAACTTTCCAATCTCTCTCACACAATGAACCCCATCCAACACCCCTCCCACTCTTACACAATGTACCCCTTACAAATCCCCGACCTCTCTCACACACTGTACACCATCCATCTCGCCTCCTGCTCTCACACACAGTACCCCGTACGACTCCACACACTCTCTCACACACTGTACCCAATCCTACTCCCCACACTCTCACACACACTGTACACAATCCAAATCATCCCCCCCTCACACATACTTTACCCTATCCAACTCCCCACCCTCTCACACACACTGTACACCATCCAACTACCACACACTCTCTCACACACACGCTGCACCCCATCCAACTCCCTGCCCACTTTCACACACTGTGACCTATCCAATTCCCCACCCTTTCACATCAACACTTTACCCCATTCAATTCCCCACCCTCTCACACACACACACACTGTATCCATCCAACTTCCCACCCTCTCTCAAACACGCAGTCCACCGTCCAACATCCCACCCTCTCACACACACTTTACCCCATACACTCTCCCATTCCTCTCACACACACTGTACCCCATTCTACTCCCCACCCTCTCTCACGTGCACACTGTACCGCATCCAACTCCTTAACCTCTGTCACACACTGCACCCCTTCCAATTCCCCACCCTCTCTCACACACTCAGTACCCCATCCAACTCCCCACCCCCACGCACACACTCAGTACCCAGCCTATCTCACACACAACTGTACCCCATCCAACTCCCTACCCTCTCACACACACACGGTACCCCATCCAACTCCCTACCCTTTCACACATACACGGTACTCCAAGCAACCACCCAGCCTCTCTCACAAACACTGTCCTCCATCCAATCCCGCACCCTCTCTCACACACTGTAACCCATCCAACACCCCACCATCTCACACACACTCAGTACCCCATCCAACTCCCCACCCCCACGCACACACTCAGTACCCTATCCAAGTACCCACCCATTCTCACACACAACTGTACCCCATCCAACTCCCTACCCTCTCACCAACACACGGTACTCCACGCAACCACCCAGCCTCTCTCACAAACACTGTCCTCCATCCAATCCCACACCCTCTCTCACACATTGTATCCCATCCAACCCACCACAATCTCACACACACACCGTACCCCATCCAAAACCCCAACCTCTCTCTCACACACTTTACCGCATCCAACACACCACCCTCTCACACACACACTTTACCCCATACACCCTCCCATCCCTCTCACACACACTGTACCCCATCCAACTCCCCACCCTCTCTCACGTGCACACTGTACCCCATCCAACTCCTTAACCTCTGTCACACACTGCACCCCTTCCAACTCCCCACCCTCTCACACACACTGTATCCCATCCGACTTCCCACCCTCCCACATACACATACTGCACCCTATCTGACCCCCCACCATCTCTCAGACACACATGGTAGCCCATCCAACTCCCCACACTCTCACACATTGTACCCCAACCAACTCCGCACCATCTCCCACAGATTGTACCCCATCCAACTGCCCACCCTCTCACACAC
Organism: Isurus oxyrinchus; assembly: GCA_026770705.1. NCBI lineage: Eukaryota > Metazoa > Chordata > Chondrichthyes > Lamniformes > Lamnidae > Isurus > Isurus oxyrinchus. The sequence continues at coordinate 83,105,921 of JANJGN010000007.1, read as the reverse complement.
ACTGTACCCCATTCAACTACTCCACCTTCTCTCACACACACGCTGCACCCCATCCAACTCCCCACCCTCTCTCACACACTGTACCCCATTCAAATCCCCAGGCTCCCTCAAACACACTTTACCCCATCCAACTCCCCACCCTGTCTGACTCACTGTATCACATCCAACTTCCCATCCTCTCTCAAGCACACAGTACACCGTCCAACTCACACACTCTCTCACATTGTATCCCATCCAAATCCCCACCCTCTCACCCACACTGTACCCCATCCAACAACCACAGCCTCTCTCATACACACACTGCACCCCATCCAACTCCCCATCCTCTCACACACAATACACCAACTAACGCCCCACCCTATCATACCAACACTTTACCCCATTCAAATCCCCAACCTCTCCCACACACACTGTACCCCATCCAAGTCCCTAACCTCTCTCTCACACACTTTACCCCATCCATCTCCCCACCTTCACACACACACTGTACCCCATCCAAAACCCCAACCTTTCTCTCACACACTTTATCGCATCCAACACAACACCCTCTCACACACACACTTTACCCCATACACCCTCCCATCCCTCTCACACACACTGTACCCCATCCAACTCCCCACCCTCTCTCACGTGCACACTGTACCCCATCCAACTCCTTAACCTCTGTCACACACTGCACCCCTTCCAACTCCCCACCCTCTCGCACACACTGTATCCCATCCGACTTCCCACCCTCCCACATACACATACTGCACCCTATCTGACCCCCCACCATCTCTCAGACACACATGGTAGCCCATCCAACTCCCCACACTCTCACACATTGTACCCCAACCAACACCGCACCATCTCCCACAGATTGTACCCCATCCAACTCCCCACCCTCTCTCACACACTGTACCTGAACCAACTCTCCACCTTCTCAAACAGACTGTACCCCATCCAACTCTTCACCCTCTCACACAGACTGTACCCCATCCAACTCTCCACACTCTCACACACTCACTTTAACCCATCCAACCGCCCACCCTCTCACACACACTGTACCCCATCTAACTCCCCACTCTCTCACACACACTGTACCCCATCTAACTCCACACCCTTTCTCACACAATGCACCCCATCCAACACCCCACCCTCTCTTACATAATGTACTCCTTACATATCCCCACCTTCTCACACACACACTGTACCCCATCCAAGTTCCTAACCTCGCTCTCACACACTTTACCCAATCCTACTCCCCACCCTCTCACAGACACTGGACACAATCCAAATCACCCCCCTCTCACACATACTGTACCCTATCCAACTCCCCACCCTCTCACCCACACTGTTCCCCATCCAACTCTCCACTGTCTCACACACACACACTATGCCCCATTAAACTCCCCACCCTCTCACACACACTTTTCACCATCCAACTACCCCACCCTCTATCACACACACGCTGCACCCCATCCAACTCCCTGCCCTCTTTCACACACTGTGTCCTATCCAATTCCCCACCACCTCACACACGCACACTGTATACATCCAACTTCCCACCCTCTCTCAAACACGCAGTCCACCGTCCAACTCCCCACACTCTCACACACTGTACCCCATCCAACTGCCCACCCTCTCACACACACTGTACCCCATTCAACTACCCCACCTTCTCTCACACACACGCTGCACCCCATCCAACTCCCCACCCTCTCTTACACACTGTACCCCATTCAAATCCCCAGCCTCCCTCAAACACACTTTACCCCATCCAACTCCCCACCCTGTCTGACACACTGTATCACATCCAACTTCCCATCCTCTCTCAAGCACACAGTACACCATCCAACTCACACACTCTCTCACATTGTACCCCATCCAAATCCCCACCCTCTCACCCACACTGTACCCCATCCAACTACCACAGCCTCTCTCATACACATGCTGCACCCTATCCAACTCCCCACCCTCTCTCACACACAATACACCAATCAATGCCCCACCCTATCACACCAACACTTTACCCCATTCAAGTCCCCAACCTCTCCCACACACACTGTGCCCCATCCAAGTCCCTAACCTCTCTCTCACACACTGTATCCCATCCGTACCCCCCACCATCTCACACACACACTTTACCCCATCCAACTCCACACCCTCACACACACACTGTACCCCATCCAAAACCCCAACCTCTCTCTCACACACTTTACCGCATCCAACACACCACCCTCTCACACACACACTTTACCCCATACACTCTCCCATTCCTCTCACACACATTGTACCCCATCCTACTCCCCACCCTCTCTCACGTGCACACTGTACCCCATCCAACTCCTTAACCTCTGTCACACACTGCACCCCTTCCAACTCCCCACCCTCTCGCACACACTCAGTACCCCATCCAACTACCCACCCTATCACACACACACTGTACGCCTTCCAACTCCCTACCTTCTCACACACACACTGTACCCCATCTAACTCCCCCACGCTCTCTCACACACACACTGTACCCCTTCCAACTTTCCAATCTCTCTCACACAATGAACCCCATCCAACACCCCTCCCACTCTTACACAATGTACCCCTTACAAATCCCCGACCTCTCTCACACACTGTACACCATCCATCTCGCCTCCTGCTCTCACACACAGTACCCCATACGACTCCACACACTCTCTCACACACTGTACCCAATCCTACTCCCCACAGTCTCACACACACTGTACACAATCCAAATCACCCCCCCCTCACACATACTTTACCCTATCAAACTCCCCACCCTCTCACACACACTGTACACCATCCAACTACCACACACTCTCTCACACACACGCTGCACCCCATCCAACTCCCTGCCCTCTTTCACACACTGTGACCTACCAATTCCCCACCCTTTCACATCAACACTTTACCCCATTCAATTCCCCACCCTTTCACACACACACACTGTATCCATCCAACTTCCCACCATCTCTCAAACACGCAGTCCACCGTCCAACTCCCCACACTCTCACACACTGTACCCCATCCAATTGCCCACCCTCTCACACACTCTGTACCTCATTCAACTACCCCACCCTCTCTCACACACACGCTGCACCCCATCCAACTCCCCACCCTCTCTCACACACTGTACCCCATTCAAATCCCCAGGCTCCCTCAAACACACTTTACCCCATCCAACTCCCCACCCTGTCTGACTCACTGTATCACATCCAACTTCCCATCCTCTCTCAAGCACACAGTACACCGTCCAACTCACACACTCTCTCACATTGTATCCCATCCAAATCCCCACCCTCTCACCCACACTGTACCCCATCCAACAACCACAGCCTCTCTCATACACACACTGCACCCCATCCAACTCCCCACCCTCTCACACACAATACACCAACTAACGCTCCACCCTATCATACCAACACTTTACCCCATTCAAATCCCCAACCTCTCCCACACACACTGTACCCCATCCAAGTCCCTAACCTCTCTCTCACACACTTTATCCCATCCAAATCCCCAACCGCTCACACACACACTGTACCCCATCCAACACCCCACCCTCTCAAACACACACTTTACCCCATCCATCTCCCCACCTTCACACACACACTGTACCCCATCCAAAACCCCAACCTCTCTCTCACACACTTTATCGCATCCAACACAACACCCTCTCACTCACACTTTACCCCATACACTCTCCCATTCCTCTCACACACACTGTACCCCATTCTACTCCCCACCCTCTCTCACGTGCACACTGTACCGCATCCAACTCCTTAACCTCTGTCACACACTGCACCCCTTCCAATTCCCCACCCTCTCGCACACACTCAGTACCCCATCCAACTACACACCCTATCTCACACACACTGTACCCCATCCAACTCCCCACCCTTTCACACTTACATGGTACTCCACGCAACCACCCACCCTCTCACAAACACTGTCCTCCATCCAATCCCACACCCTCTCTCACACACTGTAACACATCCAACACCCCACCATCTCACACACACACTGTACCCCATCCAACACCCCACCATCTCACACACACACTGTACCGCATCCAACTACCCACCATCTCACAAACACACTTTACCCGAACAAACCTCCACCCTCTCACACACACTGTACCCCTTCCAACTCCCCATCATCTCACACACATACTTTACCCCAACCACCATCCACCCTCTCACACACACTGTACCCGAACCAACACCCATCCTCTCACACCCACTCTTTACCCAATTCAACACCCCACCTTCTGACACGCACATAGTACCCCATCCGACCCCCCACCCTCTTACACACACACTGTGCTCCATTCAACACCCCACCCTCTTCCACACTCTGTACCCCATCCAACTCCCTACCCTTTCACACACACATTACCCCATCCAACTCCCCACTCTCTCAGACACACTGTACCCCATCCAACTCCCCACTCTCTCACACACACACTTCACCCCATCCATCCCTCCACCCTCTCACACACACACTATGCCACATCCAACCACAGAACCTGTCACACACACACTGCACCCCATCCAACTCCCAACATCTCACACACAATTTACCCCATCCAACCCACTGACCCTCTCTCACACACATTGTACACCATCGAAGCTCCCACCCAGTCTCACACACTGTACCCCTTCCAACTCCCCATCCTCTCTCACACACACTGTACCCTATCCAACTCCTTACCCTTTTACAACCACACTGTACCCCATCAAAGATCCCACCCACTCACACACACTGTACCCCATTCAACCCCCTGACACTCTCACACACACTGTATCCCATCCAAATATCCACTCTCTCACACCCACACTTTACCCCATCTAACACACCACCCTCTCACACAAACAATCGACCCCAACCAAATCCACACCATCTCAGACCACTACACCACATCCAACTGGCGACCGCCTCCCATCTCCACTGTATCCCATCCAACTCCCCACCATCACACACACACACACACACAAACATCCCATCCGACACCCCACTTTCTCACAAACACACTTTACCCCAACCGACTCCCCAGACTCTCAAACACACTGTACCCTATCCAAATCCCCACCTGCTCACACACACACTTTACCCCATCCAACTCCCTAGACTATCACACACATTGTATCCCATCAACTCCCCATCCTCTCTAACACACATTGTACCCCATCCAACATCCCACCCTCTCTCAAACACTGTACCCCATCCAACATCCCACCCTCTCTCACACACTGTACCCCATCCAATGACCCATCCTATCACACCCACACATTACCCCATCCAACTCCCCAAACTCTCACACACACTGTACCCCATCCAACTCCCCACCCTCTCTCACACACACTGTACCCTATCCAACATCACACCATCTCTCACACACTGTACCCCATCCAACACCCCACTCTCTCTCACACACTGTACCCCATCCAATGCCCCACCCTCTCACACCCACATTTTACCCCATCCAACTCCCCATGCTCTCATACACTGTACCCCATCCAAGTCCCTACCGTCTCTCACACACTGTACCTCATGCAACCCCCCAACCTCTCTCACACACTGTACCCAATCCTACTCCCCACACTGTCACACACACTGTACACAATCCAAATCACCACCCTCTCACACATACTGCACCCCATTAAACTCCCAACCCTCTCTCACACACTGTAACCCATCCAACTTCCCACCCTCCCACACACACACACTGCACCCTATCTGACCCCACACCGTCTCTCAGACACACATGGTAGCCCATCCAAAACCCCACCCTCTCACACACAGTACCCCAACCAACTCCGCACCCTCTCCCATACACTGTACCCCATCCAACACCCCACCCTCTCTCACACACTGTACCCGAAACAACTCTCCACCCTCTCAAACAGACGGTACCCCATCCAACTCCCCACACTCTCACACACACACTTTAACCCATCCAACCGCCCACCCTCTCACACAACTGTACCCCATCTAACACCCCACTCTCTCACACACACTGTATCCCATCTATCTCCCCCACGCTCTCTCACACACACACTGTACCCCTTCCAACTCCCCACTGTCTCTCACACAATGCACCCCATCCAACACCCCACCCTCTCTTACACAATGTACCCCTCACAAATCCCCGACCTCTCTCACACACTGTACACCATCCATCTCGCCTCCCGCTCTCATACACAGTACCCCATCCAACTCCACACACTCTCTCACACACTGTACCCAATCCTACTCCCCACACTCTCACATACACTGTACACAATTCAAATCACACCCCTCTCATACATACTGTACCCTATCCAACTCCCCAACCTCTCACACACACTGTGCCCCATTAAACTCCCCACCCTCTCACACACACTGTACACCATCCAACTACCCCACCCTCTCTCAAACACACGCTGCACCCCATCCAACTCCCTGCCCTCTTTCACACACTGTGACCTATCCAATTCCCCACCCTATCACACCAACACTTTACCCCATTCAATTCCCCACACTCTCACACACACACACTGTATCCATCCAACTTCCCACCCTCTCTCAAACACGCAGTCCACCGTCCAACTCCCCGCACTCTCACACACTGTACCCCATCCAACTGCCCACCCTCTCACACACACTGTACCCCATTCAACTACCCCACCCTCTCTCACACACACGCTGCACCCCATCCAACTCCCCACCCTCTCTCACACACTGTACCCCATTCAAATCCCCAGCCTCCCTCAAACACACTTTACCCCATCCAACTCCCCACCCTGTCTGACACACTGTACCACATCCAACTTCCCATCCTCTCTCAAGCACACAGTACACCGTTCAACTTACACACTCTCTCACATTGTACCCCATCCAACTCCCCACCCTCTCACCCACACTGTACCCCATCCAACAACCACAGCCTCTCTCATACACAAGCTGCACCCGATCCAACTCCCCACCCTCACTCACACACAATACAGCAACCAACGCCACCCTATCACACCAACACTTTACCCCATTCATGTCCCCAACCTCTCCCACACACACTGTAACACATCCAACACCCCACCATCTCACACACACACTGTACCCCATCCAACACCCCACCATCTCACACACACACTGTACCGCATCCAACTACCCACCATCTCACACACACACTTTACCCGAACAAACCTCCACCCTCTCACACACACTGTACCCCTTCCAACTCCCCATCATCTCACACACATACTTTACTCCAACCACCATCCACCCTCTCACACACACTGTACCCGAACCAACACCCATCCTCTCACACCCACTCTTTACCCAATTCAACACCCCACCTTCTGACACGCACATAGTACCCCATCCGACCCCCCACCCTCTTACACACACACTGTGCTCCATTCAACACCCCACCCTCTTCCACACTCTGTATCCCATCCAACTCCCTACACTTTCACACACACTTTACCCCATCCAACTCCCCACTCTCTCAGACACACTGTACCCCATCCAACTCCCCACTCTCTCACACACACACTTCACCCCATCCATCCCTCCACCCTCTCACACACACACTATGCCACATCCAACCACAGAACCTGTCACACACACACTGCACCCCATCCAACTCCCAACATCTCACACACAATTTACCCCATCCAACCCACTGACCCTCTCTCACACACATTGTACACCATCGAAGCTCCCACCCAGTCTCACACACTGTACCCCTTCCAACTCCCCATCCTCTCTCACACACACTGTACCCCATCCAACTCCTTACCCTTTTACAACCACACTGTACCCCATCAAAGATCCCACCCACTCACACACACACTGTACCCCATTCAACCCCCTGACACTCTCACACACACTGTATCCCATCCAAATATCCACTCTCTCACACCCACACTTTACCCCATCTAACACACCACCCTCTCACACAAACAATCGACCCCAACCAAATCCACACCATCTCAGACCACTACACCACATCCAACTGGCGACCGCCTCCCATCTCCACTGTATCCCATCCAACTCCCCACCATCACACACACACACACACAAACATCCCATCCGACACCCCACTTTCTCACAAACACACTTTACCCCAACCGACTCCCCAGACTCTCAAACACACTGTACCCTATCCAAATCCCCACCTGCTCACACACACACTTTACCCCATCCAACTCCCTAGACTATCACACACATTGTATCCCATCAACTCCCCACCCTCTCTAACACACATTGTACCCCATCCAACATCCCACCCTCTCTCAAACACTGTACCCCATCCAACATCCCACCCTCTCTCACACACTGTACCCCATCCAATGACCCATCCTATCACACCCACACATTACCCCATCCAACTCCCCAAACTCTCACACACACTGTACCCCATCCAACTCCCCACCCTCTCTCACACACACTGTACCCTATCCAACATCACACCATCTCTCACACACTGTACCCCATCCAACACCCCACTCTCTCTCACACACTGTACCCCATCCAATGCCCCACCCTCTCACACCCACATTTTACCCCATCCAACTCCCCATGCTCTCATACACTGTACCCCATCCAAGTCCCTACCGTCTCTCACACACTGTACCTCATGCAACCCCCCAACCTCTCTCACACACTGTACCCAATCCTACTCCCCACACTGTCACACACACTGTACACAATCCAAATCACCACCCTCTCACACATACTGCACCCCATTAAACTCCCAACCCTCTCTCACACACTGTAACCCATCCAACTTCCCACCCTCCCACACACACACACACTGCACCCTATCTGACCCCACACCGTCTCTCAGACACACATGGTAGCCCATCCAACTCCCCACCCTCTCACACACAGTACCCCAACCAACTCCGCACCCTCTCCCATACACTGTACCCCATCCAACACCCCACCCTCTCTCACACACTGTACCCGAAACAACTCTCCACCCTCTCAAACAGACGGTACCCCATCCAACTCCCCACACTCTCACACACACACTTTAACCCATCCAACCGCCCACCCTCTCACACAACTGTACCCCATCTAACATCCCACTCTCTCACACACACTGTACCCCATCTAACTCCCCCACGCTCTCTCACACACACACTGTACCCCTTCCAACTCCCCACTGTCTCTCACACAATGCACCCCATCCAACACCCCACCCTCTCTTACACAATGTACCCCTCACAAATCCCCGACCTCTCTCACACACTGTACACCATCCATCTCGCCTCCCGCTCTCATACACAGTACCCCATCCAACTCCACACACTCTCTCACACACTGTACCCAATCCTACTCCCCACACTCTCACACACACTATACACAATTCAAATCACACCCCTCTCATACATACTGTACCCTATCCAACTCCCCAACCTCTCACACACACTGTACCCCATTAAACTCCCCACCCTCTCACACACACTGTACCCCATTCAACTACCCCACCCTCTCTCACACACACGCTGCACCCCATCCAACTCCCCACCCTCTCTCACACACTGTATCCCATTCAAATCCCCAGCCTCCCTCAAACACACTTTACCCCATCCAACTCCCCACCCTGTCTGACACACTGTACCACATCCAACTTCCCATCCTCTCTCAAGCACACAGTACACCGTCCAACTTACACACTCTCTCACATTGTACCCCATCCAACTCCCCACCCTCTCACCCACACTGTACCCCATCCAACAACCACAGCCTCTCTCATACACAAGCTGCACCCTATCCAACTCCCCACCCTCACTCACACACAATACAGCAACCAACGCCACCCTATCACACCAACACTTTACCCCATTCATGTCCCCAACCTCTCCCACACACACTGTACCCCATCCAAGTCCCTAACTTCTATCTCACACACTTTATCCGATCCAAATCCCCAACCGCTCACGCACACACTACCCCAAACAACACCCCACCCTCTCAAACACACACTTTACCCCATCCAACTCCCCACCTTCTCACAAACATTGTACCTCATCCAACTCCACACCCTCACGCACACATTGTACCCCATCCAAAACCCCAACCTCTCTCTCACACTTTACCGCATCCAACACAACACCCTCTCACACACACACTTTACCCCATACACTCTCCCATCCCTCTCACACACACTGTACCCCATCCAACTCCCCACCCTCTCTCACGTGCACACTGTACCGCATCCAACTCCTTAACCTCTGTCACACACTGTATCCCTTCCAACTCCCCACCCTCTCGCACACACTCAGTACCCCATCCAACTACCCACCCTATCTCACACACAACTGTACCCCATCCAACTCCACACCCTTTCACACATACACGGTACTCCATGCAACCACCCACCCTCTCTCACAAACACTGTCCTCCATCCAATCCCACAACGTTCTCACACACTGTATCCCATCCAACCCCCCACCATCTCACAAACGCACTATACACCATCCAACACCCAACCCTCACACACACACTGTACCCATCCAAAACCCCAACCTCTCTCTCACACACTTTACCGCATCCAACATACCACCCTCTCACACACACACTTTACCCCATACACTCTCCCATCCCTCTCACACACACTGTACCCCATCCTTCTCCCCACCCTCTCCCACGTGCACACTGTACCCCATCCAACTCCCCACCCTTTCACACATACACGGTACTCCACACAACCACGCAGCCTCTCTCACAAACACTGTCCTCCATCCAATCCCACACCCTCTCTCACACACTGTAATTCATCCAACACCCCACCGTCTCACACACACACTGTACCCCATCCAACTCCCCAACATCTCACACACACACTTTACCCAAACAAACCTCCACCCTCTCACACACACTGTACCCCTTCCAACTCCTCATCCTTTCTCACACACACTGTACCCCAGCCAAATCCAAACCCTCTCACACACACACTATATCCCATCCAACTTCCTACCCTCTCTAACACACTGTACTCCATACAACCCACCACCCTCCCTCACACACACTGTACCCAAACCAACTCCCCATCCTCTCACACCCATTCTTTACCCAATCCAACGCCCCAACTTCTGACACACACATTGTACCCCATCCGACCCCCCACGCTCTTACACACACACTGTGCCCCATCCAACACCCCACCCTCTTCCACACTCTGTACCCCATCCAACTCTCTACCCTTTCACACACACTTTACCCCATCCAACTCCCCACTCTCTCAGACACACTGTACCCCATCCAACTCCCCACTCTCTCATACACACACTTCACCCCATCCAACCCTCCACCCTCTCACACACAAAATGCCTCATCCAACCACAGAACCTGTCACACACACACTGCACCCCATCCAACTCCCAACCTCTCACATACAATTTACCCCATCCAACCCACTGACCCTCTCTCACACACATTGTACACCATCGAAGCTCCCACCCCGTCTCACACACTGTACCCCTTCCAACTCCCCACCCTCTCTCAAACACACTATACCCCATCCAACTCCCTACCCTTTCACAACCACACTGTACCCCATCAAAGATCCCACCCTCGCACACACGCACTGTACCCCATTCAACACACCGACACTCTCACACACACTGTATCCCATCCAAATACCCACTCTCTCACACCCACACTATACCCCATCTAATACACCACCCTGTCACACAATCGACCCCAACCAAATCCACATCATCTCAGACCACTACACCACATCCAACTGGCGACCGTCTCCCAGCTCCACTGTATCCCATCCAACTCCCCACCATCACACACACACACACACACACACACACACACACACACACACACACACACACACACACACACACACACACACACACACACACACACACACACACACACACACACACACACACACACACACACACACACACACACACACACAACATCCCACCTTCTCACAATCACAGTTTACCTCATCCAACTCTCCAGACTCTCAAATACACTGTACCCTATCCAAATCCCCACCCGCTCACACACACACTTTACATCATCCAACTGCCTAGCCTTTCACACAAACAGTATCCCATCCAACTCCCCACCCACTCTAACACATATTGTACCCCATGCAACATCTCACCCTCTTTCACACACTGTACCCCATCCAACATCCCATCCTCTCTCACACACTGTACCCCATCCAATGACCCACCCTCTCACACCCACACATTACCCCATCCAACTCCCCATACTCTCACACACTGTACCCCATCCAAGCCAAACACTCTCACACGCTGTACCCAATCCTACTCTCCACACTCTCACACACGCAGTACAAAATCCAAATCACCACCTTCTCACACATACTGTACCCCATCCAACTCCCCACCCTCTCACCCACACTGTACCCCATCCAACTACTCCACCCTCTCTCACATACTGTATCCCATCCGACTGCCCACCCTCCCAAACACACACTGCACCCTATCTGACCCCCCACCGTCTCTCAGACACACACTGTACCCCATCCAACTCCCCATCCTCTCACACAGACTGTACCCCATCCAACTCTCCACCCTCTCACATAGACTGTACCCCATCCAACTCCCCACACTCTCACACACTCACTTTAACCCATCCAACGGCCCACCCGCTCACACACATTGTACCCCATCTAACTCCCCACTCTCTCACACACACTGTACCCCATCCAACTTCCCACCCTCTCACACACACTTTACCCCATCATATTCCCCACCCTGTCACAGACACTGTACCACATCCAACCTCCCACCCTCTCTCACACGCTGTAAACCTTCCAACTCCCCACCCTCGCATACACACTGTACCCCATCTAACTCCCCCATGCTCTCTCACACACACATTGTACCCCTTCCAACTCCCCACCCTCTCTCACACAATGTACCCCTTACAAATCCCCTACCTCTCTCACACACTGTACCCCATCCAACTTCCCACCCTCTCACACACACTGTGCCCCATCCAACTCCCCCCTCTCTCACAGACACACACTGTGCCCCATTAAACTCCCCACCCTCTCACACACACTGTACACCATCCAACTACGCCACCCTCTCTCACACACACGCTGCACCCCATCCAACTTCCCGCCCTCTCTCACACACTGTGCCCTATCCAATTCCCCACCCTATCACAGCAACACTTTACCCCATTCAATTCCCCACCCTCTCACACACACACACTGTATCCATCCAACTTCCCACCCTCTCTCAAACATACAGTCCACCACCCAACTCCCCACACTCTCACACACTGTACCCCATCCAATTACCCCACCCTCTCTCACACACATGCTGCACCCCATCCAACTCCCCAACCTCTCTCACACACTGTAACCCATTCAAATCCCCACCCTCCCTCAAACACACTGTACCTCATCCAACCACCCGCCATCTCTCACACACTGTGCCCAATCCACACTCTCATGCCCACACTTTACCCCATCCAACTCCCCACACTCTGACACACTGTACCCCATCTAACTTCCCATTCTCTCTCAAGCACACAGTACACCGTCCAACTCCCCACAATCTCTCACACTGCACCCCATCCAACTGCCAACAATCTCTCACACACAGTACACCAACCAACGCCCCACCCTATCACACCAACACTTTACCCCATTCAACTCCCCACCCTCTCTCACACACTGTATCCCATCCGACTTCTCACCCTCTCATACACACATTGCAACCTATCTGACACCCCACTGTCTATCAGACACACACCATCCAACCACGCCACCCTCTCTCCCACACATGCTGCACCCCATCCAACTCCCCACCCTCTCTTACACACTGTGCCCTATCCAATTCCCCACCCTATCACACCAACACTTTACCCCATTCAACTCCCCAACCTCTCACACACACACTGTACCCCATCCAGCTCCCCACCCTCTCACAAACATATTTCTCCTCATCCAACTCCCCACCTTCTCACACACACACTGTACCCCATCCAAGTCCCTAACCTCCCTCTCACACACTTTACCCCATCCAAGTCCCCAACCTCTCACACACACACTGTACCCCATCCAAGTCCCCAACCTCTCACACACACACTGTACCGCATCCAACACCCCACCATATCCCACACATACTGGACCCCAGCCAAATCCCCACCCTCTCCCCAACACACTTTACCCCATCCAACTCCCCAGCCTCTTACACACAGTACCCCACCAAATCCCCACACTCTCACACATTCACTGTACTCCATCCAACCCCCTACCCTCTCTCAAACACTGTACACCATCCACCTCCCCAAACTCTCTCTCACACACTGTACCCCTTCCAACTCCCCACCCTCTCACACACACTGTACCCCTTCCAACTCCCCACCCTCTCACACAAACTGTACCCCATCTAACTCCCCCACGCTCTCTCACACACACACTGTACCTCTTCCAACTCCCCACCTGCTCTCACACAATGCACCCCATCAAACTCCCCACCCTCTCTCACACAATGCACCCCATCCAACTCTCCACCTTCTCTCACACACTGTACACCATCCATCTCGCCAGCCGCTCTCACACACAGTACCCCATCCAACTACCACAGCCTCTCTCATACACACGCTGCACCCCATCCAACTCCCCACCCTCTCTCACATGCTATACCCCATCCAACTCCCCAAGCTTTCAGACATACTGTACCCCATCCAACTCCCCACCCACTCACACACACTTTACCCCATCCAACTCACCACCCTCTCACACACACTGTGCCCCATTCAACTTCCCACCCTCTCACACACACTGTACACCATCCAACTACCTCACCCTCTCTCACACACACGCTGCACACCATCCAACTCCCCACCCTCTCTCACACACACTTTAACCCATCCAACTCCCCACCCTCTCACGCACACTGTACCCCATCCAAATCGCCCACCCTCTCTTTCTCACACACTCAGCTCCATCCACTTTACCCTATCCAACTCCCCACCTAATCACACACACTTTATCCCATCCAGCTCCCCATCCTCTCACACGCACTGTACCCCATCCAACACCCAACCTCTCTCACACACACTGTACCCCATCCAACTCCCCACCCTCTCACACACAGACTTTACACCATCCAACGCCACAGCCTCTCACACACACTTTAACCCTTCCAACTCCCCAGCCTCTCACATACACACTGTACCCCATCCAACTTCCCACACTCACACACACTAAAACCCATCCAACTCCCCACACTCTCACTCACACACTATACCACATCCAAACCCACACCCTCTCTCACACACTATACACCATCCACACACCCACTCTCTCTCACGTGCACGCTGTAACCCATCCAACTCCTCACTCTCTCTCACACACTACCACTTCAAACTCCCAACCCTCGCACACACACAAGGTACCCTATCCAACTTCCCACCCTTTCAAACACACACAGTATCCCATCCAACTCCCCACCCTATCTCACACATAACTGTAACCCATCCCATTCCCTACCCTTTCACACACACACTGTACCCCATGCAACTCCCCACCCTCACACACATGCACTGTACTCCATCCAACCACGCACCCTCTCTCACACAAATTGTACCCCATCCAATCCCACACCCACTCTCACACACTGTACCCCAACCAAATCTCCAACGTCTCACATGCACACTTTACCCCAACCAACCCTCACCCTCTCACACATATTGTACCCCATCCAATCCCACACCCACTCTCACACATACTGTACCCCATCCAACTCCCCACTTTTCACACCCACATGTTACCCTATCTGACTCCCCAACATCTCACACACGCTGTACCCCATCAAATTCCCCATACTCTCACACACAGACTTTACCCCATCCAACTCCACAGCCTCTCATGTACATTGAACCCCATCCAACCATCCACCGTCTCTCACACACTGTATACCATCCAACTCCCAGACCTCACTCACACACACTGTACCCCTTCCAACTTCCCAACATCTCACACACAATTTACCCCGTCTGACGTCCAACGCTCTCTCACACACACACCATAGCCCCCAACTCCCCACCCTTTCACACACACACTGTACCCCATCCAACTCTCCACCTTCTACACCCAAACTTTACCCCATCCAACTCCTCACCCTCTCTCACACTGTACCCCTTCCAACTCCCCACCCTCGCACACATAAAATGTACCCCATCCAACATTCCACCCTTTCAAACACACATAGTGCCACATCCAACTCCACACCCCATCTCACACATAACTGTACCCCATCCCACTCCCTACCCTCTCACACACACACTGTACCCCATCCAACTTCCCACCCTCTCACACATACACTGTACTCCATCCAACCACCCACCCTCTCACACACACACTGTACCTCATCCAACTCACCACCCTCTCACACACACACTTTACCCCAGCAACCCCCACCCTCTCACACATACTGTACCCCATCCAACTCCCCACCCCTCACACACTGTACAGCATCAAACTCCCACCTTCTCACACCCATACTTCACTCCATCCAACTCCCCACCCTCTCAGACACACTGTACCCCCATCCAACTCCCCAGCCTCTCACACACACACTGTACCACATCCAATTCCCCGCCCTCTCACACCCACACTGTACCACATCCAAGTCCCTACCCTCTCTCTCAATCACTTTAACCCATCCAATCCCCAACACTCTCACACACACTGCACCCAATCCAACCCTCCACCCTCTCTCACACACTGTATACTATCCAACTCCCAGCCATCTCTCACACATACTGCACCCCTTCGAACTCCCCAAACTCTCACACACACTTTACCCCGTCCAAAGCCCCACCCTATCTCACACACACACTGTACCACTCCAACTCCCCACCCTCTCACACACACTGTACCACATCCAAGTTCCCACCCTCTCTCTCAATCACTTTAACCCATCCAACCCCCAATACTCTCAAACACACTGCACCCAATCCAACACTTCACCCTCTCTCACACAGTACACTATCCAACTCCCAATCATCTCTCACACATACTGCAACCCTTCGAACTCCCCAAACTCTCACACACACTGTACACAAACCAAATCACCACCCTCTCACACACACTGTACCCTATCAAACTCCCCACCCTCTCACACAGACTTTACCCCATCCAACTCCACAGCGTCTTGCACACACTTTAACCCTTCCAACTCACCACCCTCTCACATACACATTGTACCCCATTCAACTCCCCACACTCTCACACACACTAAAACCCATCCAACTCTCCACACTGTCATTCACACACTATAACACATCCAAACCCACACCCTCTCTCACACACTGTACACTAACCAAATCTCCAACCTCTCACATGCACACTTTACCCCAACCAATCCCCACCCTCTCACACATATTGTACCCCATCCAACTCCCCACCCTCTTACACACACTGTACCCCATCAAACTGCCCACTTCTCACACCCAAACTTTACCCAAACCAACTCCCCACCCTCTCACACACACTGTACCCCAACAAACTCCCCACCCTCTCACACACAGATTTTACCCCATCCTACTCCACAGCGTCTTGCACACACTTTAACCCTTCCAACTCCCCAGCCTCTCACATACACATTGTACCCCATCCAACTCCCCACACTCTCACACACACTAAAACCCATCCAACTCCCCACACTGTCATTCACACACTATACTCCATCCAATCACACACCCACTCTCACACACTACCCCAACCAAATCTCCAACCTCTCACATGCACACTTTACCCGAACCAATCCCCACCCTCTCACACATATTGTACCCCATCCAACTCCCCACCCTCTTACACACACTGTACTCCATCAAACTGCCCACTTCTCACACCCAAACTTTACCCAATCCAACTCCCCACCCTCTCACACACACGCTGTATCCCATCAAACTCCCCACCCTCTCTCTCACACACTTTAATCCATCTAACCCTCCCACCCTCTCTCACACATTGTACACCTTCCAATTCCCAACCCTCGTACACACAATGTACCCCATCCAACTCCCCACCCTATCTCATACATAACTGTACCCCATCCCATTCCCTACTCTCTCACACACACACTGTACCCCATGCAACTCCCCACCCTCACACACATGCGCTGTACTCCATCCAACCACCTACCCTCTTGCGACCACATTGTACCCCATCCAATCCCACAAACACTCTCACACATTGTACCCCATTCAAACCCCCACCCTCTCACACACACACTGTACCCCAACCAAATCCCCAACCTCTCAAACGCACACTTTAACCCAACCAATCCCCACCCTCTCACATATACTGTACCCCATCCAGCTCCTCACTCTCTCACACACACTGTACCCCATCAAACTCCCCACTTCTCACACCTAAACTTTACCCAATCTGACTCCCCACCCTCTCACACACACTGTACCCCATCCAACTCCCCAACCTCTCACACACACACTGTACCCCATCAAACTCCCCACACTCTCTCTCACACACTTTAATCCATCCAACACCCCACCCTCTCACACACATTGTACTCCATCCACCCATCCACCATCTCTCACACACTGTATAACATCCAACTCCCAAACCTCACTCACACACACTATACACCTTCCAACGCCCCAACCTCTTACACACAATTTACCCTGTCTGATGCCCCATGCTCTATCACACACGCACTGTACACCCCAACTCCCCACCCTCTCACACATACACCATACTCCATCCAACCACCCACCTCTCACGCACACTGTACCCCATCCAATCCCACACACAGTCTCACACATTGTTCCCCATCCAACCACCTACCCTCTAACACACATACTGTACCCCATCCAACTCCCACCCCTCTCATGCACACACAGTACCCCATCCAACTCCTTACCCTCTCTCACACACTGTACCCCTTCCAACTCCCAACCCTTTCAAACACACACAGTACCCCATCCAACCACGCACCCTCTTTCACACACACTGTACACCATCCAATCCCACACCCACCCTCACACATTGTACCCCATTCAACTCCCCACCCTATCTCACACACACACTGCAGCACTCCAACTCCCCAGCCACTCACACACACTGTACACAAACCAAATCACCACTCTCTCACACACACTGTACCCCATCCAACTCCCCACCCTCTCACACAGAGACTTTACCCCATCCAACTCCACAGCCTCTCACACACACTTTAACCCATCCAACTCCCCAGCCTCTCACATACACATTGTACTCCAACCAACTCCCCAGACTCTCACACACACTGTGACCCATCCAACTCCCCACCTTCTCAAACACACTAAAACCCATCCAACTCCCCACCCTCTCACTCACACACTATAGCACATCCAAACCCACACCCTCGCACACACACTGTACACCATCCACACTCTCTCTCACGTGCACGCTGTAACCCATCCAACTCCTCACCCTCTCTCACACACTGTACCACTTCCAACTCCCAACCCTCTCACACACAAGATACCACATCCAACTCCCTACCTTTTTAAACACACACAGTACCCCTTCCAACTCCCCACCCTATCTCACACATAACTGTACCCCATCCCATTCCCTACCCTCTCACACACACATTGTACCCCATGCAACATCCGACCCTCACACACATGCACTGCTCTCTATAAAACCACCCACATTCTCTCACACACATTGTACCCCATCCAATCCCACACCCACTCTCACACATTGTACCCTATCCAACCCCCCACCCTCTCACACACACAATGTACCCCATCCAAATCCCCAATCTCTCACACGCTCACTTTACCACAACCAACCCACACCCTCTCACACATACTGTACCCCACCAAACTCCCCACTTCTCACACACAAACTTTACCCTATTCGACTCCCCAACATCTCACACGCACTGTACCCCATCCAACTCCCCACCCTCTCACGCACACGCTGTACCCCATCAAACTCCCCACACTCTCACACACAGACTTTACCCCATCCAACTCCACAGCCTCTCACATACATTGTACCCCATCCAACCCTCCACCCTCTCTCACACACTGTATACCATCCAACTCCCAGACTTCACTCACACACAATGTACCCCTTCCAACTCCCCAACATCTCACACACAATTTACCCCATCTGACGCCCACGCTCACTCACACACACACTGTACCCCCCCAACTCCCCACCCTCTCACACATACATTGTACTCAATCCAACCACCCACCTCTCTCACACACACTGTACCCCATCCAACTCCCCACCCTCTCTCACACACTTTACCTCATCCAACTCCTCACCCTCTCTCACACACTGTACCCCTTCCAATTCCCAACCCTCGCACACACAAAATGTACCCCATCCAACTCCCCACCCTCTCACACACACTGTACAGCATCAAACTCCCACCTTCTCATACCCAGACTTTATCCCATCCGACTCCCCACCCTCTCACACACACTGTACCCCAACCAACTCCCCACCCTCTCACACACACGCTGCACCACATCCAACTCCCTACCCTCTCACACACATTGTACCACATCCAACTCCCCACCCTCACACACTGTACCCCATCCAACTCTCCACCCTCTCACACACACTGTACCACATCCAACTCCCCACCCTCTCACACCCACACTGTACCACATCCAACTCCCCACACTTTCTCTCAAACAATTTAACCCATCCAACCCCCAACACTCTCACACACACTGTACCCCATCCAACCCTCCACTCTCTCTCACACACTGTATATCATCCAACTCCCAGACCTCTCTCACTCACGCTGCACCCCTTCGAACTCACAGTCTCACACACACTTTACCCCGTCCGACGCCCCACCCTATCTCACACACGCACTGTACCACTCCAACTCCCCAGCCTCTCACACACACTGTACACAAACCAAATCACCACCCTCTCACACACACTGTACCCCATCCAACTCCCCACTTTCACACACATGCACTGTACTCCATCCAACCACACACCCTCTCTCACACACATTTTACCTCATCTAAAACCCACCCTCTCAAACACACACTGTACCCCAACCAACACTCCACCCTCTCACACACACTGTACCCCATCCAACTCCCCAACCTCTCACACACACTGTACCCCATCCAACTCCCCACCCTCTCACACACACTGTACCCCATCCAACTCCCCACCCTCTCACACACACTGTACAGCATCAAACTCCCACCTTCGCATACCCAAACTTTACCCCATCCAACAACCCACCCTCTCACGTACATTGAATCCCATCCACCCGTCCACCGTCTCTCACACACTGTATACCATCCAACTTGCAGACTTCACTCACACACACTGTACCCCTTCCAACTCCCCAACATCTCACACACAATTTACCCCGTCTGACGTCCCACGCTCTCTCACACACACACTGTACCCCCCAACTCCCCACCCTCTCGCAAATACACCATAGTCCATCCAACCAACCACCTCTCTCACATACACTGTACCCCATCCAATCCCACACACAGTCTCACACATTGTTCCCCAACCAACCATCCTACCTCTCACACACACACCGTACCCCATCCAACTCCCCACCCTCTCACACAAACACTGTACCACTCCAACTCCCCAGCCTCTCACACACACTGTACACAAACCAAATCACCATCCTCTCACACACACTGTACCCATCCAACTACCCACCCTCTCACACACAGACTTTACCCGAACCAAATCCACAGCCTCTCACACACACTTTAACCCATCCAACTCCCCACCCTCTCTCACACACTGTACACCATCCACACACCCACTCTCTCTCACGTGCACGCTGTAACCCGTCCAACTCCTCACCCTCTCTCACACACTGTACCACTCCGAACTCCCAACCCTCGCACACACACACAAGAGACCCCATCCAACTCCCCACCCTTTCAAACACACACAGTACCTCATCCAACTCCCCACCCTATCTCACACATAACTGCACCCGATCCCATTCTCTACCCTCTCACACACACACTGTACCCCATGCAAATCCCCACTCTCACAGACATGCACTGTACTCCATCCAACAACCCACCCTCTCTCACACCCATTGTACCCCATCCAATCCCACATCCACATTCATACATTGTACCCCATCCAACTCCCTCACCCTCTCACACACTGACTGTACCCCAACCAAATCCCCAACCTCTCACACCCAAAATTTACCCCATCCGACTCCCCACCCTCTCACACACACGCTGCACCCCATCAAACTCCCCACATTCTCTCTCACACACTTTAATCCATCCAACCCCCCACACTCTCACCCACATTGTACCCGATCCACCCGTCCACCGTCTCTCACACACTGTATACCATCCAACTCCCAGACCTCACTCACACACTGTACCCCCTCCAACTCCCCAACTTCTCACACACAATTTACCCTGTCTGACACCCCACGCTCTCTCACACACACACTGTACCCCCCAACTCCCCAGGCTCTCACACACACACTGTACCCCCCAACTCCCCAGGCTCTCACACACACACACTGTACCCCATCCAATCACACACCCACCCTCACACATTGAACCCCATCCAACTCCCCACCCTCTCACACACATACTTTACCCCAGCCAACCCACACCCTCTCACACACACTGTGCCCCATCCAACGCCCCCCCACCCTCTCTCAAACACCATACCCCATCCACCTCCCCACCCTCCCACACACACACTTTATCCAAACCAATCCCCAACCTCTCACACATTCTGTACCCCATGCAACCACTGAACCTCTCACACACGCTGTACCCCATCCACCCCTCCAACCTCTCTCACACACTGTATACCATCCAACTCCCAGCCTTCTCTCACACAGACTGTACCCATTCCAACTCCCCAAACCCTCACACTCACTTTACCCTGTCCGATGCCCCACGCTCTGTCACACACACACTGTACCCCTCCAACTCCCCAGCCTCTCACATACACTGTACACAAAACAAATCACCACCCTTTTACACACACTGTACCCCATCCAACACCCCAACCTCACACGCACACATTTTACCCCAACCGAACCCGACCCTCTCTCACATACTGTACCCCATCCAACTCTTTACCTTCTTACACACACTGTACCCCATCCAACTCCCCACCCTCTCACACAGAGTCTTTACACCATCCAATTCCACAGCTACTCACACACACTTTACCCCATCCAACTCCCCACACTCTCATACACACTATACCACATCCAAACACACACCCTCTCTCACACACCGTACACCAACCACACACTCACTCTCTCTCATGTGTACGCTGTAAACCATCCAACTCCTCACCCTCTCTCACACAATGTACACAAAACAAGTCAACACTCTCTTACACACACTGTACCGCATCCAACAATTCACCATCTCACTTTACCCTATCCAACACCCCATCCTCTCATATACACCCTGTGCCCCATCCAACTCCCCACCTTCTCAGACTGTACCACATCCAATTCCCCACCCTCTCTCTCACGCACTGTACACCATCCACACACCCACACTCTCTCACGTGCATGCTGTAACCCATCCAGCTCCTCACCCTCTCTCACACACTGTACCCCATCCAAGTCCCTACACTCTCTCTCACACACTTTACCGCATCCAAGTCCCCAGCCACTCACACTCAATTTATCCCATTCAACTTCCCACCCTCTCACACACACTTTACCCCATCCAACACGTCACCCTCTCACACACGCACTGTACCCCATCCAAGTACCCAGCCTCTCTCACACATATTGCACCCCATCCAATCCCACACCCACTCTCACACATTGTACCCCATCCAAACCTCCACCATTTCACACACACTGTAGCCCATCCAAATCCCCAACCTCTCACGTGCACACTTTACCCCAACCAATCCCCACCCACTCACACATACTGTACCCCATCCAACTCCCCACCCTCTCACACACACTGTATCCCATCAAACTGCCTACCTTCTCAAACCCAAACTTCACCCCATCCGAATCCACACTCTCTCTCACACAATTTAACCCATCCTACCCCCCACCCTCTCACACACAGTGTACCCTATCCAACTCCCCACTCTTTCAAACACACCCAGTACCCCATCCAACTCCACACCCTATCTCACACATAACTGTACCCCACCCCACTCCCTATCCTCTCACACACACATTCTACCCCATCCAACTCCCCACCCACTCACACATACACTGTACCCCATCCAACTCCCCACCCTCTCACACACACTGTACCCCATCCAAGTACCTACCCTCTCTCTTGCACACTTTACCGCATCCAAGTCCCCAGCCTCTCACACACATTTTACCCCATCCAAATCCCCATCTTCTCAAACACACTAAAACTCATCCAACTCCTCACACACATTGCACCACATCCAACCCACATCCTCTCTCACATACACTGTACTCCAAACAACCAACCAGCCTCTCTCACACAAATTGTACCCCTCCAATCCCACACCCACACTCACACGTTGTGCCACATCCGACTCCCCACCCTCTCACACACAGACTTTACCCCATCCAACTCCACAGCCTCTCACACACACTTTACCCTATCCAACACCCCATCCTCTCATATACACCCTGTGCCCCATCCAACTCCCCACCTTCTCAGACTGTACCACATCCAATTCCCCACCCTCTCTCTCACGCACTGTACACCATCCACACACCCACACTCTCTCACGTGCATGCTGTAACCCATCCAGCTCCTCACCCTCTCTCACACACTGTACCACTTCCAACTCCCAACCCTCGCACACTCATAACTGTACCACATCCCACTCACTAAACTCTCACACACACACTGTACCCCATCCAACTCCCCACGCTCTCACACATACACCATCCAACTCCCCACCCTCTCACACACACTATGCCCCATCCTACTCCTTACTCTCTCACACACACACTTTATCACATCCAACTCCCCACCATCTCACACACACTGTACCCCATCCAAGTACCTACCCTCTCTCTCGCACACTTTACCCCATCCAAGTCCCCAGCCTCTCACACACGTTTTACCCCATCCAAATCCCCATCTTCTCAAACACACTAAAACTCATCCAACTCCTCACACACATCCAAACCCACACCCTCTCTCACACACTGTACACCATCCAAACAACCACTCTCTCTCAAACATAACTGTACCCCATCTCACTCCCTACCCTCTCACACACACACTGTACCCCATCCAACTCCCCATCCTCTCACACATACACTGTACTCCAAACAACCACCCAGCCTCTCTCACACAAATTGTACCCCATCCAATCCCACACCCACACTCACACATTGTACCCCATCCAACCCCCCACCCTCTCACAAACACACTGTAGCCCATCCAAATCCCCAACCTCTCACACGCACACTTTACGCCACCCTCTCACACATACTGTACCCCATCCAACTCGCTACACTCTCAAACACACACTGTACCCCATCCATGTACCCACCCTTTCTCATACACATTGCACCCCATCCAATCCCAGGCCCACTCTCACACATTGTACACCATCCAACCCCTCCACCCTCTCACACACACTAAAACCCATCCAACTCCCCACACTCACACAAACACACCTTACCCCATCCAATTCCACAGCCTCCCACACACACATTGCCCCATTCAACTCGCCAGCCTCTCACATACACATTGGATCCCATCCAACTCCCCACCCTCTCACACACACTGTGCCCCATCCAACTCCCCACCTTCTCAAACACACTAAAACCCATCCAACTCCCCACAGTCTCACTCGCACACTATACCACATCCAAACCCACATCCTCTCTCACACACTGTACACCATCCAAACAGCCACTCACTCACGTGCACGCTGTAACCCCACTCACTCACGTGCACGCTGTAACCCATCCAACTTCTCACTCTCTCTCAGACACTGTACCACTTCCAACTGCCAACCCTCACACACACAATGTACCCCATCCAACTCCCCATCTTCTCACACAGACACTGCACTCCATCCAACTCCCCATCCTCTCTCACAGACACTGCACTCCAAACAACCACCCAGCCTCTCTCACACACATTGTACCACATCCAATCCCACACCTACTCTCACACATTATACCCCATCCAACACCCCACCCTCTCACACACACACTGTAGCCCATTCAAATCCTCAACCTCTCACACGCACACTTTATGCCAACCTACCCCCACCCTCTCACACATACTGTACCCCATCTAACACCCCACCCTCTAACACACACTGTGCCCCATTCAACTCCCCACCTTCTCAAACACACTAAAGCCCATCCAACTCCCCACCCTCTCACTCACACACTATACCACATCCAATTCCCCACCCTCTCTCTCACACACTGTATACCATCCGCACATCCACTCTCTCTCACGTGCATGCTGTAACACATCCAACTCCTCACCCTCTCTCACACACTGTACCACTTCCAACTCCCAACCCTCGCACACACACAATGTACCCCATCCAACTCCACACCCTATCTCACACATAACTGTACCCCATCCCACTCCCTGAACTCTCACACACACTTTACCCCATCCAAATCCCCACCCTCTCAAACATACACCATCCAACTCCCCATCCTCTCACACACACTATGCCCCATCCTACTCCTTACATTGTACACCATCCACAAAGCCACTCTCTCTCACGTGCACACTGTAACCAATCCAACTCCAGACCCTCTCTCACACACTGTACCACTTCCAACTCCCAACCCTCGCACACACACAATGTACCTCATCCAACTCCCCACCCTTTCAAACACACACAGTACCCCATCCAACTCCACACCCTCTCACGCATACACTGTACACCATCCAACCACCCACCCTCTCTCACACACATTGTACCCCATCCAATTCCACAACCATTCTCACACATTGTACCCCATCCAACCCCCCCACCCTCACACATGCACACTTTACCCCAACCAACCCCCACCCTCTCACACATACTTTACCCCATCCAACTCCCCACCCTCTCACACACACTGTACCCCATCAAACTGCCCACCTTCTCACACCCATACTTTACCCCATCCGACTCCATACCCTGTCACACACACTGTACCCCATCCAACTCCCCACCCTCTCACACACACTGTACCCCATCAAACTGCCCACCTTCTTACACCCATACTTTACCCCATCCGACTCCACACCCTCTCACACACACTGTACCCCATCCAACTCCCCACCCTCTCACACACACACTGTACCCCATCAAACTCCCTACACTCTCTCTCACACACTTTAGCCCATCCAACCCCCCAACCTCTCACACACACTGTATACCATCCAACTCCCAGACCTCACTCACACACTGTACCCCTTCCAACTCCCCAAACTCACACACACAATTTACCCCATCTGATGCCCCACGCTCTCTCACACACACACTTTACCCCCCAATTCCCCAGCCTCTCACACACTCTACACCAATCAAATAACAACCCTCTCACACACACACTGTACCCCATCCAACTCCCCACATTCTCACACACACACTGTACCCCATCCAACTCCCCACATTCTCACACACACACTTTACCCCATCCAACTCTCCACCATCTCACACACACTCTGTACCCCATCCAAGTACCTACCCTCTCTCTCACACACTTTTCCGCATCCAAGTACCCAGCCTCTCACACACTGTACCCCATCCAACTCCCCACCCTCTGACACACATATTTAATGCCATACGACTCCCGACCCTCTCACAGAAACACTGTAACCCATCCAACATCCCACCCGCTCTCATGCACTGTACCCCATCCAACTACATACCTCTCACACACATGGTACCCCATTCAAACTGCCACCATCTCACACACACTGTATCCGATCAACCCCCACCCTCACAACCACAGTGTACCCCATCCAACCTATCACTCTCTCTCACCCCCTTACAAACCTCCACCCTCGCACACACACACTGTACCCCATCTAACACACCACCCCCACCCTCTCATATCCAAATCTTACCCATCCCACTCCCAACCCTCTCACATACACTGTGCCCCATCCAACCCCCCCCACCCTCTCTCACTCAAACACCGTACCCATCCAACTCCCCACCCTCTCACACACACACTTTACCCCAACCAACCCCCAACCTCTCACACATACTGTACCACATCCAACTCTCCACCCTCTCTCACACACTGTACCAATTCCAACTCCCAACCCTCGCACACAATGTACCCCATCCAACTCCCCACCCTTTCAAACATACACAGTACCCCATCCAACTCCCCACCCTTTCTCACACACACACTGTACCCCATCCAACTCCTCACCCTCTCACACACACTGTACCCCAACCAACTCCCCACTCTCTCACACACACACTGTACCCCATCAAACTCCCCACACTCTCTCTCACACACTTTAACCCATTCAACCCCCACCATCTCTCACACACTGTATAGCATCCAACTCCCAGACCTCACACACACATTGTACCCCTTCCAACTCTCCAACCTCTCACACACAATTTAGCCTGTCTGACGCCCCATGCTCTCGCACACACACACTGTACCCCCCAACTCCCCAGGCTCTCACACACTCTGTACACCGATCAAATAACCACTCTCTCACACACACTGTACCCCATCCAACTCCCCACATTCTCACACACACACTTTACCCCATCCAACTCCCCAACCTCTCACACACACACTGAACCCCATGCAACATCCCACCCTCTAGCACACACTATGCCCCATCCTACTCCCTACTCTCTCACACATACTGTACCCCATCCAACTCCCCACCCTCTCACACACACCGTACCCCATCCAACTCCCCATATTCTCACACACACACTTTACCCCATCCAACTCCCCACCCTCTCACACACACTATGCCCCATCCTTCTCCCTACTCTCTCACACACGCACTGTGCCCCATCCCACTCCCCACCCTCTTTCACACACTTTACCCCTCCAACTCCCCACCATCTCACACACACTCTGTACCCCATCCAAGTACCTACCCTCTCTCTCACACACTTTACCGCATCCAAGTCCCCAGCCTCTCACACATTTTATCCCATCCAACTCCCCAACCTCTCACACACACACTGTACCCCATCCAACTCCCCACCCTCTGACACACACACTTAATGCCATGCAACTCCCGACCCTCTCACAGAAACACTGTAACCCATCCAACGACCAACCCTCTCTCACACACTGTACCCCATCCAACTACACACCCTCTCACACACATGGTACCCCATTCAAACCGCCACCGTCTCACACACACGGTATCCGATCAACCCCCACCCTCACAACCACACTGTACCCCATCCAACCTACCACTCTCTCTCACCCACTTTACCCCTTACAAACCTCCACCCTCGCACACACACACTGTACCCCAGTTAACACCCAACCCCCACCCTCTCATATCCAAACATTACCCCATCCAACTCCCCAACCTCTCACACACACTGTGCCCCATCCAACCCCCCCCACCCTCTCTCACTCAAACACCGTACCCATCCAACTCCCCACCCTCTTACACACACACTTTACCCCAACCAACCCCCAACCTCTCACACACACTGTACCACATCCAATTCCCCACCCTCTCTCATACACTGTACCGATTCCAACTCCCAACCCTCGCACACACACAATGTAACCCATCCAACTCCCCACCCTTTCAAACATACACAGTACCCCATCCAACTCCCCACCCTTTCTCACACACACACTGTGCCCCATCCAACTCCTCACACTCTCACACACACTGTACCCCATCAAACTGCCCAGCTTCTCACACCCAAACTTTACCCCATCCGACTCCACACCCTCTTACACACACTGTACCCCATCCAACTCCCCACCCTCTCACACACACACTGTACCGCATCAAACTCCCCACACTCTCTCTCACACACTTTAACCCATCCAACCCCCACCATCTCTCACACACCATATACCATCCAACTCCCAGACCTCACTCACACACACACACTGTACCCCTTCCAACTCCCCAACCTCTCACAAACAATTTAGCCTGTCTGACGCCCCACGCTCTCTCAAACACACACTGTACCCCCCAATTCCCCAGCCTGTCACACACTCTGTACACCAATCAAATAACAACCCTCTCACACACACTGTACCCCATCCAACTCCCCACCCTCTCACACACGCTATGCCCCATCCTTCTCCCTACTCTCTAACACACGCACTGTGCCCCATCCAACTCCCCACCGTCTCACACACACTGTACCCCTTCCAACTCCCCACCCTCTCACACGCATTGAACCCCATGCAACACCCCACCCTCTCACACACGCTATGCCCCATCCTTCTCCCTACTCTCTAACACACGCACTGTGCCCCATCCAACTCCCCACCCTCTCACACACACTGTACCCCTTCCAACTCCCCACCCTCTCACACGCATTGAACCCCATGCAACACCCCACCCTCTCGCACACACTATGCCCCATCCTACTCCCTGCTCTCTCACACATACTGTACCCCATCCAACTCTTCACCCTCTTACACACACTGAACCCCATCCAACTCCCCACCCTCTCACACACACACTGTACCCCATCCAACTCCCCACCCTCTCACACAGAGCCTTTGCACCATCCAACTCCAAAGCCTCTCACACACACTTTACCCCATCCAACTCCCCACACTCTCATACATACTGGGCCCCTTCCAAGTCCCCACCTTCTCAAACACACACTATACCACATCTAAACCCACACCCTATCTCACACACTGTACACCAACCACACACCCACTCTCTATGACGTGCACGCTGTAACCCATCCAACTCCTCACCCTCTCTCACACAATGTACACAAAACAAGTCAACACCCTCTTACACACACTGTACCGCATCGAACAATTCACCATCTCACACACACTGTACCACATCCAAGTCCCTACACTCTCTCTCACTCACTTTACCACATCCAAGTCCCAGCCTCTCACACACACTTTATACCATCCAACTTCCCACCCTCTCACACACACACTGTACCCCATCCAAGTACCCAGCCTCTCTGATACATATTGCACCCCATCCAATCCCACACCCACTCTCACACATTGTACCCCATCCAAACCTCCACCATCTCACACACACTGTAGCCCATCCAAATCCCCAAACTCTCACACGTACTGTACCCCATCAAACTGCCCACCTTCTCACACCCAAACTTCACCCATCCGAATCCACACTCTCTCTCACACAACTTAACCCATCCAACCCCCCACCCACTCACACATACTGTACCCCTTCCTACTCCCAACCCTCGCACACACACAATGTACCCCATCCAACACCCCATCCTTTCAAACACACCCAGTACCCCATCCAACTCCACACCCTAGCTCACACGTAACTGTACCCCATCCCACTCCCTACCCTCTCACACACACATTCTACCCCATCCAACTCCCCACCCACTCACACATACACTGTACTCCATCCAAACCCACACCCACACTCAAACATTGTAGATCGTCCAACCCTCACCCACTCACACACACACTGTACCTCATCCAACTCCCCACCTTCTCACACACACACTTTACCCCAGGCAACCCCCACCCTCTCATACATACTGTACCCCATCAAACTCCCCACCCTCGCACACACACTGTAACCCATCAAACACCCCACCTTCTCACACCCAAACTTTACCCCATCCAAGTCTCCACCCACTCACACATACACTGTACCCCATCCATTCCCACACCCACACTCACACATTGAACCCCATCTAACCCCTCCACCCTCTCACACACACACTGTAGCCCATCCAAATCGCCAACCTCTCACATGCACCCTTTACGCCAACCAACCCCCACCCTCTCACACACACACTGTACCCCATCCAAGTACCCACCCTCTCTCACACATATTGCACCCCATCCAATCCCACACCCACTCTCACATATTGTACACCATCCAACCCCTCTAGCCTCTCACACACACTAAAACCCATCCAACTCCCCACACTCTCACACACACGCTTTACCCCATCCAACTCCACAGCCTCTCACACACACTGTACACAAAACAAATCACCACCCTCTTACTGTGCCGCATCCAACTCCCCACACTCCCACACACACACTTTACCCCATCCAACTCCACAGCCTCACACACACACATTACCCCATTCAACTCGCTCGCCTCTCACAGACACATTGTATCCCATCAAACTGCCCACCTTCTCACACCCAAACTTTACCCCAACTGACTCCACACTCTCTCTGACACAATTTAACCCATCCAACCCCCCACCCACTCACACACACTGTACCCCTTCCTACTCCCAACCCTCGCACGCACATAATGTACCCCATCCAACTCCCCACCCTTTCAAACACACCCAGTACCCCATCCAACTCCACACCCTATCTCACACATAACTGTACCCTATCCCACTCCCTACCCTCTCACACACAAATTCTACCCCATCCAACTCCCCACCCACTCACACATACACTGTACCCCATCCAAACCCACACCAACCCTCAAGCATTGTATATCATCCAACCCTCACCCACTCACACACACACTGTACCTCATCCAACTCCCCACCCTCTCACACACACACTTTACCCCAGGCAACTCCCACCCTCTCACACATACTGTGTCCCATTCAACTCCCCACCCTCGTACACACACTGTAACCCATCAAACACCCCATCTTCTCACACCCAAACTTTACCCCATCCAACTCCCCACCCACTCACACATGCACTGTACCCCATCCATTCCCACACCCACACTCACACATTGTACCCCATCTCACCCCTCCACCCTCTCACACACACACTGTAGCCCATCCAAATCGCCAACCTCTCACACGCACACTTTACGCCAACCAACCCCCACCCTCTCACACACACACTGTACCCCATCCAAGTACCCACCCTCTCTCACACATATTGCACCCCATCCAATCCCAGGACCACTCTCACACATTGTACACCATCCAACCCCTCTAGCCTCTCACACACACTGAAACCCATCCAACTCCCCACACTCTCACACACACACTTTACCCCAGGCAACCCCCACCCTCTCACACACACTGTGCCGCATCCAACTCCCCACACTCTCACACACACACTTTACCCCATCCAAATCCACAGCCTCCCACACACACATTACCCCATTCAAATCGCCAGCCTCTCACATACACATTGTATCCCATCAAACTGCCCAACTTCTCACACCCAAACTTTACCCCATCCGACTCCACACCCTCTCACAAACACTGTACCCCATCCAACTCCCCACCCTCTCACACATACACTGTACCCCATCCAACTCCCCACCCTCTCATACACACACTGTACTCCATCAAACTCCCCACACTCTCTCTCACCCACTTTAACCCATCCAACCCCTCAACCTCTCACACACACTGTATACCATCCAACTCCCAGACCTCACTCACACACACTGTACCCCTTCCAACTCCCCAAACTCTCACACACAATTTAACCCGTCTGATGCCCCACGCTCTCTTAGACACACACTACCCCCCAATTCCCCAGCCTCTCACACACTCTGTACACCAATCAAATTACAACCCTCTCACACACACTGTACCCCATCCAACTCCCCATATTCTCACACACACACTTTACCCCATCCAACTCCCCACCCTCTCACACACACTATGCCCCATCCTTCTCCCTACTCTCTCACACACACACTGTGCCCCATCCAACTCCCCACCCTCTTTCACACACTTTACCCCACCATCTCACACACACTCTGTACCCCATCCAGGTACCTACCCTCTCTCTCACACACTTTACCGCATCCAAGTCCCCAGCCTCTCGCACATTTTATCCCATCCAACTCCCCAACCTCTCACACACACACTGTACCCCATCCAACTCCCCACCCTCTGACACACATATTTAATGCCATGCAACTCCCGATCCTCTCACAGAAACACTGTAACCCATCCAACGTCCCACCCGCTCTCAAATACTGTACCCCATCCAATTACACACCTTCTCACACACATGGTACCCCATTCAAACCGCCACCGTCTCACACACACTGTATCTGATCAACCCCCACCCTCACAACCACACTGTACCCCATCCAACCTACCACTCTCTCTCACCCACTTTACCCCTTACAAACCTCCACCCTCGCACACACACACTGTACCCCATTTAACACCCAACCCCCACCCTCTCATATCCAAACATTACCCCATCCAACTCCCCAATCTCTCACACACACTGTGCCCCATCCAACCCCCCCACCCTCTCTCACTCAAACACCGTACCCATCCAACTCCCCACCCTCTCACACACACACTTTACTCCAACCAACCCCCAACCTCTCACACACACTGTACCACATCCAACTCCCCACCCTCTCTCACACACTGTACCGATTCCAACTCCCAACCCTCGCACACAATGTACCCCATCCAACTCCCCACCCTTTCAAACATACACAGTACCCCATCCAACTCCCCACCCTTTCTCACACACACACTGTGCCCCATCCAATTCCTCACACTCTCACACACACTGTACCCCATCAAACTGCCCAGCTTCTCACACCCAAACTTTACCCCATCCGAATCCACACCCTCTCACACACACTGTACCCCATCCAACTCCCCACCCTCTCACACACACACTGTACCGCATCAAACTCCTCACACTCTCTCTCACACACTTTAGCCCATCCAACCCCTACCCTCTCTCACACACTGTATACCATCCAACTCCCAGACCTCACTCACACACACTGTACCCCTTCCAACTTCCCAACCTCTCACAAACAATTTAGCCCATCTGACCCCCACGCTCTCTCACACACACACTGTACCCCCCAATTCCCCAGCCTGTCACACACTCTGTACACCAATCAAATAACAACCCTCTCACACACACCGTACCCCATCCAACTCCCCACATTCTCACACACACACTTTACCCCAAAAAACTCCCCACCCTCTCACACACACCGTACCCCATCCAACTCCCCACATTCTCACACACACACTTTACCCCAAACAACTCCCCACCCTCTCACACACACTATGACCCTTCCTTCTCCCTACTCTCTAACACACGCACTGTGCCCCTTCCAACTCCCCACCCTCTCACACACACACTTTACCCCAAACAACTCCCCACCCTCTCACACACACTATGACCCTTCCTTCTCCCTACTCTCTAACACACGCACTGTGCCCCTTCCAACTCCCCACCCTCTCACACACATTGAACCCCATGCAAAACCCCAACCTCTCTCACACACTATGCTCCATCCTACTCCCTACTCTCTCACACATACTGTACACCATCCAATTATTCACCCTCTTACACACACTGTACCCCGTCCAACTCCCCACCCTCTCATACACACCGTACCCCATCCAACTCCCCACATTCTCACACACACACTTTACCCCATCCAACTCCCCACCCTCTCACACAGAGCCTTTACACCATCCAACTCCACAGCCTCTCACACACACTGTACCTCATCCAACTCCCCACCCTCTCACACACACACTTTACCCCAGGCAACCCCCACCCTCTCATACATACAGTACCCCATCCAACTCACTACCCTCGCATACACACTGTAACCCATCAAACACCCCACTTTCACACACCCAAACTTTACCCCGTCCAAGTCCCCACCCACTCACACATACACTGTACCCCATCCATTCCCACACCCACACTCACACATTGAACCCCATCTAACCCCTCCACCCTCTCACACACACACTGTAGCCCATCCAAATCCCCAACCTCTCACATGCACACTTTACGCCAACCAACCCCCACCCTCTCACACACATGGTACCCCATTCAAACCGCCACTGTCTCACACACACTGTATCCGATCAACCCCCACCCTCACAACCACACTGTACCCCATCCAACCTACCACTCTCTCTCACCTACTTTACCCCTTACAAACCTCCACCCTCGCACACACACACTGTACCCCATTTAACACCCAACCCCCACCCTCTCACATCCAAACATTACCCCATCCAACTCCCCAACCTCTGACACATACTGTGCCCCATCCAACCCCCCCACCCTCTCTCACTCAAACACCATACCCATCCAACTCCCCACCCTTTCACACACACACTTTACCCCAACCAACGCCCAACCTTTCACACACACTGTACCACATCCAACTCCCCACCCTCTCTCACACACTGTACCGATTCCAACTCCCAACCCTCGCACACAATGTACCCCATCCAACTCCCCGCCCTTTCAAACACACACAGTACCCCATCCAACTCCACACCCTATCTCACACTTAACTGGACCCCATCCCACTCCCTACCCTCTCACATACACATTCTACCCCATCCAACTCCCCATCCTCTCACACATACACTGTACTCCATCCAACCACCCACCCTCTCTCACACACATGTACCCCATCCAATCCCACACCCACCCTCACACATTGTACCCCATCCAAGCCCCTCCCTCTCTCACACACACTTTACCCCAAGCAACCCCACCCTCTCACACATACTGTACCACATCCAATTCCCCACCTCTCACACACACTGTACCCCATCAAACACCCCATCTTCTCACACCCAAACTTTACCCCATCCGAATCCCCACCTTCTCACACACACTGGACCACATCCAACTCCCGACCCTCTCACACACACTGTACCCCACCCAAGTACCTACCCTCTCTCTCACACACTTTACCCGATCCAACTCCCCAGCCTCTCGCACACACATTGTACCCCATCCAACTCCCCACCCTCTCACACGCACTGTGCACCATCCAACTCCCCACCCTCTCACAAAAACACTGTACCCCGTCCAACTTCCCAACCTCTCACACACACACTGTACCCCATCCAAGTACCTACCCTCTCTCTCACACACTTTACCCCATCCAAGTCCCCAACCTCTCACACACACAGTGTACCCCATCCAAACCCCAACCGTCTCACAACACTGTACCCCATCCACCCCTACCCTTTCAAACACATTGTACCCCATCCAACCTGCCACACTCTCTCACCCACTTTACCCCTTACAACCCTCCACCCTCGCACAGACACATTATACCCCGTACAACACCCACTCTCTCATATCCAAACCTTACCCCATCCAACTCCCCACCCTCTCACAGAAACTGTGCCCCATCCAACTCCCCAGCCTCTCTCACTCAAACACCGTACCCCATCCAACTCCCCACCCTCTCACACACAATGTACCCCATCCACACACCCACTCTCTCTCATGTGCATACTGTACCCCATCCAACTCCCCACTCTATCTCACACATAACTCTACCCATCCCAATCCCTACCCTCTCA
This sequence comes from Isurus oxyrinchus, assembly GCA_026770705.1. Classification (NCBI taxonomy): domain Eukaryota; kingdom Metazoa; phylum Chordata; class Chondrichthyes; order Lamniformes; family Lamnidae; genus Isurus; species Isurus oxyrinchus. The sequence continues at coordinate 83,068,510 of JANJGN010000007.1, read as the reverse complement.
CACACACACTCTACCCCAGCCAACTCACCACCCTCTCACACATACACTGTACTCCATCCAACCACCCACCCTCTCTCACATGCACTGTACCCCATCCACTCCCTCACCCATCCTCACACACTGTACCCCATCCAACTCCCCAACCTCTCACACACACACTTTACCTCAACCAACCCCCACCATCTCACACATACTGTACCCCATCCAACTCCCCAGCCTCTCACACAGACTGGACACCATCACACACCCCACATTCTCACACCCAAACTTTACCCCATGTAACTCCCCACGCTCTCACACACACTTGACCCGATCCAACTCCCCAGCCTCTCAAACACACATTACACTGTAACCCATCCACTCCCTCACCCATCCTCACACACTGTACCCCATCCAACTCCCCAACCTCTCACACACACACTTTACCTCAACCAACCCCCACCATCTCACACATACTGTACCCCATCCAACTCCCCAACCTCTCACACACACTGTGCCCCATCCAACTCCCCACTCTCTCACACACACATTACCCTATCCAACTCCCCACCCTTTGACACATAATCTTTACGCAATGCAACTCCGGACCCTCTCACAAAAACACTGTACCCCATCCAACTTCCCAACCTCTCACCCACACACTGTACCCCATCCAACTCCCCACCCTCTCACACACACACTGTACCCCATCCAAACCCCAAACATCTCACAACACTGTACCCCATCCACCCCTACCCTCTCACACACACTGTACCGCATCCAACCCTCCACCCTCTCACACACACACTGTACCCCGTCCAAACGCCAACAGTCTCACAACACTGTACCCCATCAACCGCTACCCTCTCAAACACACTTTACCTCATCCAACCTCCGAAAGCTCTCACCAACTTTACCACTTACAACCCTCCACCCTCGCACACACACATTATACCCCGTCCAACACCCCACCTTCTCATATCCAAACCTTACCCGATCCAACTCTCCACCCTCTCACACACACTGTGCACCATCCAACTCCCCACCCTCTCCCACACACACTTTACCCCAGCCAACTCCATAGCCTCTCATACACACTTTACCCTGTTCAACTCCCCACCCTCTCACACACACTGTGCACCATCCAACTCCCCACCCTCTCCCACACACACTTTACCCCAGCCTACTCCATAGCCTCTCATACATACTTTACCCCGTTCAACTCCCCACCCTCTCACACACACTGTGCCCCACCAACTCCCCATTCTCTCACACACACACTGTGCCGCATCCAACTCCCCACCATCTCTCACACACACTGTACTCCATCCAAACCGCCACCGTCTCAAACACACTGTACCCCATCCAACCTACCACCCTCTCTCACCCACTTTACCCCTTACAACCCTCCACCCTCACACACACACACTGTACACCGTCCAACACCCCATTCTCTCACGTGCAAACCTTACCTCATCTAACTCCCTAGCCTCTCACACACAGTGTACCCCATCCTACTTCCTACCCGCTCTCACACACACTGTACCCCATCCAAGCCCGCCACACACTCACACCTATTCTGCACCCCATCCAACTCCCAATCCTCTCACACCTACGCTGTATCCCACCAAACCCCCCACTCTCTCACACACACTGTAACCCATCCAACTCCGGACCCTCTCAAACCCTCACACTACTGTACCCCATCCAACCACCCAGCCACTCAAACCCGCATTGTGACCCATCCACCCCCTAAACTTTCACACACAGTGTACCCCAACCAACTATCCACCCTCTCACACACACTGTACCCCATCCTACTCCCCACCCTCTCTCACACACTAAACACCATTCAACTCCCCAGCCTCACACTCACACACTGTACCCCATCTACCCAGCCACTCTCTCTCACGTGCACACTCTACCCCATCCAACTCCTCACCCTCTCTCACACACAGTACCCCTTCCAACTCCCCACACTCGTACATATACAATGTACCCCATCCAACTCCCCACCTTTCAAACACACAAAGTACGCCATCCAACTCACCACCCTATCTCACACACAACTATACCCCATCCCAATCCCTACACTCTCACACACACACTGTACCCCATCCAACTCCCTTCCCTCACACACACACTGTACCCAATCCAACTCCACATCCTCTCACACACACACTGTAACCCATCTAAACCTCCACCGTCTCACACACACTGTACCCCATCCAACCCCCACCCTCTCAAACACACTGTACCCCATCCAACCGTCTTTCACCCACTTAACCCCTCCAACCCTCCACCCTTGCACACACACACACTGTACCCCATCCAACAACCCACCCTCTCACATGCAAGCTTTATCCCATCCAACTCCCCACCCTCTCACACACACTGTGCCCCATCCAACCCCCCAACCTCTCTCACTCAAACACTGTACCCAATCCAAATCCCAACCCTCTTTCATAGACACTGAACCCCATCCAACTCCCCAGCCTCAAACACCCACACTTTACCTGATCCAACAACACACCCTCTCACAAACTGCACCCCATCCAAACCCCCATCCTCTCTCACACACACTGTACCCCATCCAACTCCCCAGCCTCTCACACACATTGTCCCCATCCAACACCCTACACTCACACACACTTTACACCATCCGACCCCACACTCTCTCTCACATACACGCTGTTCTCCATCCAACTCCACAGCCTCTCACACATACTGTTACCCTTCCAACTCCCCATCCATTCTCACACACTGTACCCCATCCAATTCCTCACCCTCTCCCACACACTGTATGCCATAAAACCACCCACCCTCCCTCACACACACTGTACCCCATCCAACTCACCACCCTATCTAACACACAAAAGTTCACGATCGCACTCCCTACACTCTCACACACACACTGAACACCATCCAACTCCCCACCCTCTCACACACACTGTACACCATCCAACTCCCCACCCTCTCACACTCACACACTTTAACCCAGCCAACTCCATAGCCTCTCACACACACTTTACCCCATTCAACTCCCCACCCTCTCAAACAGACATTATACCCCATCCCTCTCACACTGTACCCCATCCAACTCCCCAGCCTCTCACACACATTGTCCCCATCCAACACCCTACACTCACACACACTTTACACCATCCGACCCCACACCCTCTCTCACATACACACTGTTCTCCATCCAACTCCCCGACCCTCTCACACACACTGTGCCCCATCCAACTCCACACCATCTTTCACACACTGTACCCCATCCAACTCCCCACCCTTTCACACACACTGTACCCCATCCAACTCCCCACCCTTTCACACACACTGTACCCCATCCAACACCCCAAGCTCTCTCATACAAACTGTACCCTATCCAATGTGCCACCCTCTCTCATACAAACTGTACCACTTCCAAATCCCCACCCTCTCACACACACACTGTACCCCATCCAAAACGCCACTGTCTCACACATACTGTACCCAATCCACCCCCCGCCCTCTCAAACACACTGTACCCCATCCAACCTAGCACCCTCTCTCACCCACTTTACCCCTTACAACCCTCCATCCTCACACACACACTATACCCCGTCCAACACCCCACTCTCTCACATGCAAACATTACCCCATCCAACTTCCAAGCCTCTCACACACACTGTGCCCCATCAGTACCGACACCCTCTCTCACGCACTGTAACCCATCCAACTCCCCGCCCTCTCACACACAAACTTTACCCCATCCAAACCTCTACCCTTTCACACACACACTGTACCACATGCAACCCCAGAACCTGTCACACACACACTGCACCACATCCAGCTCCCCACCATCTCAAACAAACACATTACCCCATCCAACTCCCCACCCTCTCACACACACTGTACCGCATCCAAGTCCCTACCCTCTCGCTCACACACTTTACGCCATCCAAGTCCGCAGCCTCTCTCACAAACTGTACCTCATCCAACTCACCGCACATGCACACACAATACATCTTATCCCACCCCACACTTTACAAAATCCAACTCCCCACATTCTCACACACACACTGTATCCCATCCAAGCCCGCCACACACTCACACCTGTTCTGCACCCAGAGCAACTCCCCATCCTGTCACACACACACTGTAACCCATCTAAACATCCACCGTCTCACACACACTGTACCCCATCCACCCTCCACCCTCTCAAACACACTGTGCCCCATCCAACTCCCCACCATCTTTCACACACTATACCCCATCCAACTCCCAACCCTTTCACACACACTGTACCCCATCCAACACCCCAAGCTCTCTCATACAAACTGTACCCTATCCAACGCGCCACCCTCTCTCATACAAACTGTACCCCTTCCAAATCCCCAACCTCTCACACACACACTGTATCCCATCCAAACCGCCGCTGCCTCACACACACTGTACCCAATCCACCTCCCGCCCTCTCAAACACACTGTACCCCATCCAACCTAGCACCCTCTCTCACCCTCTTTACCCCTTACAACTCTCCACCCTCACACGCACACTATACTCCGTCCAACACCCCACTCTCTCACATGCAAACATTACCCCATCCAACTCCCCAGCCTCTCACACACACTGTGCCCCATCAGTACCGACACCCTCTCTCACGCACTGTAACCCATCCAACTCCCCGCCCTCTCACACACAAACTTTACCCATCCAAACCTCTACCCTTTCACATACACACTGTACCACATGCAACCCCAGAACCTGTCACACACACACTGCACCACATCCAGCTCCCCACCATCTCAAACAAACATATTACCCCATCCAACTCCCCACCCTCTCACACACACTGTACCCCATCCAAGTCCCTACCCTCTCTCTCACACACTTTATGCCATCCAACTCCCCAGCCTCTCTCACACACTGTACCCCATCCAACTCCCCAAACTCTCTCTCACACACTGCAGCCCTTCCAATCCCCACCCACTCACACACACTGTACCCCTTCCAACTCACCACACTTTCACACACAATACATCCTATCCCACCCCACACTTTACACAATCCAACTCCCCACATTCTCACACACACACTGTACCCCATCCAAGCCCGCCACACACTCACACCTATTCTGCACCCCATCCAACTCCCAATCCTCTCACACCTACGCTGTATCCCACCAAACCCCCCACTCTCTCACACACACTGTAACCCATCCAACTCCGGACCCTCTCAAACCCTCACACTACTGTACCCCATCCAACCACCCAGCCACTCAAACCCGCATTGTGACCCATCCACCCCCTAAACTTTCACACACAGTGTACCCCCAACCAACTATCCACCCTCTCACACAAACTGTACCCCATCCTACTCCCCACCCTCTCTCACACACTAAACACCATTCAACTCCCCAGCCTCACACTCACACACTGTACCCCATCTACCCAGCCACTCTCTCTCACGTGCACACTCTACCCCATCCAACTCCTCACCCTCTCTCACACACAGTACCCCTTCCAACTCCCCACACTCGTACATATACAATGTACCCCATCCAACTCCCCACCCTTTCAAACACACAAAGTACGCCATTCAACTCACAACCCTATCCACAACTATAAACCATCCCAATCCCTACACTCTCACAAACACACTGTCCCCCATCCAACTCCCCAGCCTCTTTCACACACTGTACCCCATCCAACTCCCTGCCCTCTCACACACACACTGTACCCCATCCAACTCCCCATCCTCTCACACACACACTGTATCCCATCTAAACCTCCACCGTCTCACACACACTGTACCCCATCCAGCCCCCACCCCCTCAAACACACTGTACCCCATCCAACCTACCACCCTCTTTCACCCACTTTACCCCTCCAACCCTCCACCCTCGCACACACACACACTGTACACCATCCAACAACCCACCCTCTCACATGCAAACTTTACCCCACCAACTCCCCACCCTCTCACACACACTGTGCCCCATCCAACTCCCCAACCTCTCTCACTCAAACACTGTACCCCATCCAAATCCCAACCCTCTCTCATAGACACTGAACTCCATCCAACTCCCCAGCCTCACACACCCACACTTTACCCCATCCAACATCCCACCCTCTCACAAACTGCACCCCATCCAACCCCCCATCCTCTCTCACACACACTGTAGCCCGGCCAACTCCCCAGCCTCTCACACACACTGTATATCATCCAACTCCCTACCCTCTCACACACACACACACACACACTTTACCCCAGCCAACTCCATAGCCTCTCACACACACTGTTCTCCATCCAACTCCCCACCCTCTCTCACACACATTGTACCCCATCCAACACCCTACCCTCTCACACACACTTTACCCCATCTGACCCCACATTCTCTCTCACATACACACTGTTCCCCATCCAACTCCACAGCCTCTCACACACACTGTTTCCCTTTCAAACTCCCCATCATTTCTCACACACACTGTACCCCATCCAATTCCTCACTCTCTCTCACACACTGTACGCCATAAAACCACCCACCCTCCCTCACACACACTGTATCCCATCCAACTCCACACCCTATCTAACACACAAAAGTTCACGATCGCACTCCCTACACTCTCCCACACACACTGAACCCCATCCAACTCCCCAACCTCTCACACACACTGTACACCATCCAACTCCCCACCCTCTCACAGACACACTTTACGCCAGCCAACTCCATAGCCTCTCACACACACTTTAACCCATTCAACTCTCCACCCTCTCACACAGACATTGTACCCCATCCAACTCACCACTCTCTCACACACACATTGTACGCCATCCAAATCCCGACCCTCTCACACACACTGTATCCCATCCAAACCGCCACTGCCTCACACACACTGTACCCAATCCACCTCCCGCCCTCTCAAACACACTGTACCCCATCCAACCTAGCACCCTCTCTCACCCACTTTACCCCTTACAACTCTCCACCCTCACACACACACTATACCCCGTCTAACACCCCACTCTCTCATGTGCAAACCTTAGCCCATCCAACTCCCAAGCCTCTCACACACACTGTGCCCCATCAGTACCGACACCCTCTCTCACGCACTGTAACCCATTCAACTCCCCGCCCTCTCACACACAAACTTTACCCCATCCAAACCTCTACCCTTTCACACACACACTGTACCACATGCAACCCCAGAACCTGTCACACACACACTGCACCACATCCAGCTCCCCACCATCTCAAACAAACATATTACCCCATCCAAGTCCCTACCCTTTCTCTCACACACTTTACGCCATCCAAGTCCCCAACCTCTCTCACACACTGTACCTCATCCAAGTCCCCAACCTCTCTCTCACACACTGTAGCCCTTCCAACTCCCCACCCACTCACACACATTGTACCCCTTCCAACTCACCGCACTTTCACACACAATACATCCTATCCCACCCAACATTTTACACAATCCAACTCCCCTCATTCTCACACACACACTGTACCCCATCCAAGCCCGCCACACACTCACACCCAGTCTGCACCCCATCCAACTCCCCATCCTCTCACACGTACGCTGTATCCCACCAAACCCCCCACCCTCTCACACATACTGTATCCCATCCAACTCCGGACCCTCTCAAACCCTCACACTATTGTACCCCATCCAACCACCCAGCCACTCAAACCTGCATTGAGCCCCATCCACCCCCCAAATTTTCACACACAGTGTACCCCAACCAACTATCCACGCTCTCACACACACTGTACCCCATCCTACTCCCCACCCTCTTTCACACACACTGTACCCCATCCAACTCCACACCCTCTCAAACACACTAAACACCATCCAACTCCCCAGCCTCACATTCACACACTGTACACTATCCAAAACCACACCCTCTCTCACATAATGTCCCCCATCCACCCACCCACTCTCCCTCACATGCACAATGCACCCCATCCAACTCCTCACCCTTTCAAACACACAAAGTACCTCATCCAACTCCCCACTCTATCTAACACACAATTGTTCACGATCGCACTCCCTACACTCTCACACACACACACTGAACTCCATCCAACTCCCCGCCCTCTCACACACGCTTTTCCCCATCCAACTCCCCACCCTCTCACACACACACTTTAACCCAGCCAACTCCACACCCTCTCAAACACACTAAACCCCATCCAACTCCCCACCCTCTCACTCACACACTGTACCCCATCCAAACTCCCACCCTGTCTCACACACTGTACCCTTTCTGCCCAGCCACACTCTCTCATGTGCACAATGTACCCCATCCAACTCCCCACCCTTTCAAACACACTTTCTACCCCATCCAACACCCCACCCTCTCACACAAACAGTGTACCCCATCCAACTTCCCCCCCCCCTCACACACACACTTTACCCTAAATAACCCTACCCAATCTTACACACTGTACCCCACCTACCAAGCCACTCCCTCTCATGTGCACACTGTACCCCATGCAACTCCTCACCCTTTCAAACACACAAAATACCCAATCCAACTCACCACTCTATCTCACACACAACTGTACTCCATCCCACTCTCTACCCTCTCACACACACACTGTCCCCCATCCAACTCCCAACTCTCTTACACACAGACTGCGCCCCATCCAACACACCACCCTCTTTCACACACTATACCCCATCCAACTCCGTACACTTTCACACACACTTTAACCCATACAACTCCCCAACCTGTCACACACACACTGTGCCCCAAACAATGCTCCACCCTCTCTCACACACTGTACCCCATCCAACTCCCCACCCTCTCACAGACACTGTACCCCATCTAAACCCCCACCGTCTCACACACACTGTATCCCATTCAACCCCCCACCCTCTCAAACTCACTGTACACCATCCAACTTACAACCCTCTCTCACCCACTTTACCCCTCCAACCCTCCACCCACGCACACACAAACATTGTACCCCATCCAATCCACCCAACCTCTCACACACACACTGTACCCCATCAAAATACCACCATCTCTCACACACAGTACCCCTTCCAATTCCCCACCCTCTCACACACACTATACCCCATCAAACTCCTCACCCTTTCACACCCACACTATACCTCATCCAACTCTCTCTCACACACTTTAACCCATCTAAACCCCCACCGTCTCTCACACACCGTACACCATGCAGCTCCTCACCCTCTCACACACACATTACCCTGTCCGACGCCCTACGCTCTCTCACATGCATTGTAGCCCGGTCAACTCCCCAGCCTCTCACACACACGTTGTACCCCATCCAACTCCCCACTCTCTTTCACACACTGTACCCCATCCAACTCCCTACCATTTCACACACACTGTACCCCGTACAACTCCCCAACCTCTCACACACACACCATACCCTATCCAACGCCCCACCCTCTCTCACACACTGTACCCCATCCAAACGCACACCCTCTCTCACACACTGTCCCGCATCCACCCACCCACTCTCCCTCACATGCACAATGCACCCCATCAAACTCCCCACCTTTTCAAACACACGAAGTACCCCATCCAACTCCCCACCCAATCTCACACACAACTGTACACGATCGCACTCCCTACCCTCACACACACACTCTACCCCATCAACACCCTACCCTCTCTCACACACACTTTACCCCATACAACCCCCAACCACTAACACACTATGTACCCCATCCAAATCCCCAACCTCTCAAACACTGTACCCCATCAAACTCCCCACCATCTCACACCCACACTTTACCCCATCCAACTCCCCACACTCTGACACACACTGTGCCTCATCCAACACACCACTCTCTTACACACACAGTGTGCCCCATCCAACACCCCACACTCTTTCACACACTGTACCCCATCCAACTCCCCACCCTCTCTCACACACTGTCCCCAATCAAACTCCTCACCCTTTCACGCCCACACTGTATCCCATCCAACTCCCCACCCTCTCACACACACTGTACCCCATCCAACTCCCGACCCTCTCTCTCACACACTTTAACCCATCCAAGCCTCCACCGTGTCTCACACACTGTACACCATACAGCTTCCCACCCTCTCACACACACTTTACCCCGTCCGACGCTCTACGCTTTCTCACACACAATTTGTAACCTATCCAACTCCCCAGCCTCTCACACACACTTACACCAACCAAATCACCACCCTCTCACACACACACTTTACCCCATCCAACTCCCCACCCTCTGACACACACTGTGCCTCATCCAACACCCCACTCTCTTACACACACACTGTGCCCCATCCGTACCGACAAACTCTTTCACGCACTGTAATCCATCCAACTCCCTGCCCTCTCATACACACACACTGCACCACATCCCGCTCCCCACCTTCTCAAACACAAACTGTACCCCATCCAACTCAGTACCCCCTTACACACACACTGCAACCCATCCAACTCCCCAACCTCTCACCCACACCGTACCCCATCCAATTCACCCAACCTCTCACATACACACTGTACCACATCGAAGACCCCACCCTCACTTACACACAGTACTCCTTCCAACTCCCCACGCTCTCACACACACTGTCCCCCATCAAACTCCTCACCCTTTCATGCCCACACTGCATCCTGTCCAACTCCCAGCTTCTCACACAGACTTTACCCCATCCAACTCCCCAGCCTCTCACACACACTGTGCCCCATCCAACTCCCCACCCTCTCACTCTCACTTTACCCCGTCCGACCTCACACCCTCTCTCACATACAGACTTTTCCCCATCCAACTCCCCATCCGTTCTCACACACACTGTATCCCATCCAAATCCTCTCACACAGACACTGTAGCCTATCCAATTCCCAACCCTCTCTCACACATGTACACCATAAAACCCCCCACCCTCCATCACACACACTGCACCCCATCCAACTCCCAACCCTCTCACGCCCACACTTTACCCCATCCAACTCCCCATCTTCTCCCATCACACACTACCCCATCCGATGCCCCACCCTCTCACACACTGTGCCCCAACCATACCAACACCCTCTCTCACGCACTGAAACCCAACCAACTCCCCGCCCTCTCACACACACACTGCAGACCATCCAGCTCCCCACCCTCTTACACACACACTGCACCCCATCCAACTCCCCAACCTCTCACCCACACTGTACCCATCCAATCCACCCACCCTCTCTCACACACACTGTACCCCATCGAAGCCCCCATCATCTCTCACACACAGTACCCCTTCCAAATCCCCACTCTCTCACACACACAGTACCCCATCCAACTCCCCAACATCTCACACACACACTGTACCCCAGCTAAACCCCCACCATCTCACACACACTGTACCCCATCCACCTCCCCACCCTCTCAAACACACTGTATCCCATTCAACCTACCACCCTCTCTCACCCACTTTACCCTTCCAACCCTCCACCCTCGCACACACACACACAGTACTGCGTCCAACACCCCACCCTCTCACATACAAACTTTACCCCATCCAATTCCCCACCCTCTCACACACACTGTAACCCATCCAACACCCCAAACCTTCTCACTCAAACACTGTACCCCATTCAAATCTCCACCCACTCTAACTCACCTTACCCCTTCCAAATCCCAACCCTCTCTCGTAGACACTGAACCCCATCCAACTCCCCATCCTCACACACCCACACTTTACACCATCCAACTCCCCACCCTCTCACAAACTGCACCCCATCCAAATCCCCAACCTCTCTCACGCACACTGTACCTCATCCAACTCCCCGCCCTCTCACACACACACTTTACCCCATCCAAATGCCCAGCCTCTCACACACATAATTGTACCCCATCCAAAACCGGAACCTCTCACACACACTGCCCCATCCAGCTCCCCACTCTCTCACACACACACTGTGCCCCATGCAATTCCCCACCACCTTTCACACACCGTACCCCATCCAACACCCAACCCTTTCACACACACTGTACCTCACCCCTGACCCTAACCTCTCACACAAAAACTGTACCCCATCCAATGCCCCACCCTCTCTCACACAAACTGTGCCCCATCAACTCCCCACCCTCTCACTCACACATTGTACCCGATCCCCCCCCGCCCTCTCAAACACACTGTACCCCATCCAACCTACCACCCTCTCTCACCCACTTTACCGCTTACAACCCTCCACCCTCGCACACACACTGTACCCCGTCAGACACACCACTCTCTCACGTGCAAACCTTACCCCATCCAACTCCTCAGCCTCTCAAACACACTGAACACAATCCAACTCCCCACCCTCTCACTCACACACTGTGCCCCATCCAAACCCCCACCCTGTCTCACACACTGTACCCCATCTGCCCAGCCACTCTCTCACATGCACAATGTACCCCATCCAACTCCCCACACTCTCACACAAATACTGTACCCCATCCAACTCCCCTCCCTCTCACACACACACTTTACCCTAAATAAACCTACCCTCTCACACACACTGTACCCCATCCAACTCCCCACCCTCTCACACACACTGTACCCCATCAAACTCCTCACCTTTTCACACCCACACTGTACCCCATCCAACTCCCCACCCTCTCTCTCACACCCATCCATGCCCCCACCGTCTCTCACATACCATACACCATACAGCTCCCCGCCCTCTCACACACACTTTACCCCGTCCGACGCCCTACGTTCTCTCACACACACAATGTAACCTATCCAACTCCCCAGCCTCTCACACACACTGTACACCAACCAAATCACCACCTTCTCACACACACACTTTACCCCATCCAAATCCCCAGCCTCTCATACACACGTTGTACCCCATCCAACTCCACACCCTCTGACACACACTGTGCCCCATCCAACACCCCACCCTCTTTCACACACTGTACCCCATCCAACTCTCTAACATCTCTCACACACTGTACCCCATCCAACTCCCCACTCTCTCACACACATGCTGTAACCCAGCTAAACCCCCACCGTCTCACACACACTGTACCCCATCCACCCTCTCACCCTCTCAAACACACTGTACCCCATCCAACCTACCACCCTCTCTCACCTACTTTACCCCTCCAACCCTGCACCCTCGCACACACACACACGGTCCCCCATCCAACACCCCACCCTCTCACATGCAAACTTTACCCCATCCAATTCCCCACCGTCTCACACACACTGTGACCCATCCAACACCCCAACCTTTCTCACTCAAACACTGTACCCCAACCAACTCCCCACCCACTTGCATCAACCTTACCCCTTCCAAATCCCAACTCTCTCATAGACACTGAACCCCATCCAACTCCCCACACTCACACACCCACACTTTACCCCATCCAACTCCCCACCCTCTCACAAACTGCATCCCATCCAAATCCCCACCCTCTCTCACACATACTGTACCCCGACCAACTCCCCAGCCTCTCACACACACTTTACCCCGTCCGACCCCACACCCTCTCTCACATACACACTGTTCCCCATCCAACACCCCAGCATCTCACACACACTGTATCGCATCCAACTCCCCATCCTTTCTCACACACACTGTACCCCATCCAAATCCGAATCCTCTCACACAGACACTGTACCCCATCCAATTCCCCATCCTCTCTCACACATGTACAGCATAAAACCCCCTACCCTCCCTCACACACACAGCACCCCATCCAACTCCCCACCCTCTCACGCCCACTTTACCCCATCCAACTCCCCACCTTCTCCCATCACACAGTACCCCATCCGAAACCCCACTCTCTCACACACTGTACCCCATCCGTACTGACACCCTCTCTCATGCACTGTAACTCAACCAACTCCCCGCCCTCTCACACATACACTTTACCTTATCCAACCCTCCATCCTCTCACACACACACTTTACCCCATCCAACCCTCCATCCTCTCACACACACACTGTACCACATCCAATCCCAGAGCCTGTCACACTCAAACTGTACCCCATTTAGCTCCCCACCCTCTTACACACACACTGCACCCCATCCAACTCCCCAACCTCTCACCCACACTGTACCCCAACCAATCCACCCACCCTCTCTCTCACACACACTGTACCCCATCGAAGCCCCCACCAGCTCTCACACACAATACCCCTTCCAAATCCCCACCCTCTCACACACACTGTACCCCATCAAACTCCTCACCCTTTCACACCCACACCGTACCCCATCCAACTCCCCACCCTCTCAAACACACTGTACCCCATCCAACCTACCACCCTCTCTCACCTACTTTACCCCTCCAACCCTGCACCCTCGCACACACACACACGGTCCCCCATCCAACACCCCACCCTCTCACATGCAAACTTTACCCCATCCAATTTCCCACGCTCTCACACACACTGTGACCCATCCAACACTCCAACCTTTCTCACTCAAACACTGTACACCATCCAAATCCCCACCCACTTTCATCAACCTTACCCCTTCCAAATCCCAACTCTCTCATAGACACTGAACCCCATCCAACTCCCCACCCTCACACACCCACACTTTACCCCATCCAACTCCCCAGCCTCTCACACATACTGCACCCCATCCAACTCCCCACCATCTCTCACACACACACTGTGTCCCATCCAACTCCACACCCTCTCACACACACCGTACCCCATCCAACTCCCCATCCTTTCTCACACACACTGTACCCCATCCAAATCCAAACCCTCTCACACACACACCGTACCCCATCCAACTCCCCACCCTTTCACGCCCACACTTTACCCCATCCAACTCCCCACCTTCTCACAAAGACACAGTACCCCATGCACTTTAACCCATCCAACTCCCTGCCCTCTTACACAAGCACTTTACCCCCTACACCCTCTCACACACACGTTGTACCACATCCAACACCAGAACCTGTCACACACACACTGCACCCCATACAGCTCCCCACCCTCTCAAACACACACTGCAACCCATCCAACTCCCCAACCTTTCAATCACACTGTACACCATCCAATCCACCCACCCTCTCACACATACACTTTACCCCATCAAACTCCCCACCGTCTGACACACACTATGCCTCATCCAACTCCCCTTGCTCTTACACACACACTGTCCCCCATCCAACACCCCACCCGCTTTCACACTCTGTACCCCATCCAACGCCCTACCCTTTCACACACACTTTACCCCATACAACTCCCCAACCTGTCACACACACACTGTACCCCATCCAATGCCCCACCCTCTCACACACACACTGTACCCCATCTAAACCCCCACCGTCTCACACACACTGTACCCCATGCACCCCTAACCCTCTCAAACACACTGTACCTCATCCAACCTACCACCCTCTCTCACCCACTTTACCCGTCCAACACCCCACCCTCTCACATGCAAACTTTACCCCATCCAATTCCCCACCCTCTCACACACACTGTGACCCATTCAACACCCCAACCTTTCTCACTCAAACACTATACCCCATCCAACTCCCCACCAACTCTCACTCACACTTCCAAATCCCAACCATCTCTCATAGACACTGAACGCCATCCAACTCCTCACCCTCACACACCCACAATTTACCCCATCCAACTCCCCACCCTCTCACAAACTGCACCCCATCCAAATCCCCACCCTCTCTCACGCACACTGTACCCCATCCAACTCCCCAGCCTCTCACACACACTGCACCCCATCCAACTCCCCAGCCTCTCACACACACTGCACCCCATCCAACTCCCCACCCTCTCTCACACACACTGTACCCCATCTAACACCCCACCCTCTCACACACACTGCACCCCATCCGACCCCACACCCTCTCTCACATACACATTGTTCCCCATCCAACTCCCCACCCTCTCACACACACTGTACAACATGCAAATCCAAACCCTCTCACACACACACTGTACCCCATCGAATTCCCCCCTCTCTCACACACTGTACACCATAAAACCCCCCACCTCCCTCACAAACACTGTGCCCTATCCAACTTCCCACCCTCTCACGCCCACATTTTACCCCATCCGACCCCCCACCCTCTCAGACACTGTGCCCCATCCGTACCGACACATTCTCTCACGCACTGTAACCCATCCAACTCCCCGCCCTCTCACACACACACTTTACTCCATCCAACCCCAGAACCTGTCACAGACACACAGCACCCCATCCAGCTCCCCACCCTCTTACACACACACTGCACCCCATCCAACTCCCCACCCTCTTACACACACACTGTACCACATCCAACTCCCCAACCTCTCACCCACACTGTACACCATCCAATCCACCCACCCTCTCTCATACAGACTCTACCCCATCGAAGCCCCCACCCTCGCTTACACACAGTACCCCTTCCAACTCCCCACCCTCTCACACACACTGTACCCCATCAAACTCCTCACCCTTTCACACCCACGTTGTACCCCATCCAACTCCCCATCCTCTCAAACACACTGTATCCCATCCAGCACCCACCCTCTCACACACACTGTACCCCATCCAACTCCCCAGCCTCTCACACACGCTGTACCCCATCCAGCTCCCCACCCTCTCACACACACTGTATCCCATCAAACTCCTCACCCTATCACACCCACACTGTACCCCATCCAACTCCCCATCCTCTCTCTCACACACTTTAACCCATTCAAGCCCCCACCGTCTCTCACACACCATACAGCTTGCCACCCACTCACACACACTTTACCCTGTCCGATGCCCTACACTCTCTCACACACACATTGTAACCTATCCAACTCTCCAGCCTCTCACACACACTGTACACCAACCAAATCACCACCCTCTCACACACACACTTTACCCCATCCAACTCCCCAGCCTCTCACACACACGTTGTACCCCATCCAACCCCCCACCCTTTGACACACACTGTGCCTCATCCAACACCCCACTCTCTTACACACACACTGGCCCCCATCCAACACCCCACCCACTTTCACACTCTGTACCCCATCCAACGCCCTACCCTTTCACACACACTTTACCCAATACAACTCCCCAACCTGTGACACATACACTGTACCCCATCCAATGCCCCACCCTCTCACACACACACTGTACCCCATCTAAACCCCCACCGTCCCACACACACTGTACCCCATCCACCCCCCACCCTCTCAAACACACTGTACCCCATCCAACCTACCTGCCTCTCTCACCCACTTTACCCCTCCAACCCTCCACCCTCGCACACACACCCTGTACCCTGTCCAACACCCCACCCTCTCACATGCAAACTTTACCCCATCCAACTCCCCACCCTTTCACACACATTGTGCCCCATCCAACCCCCCACTTCTCTCATTCAAACACTGTTTCCCATCCAACTCCCCACCCTCTCTCAACTTACCCTTTCCAAATCCCAACCCTCTCTCATAGACACTGAATCCCATCCAACTCCCACCCCTCACACACCCACACTTTACCTCATCCAACTCCCCACCCTCTCACAAACTGCACCCCATCCAACACCCCACCCCCTCTCACACACACTGTACCCCGTCCAACTCCCCAGCCTCTCACACACACTGTACCCCAACCAACCACCTTACCCTCTCTCATACGCCCTGTACCCCATCCAACTCCCCACCCTCTCTCACATGCACTGTACCCCATCCGACTCCCCACTCTTTCACACACAGGCATGTTGCTCAGGATTTTCAGTCTCTAATTTATAAGCATTAACACATTCAATTGTGGAGTGCAAGAAGAACAGAAGACTTACTTGGATCAATCGCACGACCATCAAACTGCTGTGGGAACAAAGAATGGATGATAAAAGATTATTTGGCCCAGCCCCACTCACACAAAACAGCATCTCAATATTTTAGCAACAATTTAAATGCTGACTTATCTTTGACCATGTGAAATGGCTTTGCAGCTATCTCCTGAAAAGAGTTTCCCTGGGTTAAGCAGCATTTATGTTCAGCTCATTCACTGAAAAACACATTGATATCACTCTCAGATGTACAGGCCACTTACAAGCATGACATATTACTGAATATGAACCATGAACTAGGCACAGACAGAGAGACAGGAGGACATATACACACACACATACAGAAATACAGAGAGAGACAGGAACAGAGAGAGGGGGACATATACACACACATACAGAGATAAAGAGAGAGAGGCAGGAACAGAGAGAGGAGTACACATTACACACATGCAGAGATAAAGAGAAAGAGAGGCAGGAACAGAGAGAGGGGAGTACATACACATACACACACACACACTCACACACACAAAGATAAAGAGAGAGCGAGACAGGAACAGAGAGAGGGGAACACATTACACACACACACGGAGATAAAGAGAGAGAGAGGCAGGAATAGAGAGAGGGGGACATATACACACACACATAGAGATAAAGAGAGAGAATGACAGGAACAGAGAGAGGGGGACATTTACACAAATAGAGATAAAGAGAGAAAGAGAGAGACAGGAACAGAGAGAGGGGGACATATACACACACATACTCTTGTTCCTAGGCAGTCCCTCGGGATTGCAGGTGAATTGCTTCCACTCCAGTCGATGGGTTCTGAGATGGCTGATAAGGCCAATGTGTGATCTGCAGACTTTGCTACATGTTGGGCAGGTGATGCTTGAAGGGCTGGGTAGATGGGTTGTTTGGAGGTTTGTGCTCTCCCTCCGCCTCTCTCTGATGAAGTCTCTCGATGTGTTCAGTTCCTTCCCAAATGAACCTTCTCCATTTTGTTCGGTCACAAACCAGGGGCTCTCATGAGTCAGTGCAGATATTTGACCTCTTCAGCGATGCTTTGAGGACATCCTTAAAGTGTTTCCACTGACCTCCTGGGAGTATCCTGCCCTAACTGAGTTCTGAGCAGAACAGTTGCTTTGGGAGTCTGGTGTCAGGAATACGAACCGCATGTCCTGTCCAGTGGAACTGGTTTTGAGTGATTAGCACCTCCATCCTGGATTGGCTTGGGAGGGGGCACTGCTGTCGGACCAATTTTCTTGTCACCAAATACGTTGAATCTTGCGAAGGCATTGCTGGTGGTACTTCTCCAGCCCTTTGAAGTGTCTGTTGTAGATTACTGTATACAGTGAGAGAGACAAAGAGGTAGAGAGAGAGAAAAGACATAAACGTGCTTATCATATACAAGAAACAGAGAAAGAGAAGGACATAGAGTGAGAGGGACAGAGTGAGGGACAGAGAGAGAGGGACAGAGAGAGAGGGACAGAGAGAGAGAGGGGCACATACACATGGCATATAGTAAGAGACATACACAGAGAGGGACACATACACACGCATACCTCATACAAAGTCAGAGATAAAATGATAGAGAGAGAGAAACAGTGAGAGAGAGAGAGAGAGAGCAAGAGATCAGATTCAGCAAGAGACAGCAGGATTTCAGCAGGAGAGAAGTTAAAGTGAAGCAGCTCCTATTCCCATTCTATTCCTTTGATTCCCTATTTAAACATTTTTGGATGGGGTTCCCACCGGAATCCCAGGAAAGGAATTTAACATGGCTCCATCATGGTAATCCCATCAGAGAGGCTCTGAAAGCCAAAAAAAAGTGGGGCCACTCACAGGATATATGTGAATGTGTCTAGAAGTGGTAATGTGTGTTTGTGTGAGTGGTAATGTGTGCATGTGTATGTGTGAGAGTATGTGAGACTGTCTGAACACATGTATACACATGACATTTTCACACACACACACTCCTCACAGACACACACACAAACAACAGTCACCCACACACAGACTCACACTCACAGAGGCACAGACACACATTCATACAGACTCACACACAGACTCACAGACCCAGATAGACTCACATACAGGCTCACTCATCACACAGATACACAGAGACACAGACACAGACTCACATACTCATTCACACACTCACGTTCACACATTCACACTCTGAGGTGACAGTGGGCCTGCACATCCATTGGCCAGAAAGTTGGGGCAATTCAGCCTCAGCTGGTTATGGAAGCTCCAGCCCAATTGTACATGCAGCAGGCAATTTAATTGCCTGCCATTGGGGTTCCCATCCCTTAAGGGACAAGGTCCCATCATAAGAGCTTCTGGCCAGTTGGATAACCAGCAGCACTTCAGCCCCAGCAGAGCCACTGGGAGTGTTGGCTACTGCTGGAACTACAGCAAACCAGAAGCAGCAATGAAGGAGCAAGCACCAGGTCCCAGGTAAGTGTGTTGGGCCTGCTGGGGTCTGACTGGGGGGTGTGGTGGGGTTTGGAACGGTCCTGTTGGACCTGTTGGGGTCTGACTGTGGGGTGTGGTGGGGGTTGGGAGGGTGCTGTTGGGCCTGCTGGGGTCTGACTTGGGGGTTTGAAGGGTGGTGTCAGGCCTGCTGGGTCTGTCTGACTGGGGGGTGTGGTTGGGTTGATGGGGGTAAGGGGTGTTGGAGAGGTTTGGGTGCTCGGGTTGGTTTGTGACGGCAGAGTTTCATGCTGCCAAGGAGCTGCCCTCTGTGGGCTGCAGGGTGTCCAATCAGGAGGGCCTTCTTTGAACCCACAAGGAGGCTGCAAAGGATCACCAGGCAGTCTCCCACGTGGTGTTGGCAGGACTCTGCCCCTTCCCCGGGAATCGCTAAAATACCAGCAATGGTAGGAAGCGGCTTGTAAATGATCCTCAATTGGCCTAAGTGTGAGGGTCATCCTCCATCTTCCTTACCTTTGGTAAAATGCCAGCAGTGGTGGGAAGGCAATGAGCACACCACCAGCAGCATCCCACCCAATATGCCCTCCCCCAACCTCCCAGTGCATTCCCTGAAGCCCCTTTAAATAACCCCAGTCACATTGACACTGGAACAAAAACAAAAATTGCTGGAAAAACTCAGCAGGTCTGACAGCATCTGTGGAGAGAAAGAGTTAACATTTTGAGTCCGTAAAACTCTTCCTCAGAACTCAAGAGAAGTAAAAATGTGATGAAATTTATACTGTTGAAGGGGGCGGTGGGACAGATGAAACTGAATAGAAGGCCAGTGATAGTTGGAGGCAAAGGAGAGATTGCAAAAGATGTCATAAACAAAAGGTCGAAGGGTTGTTGATGGTGGTGATTCTGGCTAAAGGAGGGGCTAATGGTGATACTAAGAGTGGAAAGCAGGATGAGCTAGTGACAGATGGGGTTTTGGTGGGTTTTCAGGGGGCAGCTCCTTTTGTTTATGACCTCTTTTGCAATCTTTCCTTTGCCTCCACCTATCACTGGCCTTCTATCCAACTTCATCTGTCCCACCCCCTTAAACAATATATATTTCACTTCATTTCTACTTCTCTTTAGTTCTGAAGAAGAGTTAACTCTGTCTTCCTCTCCGCAGATGCTGTCAGACCTGCTGAGTTTTTCCAGCTATTTTTGTTTTTGTTTCATATTTCCAGCATCTGCAGTATTTTGCTTTTATCTTAGTCTTTAATTGACTGCCACTTCTCTTCCAGGAATGCCTACATTGAAGAAGTACTGCTCTTCTCTCCGACAGGGTTTCCGCTTGTCTCTTTTGCCCTGTTCACCTTCAATGCTTTCCATTTCCCTCCTGGTGTTTGACAAGGTGTTTACTAAAACTCGCTTTCACAGCCATATTTCCTTCCTCAGTGACTTTCTCCGTCTCCGACTTACCCCACGTGGATTCCAACTGAAGTTCCATCCCTCATGTTTCGAACCCACCCAGGATTACAGGTATCTCCGGGACATGCAGCGCTCCTCAGACTGCTGTTCTCGTCACATCCTGAGATCCACACTCAGTGCCATGCGCCGCTATATGAACACACTCGATCTCTCCCTCCAGCAGCAATGACTCACCTTATCTCTAAGCTGTCCTTGTCCTCAGTTTCATCTTATTCTTCATCTCATCCGATGCCTTATCAAGAAACTTTGTCTCTTTGTTTATCTTTTTCATGTGCTAAAGAAGGCAAGCTCCAACAACTCATCGACACCAATGCCCATCCAGGACCCTCCACACCTTCCCATACCTCTGACCCCATCCCGTCTTCCAATCCCAGCCCCGGCCATGTATTCACTATACCCCTGACCTTCCCCTCTCTGATGCTGAATGTTCAGTGCTCAGCAAAGCACTCAGTTTCATACACTTAGGCTCTCACCTCAATGAATTCTGGGCTCTAAACGATGCTGAACTCTTTTTCCACCGCCTTCGTCTCTGTGCTCACTTCTTTGGGCAGGAGTCATCCCCCCGTTCAACGGATCCTTTCACCCGCCTCCAGTATTCTCCCTTCACCTGGACCCCTCCCTCTGGTCTCTTACCTGCCCTTGATCTTTTCATTAAGAACTGTCGGCGTGACATCAGCCATCTCACTTTCTCTGCTCCTCTCACCCACTCTAACTTGTCTCCTTCTGAACTTGCTGCACTCCATTCTCTCAGGTCCAATCCTGGCTTTGTTATCAAACCTGCTGACAAGGGTGGTGCTGTAGTTGTCTGGCGTACTGACCTCTACCTCACAGAGGCTGAGCGTCAACTCTCAGACACTTCCTCCTACCTTCCCCTGGACCATGACCCCACCACTAAACATCAAGCCATTGTTTCCAGGACTGTCCCTGACCTCATCTTCGCTGGAGGTCTTCCATCCACAGCTTCCAATCTCATAGTTCCCAACCTCGGACAGCCAGCGCTTCTAAATCCTCCCCAAAAATCCACAAACAGAACTGTCCCGGTAGACCGATGGTGTCAGCCTGTTCCTGCCCCACGGAACTCATTTCTTGCTATCTTGACTCCGTTCTCTCTCCCCTTGTCCAGCCTCATCCCACCTACATCCTCGATTCCTCTGTTGCCCTACATCATATCAACAATTTCCAGTTCCCTGGCTCCAACTGCCTCCTCTTCACCATGGACGTCCAATCCCTTTACACCTCCATCCCCCACCAGGATGGTTTTAGGGCTCTTCGCTTCTTCCTTGAACAGAGGCCCAAACAATCCCCGTCCACCATCACTCTCCTCCATCTCATTGAACAATTTCTCCTTAAACTTGTCTCACTTCCTCCAAATGAAAGGTGTGGCTATGGGTACCTGCATGGGACCCAGTTATGCCTGTCTCTTTATGGGGTATATGGAACATTCCTTGTTCCTGTCCTACTCAGGCCCCCTCCCACACCTCTTTCTCTAGTACATTGTTGACTGTTTCAGTGCCACTTCATGCTCTCATCTGGACCTGGAAAAATGTATTAATTTTGCTTCCAAATTCCAATCCTCCATCACTTTCACATGGTCCATCGCTGACACTCCCCTTCCCTTCCTTGACCTCTCTGTCTCAATTTCTGGTGATAGACTGTCCACCAATATTCACTACAAGCCTACCGACTCACATAGCTACCTGGACTACAACTCTTCACACCCTGCTTTCTGCAAGGGCTCCATCTCATTCTCTCAGTTCCTTCACCTCCGTCGCATCTGTTCTGATGATGCCACTTTCCTAAACAGTGCTTCTGACATGTCTTCCTTCTTCCTTAACCAAGGTTTCCCACCCACGGTGTTTGACAGGGCCCTCAACCGTGTCCGGCCCATCTCCCGTGCCTCTGCCCTTGCATCTTCCTCTCCCTCCCAGAACCATGATAGAGTCCCCCTTGTCCTCACTTATCACCCCACCAGCCTCCGGATTCAAGGGATTATCCTCCGCCATTTCCGCCAACTCCAGCATGATGCCACCACCAAACACATCTACCCTTCACCCACCCTGTGAGAATTTCATAAGGACCATTCCCTCTGGGACACCCTGGTCCACTCCTCCATCACCCCCTACAATTCAACCCCATCCCACGGCGCCTTCCCATGCAACCGCAGAAGGTGCAAAACCTGCCCCTTTACTTCCCCTCTCCTCACCGTCCAAGGTCCCAAACGTTCCTTTCAAGTGAAGCACTTGTACTTCCCTCAATTTGGTCTACTGCATTCACTGCTCCCAATGTGGTTTCCTTTACATTGGAGAGACCAAACACAGACTGGGTGACCGCTTTGCAGAACACCTTCGGTCAGTCCACAAGCATGACCTGCCTGTCACTTGCCATTTCAACACACCACCCTGCTCTCATGCCCACATGTCCGTTCTTGGCCTGCTCCAGTGAAGCTCAACACAAACTGGAGGAACAGCACCTCATCTTCCGACTAGGCACTTTACAGCTTTCCGGACTGAATATTGAATTCAACAACTTCAGACCATGAACTCTCTCCTCCATCCTCACCCCTTTTTGATCCCCCTTTTTTCAAATATTTATTTTAAAATTTTTATCTATACACTTTTTCCCACCTATTTCTATTATTATTTTAAAATTTATTTCCATTCATTGTTTTATCCACACCTTTTAGCCTATTTTGATCTTTTTGACCACACTGTCCCATCCCCCCCACCCCACCCCCATAGGGCTATCTGTCACTTGTTCATCCTGCTTTCTACTCTTAATGTCACCATCAGCACCTCCTTTAGCCAGAATCACCATCAACACCCCTTTGACCTTTTGTTTATGACATCTTTTGCAATCCCTCTTTAGCCTCCGCCTATCACTGGCCTTCTATCCAGCTTCACCTGTCCCACCTCCTTTAAACAGTATATATTTCATCACATTTCTGCTTCCCTTTAGTTCTGAAGAAGAGTCATATGGACTCGAAACGTTAACTCCGTCTTTCTCTGCACAGATGCTGTTAGACCAGCTGAGTTTTCCAGCAATTTTTGTTTTTGTCTCAGATTTCCAGCATCCGCAGTATTTTACTTTTACATTGGCACTGGGTTGGATTTTCTGGAGGTGTTGGGGCTGGGATTTCCCATCCCCATTGTGGTGGGATCCGCTGTGGGAGATTCTGCGGCCCAAATAAAAGTCCATTGACTTTCGGCAACTTTTGGTTGCCCAGCCGGCAGCCAATCTGCCAACTTGTCCGCCACTGGCAAAATTACATCTCGGCAGGGAGATGTTGACACCCGCCCCTCCCTTACATCCCCCACTACGTTGCGAGCATTCTACCTCTCCCAGCCCAATCCTAGTGGGTACAGAAAATTCCAACCACTCAGACACAAACTGACACACACGCACACACACTTTCTCAGACGCACATTTACACACGCACATTTACACACACACACACACACACACACACACAGACACACACACACACACACACACACACACACACACACACACACACACACACACACACACAAGTCACTCATACACATGCACACAACACACTCTCGTTCACAGACACACACACACACAAACTTTTATTCACACATATCCAGACACACAAATCACTCATACACACACACCTTTTCAAAAAGCTCCTATATCCCTCTGCTCACCTGGTTGAAGGGGTTTTTTGATGCCAGTTGCTTCTTCTCTCCAGTTTCATTTCCCTTCTGTGATTCAGCTTGAGACAATGATCTGTATTGAGAAAGAAAAACAGAACTGTTACTGAATGAAAAGATAACAGTCCATGTTCCTAACTCAGCCCTTTGAGCTTTTGGCTCAATCTATGGCTCTTTGAAATGTTTTCCTTGTGAGGACAGCTGATGATAACTTAAGCAGCAGTGTTCACACTACAATCCCCACGCACTTTCCTCTGACCTCCCTGTTTTTATCATTTCATTTCCTTTCTCCTGCCTGAATTTGTGTTGTCCAGTTAAGTTTCAAACTTCTAAAAACCTCTCAATCCCTTTAAACTTCATCACCTACTATTTCAATGTCAACATGCCGTTGAAGCTTTTTGTCTTCTACTCATCAGGACAGATGCAAGAATGTCAGATTTCCAAGGGAACAACAATTTATGCTGCATGAGAAAAGGGCGCTGATTGGTTGGCAAGTCAACTCTGATTGATTGAGGCATTGCCATGATGAACTATTGCCTCCCACTCTTTTGTTTAATTCAAAAAATGTGCAATGCCTGGACATGTTCCTTTTGTCTGCAGAGGACAGGTTCCTTTGAGCCCAAGGGATTATTACCTAGTTCCATTCACAGATGAGAGCAATCCCACGCAGCTGGTGCTGGAGGTGGATGCTGCATCCAGCCACATAAGGAGATATCAGATCATTTGACCAAGAGCTTGGTCAAAGACATATGTTTAAAGGAATGTCTTAAAGGAGGAAAGAGAGGCAAAGAGACTTAGGAAGGGAATTCTCGAATTTGGGTCCTAGGCAGCTGAAGGTATGGCTGTGAATGGTGGGATGATTAAAACTGGGATGCTCAAGAGTTAGATGAGCACAGATATCTCAGAGAGTTGTGGAGATGGAGGTGATCAGAAGGGTGTGAGGCCATGGAGGGATTTAAACACGAGGATGAGAATTTTAAAATCAAGACATTGCTTGACCAGGAACCAATGTAAATCAGCAAATATAGGGGTGATAGGTGAATGGGATTTGGTGTGAAGTAGGGCACGGGCAGTAGAGTTTTGGATGACCTCAAGTTTATGGAGGGTAGATTGTGGAAGACCAGTCAGGAGTGTGTTGGAATAGTCAAATCTAGCTGTAACAAAGGCATGAATGCAGGTTTCAACAGCTGATGAGCTAAGAGGCAAGGTCAGCGATGCTACGAAGATAGAAATAGCGGTCTTGAGTGATTTATATGGTTAGACACTCATCTCAAGGTCAGTCAGGTCACCAAGGTTGTGAACAGACTAGTTTAATCTCATCTGCTGCCCGGGTGAGGCTGGAACTGGTAGGTAGGGACTGAAAACAATGGCTCAATCTTCCCAATATTTGGAGGAAATTCCTGGTCATCCAGCACTGGATGTTGGATAAACAGCCTGATAATTTAGCAACAGAAAGGTGGCAGTGAGGTAGAGCTGGGTGTAGTCAGCATAAGTGTGAAAACTAATGCTGTTTTTGAATGATATCCCTGGGGTGGGGTGGGGTGGGGTGGGGGGGTTGGCGGGGGGGGGGGAGGTGCAGCATGTCAATGAGGCATAAGATGAGGCCAAAGATTGATCCTTTGGGGGGCACCCAAGTTATCAGTGTGGAGATGGGAAGAGAAGCCATTGCAAATGATAATCTGGCTACAATCAGATAGAAAAAGGAACAAAAATATTTACATTTATACGGTGATTTTCATGACCATTGACCACCTAAAAGCAGCTCTGCAGACAATAAAATATTTTTCGAAATGTAGTCTGTTATAATGTAGGATTAGAAAGGAATGTTAACCAGAACATAAAAACCAGGAGCAGCCATAGACACACGGCCCACTGAGCTTGCACCACCATTCAATACCATCATAGCTGATCCTGGCCTTCAACTCCACTTTCCCGTCCACTCCCCATATCCCTTAATTCCCTGAGACACCAAAACAGGACAGTGCAGTTACACCCAGCTGGGTGACATTGGAGAGGTGTTGGAGGAGGATGGTGTGGTCATTCGTGTCAAAGGCTGCAAACAGGTCGAGAAGGATGAGGAGGGAAAGTTTACCTTTGTCAAAGTCATATAGGCAGTCACCAGCCCGCATGGCCAAACTTCCTGTAAAGCTTCCCCTGCCCTAGCAATGAACTCTCATCTTCCTCTAGTTTCTCTCCTATCTCCCCTCATGCCCTCTTTGAGCTCATCTTACCCATGAGACCCACCAGCTGTTCTCCCGATCCTATTCCCACTAAACTTATCACCCAACTAGCCCCCGGCTCCTGTGTTAGCTGAGATTGTAAATGATTCTCTCTCTTCAGATGTTGTTCCTCCCTCCTTCAAATCTGCTGTCATTACCCCTCCAGTCAAAAGACCAACGCTTCACTCCTCTGTTCTTGCAAACTACCATCCCTTCTCCAAAGCTCTTTCCTCTCCAAACTCCTTGAATGTGGTGTTGTCTCCCAAATCCATTCCCATCTTTCCCAAAACTCTGTGTTTGAATCCCTCCAATCAGGCTTCCAGCCCTGCCACGGTGTCCAAACAGCTCTTATCAAAGTCACTAAGGACATCCTGCAACTGTGACAAAGGTCAACATTCCCTCCTCGTTCTTCTTGACCTGTCTGCAGCCTTTGACATGGTTGACCACACCATCCTCCTCCGAAGGCTCTCCACTGTCACCCAACTGGGTGGGACTGAACTCACCTGGGTTTATGTTACCCATTCAGTTGTAATCACCTCTAATGACTTCTCTTCCTGATCCTGCACTGTTCCCTTGGTGGCCCCCATGGATCTATGCTTGGCCCTCTCGTTCGTCACTACATGCTGCCTGTCGATGACATCACCTGAAAACACTGTCAGGTTCTCCATGTACACTAACAATGCCTTGATCCACCTAACCATCAACTCTCTCAAACCCTCCTTGCCACTAAGTACTCTCACAGCTCGTCTGACCTTCAGTCCTAGATGAGCAGAATGTCCCTCTAATGAAGTCTGAAAACATTGGGTGGAATTTTACAGCCCTGTGAGGGTGGGGATGGGGCTGTAAAATGTGGTGAACACTTCAGAAGTCCATTGACTTCGGTGGGACCGTAAAATCCCGCCAGGATTTCCTGCGTAAAATGCCATCCATTGTCTCTAGTCCCCAATACAAACTCTGTCTTCTAGCCACCGACACCATTGCTCTCCCTGGCAAACATCTGGGGCTGAGCCAAACTGTTCACTATGTTAATGTCATACTTAAACCTGAGCTGAATTTCCAATCCCATATCCTCTCCCTCATCAAAACCACTTCCTTCCACCTTCATATCATTGCCTGTTTCCACGCCTGTTTCATCCCATCCGCTACTGAAACACTTTGTTATCTTGAGCCAATCCAGTGCTCTCCTTGCTGATCTCCCATCATGCACCCTGTAAACTTGAACTCACCTGAAACTGCCCCTATCCTAACTTGCACTGAGTCCTAAAACAAAAACAGAATTACCTGGAAAAACTCAGTAGGTCTGGCAGCATCGGCGGAGGAGAAAAGAGTTGACGTTTCGAGTCCTCATGACCCTTCGACAGAACTTTGTCTGTTTTTGTTTTAGATTTCCAGCATCCGCAGTTTTCTTTGTTTTGCACTGAGTCCTGTTGACCCATCACCCCTGTGCTTGCCAGGGTGACCAGCTCCCAGCCAAAACTCTATAGGTTGGGACACTTTGTAAGAGTGGTGGGGAGGTGCAGGGGGAGGGTGGTGATTGCTGTTGAACTTGTTCAAGATGTCAGAGTGCAATTTGGAGAACATCACTTGAACCTTGCAATTGCAGGAAAAACAGCATCCCAGGTGTAGACAGCCCAGGATACTGGACAACCACCCTGATTACGGAACAATCCCATAAAATCCAGGATGGATGGTCACCCTGGTGCTCGCTGACTGACATTGGTTCCTGGTTAAGCAATGCCTCAATCTTAAAATTCTCATCCCCATTTTCAAGTCCTTCCCCAGCTCTGTGTAACCTCCTTCGGCCTCACAGCCTTCCGATCATTGGTGGCCTTCCATTATCTAGGCCCTAGCCTCTGGAATATCCTCCCTAAACCTCTCTGCCTCTTTACCTCTCTCTCCTCCCTTAACATGCTCCTTCAAACCTGCCTCTTAGACCAAGCTTTTGATCGCCTGTTCTGATATCTCCTCATGTGCCTCATTGTCAAATGTTGCTTGATAATGTTCCTGTGAAGCACCATGGGGTGTTTTGCTAGATTAAAGGTGCTGGTGCTATATAAATGCAAATTGTTGTTGTTGGATAAGAGTTAGGTGGAGTTACAGAGATGGAGATGGGGGACGTTAAACAACCCCTTGTCATAAGTTAAGCAAGTACCTAGCAGAATCCAAGCAAAGAGTGAAAATACCTGTCTTCAGCTGTTTGTCCTGTTTTTCTGAGGTACATGAGACCAGTGGCACATCTGTGGAATATCAGCGCTTAGATAAGAGGCATTTCCGGAGAGATAGAGAGCAGCTAGTTACATAACATGGTTGTCATCCTACTGCTGGCTAATCAGTGTCACTATGGGACAGGATGAAATCTGCCAGCAACCATTAACTAATGATCAATACAGCAGGGATATTTCATCAACTCTCAATGAGACTGACAAGAGACAGAGATGAGGTAAGCACACAGTCACTAAAGCTTATGTTTACTGATATGTTATATCCTGTGAATGTACTTTGATTTCCTACCTGGCCTGCAGCAAGTGCTGAGATATCTCAGTCTGTGGGAAGGCTTGTTTACAATACAGGGTTCTGCAAAGATTCACAGATTAATAACTCGCCAGGAAAGTAAATAAAGGACATAAATATAAAACTCTGATATATTGAGCCTTTCGTTCAGTGCAACCCACAATTCAACTCTATACTGCAATCTTCTAACTTCTCAGTGGGAATCTGGTCCCTGTCACCTCACTGGCCTCCTTGGAGAATTGGCAAAGGATGGGGCTCACACACAACTAGCGAGCAGCTCAAAAACAAAGGGATTGGGCAGAGGTCCAATAGGCCGCACTGTCAGTGAGGTAGCACTGAGGGAGCGCAGCACTATCAGCGAGGCACCAGTGAGGGAGCGTCATTCTGTCAGTGAGGCAACAGTGAGGGAGTGCCACTCTGTCAGCGAGGCAGCACTGGGGGAGTGCCTCACTATCAGCAAGGTCATGCTGTGGGAGCGCCACATTGTCAGCAAGGCAGCGCTGGGGGAGTGCCTCACTGTCAGCGAGGCCGTGCTGGGAGAGTGCAACACTGTCGGCGAGGCAGTGCTGGGGGAGCGCCTTACAGTCAGCAAGGCCATGCTGGGGGAGCGCCGCACTGTCACGGCCAGTGAAGGAGCGCCACACTGTCAACGAGTCAGCGCTGAGGGAGTGCCACACTGTCAGTGAGGCCTGAGGGAGTGCCGTGCTGTCAGCGAGGCAGCACTGAGAGAATGCCGTACTATCAGGCAGGCAGCACTGAGGGAGTGCCACACTGTCAGCGAGGCAGCACTGAGGGAGTGCCGTGCTGTCAGCGAGGCAGCACTGAGAGAGTGCCGCACTGTCAGGGAGACAGCACTGAGAAATTCGTGAACTGTGCACTGTACTGAGGGAGTGCTATACTCTCGAGTGCAGGATTAAGGACATGTTGCCTTGTTGAAAGGATAGTACTGACAGAATGTTGCAGGAGGATTGGT
Source organism: Isurus oxyrinchus (assembly GCA_026770705.1). NCBI lineage: Eukaryota > Metazoa > Chordata > Chondrichthyes > Lamniformes > Lamnidae > Isurus > Isurus oxyrinchus. The sequence continues at coordinate 83,037,524 of JANJGN010000007.1, read as the reverse complement.
ACTGAGTCAGTGCTGTAAAGGGACTATATGATTAAGTGCTCCTCTCTAAGAGATAAGGTCCATCACTAGAGGCATTAGAAAAAGGTTCTATCTGTTAAAGAGGGTATTAAAGGCCACATGACTCAATTAGAGCTCTCCCAGTGTCTTCATCAATATTCCTCCCTCAGACAACACCGAGAAACCAGTGTAACGTGGGGCCATCCATTACTTTGTTGCGTGTGGAATTTTCCTTTATACAACAGAGTAAGAATAGAATTATAGAATCATTATTGCACAGAAGGAGAACATTGTTGTCTACATAACAGCTATGATTGCATTTCAAGATGTAATCCTTAGGACACAAAGTGCTTTGGGATATTAATAAATGTGAACTTCTGTGGGCCTTGGACCTTTTCTATAAAATAATGGCCTTCCCCCTCTCCTCCACCCCCAGCCCAGTGGGTGGGAATTACTTCACCTCGAGGGGCAGTTGCACAGCAGTAATGCTAAAACTACAGCAGCCAATGCGGAGAACAATGTCAGGACGACTACAAACCAGGCCTCAGGCTTCCAGTAATTATCCAGCACAGTCACTATATTGTTAACCGGGATCCTTGTCTGTACAAAGAGAGCAGAAAATACAAACAGCGGTGATTACAAATGGGAGGCCAACTGTATCGCTGGACCGAGATCAGCCAGCTCAGTAGGAGCTGCCAATTAATCCTGGGATCCTCCATGTCAGTGTGACTCAGGGCAACACCAGACAGTGCAACTCCTCATTGGGCCATTGGCCAAATAAATTTAATAGAAGGACACACACTTGGGGACTGCTGTTTATGGAAAAGGAAGCAATTGGATCATAACACACAAGAACACAAGAGCAGGATTAGACCTTATGGCCCATCAAGCCCAGTCAGTCATTCAATATGATCATGGTTGAGCTTGGGCTTCAACTCCACTTTCCTGCCCACTCCCCATATCTTTTGATTCCCCTAGAAATCCAAAATCCATCTATTCCAGCCTTAAATGTATTCAACGATGGAGCATCTACAACCCTCTAGGGTAGAGAATTCCAAAAATTCACAACCTTTTGAGTGAAGAAATTTCTTCACATCTCAGTCCTAAATGATGACCCCTTACCCTGAGTCTGGTGCCCCTGTGTTCTAGATTCTGCAGCCTACTCTTTGCTTCCTGTCTATTAACCAATCCTCTACATATTACCTCCAATTCCTTGCCTATTAACCTTTTGTGTGGCACCTAATCAAAAGCCTTTGGAAATTCAGGTATACCCCATCTAGTTGTTCCCCTTTATTTACCCCTACTGGTTACATCCTCAAAAAACTCTTAAGTATGTCAAACATGATTTCCTTTTCCTAAAACTATGTTGACTTTGTCTGACCATGCTATGATTTTCTAAGTGCCTATCTAATCTAATAACAGATTCTAGCACTTTCCCAACAACTGGTGTTTGGCCTATAGTCCCGTATTTTCTCTCTCTCCTTTCTTGAATAGTGTTGTTACATTTGCTAACTTCTAATCTGATGGGACCATTCCAGAATCTAGGCAATTTTGGGAAATAATAGCTAGAGCATCTTCTATCTCTGTAGCTATCTCTTTTAGAATCCTTGAATGTAGGCCATCACATCCTGGGATTTGTTGGATTTTAATCCCTTAAATTTCTCCAATACTTTACCTCTGCTGATATTAATTTCCCTAATTCCCTCACTCTTTTTAGCCCCTAGGATGCTGTCTATTTCTGGTATGGAACTTGTGTTTTCTACTGTGAAGACAGACACAAAATATTTGTTCAATGCCTCTGCCATTTTCTCATTCCCCATAACAATTACCCCTGTCTCTGCTTTTAAGGAACCAATGTTTTCTCTAGCTAATCTCTTCCTTTTCATATACTTGTAAGAGCTCTTATAATTGTTTTTATATTGCTGTTGATTTTGCTCTCATATTCTATTTTTCCCCTTTTTGTCAACTATTTGGTAACTCTTTGCCGGTTTCTAAAGCACTCTGAATCCTTAGATTGCTATTCCTCCTTGCAACATTGTAAGCCTCTTCTTTTAAACTAAAGCTAACCTTAACTTCCTGAGTGAGCCACAGATGGCTCTTTCTTGTTGAGTTGTTGTTCTTCAATGGAATATATTTTTGTTGAACATTTTAAATTGGTTCTTTCAATGTTTCCCACTGTTTATTTACCACCAAAACTTTTAGCCTATTTATCCAATTAACCTTAGCCAGTTCTCCCCTCATACCTATGTAATTGGCTTTGTTTAAGTTCAAGTTCCTTGTGTGTGATTGGAGTATGCTGTCTTCAAACTTAACATGGGATTCAATTATGATCACTATTTCCCTTTTACTCTGATATGACTAATTAACCCTGCCTCACTGCACAATGCTAGATCTAAGATAGCCTCATCCCTAGTTGGTTCCACAATGTATTGCTCCAGGAAACAGTCAAAACAACATTCAATGAGCTCATCTTTTAGATCACCTTTGCCACATCTGCCAGAAAGGGCCACGCAGTACACATGACTATGGGTGGAATTTTCCATGCCCGCTGGTGTAGGGCATGTTCGGCTGCGTGAGTGGACAATATGGCGAGAAGGCCAAAAATGTTGTAATTGTCTGCTCAGCCCGTTGATGGCAAGCTGCATTTCCCGACATTGGACGTTGGGAACATCATTGCAATACAGCTGCATACTATTGTAAAGCCAGCCCATCAGAATCATACCCCACCCCCATCCTGGACCATCTGCCCATGTTGTCGGGAAAACACACCAGTGTAGAACACATCTTGACAAGCGTGACATGCAGAAGTTGAGACTTAACACCAGGGCCTTGCTCACATCGTGGACATCCGAGGAGCAGGAGATGCTGGAGCCCTACAGCAATGGCACTGGAGGAATGTCCATGGCATGCTGAATGGATTCTCATGGACATGGCTCTGCTGCGAAGCAGCTCATGGAAGGTGGAAAGTCACCGTTGAAGGTCTGCTCACAACAGATGATCATCAAGGGGGTGGAGAGGAAGGTCCAGCTGTGTTTGGGAGAGGAAGATGTACCGAGGGGTGGGAGAGGAAGATCTAGGTTCGACTGGGAGAGGAAGAGGTGTCGGGGGAGGCGGAGGGTGAGGTTGGGAGGGGGATCAAAGGCATCGGTGGAGGGGGGGTTGTGAGGGGGGGTCAAAGGTTTCAAGGTCAGATGGGAGGGCATAAGGGGGAGGAGGGGGTAATGGGGGGAGAAGACGGCAACTGGGGAGGTAGGTGTAAGCGGGGGTGGAAGGTGTAAAGGAAGGAGTTTGGAGGGGGAAAGGAATGCGGAGAGGGGATGGAGTCCAGGGGCAGGAAGGAGTCCAGGGGGAGGAATGAACACAGAGAGGCTGGAGGAAGAAGTAAGGCTGGAGGAAGGAGTCAGGAAGGGGGAAGGATTGGGGTTGGCGGGGAGGTGGTGGGGGGTAGTCTGGTGGGGGGAAGGAGTTCTGGGGGGGAAGGAGAGCGGAGAGGGGAGGGAGTAAGGGTGGAAGAAGGAGTCGGGAAGGAGGAAGGAGTTCCGGGGTGGGAAGGGGTTCCAAGGGAGGATGTCCAGGTGAACGTGCAAGGGAAGGTTCTATTGAGTCCATGACTGTCTCCTGGGGAGCAAACTGAGGGTGGGTGTGGTATGAGGGAATGGTGAGGATGGCCAAGGGCAGAGCAAGGTGGGAGGGTGAGGGTAGAAGGGACAGTGAGGGTGGTTGGTGGGGACTCAGGGACAGACACGGACCCTGGGGGTGGGAAGGAGGAGGTTGGGGAGGTGAATGTGGATGGGGGTGGAATTTTCGAGAAGGAAGGGAACGTACATGTTCACCTGGACATCGCCCAAGGAAAAGGATTGTGGCTGGTAGGTAATAGAGGGGAGGTGGAAGGTGATGCCAGGGGGGGTCGACAGTGATGCGGGAAAGGAAATGGGTAACTGGGGGAAGGGAAAGGTCAGGGGAGCGAAAAAGAACTGTAGCACTACCATGCTGGCTAAATTGAAAGTGAAAAGTGAGTCATGTTGGCCAGGAACAGGTGCTGCATGGGAGTGTGCTCAGTGGGTGGCAGAGATGCAGGTCGGCTCACTTGGACAACTGAAAGCGAATCCCAGCAGGCAGCATTGAAAATGCTCAGAACGTTGAGATGAGTGTGATGGGGAAAGGATCTGCATGCATGGGAGAGTGCTTGCACGAGGCTCTGAAAGGCCCTGACACATACACTTCTCCCTCCAGAAACACTCATGGGCCGGCTGCTCCCTCTGCTGTGATAGAGGACGAGGTTGAGGGGGTCACAGCAAAGGGGACTCGGAGGGAGGGGACAGTCTCTGAGACTCCTGAGTAGATGAACCAGGAGTGTCCAGCTGCTGCTTCTGCTCTCTTAGGTGCCCGAGGGTCCCGGCCTGACTCCTTGAGGAGAAGGAGCACCCAGAGCAAGGTTGAGGTGCCCCAATTCCCTCTCATGTTGCCAATACAGGAACTCAACCATGGCTCTCGTGATGGAGTGTAGCTCTGCACAGGCCTCTGAATTCTGCTGGATCAGGGTCTCCATGGCTTCTGCCATCCTCCCCATCGAGACCTCGATATGCGCATATGTGGGCACCACTTCAACAGAGACCAGGTGGACGCACTCCTCCGACTCGCGTGCCACTCTGTTGAGGGCTTCCAACAGCTCTGCGTGATATTCCCACGCCTTCTGCTGACTCTCCATGATGAGTTGGGAGGCCAAATCTAGAGGCTCTTCATCTGTCTTGGACCTCACAGATGCCTGAACCCCAGCACTCCTCTGAGTGCCGGGAAGCTTGGCTGAACTTCTTTCTGCCGTGGACACGTATCCGTGCGGTGACCACCAGATTGTAAACCTGTGCCTGCTCTAAATCTAGGTCCCACCGAGGTGTGTGTCTCTGTGCTGGTGGAGGGCATGGGTAAGGGCTGTGACAGGTCTTTCAGGCTGCTTATTTTTAGCTCTTCAATAGAGGAGGAATCCCCTTGGCTGGAAATGAGGACCTGGATGGAGCTGAGGGACTGGCTGGCTGAGGGTGTCGGTCACTTGGCAGAGCTCCCTGTGAACCAAAGAAGAGATAATTAGTACATGACAGCAGAGTCAGAAGCAGGAGAGAGAGCACTCATAATTACGTTGAGAGAGGGATGATGTGGTACATGATCCTCACAAGGGTGTTCATCACCAACCTCACTGTCACCACAGGTACAGTCCATGTCCTGACTAGTCAGTGTGATGGCACACTCCTCAAAGTGAGTGAGGGGCCTAATGTAGGTCAGTCCACTCCCGGTCTGGGACCTCTCCCTGCTAGTGTGAGCAGGCTTCTCCTGCATGGAAACAGATGGAAAGAGTGTGAGCAGGACACATGGCACTGAGTGAAATGTTTGTGTGGTGAGCGGAGCCATGGACGGGATGAAGATGCGAGCTCCAGAGGATATGAGCCTGATGGAGATGTGAGGGTGTGTTTGTGAGAGTTAGTGGTGTTGTCCTCTGAATGTGTGAAATCCCTGTGGATGTGTGATGGGTTTTTGAGTGTATGAGTTGAGAGTGAAGAGAATAGTGACTTACCCTGGTGGAATAGAGGAGATCATTCATCCTCTTGCGGCACCGGGTGGCTGTTATCTTTTTCAGGGCATTGGCACTGACCACCATTTCCCAAGCCGAATTGGTGATGTTGCTGCCCATCGTGTGGTCTGCGCGGGGTGGAGGACATCACTGCGGGCCTCTACTGAGTCCAAAAGGCACTCGAGGGATGCGTCATTGAACCTGGGGACTGCATTCTTTTTGCCTTTCAGGGCCATGTCTTCCATGCAGCAGTTGTGGGCTGGAAGCACTGAGAGGTGTGTGTGGGGCTATACTTTAACTATGGTGCCAGGTGTGATGAAGTGGTGAGGTAATGGCATGATGTGTTTCCCAGGATTGCACAATTAATGTGGCAGGATTGGGATGATCCGGCATGAGAAGCTGTCATTGCCGCCGGCAAGTAAAATGTAATTTTTCCTGCCCGCTACTATACTTAGTGCAAAACTGGGACGATCCCACCCTATGCCTGAGTGAAATGTAGATTGAGTAAGGAGTTGGGAATTTGGTTCAGGTGGGAATTCAGGGCAGAGCGAGAAAGAGGCGCTCTTTTTGCTGCTTTTTTTTCAGCCTCCAGTGGATGGTGTGTTTCCTTCCTTGTCTCCAAGCTAGGTGAGTACAACTTTCTATTACTTTATCCGTGTAAGTTATTAACTAATTGACTAATGAAATAAATAAGATTGGACAGAAATGGCAGGGCTGGTGGTGTGTCGAGACTGCAGCATATGGGAATCTGTGGAACGCACTGCAATTCCAGACAACTATATCTGCAGAAAGTGCCTGCAGCTTAGGCAACTTCAGCTCAAAGATGTGGACATTGCACCAGGGAGTGGGAGAGTTAGCTGGATGCTTTGTTCCAGGAGGCAGTCACGCCCCTTAGGTTAGGCAGAACTTTAAGACTTTGTCAATGGTCGGACAGGAGAGTGTGACTGTGAGTCAAGCAGGTAAGGGGAACCAGCTGTAGTGATGGAGGAGCTTCAGCCCCTGACTTTCTCCAACAGGTATGTGGTGCTTGCTACCTGTGTGGATGAGGAGATGGATTGCAAGGTGGATGAGCAGACTGACCATGATACCATGGTGAAGGATGCCATTCAAGTGGGGGGAGCAAAGAGGAATGTGGTCGTGATAGAAGACAGCGTGTTGTCTGCAGTTGACAGCGTGAGTCCAGGCAACTGTGTTGCCTGCCTGGTGCTGGGGTTCAGGATATCTGCTCAAAGTTGGAGTGGAACTTGCAGTGGGAGGGGGAAGATCCAGTGGTCATGGTCCATGTAGGTACCAATGACATAGGGAAAACTAGGAAAGTGGTTCTGCATAGAGGATATGAGGAGCTGGGCACTAAATTAAAAAACAGAACCTCACAGGTAATAATCTCAAAAGGCAAGAAGACTGCAGCCCTTGAGCACCTTTTGGACACTGTGGAGGCTCAGTGTGATGTCCTCTACCCCCGCTCTGGCCGCAGGAGGGGCAGCTACAATCCCACTCCAGCTTGGTAGGTGATGGCAGTGATGGCCCGTGCCAATACTGCACAGAAGAGGTTGGCCACCCAATGCAGAAAGAGAATGGTCTCATCCATGCAGCCAGGGTAAAGCAACCATCTCATCATTATAAACTCACACACACAAGCCCATCACACATTCACTGGCATCTCACTCACTGCCAGCTCAAGGGACATCACCACCCATTCTCACACACATCCTTACATCTCAGTCTGGCCTCATCTGGAGACTGCCTCCTCAACCCTCACCATCTTGAGGCCACAAACACAGATCAACATGTGCCCCCAAACACACCCTGGGATACTCCCTTTCCCCAGTACAGCCCTCACCCTGCAGCCTCTTCCCTTGCCTGAGGCCACTTCTCCCCCTTCGCCAAGCAAGCCCCAGCCCTGCAGCTGTTGAAAAGCCACCCACATATGTCTGATCTGGTAGATAGAGACCTCCTTATAGCCCCCCTCAAAGTGATGTGGTGCTGCCGTGAAGCCTGGCACTGATGACTGCGAGTGCTGACCGAAGCAAGTAGGCACACAAACCTTGAAGTCCTGAGTGAAGTGCAGCCCACCAAGTGCATGCCTCATATATGCTGTTGTGAACAGCATATGCCAACGTGGGCAGATGATCCTGGAGATAAGTCCCACGGGCTGGCCTCATAATGATATGCTGATGAATTACAATGAGGTTCCCGACATCCGATGGTGGGAATCACGGCCCACTATTGATGGGTGGAGCAGACGATCGCAAACTGGTTTAATGACATTGTGAAACCGATTTTTGACCTTCTTGCCGTATTGACCAGTCACACAGCCGAGCATCTCTGACACTGGCCATTGTCTATCCTGGAATGTTTATTTCCCAACCTTGGTCATCATGTAACCATGTCTCTGTGATGACAATTTAATCTAAACCATTTATCTCTATTTGTGCCACTGGTCGGTCTATCTTATTGCGGATGCCTCTCACGTTCAGATAAACTCAACTTTGGAGCATGTGACTGGGGGTTCATTTTACATGAATAGACCCCCAGTGTTTGATTCAAGTGAAAGTTTAAACCACCACAGGAGCTGGAATTACATTGGAAAAATAAGAACAATTTCCATCAAGTCCACCTTCCACCACCCTGGTGGTCACAGGGTACAATGATAATGGAATTGTCAGTTAATCATTTGAATTCATCTCTATCAGTTAATCTACCACAGACCCATACATGAACTTCTGTTTTCTTATCTTTGCTCCTATTTTGTTCCCTTTTCTTCAGTTGTAATCTTATTTCTCTCTTTTGCTTTCAGAAGGCAGCTGACATTCTGCACTCACAGCCTCTGGACACATCTTTTGTTTCTTCACTTGTCCTACTGCTGTGCTCTTTGGCTCTGCACAACCAATCTTTTAGTCATTTAATGTCTCCCATCTTCCATTCTATCAGAGACCTTCTCTTCGGGCCTTTCTCCACCACCCACCGCCGCCGCCGCCCCACCCGCAACCCCCCCAAACCCTTTTCAGCTTCTTAAAACCTGTCACATTTCTAAGTTTTTCCAGTTCTGGTGAAAGGTCATTGACCTGAAACACTGGGTGGAATTTTCCGTTTGTGAAACTAAGTGCGGTGGTGGGCGGGTTTCACAGCGTATATCTCACTGCTCAGAATGGCGGATTCTGCACCAGGAAGCTCATTAATTATACACAGGCAAGTATCTCCCCCAATCATCGGGTGGGTTGGCAGCTGATTCGTCCACCCGCTGTTACCTGGCAGGGTCAAAGGTCCAGATGCCATATTTAAATGCCACCCGAACATACACATTTCGCTCCCTCAATCCCACCTGTCTCCAGGACACGCACAGACATGTCTTCCAGCCAAAAGAAGAAGATGGCAAGCCTCAAGAAGGAAGCAGCACACCGCTTCAGCCACAAGGCCCTCCAGGCCTTAATTGGAGGAATGTGGATGCACAGGGATGTCCCATATCTCAGAGATGGTTCCAGAAAGCATAACAGCCTCCCCTCTCCGGCCTCAGGGTTCACTGCAGGGGATGTCAGCACAGCTGGCCACTGCACCCGAAACACCATCAGGTGCAGGAGAGGGTGAATGATCTCATCCGTTCTGCCAGGGTAAGTTATCCTTCAACCCTTTCAAATATCAAGCTGTCATCATAGCATCATGGGGTCAAAGGGCTATTCTGTTCAGGGATCTCACATTAGCAGGGAACACATGTCAGCACTGATCGCCTCACAGAAACGTTCACATCACCACCATCTCATTGATCACACTCCATCCTCAGACAATTCTGGGGATGGCTTACCACACACAGGAGACATGCATCTCACCCAACCTCTGCTCCATCCCTTCTCAGCTCATGCCTTTCTTGTATCTTCATCCAAGGCAAGCTTGCCCACAACAGAAGGGAAAGGGTGCAAGTCGTGGCGGGGATGGAGGGAGGCACAGTCCTCATAACTGCCCTCAGTGAATTCAAGGAGGATGCTGCCCAGCTTGGTGGGGAGCTCAGTGATTGCTCCTGTGGAGATGGGGAGATTGGATTGTCTAAGCAGTGGATCATACCTCCATCAGTCCATCACATCCTGACAATCAGTGATTGACATGTCGTCTTCTAATCCGCATACTCATCAACTAAAACCCTCCTTTCCTTCTGGGAACCGAGGCTCACAAGGCTGCCCACAATAAGTCCAAGCCCCCAGATCATGTCCGAAGAGAAAGCTCTGGAAGAACTGTCACTGTGCTCACCTGCACCCTCCACCAGCAAGAGACATACACCTCAGTGGGGTCTAGTTCTACAGTAGGCTTGGGCTACTGGAGAACACCTCACTGACACATCCCCACAGCAGCCGGAGGTAGGGATAGCCCAGGACTCTGGCACTCAGTGCAGCTGTCTGCTCAGTCAGAGTCAGATGATGAGCCTCTGTGAGTGGCCACCAACTCAATGCTGGAGATGCAACAACAAGCAGTTGTGTGATTAAAGCGCTTCCTCCCACTACACCATTGTGTCAAGCAGCAGCTCAGCAGCCTTGGGGGATTAGCAGCAGTTGTGTTTCCTCAGTGGTAGTGCCAAAGAATAAGACCTGGGCAGGATGAGGAGATCCCCAACCATGTCCTCATCTCACCGGCTGTTGTAATTTCTCATTTCTGTGACAATGACTGCTTCAAGTAAGTTTCCGCAGCATTCCCATTGTTGAGTGGACTCACTTCCCAAAGCGAGTGCATACAGAGGGCACCGCTGATTTTCTTAGCGATCATGGCCTGGTGAATCATGAGGCTAGAAGGTGCAAGTGTGAATGCTGAATTTGCTCTTGGTGTGACTGGTTGGACATCCCTTTGAATGAAATGGAATGGTTTTGAGGGCCAGTAGAACTATAGCCATCTGGCCTTGTCTTCACTTTACTCCTCCTGGAACCTGGCAGTGATTAAAGTGTCACAGGCATGTCTCCCATGCTTCCTCTATGGTGTCATCACATTCAAACTGACACTCGTCCCCCCACTTAAGATTCCTAGGGCTCTTGATCTTCATCCTCTGATGAGCTCTCATCCTCCTCCATTTCATCCTCTGGCAAGGGATCACTTCTTTGCAGTGCCGGGTTGTGAAGGGTGCAACACACTGTGATGATGTGTGAAACCCTATTGTGTAGTGTACTGAGTGGTCCAAACATCTGAAACTCATCTTCAGAATCCCAGGGGTCTGCTCGATTAGGGACTGCGTGGATCTGTGAGCAGCATTGTACCTCTCCTTCGAATGGCTCTGAGGGTGATGCACTGGTGTCATCAATCAGCATTTCAGTGGGTACCCCTTATCCCCAAGCAGCCATCCCTGCGGATGTACAGGCCTCGAAAATCTCAGGCACCTGGGAGTGACTCAGGTTGTAGGAGTCATGGCAACTCCCAGGGTACCGTGCAGAAACGTGCAATATGTGTTTCCGGTAATCATGCAGCAGTTATACACTGATGGAATGGTGGTCTTTGTGGCTTATAAATATTAGGACCTGCTGCCATGGTGCCCGTAATGCCACATGGGTGCCGTCTATTGCGCCGTGCATTCTTGGGGAGTCTGAGATGGTGGTGAAGCTGGTGAATCTCGCAGCCTGGCTATCTTCATCCAGAACAAACCTGACATAATGATGGGCCTTCCTGTGTTGTGGACTGAGTGATGCTGCACAGGTTCCCAGTGGATCCCTGGAACAACTCACAGACAAAGAAATTGAGCACGGCAGTCATCTTTAAAGTCTCTGCCAGGGGATAGCCTCCAACCGCACATGGCATCAGATCTTCATGAACCAGACTTCAGGACAAGTGCAGATGTATCCAGCATTGTCTCTTACTCATTTGTAAATAGGAGGGTCTTCTACGGTATACCCGAGGTCTGGTGAGTCTGGTGTCTCGGTCTCTCCTCTTGACCCTCTTGTTCTTGCTGTGGCTCCACTTGATCCTGGACCTCAGAAGGGGCATCCTCCTGGATCTGTGCTTGGTGTCACCCCAACTCCTTCACCTCCTCCATTGCCTTCAGGCCCTCAAAAAGGAAGCTTTGTGCCCTGGATTCATTTTTGCTTTACCCATCCCTCTGAAATGAAAGATCGAACACATTAATGATTAACGGTCAAGATAGTGAAGTTCACAATCTGTCATCTATAATAACTGTAATGGTCTATAGTGATTTCTGTCCTACTTGCATCTCTGAGGTGCTAACACACACATCGAGGTGACTAAGATCCCATCCCAGAAACATAACACTTAAATCCCTCAGTGGTATGAGAAGGTTTCAATGACATCCGCTACCTAATCTAGCTCAGTGCTCCAATCTCTGACCTGGTATATTAATTAACAATATATTGCTCATGATTAATGACTGAATGTCCTTTGTCCCATTATGAATGCCAATTCTGGATAGATGTGACTGGCCTCCATTAATGGAATGACATATATGCTGGACTCTTTAACAATTGCCTGCAGTCCCAAATTTTACATTCCTATGTGTTAATGTTGAGATGCAGTGACTGTGACGATAAGCCATTGACTCCTGAGTATCCCTCTTACAGTGCTGAAAAAGGCATTGGCTTCCAATGGCTTTCTTCTCAAGGAGATCTTCCTCCTTGCTTTCTAATTAGACTCCAGTTCACTCTTGAGGCATCAACAAGTTAGAGGCACCCCCAGAAAGGCCCCCTTACTCCAGCAGTGTGCTCCTCCCACACTGACTCAGACCCCTCCCATTCAGAATCACTTCTACTTTCGATTTATAACTGCGCCATAACTCCGATAGCGCAAGATGGTGGTTCTGCACAACTATTTCGACACTTCCTCTTTTGCTGTTCACATCCCAGAAATCTACCTGGAACCTCACGATGTAAAGGTAGAGCTCCCCCAAGGAAAGCTTCCCATACCCCACCCCGCTTTATTATGTGTTCCCCAAAGACAGGCTGCAGATGCCTCCCATTACTATCACCATACCATCTGCAGCCCAGTACAGAGGCAGACAAGCCCATGGACAGTGACTATGAGACAGCCCTGCACACCAAGCTGTGCATTACTCCTATTGAGCACACAGCCTTAGCCCCTCCCTGGAGCGGGAGTGCACCATTCTCCCAATGAATACTCTTGCAGCATGACCCGCTGTACCCTGTGACTGTCTCCACTCTCTGACTCTTGGCTGTGAGCTCCACAGAGCCCAGGAGTGTCTCTACTCTCTGACTGATGTCCACAGAGTCCAGGACTGCCTCTACTCTCTGAATCCTGTCCACAGAGCCCAGGACTGTCTCTACTCTCTGACTCCTATTCACAGAGCCCAGGAGCTTCTCTACTCTCTGACTGATGTCCACAGAGACCAGGAGTGTCTCCGCTTTCTGACTCCTATCCACAGAGACCAGGAGCGTCTCTACTCTCTGACTGATGTCCACAAAGCCCAGGAGTGTCTCCGCTTTCTGACTCCTATCCACAGAGCCCAGAAGCGTCTCTACTCTCTGACTCCTATCCACAGAGACCAGGAGCGTCTCTACTCTCTGACTGATGTCCACAGAGACCAGGAGTGTCTCCGCTTTCTGACTCCTATCCACAGAGACCAGGAGCGTCTCTACTCTCTGACTGATGTCCACAGAGACCAGGAGTGTCTCCGCTTTCTGACTCCTATCCACAGAGCCCAGGAGTGTCTCCGCTTTCTGACTCCTGTCCACAGAGCCCAGGAGTGTCTCCGCTTTCTGACTCCTATCCACAGAGCCCAGAAGCGTCTCTACTCTCTGACTCCTATCCACAGAGCCCAGGAGTGTTTCCGCTTTCTGACTCCTATCCACAGAGCCCAGGAGTGTCTCTACTCTCTGACTCCTATCCACAGAGCCCAGGAGTGTCTCTACTCTCTGACTCCTATCCACAGAGCCCAGGAGTGTCTCTACTCTCTGACTCCTATCCACAGAGCCCAGGAGTGTCTCTACTCTCTGACTCCTGTCCACAGAGACCAGGAGTGTCTCCGCTTTCTGACTCCTATCCACAGAGACCAGGAGCGTCTCTACTCTCTGACTCCTATCCACAGAGACCAGGAGTGTCTCCGCTTTCTGACTCCTATCCACAGAGCCCAGGAGTGTCTCCGCTTTCTGACTCCTATCCACAGAGCCCAGGAGTGTCTCTGCTCTCTGACTCCTGTCCACAGTGCCCAGGAGTGTCTCTACTCTCTGACTCCTATCCACAGAGCCCAGGAGTGTCTCTGCTCTCTGACTCCTGTCCACAGAACCCAGGAGTGACTCTACTCTCTGACTGATGTCCACAGAACCCAGGAGTGTCTCTACTCTCTGACTGATGTCCACAGAGCCCAACGACTGCCCCTATTCTCTGACTGCAAGCCCCAGGCTAAGGACTTTGACTTTTACAGATTTCTCCATTGCACTCATAGCTGAAGACTACACTCTCTCCCTTTCCGACCACTATTCCACCCCTGGCCCTTATGGGTCTCCTTGTGACCCATTGGTCTTGTGCCACTCTAACAATGCCAACCCCCCCTGCCTTTCCTATTCCAGAGTCTGAGTGCATCCCCTCCCATTCACACCTGTGGTATCCCATTTATGGCTAATATTTAAGGAATGAATGTATGCATTGTAACAGTTATACATTCTTTTCTGGTGCAAAACCACAACATGAAAAGCAGCACAACCAGGGCTAACAAAAGAAATTAAGGATAGTATTAGATCCAAAGAGGAGTCACATAAAGTTGCTAGAAAAAGTAGCAAGCCCGAGGATTGGGAACAGTTTAGAATTCCGCAAAGGTGGGCCAAGAGATTGATTAAAAGGGGAAAAATAGAGTATGAGAGTAAACTTGCAAAGAACATAAAAGCGCACTGTAAAAATTTATGTAAATATGTAAAAAGAAAAAGATTAGTGAAGACAAATGTAGGTCCGTTACATTCTGAAACAGGAGAATTTATAATAGAAATCACGGAAATGACAGAGCAATTAAGCAACTTCTTTTCGTTCTGTCTTCACAGAGGAAGACAATAACTTCCCAGAAATACTGAGGAACCAAGAGTCTAGTGAGAAGGAGGAATTGAAGGAAATTAGTATTACTAAAAGAACAGTGCGAGAAAAATTAATGGAATTGATAACCAATAAAAATCCCCAGGGCCTGATAATCTACATCCCAGGGTACTAAAGGAGGTGGCCATGGAAATAATGGACGCATTGATTGTCATCTTCCAAAATTCTGTAGATTCTGGAACAGTCCCAGCAGATTGGAGAGTTGCAAATGTAACCCCACTATTTAAAAAACGAGGGAGCGAGAAAACAGCAAATTACAGACCGGTTGGCCAAACCTCAGTGGTAAGGAAAATGCTCGAGTCTATTATAAAGGATGTGATAACACGACACTTTGAAAATTTGAACAGGATGAGACAAAGTCAGCATGGATTTATGAAAGGGAAATCATGTTTGACAAACCTACTGGAGTTTTTTGAGGACGTAACTAGCAGAATAGATAAGGGAGAACCAGTGGATGTGGTGCATTTGGATTTTCAAAAAGCTTTTGATAAAGTTCCACACAAGAGGTTAGTGTCCAAAATTAAAGCACGTGGAATTAGGGTAATATATTGGCACGGATTGAGAATTGGTTAGCAGACAGGAAACAGAGTAGGAATAAATGGGTCTTCTTTGGAGTGGCAGGCAGTGACTAGTGGAGTACCACAAGGAGCAGTGCTTGGGCCCCAGCTATTCACAATATATCAACGATTTGGATGAGGGAACCAAATATATTATTTCCAAGTTTGCTGACGACACAAAACTTGGTGGGAAAGTAAGCGGTGAGGAGGGTGTTAAGAGGCTTCAAGGCAATTTAGACAGGTTGAGTGAGTGGGCAAATACATGGCAGATGCAGTGTAACGTGGATAAGTGTGAACTTATCCACTTAAGTAGAAAAAACAGAATGACAGAGTATTATTTAAATGGTGATAGACTGGGAAATGTTGATGTACAAAGGGGCCTGGGTGTCCTTGTGCACCAATAACTGAAAGCAAGTATGCAGGTGCAGCAAGCAGTTAAGAAGGCAAATGGTATGTCATTTAGGACTGAGATGAAGAGAAACTTCTTCACTCAGTGGATGGTAAACCTGTGGAGTTCCCTAACACAGAGGGCTATGCAGGCCAAGTCATTGAATATATTTAAGAAGGAAATAGATAGATTTCTGGGTTCTAAAGGCATCATGGGGTATGGGGAGAGCGCAGTAGTTTGGTGTTGAGATAGAGAATCAGCCATGATCATACTGAATGGTGGAGCAGACTTAAAGGGTTGAATGACCTACTCCTACTCCTATTTTCTATATTTATATGTTTCATTCACCCCCTTGTTTGTCAATGTCTCAGTTTCCCTTGTCGAGCTGCACTCCTTGGTCTCTCCTCTGCCTCCCATCATTTCCCCTCCTCCTCCACCTCCTTACAAAGCCTTCCTCCCTCTCTTCCCCCAAGTATTCCCCTTTCCCCCCACCCCAGTCGAAATGCTGGTCACTGAATGCTCAGCCCTATATGAGTACCACTGCACAGGGTTGTCCTTCTGGACAATGGTGGCACACACTGGGAGCAGACCACCCCTACATATCCCTCCCCGGTCTCGGTACTGGTCAGTGTCTAAAAGTTGAGCCCTGCCTGAGTACTGCTGCACAGTGCTGTCCTTCTGACTACAGAGGCAGCAACTGGGAGCGGAGCAATCCTACACCCCTAGCAGCATGGCATTCCACTGGCATTGCAACAAGACCAGCGCCACACTGACATAGGTTGGCTATGCATAGTTCACTCACCTCAAAGTCATGAGCAAAGTGAGGTCCGACCGGTGCATGCCACTCTGTTTCAGAGATTGAGACCGACGTGATTTCCCGCTGGCATGACGCAAGATTGGAAGATGGTGAGCAGCCAATTTAATGAGCATTTATGAGATGTTAACGAACGCAGATGGTGCCCACACCACTAGTCAGTGGGATAGCGGACCTGCCATTTACCCACCATCGGGAGAATTGCAAACTACTTTTACCCCGGTGGGTTTTTGGATTTTTTGGTTGCCGCTAGATTCTCCACTGCCGCCCACCACAAAACCTGCCGCAAGCAGGATGGGAAAATTCCACCCATTAACTCTGTTTATCTCTCCATAGCTGCTAATGCAGACCTGCTGAGCATTTCTAGCATTTTTGGCTTTTATTTTCAGACAAGAAAATCTTTCAGAGATGGAGAACTTTGAGAACAGTAAACTCAAAGTCACCTGCACCTCCCCCACCTGTTACACTCACCACGTCTGATGTTTCCATATAGTGTATCACAAGATGATACCGTCTGAAACAAATCTATCTAAACAATGCAGTCTTTTGTACTCACGGTTGACGGTTTGGTAGTAGTCGGTGCTATGGTTGTCCAAGGAATAACATGGACAATCACAATCACCGTGGTTGTCAGCTGCAGTTTTGAATCAGCACTGTTATTGTCGGTGACCTGAATTAAGAGTTGAAAGGTCGTCGGGTCAGAGATCCCATCCAGATCATATGAGAAGGTGTTTTTCGAGAACAGGGAACTCCCCTGGGAAATGAAGCGGTTGTTTATATTTCCTGGTGGGATAAATTTAATTTTAATTAATTGATTAAATTTTAGATGCTGTTAATGTCATTAGCTGTGGACAGGGCAAGGCCAGGGCCTTCGCACAATGAAAAATCAAATATTACCTCCAGACAGGGGTGGTCTGGTTTCTGTTGGCAGTGCCATTCCCCGACAGGGGGTCGTGGGTGAAAGAGGTGCAGCAACACTGACAGAGTGCCACCTGCTTCCACTTATACCCTGTCAATGGGAAGGCGAAGAAAGCCCTAGGCCTCTGGCACTGCTGACCCGTACCAACCTCCCTGAGGCACCGGGGGAGGTGGGGTTTTGGGTCTAAACCTTCCCCAATAACCCCACCAGTCTGAACACCACTTCCCTAAAGGACTGTATTTTTAAAGTTCCTTTCTCCACCTCAGGATGGGCCAGAGCCAAAGCAGTACAGGACTTGTGAAGTGTAGTCACTATTGTAATGTAGTTAAACATGGCAGCCAATTTCAAAGTCTCACAAACAGCAAAAATAACCAGATAATCCACTCTGGATGTTAACAAGACATAGTACAAAGCTGGGGAAGGGGACTGGGGGGTGTGCAGCAGAGTTCCGGGTTTCTCTGCATGCCCCGGAGTTTTAATTCCACAGCGTGCGTCTTTTCTCCTCGACAGTTTTCTCACACTGAAGTCAACCTTGGCTCCAGTTCAGTAGGGAGAACTCCGGAGCTGGCTGCAGGAACAGGATAGATATTATTCCAGATCTTGGGATGGGTAAGGATCTGATCCTGGAGGGCAGGGGAGTCAGACCACCAGCCACAGGTTCTTTGTATGGGGGTAGGGGGGAGTGGTTGGGGGGATGTCTGATGGAGTGGGAGCTTGGGAGAAGGCTGGAGGGGAAGCATTTAGTGCTGTAAATGCATTGACCATGTTCCCAAGTTATTCTTGCCTCACTTATGCTGCTGAGTTTCAAGAGGTTTGGGGAATCTGGACAGGTGACTGTTAAACCTTCCAAGTGGGTTAAATCATAGGCTGCCAGCTTCACTGGAATGTTGGAATTGCCATGCTGCCTCCTGGGAGCCCACTGTCCCATCTCTGTTACATTCGGAAGTAAGTGGGAAGTGGGTTTTAAAATGTTAACATCTGACCATACCTAATGCTTTACTGGGATTGAAACTCACTCCTCAGCCAGATGGAACTCTCCACTCCACTTCAGAAAATACCAGACTATCTTTTACATCCACTTGGCAGGGCCTCAGTTTAACACCTCCTCTGAAAGACAGCACCTCCAACACGGCAGCACTCCCACAGTACTGCACTGGAGTATCAGTCTGGATTTTGTGCTCAAGTCTCTGGAGTGGGACTTCAATCCATAACCTTCTGAGCAAATTACCATCAACTGATACCTCAGCTCCCCAACACTAAATTCGATGGTTCCCTGTGCTCAAACAAATTGTAGCATTTCTCCAGCCCAAAGGAATTACTAAGATATAACTGCAGCATTGTAGAATCGTCAGGTTCTTATACTTATAAAGTCTCATTGTAGATAAACAGATCTTACCACCAACGATTCTGTAGGTGAGAAGCTCAGAGTCTTTGTCAGTACAAACCAGAATAACGATGGGGATACTGTCTGCGCATGTAGAGTAGATTGTTTCCGTGTAGAAAGGGGGGTTACATATGGGAGGAACATCGTTTACATTCTGTAAGTAAAGATTGCACCAATCAGAACAGACCTGCCATTCCCACATTGAATCACTTGGAGCTTGTGGAAGTGCCACATTGCTTGGGAAAGGTCCATGTTTCATTCCTGTCACATGTTGATCTCAGTTGGGAGTGGGAGAGAATGTTCAGTGTGGATGCAGCACCACAGGACAGGAAAGGAAAAATCAAACATGGATCCACCTGTAGTGTCTGTAGGTATCATTTTCAGAATCTATGTCATGTGGTTAACTGTTCCTATTGTCAGGAAGATATAATAATTCTTATAATGCTATTGAAATTTATTATAGAGTAATAGTGGGGCCGATGTGCTTGTGTGTGTGTGTATTAAATTAAAGGCAGCTGGTCTGAAGGCTTTGATGTATTGCAAGATCAGCTAGGTTTTTTAAATTAATTCACGGGATGTGGGCTTCGCTGGCTGGGCCAGCATTTATTGCCCATCCCTAGTTGGCCTTGAGAAGGTGGTGGTTAGCTGCCTTCTTGAACCGCTGCAGTCCATGTGGTGTAGGTACACCCACAGTGCTGTTAAGGAGGGAGTTCCAGGATTTTGACCCAGCGACAGTGAAGGAACGGCGATATATTTCCAAGTCAGGATGGTGAGTGACTTGGAGGGGAACTTCCAAGTGGTGGTGTTCCCATCTATCTGCTGCCCTTGTCCTTCTAGATGGTAGTGGTCGTGGGTTTGGAAGGTGCTGTCTAAGGAGCCTTGGTGAATTCCTGCAGTGCATCTTGTAGATGGTACACAGTGCTGCTGCTGTACGTTGGTGGTGGAGGGAGTGAATGTTTGTGGATGGGGTGCTAATCAAGCAGGCTGCTTTGTCCTGGATGGTGTCAAGCTTCTTGAGTGTTCTGGGAGCTGCAATCATTCAGGCAAGTGAATTTTGTGCCTTGTAGATGGTGGACAGGCTTTGGGAGTCAGGAGGTGAGTTACTCATTGCACAATTCCTAGCCTCTGATCTGCTCTTGTAGCCACAGTATTAATATGGCTAGTCTGTTCAGTTTCTGGTCAATGGTAAGCCCCAGGGTGTTGATAGCGAGGGAAGGGATGATGGTTGGATTCTTGGATTCTCTCTTGTTGGAGATATGTTACTTGCCACTTGTCAGCCTAAGCCAAGATATAGTCCAGGTCTTGCTGCATTTGGACATGGACTGCTTCAGTTTCTGAGGAGTTGCGAATGGTGTTGAACATTGTGCAATCATCAGCGAACATCCCCACTTCTGAACTTATGATGGAAGGAAGGGCATTGAAGAAGCAGCTGAAGATGATTGGGCCGAGGACACTATCCTGAGGAACTCCTGCATTGAAATTGTAAGTAGACAGACATAGGTCTAAAGATAACACTTACGTATTTAAATAAAACAGACTAGCTTGAATTCAAAAGAGGGTGTGAAATGTTTCACCTAGCCAGGAGAAGTCAGAGACAGTGGGCAGAATTTAGCCCTTATTGTGGGGGATGGCAGGGGCAGTCAGAAGCCAACTGCCACCTGCGAGCGAGGCCAGAAGACGATTTGACGCTGGCGGGCCAATTAAGTCCCACCCAGCATGAAATGTGAGCAGCAGTGCTCAGTGCTGCCTGTGTGGGGTGGGGGAGGTGGGCGGTGGGGGTGGGGGGTGGGGAAGAGGGTGAGCGTGGCGAGCGTGAATTTTACGCATGCCCACGAATGTGCGCTTGAGAATCTCCCTGAAGCACAGAGCTACCTCAGAGAGATGAAGAGCTTTCAAAAAAATTGACAAGTGTTATAAAACATGTCCCCTCATGTGACTGTCACATGAGCAGGATCATGTTACTAATTAAATTTTAATTTTTTTATTTTACGTTTATTTGCTTTTAGAAATGTTATCCCGCCCATGGATGAGGTTTCCTAAAAAGTGCAAAGGCTGCTTGGCCTTATCACCTGCCGCCAACCGTAAGGAATCCCAGGAATCTAAAGCCCTCCCTCCTGCACCATCTTTCCAGCCACACATTCATCTACCTTATCTCTCCACAGATGCTGTTAGACCTGCTGAGTTTTTCCAGCATTTTCTGTTTTTATTTCATTTTACGCTCAAGTGGGTCAGGCGCACGCATGCTTGCCAAGGTAAAAATTTTGCCTGGTGTGTTTATTTTTTCCTAAGATTACTGATAAAATTGGTACAATGAGAGATTTTTCATTGCCAGAGAGGTAATGTCCAAAGACATAGTGAAACAATGGGAATTTGCATTCAAAGGGGAAAATATGGATCAAGGAGTGAAAGCTGTGTATAAGGGCAGACATTCTAAGATGTAACAAGGGTGAAATGTCTCCAGCATCTAAGCCTCAAGCTGCTGTCCACAAAGAACTGAAATTAAGAAAACTCACTTGGATTTGGATTGTTCAGGGTATCGTGTTTCTTTGCCTGGGTCTTTTAATATCTATGTGTCTTACAATTGCCTTAATGAAAATGTAACAGGGAGTTAGATTAACTAGGGGTATAGTAGTAATGTGTAGATTTATGTATGTACTTGAAATCATTTTGTCTATTAATAAAGGTTTAATTTAGTTTTGTATAAGAGATGGTCCTATTACTGCTAAACTCAAGGCATGCATCTCAAAGTTTATACAAATTGCAAAACCGTTGTGGCAGTTGTTTCAAGTTTCACTTTGGGATTTGAGCAGTTCAGCATTTACCATGGGCTGTGCCGTAACACTATATTGCGACAGTATATGAAGGTGGTGAGCACTGTTCATTCTTCTTGGGTTGGGTGAGGGTGAGGAGGGGGGCTAGGTGGGGGTGGCAGGAGCGTGGTAAGGTGTTTGGTTGTATATGTTTGAAAGCACTAATTCACTGAATCACAGAATCGTAACGGTAAAGAAGGAGGCCATTTGGCCCATCATGTCTGCACCGGCTCTCCAAATGTGCATTATGGCCTAATGCCATTGCCCTGGCATTTCCCTGTGCCCATTAACATTGTTTCTATTCAAATAATTATCTGATGTTCTCTTGATTGAACCTGCATCCATCACACTTCCAGGCAGTGCATTCTAGGCCAGAACCATTCATGTGAAAAAGTTTTTTCTTGTATCACACTTGCTTCTTTTGCAAATCATTTTAACTCTGTATCATCTCATTCTTGATCCTCTTACGAGTGGGAACAGCTTCTCTCTATCTATCTATCCAGCCCCCTCATGATTTTGAGCACCTCTATCAAATCTCCTCTTAGCCTTCTCCTCTCCAAGGAGAACAGTCCCAACCTCTCCAATCTATCATCAGAGCTGAAGCTTCTCATCCCTGGAACCATTCTTCTAAATCTCCTCTGCACTCTCTCCAATGTGTCCACTTCTTTCCTATAACATGGTGCCCAGAACTGTTCACAATACTCCAGCTGAGGTCTAACGAGTGTCTTATGTAAATTCAGCATAACGTCCCTGTTCTTGTACTCTATGCTCCTATTAATGAAGCCCAGATACTATATGCTTTATTAACTGCTCTCTCCACCTGCCCTGCCACCTTCAATGATCTATGCACATATACAACCAAGCCTTTCTGCTCTTGCACCCTCTTCAAAATTTCATCCCTTACTTTATATTGTCTGTCCATGTTCTTCCTGTAAAAATGCATCACCTCACACTTCTCCACTTCTTGAGCTTCATCTGCCACCTCTCTGCCCACTCCACCAACTTGTCTATGTCCTCTTGAAGTTCTACACCATCCTTCTTGCAGTTCACAACACTCCCAAGCTTCATGTCATCCGCAAACTTTGAATTTGTCCCCTGCAACAAGATCTAGATCATTAATATATATCAAGTAAAGCAAGGGTCCCAATACCGACCCCTGGGGAACTGCGCTACAAACCTTCCTCCAGCCTGAAAAATATCCATTGACCATTATTCTCTTCTTCCAATTTTTCAGCCGATTTTCTATCCACGTTGCTACTGTCCCTTTTATTCCATGAGCAATAACTTTTCTCACAAGTCTGTTGTGCGGTACTGTGTCAAATGCCTTTTGAAAGTCCATGTACACCACATCAACAGCCTTACCCTCATTGACCTTTTCTGCTACCTCTTCAAAAAACTCCAGCAAGTTATTTAAACATGATTTCCCCTTTAGAAATCCATGCTGGCTCTCGTTATCAACCCATGTGACTACTAATTCTATTCCAAATAATTGTTTCTAGAATCTTGCTGACCACTGAAGTTAAAAGACTGGTCTGTAATTGCTGAGCTTATCCTTACAACCTTTTAATGAGAAAGGGCTTAATGTTTGCAATTCTCCAGTCCTCTGGCACCATCCCTTAGCCTAGAGAAGACTAAAGATTATGGCCAGTGCCCCTGCAATTTCAACTCTCACTTCCTTCAATATATCTTCGGATGCATCTCATCCGGTCCCGGTGCCTTGACGACTTTAAGTACCGACAGTGTATTCAACACTTCCTCCTTATCAATTCTGAACCCTTCTAGTGACAGTTTCCTCATCTGTCACCATGGCCTGGGTAGCATCTACCGCCTTGGTAAAGACAGATGCAACGTATTCATTTAATACCTCAGCCATGGCCCCTTTGTCCATGTGTAGATTCCCTTTTAGGTCCCTAATTGGCCCTACTACTCCTTTTACCACCCTTTTACTATTTATATACCTATAGAAGACTTTGGGATTCCCGTTTATGTTGGCTGCCAGTCTTTTCTCATAATCCCTCTTTGCTTCACTAATATGCTTTTTCACCTCCCCTCTGAATCTTCTGTATTCCTCCTGGTTTTCAATTGTAATTTCTACCTGACACCTGTCATAAGTGCACTTTTTCTTCTTTATCTTAATTTCAACTTCCTTTATCATCTAGGGAGCTCTGGATTTATTTGCCCTACCTTTCCCTTTCAACGGAATATACCTTGACTGTGCCTGAACTAATTGTTTTTTGAAGGTAGCCCATTGTTCAGCTTTTCTGCCAATTTCCTGTTTTCCAGTTTTTCCTGCCAATCTTTTGTTCCAGTCTATCTGGCCCAGCTCCATTCTTGCCCCATCGAAGTTGGCTTTTGCCCAGTTAATTATCGTCCTAAAACGTACAATACAATGATCACTGTCTCCTAAATGTTTCCCCACTGACAGCTGATCTACTTGGCCCACCCCATTTCCAAGAACCATGTCCAACAGTGCATCTTTTCTTGTTGGATAGGACACATACTGCTGTAGAAAATTCTCCTGAACACAATCTAAGAACTTTTGCCCCCCTCTGCCTTTTACACTACTACTGTCCCAGTCTACATTCGGGTAATTAAAGCCCCCCATTATAACTACTCTATAATGCTTGCATCTCTCTGTAATTTCCGTGTAGATTTGTTCTTCTACGTCCTTCTCACTATTTGGCAGTCTATTTGGCACTACACCGAGCAATGTAATTGCACCATTTTTGTTCCTTAACTAAACTGATTCTGTCCTTGAACCCTCTGGGACATCCTCTTTCTCCAGCACTGCGATGCTCTCCTTAACAAATACCACCACCCCTCCTCCTTTCCTATCTCTTCTGAATATCTTGTACCCAGGAATATTTAACATCCAGTTCTGCCCTTCCTTGAGCCAGGTCTCTGTTATCACCACAACATCATATTTCCACATGACAATCTGCACCTGTAACTCCTCAATCTTATTTACTATACCCCATGCATTCACATACATTCATAGTAACCCTGATCTAGATTTTGTTACTTTCTCCCTTGCCCCTTTACCTATTAACTGACTTTTTTCTAAACCAGTGCTATCTGTCTCTCCCAGTATTTTGTGCAGCCTGGCATTCCTCTCTAACATTTTTTCTTGGTTCTGACACCCCTGCTAAGTTAGTTTAAAGCGTCCCAACAGCACTAGCAAGGAACTCAGTCCCAGCTCTGTTCAGGCACAATCTGTTTGGCTTGTACAGGTACCATCTCCCCCATAGCCAGCCCCAGTGTCCTAGGAACCTAAAGCCCTCCCTCCTGCACCATCTTTCCAGCCACGTATTCATCTGTCTTTTCCTCCTATTTCTGTACTCACTGGCACGTGGCACTGGGAGTAATCTGGAGATTACTACATTCGAGGTCCTGATCACTAATTTTCTACCCAGCTCCCTAAATGTTGAATCCAGGACCACATCCCCCTTCCTACCTAAGCCATTGTTATCAATGTGGACCACGAACTCTGGCTGTTCACCCTTCCCCAGAGTACATCCTGCAGCCACTCTGTGGCATCCTTGACCCTGGACCAGGGAGACAACACCATCCTGGATTTAAACCCAGATTTAACGTGGTTTAAACGTTGGATTTCACCCTTAAACTCCCTCAGTCACCAAACTCCAACTGAAGCTCTCTACTACAGCCAAACACAGCACTCCAATGCAGTTTCTCCCACTCTCCGTGGTCTTTTCAAACTGAAATCCTCACCAGTCTCCACGGCCTTTTCAAACTGAAGTCTCTCCCGCTCTCCATGTCCTTTTTTAAACTGAAGTCCTCACGGCTCTCCACGCTGTTTTCAAACTGAGGTCTTTCCCACTCTCCGCATCCTTTTCAAATTGAATTCCCCGCTGTTCTCCATGTTGTTTTAAACTGACATCCCCACCGCCCTCTACATCATTTTTAAACTGAGGTCTCTCCCATCTCCGCGCCCTTTTTAAACTGAGGTCTGTCCCGCTCTCCGTGCCCTTTTTAAATTGAGGATCTCTCCCACTCTCCACGCCCTTTTTAAACTGAGGTTTCTCCCACTCTCCGTGCCATTTTTTAACTAAGGTCTCTCCCACTCTCCGCACCCTTTTTAAATTGAGGTCTCTCCCACTCTTCACATCATTTTTAAACTGAGGTCTCTTCTGCTTTCCATGCCATTTCTAATCTGAAGTCTCTCCCGCTCTCCATGTCCTTTACAAACTGAAGTCTCTCATGCTCTCCACGCCCTTTTCAAACTCAAACTCATCTGTTGTGTGTCATCTTTTTGGCTCTGACCAAACTGTCTTCAAAGCCACCTACAAAAAATGGTGTTCTGTGTTCCTCTTGGAAAGGTATGAACCCAACACCATCTCCCCATCCAGTAACTCCTGGCTGGAAAACTGGGATCCACACATGAGTAATGTCCCAAGTAACAAGGTGTTAGAAACAACCAATACTTGTGGAACTTCATCCCAACACAGGGCAAGGCCATCAGGGACAAAGAGCAAAAACCTGATGGTAAGATCTGGGAGTGGCAACTCACTCATTAGGATCCAGGTCTTTAGCGACAGAAATTTGCAGGTTTAAGTCCCTGTGTGGAATGCTACCCTGTGTCTGTCTGAGTTAGCCTGAAATTATAGGTAAATAGAGTATAGAAATAAGGGGAGGCCATTCAAGCCTCAAATCTACTCCACCATTCAGTTAGATCACGGTTCATCTGTACTTGATTGCACTTAGCGAACTTGGACCTGTATCCCTTGACAACCTTTCCAAACAAAGATCCATCAATGTAATCTTGAAAATTTCATATGACTCCCTGGATCCATTTGGGGCAGAGAGCACCTGGTTCTCACAACCCTCTGTTCAATAAGGTGCTTCCCTTTTTCACTGCTGAAGAGCTTTGTTCTAATTTTAAAGTTATGTCCCTGTGTTCTGGATTCTGCCAGCAGAGGGGAATGGTTTATATCTCTCTCTACCCCCTTGAGTCCTTTAAAAATCTTAAACCTTTCAATTAGATCACTCTTTACTCTTCTTACTCAAGGGAGTACAAGCTGAATCTATGGGAACCCAGTTTCATTTACAGATCCAGAATATCTCCATTATCCTGGGTTCATTTAAATCTCATCAACTGACATTCCATCTGGAATGGGTGGGAAGTGGAGGGAAATCGTTAACATCCGGTAGGTGGTGGCATTGGCTGATGCGTGGTGGCCTTGTGTCCCAGAATGGGGAACGGGTGAGTTTGCGGCAGGGAATAATTGTTCTTTTCCTCCTCTCTTTCTGGGCCCAACCTGAACAATAAAAATAAAATAAACTTGCCCCGGGGCCTCCTCTTGCTGCTGCTTCACCTAGAAGGGAAATCGCTCAAGCTTCCAGTTCAAATTACAGCCGAGGCATTAGGACCTGACATTCATATGTAAAGAAGGGTCCCCCGAGTTCAAACTAGAGCAGGTAAAAATCTGGAAGGGGCTGTGCATTGCTGGTAACTTTCCAGCAGGTCAATTACCCTGTTTATTTCATCTGCCCTCCCACTCGGTTTGCACTTCCTCTGTGTCACACCCCGACTCTTGTCTTCTCTTGTAGATTGACACGCTTAATGTAACAGGCCAAAATGTCATTCTGCGACACGTAGCCAGTGCTCTCTGTCATACCTCAACTTTGATAGTGTACTGAGCGTAGGTGGTTCTTTGCTGGGAGCTATCAAATATCACATTGTAGTTCATGTCCACAGCCTGGATTGTTAGCGTGTAGGTGTCAATCCTTTCAAAGTCAAGCAGAACCAAAATGTCGATTTGACCTGGGGAAATAATGATCAGAAACTGAACCAGGAGACAACTGAAGTGTGAAACTTTGGAGATTATAAAATACTAAGTAATTGCATAGGAAAT
Source organism: Isurus oxyrinchus (assembly GCA_026770705.1). Taxonomy (NCBI): domain Eukaryota; kingdom Metazoa; phylum Chordata; class Chondrichthyes; order Lamniformes; family Lamnidae; genus Isurus; species Isurus oxyrinchus. Next base: position 83,010,204 of record JANJGN010000007.1, on the reverse strand, counting down.
GTAAATCCATAAGACTAGGAATATTCGACAAACGACTGGGAGGCTGTTAAGAGGCAGAAAAGTGGAGTGAGGCCATGCTCAGATTAACCATGATCTTATAGAATGGTGGAGCAGAATGGAGGGGCCAAATAGCCTACTGCTGTTCCTACTTCTTATGATCTTATGAAACACAGGAACAGGAGTCAGCCATTCAGCTCCTCAAACCTGTTCCATCATTCAACAATATCATGGCACCTCAACTCCATTAAGCCACCTTAGCTCCGGAAATTACAGGTTTCTATTAACCTTAATGCAAAAAAAAATGCTTCCTGATTTCACTCCACAATGCCTTCGCTCTAATTTTAAGATTTGCCTTCCTGTTTTTAAATCTCCCACCAGAGGAAACAGTTTCTCTATATCTATCCAATCAAATCCTTTTAACATTTTAAGCTTCTCAATCAGATCGAGTCAAGCTTGTATGATGTAGGTGTACAATGTAGGGGTACGATGTAGGGAAGTGAGAGATTATTCACTTTGGTCATAAGAATAGAAAAGCAGAATATTTTGTATAAGGTGTGAAGCTTCTAAGTGCTAATATTCTGAGGATAAAAGCAGAATACTGCGGGTGCTGGAAATCTGAAATAAAAACAGAAAGTGCTGAAAATACTCAGCAGGTATGGCAGTATTTGCGGAGAGATAAACAGAATTAACACTTCGAGTCAAATAGGACTCTTTCTTGAAGGGAAGAAGAGTTAAATTCAATTTGAAATGTTAATTCTGTTCCTCTCTTCATAGATGCTGCTAGACCTGCTAAGTATTTCCAGAGCTTTCTGTTTTTATTTCAGATGTTCAGATGGACTTGGGTGCACTCATATGTAAAACGCAGAAAGTTGGGATGCAGGAACAGCAAGCAATTAAGAAGGTAATTTGTTTGTTGGTCTTTATTGCAAGGGCATTAGAGTACAAGAAAAGGAAGACTGACTACAATTGTACAGGTCTTTGGTGAGACCACATCTGGGATATACTCTGCAGTTTTGGTCTCCATATCTAAGGGAGGATATATTTGCACTGGGGGTAACACAGCAAATGTTCACTAAATTGGTTCCTGTGATGACAGGGTTGTCCTCAGATGAAAGGCTAAGTAAACTGGGCCTATATTCTCTGGAGTTTAGAAGATTGAGAGGTGACCTCATTGAAACATATAAGATTATGAAGGGATTTGACAGGGTAGACACAGAGACTGTTTTCCGGCTGGGGAATCTGGAACATGGGGCCACGGTCTCAGGATAAGGGGCCGATCATTTAGGACTGAGACGAGGAGAAATTTCTTCACTCAAAGAGTTTTGAATCTTTGGAATTCTTTACCCCAGAGGGTTAAGGATGCTCCATCATTGAATATATTTAAGGCTCGGATAGACAGATTTTTGGCCTCTCAGGGAATCCAGGGATATGGGGAACAGGCAGGAAAATGGAGTTGAGGCAGATCATCAGCCACGATCATGTTGAATGGGCCATGTAGTCTACACTTGCTCCTAATTCTTATGTTCTTATACAACCTGTCCTTATTGCTTAACCCTGTAAGTTTCAATTTCATTCTAAGTTAAACTATGAGAGTAAATTAAAGAGGCATTGAGTCAAATTAGTGAAATATATGTGAGGCTGATGTCAAGATTATTCCTCACACAGAGAGTGACCAACATGTGGATTGGACTTCAAGATAGAGCAGAGTAAACAGGAACCCTAGATTCATTTAGGGAAGCTGAATTATGTATTGGGGAGATTATAGGTTTCCTGTGGTTTGATGAGCTACAATCAAATGTCATCCTTGGCTAAGTGGGCTGCACTTTTGTCTCTGAATCAATAAGTTGCGGGTTCAAGCAATATTCCAGAAACCTGAGCACAAAATTTAGGTTGAAACTTCAATGTTCCTTTTGAATCAAATGTTAAACCAGAACCTTTTGACCCTCTCAGCTAGATATAAAAGATGCATTGCCCAGATTCCAAGAAGAAGAGGGGACTGGTGTCCTGGTCAATATTTATCCCTCAAGCAATATCACTCAAACAGGTTATCTGATCACTTATTACATTGTTTGTGGGAGCTTGCTGTGTGCATATCATTTATCGCATTTCCTACATTGTAACAGTGACTATGGCCAGGATTTTCCAGTCCCGCCAGCAGCGGAAAATCCCACCCTACAATTCCAAAGTCCCTCACTTACTGTGAGAGATGTTATATCAATGCAGGTTCTTCCCTTTCACATTGACCTTAGTTATTTGTATCCTGTGATCATGTAGCAGTGTGATCACTCAATACTCCACCCAGCATCCTATCCAGTTCTTTTAACCTACCACCCCCTGCCACACTCGGTTCCAGTCATCAGTCCAGCCGGTGCCTTGAACTGACTCAGTATCTCCCAGTCACTCTATCAACATGAAGAACACGAACCAGTATATGGAGCATGTCCAACAATTGAGAAACGCATATTGTTATAGACCCAGTCAGCATCTGTAGCATTCACTGTGCCCACCCGTGTGTTCACTGGACTGTTTTCTGGAACCGAGAAGGTTTTGATGCCATGAAAGACAGGGGGAAACTCATTGACTTGAGTGACAGTCACCAGCATCGAGACAGTCGCTGAAAACAAATTAGAAAACTAGAGATTAGAAAGGAGGTATAGCAAACCCCTTTACTCAGCACCACCTACAATAAGAAATCCAAGCCTCTCCACTGGTATTTGCCTTCTTGAAGCTGCAAGAAATATAAAACCAGACAGTACAAGCTTCTACAAGTAAATAAAAAGGAAGAGACTAGCTAAAGTCAGGTTTGGTCTCTTAGAGGATGAGACTGGGGAATTATAATGGGAAACAAGGAAATGGCAAAGACTCAAATATTTTGTATTCATCTTCATGTTAGAAGAGACCAAAAACATCCCAATAATACTAGAAAATCAGGACAAAAGGGGAGGTAGGAATTTAAAGCAATCATTATCACTAGAGAAAAAGTACCAGGAAAACTAATGGAGTTAAAAGCTGACAAGTTCCCTGGACATGACGGCCTGCATCCTTGGGCCTTAAGAGATGGTCTGCATCCTTGGCTGCAGAGATAGTGAATGCATTGATTGTGTTCTTCCAAGATTCCCTAAAGCCCAATGAATTGGAAAAACTGAAAACATAACTCCTTTATTCCAGAAAGGAGACTGACAGAAAGCAGGAAAGACAGAAAGCAGGAAACTAAACTTAGGCCGGTTAGTCTAACATCTGTCACTGGAAAATGCTGGAATCCATTATTAAGGAGGTAATAGCAGGACATTTAGAAAATCACAATACAATCAGGCAGAGATAAATGATTATGTAAAAGGGAAATTGCGTTAGTAAATTTATTAGAGTTCTTTGAGGATATAACAAACAGGGGCCGGAATTCTCCCATGTCCCCCCCGGCAGGATCAATTGTGGGTGGGGAGCGGGAGGGTGGGGGGTGGTATGTAAGACCAAAAAATCAATTTCACGCCTGCGTGAATTATCAGTGGGCTCTTCTGATATTACCCACCATGGTGGATCGGGAATCCTACTGGACGCCGGATGAACTCAATTTGCATCCCGGTAATGGGACGCAAATGAAGGCCCAACTGGAATCACACACCCCACACCTGATTCTCCACTTTGCCAGCAGGAAAACACACTGGACCCAGAACAACTCTGAATAAGTGTGACGTGGAGAAATTGGGACTTACCTTTAGGGCCTTGCTCAGAGTCAGACATCTGAGGAGAAGAAGAAGCTGGAGGCCGACAACTACCGGACACTGGAGGAACACTTGGGCATCACATGCTGAGTGGATCCTCATGCACACAGCTCCACTGCGAAGCAGCTCTCGCAAGGTGGGAGTTCTCCACACAGCACTTTGACTTTGCTGATGCTTTGGATCAGGAGGAAGGGCAGGGCAAGGAAGGAGTGAAGCTGCAGGAAGGTGTATGGGGTTGGGGTGGAATGTCCTGGTGATCATGCAAGGGAGGGGTCCGTGGAATCAATGACTGCCTCGTGGGTGGGTGTGGTAGGAGGTGATGGTTAGAGTGTCAGGGGACAGAGGGGGTGAGTAGGGTGGGAGGGGGTGAGGATGCATCTGTAGCAGTAGAATGGGCAGCATGGTGGGTTGGTGGGGACACAGAGGCAAATGCAGACCTTGGAAGTGGGAAGGAGGAGACCGGGGATTTCAAACAACGATGGGGTGGGGTTCTCTGGAAGGAGGGAACATTCACGTTCACCTGGACATCCTGGAAAGACAAGGACTCCGACTGTAAGGTGAGCCCAGCACATCAGTGCAAAAGATAAGGCTGAAGCCTTTGCTACAATCTTCAGCCAGAAGTGCCGAGTGGATGATCCATCTCAGTCTCCTCCAGAGGTCCCCAGCATCACAGATGTCTGTCTTCAGCCAATTCAACATGCACCACATGATATCAAGAAATGGCTGAAGGCACTGGATACTGCAAAGGCTATGGGCCCTGATAATATTCCAGCAATAGTACTGAAACTTGTGCCAGAACTTGCTGCGCCCCTAGCCAAGCTGTTTCAGTGCTGCTACAACACTGGAATCTACCCAGCAATGTGGAAAATTGCCCAGGTATGTCCTGTACACAAAAAGCAGGACAAACCAACCTGGCCAACTACTGCCCCATCAGTCTACTCTCCATCATCAGTAAAGTAATGGAGGGGGTCATCAACAGTGTTACCAAGTGGCACGTGCTTAGCAATGACCTGCTCATTGACACCCTGTTTGGCTTCTGCCAGGGCCATTCAACTCCTGACCTCATTGCAGCTTTGGTTCAAACATGGACAAAAGAGATGACCTCCCGAGGTGAGGTGAGAGTGACTGCCCTTGACATCAAGGCAGCATTTGACAGAGTGTGTCATCAAGGAGTCCTAGCAAAACTGGAGTCAATGGAAAACAGGGGGAAAACTCTCCGCTGGTTGGAGTCATACCTAACACAAAGGAAAATGGTTCTGGCTGTTGGAGGTCAGTCATCTCTGCTCCAGGACATCACACAGGAGTTCCTCAGGGTAGTGTCCTCGGCCCAATCATCTTCAGCTGCTAAATCAATGCCCTTCCTTCCATCATAAGGTCAGAAGTGGGAATGTTCACTGATGATTGCACAATGTTCAGCACCATTTGCAACTCCTCAGACACTGAAGCAATCCATGTCTAAATGGAGCAAGACCTGGACAATATCCAAGCTTGGGCTGACAAGTGGCAAGTAACATTTGCGCCACACAAGTGCCAGGCAATAACCATCTCCAACAAGAGAGAATCTAACTATCACCCCTTGACATTCAATGCCATTACCATCACTGCATCTCCCACCATCAATATCGTTGGGGGGTTACCATTAACCAGAAACTGAACTGGACTAGCCATATAAATACTGTGGCTACAATAGCAGGTCAGAGGCTAGGAATCATGTGACGAATAACTCACCTCCTAACCCTCCAAATTGTGTCCACCCATCCACAAGGCACAAGTTAGGAGTGTGATGGAATGCTCCCCACTTGCCTGGATGTGTGCAGCTCCCACAATGCTCAAGAAGTTTGACACCATCCAGGACAATGCAGTTTGCTTGATTAGCACCACATCTACATTCACACCTTCCACCACCAACGCACAGTAACAGCAGCATGTACCATCTACAAGGTGCACTGCAGGAATTCACCAAGGCTCCTTAGACAGCACCTTCCAAACCCACGACCATTACCATCTAGAAGGACAAAGGCAGCAGATAAGTGGGAACACCAGCACTTGGAAGTTCCCCTCCAAATCAATCACCATCCTGACTTGGAATTATATTGCCGTTCCTTCATTGTCGTTGGGTCAAAACCTTGGAACTCCCTCCCTAAGAGCACTGTGGGTGTACCTATACCACATGGATTGCAGCAGTTCAAGATGACAGCTCACCACCACTATCTCATGGGCAATTAGTCCACATCCCGTTAATGAATTTAAAAAAAGCTCCTGTCCCAGTGTCTATAATTCCAGCACATTCCCAATGTCTATAATCCTAGTTCCCCTCCCAGTGTCTATAATCCCAGCACATTCCCAGTGTCTAACAGCCCTGCACATTCCCAGTGTCTATAATCCCAGATTCCCTCTCCGTGTCCATTTTCAGAGTTTATCTGATTTTTGGGCCTGGAAAGAGAGCAGTTTCTTACCTTCACACTACTGGCGTGATACTTGAATTTAAAAAGCGAGTTGTCATTGGCTACAATTGAATATGAAAGGCTATTATTCGAATAATCAGGATCACTGCAAGTCAGGTCAAAGAGGATTGTTTCCACTGGAGTTGTTTCTGGGATGTTAGCCCTGGAGGGAGACAGTGAGTACAGTGTTTACTAGATGTATCCAATAAAAATAAAACCAACTATATCTGACTAATGCTGAGGACGAGACTAACCCTTGGGTTTTAAACTTGAGGTTTCCAGCCACCTGTTTGCTCTTCTCTATGTTATTTTCTCTCCTGCCTTTTCAGGGTAACTGGACAAATCAAGCTAATTATAACCTTGTTTTCTCACACATTCCTGGTTCCATAGCTGCTGGGCATTAAACTTTCAAGCAAGACGTAAGTGTACAATTTTAGATCATGAACTCTCTCCTCCATCCCCACCCCCTTTCCGTTTCTTCCCCCTCCTTTTTGTTTTTTCCAATAATTTATATAGATTTTTCTTTTCCCACTTATTTCCATTATTTTTAAATGTATTTCCATCCAATGTTTTATCTTTACCTTTTAGCCCTTTATAATTCCTTCACCCCACCCCACCCCCACTAGAGCTATCTGTACCTTGTTTGTCTTGCTTTCTACCCTTAAGTGGCACATTCCTTTAGATAACATCATCACCTTCAACACCTCTTTGTCCTTTTGTCTGTGACATCTTTTGGTTATCTCCACCTATCAGTGGCCCTTTACCTAGCTCTTCTTGTCCCAACACCACCCCCCCACCCCCTTAAACCAGCTTATATTTCACCCCTTTCCTATTTTTACTTAGGTCTGTTGAAGGGTCATGAGGACTCAAAACGTCACCTGTGCTCTTCTCCACCAATGCTACCAGACCTGCTGAGTTTTTCCAGGTATTTCTGTTTTTGTTTTTATTAAACTTTCAACTTGGTTTCTCAATGTAAAAGCTGCTCAGATTCACCAGGTTGTATCTAAAACCACTTAAACAGCCAAATGCATAAAGTCGAGAGAAGACATTAAAGCAGCCAACCCCACTTCTTCCAATGTAGTATGTGTGCTGTGAACCACCACCACCACCCCCCCACCCTCTTCATTCCCTGATGAAGGGTTCTCTAAATTGTTCCAAACAAAATTCCATGACTCTGATCCAACCCTGCTTCTACCCCCTACATTACCTCAGATATGAAAGTATTTTTGGTTTGTTAGCTTATTGTTAAATTCTGTCGCGACCTCAATTCTTAATTTAAATCGGCTGGAGAATCCTTCAATGCAGCTAATTCCTCCCTGGAAATGGAAACTCTGTAAGAAGATACGATTTAACAATGGACCAACAAAGGACTTGCCTAATACAACCTTGGGACATCCCCAACCGCTTTACAACCAATGAAACACTTTTGAAGTGTAGCACTGTTGTAAATGTCATGAATGCTACTGCCAGTTTGCACACAGTAAGATCCCACAAACACCATTGAGATAATGGCCACATAATCCAATTTGGAGATGTTAGATGTGGAATTAATATTGGCCAGGACAATGGGGGAAGCTCCCCTGCTCTTCCTTGAAATAGTGCAATGGAACATTTTACATCCTTCAGTACTGCACTGGAGTATCTGTCTGGATTCTGTGCTCAAGTGTCTGCAGTGGGACTTGAACCCACAATCCCTGCCTCAGAGGTGTGAGTGCTACTGACTGAGCCAGGGCTGACAAATTAGATTATAGTCACGTCAAGCTGCACTAAGCAGAGAAAGCTATATCTGAGTTGAAGTTTATCATCAATTGATGCTGGCAGTTTTGTATCATTGTATTTGAAAAGAATTTATATCATACTGTAAGGTTAGAAACGTGACAGCCCATTCCACCCACCGAAGTATTACCGATTCCAGAAAGTGAACAACTTGTGCCAACGCCAAGGCAGACCACAAAAGCAGTCCAGGGGTTGGGAGCCTGGGACTGGGAGTCTGGGACTGGGAGCCCAGGACTGGGAGTCCACTATCTTTCTGCCCGGTGAGCGATTGACAAAGGAAAAACTCACTGGATAAAAATCCCAGAAGGAACAGTGTGGTTGCTGACACTTACACTAGGATGGGGGGAGTGCACTGTGGGTCATTATCATTCACATCTGTCACATAGACTGTGACATTAGCCAACGAACTGTAAAGGTAGCTTTTGACAACAGCTCTTAGCTGTTGTCAAAAGCTACAATCACCAACAGGTTGACAGCAAGGCCTGGTTTCTGATCCAGGTCGAGATTATAAGACGTTTTGATAATTCCAGTTTCTGTAATAACAAGAAAGGGAGAAGGTTAAAGTTTGAATGGGACGAAATTGCCATCTCTACAGGACATCAGGAAACCGAATAAGGGAAGCAACATTCTACATTCCCAACTCTCAGCCAGTGATATCTTACTGCCAGCTATGGGAAAGGCAGAAGGATCCCACTACTTTTAAATCTGTTTATAGTGCATAAAATCTCCAGATAATACACCCAGTGTACAGGCAAGTAATACTCCGTAACATACGTGTTTTCTATTGTACATTGTCAAGTGAGATGCTTTGATGAGGATATAATCAGTCTATGGAATGACGCACTAGAAGACATAATAACATCCTTTCCCAGCTATATTTATCCTTGTACACAGCAGCAATCATTGCTCAAAGTTCGGATGCAGTTTAAAGGGGACAAGAACCATCCATCACTGTTTTACAGCAGACTGACTGATCATCATGTCCCAAGACTGACAGGAGAGAAAATATTACACACCTTTAACTGATACTGAGCACAGCAAAGATTGGCAATATTAACTGCCTGCTTTGCAACCCCTTGCTTAAGATGCAAATAATGTTATTATTCTCACCCTGTAATCTTTTATTCACAGTTATTTACCCTAGTGAAAATCTTTCCCTTCTACCTTGCAGGGTTGATTAGCAGTATTCCCTTGAGATGAAAAGTTGTTTTATAGGGAGAGAGTGTGAGAGAAACAGCGTGGTCATTTACAATGATAGAGTTTGAGAGAAACAGCATGGTCATTTACAGCTAGAGAGTGTGAGAGAAGCAGCGGGGTCATATACAGTGATAGAGTTTGAGAGAAACAGCATGGTCATTTACAGCTAGAGAGTGTGAGAGAAGCAGCGGGGTCATATACAGTGAGGGAGTGTGAGAGGAACAGCATGGTCATTTACAGTGAGAGACTGAGAGAAACAGTGTGGTCATTTACAGTGGCAGATCTTGAGAGAAACAGCATGATCACTTACAGTGAGAGAGTATGAGAGAAACAGCATGGTCACTTACAGTGAGAGGGTGTGAGAGAAACAGCAGGGCCAGTTACAGTGAGAGAGTGAGGGAGAAACAGCGTGGTCATTTACAGGGAGACAGTGTGAGAACAGTGGGGCCATTTACAGTGAGAGTGTGAGAGAGACACAGCGTGGTTATTTACAGGGAGTGAGGGAGAAACAGCGTGGCCATTTACAGGGAGAGAGTGTGAGAGAAACAGTGTGTCACTTACAGGGGGACATTTTGAGAAAAACAGCGTGGTCATTTACAGGGAGACAGTGTGAGAGCAGGGGGGGCATTTACTGTGAGAGTGCGAGAGAAACAGCGTGGTCATTTACAGCAAGAGAATGCGAGAGGAGGGGGGCCTTTAACAGTGACATAGTGAAAGAGTGTGAGAGACCATTAAAGAAGGCGAGAAGGATAAAAGTGCAGAGAGCAGCTGATTGGTGATAAGGAATGGTGTATATCTCTAATCTTTAAAGTTATGTAAGGTCTTTAGTTTGTGTTTAGATCTCTAGTCTTTTATTCTCTTTTTCATAAAGATAACTTGTTAAGTGTAAGGTCGAGTCTGGTGTGTATAAAAAAGTAATTATAATAAAGTGCAAAGAGTGGGTTCCCTAGAGTAATTAATTAATAAATTAAATAAAATATGATAGTGATGGCAAGACCAGTGATGTGCCTCTACTGCAGCATGTGGGTGCTGCTGGACACAAAGGTGATCCAGAGCGAACACGTCTATACCAAATGTTTGCAGCTCGAGGAACTTTGGAGCTGAGTTAAGGAGCTGGAGTCCGAGCTGCAGATATTGCACCACATCAGGGAGGGGAAAAGCTTTATGGACACTTTGCTCCAGCAGGCAGTTACCTCAGATTAGGTCATTTAAATTTGATCTGTGATCAGGGACAGAGGGTGTGATTGCAGGCGAGGCAGGTACGGGGAACCAGGGGCATCGCTCGAGGAGCTTCGGCCCCTGCAACTGTCCAGCAGTTACAAGGTTCTTGTAAGCTGTATGGGTGAGAGCAGGGACTGCAGGGAGGATGAGCAAACTGACCACGGCACCGTGGTACAGGGAGCCATTCAAGAGGGGGGAGGAAACAGGGATGTAGCCATGGTAGGGGACATTATAAGTAGGGGGATAAATTCCGTTCTCTGCAGCCATGAGCCTGATTCCTGAAGGCTGTGTTGTCTGCTCAGTGCCAGGGTTAAGGACATCTCCTCAGGGCTAGAGAGTAGCTTGGAGTGGGAGGGGAGGGATCCAGTTGTCATCATCCATGTTCGTACCAATGACATTGATAAGACTAGAATGCAGGTTCTGCTGAAAGAATTGGAACAGTTAGGAGCTAGATTAAAAAGCAGAACCTCCAAGTTAATAATCTCAGGATTGCTATGTGAGCCACGGGCAAACTGGCATAGGGTAAATAAAATCAAGGAGTTAAATATGTGGCTTAAGGATTGGTGTGGGAGGAATGGGTTTCAGTTCATGGGGCACTGGCACCAGCACTGGGGTAGAAGGGAGCTGTTCCAGTGGGACAGGCTTCACTTGAACCGTGCTGGGACCAGTGTCCTGGCGAATCGAATAACTAGGGCTGTAGACAGGGCTTTGAACTAAATGGGGTGGGGGGGGGGGGGAGGGTTCTGGAGAGGAGATACATAGGCTTACAAAGCAAAAGGCTATGGCAGCCTTGAAGGGCAGCTATTAGGTAATGATACCCAGAATGTGACAGGAAGGGACAGTGTACAAACATCAAAAAAACTGCAGCACATAGGGGCAAAGGGGGAAAAAATGGTAAAAATGCAAAATTAAGGCTCTTTACTTAAATGCACGTAGTATTCAGAACAAAATAAATGAATTAACGGCACAAATTGGGGCTAATGGGTATGATCTCATAGCCATTACAGAGACGTGAATACAAGGAGATCAAAGCTGGGAATTAAATATTCAGGGGTACGAGATGGAACAAGTATGATAGCAAAAAAGGATCTTGGATCGTATGAATCCATATGGGTGGAGGTAAGAAATAACATGGGGAAGAAGACATTGGTGGGAGTAGTTTATCGGCCCCCTGACAGTAGCTATACTGTAGGAAAGAGAATAAATCAGGACATAATCAGGGCATGTAATAAAGGCAGTACATTAATCATGGGTGACTTCAATCTTCATATAGATTGGGAAAATCAAATTGGCAGAGATAGACACAAGCAAGAATTCATAAAGTGTATTCGGGATAGTTTCTTAGAACAGTATGTTGTGAATCTAACCAGGGATCAGGTTATTTTGGATCTGGTAATGTGTAATGAGACAGGTTTAATAAATGATCTCAGAGTAAAGGATTCCCTCGGAAACAGTGACCATAATATGGTAGAATTTAGCATTCAATTTGAGAGTGAGAAACTTGGGTCAGAGACAACAGTGCTAAACTTAAATAAGGGTAATTACAATTGAATGAGGGCAGAGTTGGCTGGAGTGGACTGGGAAAGCAGCTTAGTTGAAAAGATGGTTGATGAACAAAGGCAAACGTTTAAGAAAATAGCGCATGACTCCCAACAAAGATATATCCCAGTGTGGGAGAAGGGTTCAAGGAAGGGGATAAACCAACCATGGTTAACTAAGGAAGTTAAAGATAGTATCAAATTGAAACGAAAAACATATAATGTGGCAAAGATTAGTGATAAGCCAGAGGATTGGGAAAGTTTTAAAAAGCAACAAAAGATGACCAAAAAAAATAAAGGGAGAAAATAAACTTTGAGGGTAAACTAGCAAATAATATAAAAACGGACAGTAAGAGCTTCTTTAAATACATAAAAATGAAGAGAGAGGCCATAGTGAACATAGGCCCCTTAGAGAATGAGGCTGGGGAAATAATAATTGGGAACCAGGAAATGGCAGAGGAGTTGAATGAATACTTTGCTTCAGTCTTCATAGTAGAAGATACTAATAGCACTCTAAAAATACTAAGTAATCAAGGGGCAAAAGTTGGGGAATCGGGGGTGGGAGAGGAAATAAATACAAAACTATCACTAGAGAAAAAGTACTAGGGAAACTAATGGGGCTAAAGGCCGATAAGTCCCCTGGACCTGATGGGTTGCATCCTAGGATATTAATGGAAGTAGCTGCAGAGATAGTGGATGCACTGGTAGTAATCTTCCAAGAATCCTTAGATTCTGGAAAGCTCCAGAGGATTGGAGAAAGGCTAATGTAACACCCTTATTCAAAAAGGGAGGGAGACAAAAAACAGGTAACTATAAGCCAGTTAGCTTAACATCTGTCACTGGGAAAATATCGGAGTCTATCATAAAGCATGTAATAGCAGAGCATTTAGAAATACATAATCTAACCAAGCAAAGTCAGCATGGCTTCATGAAGGGGAAATCATGCCTAACAAATTTAGTAAAAATCTTTGAGGAGGTAACAAGCAGGATAGATAAAGGGGAACCAGTAGATGTCATATATTTGGATTTCAAAAAGGCATTCGATAAGGTACCACCACGTAAGGCTATTTAATCAGATAAGAGCTCATAGTGTTCAGAGTAGTATATTAGCATGGATAGAGGATTGGCTAACTAATAGAAGACAGGGAGCTGGGATAAGGGGGGCATTTTTGGGATGGCAACCTGTAATTAGTGGAGCGTCACAGGGATCAGTGCTGGGGCTCCAATTATTTACAATACATATTAATGACTTAGATGAGGGAAGTGAATGTACTATCACCAAATTTGCAGATCACACAAAAATAGGTGGGAAGGCAAGTGGTGAGGATGACACAAGGAGTCTACAGAGGGATACAGACAGGTTAAGTGAATGGGCAAAAACTTGGCAGATGGAATATAATGTGGGAAAATGTGAGGTTGTGCACTTTGGCAGGAAGAATAGAGTAGCTGAAATATTATTTAAATGGAGAAAGACTGCAGAAGGTTGCAGCACAGAGGGGTTTGGGAGTCCTCGTGCAGGAATCCAAAAAAAACATACAAATTCAACAGGTAATAGAGAAGGCAAATAGAATGTTGGTCTTTATTTTAAAGGGAATAGAATATAAGAATATGGAAGTCTTGCTAAAACTGTACAAGGCACTAGTGAGACCACACCTAGAATACTGTGAATAGTTTTGGTCCCCTTACGTAAGGAAAGATATACTGGCATTGGAGGCAGTCCAGAGAGAAGGTTCACTAGGTTGATTCTGAGTCTGGAGGGATTTTCTTATGAGGAGAGGTTGAGTAGGTTGGGTTTTTACTCAATGGAATTTAGAAGAATGAAAAGCAACCATATTGAAACATATCAGATTCTTAGAGGGGCTTGACAGGGTAGATGATGAGGGGTTGTTTCCCCTTGTGGGAGAGTCTAGGACCGGAGCGCATAATTTCAGAGTAAGGGGACGCCCATTTGAAACAGAGATGAGGAGGAATTTCTGCCCTCAGAGGGTAGTGAATCTGTGGAATTCTTTACCGCAGAGGGCTGTCGAGGCTGGGTGTAAGTATATTCAAGGCAGAAATAGACAGATTTTTAATCTGTAAGGGAATCAAGGGTTATGGGAAAAGGCAGGAATGTGGAGTTGAGGATTATCAGATCAGCCATGAATTCATTGAATGGCTCTGTCCATGTAGCCCTGTCCAAGGAGGATTAACCCACTGTTCAATCTCTAGGTAGCTTCATCTGAACAATTGGCCAGAGCCCAGGCCCAGCTAACTGAGGGGCTGGCTGCTATCTCAGGGGTGGCAGTTTGATATTGAGATGCCTCCTCAAAATTCTCCTTTGGCCCTTCACAAGCATCAATCCCCACCCGATGCACAGAAATAATCTCACCCCACACAGAACAAAACTTTCGTTAATAGCTTCAAACATCATAAAAAATAGATGGACCCAATTTGCTGTTAAAGTAATGGTGAAGCTAATAGCTCTCATTGTTATTTATGCATAAATAACACAGCAAATTCAGGCAAGGGGCAGATGTGAAGTTCAACTAAAATATCCAAAAGTTGCTATACCTGTGTGGTAAATATGAAATAAACACATCTCAGAAAGTTGACTCTTCCCCATTTTCATCTTAGTGCCCTTGTAACTGCATGATAACTGTTAAGTACTTATAAGCAACCTCGCTGGCACTGAAAATTAATTTTAATCACTATAGAATTTCATTCCTCCAGGTTTTAACTGCTGATTTTAAAAATGTAAAATTTATGAGGTTTCTTAACAAATTTTCCTTTCTGTCTCTTTTTCTCTCAATCCAATATTTTATCCCTTCTTATTGCTTTTCCAAACCTGATTTGATATTGAATTCTCCCACGCCAATTTACACTTCCTTCTCAGCCCCTGCACTGTTTATTCCACAATCTTCCAGTCTGCTTGGTTAAGGACAGTCGCATGGCCTGTTCCAGATGCCCTGTTTCCTTCACTGCGCTGTTACCAGTTCACACTTTCAGCAACTTGCCAGGCTAAAAATTAAAAAAACCCGAATGTGCCAGGACAAGTCTAGCTAATAGCAGGCACTGTTAGTTACCCTGAGGCAGCAAATTATTACGAAAATCTTTATCTTTGACTGGAGTCTGAGATTGTTATCCAAGTGGCAAAGGTTAAGGGAAGATTTAATGGAATTCAAAATTATGAGTGATTTTGATCAAATAAATAAGAAACTGTTTCAACTAGAAGGAGGGTCAGTAACCTGAGGATACAGACTTAAGATAATTGACAAAAGAACCTGGGGAGAGGTGAGGAGAATTTATCGTTTTACACAGCAAGTTGTTATGATCTGGAATGCATTGCCTGAAAGGGTGCTGAAAGCAGATTTAATGGTAACATTGAATAAGGAATTGGAAATGTTTTTTAAAACATGGATACATAGAACCTAGGAACAGGAGTAGGCCATTAAGCCCTTCGAGCCTGTTCCACCATTCAATATAATCATGGCTGATCCTCTATCTCAACACCATACTCCCACTTTCTCTCCATACCCCTTGATGCCCATAATATCCAAAAATTTATCAATTTCTTTCCTGAATATACTCAGTGACCTGGCCTCCACAGCCTCCTGTGGTAGAGAATTCCACAGGTTGACCACACATTGAGTGAAGAAATTTCTCCTCATCTCAGTCCTAAATGGCCTGCCCCATATCCTGAGATTGTGGCCCCTGGTTCTAGACTCCCCAACCAGGGGAAACATCCTCCCTGCATCCAGTCCATCAAGCCCTGTTAGAATTTTATATGTTTCGATCAGATCCCCTCTCATTCTTCTAAACTCGAGTGAACACAGACCGAGTTGAGCCAATCTCATATGACAGTCCTGCCATCCCCGGTATTAGCCTAGTGAACCTTCACTGCACTCTCTCTATAGCAAGTATATCCTTACTTAGGTAGGGAGGGCAAAACTGCATGCAATACTCCAGGTGTGGTCTCACTGAGGTCTTGTATAACTGCAGTAAGACATCCCTACTTCTGAACTCAAATCCTCTTGCAATGCAGGCCAACATACTATTTGCCTCAGAGATGAAAACAAAAAACTGCGGATGCTGGAAATCCAAAACAAAAACAGAATTACCTGGAAAAACTCAGCAGGTCTGGCAGCATCGGCGGAGAAAAAAAGAGTTGACGTTTCGGGTCCTCATGACCTCAGTTCTGTCGAAGGGTCATGAGGACTCGAAATGTCAACTCTTTTCTTCTCCGCCGATGCTGCCAGATCTGCTGAGTTTTTCCAGGTAATTCTGTTTTTGTTTTATACCATTTGCCTTCCTAATTGTTTGCTGCACCTGCCTGTTTACTTTCATTGACTGGTGTACAAGGACACCCAGATCCCTTTGTACAACCACATGTCCCAATATATCACCATTTAAATAATACTCTGCCTTTCTGTTTTTCACACCGAAGTGTATAACTTCACATTTATCCATGTTATACATCATCTGCCATGTGTTTGCACACACACACACAACTTGTCTAAATCACCCTGAAGCATCCTTGCATCCTTCTCACGACCCCGCCCAGTTTTGTGTCATCAGCAAACTTGGAAATATTGAATTTGCTTCCCTCATTGAAGTCATTTACATATATCGTGAATAGCTGGGGCCCAAGCACTGATCCCTGTGGTACACCACTTGTCACTACCTGCCATCTGGAAAAAGACCCATTTATTCCTAATCCTAATATTCCTAATTTTCGGCTCAGCGAGCGGGGGTTGTAAAATGATGCAGGGTGACGTTGGGCGGGTGTCCTGATGACACCGCGTGTCATTTAGATTTTCAGTTCGGTTGGCAGGCAGCCGACTTGGCTGTGTGCCCGCTGAACTTTCAAAGGCCTATTAAGGCCAGTTAAAAACTAACTAAACTAACAAACTGAGCTGCCCATCCAACCTTAAGGTTGACGGGCAGGTGAAGGGCCCAGGCGGCCTTTGCATTTTTCATGGAACCTCATCCATGGGCGGGATGAGGTTTTGTGAAGTGTTTAGAAATTAAATAAAATTTTTTATGAAAAGTCATTGACATGTCCCAGCTCATGTGACACTGTCACATGAGAGGACATGCCTTTTATTTCTTTTCTTTATTTAGAATTTTAAAACTTAAATTTCTGCGCTCTTTTTACGTCCACACTGTGACTCTCACCTCCCGCTCTCGCGCTGTTTACTCCAGAAGTACTCCATATCTAAAGCAAAAAAATTTATATCAATGGGAAAAGAGCAGGGGAATGGGACTAATTGGACAGCTCTTTCAAAGAAACAGTACAGGCACGATGGGATGAATGTACAGCATCCACTAATTTACCAAACACTGATTTGTGTTGAATGCCCTGTATCTACGATCTCAACAACTGAAACTACCAAAAGTAAAGATCTATCAATTGGTTTACAGAGGCTGGTTTGACCTGTCAGTTGCTAAACCTCACCTGCCCTTGATCCTAATATTGGGGTGATCATATTACTGGAATTCTGCCTCTGGCCTCCAGATGGTGCTGCTGTGCAGTATCATAAATTAATTCTTACACTGTCTATTGCCACCATCTGCTGGAAGATAGTGGGAATAGCAAGAATTTAACAAATTGTTCTTTAAATTTAAAGGATGTGTTTAGCGGTTCAGCAAGTTTTATCACATTCTAAATATTGGATGTTTTAAATTTGGAAATAGATTTTAGAGAACAATCATTGTATTGTTCAGTCAGTCACCTGTATGCAACAACACTGAGATTAGTTGCAGCAAACAATTTGCAGGAAATTAATTAGAATCATAAATTAATTCTGCACAGGAGGAAGGCATTTGGCCCATTGGCTAGTTTTTTGATTCAGCTATCCAACTAATCAAACTCCCTTCCAATTTCCCCATAGGACTGTAATATTTTTTCTCAAGTATTTATCCAATTATCTTTTCAATGTTATTACTGAATCTGCTTCCCCCACACTCTCAGGCTGTACATTTCAGATTATAACACTTTGCTGTGTAACAAAATGTTTCCTCATGTCACCTCATGTTTGTTTTGAGGGGGAGATGATGGCATAGTGGTATTGTCGCTGGACTAGTAATCCAGAAACCCAGGGTAATGCTCTGGGGACTTGTGTTCAAATCAGCAAGTGGTGGAATTCAAATTCAATAAAAATCTGGAATTAAAAGTCTAATGATGACAATGAAACCATTATCAATTGTTGTAAAAACCTATCTGGTTAACCATCAGGGAGGAAATCTTACCATCTGGCCTACATGTGACTCCACAAGTGGTTGACTCTGAAATGGCCTAGCAAGCCACTCACTCAGTTGTATCAAGTCTCAAAAAAGTAATGAAACTGGACAGACCACCCTGCATCAACCTAGGCACTGGAAACAACAATGCAAAGCCCTCCTTACTGATGCCTGGGGGCTAGTGCCAAAATTGAGAAAGCTGCTGCAGAGGCTAGTCAAGCAACAGCCTGACATAGTCATCCTCACAGAATCATGGGTGGAATTTTGCCCTTGGCGGGGGCAGTCGGGAAGGCAACGACCACCCATGATTGGCACCATGCCACAATTTTACACGGGCAGGTCAATTAAAGTACATTGACGTTGGCACACCAGGCTGACGTCAACGCGTTTTATTTCACGCTCGGGCATGTCAGGCGTGTGCCCACATGTCGAGCGAAACATTCTGCCCCATACATTACAGATAATGTCCCAGACTCCACCATCACCATCCCTGGGTATGTCCTGTCCCACCAGCAGGACAGACCCAGCAGAGGTGGCAGCACAGTGGTATACAGTTGGGAGGGAGTTGCTCTGGGAGTCCTCAACATTGACCCCAGACCCCATGAAGTCTCATGGCATCAAGTCAAACATGAGCAAGGAAACCTCCTGCTGGTTACCACGTACCACTCTCCCATTTGGGTGAAGCACTGAGGGTGGCAAGGGCACAGAATGTACTCTGGCTGGAGGACTTTAATGCCCATCACCAAAAATGTCTCAGTAGCACCACTACTGACCGAGCTGGCCGAGTTCTAAAGGACATAGCTGCTAAACTGGGTCTGCGGCAGGCGTTGAGGGAACCAACAAGGGGGAAAAACATACTTGACCTCATCCTCACCAACCTGCCTGCAGCTGATGCATCTGTCCATGACAGTATCGGTAGGAGTGACCACCGCACAGTCATTGTGGAGACAAAATCCTGCCTTCATATTGAGGGTACCCTCCATCATGTTGTGTGGCACTACCACTGTGCTAAATGGGATAGATTTCAAACAGATCTAGCAACTCAAGATTGGGCATCCATGAGGCGCTGTGGGCCATCAGCAGCAGCAGAATTGTACTCAAACACAATCTGTAACCTCATAGCCTGGTATATCCCCCACCCTACCATTGCCATCAAGCCAGGGCATCAATCCTGGTTCAATGAAGAGTGCAGGAGGGCACGCCAGGAGCAGCAGAGTAAAGATCCCTCTCACTACTTCAACATTATTCCTCAAGTTCCAACCTTCCAGGACTTGCACTTCTCCATTTCTCCCATCAGCCACACTAAGTCTCTCTGAACGTGATTCCTGTTTAGTTTGAGTTATTGCTGGTTATTTTGAATTATTGTTGATATGATGTAGGGCATCAGATGCTATCAGACCTGCTGAGTTTTTCTAGTATTTTTTGTTTTTGATTCGAATTATTGCTGGTTATTAAATTTTTTGCTTTTTTTTAACCATTACTTGTTATTTTTGTTACTGCTGGTTATTTGAATTATTGCTGATTATTTGGAATTATTGCTGGCTAGTTTGAGTTATTGCTGGTTATTTGGAATTATTGCTGGTTAATTCAAATTATTGCTGGTTAGTTTGAATTATTGCTACTTATCTGGAATACAAAGAACAAAGAACAAAGAAAAGTACAGCATAGGAACAGGCCCTTCGGCCCTCTAAGCCTGCGCCGATCATATTGCCTATCAACTAAAACATTTTGCACTTCCGGGATCTGTATCCCTCTATTCCCATCCTATTCATGTATTTGTCAAGCTGCCTCTTAAACACCACTATCGTACCTGCTTCCACCACCTCCTCTGACAGCGAATTCCAGACACTCACTACCCTCTGCTTAAAAAACTTGCCCCGCACATCTCCTCTAAAGTTTTCTCCTCTCACCTTAAATCTATGTCCCCTAGTAATTGACTCTTCCACCCTGGGAAAAAGCTTCTGACTATCTACTCTGTCCATGCCACTCATAATTTTGTAAACTTCTATCAAGTCGCCCCTCAATCTCCGTCACTCTAGTGAGAACAATCTGAGTTTCTCCAATCTCTCCTCATAGCTAATAACCTCCAGACAAGGCAACATCCAGGTAAACCTCCTCTGCACCCTGTCCAACACCTCCATATCCTTCTGGTAATGTGGTGACCAGAATTGCACGCAATATTCCAAGTGTGGCCTAACCAAGGTTCTATACAGCTCCAGTATGACTTCCCAGCTTTAATACTCAATACCCCTGCTGATGAAGGCAAGCATGCCATATGCCTTCCTGACTACCTTATCCACCTTTGTTGCCACTTTCAGTGACCTGTGGACCTGTACACCCAGATCCCTCTGCCCATCGATGCATTTGAGGATTCTGCCATTTACTGTATAATTCCTACCTGTATTAGACCTTCCAAAATGCATTACCTCGCTTTTGTCCAGATTAAACTCCATCTGCCATTTTTCCGCCCAAGCCCCCAACCGATCTACATCCCGTTGTGTCCTTTGACAATCCTCTTCACTGTCTGCAATTCTCCAACCTTAGTGTCATCTGCTAACTTACTAATTAGCCCAGTTAGATTTTCCTCCAAATAATTTACGTATACTACAAACAGCAAAGGCCCCAGCACCCCAGCACTGATCCCTGCGGAACACTGCTAGTCACAGCTCTCCATTCAGAAAAGCACCCTTCCACTGCTACCCTCTGTCTTCTATGACCAAGTCAATTCTGCATCCATCTTGCCAACTCACCTCTGATCCTGTGCAAGTTTACCTTCTGTACCAGTCTGCCATGAGGGACCTTGTCAAAGGCCTCACTGAAATCCATGTAGATAACATCCACTGCCCTTCTACTGTCGATCATCTTTGTCACTTCCTCGAAAAACTCGATCAAGTTAGTGAGACACAACCTCCCCTTCACAAAACCACGCTGCCTCTCACTAATACGTCCATTTGCTTCCAAATGGTGGTAAATCCTGTCACTAAGAATCTTCTCCAATAATTTCCCTACCACTGACATAAGGCTCACCGGCCTGTAATTTCCTGGATTATCCCTGCTACCCTTCTTAAACAATGGAACAACATTGGCCATTCTCCAGTCCTCTGGGACCTCACCTGTAGCCAGTGAGGATACAAAGATTTCTGTCTGAAATCTCCTCTCTTGCCACCCTCAGTACTCTGTGGTAGATCCCATCTGGCCCTGGGGACTTATCCACCTTAATATTCTTCAAGGCACCTAACGCCTCCTCTTTTTTGATCTCAACTTGATCCAGGCTATCTACACACTCTTCCCTAGACAAATCGACCGCTAAGTCCTTCTCTTTGGTGAATTCTGATGAGAAGTATTCATTTAGTATCTCTCCCATTTCTTCTGGCTCCACACACAGATTCCCACTTCTGTCCCTGAGTGGGCCTACCCTTTCCCTGGCTACCCTCTTACTTTTTACATATGTATAAAAGACCTTGGGATTTTCCTTAATCCTGGTTGCCAATGACTTTTCATGACCCCTTTTAGCCCTCCTGACACCTTGCTTAAGTTTTTTCCTACTTTCTTTATATTCTCCATGGGCTTCATTTGTTCCCAGCCTTCTAGCCCTTATGAATGCTTCCCTTTTCTATTTGACTAATCTCACAATATCTTTCGTTATCCAAGGTTCCTGAAACTTACCATACTTATCCTTCATCCTAGCAGGAACATGCCGGTCCTGAATTCTTATCAACTGACGTTTGAAAGCCCCCCCACATGCCAGTTGTTGATTTGCCCTCAAACATTCGCCTCCAGTCTAGATTCCTCAGTTCCTGCCTAATATTGTTATAATTAGCCTTCCCCCAATTAAGCACCTTAACCCAAGGACTCCTGTTATCCTTATCCACCAGTACCTTGAAACTTACTGAATTATGGTCACTTTTCCCGAAATGCTCCCCTACTGAAACTTCGACCACCTGGCCAGGTTCATTCCCTAATACCAGGCCCAGTATTGCCCCTTCCCTGGTTGGACTACCTACATATTGTCTCAGGAAGCCCTCCTGGATGCACCTTACAAATTCTGGACCATCCAAACCCCTAGCACTAAGTGATTCCCAGTCAATATAGGGAAAGTTAAAATCACCCACCACAATAGCCCTATTGCTTTTACAACTTTCCAAAATCTGTTTACATAACTGTTCCTCAATCTCCCGCCAGCAATTGGGAGGCCTATATTAAACCTCCAACATTGTGACTGCACCCTTCATATTCTGGAGCTCTACCCATAATGCCTCGCTGCATGAGTCCTCCGAGGTGTCTTCCTGTCGTACAACTGTGATATTCACCTTAACCAACAGTGCAACTCCCCCACCTCTTCCACATGCCTCTCTACCCTGCCTGAAACATCTAAATCCTGGAACGTTTATCTTTCCTTCAACCAAGTCTCTGTAATAGCAATAACGTCATCGTCCCAAGTACCAACCCAAGCTCTAAACTCATCTGCCTTGCCTGTTATACTTCTCGCATTGAAACAAATGCATTTCAGACCCCCAGTCCCACTGTGTTCAGTAATGTCTCCCTGCCTGCTCTTCCTCTTAGCCCTACTGGCCATACTCACTAGTTCCTGGTCATTTATTTCACCTGCTGACCTTTTGCTGTGGTTCCCACCCCCCCTGCCATACTAGTTTAAACCCTCCCATGTGACACTAGCAAACTGTGCAGCCAGGATATTGGTGCCTCTCCAGTTTAGAATGTGGAGCAGTTTCTGCTGTTGTCCATGTCCATTAGGAACTGGATTAAAACTGTCCCATCTCATCTCTCATCGGACTGGTACAGTCAGTGAGTAATCTATACCATTAGGCTCGACTGGATTTAGGCCCATGGACCCAAGTAAAGGGTCATCACTCTCACCTCATTGCCCACGGAATCTGTTTTATTTATGGAGACATGGGCAGTGGCTCTTCCCCCCACCGATCATTGTGCCATAGTGTGAGGAAGTGACATTCAGCAGTATTTCTTTTTTAAATTCTTTCATGGGATGTGGGCACACTGGCAAACATAGAAACATAGAAAATAGGAGCAGGAGTAGGCCATTCGGCCCTTCAAGCCTGCTCCGTCATTCATCACAAACATGGCTGATCATCCAACTCAATAGCTTGCTCCTGCTTTCTCCCCACATCCTTTGATCCATTTCACCCCAAGAGCTATATCTAACTCCTCCTTAAAAACATACAATGTTTTGGCCTCAACTACTTTCTGTAGTAACGAATTCCACAGGCTCACCACTCTCTGGGTGAAGAAATTTCTCCTCATCTCAGTCCTAAATGGTCTATCCCATATCCTCAGACTGTGACCCCTGGTTCTGGACTCCCTCAGCATTGGGAACATCCTTCCTGCATCTACTCTGTCTAGTCCTGTTAGAATTTTATAGCTTTCTATGAGATCCCCCCTCATTCTTCTGAGCTCCAGTAAATATAATCCTAACCGACTCAATCTCTCCTCATATGTCAGTCCCACCATCCCAGGAATCAGTCTGGTAAACCTTCACTGCACATCCTCTTTGGAAGAACATCCTTCTTTAGATAAGGAGACCAAATCTGCACACAATATTCCAGGTGTGGTCTCACCAAGGCCCTGTATAATTGCAGCAAGACATCCCTGTTCCTTTACTCGAATCCTCTCGCCATGAAGGCCAACATACCATTCGCCTTCTTTACCACCTGCATGCTTACCTTCAGCAACTGGTGTATGAGAACACCCAGGTCTCGTTTCACATTCCCTTCTCAATTTATAGCCATTCAGCTAATAATCTGCTTTCCTGTTTTTGCTACCAAAGTGGATAACCTCACATTTATCCACATAATTTTGCATCTGACATGCATTTGCCCACTTGCTCAGCTTGTCCAAATCACACTGAAGCATCTCTGCATCCTCCTCACAGCTCACCCTCCCACCCAGCTTTGTGTCATCTGCAAATTTGGAGATATTACAGTTCCCTCATCTAAATCATTAATATATATTGTGAATAGCTGGGGTCCCAGTACCAATCCCTGCGGTACCCCACTAGTCACTGCCTGCCATTCGAAAAAAGACCCGTTTATTCCTACTCTTTGTTTTCTCTCTGCCAATCAGTTTTCTATCCATCTTAATACACTACCCCCAATCCCATGCACTTTAATTTTACACGCTAATTTCTTATGTGGGACTTTGTCAAAAGCCTTCTGAAAGTCCACATCCACTGGTTCCCCCCTCATCAACTCTAATAGTTACATCCTTGAAAAATTCCAGTAGATTTCTCAAACATGATTTCCCTTTCGTAAAGCTATGCTGAATCTGTCTGATTCTGACACTGTTTTCCAAGTGCTCAGATACTAAATCTAGACTCTAGAATTTTCCCCACGACTGACGTCAGGCTGACAGGTCTTTAATTCCCTGTTTTCTCTCTGCCTCCCTTTTTAAATAATGGGGTTACATTAGCTACCCTCCAATCTGTAGGAACTGTTCCAGAGTCTATAGAATCTCGGAAGATGACCACCAATGCATCCAATATTTCCAGGGCCACTTCTTTAAGTACTCTGGAATGTAGATTATCAGGCCCTGGGGATTTATTGGCCTTCAGTCCCATCAATTTCCCCAGCACCATTTCCCTACCATTTCCTGATTTCTTTCAGTTCCTCCCTCTCACTAAACCCTGTGATCCCCAACATTTCTGGTATGTTATTTTTGTCCTCCTTCGTGAAGACAGAACTAAAGTTTGTATTTAGTTGGTCAGCCATTTCTTTGTTCCCCGTTATAAATTCCCCTGTTTCTTACTGTAAGGGACCTACATTTGTCTTCACCAATCTTTTTCTCTTCACATACATATAGAAACTTTTATAGTCAGATTTTATGTTCCCCGCAAGCTTACTCTTGTATTCTATTTACCCCATCTTAACCAATCCCTTGGTCCTCCTTTGCTGAATTCTAAACTGCTCCCAATCCTCAGGTCTGTTGTTTTATCTGGCCAATTTGAATGCCTCTTCCTTGGATCTAATACTATCTCTAATTTCCCTTGTAAACCATGGTTTGGCCACCTTTCCAGTTTTACTTTTGTGCCAGACAGGAATAAGCAATTGTTGCAGTTCACCCATGTGCTCTTTGAATGTTTGCCATTGCCTATCCACCGTCATCCCTTTAAGTAATATTTCCCAAACCATCATAGCCAACTTGTGCCTCATACCATCGTAGTTTCCTTTATTAAGATTCAGGACCCTAGTTTCAGAATCAACTATGTCACTCTCCAGCTTGATGAAGGATTCTATCATATTATGGTCGCTCATCCCCAAGGGGCCTCACACGACTAGATTGCCAATTATTCCTTTCTCATTGCACAATACCCAGTCGAGGATGACCTGTTCTCTAGTTGGTTCCTCAACATATTGGTCTAGAAAACCATCCCGTATACACTCCAGGAATTCCCCCTCTACGGTATTGTTACTAATTTGATTTGCCCAATCAATATGCAGATTAAAGTCACTCATAATTACAGATGTTCCTTTATTGCATGTGTCTCTAATTTCCTGTTTAATGCTATTCCCGACATCACCACTACAGTTTGGGGGTCTATAAACAACCCCCAGTAATATTTTTTGCCTTTAATGTTTCTCAGCTCTAACCATATAGATTCCACATCATCGGAGCTAATAACTTTCCTCACTATTGCGTTAATTTCCTCTTTAACCAGCAATGCAACTCCACCGCCTTTTCCTGTTCGTCTGTCCTAGCATTTGTTGCCCATCCCTAATTGCCCTTGAACTGAGTGGCTTGCCAGGCCATTTTAGGGGGCAGTTAAGAGTCAGCCATATTGCTGTGAGTCTGGATTCACATGTAGGCCAGACTAGTTAAGGATGGCAGATTTCCTTCCCTAAAGGAACCAAATGGGTTTTTATGACAATTGATGATAGTTTCATGGTCACCATTACTGAGACTAGCTTTATATTCCAGATTCATTTCATTGAATTTAAATTCCATCAGCTGCTGTGGTGTCATTTGAACCCATGCCCTCAGAGCATTAGTCTGGGTCTCTGGATTACTAGTCATGTAACATAACCGCCACGTCACCATCTCCCCAGCCCCCAGGCTAAATCCACTCTAACAGAGAGTCTGTTACTGTGCAGAATGGTGCACAGAGCTGGGTTTCAAGCATTCATCTCAGCAAAATACAAATAGAATAATTAAATAAAATCAGACAACACCAATGTTGAAATTGCTAGGCAAATAAAACCGAAAGTCCATCCAATTCAGCTACAATCTTGGTAGGCTTGGCTTAAATAGCCAAGTGGTTATGGTACTGGGTTTATAACCCCAAGATCAAGAGTTCAAATCTCACAATGGCAAACTATGAAAAACAATGTAACTTCATCTGAAACAGATGGAAACGGGTTTGTACTCGAAAGAAATCAAGAGTTCAAATTTCACAATGGCAAAACTATGAAACAATGTAACTTCATCTGAAACAGATGGAAACGGGTTTGTACTCGAAAGAGTATCAAGAGTTCAAGTCTCACAATGGCAAACTATGAAAAACAATGTAACTTCATCTGAAACAGATGGAAACGGGTTTGTGCTCGAAAGAGTTACAATCTTGGTAGTCATGGGATACGATGATGGAGGAATTGTCAATTAATCATTGTAATCAATCACCGTCAGGTGAGCTGAGGAAAATCTCGTGGTGGGAAGTTTTGGAAACCATGTGTAGGTGTTACACATTCACTACCTCCCACTGCCTCTCTTCCCCATCACACAGTTTGTTGATTGAGCAACTTACCCTCAACAATCTGGAAGGTTGGATTGAAGGCTGTCAGGTGATAGTGTACCCTATCACCTGTAGCAGTCACCTTCGCCACATGAAACTCAGGCCCTTGATTCTCTGGGATGCTGACAGTCATGGGAATAAATCTGCAAGGGAGAGTTCAGTTAGCAAGGCAGCAGGTTCAGAGCTGAGGAATATCACAGTCCTGTCCATTAATGTCAACAGCAGTTGTCATGGAGATGACTCAATGACCGAGCAATATCACGGTTGTTGGAGACATGACCTTAGCTGTGCTGTTCGGTCAGATGTTTGACAAATAAAGCATCGTATTGGAATTAAGCCACATGACCAATATTGCCTTTACACTCCAACCATCCTGCCCAACCCGCAGGCACATTAATAATATCAAACCCTGTGATCCAAACTAGACTCAGGTAATATCTAAACACAGCATTCTCAAGTACCTGGTGCCTGGGAGTGTGGAACTCTGAAATACCTCAACACTTACTCAGGGGTACCAGGCTGTTCCACCTGCCCAGGGCAACAAACATTACATGGAAAAGGAGGGGGCATGGCTGGTGTACTGCTCCTTATTTACCTCAGTGTAACCTTTCTGTTCTTGTTCCAACACCCTGCACCCACCCCCAGCTCCTGCCTCAGTCTGGCTTACCATCTAAGATCACCCCCCACCTCCCAAGATCACCCCCCACTTCCAAGATCACCCCCACCATCCAAGATCACTCCCCAACTCACAAAATCACTCCCCATCTCCCAAGATCATTCCCCCACTACCACACGCCACAGATGATTGTTGCTCTGCCAACTACACACTAACCCCAAACTACTAACAGAGCCTGCTTAAAGCTGCAGAGAAACAGAGCTGTTGGTATCTTGTTACTATGGCGCCTGATACCCACGCTCCCTTTCATGTGTACATTCATCATTGTAAGAATGTCAGTGATAATGTTGATTCATTGCAGGCCTGTGGGTATCTGGCTCCTGTTCAGCGCACCGGGGAGCCCTGACACGGAAACTAGGAGGTTGATGAACCCGTGCTTACAGACTGTCTTGTGCTGATAGTCAGACCAGCGGCTGATCTGCACCCTCGGTTACCAGCTTCACAGGGCAGCAGCTCCCCAAAGACTCTGTGGATGTCCCATGCAATGTGGTCCTGAACCACAAATACCAGGAATCTCCCATCTCTTCACTATGCGTCAAAAACAAATGTCAGCCAGGGTAGGAGCAGGGGTGCCATGGATTGGGCTCAGTACCTCAGGGCTAAGAGGGTGGGGGGTCATACAGTGGAAGGTAGTTCTGAACGGAACGAGGGATGGAGCCGGCTTTGGCTATGCTGCCTGACAATGGCAAATGGCTCTCTCAGTCTACGCTCAAATACAGAGAAGAGCAACTTGGATGAGGCACCAAGAGGTTGTTTGTCCTTGCAGAATCACTGTAGGGCAGGAGGAAAGGGAAGGAGGGAGATAAACTTCCAAAAAGCCATCGCAAGTGATGGATTATCCTGTGCAGCAGCAACACTCTCGATGGCCAACACTTAGGGTGCAAGTATTTATACTCCCCATCATCTGAGTGCCTAATGGAAGGAAGTTACCTCGATTGTGAGGTTGTCATTAATCCTTTTCAGCGTTATTATTACAATGGGGAATGGCCACATGAAAGAAGAGGGAGTGAGTGTACATACTGGGTTGCTGCGGCTACCCAGCAAGAAATTTCAATTAAAGTCACACACAGAAGATCCATCACTGGCATTTTGCCAGGTCTGTTACACTTTCACTTTAACCCCGCCTCAAGTGTGTGTTGAGTCTTTCTGCCGGTTACAGAGCCCTAGACAACCATTCAAATGGAACCCCAGACTCAGTAACATTGATCAGACAGATACATACACAGGGAACATGCACACGGAGACAGGGGAATACACACACGGAGACTGGGGGCACACGTACACGGAGACAGGGAGCACACAGACATGGAGATGGGGAACACGCACACAGAGACAGGGGGAACACGCACACAGAGACAGGGGGAACACATACAGTGGGACAGAGGAGACACACAGGGACACACACGGGGGACATACAGTGGAATAGTGATTAGTTCAATACAGCAGAATGGATATGGATCACAGCAGGTTGAATAATCGCCCAACCAGCAGAGGCACCTGATCCAACTGTACAGCAGGACCAGCTGAAGAGGCATTTTAGGCTAACCCCAGCCACATCCATTCTTTCTACTAAATCTAATGAGAGTGAAGAGCTTGAAGTTATTAATGTCAGTGGAAGTAAACTATTGGGGGAACCAACGGGACTAGAAGCAGATAAATCCCCTGGACCTGGCAACCTGCATCCCAAGATTTTTAAAGAGGTATTTGTTCCCAAGGATTAGAAGGTTGCAAAGTTATTTGAAAAAGAGGAAGAGAGAAAACAAGAAACTATAGGACAGTTAGCCTAATGTCAGCAGTGGGCAGTATGCTGGAATCTATTATTAGAGACATGGACCAGAATTTATTGCCCTTCCTGGTGGCAAGTTTAGTGGTGGGGGTTATTTAATTGGGAGGGATGGTGCAGGGTGGGTCCTTGCCTCCTTCCTGCCTCTGCCCCAATTAAATCCAGGGTCAGAATGCCCACAGACAACGTTCATGCCCTGAGGCCAATTGAGGCTCTTAAATGGGCAATTAATGCCCACTTAAGGGCTTCATCCTACCATCACTGGCATTAACCCAGCAGCAGGTAGGGGATTGCCAACAAGGATGTCCAGAAAGCAAACCTTTTTGGGGTTGCTTGCAGACTTCTGGGGGTGGGCCCTCTTTCAAAGGCACTCAGTGTCTGATCAAAGCGTCACGAAGGGGTGGGGGTAGTGCTACTGAGAGCCACCCCCCTGCCCTTGCTGGTGCTTCCCTTCCCCCATGACCATCATCCTGCAATTTCCTATCCTGCCCTCACTCACCTATGGCCTGGATTCCTTCGTGATCCTGGGCCTCAGATGGGTGCACTACCGATGGCAGCCACTTCCTCCCCAATGGCACTGCTGAGCAATGGATAACTGCTGGCCTCTGATTGGCCAGTAGCTCTCGGTGGGTGGGACTTCCATCCCTTCACCCCACCATCCCTGCACCCTTCCCACCACTCCACCCCCTCCACCTCCTCCACCTCTCTCCCCCTACAACCCCCATGCTCCAGGGTCCTTGAAATCTGGGAAGGACAGCTGCTGCCCAGCTAAGTGCCGGATTGGCACTTAATGTGGTGGGCCTTCTTGAAAAGAGGTAATGTGTGGCTCTCCAGCCGGTGGGCAAGGCCCCTGTCCCCTACATTCAATTCCACCCATGGTAACAGGGCACACAGAACATCTTAATATGATTAAGCAAAGTCAACATGGATTTCAGAAAGGGAAACAGTGGTTGACAAATCTGTTCAAGTGTTTAAGGATGTAACTGGTAGGATAGATAAGGGGAATCAATGGGTGCAGTGCATTTGGATTTTCAAAAAGCATTTAATACGGTGCCACACAAGAGATTATTGCACAAAATTAGGACTCATTTGAGGGTAAAATACTTGCATGAATTGAGGATTTGCTAATGAACAAAAAATGAAGGATAGAACCTCCCCAATTCTGATGGAGTAATATTAGACTCAAAACATTAACTCTGTTTCTCTCTCCACAGATGCTGCCAGCTCTGCTAAGTTTTTCCAGCATTTTTTGTTTTTATTTCAGATTTCCAGCACCACAGTACTTTGCTTTCACTAGCCTGGTTTCTTGGGACTGTCCTCTGAGGAGAGATTGAGTAGACCAGGCCTATATTCCCTGGAGTTTAGAAGAATGAGAAGCGATCACATTGAAGCGCATAAAATGTTTCCCTGGCTGGAGAATCTAGAACACAAGGTCATAATCTCAGAATAAGGGATTAGCCATTTGGCACTGACATGAGGAGAAATCTCTTCATTGAAACCATTGTGAATCTTTTGGAATTCTTTACCTCAGTGAGCAGTGGATGCTCAGACAGATAGATTTTTGGGTACTAAGGGAATTAAGAGATATGGGGATGGTGCAGGAAGGGGGAGGTGCCAAAGGACTGGAGAACAGCTAATGTGGTTCTGCTATTTAAGAAGGGTTGTAGAGATAAGCCAGGGAATGACAGACCAGTGAGTCTCATGTCAGTAGGGAAACTATTGGAGAAAATTCTGAAGGAGAGAATCTATCTCCGCTTGGAGAGGCAAGCTTTTATCAGGGATAGTCAGCATGGCTTTGTCAGAGGGAGGTCATGCCTAAAAAATTTGATTGAATTTTTTGAGAAGGTGACCAGGTGTGTAGATGAGGGTAGTGCAGTTGATATAGTTTATATGGATTTCAGCAAAGCCTTTGACAAGGTCCCACATGGGAGACTTATTAAGAAGGCAAATGCACATGGGATACAGGATAATTTGATAAGGTGGATTCAAGATTGGCTTAGTTGTAGGAGGCAGAGGGTGATGACAGAAGGATGCTTTAGTGACTGGAAGCTAGTGTCTATGTGGGAGATAGGATTAGTAAGTTTGCGGATAACAGAAAGATTGGCCGGGTGGTTAACAGTGAGGTTGAGTGTCTTGAGCTACAGGAAGATATAGACGGGATGGTCAAATGGGCAGAGAAGTACCTGGATGAGCACTTGGCACATCATAACATTCAAGGCTATGGACCAAGTGCTGGTAAATGAGATTAGGTAGATAGGTCAGGTGTTTCTCATGTGTCGGTGCAGACTTGATGAGCCAATGGGCCGAAGGGCCTCTTCTGCACTATGCGATCCTGTGATTCTGTGGAGTTCAGGTTGGCAATCAGCCACGATCTTACTGAATAGTGGGGCAGGGTTGAGGGGCCAAATGGCCTCACCCGCTCCTATTTCTTATGTTTTTAAGTCCTACATCCCAAAGAGTTAGCTGCAGTGATAGTGCGTGCATCGGTTGTGATCTTGCAAAATTCCCTAAACTCTGGAACTGCCTCAGTGGATTGGAAGGTAGAAAATGTGAGATGGTATGCAAAAAAGAGGAAGAAAGAACAGGAACTACAGGCTAGTTAACCTGACATCAGATAATAAGAAAATGCTAGAATCTATTATTAAGGAAGCCATCGCAAGGCATATAGAAAAACTATATGATTAAGTGGAGTCAACACGGTTTTATGAGAGGGAAATTGTGTTGATAAATTTATGAGAACTTCTGAGTATGTAGGTAACAGGCTGGATAAAGGGAAACCTAACTGATGTAGTCATGTTTTCAGTTTTCCAAAAGGTGTTTGAAAAGATGCAACATAAAAGTTTAATATAAAAGAATTGCTCATGGAAATAGTTCATGTCCAAATGCAGCAAGACCTGGACAATATCCAGGCTTGGGCTGACAAGTGGCATATAACATTCCATAAGACCAAAGACGTAGGAACAGAAATAGGCCATTCGACATATGGAATCTGCTCTGCCATTCAATGAGATCAGCTGATCTAATAATCCTCAACTCGACTTTCCTGCCTTTTCCCCATAATCCTTGATTCCCTTACTGATTAAAAATCTGTCTATCTCAGCCTTGAATATACTTAACGACCCAGCATCTACAGCCCTCTGCAGTAAAGAATTCCACAGATTTACTACCCTTTAAGAGAAGAAATTCCTCCTCATCTCTGTCTTAAATGGGCGTGGCCTTACTCTGAGATTATGCCCTCTGATCCTAGACTCTTCCACAAGGGGAAACAACCTCTCAGCATCTACCCTGTCAAACCCCCTAAGATTCTTATATGTTTCAATAAGGTCACCTCTCATTATTCTAAACTCCAATGAGTACAGGCCCAACCTACTCAACCTCTCCACATAAGAAAATTCCTCCATACTCGCAATCAACTTGGTGAACCTTCTCTGGACTGCTTCCAATGCCACTATATCTTTTCTTAGATAAGGGGACCAAAACTGTTCACAGTATTTCAGGTGTAGTCTCCAGCTATGCCTGTCTCTTTATGGGGTATGTGGAACATTCCTTGTTACAGTCCTACCCCGGCCCCCTTCCACAACTCTTTCTCCGGTACATCGATGATTACTTCGGTGCCACTTCATGCTCTCGTCGGGACTTGGAAAAATTTATTAATTTTGCTTCCAATCTCCACCCCTCCATCATTTTCACGTGGTCCATCTCTGACACTTCCCTTCCCTTCCTTGACCTCTCTGTCTCAATCTCTGGTGATAGACTGTCCACCAATATCCATTACAAACCCACCGACTCCCACAGCTACCTCGACTACAGCTCCTCACACCCCGCTTCCTGTAAGGACTCCATCCCATTCTCCCAGTTCCTTCGCCTCTGTCGCATCTGTTCCGATGATGCTACCTTCAAAAACAGTTCCTCTGACATGTCCTCCTTCTTCCTTAACCGAGGTTTTCCACCCACGGTCGTTGACAGGGCCCTCAACCGTGTCCGGCCCATCTCCCGCGCATCCGCCCTCACGCCTTCTCCTCCCTCCCAGAAACATGATAGGGTCCCCCTTGTCCTCACTTATCACCCCACCAGCCTCTGCATTCAAAGGATCATCCTCCGCCATTTCCGCCAACTCCAGCATGATGCCACCACCAAACACATCTTCCCTTCACCCCCCTTATCGGCATTCCGTAGGGATCGCTCCCTCCGGGACACCCTGGTCCACTCCTCCATCACCCCCTACTCCTCAACCCCCTCCTATGGCACCACCCCATGCCCACGCAAAAGATGTAACACCTGCCCCTTCACTTCCTCTCTCCTCACCGTCCAAGGGCCCAAACACTCCTTTCAAGTGAAGCAGCATTTCACTTGCATTTCCCCCAACTTAGTCTACTGCATTCGTTGCTCCCAATGTGGTCTCCTCTACATTGGAGAGACCAAACGTAAACTGGGCGACCGCTTTGCAGAACACCTGCGGTCTGTCCGCAAGAATGACCCAAACCTCCCTGTCGCTTGCCATTTTAACACTCCACTCTGCTCTCTTGCCCACATGTCTGTCCTTGGCTTGCTGCATTGTTCCAGTGAAGCCCAACGCAAACTGGAGGAACAACACCTCATCTTCCGACTAGGCACTTTACAGCCTTCCGGACTGAATATTGAATTCAACAACTTTAGGTCGTGAGCTCCCTCCCCCATCCCCACCCCCTTTCTGTTTCCCCCTTCCCTTTTTTTCCAATAAATTATAAAGATTTTCCTTTTCCCACCTATTTCCATTATATAAAAAACACCCCCACTAGAGCTGTACCTTGAGTGCCCTACCATCCATTCTTAATTAGCACATTCGTTTAGATAATATCACCAACTTTAACTTTAACACCTATGTGTTCTATTGTACTATTGTTGTTGACATCTTTTGATGATCTGCTTCTATCACTGCTTGTTTGTCCACACAACCACATCCCCCCCGACCTCTCTCTCTCTCTATCTCTCCGCCCCCCACACACACACCTTAAACCAGCTTATATTTCAACTCTTACTTGGACTCGAACTCAAGTTCTGTCGAAGGGTCATGAGGACTTGAAACGTCAACTCTTTTCTTCTCCGCTGATGCTGCCGGACCTGCTGAGTTTTTCCAGGTAATTCTGATTTTGTTTTGGATTTCCAGCATCTGCAGTTTTTTTGTTTTTATTTTAGTCTCACTAGTGCCTTGTATAGTTTTAGCAAGACTTTCCTATTTTTATACTTGATTCCCTTGAGATAAAGGACAACATTCCATTTGCCTTCCCTATCACCTGCTGAATTTGTATGTTAACTTTTTGGGATTCATGCACGAGGACTCCCAAATCCCTCAGTGCTGCAGTTTTCTGCAGTCTTTTTCCATTTAAGTAATACTCAGCTCCTCTTGTCTCCCTGCCAAAGTGCATAACCTCACATTTTCCCACATTATATTCCATCTGCCAAGTTTTTGACCACTCACTTAACCTGTCTTTGTCCCTCTGTAGACTCCTTGTGTCATCCTCACCACTTGCCTTCCAACAATTTTTGTGTCATCCACAAAATTGGCAATAGTACATTCACCTCCTTCATCTCAGTCATTAATACATATTGTAAATAATTGTGGCCCTACCACTGATCCCTGTGGCACTCCACTAGTTACAGGTTGCCATCCAGAAAATGCCCCCCTTATCCCAACACTCTGTCTTATATTAGTTAGCCAATCCTCTATCCATGCTAATATATTACTCCCAACACCATGGGATCTTATCTTATTGAGTAGCCTTATGTGCAGTACATTATCGAACGCCTTTTAGAAATCCAAATATATGCCATCTACTGGTTCCCCTTTATCTATCCTGCTTGTTACCTCCTCAAAGAATCCTAATAAATTTGTCAGGCATGATATCCCTTGAAGGTTCTGCTTCTTAATATAGCTCCTAACTGTTCAAATTCTTGCAGGGGAACTTCCTTTCTAGTCCTATCAATGTCATTGGGACCAACATGGACGACGACAACTAGATTCCTCCCCTCCCACTCCAAGTTCCTCCTCAGCCCCTGAGGAGATGTCCTTAACCCTGGCACTGGACAAGCAGTACAGCCTTCGGGACTCATGCTCGTGGCTGCAGAGAACAGTATCTAACCCCTAATTATACTGTCCCCTACCACTACTATGTTTGTCCCTATTTCCTCCCTCCACTTGAATGGCTCCCTGTACCATGGTCAATTTGCTCATCCTTCCTGCAGTTCCTGCTCTTGTTCACACAGCTTGCAAGAACCTCGTAGCAGTTAGACAGTTGCAGGCGCGGAGGTTCATTGAACGTTACTCCCTGGTCCCCATGCCTGCCTCGCCTGCAGCCATACACTCTTATCCCTGATCACAGACCAAGTTTGAATTACCGAATCTGAGGGGTGTGATCGCTTCCTGGAACAAAGCGTCCAGGTAACTTTCCCCCTCCCTGATGCGATGCAATGCCTGCAGCTCGGACTCCAGCTCCTCAACTGGGATCCGAAGTTCCTCGAGCTGCAAATGCTTGGTACAGATGTGTTTGCTCGGGATCACCTTGGTGTCCAGCAGGACCCACATGCTGCAGCAGCAACACATCATCCATCCTGCCATCGCAATCGTATTTTATTTAATTTATTGATTAACTAGTCTAGTATCCCTGCTCTTTACACTTGAAGAATCCCCCACTCTTTACACTTTATTCTAATTACTTTTTACACCAGTATCAATCCTATACTTAAGCTATTTTTAAGAGGAAGAGAAAAAAAGACTAGAAACCTAAACACAAGCTAAAGATCTTACTTTTACTTTAAAGCCTAGAAATACTCACCAATCCTACTAACCAATCAGCTGCTCTCCATGCTCTTTTCCCTCTCACATTGTTTAATGGTCTCTTTCCTCTCTCTCCGCGCTCCTTAATGGACTCTTTCCTCTCTCTACGCGCTCTTTAATGGCTTCTCACCTCTCTCTGCGCTGTCTAATAGTCTCTCGTCTCTTTCTCTCTCTGTGCTCTTTAATGGTCTCTTGCCTCTCTCTCCATGCTCTCTAATGGACTCTTTCCTCTCTCTTCGTGCTTTGTAATGGCTTCTCACCTCTCTCTGTGCTGTCTAATGATCTCTCGTCTCTTTCTCTCTCTGTGCTCTTTAATGGTCTCTCGTCTCTCTCTCCATCCTTTTTAATTTGTGCCACACAAGTGCCAGGCAATGACCATCTCCAATAAGAGAGAATCTAACCATCACCCCTTGATATTCAATGGCATTACCATCACTGAATCCCACTATCAACTTCCGAGGGGTTACCACTGACCAGAAACTGAACTGGAGGAGCCATATAAATACTGTGGCTACAACAGCAGGTCAGGGACTAGGAATCCTGTGGTGTGTAACTCACTTCCTGACTCCCCAAAGCCTGTCCACCACCAGGCACAAGTCAGGAGTGCGATGGAATACTCCCTACTTGCCTGATGAGTGCAGCTTCCACAACACTCAAGAAGCTTGACACCGTCCAGGACAAAGCAGCCTGCTTGATTGGCACCTGATCAAACATTCACTCCCTCCACCACCGATGCACTGCACCAAGGCTCCTTTGACAGCACCTTCAAAACCCACGGCCACTCCCACCTAGAAGGACAAGGGCAGCAGATAGATGGAACACTACCACTTGGAAGTTCCCCTCCAAGTCACTCACCATCCTGACTTGGAAATATATCGCCCTTCCTTCACTGTCACTGGGTCAAGATCCTGGAACTCCCTCCCTAACAACACTGTGGGTGTACTTACACCACAGGGACTGCAGCAGTTCAAGAAGGCAGCTCACCACCACTTTCTCAAGGGCAACTAGGGAAGGGCAATAAATGCTGGCCTAGCCAGTGCCGCCCACATCCCGTGAATGAATGCAAATACAATGGAGTTGGGGATAATATATTAGCAGGGATAAATGATTGGTGGAGAGTGTTAGGCATTTTCAAGTTGGAAGGCTGTCACTTGTGGAGTGCAGCAAGGATCAGTGCTAGGGCCTCAGCTATTTACAATCTATATTAATGACTTATATTGTCAGAGAGATTTGGGTGCCCCCATTCAAGAAAGTTAGCATACAGGAACAGCAAGCAATTAGGAAGGCAAGTGGTATGTTGGTCTTTATTGTGATGGGATTGGAATACAAGAATGGAGAAGTCTTACTACAATTGTACAAGGCTTTGATGAGACCATATCTGGAATACTGCGTACAGTTTTGATCCCCATATCTAAGGAAAGATATACTTGTATCAAAGGCAATACAGCAAAAATCCATTAGATTGGTTGCTGGAATGAGAGGGTTTTGCTATGATGAGAGGCTGGGTTAATTGGGCCTAAATTCTGTAGAGTTTATGGAGAAGATTGAGATGTGACCTCATTGAAACCTACAAGATTCTGAAGGGCTTTGATAGGGTGGACACTGAGAGATTGTTTTTGCTGGTTGGTGAATCGGAAACACAGGCACTGTCTCAGGATAAGGCCAGCCATTTAAGACTGAAATGGGGAAAAATTTCTTCACTTAGGCTTGTGAATCTTTGAAATTTACTACCACAGAGGGCTGTGAATGGTCCATCATTCAGTATATTCAAAGATACGAAAGACAGATTTTTGGTCTGTCAGGAAATCAAGGGATACGGGGAATGGGTGGGAAAGTGGAGTTGAAGCAAAGCTCAGCCATGATCGTATTGAATAGCAGGGCAGGCTCGATGTGCCGAGCGGTCTACTCCTGCTCCTATCTCTTGTGTTCTCCTCAGAACAATAGCTAAAGCTGCACTGGTGATTTGAATGTAAATTCAACAACTATAAAACACTTAAAAAATACACAGCCTAGTTTTGCAACCTGGCCTAATAGTGTTGCCACTGGAGAGGTCTGGAACAAATTACTGCATTGTAATTAAAGGCTTACACATGCATGGTCTCCTGTGCTGTATATGACTCTAAGCTGAAATGGGGAATGCAAGTCATTATACTTACGTGAAGATTGGGGGTCTGTGATTAACTGGAATCACAACAATTCTCAATGTCCCATTACAAATAATTTCCATGTTCTGTGTAACCGTGATGTGGAGTTCAAAATTCTAATTGAACACAGAACAAAGTCAGTCTCGACCATTGACTTGATTAACACCTCATAACATCCCCCAAAAACTCGATTCCCATTGACCACTATTTTCCTATTGCTGCCCATGCTGGAGGCCAGAGTAATACAGAGCAGTAGAATCCATTGAGTTAACCAGGCGTCGTCCTCCAGTACAAGCTGGGATCAGAGGGAGATTCTCACTCTGCTGGAGCTGGGATCATAGGAGATCTCTCACTGTGCTGGAGCTGGGATCATAGGAGATCTCTCACTGTGCTGGAGCTGGGATCATAGGGAGATTCTCACTGTGCTGGAGCTGGGATCATAGGAGATCTGTCACTGTGCTGGAGCTGGGATCATAGGGAGATTCTCACTGTGCTGGAGCTGGGATCAGAGGGAGATTCTCACTGTGCTGGAGCTGGGATCAGAGGGAGATTCTCACTGTGCTGAAGCTGGGATCAGAGGGGATCTCTCACTGTGCTGGAGCTGGGATCATAGGAGAGCTCTCACTCTGCTGGAGCTGGGATCATGGGGAGATTCTCACTGTGCTGGAGCTGGGATCATGGGGAGATTCTCACTGTGCTGGAGCTGGGATTATAGGGGATCTCACACTGTGCTGGAGCTGGGATCATAGGGAGATTCTCACTGTGCTGGAGCTGGGATCATAGGGGATCTCTCACTGTGCTGGAGCTGGGATCATAGGGGATCTCACACTGTGCTGGAGCTGGGATCATAGGGGATCTCACACTGTGCTGGAGCTGGGATCATAGGGGATCTCTCACTGTGCTGGAGCTGGGATCATAGGGAGATTCTCCCTGTACTGGAGCTGGGATCATAGGGAATCTCTCACGGTGCTGGAGCTGGGATCAGGGAGAATCGCTCAATGTACTGGAGCTGGGATCAGGGGGAATCGCTCAATGTACTGGAGCTGGGATCAGAGGGAGCTTCTCATTCTGCTGGAGCTGGGATCAGGGGGAGCTTCTCATTCTGCTGGAGCTGGGATCAGAAGGAATCTCCCACTCTGCTGGAGCTGGGATCAGAAGGAATCTCCCACTCTGCTGGAGAGATTCATCACATTTCTACTTCTCTTTAGTTCTGAAGAAGAGTCATACAGCCTCAAAACATTAACTCTGTCTCTCTCTTTCCACAGGTGCTGCCAGACCTGCTGAGTTTTTCCAGTATTTTCTGTTTTGCTTTCAGATTTCCAGCATTGGCAGTATTTTGCTTTTATTTTAGCAACTTTTTGTTAATTGCTAATTTAAAGAAAGACTAGACTTTTGATAGAATTTAACCCTTAATTTAACCCTTAAACTCCCTCGGTCACCAATCTCCAACTGAAGCTCTCTACTACAGCCAAACACAGCGCTCCAGTGCTCAGTTTTTCACTAAGACAGGCAATGCCCAGAAACTAGGCTTCAAGATGCCTCAGCGACCCATATGCCAGGATTTTAAGGCTTGGCTGTGGCATGTCTCCACACGGCAGATGCAGCAAGCCATTTAAATCGCCGTTCAGTTCGGCGGGGTAGTAATATACTGCCGGGCGGGAGGGGCCGTAAAATCCTGGCCAGAGAGCTTTAGTCACTAATGCGCAGAATCATTCCACCAATTAATTGCTTCAGTTCCCCTTCCAATAAAAGAATAACAAAACCCTAGACACAATGCACTTTACCCTCTCCTCATTCTGATGGCCATATCCATTGAATGGAACATTAATGCTGCCTGATTGATCCACTCTGAACTCATCTTTCACAGAAGCAGGAACAGCTTTGGTGATTGTATACTGTAAGGAAGAAATAGTGAAGTTAGTTAAGTATGTAAACCGCGCATCCACAACTTTAACTA
The DNA here is from genome assembly GCA_026770705.1 of Isurus oxyrinchus. Lineage (NCBI taxonomy): Eukaryota > Metazoa > Chordata > Chondrichthyes > Lamniformes > Lamnidae > Isurus > Isurus oxyrinchus. The sequence continues at coordinate 82,969,958 of JANJGN010000007.1, read as the reverse complement.
CATGATGCAGGTTAGTTAGGTTCAACCACAACACACGTTACTTTACCTGTATCAGCTTGGTTCAGTGTGTTGCAGTCTCACATCTGAGTCAAAAGCTAATGGGAATCATGCTCCATTCCAGAGACTTGACAAACCAGTCCAGTACTGAGGGAGTGCTGCGCTGTCAGAGATGCTGTTTTTTGGATGAGACATTAAACTGAGGCTCTGTCGATCCTCAGGTGAACATAAAAGACCTCATGACACAATTCAAAAAAGTACACGGGAGTCTTCCCCAGGTTTTCTGACAAAGATGTGAGAATATTATCACTGAGTCATGGCCAACACCCTAGATGTGACATTACTGATATAGCAACAGATCTTGGCCTTCATATTTTAGCATTTCTAACTGACAAGAGTGCTTTTCTTTTACTCCCTTTATTTGAATTGTTATTTTCATAGCAGTAATATTTCAATTCTCTTACTGTGAAAGTTCTATTTGATTTTTTCTGTTAATTTTTTTATTCTTTCACAGGATGTGGGTGTTGCTGCCTGGGCCAGCATTGCCCATCCCTAATTGCCCTTGAGGAGGCAGTGGTGAACTGCCTTTTTGAGCCACTGCAGTCCATGTGGTGTAGGTACACCTACAGTGCTATTAAGGAGGGAGTTCCAGACAGTGAAGGAGCAGTGATATATTTCCAAGTCAGGATGGTGAGTGGCTTGGAAGGTGGTGTTCCCATGTGCCTGTTGTCTCTAAGTGGTAGAGATAGCGGGTTTGGAAAGTGCTGTCGAAGGAGCCTTGGCAAGTTGTTACAGTACATCTTGTAGATCAGATCTGAGCAAACCATGACCCACGGGCCACATCCAGCTCCACTGGGAGCTTCAATTCCAGATCCTGGCTGCAATGGGGAAAGTATTGCAAGGTGCACTGGCATACACTGTGCAAGCTAAGTGAACATGTGCAACTGATCCTGACACCTGGCTAATTGGTGTCAGGAGTCATGAAATTAAAATGCAGATCCGGGAGAATTTCAAGGGAAGTACTTAAGGTCATCGGAAGTACTTCCAGGTAGGTTGGAGTTGGCCAATGATTGGAGGCCAGTGACGGGTTTTCCTTTGGGAGTACCTGCAGCCGCCATGTTTATAGAGGCGAGTGCATATGGAGAAGCAGTGAGTGCAGCACAAGGTAGCTGTGCATTCAAGATTACTTATTACATTACTGCAGTTTTGATTTCCATTTTGGTTTTACCAGTATATACACTTTAATTTCAAATATTCAACTTAATTTTCACTTAGGTGTTAATACACTTTCTGAAGTCAATTCTCATATAGTTTTATTTCCTAATTTTTCTCATTCCCTGAATGAAGTGCCATGGATGCTGGTAATCCAAGATCTGAACCTGGGAACTTCTGCATTGATACAGTAATACAAGGAAGAATGCCTTTACCCACTTGAATAGTTATGTATATATAATTTATTAAAAAAACTCTTGTCTACGTGTAGGTCCTGTCAACTTTTTATATTATAAATTCCAATAGCCACATTTATAATGTACCAGGCAAGTGGAACTTCAGTTGAATGGGGACATGAGAAAAGCTTGTTATTATTAGAACAGAGAAAGTTAAGGGTTGCTTTGATTAGATGTATTCAAATCATGAAGGGTATTGATTAGGTGAATAAGGGGAAACTATTTCTGATGGCAGTGGTTCAGTAACCAAATGACACAGATTTAAGGTAATTGATGAAAAGAACCATAGATTTATAGACCCAGCAAAAACTTGATCTACATTTCTGCTGGCGGATAAGTGATTAAAATATTGAAGCATAAATGATGCTACCTGCAGAGTGTCCTAAGGTATTAATGATTGAAGGTCTCCACAAGCAATCTCGGTTTAATGTTTTGATTTGTACATTTCAGTGATTAGTTGTTGATGCACTCCAAAAATAAGAGTTGAAAAATCTTCTTCTGCTCCTGCTGAAGGTGCAGCTAAGGTTTGGATTTTAAGAAGGAGGATGAATGTAATAGAAAGTGAAGAATGTATCATTTTACGTTAGGGTTTTTTTGTTTTGAGAAAATTGAAAATTAGGAATGTGTCCCCTAACAGGTGAGGAATGTATCACAGAAGCACTTAGCAGGAACTCTGGATAGTGCAAAGACTATGGGCCTTGACAATATTCTGGCAACAGTACTGTAGACATGTGCTCCAGAACTTATTGGGCCCCTAGCCAAGTTTTTCCAGTACAGCCATAACACTGGCATCTACCCGGCTATGTGGAAAATTGCCCAGTTATGTCCTGTACACAAAAAAACAGGACAACTCCAACCTGGCCAATTACTGCCCCAATAGTCTACTCTCAATCATCAGTAAAATGGTGGAAGGAATCATCAATAATGTTATCAAGCGGCACTTGCTTAGTAATAACCTGCTCACTGACACTCAGTTTGGGTTTTGCCAGGGCCATTCAGCTCCTGACCTCGTTACAGCCTTGGTTCAAACATGGACAAAAAGCTCAGTTCCATAGGTGAGGTGAGAGTGACTGCCCTTGAGATCAAGGCAGCATTTGACCGAGTGTAGCATCGAGGAGCCATAGCAAAACTGGAGTCAATGGGAATCAGGGGAAAACTCTCGACTGGTTGGAGTCATATCTAGCACAAAGGAAGATGATTGTGGTTGTTGGAGGTCAGTCATCTCAGCTCCAGGACATCACTGCAGGAGTTCCTCAGGGTAGTGTCCTCAGCCCAACCATCTTCAGCTGCTTCATCAATGACCTTCCTTCCATCATAAGATCAGAAGTGGAGATGTTCGCTGATGATTGCACGATGTTCAACACCATTCACAAATCCTCAGACTCCATGTCCAAATGTAGCAAAAGCTGGACAATATCCAGCTTGAGCTGGCAAGTGCCAGGCAATAACTATCTCCAACAAGAGAGAATCTAACCATCGCCCCTTGACATTCAATGGTATTACCATTGCTGAATCCTCCACCATCAACATCCTGGGGGGTTACCATTGACCAGAAACTGAACTGGACCAGCCATATAAATACTGTGATTACAGGAGCAGGTGAGAGGCTAGGAATCATAAACCAAAGCCTGTCCACCATCTACAAGGCACAAGTCAGGAGCATGATGGAATATTCCCTACTTGCCTGGATGATTTCAGCTCCTACAACACTCAAGAAGCTTGACGCCATCCAGGACAAAGCAGCCCGCTTGATTGGCACCCCATCCACAAACATTCACTCTCTCCACCAACTCACCAAAGCTCCTTAGACAGCATCTTCCAAACCCAGAATCGCTACCATCTGGAAGGATAAGGGCAGCAGATGCATGGGAACACCACCACCTGGAAGTTCCCCTCTAAGCCACTCACCATCCATTCACTGTCACTGGATCAAAATCCTGGAACTCCCTCCTTAACAGCACTGTGGGTGTATCTACACAATATGGACTGCAGCGGTTCATGAAGGCAGCTCACCACCACCTTCTCAAGGGCAACTATGGATAGACAATACATGCCCACATCCCGTAAATGAATTTAAAGAAAGTGCCATGAGGTTATTAAATCCCTGCTCTAAGAATGAGAGATAGAGGGAGGATACAGATCACTGTTCTCCCCACAAGGTGTGGTAACTGCCTCTGAAATGTCTTTTGGTCGTTCCACATTTATTTTCCTTTCTTTACTGTTTTTCCCTTGGTGGTTCTTCCAACACCATGTTGTAGATCACATTAAAGCATTTACATTAGCAAGAGAAAAGCAAAATGCTTCAGATACTGGATATCAGAAATAAAACCAGAAAATGTTGGAAGCACTCAGCAGGTCAGGCAGCATCTGTGGAGTGAAAAAAGGAGTGCCAACAGATTTTGATGCCATTGTAGAGTTGACCAACTGCATTGTTCACATTAAGCTAAGAGGGTGCAAATAAAAGGGTACATTTGGTTTCGTTATTGTATTTATTACATCATAATCGTATAATTGTCATAACAATAAAGATTTTTTGCTTATTTGTACCAACATTTATCTTTATTATAATTATTCATTTCTTAAGCATTTATGCAGGCTTTCATACAATTTCCATACCCAGATTGGCCCTCTGGCTTAAAAGTTTGCCCAGCTGTGCTTTAGATGGTACACACTGCTGCCACTGTGTCAGTGGTGGAGGGAGTGAATGTTCAAGATGATGGGTGGGATGCCAATCAAGTGTGTTGCTTTGTCCTAGATGGTGTCGAGCTTCTTGAGTGTTGTGGGAGCTGCACTCATCCAGCCAAGTGGACAGCATTCCATCACTCTCCTGACTTGTGCCTTGTAGATGGTGGACAGGCTTTGGCGAGTCAGGAGGTGAGTTACTCAGCCTCACAGAATTCCCAGGCTCCGAACTGCTCTTGTAGCCACAGTATTTATATGGCTAGTCTAGTTCAGTTTCTAGCCAATAATAATTTCCAGAATGTTAATAGTGAGTGATTCAGCAATGGTTGAACATCAAGGGGCAATGGTTAGATTCTCTCTTGTTGGAGATGGTCATTGCCTGTTGGGTGGTGCAAATGTTACTTGCCACTTATCAAATGGACTGCTTCGGTATCTGAAGAGTTGCAATTGGTGCTGATCACTGTGCACTTTCCAGCAAATGTCCCCACTTCTGACGTTATGATGGAAGGAAGGTCATTGATGAAGCAGCTGAAGATGCCGAGGACACTACCCTGAGGAACTCCTGCAGTGATGTCCTGGAACTGAGACGATTGACCTTCAACATCCACAACCATCTTCCAGACAATGGAGGATTTCCCCCCTGATCCCCACTGATTTCAGTTTTGCTAGGAATCCTTGATGCTACATTCAGTCAAATGCTATCTTGATGAAAAGGGAGTAACTCTCACCCCACCTTCTGAATTCAGCTCTTTTGTCCATATTTGGACCAAGGCTGTAATGAGGTTAGGAGCTGAGTGGCCCTGGAGGAACCCAAACTGAACGTCAATGGGTAGGTTATTGCTGAGCAAGTCAGTTGATAACAATGCTGCTGACACCTTCAATCACATTTCTGATGATTGAGAGTAGACTGATGGGGAGGTAATTGGCTGGATTGGATTTGTCCTGCTTTTTGTGGATAGGACATACCTGGGCAATTCTCCACATTGTTTTTGCTTGTTCATGGGATGCGGGCGTCACTGGCTAAGCCAACATTTATCCCTGCCCTGACTTCACATGAAGTCACATGTAGGCCAGGCCAAGTAAGAATGGCAGATTTCCTTCCCTAAAGGACATTAGTGAACCAGATGGGTTTTTACAACAATCAACATGGTCATCATCAGACTTTTAATTCCAGATTTTTTATTGAATTCAAATTTCACCATCTGCCATAGTGGGATTTGAGCCCAGGTACCCAGAAGACCCCTTGGGTCTCTGGAATACTAGTCCAGTGACAATACCACAATGCCACCACCTCCCCCATTGTCAGGGAGTTGCCAGTCCTGTAGCTGTACTGGAACAACTTGGCTAGGGGTGCAGTTAGTTCTGGAGCCCAGGCCTTCAGTACTATTGCTGGAATGTTGTCAGGGCCCATAGCTTTTGCAGTATCCAGTGCCTTCAACCATTTCTTCATATCATGTGGAGTGGCTGAAGACTGGCATCTGTGATATTGGGGCCCTCAGGAGCAGGCCGAGATGGATCATCCACTTGGCACTTCTGGCTGAAGATTATAAGACCATAAGACATAGCAGCAGAAATTAGGCCATTTGGCCCATCGAGTCTGCTCCACCATTCAATCATGGCTGATAAGTTTCTCAACCCCATTCTCCCGCCTTCTCCCCGCTTTGAAGCAAGTATTATAGCAAATACTTCAGCCTTATCTTTTGCACTGATGTGCTGGGCTCCCCCATCATTGAGGATGGGGATATTTGTGGAGCCTCCTCCTCCAGTGAATTGTTTAATTGTCCACTACCATTCACGCCTGGATGTGGCAGGACTGCAGAGCTTAGATCTGATCCGCTGGTTGTGGAATTGCTTAGCTCTGTCTATTGCATGCTTCTTCCCCTCTATGACATGCAAGTAGCCCTGCGTTGTAACTTCACCAGGTTAGCGCGGCATTTTTAGATATGCCTGATGCTGTTCCTGGCATGCCCTCCTACACTCTTCATTAAACCAGGGTTGATCCCCTAGCATGGTGGTAATGGTAGTGTGGGGGATATGCAAGGCTATGGGTTTACAGATTGTGGTTGTATACAATTCTGCTGCTGCTGATGGTGCAAAATGCCTCATGGATATCCAGTTTTGAGTTGCTCAATCTATTCTGAATCTCTCCCATTTTAGCACAATGGTAGTGTCACACAACACGATGGAGGGCGTCCTCAGTGTGAAGGCCGGATTTCATCTCCACAACGACTGCACAGTGGTTACTCTTACATAGACTGTCATAGACAAATGCATCTGCAACAGGTAGACGATGACGAGGTCAAGTCAGTTTTTCCCTCTTGTTCGTTGCCTGACAACCTGCCGCAGATCCAGTCTAGTAGCTATGTCTTTTAGGACTCAGCCAGCTCGGTCAGTAGTGGTGCTACCGAGTCACTTCTAGTGATGGACTTTGAAGTTCCTCATCCAGAGTACATTCTGTGCCCTTGCCACCCTCACTGCTTCCTCCAAGTGGTGTTCAACATGGAGGAGCACTGATTCATCAGCTGAGGGAGGGAGAAAGGTTGGTGTTAATTAGCAGTAGGTTTCCTTGCCCACGTTTGACCTGATGCCATGAGACTTCATGGGGTTTGGAATCAACATTGTGGACAACCAGGGCCAATCTGGCCAACATATACCACCATGCTACCACCTATACTGAGTTTGTCCTGCCCAGGGATGGTAATGGTGGAGTCTGGAACATGATCTGTAAGATATGATTCCATCAAGATGACTATGTCAGGCTGTTGCTTGTCTAGTTTCCCAATTTTGACACAAGTTCCCAAATGTTAGCGAAGAGGACGTCGTAGAGTCGACTGGGAAGGGTGTGCCCTTTGTCGTTTGTGGTGCCTACATCGATGTCAGATTCTCCATCCAGTTTTATGCTTATTTGACTTTTCTGTAGCAGTTTGATACAACTGAGTGATTGTGTGGCCATTCAGAGGGCGGTAAGGAGTCAACCACATTGCTGTGTATCTGGAGTCATATACAGGTTAAACTGAATAAGGACAGCAGATTTCCCTCCCTGACAGACATTAGCGAATCAGATGGATTCTCACACAATCTGGTAGTTTCACAGTCACCATTACTGAACTAGCTTTTTCATTCCTGATTTATTAACTAATTGAATTTAAATTGCCCCAGCTTCCATGGTGGGATTTGAACTCATGTCCTCTTTCCTTTAAGATTTTATCTTTCTTTTTGAAGTATCCCTTTAAGGGTTGGCCTTTTAATTTGTCCTTAATTTGTTTATTTGGTTTACTTAAGAGTTTAAATGAGTACAGCTGTTACAATCCAAGGTGGAAGGGACTGGGAGAGTTTGTGCCTCTGCAGAGTTGTCTGCTGTATGTGCTCTCTCTCTCTCGCTCGCTCTACCCTGTTTCTGATCAAGAAGATACTTTGAACAAAGGAGAATGTTTGTTTGTTTTTTTGCATAGAAGACCTTGAACTCATGTACCCAAAGCGTTAGCTGGGCTTTGACTTACTGGTCCAGCAACATTACCACTATCCTATGGTCCCCTTAAAAGATCCCTTTGAAACTTTTTTGGCCTTTTAGAGTTAGAGATAATGTAGTCTTCCAGCCACAACAACTGCAACCCAATCTCTGATTCCTGTGAGACAACTCACACAATTGGGGAACAACCAACTTGAATGTTTGACCCTCTGAGGAATGTAGAGAAGCCTCACCCAGTCACGTGCTAACTTTACAGCTCAGAAAAAGTATACTTACTCTAAAATTCTCTGCATATGATGGTGCTGAGACAATGGTGTAGATTTGGGAAAGAGGTTCTGCTGTTTCTTCTACATGAACTGTGGCTCCTCTATGGGGTTAAAATATTTGAGAAAACAATGTCATGACGGGTAAAGATTGGAGTGTAGCAATATATTATTCGCACTTTTTTTTCCACCCACAGCCCAAAACCAGTCACTTGTCAGCATGGACCCAGGGCCCATAACCAGTCCCATGTGGGCCTGGACCCAGAGTCCAAAACTGGGCTGAATTTACATTTGTCACAAAATTAGCAATCTCACTCTGAAAGGCTCAGTTTGGCTTGTGTAGAAAATTGTATCTTCACCTGAGTGCTGTAGGAGGATCTCTTCTGAGGTTGGGATTGAAATAAATCATTTGGCCTGAGGAGAGGGAGCTTTCTGCTGAATCCAACTGTCCCATTGCTGATCTGGAAGTGCTAGGAATGCACTCCACTTCACAACACTAACATTCCCTGTCCTGCTAAGTACAAAGGTCACAGGAAGACAAAATGAGAAAGTAATCACTACCTCCTGGAGTCTGGAACTGTACGCCACAGCGCTCATCTGGGACATCTTGTACAAATAGCTGGAGTTGTTCAATGTGATCAGGTGAATCAAATCCACTGATTATTATTGTGAGCATGTAAATGGGTGTCCATTCATGATCCAAGGATGCCTGGTTATTCAGAAAAATCTAGAACAAATAGCATTTTTAGAGAAGTATATTACTGACAATAATTGGCCACATATGGCTAAAAAGGCCCAGGATCACCTTCTCAAGGGTCAGTGCAGATAGCCCAATGATGGTGTCAACGAGTTCTACAAAACTCTTCAAACAGTCCCCATTTCCCTCATCTCCTGGAGGGCTGCCCTAAAGATAAGTATTCGGGATGACATTCAGTGGGAGAGGGCAGTCACATGGTTTCCTTGTAGGATTTCCCAAGATCATTCTTGTTCTCCCGGACCCACAATTCTGATGAACTCTTGAGGGGCCAATCTGCATGTTTAACAAAGAACTTTGCCGCCTTTGGTTGCTGCCATTTAAATTTGCCTTGAACAGGACAGGAGGTCAGCCAACTCCAGATGGACATATCCATGGAGATTTTATCCCATGACTTCATACCTGCAACCACCCCGCTCCGCATTCCTGCCATTGGTCACTCAACACGTCCTATCATCTGGAGCCTTGCAATTCCCACAGCCAATTGGAATTTGAATTGATTCATTGTTAACGGATTGGATGATTCTTGATTGTCAATTAAATAACCTTTTTCTTATCTCCAATACATTAATAACTAAACAAAATTGTTCAAAGTAGATGCAATAAAAACACAAACTTTGTTTTAATGCCTCATTGAATTTTGCTCCTCAGTTACTCACAGCAGAGTTCTGGAGATTAATCTTTAACTCTAGAAGATTCCAAGGCAGAATTGGTAACCCAAAGGCTCAAATTTTTCTGCACCCCAACTGGGAAAGTTCAAATTCTCCCAAGGTGTCTATGGGTGAGGGGGAAAGACCATTGCACCTACCTCCACTGTGTAATGATTTGTAACCTCTGTTTGAAGTGTCTTTTTCAAAGTGACCATAAAGAATTCATTTTCTGGCATATAAGTGACAGTTATTCCCGCAATTGTATCATTGAACACAGTTGCCTGGAACTCATTAATCTTGGTTCCTGGAGGACTGTTCTCTGGTACGGTAGCAGTGTTTTCAAAATTTTCCACTACTAGATGGAGCAGGAAGACAAAACATTGTTAATCTTCAGAGGAACATCAAGGGATTACCATGTTTCTGTCAGCTATGACTCAGTTCTCGCCTCCAAGTCTAAACATCCTGGGTTCTAGTTCCACGCCTGTGTTGGGAGGGTGTTGGTTACAGATGGTGTGCCTTAAATAAGTCTTCCTAGTCTTTAGTAGGTCAACTGTAAGTCTTTATTAACAACTAGAACTTTTAACACATGCACAGTAAAGGGTACAGGTATCTCCATGCTTAGGTCTTTACATGTGTCTACTCAACACCACACTAATCCCTGGGTCTGGGTCATGTACCTGCTTACATCATTGTGTGGGCGGTACTGTACTCAGTCTCACATTAACCCTAGTTGTGCCAGACCCTTATACTACAACCAAAAACCTGAACCTAAAAACTAGGCTGACACTCCAGTACAATGCTGAAGGAGCACTGCACTGTCAGATGTGTCACCTTTCAGAAAAAATGTTATACTCAGGCCCTGGGAGATATAAATAAAATCCCAAGGGACTATTCTGAAGAACAGGATAGTTCTCCCCAGTTTCCTGGCCATATTTATCCCTCAATCAATGTCACTGAACAAGGTAATTGAGTCATTATCACATTGCTGTTTGTGGGAGTTTGCTGTGTGCAAATTATCTGCTGCATTAGTGGCATTACAACAGTGACTACACTTCGGAAATACTTCATTGGCTGTAAAATGCTTTTGGATGTCTCAATCCTGAGACACAACCATCCAGCATTGACACTCACTCCAATCTTTGCAGTGTGATTCATCTGTTTCATAGTCTTCTTCACCAAGTGTATTGTATCCATCAAGTGGTTTTTTGCCCATTGTAGAAGAGAGCGTAAAACACAAGGGAAAGGGAGAGGCCTGGAGGTGGGCTATTAATTTATTTAATAGAGTACTAATAGAGGTATGGCAAGGCATCTCAGTCTCATTGAATGCACATCCTATGCCCTGTGGGAACTCCAGGATGCTTCTCATGTCCTGGATAATCACATGCAGAGGAAATGCTGTCAGCTGCAGGAGCTTAAGCTCTGGGTTTCAGAGTTCTGTGTTTTGGAGCTTTAGCAGCAATGAGAGTCACTGCAGTGCAACTGGCAGGCTGAACCCCATCTCACATTTCTAGAGGTGTTCAACCTACAGCTTAAAAGTGAGCAGGCAGAGAGGGAAAGGGTGACCACCAAGGAATCACCAAGTCGAGTAGGACCGGGCAAGTAGTGTAGGAGATCCCTGAGGACATCTCACTCTCCAACCAGTATTCAGTTCAGAAATCCTGCAGGGAGTGATGGTTCCTCTGGGGAATGCAGTAAGAGTCAAGTCCATGGCACCACGGCTGACTTAGCCATACAGAGGGGCAGGAAGGGGAACAGACAAGTATTTCTTAGGCTGCATCGCATTATGTCACCTCCCTGGTGCCAGGCTGAAGAATGTTGTTCTGCAGTTGCAGTGCATCTTGCGGGGGGAGGGGAAGGTGAATAGCCAGAGGTTGTGGTCCATATTGGTATCAGTGCCATAGGTAGAAAAAAAGATGAGATCCTGCAGGCAGACTTTAGGAGCTAGGAAGGAACTAGCAAGCAGGATTTCAAAGATAGTATTCTCTGGATTGCTCCCAGTGACACTTACTGGTAATTATAGAAATAGCAGGATAGAGCTGATAAATGTGTGGCTGGAGAGATGGTGCAGAAAAGACAGCTTTAGATTCCTGAGACATTAGAGCCAATACTGAGTGAGTGTGTGTGGAGTGGGGGCAGGGGGGTGGGGGTGAGGAGATGGCTGGTAGGGGGGGGTGGTGCTTGTTGAGGCCAGACTGGTTGCACCTCAACAGAGTTGGGACTAATGTCATCGCAGGATGGTTTGCTAGTGCTGTTTCAGGGGAATGGGAACTAGGATGTAGCATTAGAAAGGTGCTCAAAAGATTGGGAGAGACACATAACACCAGAGTAAGAGATAGTAAGGTATAAGGTGGACTCAGGGTCAGAGGGAGCACAATAATATCTAATTTAGGTTTACAGTGCATATATGTAAATGCACAAGCACATGGAATATAAGACACTGGGAGCGCGATGTGAAGTTGGCTGAGTACAGGAAGCTCAGGGTAGTGGTTGTTTTTTAGATTGGGAGAAGGTATACAGTGGAGTTCTCCAGGAGTCAGTATCAGGGCCACTGCTTTTCTTGATCTATATTAATCTAGACTTGGGTGTACAGGGTTCAATTTCAAAAGTTACAGATGACACAAAACTTGAAAGTATTGTGAGCTGAGATAAACTTCAAGAGACAGGGGTAGGCTGGTGGAATAGGTGGAGACGTCATGGATGAGATTTAATGCAGAGAAGCATGAAGTGATATATTGTGATAGGAATAATGCGGAGAGGCCATATAAATGAAAGAATACAATTCTAAAAGGGGTGCAGGAAGAGAGTCTGTTGGACTTTAATCCGATCAGCTCTTAGTGCATTCAAAGAGGGCAGACTGCTTGGTTTCAGTGACAAGTTCTATCACAGTGATGTTAGCCTCAAACTCGTCATCATTTTTCAACCCTTGTTTCCCAGGGAATGCAGTGTTGTAGATGGTGTCTCAATGTATGCTCCATTTTGTTTCTGCACTATGTGTGCGAATACCAGACAGCGCCTGTTTAATCAAGTTGAGGAACTGTTGGTTTTTATCTGGATAGGAAGTATGGCTGGTGTTGCAAAGACGGCATTTCTGCTTTGAATGAAAAAACATGAACCCTGGTGCACATCCAGGAGTGATCTGTATCACAGTCAGCACTGTGGTAGCTGTGTGTGTTGAGAATGCTGTTCAGAGAGTCACGTCTGGTGATGATCAGATCCAGCTGGTGGCAATGCCCTGATCTTGGAAGTCTCCAAGACACCCTGTGGCACAGAAAGAAGACATTAGTTACACAAAACTCATGGTAGCAGCAAAGTTCAGGTTGTCTCTGTCCATTCTCATTCATCTTTCCTAGGACATGATGTCCAAGGCAGGAAGGCCAGGCCTCATGGTCCACACCCACTCTTACACTGAAATTCCCCTGTAGGTAAAGATGTTGTGACTTAGTTGTCACTGATAGCAGTGTCAAGCTCCTCACAGATCTGGTCTTTTACTTCTGCAGTGCAGCACAATGTTAGAGCAAAGATACTCATGTGGTTAACTGTCCCTGTTTGAGTTGAGAGGAGGATGGACAGAACACATTCTGAACCATTTGTGGGAAGTTCTATTATTGAGAATAGTGAATTCCTCACAGTGATCCCTGCATTTGCTCACACATTTCCTCTGAACTCTTCCCCTGCTAGATGAACGTGTAATGTTTATCTTTCAGTGATCCACTGTTGGTGAGCCTGCTCTCTTGTGGGGAAGCTATCTCAATGTTCAGCCTGTCAAGTTTCACATGTCAGGCATGTCTGTCCTTACATACATTATCGACCTGCTGCAAATCATCTGTCAATCCGTGCACATGGCCCTGACGTTCCAGCTTGCCAATCAAAGAGTTCGTATCTTCTTTCTTTTCATGTTTTGTTTGCTGTGATGGATTCCATCCACTTGCTGAGCAGACACTCTAAACTCTGAGCACACAATGAAGCAGGTGGACCATGGCAGATCAGCACTTCACTAGTTGGGGGCTCCCAACTTGAGATGGGCGATGCCTGATCAGTGGGACACAATGAGTCCCCCCCATCATCAGAGACAGCCTGTAGCACCCATTCTCTACGCCAGTTGGGTTCTCTATGCCTCCCGGGTTGAGTTGAAAGAAATGTAAAACACTATGTTTGACACCAGCTTGGTTTCAGGTGTTGCCAGGAAGATGAAATAATGTTACTGCTTTTGAGCTCGATTGCAGATTTTTTTGTCAGTGCTTACTCCTTTAGCCTTCAACTCTCCCGAGATATCCACAAGCTGGTGGAGCTGGGATAGCTGGGAGTTTGGTTCACAAGTGCCAGGGTACGTCCACATGTCGGCGGGTCAGCACACTGCATGTCTCAGGGGGATCAAATCTCCTCCAAGTTCCTCTGAAGCTCTAGCCAGGGGCTGTGAGGGATCCAGTTTCTATGTGTCACCATGAGGAGGCACAACTGCCGATGGAGAAGCTGTGTGCCGACAGGGAAAGGCTTACACATTTGGCTCTCTTTCTCACCTTGCTACTAGATAGCCATATTGGTTGAAAATGAGAAGCAAAATAGCACAGGGTAGCATGGGAAGTGTGTTGAGGTTGAGGGCATGTGAGAAACGTAGGCTGGAGGGCTATTCTTTGTTATATTCATTTTTTAAAATAACTTCAAAAAGTCTAGATTGCAGAAGCAGCTCTGCACCTGGCAGCCTCTGCCCAACTTCTAATCCAGCCCTCTCCTCTCCCCCCACCCCACCCACCTGGAATGAAAATCTGACCTTCCGGATCAGGTTCATGGAGCTGGGAATGTCCCAACTCTGTGCACCCGACCTGGGAGCAAATATCCAGGCCTATGTTGAAATCCCAGGGCCAAACGTTTATATGCGGTTTTATAGCCATCATAAGCTTTAGTTTGTGGTATCGCCAAGTTTTGCAGGTCTCTGCCAGTTTGGTTTAATTATGGAAATATATCTAGGATTAAATTATATTAGTGCCACTAATAAAACAAAAACATTTAAAATATTCAAGCTGCAAGATAGAGTTGATTCATTTTGCTCTGAAGGGATAGGCATCTGCCCTCTGTCCTTGCTGATCCCAGCCAAAATGTCAACCTAGTTCAGGGATAGCTCTCTCACCTCTGCATCAGATAGTTGTGGGTTCAAGCTATACTCCAGTACAGTATTGAGGGAATGAGGCATCCTCAGAGGTACTGCCTTTCTGATGAGGCAATAAACCAAGGCCTTGTCTACCCTCATGGGCATAAAACATTAATGGAACTATATCAGAGAGGAGCAGGTGAGTTCCTCCCAATGTCCTAGCCAATATTTATCCCTCAATCAACATCTCTAAAGCAGATTATGCAGTCATTATCACATTACTGTTTGTGGGATCTTACTGTGCGCAAATTGGCTCCAGCCTTTTCTACATGACACAGTGATTACAGTTGACAAGTTTTTCATTGGCTGTGAAGTGCTTTGAGATGTCATGAGATTGTGAAAGGTTTTTCTTTTACCCCCATTCACGTGTAGCCAGGATGGGCCGTAATCAGCACCAAATCACCCTCCTCTATCACCTTACACCAGACTGCATTCTGACCCTGACTTCACTCCACTCCGCCCTCCTCTATCACCTTACACCAGACTGCATTCTGACCCTGACTTCATTCCACTCCACCCTCCTCTATCACCTTACACCAGACTGCATTCTGACCCTGACTTCACTCCACTCCACCCTCCTCTATCACCTTACACCAGACTGCATTCTGACCCTGACTTCACTCCACTCCACCCTCCTCTATCACCTTACACCAGACTGCATTCTGACCCTGACCTCACTCCACTCCACCCTCCTCTGTCCCATTTCATAACCTCACTCCAACTGCAAGTCCATCCAACAGTCTTAAACAAATCACTTATTAAAATACTTACCGATCTCTCCTCCATCACTAAAATTATCTGCAACAGAATATAAAAGACAGTAAATAATTAATCATCTGATGACACAATATTATAAGCAAAGAATGTAATAAAGGATGATGGCAGGATGTGAGTGAAAGAAATTAAACCCTTTCATCCTCTCTGAAGCTTCCAATATATTGAATGATTGATTTTCCCTGTGCACTTCACTGCTCCTATTACAACAGAATGGGACAGAACAATACAGTACTTAGGACAGAACACAAATGTGCAATAAATAACATTTTCAACCATGTGTTTAGTTCAAGGTAAAATGGAGTGTGCGATCCCCTCTCAGTTCTGCCTGGCAATAGGGCTATGTGACCTTGTTGCCATAGAGACTGGGTCACAGATCAAGTCCTATTGAAACCCAAGTGCCAACTTTCATACCTTAACATAAAAGAAAATGCAACTGTTTTTGCTGCTTCCAGACTTACTAACTCTTGGACGTTGGATATAGAGAGAGAGAATCCTGAAGAAAGTAACAGGGAACCAGCAGCTGCCGTGAACGGTGGGAAAAAGGCTGTTCTCTGTTAACCTTCTGACACAGTGTGGACAGGAGCTCATTCTCTGGTTGAAGAGATGGAGCTAAAAGGACACAGGAAGATTTGCCCTGGCGTGGCTGGGAGTAGGAATTGCTAGAATGAGGTTCACAGCTGGAAGTCAGTTCAGGGTTTCTCAGGGAAATGACTTTTGATGGAAACTGGGCATTATGACTCAGGAAGCTGGGTGTAACTTTGGACTTGTTGCTGTAATGACTACAATACTGCAGATAGTGTGGTGTAACATATAAACATGGTATAGGGTTTTCGGTCATGGTAGGAAGTTAAGGGAATATATCTTTTCTGTAGTTTAGTGTCTTAGTTGCCTACTAAGTAATGTTTAGTTCTGTTGATTTTAAATTATTACAGCAAAAGTCTTAAAACATGAAATCTTGTCATGTGAACTTTTGAGTCAGTCACTGGGAATTCAAATCTCTTTTTAAAAGTTATTTGTCTCTACGGGGATCAAAATAATATTCATACTCGCACACTCCATGCACAGACACACCCAAAAACACATGCACACGGAGGCATTGCACATAACTACATGTGACATGAACACAGATTCACACTCACTTGCAAAAACACACACTGACACTGATTTGAAATTATGTGCTGTACACATTGAAGTATGCACGCACACATACAAACATGCATACACTAGTCAGGTACACTCACACTTATGCACACATGCACACCAATTCATGTACAAATGCACATACACTGTTAAAAGCACATGTACACATACACACATGCACACACTCAAACTCACCACATACACACCTACATGTGTGCACATTTAAAAATGTACATACATATACAGACTCTCATTCATGCAGACATACTCATGCAAATACATGCTGATATACCAATGTGCACACATTTATGCTGTGCATATGCACACAAAATCAGACAAACAAGCACTCATGCACACATGCGTATATATGCCCCACACATTTGTATTGATGCTCACATACTCAAAAAGCATGTGCACACACAGATGCCCTCATGCAAACATGCATATACACTCAAAAACATGTTCTGCACATGTACACATGTTATGCACACAAGCACACACATGCTGCACATACACATATGCATGTATACACATGAACATATACACACACACACATCCACATAAATACAAGTAACATCCCAGAAATAGCTGTAAGTCAGGGAATGGAAGGGAGGGAGTAACTCAGGAAAATTACAATCACTGGGGAAGTGATATTGAGAAAATTGTTGGGGCTGCGGGCTGACAAATCCCCAGGTCCGGATGGATTTATCCTAAGGTCTTGAAAGTGGCTAGTGAGAGAGTTGATGCATTGGTTTTAATTTTCAAAAATTCCCTAGATTCGGGGAAGGTTCCATTAGATTGGAAAATAGCAAAGATAACTCCTTTATTCAAAAAAGGAGGGACAGAAAGCAGGAAACTAGAGGCCAGTTAGCCTAACATCTGTCATAAGGAAACTTTTAGACGCTATTATTAAAGGTGTTATGGCAGGGCACTGAGAAATATTCAAAGCAATTAGGCAGAGGCAATATGGTTTTGTAAAAGGGAAATCATGTTTAACCAATTTATTGGTGTTCTTTGAAGGAGTCATATGTGCTGTGAATAAAAGGGAACCAGTGGACATGCTGTACTTAGATTTCCAGAAGACATTTGTAAGGTGCCACATCAAAGATTATTGCAGGAAATAAAAGTTCATGGTGTAGGGGGTAACATATTGGCATGGATAGAAGATTGGCTAGCTAACAGGAAGCAGAGAATAGGCATAAATGGGTCTTATTTTTAGTTGGCAGGATGTGATGAGGGATCAGTGCTGGGGCCTCACGTTTTTACAATTTATATAAATGATTTGGATGAAGGGGCTGAAGGAATAGTTGCTAAATTTGCTAATGACACAAAGGTAGGTAGGAAAGTAAATTGTGAAGAGGACGTAAGGAGGTTACAAAGTGACATAGGTATGTTAAGTGAGTGGGCAAAGATTTGGCAAATGGAGTATTATGTGGGCAAATGTGAAATAGTTCATTTTGACAGGAAGAATAAAAAAGAAGCTTATTATCTAAATGGTGAGAGATTGAAGAGGGATCTGGGTGTCCTAGTGCATGAATCACAAAAGGTTAGTATGCAGGTACAGCAGCAAATTAGGAAAGCTAATAGAATGTTATTATTTAATGTGAGGGGAATTGATTACAAAAGTAGGGAGTTTATGCTTTAGCAAACATGGCATTGGTGAGACCACATCTGGAGTGCTGTGTACAGTACTGATCTCCTTTATTTAAAGAAAGATGTAAATGCATTAGAAGCAGCTTAAGGAAGGTTACTAGACTAATACCAGGAATGGGCAGGTTGTCTTATGAGGAAAGGCTGGACAGGTTAGACTTGTATCTACTGGAGTTTAGAAGAGTAAGAGGTGACTTAATTGAAACCTTTAGGATCCTGAGGGGTCTTGACAGGGTGGATGTGGAGAGGATGTTTCCTTGTGTGAGAGAATCTAGAACCAGAGGTCACTGTTTAAAAATGAGGGGTCGCTCACTTTAAGACACAGATGATGAGAATTTTTTTCTCTGAGGGTTTTGAGTCTTTGGAAGTCTCTTCCTCAAAAGGCGGTGGAAGCAGAGTCTTTAAATATTTTTAAGGCAGAGCTAATTAGACTCTTGATTAACAAGAGGGTGAAAGGTTATCAGGTGTAGGCAGAAATTTGGGGTTGAGGTTACAACCAGATTAACTACGATTTTATTGGATGGCAGAGCAGGCTCGAGTGGCCGAGTGGCCTACTCCTGTTCCTAATTCATATGTTGTATATTCGTACATGTGCACAGACAAACATGAATATTCACACACAGGCCCTCACTCATCCACACGCA